>CM055869.1:57521183-58872017 GCA_029582165.1 Portulaca oleracea
AACCATATTACCCTAGAAAAACCCTAATAATATAGCTTCAATTTTTATTTTTGAAAAGTTTTTTTTTTTACTTGTAAACTAATTGTACATATAGAATGGTCCTTACATGTTAACTCCATGTATTTACGTAATCTATGATTTAATATTTGTTGAATAATAATCTAATAGTTTGAGCATTTCTTTACTTTGTTGATCTCTTTGAAAACCCAACTAAACAAATTCAAAATCCAATTATTGAAGTTAAGCATGAGGTCATGCATACGTAGATGAGCCAAGTAGCTAGCCAACAATTAAGTCAACAATATGGAGATAAATGGCATTATATATTAATAATAGGGATTTTTTTTTTTAAAAAAATGGAATATAGATACTTATTTATATCCATCTAGCTAGCTAGCAAACTTGGGAGGGGATAAGCTGCCTAAGTACCATGAACATCAACTCTAGGGAAGAAATGTTGCTCCTTGAAATCGAGTCCAAATCGAGATCGATCCCTATAAGACATATGATTTAAATCGTTAAGGTAAATGTCTCTTAACTGTTGTCAATCTATCTATTAAAGTACAAAACCAACATTGTACTTTCGACTATGTTATAATCTTTTGATTATGATGATTCCATATATGATATCGAAGTCAGATTGAACAAGAGGTATATATCAGGTTGGAATCACAATGTCTCTCATGTTTATTATGTAACAACCCGGATATGTGATTAAAGTGTGGCTTTAAAGGACTGAAATGACTACTTATATCACCAAGGTGCACCTTCTTTTATGGTAGCTCATTCGTTGGGAACTCCTCAGTTAAACGTGCTTGGCTGGAAGTAGTCAAAGGATGGGTGACCTCCTGGGAAGTTTTTCCAAGCAGTGTGTGAGTGAGGACGAAGCACGCTGGAAAGACTCGTAGTGATTTGTGGGGTCAGTCAGCGATCCTTGAAGCAGCGTGGGAGGGGGCCTGGGCGTTACATATTATGTATGCAAGGGTAAACGGCATGGCATTTGCAGCATCCGCGCTTCAAATCTAGATAGCATTCGCATGATGATGCGTTTTAGAGTATAAAACCACCATTAGATCTTCAACTATCAACTTAAACTATTGGCTAAGACGTTGTTTCACATAATCTCAATCTGATATAATGAAGAATGACAGATACGGTTGCGTAATGTAGATTTTTAGCATGGTATTAGAATCTGTGTAGTGAGAGATATCATATTCAAATTCAACAATCAAACATTGGATGATAGGAAGGTTAGTAGGACTATAGGAGGGGGCATTTGTAATGTAAGTATGCAACATTTACACTTTAAGTTCAAATTGGCATTCACATAAAGGAGTAGAGCATTTTTTTCTTTAACAAGAATGATATGCAAACAAGTCATAAACCCTCCACCATCAATTAAAACTTATACTATTATACCGATATTTTAGTGTGAGTTCTACTAATGTGGGATCCAATGCTGATTAGCTAATTAAAACTTTTATTTTTGTTTCATACATACGCCGTCTTACTTAGACAATCAATTGAAACTTTTATTTATATATTTCAATTATTGAGATCTATATTGTTTTACCAAAGTTGGAGATACTTTTTTGTTTCCTAGAGACATAAAACTCTTCTTCACAATTGTCTCCATTAACTTTTGTCAAAAAAAAAAAAAAAAGTCAATCAAGATTGACAAAACTCTAATTTTAGTACTCAAAAGAAAAACATATATTTTACCAAAATCAAAATATTACACTTTCACCATAATATATTTTGCTACGAATTTAACCATAATAGTTTCACATATTTATTATGTATGTTGAGAGGCGTAAAATGTTTGTATGTTCGATCATGCGATCATGCATGTTATGTTAATCTCTGATGCATGATACATTGATACCTATACAAATAAAACAATCACCAATCAAGTCACAAGTAAAGTGAGATTTTTTAAATAATTATAGATTATAGAAATAAAATAATATACTGTGCATATTATTAAATTTTTTACGCTAATTTGTGTGAAGAATTTTCTACCATTTTAGAGGAGGGTGAAAGTGAATATGGTGATTTTAATTTTAAAATTTAACGTCCTAGGTAGGATGGTCGTTGAGATTTCTAAAGATATTATATTATAATTATAATATACTTGAATAATTGAGACAAAAATTAAAGTAAAGTTGGACAAGGATGGTCATTGACTTTTCTAAAAATATATATTATTAAATATTGAAATATTTAGTCAAAATGCAAAGATAGACTAGCCAATGGCAACAAAGGTCAGCCAATGTAAGTTGACTATCATTTTCCTTATTAAACAAGGGCGATGCCACGTGTTTTATCCCAAAACACTGTTTAAGTGTCTTCATTTTTATAAAACTAATACTTATTATCATTTTTAATCCTAATTTTTTTATAGATACTATTAATTATCAATTATAAGAAGCTTGGAATGTGTTGACTACGCCAACAATTAAAATTGACACCCTAACGAATGAACCCCATCCGTTGGGCATATTTATGACGTTTTTTTTGTAAATTTTAAAAAATATAGATAAAAGTGTGATTTTATACAATTTATATATATTTATTATAATTATAGAAGTCAATCATGTAACTTTTTTCTAATTTAAGTTATAATTATATAAGTTTTTTTATAATCACAAGACGCATAATATGTATGTTGCACAATACATTTATCATTTTCCTTATTAAACATTGAAATATATAAAGCATTCGTTTCTCTCAATTTCATATTGTGATCCAATTTTGAATTACTTGGCAACCAAGTAATTTTCGTGCCTTTTTCGTCAGAAATGTGACTTGATTTAGCCATTGCAAATTTGTTCAACATTTCAGTATTTATTACGATAATCTTATTTAATAATATTGATAGTTTGATATCAAAAAGTGAATTGAAAGTTGGTGAAAAAGGGAAACAAGAGAAGAAAATTACCCCATATCCTCTAGAGGTCTTCATTCACACAAGCTTTTTAAAAAAAATTACTATTCATACCGATTTTTTAATTATTATTGCTATTCAAGAGCAAATAACTTCATTTTTCAAGCTTTCTGTCAAGTTTAAATCCTTAAGTTGGGGAAACACAACATGTTATTTATGTATGAGAATTGTGGTGTTGATAAGTCACGAATGCGTTTGATAATTGATACTCCACTTCCCTCGCTTGTAAAATTTGATGGTAGTTGCCCTAAAAGATGTTGGAGCTAGATATTTCAAAACCAATAAGGGTGTAAACAAGTTGGAAAATCAATAGTTAAACTAAGGGTTAACCAAGAGTGTCGTCAATGGTGGGCATTGGAGCTCGAATTGGTCCAATACAGATCATGTCTAGAGTGACACGGATTGTGATGGTGTCCAAAGGACCAGGAATGAGAAAATGGTCCTGGCACGAGTTATGTCCTATCTACACGAGTCATTTTAATGGGCAACACAAGGCATGCCGTGACTGACATGGCCCGCGTTAGCTCCCAACAATGCCTGATTTAATTTCCTGATTTTATGCATTTTATTTATCCCATGTGGAAAATATTTTGGATCGTAATATTGACTGGTCGTCTCAGTCAATTAATATTTAACCCATGAGCCATGCCTTTGACGCTTTGTCCTGTGGTTTATGCCCTTGAATTAAGCCAATTAATGGGGAAGAATTTTATCCTTCATTCATTATAAATAGGGGATTCATCCACACTCCACTCTTCTTCTTCTCCTGAAGTTTATAGAGAGTTTCAACGTACTCGTTGAGGTGTTAATTGTAACCAATATTTTTTGAGATGTCTTGTGATCTTGTTCACAAGAAGTAAAATTTTACCCTCAAAAACTTTTCACAGTTAGTGTAAAACCCATTTCCTTAATAAAACAAAGATTTAACGGACAAGTATTTTCACCTTTAAAAAAACAAATCTTGTCAAGAGTGTATATATATATATATATATATATATATATATATAAAATCTAGTGTCTAGTTATGAAAAATGAATCATTTGAGATTAGAGTTGAAAAAGTTTGACTCGATCTGATTACCAACCGAAATCTAACGCGATATTTGGTAGGCCTGGATAGAGATTTTCACCATATTTAGTTAATTAAATGAGTTGGCACGGTAAATTTATTTAATTAAATATGATAAATGAGAAAAGTTAGTTAGGAATTGTTCCTTAAACATGTTCATGACTTGGATCACATGATGCTTTCTGGAATTTAAATGAAACACAAGATTTTATGTAGAAAATTACCTCAACCCCAACAAGGAGTGGAAACCACGACCTACTTCTTGTAGGATTTTCAACCAACTTCACTATCTAGGGCCGAGTACTTGACACAAGTAGCGTTGGCAAAATTTCGTCCAACCTGAATTATTCGAATTGTCCGATCCGAAAAAAAACGGGTCTGGACATAAATTTTTCATCCGAATTTTGATATTGACCGAATATTCGGACATAAAATTTCTCTTTTTTCTATTATCCGAACCCGATTTTTGCTTCATCCGAATTGTCCAACCCGGTTCGACCCGAAATAAAACCGGGTCTGGACATGAATTTCTCGTCCGAATTTTGACATTGTCCGAATTTGTCTAACGCAAATTTACCTGGACCTGAATTTTTGCCAACACTAGACACAGGTATGACTTACAATGAGATCTATTACTCGACCCCTAAGACCTAAACTCTTTACTAACCCTTGTTTACAACCATACACGACTTGAACACTTGCACCGTACCCATGCATAGACTGACTAATGCCTTCAGCCTCACATAGACTTAACCAACATGTACAGTCTCACATAGACTGCACAACCTCACAAGAACCGTGAGTCCTTGACTACAAAACCAAAGTTTTTATGGATAACTTTCTGCTACAATAATTGAGGTTTTTTTATATTTAGGACCTCGAAGTATAGGGTAATTTATTTTTGGGACCCTTGATTTTCAACGTTGATTTCTTGGACCATAGTACTTCCGCCGAAGTTTCCGGCGACCACCCACCGGCGGCGAATCCCTGAACACCTCTCTTTTGGCCTCACTAGGATTTCTATTTCTGATTCCCCCCGTAAATTAGGAGGTTTCGCAAGTTAGGGTTCCCGAGTTGGGGCTTCAATTTAGAACCCTAATTCTACGTCACATCGATCTGCTGCACTAACTTGGGACTTTTGCTCGAACTGCTCCTCGCTTAATTCTCGTACTCGTTGTCTTAGTATTGCAAGTCGCACCCCGGTTACTTTATTGTCCCGACGTTCAAAATTGAACCCCAAAGTCTGAGTGACATTTGAAGAAGAAGAAGAAGAAGGATCGAGAGCAGTGAAGGTTTGTGTTGATAGATACTTCAATCTGGGTTCATTTTCTGAGTTCCCCATCGATGTTGAGAGATACTTTGATTTGTATTTTCACTTTGGGTTTTTTAGATTAATTTGTTTCAGGGGGTGTTTGGTTGTGAGCTTTTTGGGGTAGCTTTTACTTTTCTGGACACTGTTAGCTTTTTGACCAAGGTGGAAAAACTACTTGAGGTGTTTGGTAACAAACTTTTCATATTAGCTTTTTGGACCCAATAAGCTAGTTTTCAAAAAGCTACTTGAGGAAGCTTTTTGAGGTAGTTTTTCACAAAAAGCTAGTTTACCAAACACTTTTCCAAACCATCAGCTAACCCAAACAGCTAAAGTCAAACAACTAATCTAAACAACTATCAGCTAACAGCTACCAGCTGGTTGCCAAACAAGGCCTCAGTCTTCCATCTCCAATTTGATTTGGACCAGAAAGCTTTCTAGGTTTGGCTTAAAATGAAGTTTTTGAATCTGGGCTTTGCTTGAAATGTTGGATTATGCGAGAAAATATGCCGCATCTTTTGTGTGTGTCTCTCTCTCTCTCTCTCTCTCTCTCTCTCTCTCTCTCTCTCTCTCTCTCCTCCCAGGAGTTGAATCTTTGAATTTGGCTAAGAGAGATTTCTGGGTTTGGATTGAAATTGAGTGTAGGTATATGGGTTTTGCTCAAGATGTAGGATTATGAAGGCAAATCCACACCTATGATGAACACACGGTGCCTTCATAATCAATCCTACGGACGGTGATGAGGGAAGAAGAGAAGAATAAGGAGGAGAAGGAGGAGAGGAGTGAAGGTGGAAAGAAGAAGAAGATGATGAACACACAAGGAAGAAGAAGAAGATGAAGAAGGAGAAGTTTGATGGTGATGGAAGCATAAAGGATGAAAAAACTTAAGAAGTCATCAATGGAGATGAGTTTGTTGGTGAGAAGGAGAGAAAGCAGAGAGATAGATGATGAGGGTGATGTGGACCTATGTAATCTGACGTGGCAAAGTCAAAATAACCAGGCACGTGCCTCCGCCACCACGTCAGACTGCCACCGAGTTAAGTTCAACTTAACTCGGTGGCGTACTGTTTAGTCTACTGTTTTAAACTTTAGTTTGTGTTAGATTATGGATAAGCCTCTGATTGTTGTGATTGATGACATTGAAAGCCATGTTTCTTGCCAACGTCACTTGTTATCCCTGTACACCTAACAATCAAGAAGCTCCCATTTAGCCAGATCTATATTTGTAGCTTGCTCCCAATGCTTGATGCAACTCCTTCTGATACAACATATCTTGAACTTTCATCCTCCAATATGTATCGTCCTTTCGGGAAAAAAAACAATGATCTTCACTTTCTCAACCTCTATTATTTGATGAACTTGAAAGTGACAACATATGCTTAACCTCGAGCTCTGGTACCACGTGCTAGGGTTCGGGGAACTCATTCTCAAACAAAATAAGGGGATTTTCTTATGGCAATATAAGGGAATTTGATCAAAAGAGAAGACAAATCAAACGAAAGGATTTTAAAGAGGACTATATGTTAACCCTTATTTTCTGGTAGGTGCTTGCACGAGATATACTCACACTTGATGTTAATGCAACTATCGATCAAAACGGCTGAATTGTACGAGATTGAATGGTCGAGATGAAGAAAAGAGGGTTGTAAAATGACTCAAGTAACATGACTTGTACGCATCATTAAGGATCAAAGCAACATGCGTGGTCGAGATGAATAAGGAAGGGAGATTTATGTGATTCTAAATGATTTGCACTTTCTGAGTTTTGTAATTTTGATTTTCGTGATTGGTTTCGTATTAAGTTATATATGGACCTTGCAAGGAATGAACATGTATGACTAGGGATCTATTATATGTTAATCCCGAGCTATGTACTGATTGATCCTTGAACTTTTAATGAATTAATCCTTTTTTTTAAAAAAAAGGTACAAAAGATTGTTAATCATGCCTGTATAAGGTGTACTCAAATTTAATGTTGATGCAACTAAGATTAGTTGAGATGAAGAAGGAAAGGTGATTATAGATGAAGTAAAGCTAGAGTACTCAAAGCAACATGGCTCATATGCATTCACTAATGCTCAAAACAACATGGTTAAGATGATGAAGGGAGGGTGATTTAATTGATTCTATATTATTTGCACTTTTTTGAGTTGTAATTTTAATTTTTGTGATTGGATGAGATAGCAACATTGTTGCACATTCTCCTAGTAGGGTTTGTCTTACATGTAGATATGACCAAGGGTTTGTCTTATATCATCTCTAGTTATATATTGATGGATCCTCTTGGAATTAACCATTGTTTTCTTTTAAAAACCATTGAAAAGATAGCAACCATGCCTAAGATGTAAACCCTAATACATGATTGAATGTGGCTTAAGATCATTAAAATGACTACTACATCTTCATAGTTATTAGTTAAGTATGTTTACCTGCGGGTAATTTTGAAGGAACTACAAATGGTATAAAAGCAGACCCTGATCGGTAGTTATATGGACCAATTTTGCAGGCACGCAGAAGAGACTACGAGCTATTGATCATCATTGTCATCGCCACAATTGCTACCCTCGAGGGACGATTCAAAGCCTGACAAGGACGTCGATTCTTTAAGTAGAGTAGATGTAATACCCCAATAATGCATACATTATTAAATTGTGCTATAGAAAAACTAAAATAGCTACTTATATCATTAAAGTGTACATTTTTACTTCATAGTTAAACATATTTTTAATTTGTGAAACCAATAGATCAATGTCTTATTATCACACCCTTCATTCTTTCCAATTAATAGAACAAGGCAAGCATAAATAAATCAATGTTTTTCTCTACTTTTTTGTTATCATAATATTTAATTAATTAGCTTGTTCTTTTTTGTAATTGGTGGACCATAATATATATTAAAAATTTCTTTTTGGAAGGAGTTTGAGCCCGTACGTAATAATAAGATCCGTATGGGAAGTTTATTGTCATGTAGTATTAAAGCAAAATATGAGGGACCATGCAAAAAAGTATGATCAATATTATTCACCCACTAAGGTCATGTACTAAGGAGAATATTTTTTGGTGCCCTAATTATTTGATCTATAAAGAAAGTGGACAATGACTAGAAGTCTACTTCATCTTGAGTTTTTCTTATATTTTTTTTTGTTTTCCTTTGTTTGTAATTTTCTTCATTCATGTAAATTCCCCATTTGCAATACAAACTCAAAGGGGAGAAGGAAAATAAATTATGTTGGAATTATAATCTTGGGTGGAATTTAGACGATCGAATATAAGTAGAGATAATTAACTTCATGACTTTTAAATGTTAGTGTAACGTTGTTCTTGGTCTTTTTTCTTTGTTTTTACTGTTGCCTTTTTGTCTAATTACATAGAAGGAATAATAAATTTTAGAAGGGTTTACAAACTCTCCTTTTCTATGGACTTGTGTATTAGCTTTATTCTTTGGTTTTGTGGGGATGGTTTGGGCTTGGACCCTCACACGAGCATGTCATGTGTCCCTTTTACAAATTCAGGTTATTTTTCTCCGATTGACGCTTTTGGCCATGGGTTATCATAACATTCAATGACGATTTTCCACCACCACTTCGCCGATTTTCTCCTCTACTTCAATTGTTGTTGCTTAGAAAATCTGCTACCTTCTCAATCATAAATAGCATGCGTTGCAGCTCTTTGATACAAACACTATCCTTCTTGCTCCTGCTCGTCTCTCATTTTTTTTCTGGGAAATTGTTTGCTGCATAATTCAATCTTCACCCTCGAGTGTACAAGTTTCGGGGTAACTCTGCTAACCTTGAGGGAACGAACGGTATAGTCTATTTGCACTGTGGTCACCACTGAATTCATTTTCGAGACAGTGGTTAAGCCACAACATAGCGTGAATTTTTCCTTTTTACACCCATTGTTTCCCTTTACGCCTCCTTACCCTAAATCAAGTTGATCTCTGCAAAGGTGCCTATAGAATATCCTGTCTTATTAATGTTGATGTTGGATTTAATAAATATTCAACTTTCATATTACAACCTATTTATGGATGTAACATTGAAAACATTATCCCTCATTAATCTCTTCATCAATATCTCATTAACTTATTATTATTATAAAACAAAACAATACACTGCAACAATTCTGATTATCTCGAAAATCGAGTAATTAACTTTTCTTAAAAAATAAATAATCCTCATATTCTTCTTGCTTATATCAAGTGGGCATATACTTAGGTTTGCTTATCAAATTAAGAGACGTTGAACCAAATATTTGTTTATATATAATATACTTATTTTTTTTTCTTTTTTTTGGTCAAACTCTAATTTGTATAATTCCAAGAAGTTAATTATAATCATTAAAGACAAATGATGATCTAATCAAGCCATGCTTCTTAATGTGATAGGCCGTACATATTTAATTAGGCAAGATTCCACTCACACACCACAAATTATTTTTGCCTTTATCATGTCACATTGTGACATACATTGAAGCATGCTATTTGATGTATATGTGTACCGTACATTTATTTTCTTTAAACAAAATTATAGAAAAAAATAAATACTGAGTTTTTGGCTGAAAATAATTCGTACCTGAGGGCCATGTGGGTGGGAATAATTCAAAGTGATTTTTTGACTAATGACAGTTCATATTTTATCTTATTTTCTCAATAAATAAAGGGTTTTTGGCTCCAAATAATCCGTACTGAGGGTCTTGTGGTTGAGAATAATCAAAGCAACTTTTTGGCATATGACAGTTCGTATTTTTATCTTATTTTTTTCATGGCATAATATTAACATTTTACGACAATGAGAAGGTGATGTGACCAATGGGGAAAAAAATGACTTTTCGGTCAGTGCATGAGGGTCTATACTTTTCGACCAATAGCATGTAGTCTGGTCGCCACGTCATTTTTCGTTGCCAGAAAGTGAAAATAAGATAAAAGTATAGACAGTTATTGACCAAAAAGTCACTTTGAATTATTCCTAGTCTAAGGCCGTCAGTACGGATTATTTGGAGAAAAAAACACGTAAATAAATAAGCACTAATTAAGCCATTAAATCATGAGTTTAAAAGGATTAAAATTTTGGGATTTCAAGGAAATTGATGCAATTATTATAGTATAGTTTGAAATTATTAGTGGTAATTAATGAGAAAATTTGGATGATCACCTCATGCATGGATTCCCTAGGCTGCCCCATGTGAAGAAGACCATCTTTCTCAATTATGCGTAAACCATTACCTAAGTGTTCCCCTAATTAATTAATTATTGTCTTTAATAAATCTCTTTTTCTTTTTTATTTTTCATACCATTTTCTTATATATCAACAATCATACCCTATATTTTTATCTTGATTATTATGCAATCTATTTTGTCCCTTGCAATTTGTAATGTTATGTTATCCTTCGTTTTACTTATTCCATGAAATTTCTTATTCAAAGTAATTTACCGGACGTAATACTAAGCTACCAACATGTTGAATGAAAAATTAATTAATAAATTGAAACTTAAAATCTTGGTACATGTAAAAAAAAATATGGAAATTTGTATGTATCGAGACTTATCTTAAGTATACTTCAATTTCATCTAACCTTTATTTTATATATAAAGGTCATCACTAATTGAATAAAACATCACTAATTGAATAAAAGACAATCTTATACCTAACATATTTTCCATGCATTATCAAATATTCAAACATATGTTCAAATTATATATATTCATGTAATGTCTCTTCTCTCTTTTTGAATCCATCAGAATTAGCGTTTTCATGCATGCTTATATATAAGAGAAACGCTATTTACATTTAGATTCCCTAAGACTTAGCATTAAAGAGACTATAATATTGGGATGTGCAGTGGTTGTAAACACAATTTCTTTTAAATAAAAATTTCTCATATTTTAAGAGTGGTTAGATTTGATGGATGTGCAAGATTAGTAAATCTTTATAGAGTAGTTTTTGTAAAAAAAGAAAAAAAAATGTTTGTATTAGTGATGAAACTTTGCTACTTGTATAGTATACTTAGATATTGTAATTAAAATATTCTACTAATAAATATCTCCCAAGATCTCACTTCATCAAAAGCCTAGCTAGCTTGTTATCCAACTATATTTGAACATATAGCTCCCATGATTCATGTAGCTAGGTTGGCTAAATAATGATATTCTTATTGATTATTTTTCTCTTTTTATATTTCAAAAAATGCAACCCTATAACAAAAGTTCACATGTAGAGAGATAAAATGCCAATTGCCAGCAAAGTTTGGTTATTTTATTTTATTTTATTTTATTTTATTTATTTAATTAATAAATGAAGATAATAATGGTTTTGAATGTAAAAGGTCAAGTAGTACTAGATGATTTTGGGCCATGTGGTAGAGTTTATTCCAACATAAAACATTGCTCCTTGTCTCTATGACAACACTTGATCACATTATCTCACATGCAAGTCTTAGAAAAAGATCAACCACTAGTATTTTGTGAATAGAGAAAACCTACCAAAAAGAAAACAATACCATTTGGTGGATTTTCCCCTTTTGCAATAATATTAGGGTTTGGTTCTAGGGTTGCACAAAGTTAGGGGACCCTCTCAAAGTTCAAGTTCAAGGAATGTTGATGTACATATTTGAAAGTGGGATCTATATGGAAGTGTTATTCTTATGTTTTTGGGAATTTTTTTAACTCCAATATTTGTTTACAAATTTTTATGTGGCTATGATCAATTATTTTTGAAAAAAAATATATATAATTTGGTATGATGAGAAGTTATGGGATTGATTTTGATGCTATGATTGTTTATATTTAAAATTAAGTACCAATCAGTTTTGAATTCTTCGGTTATTGGAATGTGTTGAGTTTAACAAAAGTAGGTTTCGGAACAAGAAAACTAATTAATTTAAAATAATAATCACCCTCTTTTTTTAAAGATTTTGTTCATCTATTAACTCCCATCAGTTTCTTTTCCACAATTGGTGTTAACGTCGAGACAAATTTCAAAGTTACTCCCAAACCCCTCTGTTCTTTCCGTGTCTCTTGTTTCCTTTAATTGGGCTTGCAATTTGTTTCCTGAATTGTGAGATACTCATCATATTTTCAAGATTATCTATACAATTTCGCAAAAGTTTTTATTTTTTATTGCCTTTTTTTATGTTGGATGCTCCATAGTTTTTTTTTTAAAGTTTGTCTTGATTGTTTGCGTGGCAAATGATCTTCTGTTTCAAAGCAAGACTTTCCAATGAACTTCGTCACTCAAATACCATCCTTTACATTAAAACAAAATCTAACCATAGAAAAATGTACATTAAATATGTATATTGACATTTATTCCTAAAATATAAAATACAAAAACAAACATTATATATAAATATGTGTGTGATTAATGGTAAATACATTACATGAGTTTAAGAGATCCTTCTCTTAAGGTTTCTCCCAAGATAATATGCAAAGAGCACATCAACCATATCAGTAGGTGTTGGGGGGAGGGGATGGGATGAAGAATGCAATCTATGAGTATACCCAAAAAAAAAAAAAAAAAAAAAAGAGTTTTCTAACATTGCTAACCAATAAGATGCTTGATTCCTTTCCCTGTAGATATGCTGAATATGGTAATGCTCCAACTTTTGTAAAAGATCTCGAACATCTAAAACCAGTGTGTGCAGTTGTTAAGAATAGCGTACTTACCCCTAATTAAAGCCCTAATTGCCTCAAAAACAATTTGATTTTCTCTCTCGATAACAGTTCTCGAGTAACCCTAGTGAATAACATATTGCAAACTATTGCATAAAGTAGTAGCTTCAGCAATTATGTTGGAAGCATCTCTCATATTATAGTTATCAGCTCTCAAAAATTGTCCCCTAACATAAAGTAAAAACTTTGTTTTGTTTAAAGATAATGTCTTAGATCCATTAAAGTTGATTAGTTTCATTTAGTCAGTTGGAGAAGGATGCCATGTAACATTAATGTGAGAAGTCCGAGTAGTTGGAGAAGAGTAAGTGATGAGGAGAATGAATGAAATTAGGAGGATTATGATAGAAATCAAATTGACGATCTCTTAGGTTACACTTTAACCTAACCCGGCACTTAGCCCAGAGCTTTTTGGCAACAATAAGAACCTATGGATCGGGTTTTAAGAAAATTATGTTTGAATATAACCTCATTACATCCTTTCCAAATGGTCCAATACAAAAAGGTAATCTTGACAATCTTTTTTGAATGAGAATAGTGCGTATCATGGAGCATTATTTGAAAGGATGATCCATTATTAAGCTGCACGAAATCAAAGGAAACACATCCATAAGAGAACATAACACTAACTCCCACACTGGTTTGGATAGTGAACATTGCATCAAAAGATGTTCAACAGTTTCCAAGTCCGTTAACACAAAAGAAATGTTGGATCTATGGATGTTCCCTTGTCGAAAAGCATAGCACACACCTAGATTGCATTGTGACATACCCGCCACAAAAAAAATCCTAATTTTATGGGAAATATATAGGAAGCCCTCAAATTTATCGAAATTCCCACTTATTCTATGTAAACAGATCTTTTTATTAATACGAGTGCCAAATAACGAATTTGATAGTAAATATTATCGATATACAAATATAAAAAGATTTTTTTTCCCTAAAAATGTCATGCCATTTGATATTTACATCATCATGGACAATTTTACTCACCAATGAGTCACAAAGGTCATCCTCATCCTTATGTTAGGTAAGTTCATGGTATTTTGAGTGTTCCATTCTTCTTTCTATAAGAAGGAAACATGACAATTTTGACATGATAATTCTCTCTTAATTATTACCACTTCATTTTATTATGTATATTTTGTATCAATGTAAGCTTAATCTTTATCCACTTTACTAAAGATACAATTTTATACCTACTTTTGAACATATAAAGTATGTGTCCAATTATTAAATCACAAGGAGATAATTATAATCAAATCCTTATCTTTTTGTTGAATGCTCAAGTAATACTCCATTATCTTTTTTTTTTTAGCACACTATTATCAATGTAATTAAGCAGATTTTGCCTTCTTTTGAGGATCTGGTGGAAGGTTCCTTAGATTTCCACCAAACTAGGATGTCATATTTTCATTTTTTGTATATTTTCTTTATAAAAGTTTTGTAAAAGTAACGGTTGAGTCTATTGGATATCTATTTGAAGGATAATAATTAGCAAATTTTATAGAACATGAGATAATAAATAAATAAATAAATAAATAAATATTAAATTATCCATAATAAGCACTAGGCATGAATCCTATAATCTTCACACGTACAAAATATTTTTACTCCCACCAAGTTATGAACTATAGTCAGAAATTTAAAACTTAGAGGCGATAAGTTATTGCCTCTTTGATAGTTATATTTAAATATATTTACCTTGAACTCGAAAAATAGCTAGTATATGTGATCTTAAAATGTAATATATTATATTGGTAGTTAGACCTCTATGATTTTCTTTTAGATTGAGCTTTCTCTCATAATTTTTTTTTGTATATATTTGCCTTTTGAAATGGTATATCATTTGGGGATGCAAAGAAATACAAAGAAAGAAGGAAAGTTTAAGAATGTATAAGATTAAGAAAAGAGTAAATGTGTAACTCATTTTTAAGAATATATAATATAGAACCCGGCTTCTACTTCTAGTTTGGGTTTTAATTTTAAATTTTATTTTAAATGATTTGAGAATGTACCTCTGATCCTAAACTCGAGCCTAAGCTTTTATTTTTCGCAATAAGATTTAAAGGATAAAAAATTTATTCTCAGAGTAGATTTAAATTCAAAAATGATGACTCAAAGTTCATACTTCACTCATTTATGCTTACAATACAACCTTAGACTGAAAATTTAACCTGAATATGTTCAACAAATTAACCAAATCAAATAATGTTGACCTAGATTTTATTTTTTTTTTTGAGGGAAATGTTGACCTATATTTGATTGAGCCCAAAACTAATCTTATCCAAAACCAAAGTAAATGACATAATTGTCTAATTAGCTTATGATTAAATTATGTAGGTAGATGGCTAATGAAGGTGGGCTGGTCAATTTAAGCCCAACTTTACTATATTTGGGATTACAAAATTTCTGAATTGGGTACACCTTTTTTACCCTATCAACAATCTTCATGATTCCCTTTAAAAGATGAGTACTAGTATAACTGCCCGTGCAAGGCACGGTTAAATTTTTATACTATCTTCGTTTTTATATTATAGTAAATTACAATATTAATTTACTGTCATTAGAAAGATACATTACTAAAAATTACAAATTATTTGTTATTATATTATATCTAAGGGCAAAAGAGTAAATTCGTATGTGAATACAAGTTATAAGGCAAACATGCTGCTTATTATTATATTATTATTCAATGGTAAAATAGTAAATTCATGTGTAAATACAAGCTAGAAGGCAGGTAGCAAACAAGTTGTTAACAATTGTTGTGAAGTGTCTCTTTTCTTTTACAGTAAATGATATTGGAAAAGTTTCAAAGTTTTTATTTTTAAAACACTTTTCATATGATGGCTTTGTTTTGAAGGATAATGAAAAATTGTCCCACGTAAAGAAAAAAAAATATTTGTATAATATGATACTTCATAATTTGGTGCATTAAGGTTTGACAAGTTACCATTATGCATTGTGGTATACCACAGGTCCTGGGATTAATTCTTGGGAGCAGCAATAAGCGTGTATGCCTGGTATCCCCTGTTCCCCATGAGCCGGTAGACCCATTGAGTTTTCCCTAAAATAGGGGGCCTAGTGAGAGCCCGACTTACCATTGTAAAAGTAATAATAATAATAATAAATGTTACCATTATGCAATAAAAGGGCACACAATTACTTGTGAGATCAACCAACCTGGTCAAATGTTGATATAGTTGATACATTATTATGTGCATGTATGCATTTTAACCTTCATAAATATAGAAGTCATATGTATTTTATTCTTTTTTAAGGATAACTTATAATCATCGGACATTATTGATAACTGCATCGAGGAATAATGAGTGGTGCACAAATCACAACGAGTCATTTTAGCATGTTTCATCCTTGATCACATGCCGGGATGTTCTCAACAGATGATTTTTTTTTTAAAAAGGTTCACTTTGGTGATATAATATTTATATCAATCCTTTTAAGTCACAATATTACAATCACCCTCACTAAATCGCACAACATCATTGTTGTACCTAATTCAATGCCGAATTTAACCATGCACTAGGGTTCCAAATCGACCTCTCTCATCTCAAATCACCTATTTCCCTATATTCTCTATTTCCACCCAATGTCTATATAGAATATAAAATCTTGCTAGCTATTTCCATAAAGAGAAAAATTTGCTAACTAATCAAGACTTCTCATGTGATAAATTACTTGTTTCTATATGGCCAATAATAAATCAACACCATTCAAGTTAATTGCCATGGTCCATTAAATAAAAGTTTTAACGATACCTCATTTGTCCAATCACTATTTTGTTTGAAAAGAGATAATTAATAATAATTAGGGGTAATCGCAGTTATCAATCTCTACACATAAGTAGTTTATCTCATTTGATGACTAAAATTTAGTACCCGACCTTTTAAATTTACCGGTGGATCCAGTAAGCACCCAAATTTACCCGATTTAAGAAAATATAGCTTGGGAACTAAGGAAAGTCTATTCAAGAAAAATCTAAGGTTCAATGAATTTCTTCGAATTTTCTTCACCACACTCCCTTTTTTATAAGGTAAGAAATTATTATAAATATGTTCACTTTTAGCTTAAAATCTAAGATTATAAATGTAAATTTTCTAGCAAATTCTTTTTATATTCATATTTGGATTATATACTTAATTTGATCCATCATTTATATTTTTTTAAAAATGAGCAGATATAGGAAGCAATCAGCAACCGTATCCAATGTAGTATTTAATCTCGTTGGTGGGTGTTACATATCTAACGTCAAGAAATTCATCATTTTCATAGCATTGGTGAAAATGATAATGGATCGAGAACTCACCCAACAAGACAAAGATGCCATCAAGACAACGATGATCATGCAAGAACGAAGTTTCAAGCAACAAGTGAGTCCCTAAAACAAACTTAAACACAACTAAAGATGAGTATTGTATACAAATTTAGTGTGTTAATCTTAACAATTTATATTATTATGTTGTTTGTTATATAACTTATATTTGAACATCAATATCATATGTTTTAGAGGGAATTATAAATTGCCCGTTGTTACTTTCGCGCCATCTTGTTTTTTGAGATTAAGCGCGTAATGTGATAACTTAAATTTTTAAGTCTCATATCTAAATCGTTACCAGCTAATTATATTGTGTCTTATATAAAGTACTGTGTGTTCCCCTTTTAACAATTGTACGGATAAATTGAATTATTTCACATCATCTAAGAAATATAGAAGAAAGTTTTGTAACGTGAAGACATTAATGTTACGTTCTTGTCATGTCATCTTCAATGATTTTTACAGCGTGAAAGTTTTATAAATATAGGTTGACACCTTGCTACTTTTTTATTATTGTTTTAGATTGGCTAAAGTTGGCCGCCCATTGGACTGAAATGATCCTTAAAGATCGCTCATTGACGTGAAGAGTGATCCTTCAATGATCCTAAAGCTTTAAAAATAATTTAGAGAGTATTGAACTTGACACAGTGATCCTTAAAATTGTGGATTGGATTATAGAACGATCCTTACCATACAATTTTCCTTTTTATTTTTGTCTTAAAAAAAGTGACATAGAGAGACAAGGTGAGTCCTAGAATACATATTTATATAAAATATTATCTAGTGATTCTTTTGAATTACCATTATTTGGGGTCTGCTCACCCCTAATGGATTACAACAATTTTTAGTGTTAGACCCTCACTAATCCAATCCAAAGTTGCATTGCCTTTGCAGATGACCTTTGAGGTAAGTATCAGTCAATTTTACACGTTTAGGGGTAAAGGATAAGTATCAAACTACTTATGATAGGCACGACCTATCAAACCCATAGTTTTCACCAATATAAGGGAAACATTTTGTTTTCACAAGAACTAAACTTTAACGGGGAGCTTGGAAGATAAGAGTAATTGTCAACTTGACTACCACCTCTTTGGTTGTGTAACGCCCCGGCCCCCTCCTGGGCCGTGGACATTACCGATAACTGCTTCAAGGATCGTTGACTGGCCCCACAAATCACCACGAGTCTTTCCAGCGTGCTTCGTCCTCGCTCACACGCTGCCTGGGAAAACTTCCAGGAGGTCAGCCATCCTTGGACTACTCCCAGTCAAACACGCTTAACTGAGGAGTTCCCAACGGATGAGCTACCATAAAAGAAGGTGCACCTTGGTGATATAAGTAGTCATTTCAAACCCTTTAAGCCACACTTTGAACACATATCCGGGGTGTTACAAGTTGACACCCTGTTATGTGTCTAGCTATTGTATTATACGTGTTTTTTTTTTAAGCAGTTGAACCTAGAACTCTTTGACAGAATATTTCTTCTTCTTCTGTTTTTTTTTTTTTTGTAATATGCGTGTCAGGTTAAGGAGTTACATCACCTATACAACGTACAAAAAAAGTTAATGGAAGAGTATCCCAAAGACGAAAACATCCTCTCCCCCAACAATGCCAACATGACTGACGATTATCGAGTCGCTCATCCCAATTTTCCAATGGGTCATGATCAAAGCGTGATGGATGCAAGTGGGAATCTCTTTAATGTCATCCCCTTTCAAATAGCGACGAATTTGAACTTGCAAACTCGTGCAATTGAGGAGTATATCTCCTCAGAGTTAGGGTTAGGACTAGGGTTAGGGTTACCATTAGAGTCAGCGTCAGGGACCCTTCCTCATGATGACCATCCCAGTTCCAGCATGGTCCAAATGGATAAGCAACCAAGTGGTGAAGCAAGTGAAGAAGAAATCGACATCGATTTGAGTTTAGGCATTGGAGTTGGATCTAATGTTAGAAGCAAGAAGTCCACATGATCATATAACAAACAATGCCATTACTATGTTGAAGGGCATCTATCACAACACCATACATGTTTGTTAGGTACTAAGGTGCATGTATTCCATCCTAGTCACAACATCATATGTGTTTCTTTTAGGTGTATTCGCAATTTTATTTCATTGTCAACACATTAATTTTGAATGTTGAAATTTGTTTGGATTGATGCCCGTTGAAGAGGATGTTCAAAAAATGAACTTAATTACAACATCTTATGAATAATGTCATGCCATTGTACTTTTAAGAATTGAGATAACTAATCAATTTTTTTCAAAGATGTTAGCACTTATTTCAAGACTTGATGACACTTAAAATCTTTAAACTTGTCACTAAAGATCACATGGTCAACCTCAAAGTCAACAACATATATTTACTATTCAAATTTTTGAATTAATGTTTAAAAGTCGTTGTCCTCTCATAGCTCATTAAGATTTTTAGCAGTACTCCTCTTTAAGAAACTTATATAACTTGAGAAGAATATCAACTAATGCATTATTTTAGTCTATTTTATGAGAAACCTGTTGAAGAACAATCAACACAGGCGACAATTGCTTCATCTGTCTCCTTCAACACCTAGGTTTGATCATGGATGATCCCATTTCTTGACTATATACTTGGAATTTTATCTCTGCTCCCTTTTCCCCCTGCCCTACCGTTAATGTCCTACATTTGTTAGATGTATGCGTAATTTCATTTTTCATTCTCACATTTAATCTGAATGTTGAAGTTTAGTTTGGTTAATGTTTGTGAAAAGGACTTTTGAAAAATAAACTTAATTACAACGTAACTGGCATGCCGTTATATTTTTAAGCTAACTAATCAATTATGTTTCAAAGATATGAGTACTTATTTTCAAGATTTGATGACACACTAGTAGAATTGGGGTTATTATGCGTCTGTCTAATGGCGTCTGTTTAAATGTCAGACGCCCAAACGTAGTTTTTTTTAAAATAATTTGTAAAGTGGCGTCTGATTTCTGGGCAAACAGACGCCAAAATATTTTTTTTAAAATATTTAGTCAAGTGGCGTCTGATTTACGGGAAGCGGGCCTTAAAGTCTGTTGATTTCTCATTCTTTGTGAGGCTATTTTTTAATTTTTTATTTTAATTTTAAACCCGATTGGCGTCTATTTGACCTTGAAACAGACGCCAGTCTGGGTAAAACTGTGGAGAAATTCTCTTGCTCGCCATTTGTGAACGGAAGAGAGAAAAATCGAGAGGTTGAAGAGAAGATCCAACGAAAGAGCATTTCAATTCACAAAAGTTAGGTAATTTTATTAATTATTGTTGTTTTTTAAATTATTAGGGTTATGTTCTTTTGTAATTTTTGTTATAAATTTGTGATATATATATAACCGAAAAATATAATGAATATGAATTTGTGATATGAATTTTGGATGTTTTATATGTTTTAGAATGATGATTTTTATGAATTTTGGACATAAATATATGATATGTATATGAATAACGGAAAAATATGGAGAATATGAATGTGTGATATGAATTTTGTATGTTTTGTATATTTAGGAGGTTTATGGTATGAATTTTTTGATATAAAATTTTTGTTATGAATAACGAAAATTACGGTGAAAAGTAGGGTTTTATGATATGAATTATGTATGTTTTTATGAACTTTTGATATAAATTTGCGATATGAATAACGAAAATAGTAGTGATCGAAATGGAATTTGTGATATGAATTTTGTATGTTTTGTATATATGTTTAGGAGGTATAGGGTTTATGAGTTTTTGATATAATTTTGTGATATGATCAATGAAAATTATGGTGAATATGAATTTGCATTGTGATATGTATATTGTACTCGACTGGATGATTAAGCATGAGTAATTTTAATTCATGAACAGATTCACGTACATTATTGTAGATACCGAAAAAAAATCGATCGATGGACCTTTTTCGCGGCGCTACTTAAAAGTGATTGGGAGCCGACTAGGATTGCTTAACCTTAAATAAGGTTAAACTTTCAAGAATACTTTTAATTGACAAATTGATTTAACCCCGAAACTCGATTTTATTAAAGAAAAGATAAAAAAAGAAAAAAGAAAACAAAAAGGAAAATAAAAAAAGAGGAAACTCGACGGGGAACCCGTCTGAGTTCCATGAAGACAAAACGAAAAAAAAAAGAAAGAAAACAGAACCCAGACGGGTTCCTGAAGAAGCAAAAGAGAAGGAAAGGGGCTAGGAACCCGTCTGGGTTACTGCCTCTGGCCCGGAGTAAATACAAGACGGGGAAACCCGTCTGGGTTCTCTGTCACGAGAAGGAGAAAAAAAATGAAAAAAGTTTTCGGGGAAAAATAAATTGAAGGGTTAGAGTCGCCAGTTGAATTTAAGGATAAAACAACAAACCATTGAAAAAGAGACTCGACCTCAATCCAAAGACGGATTCGGGGGTAAGGTTACGAATTTGACGATAAAAATCATCAAACCCGCCTATTCAAACGAATAGACTCTACTAGAATTAAATTAAAGCGACAGATTTGAAAAAGAGGGAGGAATTGAATAAATTTCACGAGTTTATCATTAATGTCATGCAAAGAAACGAAAGAAAAAGAAAGTAAAATTACATTATATTAATACAAGAATCACCAAAAAATTACAATTTGGTACCCCATGTTTTCTGGCAATAATTTTTTGGTACCAAACTTTTCTGTAATAATTTTAAGGTACCCTATGTTTTTGTGTAATAATTTATAGGACCCTACTTACTGTAGGAAAATGGCAGTGGCGACATTTGGCGCCAAAAATGCGGCTTGGGATTTTTTTTTTGGTTTTCCTTATAATTTTGTGACCATTATACCCTTTTGATTTTATATAAGTGTGAATACCTCTCAAGGAACTCCTGTCCCTTGTTCGATCTGTGCACAGCTCTGTCTCTTCTCCTCTCCTTTGTTCCATCTCCTCTCCCTTGTTCGATCTCTTTCATATATTCCATTTCCAATATCCAGAATTGAAACCCTAAGTCAAGTCTGAATACCTCTCTTTGTTGCTCATCTCCTTCACTTTTTATCCTTTCTTCGAATTTGTTCATTTGTTGTAGTTCAACCTAATTTACATTCTTTTTGGTTCATTTGTAGTTCCCAAAAGTTAGGGTTTGTTCGAATTTGAAATCGATTGTGGGAACCCATTATGGTTGTGGGGAACCCATTGTGGTTCATTGTTGTAGTTCCCAAAATAGGCAGACCAAACCCATTGTGGGAATGGATGGAAGTTCGAGTTCAACAACCGATGCATTAGTTGTTGTGGCGGCGACAATTTGTGCAAAAATTGCAGAGTAGTAGGGACTAGGAAAGTGTCCCAGTCAAGTGCAAACCCAGGAAAGCCTTACTTGAAGTGTTCGAGGTGCAACAAGTTTATAAGATGGTTGAGCGACAAAGAAGACCAACAGGCTGTGGTGGTGAAGTTATTGGAGGACATCAAGGCTGAATCTAGTCAGAGAGCTGAGCATGATAGGTTGGTGTTGAAGATGCTGACTGAGATGAAGGCTGAGATGAATGAAAGTAGAGTTGCTGTGAAGATGCTTGAGAAAGGTCAAAGCATGTTTTACTTGTTTGTTATGTCTACCATTGTTGCACTTGTTATGTTTGTTGCGTTTGGGAAAAAGTAATTATCTAGTATGATAGTAAATTGTTTTAATAGATCTAGTGGCTTAGTATGGGGAATTTAGTTTTTGTAGTGTGAATCGTTATTATGGTGCTAATGTACGTTGCAGTTTGGTATGTATAAGCATTCTCCATAATCTATTTGTGTGCCAAGTATCCATTTGTGTGCCAAGTATCAACTTAAGTATCCATTTGTGTGCCAAGTATCAAATGCTTGGACATTCATTTTACTAGTAACTTAGCTGTTGCTGGTGCAATTGTAAATATCAATTGATGACCAATATAAGCCATTTCTAACTTAAGTTGATACACAACCATAATCTACTAATAACTATTTGGATTCAACAGCCATAAGTCATACTTAAGTTGAACATATTGAAATAGATACACAACCATAATCTTGTAATAATTATGTTCATACAAAAGCCATAAGTCATACTTAAGTTCAACATAAGTCATACACAACTGCTAGTTCTTAACCCAAAATCAGCAGGCTCAAATTAGAAGTCTATCACTTGGAGACCTTTCTTTTCTTCTGTGGTGGGGCATGGCTAGGTTGTTGGATTGTTGTTGCCCTAGTCTGTGGTCTGTGATAGGAGTGCACGGAAGATGCTGGTGGAGCATGGCTAGGTTGTTGGGATGTTGTTGCCCTAGTCGTGGTGCGTGATAGGAGAGCACGAGAAGATCTTAGTGGAGCGATTGAAGGTGCAGAGGATGGAGCAGAATCTGCTTTTTGGCCTTCAACCGGTCGTTTTGGTCCCTCCTTAATCTTCTGTTTGTCTTCTCTAAGAGCTGTCATATTGGTCACGGTCTACCACAAGTAGCTTTGTTATGTCTGATTCCTTGCATTTTTGCATGCCGCAATGATGTAAGTTAGATAACCACAAGTGTGCATGACTAATTAAATTCGAAGATAGTGGACATACATTGTAGTTCTGAACCAAAATGGTTGTTGAAACTGTTGAGGCCGAGGCAAGTCGAGTTCGGGTGCGGTGGGACTCCTCCTCTTGTGTTCTGAGGTCTTCCTTTCTTGACTTGGTGACGTGGAGGATCAAGCTCAGGAAGGTTTGGCCTTGGATTCCACATGATAGGATCCGAGATAGGGTGGACAATGCGGTTGTATAGGTTCCTGTAAGTTTCTACATTGTAGCAATGATCCACGTAGTCCTCGGGATTCCTCTTCATCCTAGCTATACACCTTGCAGCGTGTTTGCAAGGGATCCCAGTGAGCTACCACTTCCCACAAACACAGTCCCTTTGATTGAGCTGCACCACAAAGTTTTTGCGGTTGTCCTTCACATCAAACTTTCCATTGACATGAAGACACCCACCAAGTCCCTACCCTCAAGTTACGCCTCACATAGTTTTTGCTTGACATAAGGAACCAATTTCCCCTCCCACTGTTGTGCTCTTTCAAATCTTCTCACGAACCTGGAACCAATTAGCTTCCTAATCTCTTCTAGCAGGGTTAAAATGGGTAGACCTCTAAATCTATTGATGGCATTGTTGAAACTCTCCACGAAATTGTTAGTATTGTCATCACACTTGGTGCTCTGGTCAAATTTGAACCTAGCCCATTGTTCTAAAGGAAGGACTCGCGACCCGATGATAAGCGGCAGGTCCTTACATTTTAATCTTATCCATTGCTTTTTGATGAACATATGGGGCATATGCGTTGGCAGCAATGTAAAAATGGGCATGATACCAACTCCCTACAAGGTTTATGTACATATAAATATGGTTTAATCAACCAACCATCACACACCTAATATTTAATTTTTTCAAACCTTTCATTCATATCCCTTCAATCCAGCAACAAACACCAACAATCAAACACTAACAGTTAACAAACAAGAAATTGAGTCTTTCTTAGTATCCATTTTTACCTGGAAAATTGCATGCGAAATTCTTGTAATAATGGACGATACAAACTCTTCTGTTGGCTGTCGGTGTCACCTCATCCAATGCTTTGTGTATCCCCTACACATAACAAATTCAGCATTAGTGCAATGTTAGTTAAACGGGAAGGCAAACTGTTAAGGCGTTCAATGAACTTACTTTGTGTCTATCAGAAATAAATGTGAATTTGGATTGATTCTCCACTGCACCCAAAGCCCTGACAATTCCATTTAAAAAGAATTTCCATTCTTCATAGTTTTCCTTCTCAACCACAAAGATAACCTAAGGAAATTGGCCATTGTTAGGGTCTAAGGCCATTGCGATTAACAACACTCCTTATAAACCCCTTTCAAGTGACATGCATCTATCCCAATAAGGGGCCTCTGAATCGTAGAAACCCTCTATTCTTTGGACCAACACAGATTAACATCCTTTTGAAGATGGGGTTCCTTGGAATGTCTTGCGCTCGAGTTGATCCAAGTAATGAATGTCACAGACCACAGGTTCTTCTCCTTGAACTCCTCACCAGGCGAGGCAAATACTTGTATCCTCATCATGTCTCCCTTCTACCTCAGCCCTCATAAGCTTTCGTGCCCTCCATAAAGTATACTTTTCCACATGGGCCAAACTTCTTCATTAATATGACTTGCATACCATCAACATCCATTTTAGGAGGCTGACAAAGTATGGCAACAAATATTTAGCAATCCAAGTAGATGTAGCCATTGGATTGTGCTCTAGCCTTTCACAACAATGCCCTCTTTTGATTGACCTTACAATCCATGTGTTTCTACAAGCATACTGGCTTGCATGAAACCTCCAAAAGCAAGAGTCATCCTTGCATTCCACTGTGTATCTAGTCTTCTCATGCTTAACCTTCTTTACTGCAAAACCCTCCTGCAAACAGTACTCCCTAAACACATCTAGCAACTCCTCTTTGGAACTGAAAATGTGCCCAGGCTTCAAACTCACCTTCTTATCCCTATCTCTAATCCATACAGTTCCCTTGCTGTATGCCCTAGCAAACTTGTTGACCAGAAGGTTGCTATCCTGTTCTTCATCAATGATCTCTGCACTTAGCCTTTGCCTTCTTTGCCTCTGAGCTTCTAGATCTACCTCATCATCATCTTCATCAGTGCTGAAAGTTTCCTCCTCCAAAGATGTTTCATCATCATCTTCACTTACTTGGTCACCTGCCTCAAAGTCATCATCCTCACTGCTATCCTCCTCACTGACAGCATTCTCTTCAGGTAGAACAAACAGGGCCCCTTCATTAGCTACTTCATCAGGTTCTAATTCCCAGTCACGCTTATCCTCACACTCAGCTCTAGGTTTCAACAGTGAGCTTACATCCAAATCTCCCCAATCAGAAATGCCTATGTCAGAAAGGCACACATCAATATCTTCCCAATCAGGTTGTGATGAGCTTGGTTTCTTAGCTCCAGTAGCAGTGGATCTCTTGCTGGTTGAAGGCTTAGATTTGGATGGGGATGGTTTTGTAGTTGAATGTGGAACCTTGGGTGGTTTGGAAGAGCTTGGAGGCAAGGTGTAGAACAAGGTTTTGCTTCTATTGGAAATTATATGTGGATTGGATTCACTGGTGGGTTTAGGTGATGCATTCTCTTCAGCTGGATTAATGACTGGAGAATCTTTGTGGGTTTGGGAACATTGGGTAGGTAGCATTTGTTGGCATGCTGTTGGTGATGGGGGACCACAACCAATATCCTTTGACTTTGACCCCTCCTTACCTGATTGTGGGCTTGACTTTGGGCTTGAATGGGCCTTCAAACGTGGGGACTTCCTTGGGCTAGAAGCGATTGGACTCCCTCAACACTTCCAGTGGGCTTGGCGGTGTCGACAACATGAGACCTTGTGACAGTCTTCTAGGAATCATTTTGGTGGCCTTATGCAGGGTTGTGGAGGGGTAACAATCAAAGTGTCAACCCATTCTTCAGCTGCACTCAAATTGACTTCTTGACTCCTTCCTTCTTCCCTGACATCTGTTTCATCTTCATCAATAAAACAAATGGCATCTGCCAAGCTCCTCCCTTGTGACCTAGTGAATGGTCTCCTAACCTCCTTCTTTACCTTCTTCACCTCCTTCTTTACCCTCTTTTTTACCCCCTTCAGTTGACCCCCTGCTTCATGTATCTTCACTCCCTTTTCAACCTTAACTGACATAGCACGATTATCTCTAGATGCATCCCTTTGTACATCCGTGTCAGTTGAATCACAAATGTACAATGGAATGCATTTCTGCCTAACATCCTTCCAGAGCAACACCAAAGTAACCCAATCAACAATCCCTCCCAAAGGCCACCTCTGGTTTTCTTTACCTGGGGGATGCCATATAAAACTCACATTTTCTGGAAATGGGCCCCCAGATTTCCTTGCTTCTTCCCTGACATCCCTAACTAGCGTATCTGGGTCGTACTTATGCAAATACACATCCTGCAACGTGTACATGCGGTCCTTGTAGTGTACCACCAAATTCGCCACGACATTCAACTTACCCTGAATGGATTTCAAATTTACATCAGATTAACCTCGAACTTAATTCAACATCGATTGTGCTAAATAAACCCTACAAATACGAAACCAAACTCATTTTTGAAGTTCAAAAATCAACAAAATTTTCTAACTAATATAACACAATTAGGGTTTACAA
Organism: Portulaca oleracea; assembly: GCA_029582165.1. Taxonomy (NCBI): domain Eukaryota; kingdom Viridiplantae; phylum Streptophyta; class Magnoliopsida; order Caryophyllales; family Portulacaceae; genus Portulaca; species Portulaca oleracea. The sequence continues at coordinate 57,548,686 of CM055869.1, forward strand.
TTTGGTGATTCAAATTGAAACACTTACCAACACCGATAATCCATCGACTTATTAGTCATCTCCACGGCTTGATTTTGTGGTTCTACTCGAACAAATGCTTCCACTATTCACGAACGCTTTCAGATTTTGGAATTTAGGGATTTAGAGAGTGAGTGTTAGGGAATACGATTTTGGATGCAAAGAGTTTGGATGGAGAGAGAAAAATTGCAGAGAGTTTGGATGCAGAAATTAGTGAGTGAGTTCAATAGATTAGATGGAGAGAGAAAAATTGCAGAGTTTGGATCTGAGATTGCAAGTAATATGCGCGCTAAAAACTAAGGGCAAATCGGTCAGTTCAATGATTCCGGCAAGTGTCCGACGGAGTAGGGTCCTATAAATTATTACATAAAAACATAGGGTACCTTAAAATTATTACAGAAAAGTTTGGTACCAAAAAATTATTGCCAGAAAACATGGGGTACCAAATTGTAATTTTTTGCAAGAATCACGCTAACCTTTAGTGAAGTAGCATGCAAAGGGGAGAGAAGAGAGAGAATACACTAGTGTCAATACTCCTAGTATATTCTGGTGTGTTTTTGTGGGTGAAAGAAGGGTTTAATTTATAGTGGAATGGGGGAATAGGGGGCGCATTCTAGGGTTAGGTTTTAGCGCCATGTGGACCAGCCCAGAACCCAGACGGGTTCTGCTAAGTGAGCCACGCCAGCCCAAGGAACCCAGACGGGTTCTGCCGGCTTCAGCGAGCTTTGGCCTTCCAAAGAATCGGGTTTGGGCCGTAATTTCTGGGCCATTTTTTACTTCGGGCTTAGGTGGGTGAGGGCTTGCATGCTACTAAATTAATCGGTTAGCTTATTTTCTAAAACTAGTACTAAAATACGATACAAAATTCGGCGTCTACAGATAGCCCCCACTTTGATCGAGTTTGAGTAAGACGATGATCAAAGTAGTCTTGATGATCTTGGATATGAATCAGAAGCCTGTTCTGAAGCTGGTTGTCGTTTGGAAGCTGGGTCCTGCGTCGATGTCGATATGATGTTCATCGCATTGTGAAGGCGATGATGGCCCTTGTCGCAGTGTGCAGGCCCGACAATGGCCCTCGTCGCATTGTGAAGGCCCGACGATGGCCTCTGTTGACGCTTGGAAGCTGGGTCCTATGCCGTTGTAGATATGACATTCATCGCATTGTGAAGGCCCGATGATGGCCCTTGTCGCGTGTGAAGGCGGCGATGGCCCTCGTCGCATTGTGAAGGCCCAACGATGGCGTGTTGGCGCTTGGAAGCCGGGTCTGCCGTTGTAGATATGACATTCATCGCATTGTGAAGGCCCAATGATGGCCCTCGTCGCATTGTGAAGGCCCGACGATGGCGGCTGTTGGCGCCAGGCCGCGATGTAGATGTGATGTTCATCGCATTGTGAAGGCGATGATGGCCCTTGTCGCATTGTGAAGGCGACAATGGCCTGTTGGCGCTGAAGCGGGTCTGCGCGATGTAGATGTGATGTTCATCGCATTGTGAAGGCGATGATGGCCCTTGTCGCATTGTGAAGGCGACAATGGCCCTCGTCGCGTGTGAAGGCCCGACGATGGCGCTGTTGACGCTGGAAGGCTGGGTCTGCGCCGTTGTAGATATGACATTCATCGCATTGTGAAGGCGATGATGGCCCTTGTCGCGTGTGAAGGCGACAATGGCCCTCGTCGCATTGTGAAGGCCGACGATGGCGGCTTGCTGACGCTGGAAGCCGGGTCTGGCCGATGTAGATGTGATGTTCATCGCATTGTGAAGGCCCGATGATGGCCCTTGTCGCATTGTGAAGGCGACAATGGCCCTCGTCGCGTGTGAAGGCCGCCGATGGCGCCATCGCATTGTGAAGGCGATGATGGCGCCATCGCATTGTGAAGGCGATGATGGCGCCATCGCATTGTGAAGGCAGATGATGGCGTATCGCATTGTGAAGGCGATCTGGCCCTCGTCGTATTGTGAAGGCGGCGATGGCGTCGTCGCGTGTGAAGGCGGCGATGGCCGCCATCGCGTGTGAAGGCCCGATGATGGCCGTTGTTGATGAAGTGTCGCGTACTAGCCGGCGGCGGTGATGATGTCATGTATTGTTAGGGCGATGGCCGGTGCTGGTGGAGAAATGTCGGCGTATTAGCGGCGGTGATGGTGTCATGTATTGTTAGGGTCAGATGGCCGGCTGGTGGAGAAATGTCGCGTATTAGCGGCGGTGATGGTGTCATGTATTGTTAGGGCCCGATGGCGGCCGGTGGAGAAATGTCGCGTATTAGCGGCTGATGGTGTCATGTATTGTTAGGGACCGATGACGGCCGCTGGTGGAGAAATGTCGCGTATTAGCCCGGCAACGGCTGATGGTGTCATGTATTGTTAGGGCCCGATGACGGCCGCTGGTGGGGAAATGTCGCGTACTAGCCGGCGGTGATGATGTCATGTATTGTTAGGACCGATGGCGGCCATTGTATTTCGCGCGTTGTCCCGCAAGAAAGAAAGAAAGAAGGCATCGATTTATTTGAAATCCAAGGTGAGTCAGAGAATTTACCTGTCAGTTTATGTCTTGAAAATGGGTTCGAGTTGAGCATCAAGTCGCATTGGGCTCGAAAACAGCCTTGATTGCTTATTTTCGACCCAGCAAACCCGTCCGGGTTGGTCAAGTGTTGGGCTCTTCTCCTGTTTTTTTCGTGAGTCGGGTGAGGTGAAAAGGCCCGGCCCAGATGGAATAAAAGAAGGCCCACACTGTCTTCGTCACGGCTTTTAGGTGATTCGATCCCTTTGCTTGGGCTGCATAGCCCTGATTTAGTGGCGATTCTTGCTAAGGGAGTCAATTGATAGTTGTCGTAGTGACTTGCCCCTTCTTGTATTTTTCCATGGTGGACTTTATGGACCTGGGCAGACTGTTCCAGCCGATTTGTCCCCTTGCTTGGGCTGCATAGCCCCCAGTTTAGTGGCAGTTTGATTTAACTCTTGCTAAACTGGGAGTCAATTGATGGTTCTTTGTAGTGATTTGCTTCCTTTTTGGATTCAAACAGCCCGGCTTAATGGAAACTCGATTGAATTTTTCTAAGCCGTCACTCGAAAATGCGGCGGTGCGAAGTGCGCACCTATCGGCTCGGTAGCGTCTGAGATGGTAGACTCCTCTTACTACCGGTGGGACACTTACTTGGATCCGGTGGAGCGGAGTCCATAGAGTCGATAACGCTAGTGGCGGTGGCGACCGCAGTGCAGCGTGATGACGGCGAGCGATGCGTCTGCGAGGTTCTACGACTCTTTGCTATGTACTTAGGACAATGCTATGCAATGATGTACTAAATGCATTTTCTATACTTATGTACTAATGCAGATATTGATGCAATGCTCATGTAATGATGGTGTTATGCAATGCGATTATGACTTTCTATATCTCTTGAAAGCGATCGGGACAAAGGATTTTCGATCAACACAAAGTCGAACTAACAAGCAAGCACAAAGATTAATCTGACAAGATCAAAACTCGATTCGAAAGAGATAGGAAGAAGTTTTGAATCTTAAGGGAGAGAACAAGTAACTCAGACGCATAAGTCCACCAACAGTTCGAAGAACAATGCAAATATCTTGCGGTTGGTTATGGGCGTAAGCTAGCGAGAAGAAGCGAACCTCACGGGAAGGAATGAACACTCAAACACTCAATTTTGAATATGTATGTGAGTTTCTCTCATGCTCAAACCAATAGAAGCAAACTACCATAAGCTTGGTAAGAACCTCGCTCTCCACTACTGGTATGCAATGCACAAGTGACAATCAAAAGGACTTTTCGGGTTATCAGGGCTTAGGCTAGGGTAAGGAGCGGTAAAATTTGGGAATGAGGAGTTAAAAGCCATGCTTGGATTGATTTTCAATGAAATCCTCTAAACTCTCCTTCTCACTTAATGTATGCAAAGCGTTTCACCTTCCATCCTAAAACATCTCATCCGAATACAACTGAGTCAAAGTTTTCTGGACTTTAAGTTGAACCTCCCTAACCGCCCTTTTATTTTTTTTTTATTTTTTTTTTTTGGGTGATCGGGGAGAAGAAATCTCTATTATAACTTTGACTTTGAACAGCATAACCAAATTCGCTCAAGATATGGGACTTTCAGATTCTCCCAGACTTCATATTTTGCTCACACCAAACCAATTGTTCCTTCCAAAAATTACAGACTCTCTTCCAACCAAGCAAGGCTCAAGGGGTACTGGATATCATAGGCTAAAGCTTGTATTGTCAGGGTTCAATCATGAAAAAAGGGGTGAACAAAGGCTAGGCGGGGCAAAAAGAACGGTAAATACAATGCAAGGAAGGCTATTTGGCTATGTAGTTTAAGAAAATTGAATGCCTTAATCACTTTGTCACAGCGTGCTATGCAAACATGTAGTCTCAAGCAAGATGCAAAACAAGTTCTAGAGATGCAACTAATGGGTGAGTCGCTCAAGGGATCGTGGAATTGATGAAAGTAATCAATTCAAGTTTTAGGCAATGTGGACTCACGGGACGGGCTCAATCAACTAAGCTTAGCCCAAAGATTTGCGGCACGCACATTTATACCTTCTAAGATAGTCAAAGCGACGGATCGTCTTTTATAACTTGTCTCAAAATCGGAGCTTGAAGAAAAGGTTTTGAAAACTTTTGAGATCTCATCTAGATTTTCCTAAGTGAAGCAAGTTAAGTCGGGAAAAGGTCAATTTTAGAAAAGGTCATGGACTCTTTTTTTTTTTTTTTTTTAACCTTATGACTAAAGCGATATGATGCTCATGCGATCTGATATCGACCTACATGATGGGAGACATGGAACTTATGCGTGCAATATGTGACCTACATGATGGGAGGCGTGGAACTTATGTAATGCAATATGCGACTTACATGATGGGATCATTCCACTTCCCCAAACAAAAAGATGATTAAGTAAATTCGAACTACGGTTTGGGGCTAGCGAAGACGCATAATTAGCTCGTGGACCCGCGCGACCATGTCGGGCCCAATGGAAAGCTATCAGAGTTGAGAGCGAAAGGAGTTTTGGCCTCGGCGGATGGGCCGAGGAAAGAGTACTGATGGCCCACGAACCCGTCAGGTTCTAGCTTGGAAATTGTGAAGGGCCCAAAACCCGTGCAGGTTCTGGCAGGGATCGGTGTGGCAGCGAGGCGAAACCGTCTGGTTCTGGTTTGCAATGATCACGATGTTGAGCCCAAAAAACCGTCAGCGGTGGTGTTAGGTCGGTGGAACCGTGCGGGTTTCGCTAGCATCCTTGCGACGCCGTCACGCATGTGATCTTCGCATTCTAACCGCCACGAGACCCATCCGGGTTTCTCAACGCTCTTAAGCGTCGTCGCTCTTTCTTCATCCATATTCCACATTAAACTCATGCAGGTTAAAGCCAAGTGTCTAGAGAGAGGCATTCTAGTTGCTTGGCCTAACGATCGATTGTTCTTTTAGGGCACAATAGCTCGAGTAGCGAAATGTTCATCTTATTAAATGCGAAATGGGTACATCAACGGACTCAGGTTTACCAGACCAACTTAGGACTACTAGAACGACTCTATGACCTTTGGGATGGACTATCATACTGACAGTGAATTTATTCTCTTAGGTGATCTCATGGTGGCCGCCATCTTCTCCGATCAGCAGACTTGGATTAAAGCTCGGGTTAGAAAGCGCGGCGATGACTGGGTCGATGGCTTCTTCCTTGTGGGCCTCTTGTTCGAAGAGCTTTCCAAAGATGCCACCTCCAGCGAGGTGAGTCCATTCCAAAGGTGGACGGCTCCTCCTGGGCGGGATGAATGTAGCGGTCGTGGTGACAAAGACGATCATTGAAGATTTCTAATCCCGCCACCAGGATCCCTTGAGATTTCAGATAATGCGGTTCTGGGAAGCCGTAGTAGGCTTCCGAGGTGGGTTTGGTGGGGAAATAACACCGTCTCGGATTAGTCCTTCAATCTTATTTTTCACAATCCAGCATACTTCGGTGTCATGACCTCGATTACGATGGAAATTGCAGTATTTGTTTCCGTCCCACTTTGGAGGCTTAATTTGAGTTCAGCGTCGGAGGTAATTGGATAATCCCCTTTTTCACGATCTTTCCAATGCCTTGGCGTAGGACATGTCCAGTGGTGGTAGAGTCATACCTCGGTGTAGGACCTCCGTTGGATTGAATTAGTCTCAGCGACTTTACGAGGAGGCTAGGTGTGCTAGTAGCCCTCTGTTGGAGCTAGATCCTTTCAACCAAAGTCTTGCGTGCTCTTCTCATTGTTAGCGACTTCAATTTGAGTGCATAAATCTTTCAAAGTTTGAAGTCTTTGATGGGTGGAAGCGAAATGTCGCGTGATGCGAGGGTGAATGCTTTGTCGAAAGTGCTTAGTTGCATCCTAAAGGGGGTGATTCGATTTGGATAGCATGGAATGCCATCGTCGTAATAAGAGAGGAACGATTCATCCTCCTTTTGTTTCATGGAAGTTAAATCATCCATTGACCTCCTTTTGCTGCAGGCGACGGAAATGGCTTATGAAGGCTCTGAATAGCTCATCTGCGTTGGTCTTAACTTCAGGGTAGATTTTGGTACCATACCTTGGCCTTACCTTCTAGAGTGGAAGGGAAGGCGTGGTGTAGAGACCTTCATCTACCTTATGGAGGAGCCGGCCTCGGAATTCCTCCAAGTGATGCGATGGATTTTGGAGGGTCTAAATTTCATGTTTGGCACCTCAACCTTGTCCCTTATTCTCGATACACCATGTTTGGGGATGGCGAAATCCATACAGAAGTCGGTGAAGGTCGGATCGATTTTCATCATCCTTACGGTGAGCATATCAACTTTCTCCTCAAGTTTCTTGGCGTAAGGGTCCTCAGAAGTTCTAGAGTTATTGATGCAGTTTGGATCGACCTCACCAAATGACTTAGGTTTTGGGCCTCCATTTTTGGATTTGGGGTGACCTTCTCCACCCATCATCCGCCTTGACCTCGATTCGAACCATAATAGTTTTCTTCTTCCTCAAGTCCGATGTCGAGCTTTTGTTGATCTGTTTAATGGCTTCCGACGCCATTCATAGTTTGTTGATTTTCATTGAACTTCTTTTCCAGTTTCTTATTGGTTCTGTCCTCCTGATCTGCCATGCAAATGGCAATTGCTTCTGTACCGCTAAATGCGGTCGTCAGTGCTTGTCGCCAGAACTCTCCCCAAAAAGGTTGTTGTTGGGAGATCCTGACATGGTGGATTCACTGGATTGAGCCGACAGTCTGTAATTGGGATTGCGAATAAGCATGCCGGTTTGTGGGTCACGGATGCGGGCGGAGATGGTCTGTTATCTTGCTGCGTATGGAACTGATTAGTGCTCGAAAGAACTTTTACGCCACCCTCCCGATTCATGCATGACTTAGCGGACCTATATGAACCTAGGACATGGACACGACGCCTATGTGCTGACACAAGGGTGACTCACCCACTTTTATGGGAGTGCATGTCCTAACTCTACATGGACCTAGCATGATGACTGACAGGACTGACACTGACTCAAGGAACGTCGTAAAGGGTCGAATAGGATCAATAGCAAGGCATTAGGTACATGCGTGGGGTGGCGGTCGGGCAGAAGAAGAGAGAAGGCGGTGGTTTAGGAAACCCGTGCAGGTTCCTCTCCTCTAATCGGGCCCCGTTGTCAATTACCAGCGAGATGGGCGATCGATGGCGAGAACCCGTGCGGGTTTACGGCTTGGACCCACACCGACGGACAATTGACACGAATGGGTGGGCGACCCGTGCTGATGCAGGTTTGTGATAAGCCAAAGTGCACCTTGCATGTTCCTACGCGGACTAGACGACTCCGACTCATGTTTGGGCTAGACACTTGGACTCAACTTTACGAGGATTAAATCACATAACATACGGATCGGGATGAGCCTAACCATGGCTTTAGATTCGGGGTTTTCTAGGTTTAGGAGATGAATAGGGTACCACATGTTCTCATGGTGCATTTTCCTTGTATGGAATTCAAGGAAGAATGTGTGGGGTGTTGCTCTTTGGGTTTCAAGGAAACCTTTAGAGTGTAACACGGGGAGAGGAGAGATCAAATGCTTGGCGATGTAAGTGCATCCCACAAGTAGTGACCTCCCGCTCTCGGGATTGATTCCTAGTTTTAAAACCTAAACCAACGCTTTTGTGCTCCCCAGCCATAAAGGCCCAAGAGTAGCCTGGTATGCAGTATGCCTAAAATGATAAAAATGTGAAATAAATTAATTCCTCCTTTTTTACAAAAAACACTAAAAATTCAATTCTTTCAAGTTTTACCCTCTTTTTAAGTTTAAGTCCCCAGTGGAGTCGCCAATCTGTAGATACCGAAAAAAAATCGATCGATGGACCTTTTTCGCGGCGCTACTTAAAAGTGATTGGGAGCCGACTAGGATTGCTTAACCTTAAATAAGGTTAAACTTTCAAGAATACTTTTAATTGACAAATTGATTTAACCCCGAAACTCGATTTTATTAAAGAAAAGATAAAAAAAGAAAAAAGAAAACAAAAAGGAAAATAAAAAAAGAGGAAACTCGACGGGGAACCCGTCTGAGTTCCATGAAGACAAAACGAAAAAAAAAGAAAAGCAGACCAGACGGGTTCCTGAAGAAGCAAAAGAGAAGGAAAGGGGCTAGGAACCCGTGCAGGTTCTGCCTGCGGCGAGTAAATACAAGACGGAAACCGTGCAGGTTCTGTCACGAGAAGGAGAAAAAAAATGAAAAAAGTTTTCGGGGAAAAATAAATTGAAGGGTTAGAGTCGCCAGTTGAATTTAAGGATAAAACAACAAACCATTGAAAAAGAGACTCCGGCCTACGAATCCAAAGACGGATTCGGGGGTAAGGTTACGAATTTGACGATAAAAATCATCAAACCCGCCTATTCAAACGAATAGACTCTACTAGAATTAAATTAAAGCGACAGATTTGAAAAAGAGGGAGGAATTGAATAAATTTCACGAGTTTATCATTAATGTCATGCAAAGAAACGAAAGAAAAAGAAAGTAAAATTACATTATATTAATACAAGAATCACGCTAACCTTTAGTGAAGTAGCATGCAAAGGGGAGAGAAGAGAGAGAATACACTAGTGTCAATACTCCTAGTATATTCTGGTGTGTTTTTGTGGGTGAAAGAAGGGTTTAATTTATAGTGGAATGGGGGAATAGGGGGCGCATTCTAGGGTTAGGTTTTAGCCGCCGCGCCGGAATTCAGCCCAGGAACCCAGACGGGTTCCTGCTAAGCTGAGCCACGCTCAGGCCCAAGGAACCCAGACGGGTTCCTGCCCAGCTCAAGCAGGCTTTTGGCCTTCCAGCACTCAGACGGGTTTGGACCGTAATTTGCTGGGCCATTTTGTTTACTTTCGGGCTTAGGTGGGTGAGGGGCTTGCATGCTACTAAATTAATCGGTTAGCTTATTTTCTAAAACTAGTACTAAAATACTGATACAAAATTCAGCGTCTACAATTATGGAAGGGCCTCCACATCGACGTTGGATGTACCAGAGGTTTGAACCGGGAAGGAGGGTTATCAGGGAAGAATGGGCCGCTGGGGTATATATGTTTGATCAATTTGCAAAGAGTAATTCATATGAGTATCCGAGGACTGGAAAGTATCGGTGTCCATGTGTGAAGTGCAAGAATAAGTGCGGATTGACTCCCGATGAAGTTAAAACACATTTGTACAGGCGAGGGTTTATGGAGCGATATTGGTGTTGGGTTAGTCATGGTGAAGATTGGCGTGAATATTATGATGATGACGATGACAGTGGTGATGATGCGGTAGGTGAGGGGCGGGTGTGCGAGATAGTTCGCCGACAAACGAGGAACCCAATCACCACCGTTCATCGACGAGCGAAAGATATGATGAATGATTTCATCATGGCGAATGAGGCGCCTAATCAGAGCTCAACAATTTTATGATATGCTTCAATCGCTCAGCGGCCTCATGGGAAGGGTGTGCGACCCATACTGAGTTGTCCACTGCCGTGAGACTGGTCAATCACAAGTCGAAGCACAATTTTTCGGAGCAAGCAATGAACGATATCATGGAATTGATGAGCGAGAATTGTCCCCAGCCGAACCTAATGCCTAGAAACTATGGTGTGTTGAAAAAGAAGGTTAAAAAGTTGGGGATGGGCTATGAAACATTTGATTGTTGCATTAGTGGGTGCATGATCTACTATAAGGACGATGCACATCCCACATCGCATCTAGGCGACGTCCACGACGGCGTGGTGACTCCTCCTCCGTCGACATCCGAGCTCAAGTTACGGAGATGAACAGAGAGCTCCAGCAACAACTCGAGCGAGAACGACAAGCTCGCGAGGAAGATAGGCGAAGAATGGAGCAAAGAATGGAGGAAAAGTTGCAGATAAAGTTGCAGGATCAAATGATGGAGATGCAACGCCGTTTGCAGCAACAAATGCATACAGAATTCGAGCAACGGATGGCGGCAATGCAACGCGAAATGCAAATGCAATACCAGCAACACCAGCAACCACCGCCGCCACCTTATAATTGGCAAGCCCCCTTCTGTTACGGAACCAAACAGACGCCATTTTACCCCGTCATGGCGTCTGTTTAGCAACCCAACAGACACCATTTTTCTCTATAAAATCACCATCCAGCTGAACATTTTTCCCTCCAATTCATTTCTCTTCCTTAAATTTCCCTCCTTCATCCATCAATTTTCTCTCTAAATTCCATATCCTTTCAATTCCCTCCACCTCAAATCAATTCACTCCACTAATTAATAAAATTTACGAAGATTGAAGATTGAAGATTGAAGATTGAAGATTGTAGTTATTTTTTGTATCTTATTAGTTATAAACCTCAAAAACTCTGAAAATAGATATTTATTATAATTTGTTTTTGTAGTTTTTACACACATATATGTATATGAAATTGTACATTTTAAATTCCATATAAACTGTATTTTTTTCCATTATTACAATTTAATTTGTACTATATATTATGTAAACTATATTTTTTCATTACTAATATATGTTTGTATTTTTTGGAGTTTTTATTAATGACGTATATAATTTGTTTTTGTATTTTTTATCATTATTAATCGTAATATTTTTCATTATTATTGAATTTTTTATTACAAATAATAATTAAATTTATAATTTTCTTTATTATATTTAGTACAATGAAATAAATATAAAAAACACATAATATTTCTGATTATGTTAATCGTAAATTTTTTTTTAATTTATGTGGAGTTGGCGTCCGTTAAGCGCTTAATCAGACGCCAAATATAGCGTCTGTTTAACATTTAACAGACGCCACCTCAGCTGAAAAGCCGCCTCGTGAAAGCGGCATCGGTCGATCATTGATAATGACGCGAAACATGGTGTCTGTTTTTAACAGACGCCAACGTCAGACGCCTTTTCAAAAAGGCGGAACAATATTTGGCGTCCGTTTAACCCCTTTCCAGACGCCATTTACAGACGCATTTAGAGTTAAATTCTACTAGTGACACCTAAAATCTTTAAAAAATATTACAAGGTCAACCCCAATATCAACGGCATATAGCTATTGTTGTCATTCAAAAATTTTGGATTTATGTGTAAAAATCATTGTCTTTTCATAGTACGTTAAGATCTTTAGTAATTCGTCTCTCTTTACCAACTTTATATAATTCCATTGAAATATTTTTTAAAAAAATATCAATTAATACATGTTTTATCTTATTTTATTTATAGGAGAGAAAAATTTATCGTGAACAATTGGCAACCTAAGTTCGATTATGGGTGGTACCTTTTATTTTCCGTTTGTTAATTAAAATTGTTAGCTGATAGGCCATATTTTTCATAAGAAAATTTGATATTTATTCCCTATTTCGACAATAATAAGCTAGCTTGCTTACCCTTCATGTTTTTATTAAAAAAAACAAAAACAAGCAGGTCCATTTAAAGCCAGTGTGTCTAAACAATGCAAGACACGCTCAAACATCTCCCTTTACAAATTTGTTGTTGTAAAAAAAATCCATTAAAGGTGTGTTTAGTGCAAGTGAAAATCATTTTCCATAAAAATGGTTTTTCTTGTAAAATGGTACGTTTCAGGAAAATAAGTTTTCAAATAATATTTTTACTGTTTGGTAGATATGTAGATGCATACCTTCCTTGGATTGGACGAGAGAGAAAAAGGAAGAGAAAGAAAGAGCACTGGATGACAGAGAAAGAATCGAATGAGAAATGATTGTTTCCACTAGAGATAGGAGCGGGCTTTAGGAATTTGGGCGGTAAGGAGTAATATGGACCCGAAAATTAGATTTTCTTTAGGTGGTTCCTAAGAAAATAGTCAACAAAGGGAAGGGGAAAAATTATTTTCATCAAAAAATTACTTCCCCTATTTTTTGGCCATCGAACACCTGAAAACGGGAAAATCAATTTCTGAAAAATGATTTTCCTCCTCACCAAACATACCTAGGAAATTGTGCGTCGACAAATCATGCTTATCACGGACAATTTATTACCTCCCCTCTCCAGTCTAATAAGCTTACTTATAATTACTCATGAAAATAGGAAAACCATTTTCTGAAAAATGATTTTTCTCCTCACAAATCACACCCTAAGTGGGAATTCTACGTTGATAAGTCATACTTGTCACAAACAATTTGATACTTTTTCTCTTCAGCCTATAAAACTTACTCGTAATTACCTCTAAGACAGAGATCCATCAAACAAATCAATTTAAGAAATGAACATGGGCAATGGGAGATAAGTTTTTGTTTTGGCATGGGAGACCAACCACATTGAAACCCAACAAAAAAGAAAGCAAAAAGAGAGTTACCCATTGGAGAAAAAGGTACAAATCAACATGTGCAAAGCCTCTCAAGGAGGAAGCATTACAAATAAAAAGTTGGGGTGCAAGGACACCATGTTTTCTCTTTAGTCACTATCCTAATAGTAACACTAACACCTGCCACATTATCCTCCATGAATTCTTAGTCTTCTGTGCCAATGATGATTGGTCATTTCTTTCAAGTTTGATTTGTTGTTTTCTACTACTATTACTTTCGGCTCTAGGTATTATTTTTGGATATTGCTAGGCTAGGAATGATACAGGATTGCTTTAGATTTTTGGGTGCTTTTTACTCTTACATTTTACTAGGTTTGTCTTTAGACTTTACCCATGAACATGTAGGTTTTAGGAGAATTGGATTATAATAATCTCAACTTTACAAATTGGATAGCGATAATCTCTACTTTCGGTTTGTATTCTGATGGTCCAAAAAAAATAAAATTGTATTATAGTTGTACCAAATCCACCTCCACATTCTTTTTATTTTTTTAATGCCTATCCCATATTGTTTTTTTCATTCCTGCCGCCAGAAAGGTAATGAAATGTAGTTGCTAAAATATTTTTAAATTATATTTTTTTAAACTCCGAGTAATTATTATGATTTTTTAAAAGGAATAAAAGTGAAAAAATCGTAAAAATTTGAAGGAAAAAAATTGAAAATAATTGGGAGAAATGTCGTAAATTTGTTAAAAATCGTGGTAAAGTGTTATACTTAGTTTTGAATCAAACGCAACACAAAATCTATGATATTTAGGGTATACTCTTGATAATGTCCCACTACAATACAATTTTTTGTTTTGGCAACCAGAATACAAACCGGAAATAGGGATTATCGCTGTCCAATTTGTAAAAGTTGAGATTATTATAATCCAATCTTCCTGGGTTTTATGTTAGGTTATTTAGGTGAAAAAAAGTATGATCCTTGTAAAGGACACAACACTTTTGTCCTCAACCACACATTCTAATAATTTGAAGTTAGTGGATGAAGAAAACATTGCGTCCTCTCACAGTCTCACTCTCTTTTAGCCTAGAGTTCTACTGAATTAAATCATAGCCCAACCAAAGGGACAAGGTTAACTTAAAAGTGTGTTTTATTATTAGTGTGTAATTTTGTCATATGTGTGTGTATTAGTTTGTTTGGGAAATATACAAGTATGTTTTGTCCTTTCAAATGGACATTGGACAATACAGAGTCTCTGTTTAGTTAGTGATCTAAAGTTGTTACTACCTCCATCTCTTATTTAGGATGCTTGTAGTCGATCTTTATAAACTTTAATCAATATACCATGTTTAAAAATATAAAGTTAACTACATTAATTTAGTCGTGGAAATATTTCTATATGCAAATATTAATGTAGTTTCTAAAGCCCACGAAACCTCCCTATCCCCTATCTCATTTAAACTATCATCTATCAACCTTTTACGGTAGCAATCTCATACAATATTTTACCAAAAATTATAACATTATATTTTTATTGCATTCATATATTTGCAAAATAATGGTCAATTTTCAACATTTAAATAACACCAATCTCAAAAGGTCAAACCCCTTGATAAGATGGGGAAAATGGAATCTTTTCCACTTTTTTTTGTACTTTTTAATGATTCAAGAAAGACAATAAAAATACCACATACTCCCAGGCATAGGAAAGAGTAGCTGAAGCAAAGCCTGTTACTTAATCCCACCAAAAATTTGCAGCAACTGAAGCAAAGCCACTTTTTTTTTTTAATTTCAAAGCCTCTGTAAATTAATCCTACGAAAAGTTTGACTGAGACCTGCAAAGGCGCGCAATACAGTATAATGCATGCTCTCATCATTTACTATTGCTCCTGTGATTCTGTCCAAGAATTAGCGCTCAAAATCTATCCATTTCAAAATTCAGACCAGAAATTGATCTCCGGACCCATTTTTTCAAGTCAGATAGATCATATCGGACATTTTGGCAAAGCTAAATTCAGACTAAAATCGTGTTCGGACAATAGACAAGGACAAATATTGTGTGTACGATTTGGTCAATGTCAAAATCAAATTCGGAACAAACTGAATTTTTTTCAGGTCAGACAAATTCAAATATTTGGATCAGACAAAACTTTGACACCAAACCCACCACTACTAAGAATCAATAGGAAGTGAAAACCAGCCTTCACCCCTGCTCATATGGAGCCAGATATAATCACTCATGGGTAAGCCAAAAAAAAAAAAAGACGCTTATTTCTATTAGAATACCGAAACCACCAATTCAGCTATATCGGGGAGGTAACGAACAAATCCGAACAAGGAAATAGCATGTATATCGAACATTCTTTCATGGGCAATCGTCCTCAAAAGAAATCGGAAATGGAAAAAAGGGGGGGGGGGAGGGGGGAATAGAATCTATATATGCGACTTGATCCGTACTTTCAAAATTTATGCCAATCCGACCAAACTATACTATTGAGTTTCTGATACCAATTCGAGTGGGGTTGTGCTTCTGAACTGTATGCAGTAGTAGTATGTACTTGTTTCCGCTTTGACATGGCCAACCAAAAAGAAGACTCATCATATCCATTCACAAGCAAAACCTTATTATTTTGACCCAAGTTCTCTAACTCGATAATCTGCCATTTCCCGAGGGAGGAAAATTAACCAACCAGCAAAACAACAAAACATCGGACGAGGCAACCTTGGACGAAATTCAATTTCTTGACAGACAGTTCAGTGTGCTCCATTCACGACACATCTGCCAGACAAAACAGATGAAGAAACACAGAATCAGATACATATATATAAGAAGTTTATGACAAATATCATCTCATACAGGCATCATGTCTCACATTAGTTGCTTTTAATTGTGACATCCTTTTTGACCTATAAAATTTGAAAACAAACAATCAAATTATGGTAATGTTCCTCAATATTTGACCTTGTAGGTGATGGCACATCATCATAAGTGATGAGAGGATGGCAAATATTGCACATCATGAAATGCAAGAGGAAGATCTCATACATCCTTAGCAAGCAAGGTCCATGGAAGACAAAGTTACCCTAATCGTTTCATCGCCAAGAGATAATTTGATTGTATTTTCTTGCATTAACGATACGAAATGGACCACCCCCCGAATACGTGACTACACATGGTAATTAGAAAGCATAAGGGGATTGGAGAAGAAGTTAGGAAGAACCTGTACATGATGTTGGCAACATTTGAACCTTCAACTGGTAAGGAGGACCTTTTGAGGATCAAGCTGGCCACTGCAGTAACTGGATGGAACAGCTGATAGCTCTTGCCTACCTCTCCACTCCTCACCAGGCTTCAGCGTTATGGCTTTTTCGATTGCAGCAGGCTCCACACATAACATGTGTTTGTATTCATCATCTCCAAAATCAGGTAGAGCTTTAGCTTTCTTGTCCCATGGGTTCCACACCACTACAAAGAAAATGCAACGTCATTTAATGTGGAAAAATGACTCGTTATCTGACCAATCAACAGAGATTGCTTTAAATTACAGGCAAGGCCGCATGGATTAACAATTTCGACAGATTATTTGCTTGAATTTAGAGGGACAGTAAGACAATGATATGTAAGCAGGTCAAAGACTGAAAAGCCAGAGGGAAAGGAGACTATTCACTCAATCCCACTCTATGGACAGTATGACTTAGCTAATGTCACTGAAGAACAAAATGTGCATAAAGTTGTTCAATCCTTCAAGAATTCTCCTCAGCAGCAGACTACTTGCCAGAATGCATTCAAGAGTTGTCAGTTTCAAATGATAAATCTAATCATTAGACTCAGCTAATCTCACATACTATTCTGGTTTGCTGGTGGTAATCAGGTCATTACTTTCTTTAAATGTATGTGTAAGTTTTTTGGCCAAGCAATGATATTGTGCCTTCATTTTCATCAAATGGTCCATAAACTAGAAAAGCAGGTACTCCTCCAAACACAACAACAGAAATAACAATAAATAGGTTGTTGATACTCCTCCAAACACAACAAAGGCAGTAAACAGGTTGTTTATGCCCTGCCCTTGATCAATTTAAGGGTTGCTGAGGTAGCAATAAAACTAATATTCAACAATATCAACAAAAGACTTGCAAAAAGTTACTGCAAAGCAGAGAAGCACAACTACTCTGTACGAGGATAATGGTAGTTAACTCATGTGATTAAATCATAAGAATGACTTAGTTTAACTACATAGAAGCTTAAGTTGAAACTATTTGAAGACAATCTTACCAGCATCAGGAAGTCCATCTTTGCGAATTACAAATGTCCTTTTCCTTTCATGATCCAGGATTGCTATCTTAGTTGGTGTGCTAAGATATACCTTGTCCACCTGTTTTACCAGAGAACAATTGTAATTCAAGAAACTATAGCAGAAATGGCACACAAGGCTAAACGGACTGGCGGAAACTTACTTCTCCTTCAAATGTAATTGCATCCCCTTGCTCAGTAAATCGTTCCTTGTTCTTCAGGTTGTCAAGGTAATCCAGAGTCTCCAATCCCTCCACCCGCACTTCACTGTATAAGAAACGATTATACTCAACAAAGAAATCCTGTAATGAAAACCTTGCAAAACTAGCATAAACCTCCACCCCTTTCTTTTCCTATGAGCCATGGTGATTGGTGAGAGTTCAGCAGTAGTAGTAGCACTATACAAACCACTATGACCAACCAGTCGACCACAGAAAACCAAAACTGTACAGAATTAGGGATAAGATTAAATACCTGATATCCGAAACCGAGAAATAGTTGTGATAAGCAAATGTAAAGCTGAAGGGTTTTGTATCAGTGTTTCTAACACGTGATGTCAGCATCAGATCTCCTCCCGGTCCCAAAGTTACTCGCAGACGGAACTCAAAACTACAAAAATAACAGTAGTTTTCATTTAAAGACCACGACATACTTTAAAACAGAGAAGGAATAAATAAATCAATTAGAAGCATGAAAAAGGATTTGGAAATTAGAACATGCAATTCAAACGAAAAATTGCACCTGTGAGGCCAGATTTTTAAATCGTCGTCAGTGGGCTTAAGCAGCAAATCAACATGAACCCTGTTCGGGGAATTTGTTGGAAAAGGTGGTGGATCAGGGTCAACGGCCCAGACCCTATTTCTGGCAAATCCATGCGCCTCAAGAGATCCATGATTGCTGAACTGCATATATGGTTCAGGTCATACCATAACAGAGGCAGAAGATAACTGGATGTTGTGAGGGACAAAATAAGTACATACCTGAGGAAAACAAATTGGTATCCCTCCACGGATAGCTTTGGGGGGCTTGAAGATAGCCTGAACAGCATTGAAAAAATCAACAAAGGCAAATCACAGGAGATACCTCAAATTGAAGTTATTCAAACCACAAATTTTTGCATCCAGCAAGAAATATATCTTCCCTAGACCTGAAATTTACAAATCACAGGATATAGCCATGGGCTCTTCTCAATAAAATACGCAGACATAACATACCCATCACAAGTCACAACTGCCTCCAGATACTCCACCGAGCTAAGATAGCACTAAAGAGTAAAGACATCAAATCAATGGCATGTGAAAATTCCAGGCAACACACTCACACAGTAGATTAACAAATGAAAATTAACTGATAAGTTTATTACTTACAACATCTAGTGAAAATGCTAAAGCATAATTCAGATTTATATCTCTATTAACCAATGATAAGGTTGCAATTGCATACATCATGTAGTTGCTACAAATGTCATACTAGTAAGGAAAGTAGGAAACCAAGAAAAAACTTGAATCTCTTGAAAGAACCTATATGTAATATAAGAATTCATAAGCACTCTCAAAAATCACTTCGGTGAGAATGAGGCAACCATATGGATCACAATAAAAGACCATGGTTCGGCCATCATGCGAGAATTAAGTTCCACGTAATTGAGCACTCTCAAAAAAATTCACACTTTAGTGAGAATGGGGCTATCGTAACTGTACTACACTAAAAAGACCATGGATCATACATGACATCAAACTTAAGTCCTCTAATTTAGCCTAATGGAATGACCCACAGTACAGCTATTGCTCAAAGCAGGAAAGAAATCAAGAAATATGAATGCTTATCTATTGTAAGATGCCCCAAGATGAATGGAAAATCACTGGTAGCTTCACAAATTACAACATTCGGTGAAATTTGGCTTCTTACTTTCTATGTATCAATGGCATGGTTGCATACAACTTCTTGTGTTATTAATCATATACTAGGTTATGTAGGAAGTCAAGGAAGAGCTTGCATATCTTGGAATAATTGATGTAATAAAAATAAGTACTCATTGAGCAATCTCAACGGTATACTTTTGTGAGAATGGGTCATTAATTGCACCGTACATCCAGACCAAGGATGACCCATCTCATGGAGCTTATGGACAGATTTCACAACACAGGAACTGCTCAGAGGAAATCTTAATGTTCCTCATCACAGTGATGGGGTGACCTAGGTGCTCCAAGGTGACCAAGAACTTAAAGTTCTTTACAACCCAAAAGGTTCGCATAGAAGTTTATAATCCTTTGAAAAAAGCACTTGCTCAGTTGATCTTAGTAATGATACCTCTAGCTCGTGGTCATCAAATTGGCACAATACGATATTTAAGTATATAAGGCATAATCCAAGGTTCAAATGAAAAAGTATAGTCATCAAAAAAGTGAGGCTCAAGCATGGCTACAGCTCATCTATGTTAACCAGCAATTTCTACTCTATTAAATTATTCCAAACATGAACAGTGCTCATTTGTTCATGTGCACATATATCTCTTCATGATAATTAGCGGTTTGATAAAAGTATATTCATGATCACTACACAAGTTGAATCTGCTTTGTCAATTTCAACATGAAAAAACTTTGAAGGAAATTATTACAACTAAATGAACTGTACAACAATACCGCCAGGCCGTGTAGAGCTCTTTATTGGATGAGAAATAGCTACAAGAAAAAGAAATATTTGCAAGCTTGCTGGTTGGCGAACAAGTACAAGCAAAACTAACCAATGGAAATAATAAAGATCTGGGCTTCAATGATATTGGAGCTCACTTATAGCTCAATCAAGCTCAAGCTCGACCAAACAAAACAGTCCCCACAATGAAGTTATACAAAGATAATTTTTTGTTCTTTGATAGAAAAAATACACACGTACATGCATACGCACAAACACAGACGCACACACATACAAACATAATAATGATGTTGGTGATGGTGATGGTGATGATGATGAAGATGATGATGAACAGGGGAGATGCTTAGAAAGCATACTACACTATGTAATTCCGAAGTATACAGATGAATTTATTATAGCCCTATAACATTAAACCATAACATTACCATCATATTTTTGTTTCAGGAAATCTTTTTCTCTCCCGGTCAAGCTTTTCAGTGGATCACAAAACAGTACCATTAAACACTCAACCAAAGTGTTCATATATGACAATACCAATATGTTTGTCATTTCCCATTCATGCCCCCTTTAGGGCAGACCACACTGCCTATACTTGAGCAGTTGAGCTCCCCGCTGATCGAAGTTTATTTAATGTAATCTTAAGTATAATACTTGGGTTGTGCCCAAATTGAAGCAAATATCCCCCATACTCTACTCCAAGACTCTTCTACCACCAACACAACACCCCCCCCCCCCAACAAAAAAAAAACACACAAAAATATTTTTAAAAAAAAGGGAAATGTCAACCTATCCATCTCTCTTGACATCCTACATTCTTTGTAGTCAACCTTTTTCACTAATCTAAAATAGAAGAGTAGTGTCAGAAAGCAGTGACCCGATATTTACTCTTAAGTTTAGTACTCAATGCAAACCTATAATTCTGAAAATCTAGTTGTTTTGCTCCCAACATTGTTCTTTAGAACTTATAGAAGGTATGATAAATGACTCACTAAACTGTCTATATTTCTTTGTTGCTAGTGGTAGCAATTCACTGTAATCAAGAGTCCATTCGAAACAGCCTTATTCCAACTCATTTGTATGGATAAGGTCACTTCAATCTGACAACAGCACCGCAACCACAAGTGTGAGTGTGATGCTTGGATTATTGTTAAATTCAGTAAGTCTTCATTACTTCCTCCCCCCCCCCCACCCCCCTTGTCCAACTGTCCATTACAAAGCAGACCATGCTCTGCTATAGTTCAAGTCACAACCACAGGATCCAGGGGATATAAACAAAGGGAAAAATAAGCATCTATAACTACATTCAAATACAACATATACATACAAATACAATGTAGTAATAGCTGCAATAGACATCTTTTTTGTGAGTACACAAGAAACTATCTCACCTTACTGCTTACAAAGAGCAACTCCTCTCCAAGGTCGTTCTTCCAAGAAGTCACATGAGCCCCATACAGGTAAACCTTCACCAAGAAGATAATAATAGAAATTATGAAGAGAATAAAAGCATGCATGGACAAAATGTCTCAAACAGAACTACATAAGTATGACCATCCAAAAATGAATGGCATAACCAGAAAACCAGAAAGCAAAACAACTGTTCTCGAGGTCAGCAGCATATACAATTCATCTAAACCAGAATACAGAATTAGCATTAAAGGTTTTGCAAATGCACTGGTACTAGAACATAGGAAAAGATATGCTCATCAGTTACCAAATCAAAGAAATAAAATTGAATTTGATATAGGCATGGTGTATATTTGACTGTGTCACATCCATTAGTGAATCCAATCTGGGATGGGTCAACCCAGCAGTTTTTAGAATTTGAAAGCTCCTCCAGAATTCTGAACTCCAGACCAAAAGTTAAGGTCCCATACAAATTTTAGGATTCTTTAACCTGTCTACGCAACTTGGCACATAATGGCATGGTCATTTATCCTTAATACTTTTCTCTATTCAATCTTCCAGAGATCATCTACAAACAACAGACCTGCTTCGTACACTTTCAAGATTTCTCTATAGAGATCTAGTAAAACAAAGGACATTAGTCAAAATGAACATAGCAAACATAACTCATACAGAAGCCCAAAAAAGAACCGTAAAGATTCATCAAGCACTAAGGTCCAACAGCCATATCAACCTCTCAACGTGACTTCCTCATCTGCAACCTCCAGAAATAAAAGCAAATACAAAGCAGAACTAAAACCCAAGAACTCCACTGAATTAGAAACATTCTTCAGCAAAACCTTATTAGACACTAAAATTATGAATGCCTGCCCTTAAAATGTCTTCTAAATCACAGCCTACTGTAATGAAATTCTGCACTTCTATCAGATGATCTCAGAGTCAGCTGATTGATACTTACATTGCTCAGAATCTGATCATACTGACACATATAACAATATTGATCCACCATAGTCCATCGGAACACAATATGTTACATCCTAAAACCACCTAAATGTTTAACAAGACTGGCATACACACTCTATTTACACAGCCACATGAGATTACCTTGAAGTTCGAACCTAGAAATCATTAAAATCCAGTGAAAAACACTAACTGTAACAGATTCTTTAAGGCACACAACACTGCATTCTCTAACACACAACAGCTTGTTAAGAGCAAACATTGCATCGCAACTAGATTTCAAGAATTTGGCAATAACCACTCCATTGTGATTACACACTAAATTTATGAGCGTGTGCCCTTAGGATGTCTTCCACTTCGTAGTCTAGTATAACAAATTCCTGCACTCCTATCAAATTATCTCAGAGTCAACTAATACTTATATTGCTCAGAATCTGATCATACTGACACACTTATCAATATTCATCGACCTGATACGTTACATCCTAAAACCACCTACATGTTTAACAAAAGTGCATACACAGTCTATTCACATGGACACATGAGATTACCTTGAAATTTGAACCAAGAAATCATTAAAATCCAGTGTTTCATACTGCCAGTAACAGATTCTTGAAGGCACGCAACACTGCATTCTCTAACACACAACTGCTTGCTAACAATTTCACCGTCATTAATAACCACTCCATCGTGATCCATCGACAGCTACTGCTACTGTACTCACAATTCACCTAAGAATCAACTAGAACCTTCTAGAAACAAACCAGAACATCATACGTAACCTTTCCACACGAATTCAAATCCGCTATCACCAATCGCCACATTTTGATCCATCACAGATTAAAATTCCACACGAAATCACCATCGAAAATGCCGCAAAAGACTCCATACGAGATCAAGAAACATCAAGAACCGAGCAGATCAAATCAAACAAAAAATCGCGAAAAAGAAAACACACATCATCCACCGCAAAACGCACGCAAACAATCAGATCATCAAAATGCGCGACTCAAATCCGCGAAAACATCGAAGAATCATCCAATCGTGAAACGAATCGAAATCGAACAAACACAAACACAATAGAGAAAGAGAGAGAGAGAGAGAGAGAGAGAGAGAGAGAGAGACCTCGGCGGAGCAACCGCGATGACCACGGAGAACAGCCTTGTCGAGGCCATTGATGCCCTTGATGAACTCCACAGGATTCGGAGGTTCGCTTGCAGAAGACGCCATGGCTATCCTCCTCCTACTCTCTCTCTCTCTGTGTAAGTTTGTGTGTGTGAGTGTGAGAGAGTCTCTCTCTCTCTCTCTCTCTCTCTCTCTCTTTCAAGACTTTCTCTCTCTAGTTTGGTTCTGTTGGGGGGAGTATATATCACTGGAACTCGCACAGGGTCCTACAGTCTTCTTTCCTTTTTCTTCCGATTTTCGTCGTCGTGATTTCTTTAATTAAATTTTAACTTTTTAAAAGGGGTCGATAGTCGATACGATACTCTCTTCCATCGCATTAATTAGTTAATTAATTTTGGTAATTAAACTCACGTGGTGATGGACACTGAGTTATACACGTATTAATAAAATTTTAATAATGTCATCTCAAAAAAATCTATAGGAAAAAATAAATTGTTAACCCTTTGTTCTATATTAATTGTCATTTTTGAAATATGTGCAGTCAAACGCTAAAAATTTCAACCACAAATTTCTCGATATATAAAATGACTTATTACATAAGATTACTATCGTAAAAGAAATTGTGTGTTGTTAAGATGAAAATCAAACCAACAATAGCCTTGTGTACCCAATATACAGTAAGACGAGGCTATAACTGGTCAGTGGAGGAGAGAGAAAACTAGAAATGGGATCGCCTTGTTTAGAATAAGCTTAACACTTCTCGTCATTCATTCATTGTCTGGGTTATCCTGCACGGGAAGATTCAGATCATGGACAGATTACATAGATTTAACTCTAACATCCCCCTAGCTACCCAATTTGCAACACTGCGGAGGAAACTATCGATCACCTACTATAGCATTGTCGTTTCTCGGGGCTGGTTCAAGGTTGGCTTTGTGGGTGGCTCAGGCTACCTCATGCAAATAACTTGAAGCTATGGTGCCGCAAAGTTTTGAACCGAAAAACTGAGAGGTGGAGAAAGGACCCCGACCTTCATCTTGCTGAGATAAGTAGTTACCTATATAATATATGGGCTGTCCGGAACCAAGTGATTCACCAAAACAGGAACCCGAACCCTCAGGAAATCAACATAATTATTCGTAGTTTCCTTCGTTATACAACTTTGTACATACACAGCTCATAGATGCATAAAGTCCATAGATATTGTAGGTGATTAGAGTTGTAATTTTCTGGGTTTTCTTGCCTGCATTTGGAATAAAGTTTACCACTTTTCAAAAAAAAAAAATATTGTACAAGAAACTATTAATAAAAGAATAACATTGGAGACCGTGATAGTCAAAGATATGATAATTATGTTGAGCTTGGGAGAAGGGTTAGAGAGGGTAATGGGGTAAGAAGAGAGAGAGAGGTGTGTGTGTGCACGCGTGCGCTTCCCTATTTTTGACATATATCAACATCTATTTATCGGTATTCTTAAAGTATGCTTTATAACAATGACCATTTTCCATTAAAAAAAAAATAACAATGACTATTTGGTAAAGGCTACCTTAGGCTAGTTATTATTTTGATAGCTTTGCTCAAATTTGCACCATTTGTTAAATATTGGTTGTTTCATTATATTTAGGGAAATTTCAAGTGGTAGGCACCAACTATTGCCTATTCCAAATGGTAAATATCTTTTTAATATATTCCAAATGGTAGGCTTAATTACCAAATAATTTCATTCCGTAAGCATCCCTTTAACGTGCCGTTAGGAATATAAAAAGAAAAATGTTTATTGCTCAGACTACAATGGAGAAATTGGAAACTCAATATGGAGGATTGGCATCTGATTACATGGGATGATGTGAGTGGAGGAAGGGAGAGGTGTGTGGGAAGAAGAGATTGCAATTGGGACAGTGAACAGAGACTCCTTCCCCTGCCAGCGCCAAACGGGTAGAAAGAAGAGCTTGACAACATTATCTTATTCAACCAGATCAGCCCTTGCACCACAGTTTATGCATCTTTCAACACCGCTCTTCAACACTTGTAGTACTTGCAGGTCTTATACCTCGATGAAGAAGAAGAACATCTTAGGAAATCACGAATGGAGAGAAATTGGGAAAATGGGGGGAATGATTGAATTGATTGAAAAACCAAGAAAATTAAATCAAAAATTTCAGATAAAGAGGGAGTGGTGTTGTCATACACCTAATTCTAGATCTATGTTTTCAGGGTTTGACGTTTGAAGTAAGCAAGAACAAGTGAGAGATGAGATGAGAGAGAATCTTGAAATCTTTGATGAGAAGTTTCGAAATATCAAATAATGTTTGATGTTTTCACTGCCCAATAAGAAATAAGTAGTGCCCATATATAAGTTAGGATTGGATTAGATGTGAAAAACTAAATTTTTCTGGGGAAATTGATTATTGAGCTAACTGGGAAAAATTATGCCAAATACTTCCCAAATTCTGCAGGGAGGTTAGGGTTTTATGGTTCCATTTTACAGAGAGAGAGGGGGTTCGAGAGGATTCTTGGTTGCAGAAGGGGAGATTCAAGTTTCTCCATGCAGTCTGAGCATCGAGCAAGTCTCAGCAATTCAAAACATTAATTTTTTTCTTTTTTATTTAATATTCCTAACGGTAAGTTAAATGGATGCCTACGGGATGGAATTGTTTGGTAATTAAGCCTACCATTTGGAATATATTAAAAAGGTGTTTACCACTTGGAATAAGCAATAGTTGGTACCTACCATTTGAAATTTCCTTTGTATTTAAAGTTAGGAGTGTAATGGCTAATACTTGGAGTATGAACTCAGCTGTAAGGAAAGAGAATTCTCTATCTAAACTTTCTAGCGTATCACATTGAACTTAGCTCTTTCTAAATTAGTCCTACCTTCTCAATGTCAACCTTCTCCTCCTTGATGCTCATCCTACTCGGCGACCTCTTCTTCCTAGGTCAACCTACTTAAAATACGGTTAGATCATAAACTGATAATCTAATTTAGCGTACAATTAACCCATACTTGTGAGTATCAACCTCTATGTTATTATTATACTTAAGGTATGCGTAATAACAAAATTCATTATAGCGATGGTTGACTATTACGATAATTATACATTATTTTATAACTATGGTAAAATTATTGATAGTTGTTGGATACTAACTATTTAATTATACTTACAGTTAGAAATGTAATACGTAGAACTGAATTGTGAAACCAAATGCAAGGAAAATAAATCTTCTCTACACTCCATCTCTTAACACCTTGATACTAGCTCTTTATGTGATCCCTGCTTGCCTCTGTTGACCTTCTATTCCTTGGTGGTCATTAAAGACCATTTCACCTCGCTTTAGATGGCAGAGCTCCTGGAGCTAGCTTTTTATGGTGGTGTTTCATATTCATATTCATATTCCGTAGTGGTTACTGATTTTGTGTTTTGTTGTTGGATGACTCTCTTTTCTTGAGAGTGGGCTAGTGCTCGGTGGTCTGATGTAGTGGGTGTGCATGTGATGGTGGGAGCGCACATGGTGCATAACATGTGGGTATGTGTTGTTCAGGTATGTTGACACCTATAAATCTTCATTCTTTATATTATAAGCTAGATTTCGACAATTTCAATGTGAATCAAAGGTCGTCACTTCCTATTTTCTTGAGAAAGGTGGTGATTTGTGTTTTCTTGATTCTGTTTGATAGAGTTTAGGAAATCTTTGCGACTTTAAATGAATTGAAGGCTTTCATTGGTTTGACTTTACTCGAATCATCGCATAATGACCTTGTTGTTTCTATGCCACTTTTGTTTCGAGGTTTATGGCTTCTGATTCCCACAAAACCATCTTATTTATAACCATAAGGACAATGTTGATGGTAGTTTATTTTCCCTATTTTGGTGGATAATTTGTCACAAGGTGTGAATGTTGCATGCTTTGAAAATTTGCTAAACAGTTTTGATGATCTTTTTCAATGCTTATATTCCTCATGAATTCGGAAGGAGGAGTGGTAAGAGATGATTTTGTTAGATTTGAAGAGAAGCGAAAGAATGATAAAATTATTAAAGCTCTGCATAACAGAATTGTGAAAGGTTTGAAATTGGGAGTTTCATGGGAAAATTTAACCCAAAAACAAAGGTTTCAAACCCTCCCATGAAACCCAATGCACAAAACGAGGGTCCAAGGAAGGGTCACACCACAAATATATATTATACACTTGTAAATATACCTATATTGTTTAAACTTTCATATACCCATAGAATTTGTACTAATGGAGAGTTTTATTGATAAATTACTCCAAAAAAATTAGTTAACTTTTCCAAATTTATCAGGCTCTCAATAATCCAAAAAAAAAACTTTCATTTGGTTGTGTTTAGGCCCCGTACCAAACCGCACTACTCAATATTATACCACACTTCACCACACTCCACCAGACTTTACCACAAACTATCACCAAAATATCTTCTTATTTTTATCTCTCCTCACTTTTTTCCTCTACTTTTTACATTTTCTATCTCCTCACCTACCACAACTTATCACAACTCACCACACTTCACCATACTTTTTCATATTCTACCACACCGCAACCGCACCGCACCGCAATCGCACCACATAAAAGAACGGGGCCTTAGTCAATAAAAAAAAAATCATTGGCATGTTCATCCTCATTGGTTGTGTTTATCTAAGACCCATTATTTTACACCTAACCTCAAAAAATATTATCATTCGCCTGTTCATCCTCTTTGATTTGCATCACCCTCTCTATGTTCATCCCAGAAAAATTAGGTTTGTCTGTCTCTCAATTAGGGATGACAATGAGCCGGGTCCGGGCGGGTTCAGCTGGACTCAGACCCACCCCGGACTCGATGTGTCCCAAAATTCAGACCCAGACTCAAACTCAGCGGTTCCACGGGTCCTTAATGGGTCTAGTCCTATTATGCACTTTTTTTATTAGATTTATTGATTTGCTAGGTTAATTTTATATTTACACACTTGTATAATAATAACTATTATGTTTAAATACACTTATTTTTTTAACACAATAAAAACATTTCAAAGGAAAAAATAGTATAAATAGGGTCTTAGAAAATAGAAACCAACACTCCAACGGACCCAATACTCCTAGAAGTTCCAACAGGTGTTGGGCAATAGATGATTAGTAGTGTAGTACTTGGGTTTTTAATTTTTTTAAGGAAAAAATTATACATATTGATATTTTAATTGGTCCACGGGTACGGTCTACGGGTCCATACTTGGACCCGAACCTGCTAGTTTTATTCTGGACCCGTACTCGCCTCAGACCCACGGAATCCAAATTTTTTGGGTCCAGACCTGTTTTAATGTGTCGAACCCGACCGGGACTGGGCCGTCTAGTACCCGCTGCCATCCCTGCTCTCAATTTTTAACCAGTAAAGCTCAAAAAAAAAAAAAAATTAACTAGTAAAATTTCAGGTAACCCTAATTTTGATTCATTTCATAAGCTACCGCGAATTTAAACGCTCACAAAAACCCGCATATCCAATCTGTGTCGTAGGTGCTTCACTTGTGTCCATTTTCACATCTCCGATTATTATTGCTGTCATCGATTTTGTTGCAGGTAACTTCATTAAACTTTGATTTATGTCAGTATATTTGAAGTGTATATTCTGATTGACGTTGATTTAGTTTCCTGAATCGTAATTGCATTTGTTCTCTGTGTAGTTTTCGTTAATTGGGTTCCAATCATACTGTATTTGCTGCTAATTCTTACATTAGATTAGATTACAACTGTTTGTTTCAATCGATCTAATATTTTCAATTCTTGCTTCTTCGTCTACCCAAATTGTCAATTACAGACCCCAATAATGGTTGGGAATCACTGCTTGAATTGAAGTGCATATTAGATTCTTAGCTACTTACAAAACCAGCAGTAAAGTTCCAAACATTTTTAACCCCTTAGCATCTGTTAAAAATATGTAGGTTAATCTAGAAAAATCTTAGTAGAAGTTTCTCCTAAAAAATCTAAAGGTATTCTAGAAATATCAAGAAATTGTAAAAGAAAAAATCTAGATAATTAAGAGATATTATGGAAGAAAATGACAAAAATACTAAGGAGGTTAAGAGAAGATATTTGTTATCTTCACCTCCTTAGAACAAGTATAAATATAGGTGATGGACATCATTTGTAATCAACAACAACAACAAAAAAAAACAACCAAGCATTGTAAAACACTCCTCCCTCCATCAATAATAAAAATCCTTCCTTTCATACAATTCTTCCTTCATCTCTATAAAACATAACCCCTTCTAAACACCCAAAAACCTAACAGTGGTATCAGAGCAAGGTTAACCCAAGTCCTCCTATCAAATCTACATCTTCCAAAAATTAATCATCAACCTTCAAGCCATATCCCAACCTTCAAAACAAACCATCCATAAACTCCAACTCCACAAAATTAAACATGGCCTCCCTTCAAACCCCAACCACAACCTTTAACTACCTCCCAAATTTGAGGCCACCCATATTTGATGGGGAGAATTATCAAATGTGGAGTATTCAAATGAAAACATTCTTCATGGCGCAAGGTTTATGGGATGTGGTAGAAAAGGGATATGATAAACCATCTAAGAAGGAGGAGAATGATGCAAAAGAAAAGAAAAAGGATGGAGAAGAAAAGGCAGATGAAGAAGAAAAATCATCATGGGATGAAATTAAGGAGGCACAATATCAAGAGAATTATAAGAGGGATATTACGGCCCTTCATCACATCTATCAAGCAATCACTCCAACAATCTTCCCTCGGATTATGGCTGCGACAACGGCCAAGGAGGCTTGGACGATCCTGAAGGAGGCATACCATGGCACCGACAAGGTAATATCCATTAAACTTCAAACTTTGTGGAAGGATTTCGATACACTATTAATGGAGGAGGATGAAACAATTCAAGCATTCTTCGATCGTGTCACTAGCATAGTAAATAAAATTAGAATATATGGAGACATGATCGAAGATAAGAAGGTGATACAAAAGGTACTAAGGAGCCTTCCATCAAAGTTTGATCATATAGTGGTGCATGATAGAAGAATCTAAAGATCTATATGCACGCCTCACCGAGTTAGTAGGGTCTCTCAAGCACATGAGGAGAGAATGCGTAGATTCACACATCGACCACTAGAGCAGGCTTTCAAGCGAAATTAAAATTCTCGACCATGAGAATAAAAGGAGAATAGCCGTGGTAGAAATTTCCAACAAAGGAAGACACCATCAAATAGCAGTGGCGGGGAGAGGAAATTACAAGAATCAAGGAAGTCATGGAGATCAAAGATCAAGCCCATGCTGCAAGATATGCAAGATGACGAATCATGATACAAATGATTGTCGGCTCAAATGCAAGAAATGTACATGGCACATACATCGTATGCGAGATTGTAGGAACCAAACAACGGGATGAGGCCAACTTCATGGAGAAAGGCGATCCAAGTGAAAACGTATTCTACTCATGTATGAGCGTCGCGCAAGAAGCACAAGACTCGTGGTGCGTGGATAGCGGTTGTTCAAACCATATGACGGAAATCGAGATTCCTTCGTGGAGTGAATGAAGACATAAAATCCAATATCACGCTTGGTGACGGAGAACACGTGAAGCCGCGAAGGGACAATTGCGATAAAAGCAAAAGCGGCTCGACCAAGTATATTCAAGACGCCCTATACGCACTGGCTAGCTCATAATCTCCTAAGTGTGGGCGACTCCTTGAAAGGCTATCGGTGAACTTTGATGATGGTAGATGCATCATAATTGACAAGAAGATGCACCAGTGATAGCATCTATCGCAATGAAGCCCAACAGATTTTCCCTTATCAATGCCAACGAAGAGAAGGTGGCCTCGGCTCCATCACGGATGCCACAACCTTATGGCATCAAAGGTATGGTCATCTAAACCTTGTGATCTTAAAGTCTTGAAGCGCAAGAACATGGTTATTGGTTTGCCACAATAGAAAACAAAAGGAATATATGTGAGGGTTGCATAATGGGAAAAATGCATAGATTACCATTCACTAAAACCACATGGAAAGCTAAAGCCCCCTACAATTTGGTCCATGCGATATTTGGGTCGGCGATGTAATTCTAGCACGGGTGGCAAAGATATTTCTTATTGTTCGTGGATGACTACACTCGCGTGATGTGGGTGTACTTCCTTGAACAAAAGTCGAAGCATTCTCATACTTCCAACAATTGAGGCCCTCGCGAGAAAAACAAAGTGGGCACAATATCAAAACATTAAGGACAGACCGTGGGAGAGAATTCCATCAGAATGAGTTCGATGATTACTGTCGAAAGCATGGCATAAAGAGGGAGCTCACAGTAAGACGCACTCCACAACAAAATGGAGTTGCGAAAGGAAGAAACGAACAATAGTTGAGATGGCGGAGCATGTTGCAAAGCAAAAATGTTAGAAGAACTTTGGCGAAGCGATAACACCTGTCTACATTCTCAACCTGGTCTCCCACAAAGGCGTTCCAAACAGAACACCATATGAAGCATGGTTCAGGAGGAAGCCAAAGGTCGATCATCTCAAAGTATTCGGTTGCATAGCATACTCACACATCCCAAAAGAGAATCGGGAAAAGTTGGATGGCAAAGGTGAGAAATGCATCTTTATTGGCTATAAGCGCAGTCCGCCTCTATAATCCGAAACAAAGAAGGTGATTATTTCAAGAGATGTCATATTTGATGAAGCATCCCGATGGAGATGGCGGAAGACACCAATCAAGAGTCGGCACATGAAGACCATCACATTCAAGAAATCGAGAGAAGACCCGGTGGCGACGGTCCATCTTGACTCCATCTCCTCGTGAAGCTAGCGCACCACCTCCTACTATGGAGTCAGTGATTCTCCACCCAACTCGGAGGTCTCAACGAGAAAGGCGTCCACCGCTCATCGTCTGAGATTATGAGTGTGGCGAGTAATTCTGGCATTCTTCGCCAATGAGCCAAAGAACATTTCAAGAAGCATCACAAGATGAGAAATGGATCGAGGCTATGGACCAGGAAATCAAAATGATCGAGAAAAATGACACATGGAAGCTAGTGGAGAAGCCTCAAGATAAAGATGTCATTGGGCTCAAGTGGGTCTACAAGATCAAATATAACGAGGATGGCTCAATACATAAGTACAAGGCTCGATTGGTTGCCAAAGGGTACTCACAGCAGCCAGGAATCGACTTCAACGAAACATTTGCTCCAGTAGTATAAGAACTGTACTTGCCATTGCAGCACAACTAAAAGAATTTTGAGATATATCAAAGGCACGAAGAGTTATGGTCTTCTATACAAAACAGAGGAAGACTCCAAACTCATTGGGTATACAGATAGTGATTGGGCTGGATGCATCGACGATAGAAAAAGCACAAGTGGATACTTGTTCCAACTTGGCACCAAGGCTATCTCCTGGGCATCCAAGAAGCAGCCAACCATAGCATTGTCAACTGCAGAAGCAGAGTACATCGCAGCTTCAAGTGCAGCATGTGAAACAGTATGGCTGAGAAGAATGCTACAAGATCTACAGCAAGGCGATGAAGAACCAACAACACTTTTCTGCGACAACATGTCAACAATAGCAATGACAAAGAATCCGGTATTCCACAGTCGCACAAAGCACATTGAGATTAGACATCACTTCATTCGTGAACTCGTGGATAGAGGAGAAATCAAGCTAGAATTTTGCAGAACAGATGAACAACTGGCGGACATATTCACAAAAGCACTTCCAAGTGAGAAGTTTAATTACTTCCGGGAGCAGATCGGAGTTCAAGATTTTCCTAGATTAAGGGGGAGTGTTAAAAATATGTAGGTTAATCTAGAAAAATCTTAGTAGAAGTTTCTCCTAAAAAATCTAAAGATAATTTTAAAAGATATTATTGTAAGGTATTCTAGAAATATCAAGATATTGTAAAAGAAAAAATCTAGATAATTAAGAGATATTATGGAAGAAAATGACAAAAATACTAAGGAGGTTAAGAGAAGATATTTGTTATCTTCACCTCCTTAGAACAAGTATAAATATAGGTGATGGACATCATTTGTAATCAACAACAACAACAAAAAAAAACAACCAAGCATTGTAAAACACTCCTCCCTCCATCAATCATAAAAATCCTTCCTTTCATACAATTCTTCCTTCATCTCTATAAAACATAACCCCTTCTAAACACCCAAAAACCTAACAGCATCAAATTCAAAAGTCAAATTACATACTGAAATTGCACAAATTAGATAATGAAACTGTAGATGTTAGAAAAGTTGAACATGGAGCTTACATTAGTCTACTACATAGTTACCAGGAAGGCTTCCCGGTCGTTAGCTCGGAACGCGGGTTTACACAAATTTAGTCTAGTTTTGACTTCGGAATGCTTGTTCCCGGAATGCGGGTCGCAGGCGTATACAGCATTCCTGATAACTATGGTCTACTAGCTTCTCAGGCCTCAGCAAGTAGGATATAATCATTTCCAATTTTCCATAGTTTTTACATTAGCTGTGATAATGTCATAGTAGAATATTATTAAAAGCTTTGGTATATAAATATATTAAGAACAGTAGGTCCTATATCCACAATTCTCATTTCCAATGGCAACATACTTCAGATTGAAAGGCTCCGGATGTCCTAATTTTGTTCGAACAGAACTCCATGTAGAATTTGGACTTCCTCTGGCGAACTCAATGCTGTCAAGCATTTCCTGGATGAAACAGTATTTCCCATCATTGACTGCAGCAATAATCAAATTCTGCTTTGTTTTCGTTTACTCTTAATGATCATTCTCGGCTTTATTTTTCTGAAGCCCATTTTCATGCAACTGGGTATTGAATTGGGTTTCAAATTTCTTGATGGTTCAGATTGAAATTTGGGAAGGAAGAACGTAAAACGTAGAACATGCCGTCTTTGCAGAGTGCATTGCCGCCTGAACTCGCCAATAATGCAATCAGAGTTAGTATTACATCCTTAACTTCACCCCATTTCCCCTCTATGTTACTATTATTTTTTGTTTTTTTCCTTCCTGAGAATCAATTTTGAGTAAAGATTGCTTCTTTTTGTTCAGCTCTATCGTGAATGTCTCCGGAGAGCTAAATATATCGGCAGCAAGGTTAGCTCGCTTGCTCTTACTTGTACAATTAAATGAATTAATTTAGCCTGGATGCTCAGTGGTAGGATTAAGGATTCATATATTTTTGCGTTGCTTATCAAATGAGCGCAACATCTGTGGGAAAATGGAGGTTGGAGGATCATAACCAGTTCTGAAAATTGCACTATTTTATCAAGAAGATACATTCTAATGTGTTGTTATTGGAAATTACGAAGCAAATTTGCATGCATGATATATTGATATGATACTAAAGTATCCTTCGCACACTATTTTATACTGTTGGAGTAAGAAAAGATGAGGTGCTGCTTGTTGGAGGACAAAAGAAATATTACACATTGGGTTACAAAGGGATCACTGTCTTTCGTGAAATAACTGCTGTAAGGTTGTGTGTTAATTGTTAATCCAATGATATTAGTTAGGGTTTGGCTGTTATTCCGAGCTTAGTTACTGTTGCAATTGATAGCTGCTTGTTGAGAAGCTTGGCTGCTGATTTATTACCTGGCCTGAAGCATTGAAAAGCTCTCCGAGCTCCGTAAGGCTATGTTCTTTTGGTGGGTTATTACCCGCTTTTCCTAACCTATCCAAATTTACCCATTTCTTCCCATATTTCAACACTCAAATTTTCAGCTTTACCTGAACTTACGCAACCTTATCGTATCCCTCTAAAGAGCAGATACTGTCTTGGACCCCTCGGGATGGTCAATTTGCCTATGATATTAGGTAGATTTGATGGTTGTTGGATCCTGTTATCCTAAGTTGGATCCACAGGACAGTGCCTCTGTTGATGATGGTTCTTGGAGAGAGCTTGTTCCTCATCATTTTTAGAAGTGTGGGCGGGGGAGATAGGATGCTTTGTGATGGTGAAATGCAAGGAACAAACATCAAGTTGTTCGTTCCTTTATGAATATGATGTCAAATTAAATGACCTTTAGTACTTGGTATGCTGTGAATGGAATGATCAGTGTTAGGAGTGTAAAACCATTCATGGGTTTTCCATATCTTTGAAGCCTACTGACCTAAAACACCCCTCCATCAAACAAAAAATGCCCTTCAACCCAGCTAAGGCTGTGTTCTTTAGAGCGATAACCCGATAAGGTAACGTTGGATAAATTTAGGCAAAGTTGAAAAGTTGAGTGTTAGAAAATATGGGAGAATGGGTAAATTTGAGTTGAATTGGGTAAAGTGGGTAATAACCCCACCGAAAGAACGCTTCCTGGTTCATTAGTCCCGGAAGGGTAAATTTGAGTTGAATTGGGTAAAGTGGGTAATAACCCCACCGAAAGAATGCTTCCTGGATCATTAGTCCCGGAACGTGGGTTGCTAATTTATACACAAATTTAGTCTTGTTTGGACTTTGGAACGCGGGTCACAGGTATATTTAGCGTTTTCGGTAACTGTGGTATTTGCCTCAGTGGCCTATTTCCTTTTTTCTTCTAAGAGGAAACAAATTTCTATCGAACGAATATTTGTCCTGATGTAGTTGATGACGATGATGGATTCTGTTTGACCAGTAATTTTCGTCTCCTAAATATGCAGCAACACAATACAGAGCTTCTGGTTACTATGGTAAGGGAACAATTCAAGAGAAACATGCATGAAAAAGATCCAGAGAAGATTCAGAAGTTGAAGGATGAGTAAGTTCAAGTTTCATTCTCTTTCCCCCTTGTCCCCTCCCTCGAAAAAAAGAAGAAGACGGATATGCACATATATTTGCAACCTTATCGGAGACCTAGAAATCGTATGACCCTAACCCATACCCGAATCGACATCCGAAAAGTTTCACCTGAATCCTGATCCAAACCAAGCCCCATAAGAAATTATTTTCAAAGATGTTTCTTTTTCAGTGAAAATCATACCGGACCAAAAGTCAGTTCACCAGAACTATAAATCACCCAGCCCGGAAAACCAAAATGAACCGAACTTTTAAACGATCATCATATTGGACCAAAGATCAGTTTCCCATAACATAAAATCATCCAATCCGAAAACTGAAGGACCCATTTGTTAGGTCTATTCACTGACAGTGAAGGATCGATCGTTAACAGAAAATTTTATCGATTTTCATTCCAGTGCCGCGAGAGGACTTATAAATCACATGCTGTTCGAAGCAGAGAAGATGTCTGGTCGGAAGTTTAGCAAATCCTAAATGACACAGACGAAGACAGCCATCCTAAAAGCCATACATGGGTATTCTTTCTATCAAGAACTCGGCTCAATAATGATTCCCATCTTGGACTTGAGGTGCCATTGATGGCGCCCTTGGGTGGTTAAACATTGCAGTTAGACCTGTCAATTCGGACGGACGGGTCGGTTTCGGGTTTATTTATGTTTTACATTTGGAAATTTCGGGCCTAACCTTAAACCTTCGGGTGGGTTTTCGGGTCAGATTTTGCCAGCTCTTGCAGTATGTTTACACTGGAAATGTGGGACAGTTGGTTTGGTCTACGCTGATGAAAGGCAGTGAGCAGTTAGATGAATGATTATTGATTTATTGGGAATTATTATGTTGTGACTTTGCAAAGCAAAAGTAAGTTGCAATTGATGGATGCTGTTTGAAATGAATACTGGAATTATAATAATTATTATTATTTTTGATAGCGAAGACAGAATACAAAAACTAAACCTCGCTAAGGAAGGGCCAGTCTCTTAGCCTTAATGGCCAGAACACGTGGTTCCCTAACATTTGATATTTTTGATTTACGGGTACGCAACGGATCTGTCGAAGAAGTTAAACCAACTGAAACCCTATTATTAATACTAGGAATAAGGTCGGAAGCTGGATGTGACTTGAGTTGAGGGATATATATGTCATATGCAGAACGACGCCTTTTCACGTCAGGCTGGATTTCATATGCATGAGTACACAGAAGTTTTGCGCTTTTTGCAACTCGCATTGCTTTCTTGGTGGACTTGGCTTGGAAACTGACTATCCTTACCTCGTATGCCTCGCTTGCCGACGGTCCGTCTAGCCTTGTGGTGCTTGTGAATATTAGCATTTGGTGTTCTTTTCCGTTTGTTGGTTGCACAATTTCTCCCATGAGCTGGTGTAGGCTGACAACGGTTGTATTATTTGTAGGCCCTTTAATTCATTCTCCTTGTCTGACCTTATTTGTTGTTTCATAAAATAGGAAAAGATCATATTATGAAGGGATAAAGTATAAGAATAGGCAACAGATACTATTGTTCAACAGTTTCCTTTCAACATTACTCAAATAAAATATGAGTGGGCAATGGTCCCGAATCCCGATAGGGTTGAATTGGATATGGCCAAACAAAGGAAAATTGGATTCTAACGACCCTTAATTTCACCAATTATATAACAATAGTTAGTGATATGTGTGATCCATAGATACTATTATAGAAATCCATGACAATATATTCATGTGGACTGCTATAATAATATCCATGAATAATACATATCATTAGCCATGAATAACGCATATCATTAATCACAGATATTCCATAACAAACCTAAACAATCATGAATTTCTATAATAGTATCCATGAATTTATATAAGGAAAATTGGAATCTAATAAACCAAACTTTATGTCCATTTGGATCTAACAAACCAAACTTAACTTTTTGTTACTAGCAAATTGTACTTAACATAATATTTTTCCTAGTGAACATCTACCAATTTTCGGTTACCGGAAAAATGACATGAAGTTTTTTTGCTGATTGAAATGAACCTAATTAAAATGAACAATGTGTTGGAAGAAAGGCTCGAGCAGTGATTGTCATTTTTCCAATAACCGGAAATTGGTGGAGGTTCACTAGGAAAAAAATTATGTTAAGTACAGTTTGCCATTAACAAAAAGTTAAGTTTGATTTATTAGAATAAAATGAACATAAAATTTGGTTTATTAGATTCCAATTTTCCTTTATATAATAGCAACAAAATTTTGTGAGCTCTACTCAAAGTGAACATCAAACCTAAAAAGCTAAAATGCCAAAAAAAAAGGGACACTAGCTGTTCCTCAAACATTTTCATTGATTCTTTTTTCGAAAACTATTCGGAGGTACCCCACATTTTTTGAAAACTATTTTATGATACTTCAAATTTTCAAAACTCATTTATGAGTATTCTAAATTTTTAAGTTTGTAATTTTTTGATACTTTTCTGGTAATAAAACCTATAAATTTCAATACATTCAAGAATGAAGTTTGTAATTTATGGGTACCAAAAAATTACAAACTTAAGAACTTAAGGTACCCACAAGTGAGTTTTGAAAACTAGTATCATAAACTAGCTTTAAAAAAAATGTGGGATACCTAATTTTTTTAATTCTTTTTTCTCCTCTTTATTTTTTAAAATTTTTTTTAGGGGTTCTCTTTAGAAATGGCCAAATGACAATTGAAATCGACTAGTGTAGTGATCATTCTCATTTCTCAGTGGAGAAGTATTTCAATGGAGGTAGTAGCTCCAGCTACAGCAATCCATTATCAATTCAGTCGTCAAACCTCGAAGAACACCTCAAATACACGCTCTGCAACACTCCCCATTTTCTCTCCTCAAAAATCGATTCATTTGAGGCATTCAAAACTAACGAAGCGATTCTCTGTTAGGGCTTTAGAGAAGAAGAAGAAGCAGCAGCAAAATCAGCAGGTTACTCAAATCCCAACTCCAAATCCAGGTTTGAACTGATTTATTACGATCATTTATTGTTTGTTTTTGGTGGGTGTTTTTGAATTTTGATTGTGTTGTGTGTGCAGTTGGTGCATGTTTTTTGGTGGGTACTTTAGAATTTTGATTATGGTGTCTGTTTGTGAATTGTTGAAGTTTGATTATGGTGTATTTTTGTGAATTTAATGCATGCTTATGGTAGAAATTTGAGGGATTTTTGGTGGGTGTTTTTGAATTTTGATTATGTTTCCTGTGCAATTGGTGCATGTTTTTTGGTGGGTACTTTTGAATTTTGGTGTATTTTTGTGAATTTAATGCATGCTTATGGTAGTAATTTGAGGGATTTTTGGTGGGTGTTTTTGAATTTTGATTATGTTGTCTGTGCAATTAGTGGAGGCTTTTTTTGGTGGGTACTTTTGAATTTTGATTACGGTGTCTGTTTGTAAATTGTTGCGGTTTATGTGGACTTTTGAAGTTTGATTATGGTGTATTTTTGTGAATTTAATGCATGCTTATGGTAGTAATTTTAGGGATTTTTGGTGGGTGTTGAGTTTTGATTATGTTTTCTGTGCAATTGGTGCATGTTTTTTGGTGGGTACTTTTGAATTTTGGTGTATTTTTGTAAGTTTAATGCATGCTTATGGTAGAAATTTGAGGGATTTTTGGTGGGTGTTTTTGAATTTTGATTATGTTTTCTGTGAAACTAGTGCATGTCGTTTTGATGGGTACTTTTGCTGTTTGTGAATTGTTGCATTTTTTTTGGTGGGTATTTTTGAATTTTTATTGTGCTGTCTGTGAAATTAGTGCATGTTTTTTTGTTATGGGTACTTTTGGATTTTGATTACAGGGTCTGTTTGTGATTTGTTTCATTTTTATGGGTTTTTTTTTTTGAAGTTTGATTATGGTGTATTTTTGTGGAATTAATGCATGCTTATGGTAGTTGTAATTTGAGGGGTTTTTGATGCAGACGGTGAAGTGGAGGAGGAGTTATTGACAAAGGAAAAGGGTGGTGGTGGTGGTGGTAAGGGAGAGATTGATTTGGGATGGTTGCCTGCTTTTCCTCATGTTCTTACAGCTTCTATGGCCAATTTTCTGTTCGGCTATCACATAGGGTAAGCATGGTATGCTTAGTTTCGTTCTACATCCCCCCCAAAAAATGCCCAAATTAGGTTGCGAGCGAGCTAACAACAACAAACTCCGAGGGAACACATTTGAGTGCGGTCAGGAGATCCAGATGTAGGTAGTCTTGCCCCGTGAACTAAAGTTTATGGAGAGGCTGATTCCTGTAAATCCCAGGAAAAGGTTTTAGTTGTTGTCATTTATAAAAATCATTTTGCTAGAAAATAGTTTTCTTTTGACAAGCGCACCCTTAGAGGATCTTAGGAAGGTAAAACGAAAGCAAACTTATACTTAAATGGGTGATTTCTTTTTGCCTTAATGTTTTAGTTGTCATTCATAGAGATTGAGACATGTCTTGCAGAGTAATGAATGGTCCTATTATATCACTGGCACGGGAACTCGGTTTTGAGGGGAACTCTATTCTTGAGGGCCTTGTGGTCAGCATATTCATTGCCGGTGCGTTCATTGGGAGCCTCATCTCTGGTTCTTTGGTTGATAAATTCGGCTGTCGACGCACACTTCAAATCGACACAATACCTTTGATTGTTGGTGCGCTTTTAAGGTAAATGCTGATAACTGATGAATTGATTCTTTCTTGAAATCGACAAAATACCTCTGATTTATGTGGCTACAACTCTTTGGTAACTGCAATCCCAAATTGCAAGTGAAATGTTCTTTCTGCTACACTGTTACGGGTCTTATGCCATTGCAAGGTATGGGACTTGTCCCACATTGGTAGAATGGGATATCGGTGTGGGGTTTATAGATCAAATGGGCTCTCTCTCCTTTTAGACTAGTCTTTTGGGATGGGCTCTCCTGTTTGATTTGTATCATACACTTTGCAGATACTTAAATCTGGAAAGAAATGGTCTGACTTGTACATGTATAAGAGCACCGGCATCAAGTGGATCTCACAAGGGTTCAAGCATGTTGCATCTGATGTCAAGTGTTGTTTTAAAAAAGGATATAGTTTACTTATTGTGATGTAAAACTTAGTTTTTCGAAACTTAACATTTTATGGATTGGATCAATTTGATGTTTCATGAGATTGAAGGAAAAGATGAAACTTGTCACCATGTAATTAGTGAGATCGACCACCTAAGAAAAAAGGGGTGAAAATGCCACCTTATACGGGGTGGCGTGAATATGTTAATAAGAATAGGAAAGTTCTTTTAGCAGAGATTGCGAATGTGTGCATGGAATCTTATTGATATTGGTAAAGTCTGGGGTCTCACTGATGAGTATAAAACCGTGGCCAATACGCCCACACCTAATATGACGTTAGCAACTTAGCATTCATAGTAGAATCATATCCTAGCATGACCTGCAGGATCGTGGATCCTTACTCGGATCCATGGGGTAGTTAGGATTGGAATTAACCCACGTAGGATCGTGGATCGGAATGTAGATAGTAGTATCGCATCGAGGATTTTGGATCATAAAATCGTAGGAATTTAGATCAGGATCGGGATTTTAATAACTATGGTTGCTGGAAAAGCCAAATTGACTGAAGGAAATAGTTACAAACATCTTTTTTTTTTCCCATATTGGATCCATTTGCCATGTGATTTGGTATTGAGTATTTGAACTTTCTTGCATAGAAGATATTGGATTTTGATACAAGGGGTGTGTAATTAGCAATTTTGCATGCAGAATCTGGAGGCAAAAATGTAAAGAATGTGGATTAAATGTTTTCATTATCGTAACTTCGACAAGATGCTTAACTTTCTCGGGTCACTTTACTTCTAATCACTGAGTCGTCGATGTAATTTTGACAGTGCACAGGCTCATTCTGTGGATGAAGTACTTTGGGGAAGATTTCTTGTGGGTCTTGGTATTGGGGTGAACACAGTTCTGGTTCCAATTTATATATCAGAGGTACTATGGGATTAATTAACCAGCCAGCTACTACTCGTTTACCTTCAAGTGATTCAGTCAAATTTACTGCAAAGTTTTTCTAATTATCTTACCGGTGTATAGTTGATAATTCAGCCATGCGTAGAAGGAGAGGAACAATCAGTTTTATTTAGTAGTATATATGTCTATTTCATGGTTAACCATGGTTGGGAAGGGGAAGAAACAAAATAACACGTTAGGTGAATAAAACATTGAATTGTCGGCTCAAGCACATTTGTAGTTGGTTTTTTTGGATGGACAATTTTCAATCGTAAAAATTACACGAGAGAGAATAAAAACAAGCTGATTATGTTAAATCGGAAATAAAATGATTTCCAAGAAACAATGTTACGGGCTCTTTTCTTTTCCACTTCTAGCCCATCTTCTCAATTTTGAACCTTCATATATCAAGGATGATATTGTAGTCTAACCTTTTTATTGTCTAAATTTCTTATCGCAGGTTGCTCCAACAAGATTTCGAGGATCATTGGGATCTTTGTGTCAGATTGGTACATGCCTTGGGATTATTGCCTCATTGTTTATCGGGATTCCAGCTGAAAGTGACCCACATTGGTAAGGGCTCTTCTCATTAAAATTTCCCTTTAAATCCTTACTCAGTTGCATTCTGGTGTAAATAGTTTTCTCTTCTCTCATACAAGAGATCAGAATATAGTTTCTAGTTCATACTAAATTCTGCACTTATGAGTGTTGCAGCATTCTAGGTTCTGCTTTTAACCCACAAATAATTTGTTCCTGCTCTCAAACTAAGATCAACATTGTTGTATTCCTCTCGATTTCATTACCTTCATTTGCTGAAAGTTTGATGTCTTTTTGGAACTTTTATCATGTATACAAAGTGATCTGCTTCCTGGTTTTCTTGTTTCTAGTGCTTTTTTGAAAACCTTATCTGGGTTGTGCTCTTGCTTGAGAAGGACAATACAATACAAATCATATCATACAGAAGGAAAAAGTTGTACTGTTGACTAAGTAGCTAACTTGGGGAATATGTTCCTATTTTTAGCATATATATATTCACTCAGTAATGTAACAGAAGAAAATGAGTATTAATCAAATTTATAATTATTTGAAATCTCTCTCTTTTTCCTCAAACTCTCGGTCTCTTACTAAGATAGTAAATGTAGAAATGATTGAAGTCCCCTTTCCCTTCCAGTTTGGGGAATTCTTTGATAACCTGCAACAAATCCTGAGAACAATTCTTTTTTTTTTTCTTTTTATTTTGTTTGTGGTGTTGGGGGGGGGGGGGTTATCAGGTATTTTTCGACTTTCAAGTGATTGTATTTCTTCTTTATTATCTTTTCTTTTAAAGCCATGTTGATGTTTTCACATTGCAATTTCTAGACAAATTGATAGGATTATAATTTTAAATCAACTCAGTGCATACTGTCACCTCTGCAGGAGATAAAAATGAAGTTTTGAACTGTTAGAGCTCAGAGTGAAAGGAAAAATGACAGCACTCTTATTTGTATTTAACTTATTTCTTAGTTGATGAGAGCGATGGATTATATGGGTCAGTTGAGAACCAGTCTAACTTGGCATGTGGTTTTAACTTTTAACTGTATCTGCTTATACTTTTTGCCTTCTTTTTTAATTGGCAACATACTTTGTGCCACACATGCTTTGAAATTATGCTACTATATGCTAATTACCAATTCAGTATTTAATTACGGTCAAAACATGTTTTCTAGGTGGAGAACGATGCTATATATTGCGAGCATCCCTGGGTTTATTCTTATCTTTGGCATGCAGTTCGCAGTGGAGAGTCCCCGCTGGCTATGTAAGGTGTGTATGCATTCTACACTCTCATTTTCTCCGAAATTGTGTTGAATGATTGTTTAAGCATTTACTGTGATGTTTACGAAGATGGGAAGACTCGCTGATGCGGAAGCCATCATTCGTAACCTTTGGGGACCCTCTGAAGTTGACAAAGCTATAGAAGAGTTTCAGTCTGTGCTGAATGGTGATGGAGGAGATATTGACACGAAATGGTCGGAACTTCTCGAGGAACCACATTACAAAGGTTACATGAATGTTTGTTTTCGATTAGTGTAATTTGGCTGCTGATTTCTGTTGCTTGGAGAAGTGTTCAGTATTGAGAGAAAATACAAAATATAACACTTTCCTGAACCTCGTTTCTTGGTATTTATTTGTTGAATGTGTTTACTTGTACAGTTATGCACATGGATTTTTCCTGGACTAAAGTATGTTATTAAAGTTCGTCTAGTTTTGGCTTTGGAATGCTTGTTTCCGGAATGAGGAACATAGGGGTATTTATTGATCCCAGAAACTATGGGCCAACCTCACTTTACCCCTCTAAAGAACAGTCGCTTAATTGATGGCGGCTTCTCTCTACCTTTTGTATTTAAAAAACGAAAATTATAGTTTACCAAGCGTTTTAATGCACATTAAATGTTTCTTCACTACACAACAACATACCTTAGTATAGTTCCGTTAACGCGAAGTTTGAGGGGATTTAGATGTAGGCGGCCTTCCCCCATTTTGAAAAGATTAAATTATGTTACAATATTTCTTCACTATAATAAATAAATAAATTATGT
The DNA here is from genome assembly GCA_029582165.1 of Portulaca oleracea. NCBI lineage: Eukaryota > Viridiplantae > Streptophyta > Magnoliopsida > Caryophyllales > Portulacaceae > Portulaca > Portulaca oleracea. The sequence goes on from CM055869.1 coordinate 57,593,186, forward strand.
GTGTTTATTGGAAGCAGCCGCCTCTTTGAAGGCTAGCCAAGTGAGATCCGCATATGGAGTTGTTACAAAATGATGACAATATTTGTCGACAATGATCTGACATACTGTTATTTACAGCTGCGCTTTTGGGAGGCGCTCTTTTTCTGCTACAGCAATTTGCAGGCATAAATGGAGTCCTGTATTTCTCCTCTTTAACCTTTCAAGATGTGGGGATCTCCAGTGCCGCATTAGCTAGCCTGTACGTTGGATTGACCAATTTGCAGGTTCAAATTTACATAATCTGTCTTTTTGCTCGAATGCATATCCCATGTTAAATATCTAATATACCATCCAAGCCCATATAAGTATATTCTACGAACTTTCGAAATTTCTTTAGTTTTGTTCGTGATCATTGTCAACCATATGGTGGTCTTTGAACTTCTCACTGAATCGTTCACTGTGAACACAGGGGCTCTTTCTGCACTGTATTTGATCGATAGACAAGGGAGAAGGAAACTTCTAATTGGAAGTTATTTAGGAATGGTGAGCGCCTTTGATGTTAGAAACTTAACACAGGTTACTAATGGGGTGTTATAGAAGACAGTTTTGTATTGAAAATTTGAAAGTGTGATATTGATTTTGGAAACGAGAAAAAGAGTGTATGCCCAACGAAGAGATAAAACACGATTGTACCGTCTCTTTCTTCCTCTCTTCCTCTGTAAAAAACGGGAAATGCGACATTGAAAAATGAACTTAAGTCTAATTCTAATCTTTACGGTGATGCATTGATATGTTGATAATGGATATGAATGCACTGTTTTTTTTTTCCTGGCAGGCAATTTCAATGTTTCTTATAGTCTATTCCATCAATTCTCCATTGGATGAGGATTTCAGTCACAACTTATCCATCCTGGGTACATTAGGGTATGCTTCCTGCTAAACTTCTGCCAATTTTATACTACTTTCTGTATGTTAACACTTCTTCAAAAAGCGAAAGTAAAGTGCTATAGCTAGTTCGGAGTATTATTTAGGTGTTGGGGAAGAAAAACTTGCAAGTAAACTTAGTTTATTAGAGCTTGATTATGTACCGTGTATATCGTGTCAGCTTAATTTGCTTGACTGTTTGGTCTTTCTCATTTATTCAATATCAAGTAGCACATTCTCCATGCGAGACAATAAGGAAGATGATTTCTTCCGACATTTGGTGGCGTCCTTGGAAGTTGGAAGCTATGTTACTTCGACTCTTCATTTTCCCTACCGTACTCGTGTCGGACCCTTGATACCCAGACAAGGGTATGACACTAGACACTTCAAATTACAATGAAAATGTATAAAATTTCTTTAAAATAGCCGAGTCCGAAACCCGTAGGCCGTATCCATGTTCGATATGGACACGCGTACCCGAGTTTGAGTAACATAGGTTGGAAGGAAGGAATTGTTGGGTTTTTTTAGGACAAAGCTATACCTCATCAAAACTTCAACTTTTTTTCCCCGTTTTCTTTGATAATCTTGTGTGTGTTGTAGGTACATGTACTCATTTGCAATTGGAGCTGGCCCGGTAACAGGAATCATCATTCCGGAGTTCAGTAGCAGTAGAATGCGTGGGAAGGTCATGAGTTTCAGCTTCTCTGTCCACTGGGTATGTTTTAACTTCTGTTTTTTCATCCAAATGATTGTAGTGATGAACATTTTCGTAATATTTAGTGTTAGAGATTGAAAGTTAAATTGGTGTATTGGGGACCGTAAAAAGTCAAAAGTGACGGTTATTGTGGAACCGCGGGAATAGCTATAAGTCAAGTACTCTATTCTAAGCCATATCTAAGTAAACGTAGGCTGAAATTTAGCGTGGTGGCTGAAGTATGAATCCATTGACATGATCTGATGTCCTTATATATATAGTATATCTGTAAGTGAACAACCACACTATTGAGAGTAGACAACCTAATGTCTGCAAGTGAACAATCCCGCCATTTAGAGTACGAACACCAGGAGGACGCCATAAATTGCATAGCTCTTCAATGTGCAGAAGTCTCAGCAAAGTTCTCCCCCATTTTAATGTGCCTCTGTGAGCTATTAGGCTTCTTGAGACTCGAGTTATGGGTGCAGAAAAGGGACTCAGGGTAACAAAGGGTAAGGTTGGGTAAAGTAAGGATCACTACGTTAAGGTAAAAGCAGTTGGATAAAGGGTAAATTTTGGTAAGTTTTGACGATTTTTGGTAAATTTTGGCAAATTTACACTAATATATCAAAAATTATATATTTTTTTGTTTTTTAACTTTGGTAATTTTTGGTAAACTTAGGCAAAATTGGTAAATTTTGATAAGCTGAAGTTGCCCATGAATTTGACAAACCCTGAGGTAAAGGTTCAGGTGTTGACTCCCTCATTTTTTTAACAATTTTGCATGTTTTTGGTCTAAATGGAGTGCCTAGTGTCCATAGTCCATACCAATGTCAAAAGTCTACAACAACAACGACAACAAACTCCCTCCTAGGGGAAACTCGTTTTGCACGTTTGGGAATCCAGATGTAGGCAGACAACATTCCCCCTATGAACTCAAGTTCATGGACCGATGTCAAAAGTCTTGGATTCAATAAATCTTTATTGTTTTGTAAGTGCTCCCGAACTCGGGAGATCTCAAGTATAATTTGTGATCGATTGAGCCGAATTTGGTTAGGTTTGCAACTTCTTGGTGGGGTTATTCTTCCTAGAACTAGTGAAGACCTTTGGTGTTGCTCCCATCTACACGGGCTTCGGCGGAGTCTCCTTATTGTCTGCACTTTTTGCCTACGGCTTCATCGTTGAAACCAAAGGCCGATCGCTCGAGGAAATCGAGATGTCGTTGCGTTCTCGAACCCCAGGAGCAGGAGGGGGTCACAACTGAGCTCTTAATCACAAATGTTTTGGGGATCAACCCTAAAAGGCCAAAAGAGAGACCTCAAAGTCAAATTTGTTTGAATATTCATGGTCTGGCCTTGATTTTTGAAGGACAAGGTTTGATCATGATTCATGTATTGTATTGTACTGTATATAAGTTAAATAAGTTGTTACAAGGAAAATTGGATTGTAGATTTGGAGTAAGCCGAATCATACGGATTGGAAAAATGGTAAGTCGAACTTTAGAAATGTATCACGTTAAGTTGAACTATACATGTTGGGACCAACACGGTAGTTGTCCTGTGTAACAGTAGAGGAGGGCGGTTGCCATGCATGTGATACTTGTATTGTATCAATCAGAAATTGTAGTAATTCTTACTATCATATATTGGACTGTAATAGTTTGAAATATTGTCCAGCGCGGAGCAATTCGATTATGGTACATTGAAATTCAAGGGTTCAATAATTCAGCTTGTTTTGATACATTTCTAAAGTTCGGCTTGCCATTATCTCAACCCGAATCAATTTTCATACTTACATATGTATAGTTGATTGTGATTACCTCCTGTTTGATTATAACCTTGGATGTTTTATCATTTCCTCTTTTCCTTAGATCTAAAATCCCAATCATGTTAGCAACCACCTCTATTTTCTGAGTTTACATTAGGGTTCAATATTTAGTTAAGGCAAAAAAAACTTCCCATAGATAAAAATGGTAAAGGTTAATAGATCGTACTTATCATGGACATTATGTTATTTACCATTTATATTCAACCCATAGAACTTATTAATGGCCCCTTAAGACAGAGGTCCAGTAGGTCGTGTTTTATACAAAAAACATGCATAAAAATACAAAGGGTGTTTTAGATGTCAAACTTGAGATTAGCGTCAGCAAAAATTCGGGTCCGGGTGAATTTAGGTTTGACAAATTCGGTTAATATCAAAATTTGGAGGAGAAAATCATGTCCGAATCCAGTTTATTTCGGGTCGGACAATTCAGATAAATCTAAAATTGGGTTCGTACAAAAAAAAAAAGAAAAATTATGAATCTCAACAAAGTCCAAACAAACCACTAGACTTGCATTAGAACCCTACACATTGCTACACATTGTTTCTTGAATGTAATTGTAATTATAGTATAAAAAAACAAAACAATAGAACATACCATCAATGAGAAGGGGATGAACATGTTATTATTTCTCAAAAATGACAATTCTGAATTAATTTTCTTTTCAACACTCCTGTACAAATTAAACTTTCCACCATTGATCATTCATTACAACATAAAAGGCACTCCCCTTGCAAAAAAAAAAAAAAAAACCCTCTAATTTCTCTCTTTTCTTTTGCAGTGCAACAAAAAAAAAACCCTCTAATTTCTCTCTTTTCTTTTGCAGTCGTTCTTTTTTCCATTTTTAGCTGACTCTAACATTACAGAACAAAAATGTAAGCTCAACATAGAGTTGTGGCCTTAAAGAATATAAATGTTGGGGGGTAAATATTTCCTAACTTAGCTCGTCGATTAGGATATGTAACGTAACATTTTTCCGGGGAGTAGAAGCAATTGAAAAGAAAAACACCAATCTCGTCTCTTCATACCGATGCTATACGAACACTGCTACAAAGAAAAGCGAGCATTTGTTAACATTTTTCAAAAATATGTACGCAATATTACATAACCACACGTAAATCCATGCAAAGAGATTGATTTAAGCAGACCTATATTTTGTTTGAAGAAAGTTTTGTAAGGTTGAAAAGTTGTTTGAGAAAACATGACAAATTTAAAATGAAATGTGTGAAGAATGTAGTGAAAATTGCTCATGGGCAAGATTTAGGGTCATGGTAATATGGATAAGCAAAAGGAGAACTACCATAGATACTTCAAAACAATTTCAAGGGTTGTTTTAGCTTGTTTTGTTTCCACTTGGGTAGCTTATAGAAAGCACTCTTTGCCATCCCGAATTTTTCCTTGAACTCTGACGCGGACAAGTAAGCCTGAATGAACAATGAAAATCGTTAAAGTATAAAACCATCATTGGGACGTCATTTATCAGCTTAATCTTTTTGTCGAGATGATTCCACATGATATTAGAGTCAAACTGAATGAGAGGATTCAGGATCAAATCTTAGTAGCCTATTGTGCATGGTTAAGGGGCATTCGTAGCATCCATGTTTCTAGCACAAAGGACATTCATGTGTTGGGGGTATTAAGAGTATAAAACCATCATTAGGTCTTCTTCAACCGTCATCTTAAGCTTTGAAATGTCCTAAGAGAATGTCAGGAATGGTTTTATAATCCATCATGCCCCCCTCACGCAAATGTCGTTTGATCTTAAAACATGAATGCTGCAAAAACTCCCTCCATCGATTCACAGACAAACATGTAGGCTGTTAAGATTCAAACTTAGGACCCTCCTCGCTCATAAATGCCTTGAATACCATGTGCAAGAATCATATCAACTTAGAGCACACGCAATGTATGAGCTAAGAACGGTTCATATGCAAGACCCATGTACAATACAAAGGATTTGATGAGTTTCATAGTCAACAACTCACATGTGAGAGCCACAATACGTGGACTCCACCATGAGTAAGACCTATCTTGACTTAAGAGCACTAGCAATGCATGAGCCAAACATAGCTCATATACAGGGCCCACCATGTAAAATACAAAGGATTTGATGATCTTCGCGATCAGATACTCACATGTGAGAGTCGCTTAACATGCAACTCGTCAAATCCTTTTTGTTTTACATTAAGGGCCCCACTTAGTGCGAAATTTTTATCCCATTCATTGTAAGTGAAAGCTGAAGCCGATGGTTGAAGGCTCGAGAATGGCTAAAAAGTGTTGAAAGAGATGCACGAAAAACACAAGTACCTCCCGCTTGGTGAGATCAATATCAGGAGCAGGATCGGACGACGTGGTTGTGAGGCGATCATACGGGTATGTTGGGAGCCCATCATCCTCCTCGGTCTCGGCCTCCGCATCCTCTTTTATGCTACTCATCAAAATCTCCTCCGGTGTTGGGCCTTCACTAGGAGATCCTACCCCTGTCACTCAAGTACACAACCCCATAGAAACCAACCGCTTAAATAATCCGAACAAAATTAATGTAACATTTGATCGGAAAAACTTCACGAGAAAGTTAATCAGCTTTTCTAAGGTGACAAACTTTCTCATGTTTAGTTGTCCCTTAAACTTTCTCATGCTTGGTTGCAAAATTAGGACGAGGAATTTTTTGAGTGGGGTCAAATATTTTCCCATAGTTGATGGGAAACACTTTCCCATGGGGAGGTTGGGAAAAGTTTTTTTCTCCATGAGAAACTTTCACATGTCTTCAAATGTAAACCAAACATTGTAATCTATTCTTTACTAGGAACAATTTTCCAAGGAAAACTTTCCAGAGGAAAAGTTTCCCAGCAAACATTTTCCCGGTAAAAAACCAAACGCACCCTAATATATGGAAAACTTTGATGTGGGACCCATGATTTCACTCTCAAGCTCAGGAAACATTTCCCCAAGGGGGCTAGGGAAAGTCTTTCTCGGGAAAGTTTTTCCTAGAAAAATCCTTCCCGGGAAACCGCCAAACGCAATGTGACATACAATTAGCAAAGCCATAACTCACCTTTAATGGAGCGAGGTATTATGGGAGTTTTCTCAAAGGAGGCAGTGAGGGCTGCAATGGCTTCTGATTTTGGAGCCACATTGACCGTCTCTTGGGATCCTGATTTCAGATAGAGCTTCCTTATCATGGGTGGTGGCGTTGAGAGGTTTCTAGAACCCGGGTTCTCAAAATTAGCCGCAAGCGCAGTGAACGCCGGGGACCGGCCTCTCACTCGGGCCCGGTCCGGGCTGAAAGACACACTTCTGGACCGCTGGGGTTTGTCCGGTGCACCGGACCGACTCCCGAATGACGCAGTGGTTCTTCTCTTTGGTCTCTGGTTGTGCATTGCATTATGTCTACTGTCAGTGTCAGATAACATATTGAAACAGAGCTAGAAGTCGTAATGGTTGATAGTTTATTGGTGTTTTGCTGTTATTTTGCTGATGTTTGTATCCTTAGTGATACGAACTTTCTGCATTTTTAGCTAAAAGGGGATATGTGGATTTTGGTTCCTCATGTATGTATGTTCGCATAGATATATAATATATCATAAGCATTGAAGAAAACATAATCTAGCTAATCGAAAATGGTTTAGGGTTTCTGCCTGCTTTGGTAGCTTCAAGCAGAAGAGTTATGCTTTGGTAATGTTTCTCAGTCTCTCTACCAACCAAAAATGTAAAGGTCTATACAGAGATGCTAAATTAGCAGGGGTGAAAGTTCAGGTAAAAGTCGAATTTGGGTCGGTCAAATCGGTCCAATATCAAAATATGGACGAGATATTGATAACTGGGATCCAGACTTTTTGCAGGTCGGACCAGGTCAGATAAGTCGGACAATAGAAATAAGGTTAAAGTCGCGTCTGAATTTTTGGTTGGTCAAGTCGGTCAAATGTTGGGTTTCGGAGGAAAAAATCCATGACCACACCAGGTTTTTCAGAGGCGGACGAATTCAGACATTTGGGTCGGACAAACTTTTGCCACCTCTGCATGTTATGTATTTCAACATTCAACATTCAACATTCACAAATCCAATACCCTAATATGGCGTAAAGTAGTCTTACGGCCTTGAACTAAAAGGATTTAGAAAGACTAGTTCCGATTAACCGTAAGATTCTTTCGACAATATATGGGAAAAGGGTTTCATTCAACTATAGAAGTTCCTAGATACTTACAGCTACAGCAGCAGTGGCTCCTCCATTCTTCAATAATGTTAGTTTCCTTTGGAATGAGTTCCCATGCAACTGTCAAAAACCCGCATAAATAAAGAAACAATGCCGATAGTTCTCATTTGTATGGATAAATATATGACAAAACAAGACACTCACAGATGTTTTAGCAGAATCCCATTTGAAAAACCGAGTGAAGAAAGGCGGTTCGTTCCCTTCTGTCATGATGAAGACAGGAACTTCTGGGGAAAGTTTTTCCAGAAGAAAGTCCCGTTCTACAAATTTCTGTCAGAAATCACAGACATCAAATATTAGAGGACAACGGCTGATGATCGGTAACAAGTTCATGCAGGGGGATATATAGTATTTCTTACGTCTGCGATGGTCAAAGCTTGCTTTTTGGTGTTAGCGTCGACTTGTTGTCCGACCCACACAAAGATATTAGAGTGACAATCAAGAATAAATACGTCTTCCGTCATTAAATCGTCCTGAGTAAAGCTATATATTTCTGCATACTGTCATGATAAAAGACTAATTAGAATATCTTCTATTAACTACAATGGAAACCGATAACAAAGCTAGTGCACGATACACACCTTGAACTCCCCTGTACTTTCAGAAAATTGCCAGTCAATGATGGAAGAATAAGCAATAAAAGGCGTCAGATTCGTGTGAAACATAGTGAATGAGATGAGGGGAAATGCAGAAATGCGGGTTTTTGACCTTGGAGTTCTAGTATGAAAGGTTTTAGACTATAACGTTCTGGGAAAGATCATACAGCTCTTAATTTTGTTTATACCAAATATCAATGGATGTCATATACAGTTATCCATGGATACAAATAACTCCAAGGTCAAAAACCAAAATATGGGGTTTTTGACCTTGGAGTTCTAGTATATATAGTTATGCACGGATATAAATACAATTAAAACCTCATGGTCTCTCCTAAAACGTCATAATCCAAAGTCTTTCCTACTAAAACTCCAAGATCAAAAAACCCAAATGCCGAAAAATTAGGGGATGGTAAGTGCCGAGGACCTTTAATGATGTCACATGAGAACAGATGAGGATCCTTTTCATTTGTCTTTGTAATCTTCTGGCTGGAGTACTCGGTTTTAGGTCCCAACAATTCCCAGAATTGTTCAAGTTCTGCTCCTTCTTTTAGTGTTTTACACTGCAAATTTGGCTGAAAGCGAGAGAGACAACATGTAGACATCAATGAATGTAGACTATGTAGTTAGGCACCATCTTACAACTACGATAACAACAACAACAACAATAGCATCCAAGAGATTGATTCCAAGAAACCCGCCAAAAAGATTTTCAAGAGAGAATTTGGTCCATCTTACTAACTATGATAACAACAACAACAACAATAACATCCAAGAGACTGATTCCAAGAAACCCGCCAAAAAGATTTTCAAGAGAGAATTTCAATCCATCTTACTACTATGATAACATTATTACCCAATGTGGGTCCCGTTTATGGGGGGTCGAGACGACAAACATTCTACATGCTAAGAGACTGATTCCAAGAGACCCACCAAAAAGATCTGACGGGAAACATTTTGGACCATCTTACCACCCAAGAAACATAAGCTCCAAATATAGGCCACAGCCAACCCCTTGTGCAAATGGACTTTCAATCAAAAACCAAACAGATACGATTCAAGTGCATATCCAGTTGTATGTATAGCATCAAAATTTGTCCAAAAAAGAAAAAAAAAACAGAACTTTCCCTCTTACCTTGATGATATCCAACTGCCTTTCCGCAAGTTCATGATCGTCCGATGATGTGAGGTTCCCAAACCACATGAATATTGTATTGCCATTGTGTAGTATATAACAGTACGAGGAATTCAAAGACGACGGAACCTGGTTCAATTCAAAGTAATAATTAGTTAATGTTGAGACATGAATCAGTTAGATTTAGAATATGAGGATGAAAGAACAGACTTACCGGATCTACTTGAATGGCTTGCATATTTTCTGGCCCAGTTCCCTGAACTCGAAATAAAGCCAGGCTGTCTTCCGAATAAGTATCATCTGGAACTTCCTTCTTGGCGATGTGCTTTTTGTATCCTTCGCTTACTCCCCCCTGGTAAAAGTCCAGTCAGTGGTCATGAAGAACTAAAAGAAGAGAGACTAAGTTGAAGATGATCGAGAATAGTCGTATTGATCTCATTCGATCAACCTTGAAAACAATGAAGCTCTGAAAGATGGCACAGAACTGGATTTGCTCACTTCCTTCATAAAAGCGAGCCTACATATGAAAACCAGACGACTGAAAGTTAGTGAAGGAGACAAAAAGAGGTGATTTATTACGTGCTCCTAGATTTTGTGCTCTAGATAGTGTGATTGTGCACTCGTATATATTAGGTTGTTCACTCTCAATAATGTGATTGTTCACTTGCAAATATCCCGGAGTGTAAACTCCATGTGCATGTAATATATATTGGTGAAAAAGAAGGCAGTAGTGACAGTTAATATAGTTACCAGGGTTGGTGTGGACTTCATCGATTCTACCATCTTGGTAGCCATGGTTATAGCTGATTCTCGCTCCTCCTGGTATTCAAGACAACCGAAAACTCACATAAAATGTAGGGAGAAGTGCGAAGAAAAGAAGTCTACTACCGCGTACAAAACATTCAAATACTTGCCTCGACGCTACGCTTGCCAAACCATGTTCCAATAAGATGCTCCTCCTTTACGTCTCCGGAGTATGAATACTGGAAAATGTAGCAATCCCCACTGTAGAATTTTGCCTGTTCTGTTGAATCCAGTAGGGTTTTCTGATTCCCATTTACACGCCACACCTATGCAGTTATCAAGGAAACATAGTTAACCAACTGATGGTGCGTTTGGTTGGAAGAGTTTCCCGTGAAAGTTAGTCACTTTCTTAAGCTGACAAATTTTTCCATGTTTGGCTGTACTTAGTGGATAGGAAAATCAAGATGTGGGGTCTATAATTTCACTCTCAAACCTAGTAAACATTTTCCCGGGAAAGTCTTTCCCAGTACACTTTTTTTTTTTGGGGAAAATCTCTACCAAACACACCCTGAGAGATTTCAAGAGGACACCCAGTATTTGTAGATCATATATACCTGGAGATCTCCCGTGCAGTCTATATATGGTTCAGGTTTATCGTCTTTCTCCGGAGCAGATTTAACGAGTCCCTTTACATCAACGCCCTGACGTTTCAGAAGAGCTGAATCATAACACAAAGAAAAAAGCAAAATAAAACAAAACTCATGTCAAAATCCCAGAGAAAAATGAATCCCTTTATATGCAAATTTACAAATACACAAACAGCATCCCTTACCAGCTACCTTGCCTCTTCCTCCCTCTTCAGATAATCTTACTTCATTATTTTGAGGCCATGAATCGAACTTTGCTCGAAAGAAAACAGTCTCAAATCCCTCCATAACACGAATTACATGAGACGTTGGCCGATCACCATCTCGTATCAGTTCCTGTCCAGCAAAAGATTACGAGGATTAGGGCATGAGAAAAGCCATAACTCATGAAGTTACTGATTTTTAAAGGATCAGGAGGATTTACTTCTGCTTTTTCACTCGCACTTTTTCTATCATCCACAGAGGTACCCCTTCCCGTCCACACAAAAACTTCGATGCCACAATCGAGAATGTAGCATTTCTGTGTATTGAGCACCTCCCTTGTCAAAGATTCCACTTCTTCGGGTTTCAGCTGCCCCTTCTCAAGACTTGAAGCAAAGCAACCAGTTTGTCAGGAAACGGATTATTGGATTTTGGATATTAAGGCCCACTATGTTTGATTCTTAAGAAATGAAATGGAAAGAAAATTTGTATCTTAGTTTAGTATTCTAGCATCATATTTTCCTCGCTTTCCTCTGAAATTTGGAAGGAAAATGTTGATGACAAGATCAACTTTAATTTTCCATGATGTTTCCTACATCCTTCACTTTGCTTAAAGCCAAGTGAAGGAAAGCACGTCATATTTCAAAGCTCTTCCTTTCCATCTCATTTCCAGGAACCAAACGGAGCTTAAGTATCTTCCTACTTTCCCTATTCTAATTGCAAAAGGTCGACATGATCAAGGCAAGACAATGTAAAAAGGAGACGAGTGTAGAGAAGCTAACACAAGTTACCAAAAAAGCTTAGCAGGAGCAGGTTCTGCATCGTGCTTAACAATTTCAGTAGCTGTTTTCCGGGGCAAGGGAGCAAACCCACCAAAGAAGCCCCAGAACTCACCAGCTCCAGCATCAGCCATCAACTTCCCATCCTCTGAAAGTAGGATTCAACACGAACCTAGTTAAAACATAGTAGTATAGTATCGTTCAAGGGCGAATCTCTTATTAAAATTGACCCTTTTTTTTACCAGGTTATGTTAAAACATAGGAGGGGGTAAACTGAACTTGACTTACCAATGGAAGCTATGTCACATTTTCCATGGTGATAGGTGTCTTTGATGTACTGGACGACTTCCAATGCCTTGGCTCTCTCTTGAATGCAGGAGTTTGAGCCGTTAAATTGGAAAATCTTGTTTTCAGTGTCCAGGATGAACACATCCTCGTGATTCAGCGAGGATCGCGCAAAAGCAACCTGTCAATACCCACAGTTAAAAAAAGATGACTCAAGTAAACTAGAATCAAAATAGTGATCATGTTTGAGGTGATCGTAACTTACCTCATTTACATGAACAACACGTTTGCCTCGGCACACATACAAACGGGGCTTGTATTCTTCCTCATCGTGATGCTTGAATCCTGATGCAACACCGCCTTCTAGGGGTATGATACACGGTTTAAAGTACGAAAGGAATTTATCCGTTTCATGACCCTGCACTTCGCGGTATTGGACAGCACGACCTCCCAGAGCGGCGTCTAACTCCACAGTTTTTATGGCTGCAGCACCAGCTTCATCCTACTTGATGAGAATCATGATACTGAGACTCCTGATACCACAACATCCTAGACAAAACTCTACACATTCCATGCATGCATGACCGTAATTGTTGTATAAGCTTTGGTTGATCAGGTTCTGTTCTTTTCAGGAGTATGGGATAGTTGGATAATGTAAGGATTGGTAAATTCAGGTAAAAGTTGTAAAGTTTCGTGTTGATAATATAGGAACAGTTGGGTAAAGTAAAGATCCTCTTTCTAACCTAGCAATCTTAATTTCGATTCTCAAAGTTTGAATTACTCGCAAGGCAAGAGTCGGTTTAGATCCATACTTTGAGCCACAGGACATTCAGGTGATGATGCATGTTAGAGTACATAAAATCTGACTTAGGTGTTTACAGTTGGTATGTATTAGTGTCAGAAATGCTCAGCCATGAATAGCAAGAAACGGAAAGACATATAGGAGTAGACTTACTTGGGAAGTATTTTTACCGAGCCAATAATGTATGTCATGACGTAGGGACCCGCTTTTTAAACCTGTTGTCTGTTTAAGTAAGAAAAGAGACGGGTCACTAGACTGTAAGACGGAAACACACGCGTGTGCACACATACACACGGAGAACTGCATGAATGAACATGCACACATAAGACGTAAAGTCAGCTAGAGAACAATACTAACCTTTAACACAATGTAAGAGTCTCCCATATAGAACTTCCCATAGGACTCAGTTGGGACACGTGCTGGCTTGAAATTCTCTATCCGCCATATTTCTAGCCCTCTACAAGTTGTTAAGGAAGAAACACGACATAGAACATGCACAAACCAAAAACCTTGATGGATAAGGAGCCATCTAATTTTCAGAAGTTCACAACTATTTGATACAGGACTTGACAGAATGATGCAGGCTACAACAAACAATTGTCATCTCTAGCCCATCGAAGAAAGAAATGCTTTGATTATTCAACTTCATAGCAGAAATACTTGCTTCATTTTCGGTGAAAAAATCAAATCGAGTACCCCCAAAAATCTTGCTGCAAAACAAGGGGATTTGATGAGGAGTCTTCCCCCCGAATTAAAAAATTCAGAGAGACGGGTTCCAACTGACTCAAGATTTTAAATCGTTCACTAGTTACAGCTCCATAGAAAAGAACGAAGAAGCGTAAGGGGTTTAGAGAGACATTCTACTTTAGTCAATTCCAAACTGCAAAACATCTACTGTATGTAAGATCTTTTTGAATTTGATCATCTTAAGGTCTCATTTCACACTCGTCATGGCAAATTCGCAATGCATAAATGAATCCATTATGTAGTCCTAAGGCAAAGGATACGCCTTTTGTCCAGCTCCTTGGAACGCTGGATCAAGATCTTTCATGGAAATCGACATGGTTAAGGAGAATCACAACTACTTATTTGAACAGCACAAGAATTCGCTTCAGGGCTACACACCACGAAACCTGAAAAACAGAACATTGAGAGATAAGTACATTTCCCAAGTTTTCAACTACCTCTTCTTCCCCTCTTGTTCATACTAGAAGTGTGGATATTAGCAAAATATAAAAGTGATCACGACAAACCTACGCGAAGTACTTGGTTTCAAGTTATATCATGGACTTATAGTGCTATAGATGAGTGTTGATCAATGCTGACGAGGGTTACAAATATAACTCGAAAACAAGGCCGAGGTGATCATTTGCTAAGAACAAGCCCATAATATGCTTATAACGTACGACGAACAGAACATTTCTAAAGTGATGACAGAAATTACAAATTGTAAATTGTAAACAAAAGACAGTTAGATCAACACAAATTACCCCATCATCCCCAACAAACAGCATTGTGCCCTAGGCACTGAATTTCACCCTTCTGACTCAAAATCAAGAAAACAATCACATTCATTGAAAAAGAAACCAAATGATTTTGAGCTGGATTATATTACTCTGATAAGGACACCCAACATAAATATAAAAACCCCATCTGCAAGGGACCCACCATGAGTAATCCAAAAAAAAAATCATAAATAAAGGCACATAACAACACCCATTTCACAAAATTGAACAAATAGAACATAAAACTAATAAACCAACACATCAAACAACACCCATTGCACAAAATTAACCAAATTGAGAATGAAACTAATAAATTAACACATTGCAAAAAGAAAAGAATAAACAAATTGAACATGAGACTAATAAATTTGACATACCTTTGAATATATGATGGGGTTAAATACTGACCCAGTTTGTGAAATCTTATAAACAATGGGTTTTTATTAGAGGGAGATGAAAAATGACTGAATTTGTGAAATCCCAGAAAAAAACTTATATGTATAATGCCCTGAATATTTAATCAGAAATCAACCATAACTTTGGAATGGGAAGAGAGAAAAAGAGTGAAGAAGATAGAACAAGAATGGAGGAAAAAAAATTAAATGAGGAAAAAAGAGCAGAAAAAGAAAATTACAAAAATGGAAAATGTGCCAAATTGGGTATTTTTACAGCAATTCATTTACAGATGTAAATTTGTTGCTCATTATTCCCACAGGATCAGAAAAAACTGGGAATTTCGAAAGTTGATGCATATTTACGTTACTTTATTTTATCAAAAAAACCGATGATGAATGAATGTCGTAAATTTTGTGTTCTTTTTGTTTGGTGGGGGGATTTTGAATGAGGAAAAGAAAAATCATCGAAAATTAGAATGAAATTATGGCTGGGGATGATTTCGATTTCCGAATTGTGAGGGGTGAAGGAGAGAAATTGGGGATTGATGAGCGGACATTGCGAATCAAAAGCCCTAAAAATTAAAGTGACCTAATTTTGTGGATGATTGTGTTCAAAAAAATTTAATCTCACAAAATTTCCCCTTTTTTGACAAGAGTTACATCATCTGTGTGTATTTCTTGTTTGAAATTGTTTCGCTCTAAACATGAAAATATTTATTCAGTCCCCCATAACTATTGATTGAGCGCTACGTTCCATATGCATGGCAAATAGTGGGCTTTTTAATTTTCCTTTTCTTAATACATATATATATATTTTGTAAAAAGAAATTAATCAATTTTTTATAGAGTGTTTGAATAAAAATGTCGCCCAACTTTTTATTTTAGCTAAAAATGTCATTGATTTTTAAAAATTGTCAATAATATCATTCAACTTTCCAAAAAATTAAAAATATCACTCGACTTTCTAAAAAAGTAAAAAATATCATTGTTACCTTCTATAACATCTTTTTATTTTATGACTTTTTTTTAGAAAGATGAGTGACATTCGTGATGTTTTTGAAAAATTGAGTGACATTAATGACAGTTTTTAAAAACCAGTGACATTTTTTACTAAAATGAGAAGTTGAATAACATTTTTTCTACAAACACTCGTCATTTCTATTGTTACTCGATGACAAATAATTCATTTTGTATAATTTCTAACAATTAGTCATCATGGTGTCAAAAATTAATCGAACATAACATATTACTCCCTCCGTCCCAAATTAATGAACGGAATTAAATCTTAATTGTGTTTAGCTTTTCTCTCTCTAATAAATAATGTAAAATAATTGAATTAGGCATTGGAAATAGAAAAGTGACAATTATTTTGAAATAAAATAAGTTAGTTAAAGTGTCAATTAATATGGGACGGAGTGAGTAGTTGCATCATATTTTTATAAGATTTAAAATTTATCTCACTATAATTTTAAATAAGACGACCTTATTTAAAAAGTTTTTAAAGATTTTTTCAATTATGATTATAGTGAAATTCTAAATTGAGTAAAGTGTTAAATAAAGATTACAATTGAAATGCAAAATTCATGAAAAATGACTAGTATAAATAAAAATGTTCATGTTTGAACCCTTAATAAATCTACCACATACTTGCACTCTGCAGTTGGCTTCATTGTATAAACATTCAAGCCCAATTCACTTTTAATTTCACTTATACATATACCAAACGACGAATACACTGTCAGGGATAGAAGTATCATTGCTTAAAGCTCAAGAAATTATACTTCTGTTGGCCATTATTTATTTAGAGGTTTCAATTCTTTTCTTGTACCTTAACTGTTAGAGTATAAAATCTTTCTTGAACTTTCAACCATTAACTTAACTTTAGACTGAGTGGATTCTTACACAATGTATTAGAACTTTGGGAGTGATTGTCCTCATGTTTGAAAATTAGCATCCCTTATAAACTACTTTGTATGAATCTCCATAGACTGGGTTCTAGAGAGAAGAGAGTTCTCTCTAGAATTCCTAGGGTTTGAATGAGCATGAGAAAGAATGCTAGAGTGTGAGAACCCCCCCCCCCCACCCCCTCTTTCATTCCTAATTCTTGCTCTTCACCCACAATCTTCATCTTTTTTGGCCCCGATTTGCCTCTGTTCCGACTCCAACCATCTCCATGTTTGGATGGGGACCCGATTACCATTTGTCCGGCCTTGTCACAACCTTTGCTTTGGCTACCACTCTGAGTGCAAAAGAATGTTCTTTGTGGTTTTCGATTTCCTTGGCCTTCCTCAGGCAATCGAAGAGCTTTGCTTTGTTCTGTTTATCTTTAGTTGTGTTTTTTCTCAATTTTCGGTTGTTTTGTTTAAAAGCTTCGACGCTTCGTTTGTTCTCTCAAATCTACGACCTGAGTGAATAATCTCCTTCCCTAGCCCCGATCTGATCCGAGCTTGACTGCTTCGGGTGGTGGTAAGGTTGGTGTAAGGTGTTGGTGGCATTGACGCTGGCTAGAGAAAAAGGGCTGAGTTGGTAGTTGTGGTAGGCTTCGATCTTATCGATGGTCACCGACGGGACTGTGTCATCGGTGTTTGGTACTGTTTTTATTCTTCTATAATCTAGACTTTCTGCTAATTCTTTTTTTTCTGTGTTGTTTTTTTGTTTTTGTTTTTGTTTTTATTTCTAATCCCACTTGGTTAGTCACTTAATCTCGAAGAGGAAATTTCTAATAACATGTACGTTCCTCTCACCGATTTACCCTGTAGAGGCTGGACCTTCTCATTTACCCGAACTCAAAAGAAAAAGAATCTAGTATTTTGTACAAGGTTTTGGGGGGGGGGGGGGGTTCTCCACAACATCAATGCTTCAATGGCTTAGAGCATAAAACCCTTCCCGAAATTCAGCCAATCAAAAATATAAGTTCGGGTCACTTGGGCCCTAAAGGACTCGAACTTTGGACCAGAGACTCATGTCTAACATCAATTCTTTTTGGGTTTATTCTAGCTGGACAATTGCGACAAGCTTAATCCAAGTTTGAACAATAAAAACAAAAGCAACATCTTGTGTTCGCATCCGAAAAAAGACTAGTCAATGTCAAAACTCGAACAAAAAGTCTATAATTGTATAGACTTTTTTTCCTACAATAGTAAGAATCCACTTCAATAAGCTCTATTTTAAGGCTTGCCAAGTAACCCTTAATTAGTCATAGGAGGAAAAAAATCCAAGCACAAAACATGATTAAAGACCCTATAATGTTCCACAAATGAAATATTCTTGAAATTGAGCTTGACTTCACAGCAGAGGGGCAAAAAAAAAAAAACTGCAACCAAATAGCAATACAACATTAACAATAATGAACCTCCATAGCCCATACCTTCCATTAATAGCCAATCATTATTTATGACTTCAAAAGGTTCACCAATTTTCCAGCCAAACCCACCATAAGATTTTCCTTGCTAGCATTCCAAATTTGAATACTAAATGCTATGGTTGCCAAAAATTTGAATTTGCGTCATTTCAGGTCTACACAAAAAGTTCTTGTCCAACGGACGAACACCAAGTATTCTCAAGTATTTTTCGGATCAAACAATTTGGACAAACCTAAATTCAGGTCAGACTCAACCAGATGAAAAGATGATATCGCAGCTCATCTTCTGAGGCCGCATACAGTATATCAATCTTGTTGCCCAAAATCTCTCCTCGTCATAATCACAAGGCGAACGAGGGTAAAAAAAAAATCGAGTTTCGAGATACAGCAAATGTCTGCAGAGACAATTCAAGCAATTCCATCAAAAGAGTTGCTGCACAATAGCTCTCCATGATGATATTTGCCTTTGATGATTCAAATAGATACGATACATACAATCTATTTGGAATGATGAAAGGCATTTGATGCGAATAGAAGCATCAACAGTTCATCAAACTTCTCAAGTTGACAAACTTACTTAAACGATAAAAATCCAAGCACAAAACATGATTACAGACCCTACAATGTTCCACAAACGAAACATTTTTGAAATTGAGCTTGACTTCACAGCAGTGCAAAAAAAAAAAAAAAGAAAAAAAAGAAAGAAAGAAAGAAAAGCTGCAACACAAATAGCAATACAACATTAACAATAATGAACCTCCATAACCCCTACCTTCCATTAACAGCCAATCATCATTTATGAACTTCAAAAGGTTTAGCAACTTTCCAGCCATACCCACCATATAAAGGTTTTCCTTGCTAGCATTCCAAATTTTGATTACTAAATGCTAGGGTTGCCAAAAATTCAAATTCGGGTCATTTCAGGACTAGACAAAAAGTTTATTTCCAACAGACCAACACCAAGTATTCTCAAGTATTTTTCGGATCTGGACAAACCTAAATTCATGTCAGACTCAACCGGATGAAAAGATGATATCGCAGCTCATCTTCTGAGGCCACATACAGTATATATCGATCTTGTTGCCCAAAACCTCTCCTTGTCATAATCATAAGGCGAAAGAGGGCAAAAAAAGTCCAGTTTCGAGGTACAGCAAATGTCTGCAGAGACAATTCAAGCAATTCCATTAAAAGAGGAGTTGCTGCGAATTAGCTCTTCATGATTATATATGCCTTTGATGATTCAAATAGATACATACAATCTATTTGGAATGATGAAAGGCATTCGATGCGAATAGAAGCATTAACATTCGATCAACCTTCTCAAGTTGACAAACTTTCTTAAGCATGGCTATACATATTAAAAATAGGGCCGATTTCAGAAGCATCTGAGAGCTTAACCGAGATAATTTGCACCGGGACCTGCTTGGTAGCCACGACAACACGATACATGCGACATAACACAGGTGTGATTCCAAAGCAGCAGCAGAAACAATAAAAACGCCTCACATAACGACAACACGATATGTAACATGAAACCAAAGCTAGTGATGAAACTCCAAAGATTAACGCGATATGTACATACACTGTAAATTTTTCTTTGCCATCCTAGATTGAGTACCAATGGCATCAGCAATAACAAAAGCTTGACAGTATCATAGAAATCAAGTCACAGAAACTTGCTTCCAATCCCAAAACTGCTAACAACATTTGCATCCACAAAGTTCCCATTGAATACTGAACCGAAAACCAAAAATAACAGCCCAGCAAAGGTAAAACTACAGAAAAAATTGCTACACTATATTGACCAATGCAAGTATGGATCAGGAAAACAAAGTACACAGCAGGAGAACAAATTTTTAAGGTGGTTTTGCCCTAGTATGAAAAATATTAGTTCAATGAAAGAATAGTTCACAATGGTTAAGAAAATGCACTAATAATAAGTTTGGATTTGAACAGCCAAAAAAGGAGATCAACCATGGCATCATGTTAACCATAGTACATCCAACCATATAATCAAACTCTTCTGCTCAAATCCTTGACTTCAACAATCTAACATGTCGCATCAAAGAACAAGATTTAAATTCAGTATAATAAAACAGGAGCTTTACCCCACGGACCGATCCATGATCTACTTACATGAACCGTTTAGGCAGACATCAACAAATTGGCCTTCTTCTTCGCTCTTTTGGCTCCGGGAGAAATGCTCTTCACCTTCCTAGCTTTCTTCAGCGGGCTCGCTTTCTTCTTCTTGGCCTTCTTGACCGCTTCGCTTGGGTCTCTGATGGGGCCCGGGGACACTCCCTTCTTAAGAGCACTGCCCCGAGGCGCGACCGATGGAGGTATTCTCAAACTCTGTGGAGGCAATGGAGTTTGAGGCTTCCAAACTAAGTTATTCTTCATCGAAAACCTAACTCTCTTCACACTCTTTTCCTCCGTTTTCGGGACAGCTTCTTCTTCTCCATCTTCTCCTTTGTTCTCGTTGGGACCTGGTTCGCCATTCGCCACAGACTTTGATGATCTCTTGCGTTTCTTCGCCTTGCCAGATAACTTAACCGTTGGAGGAGTTTGTGATTCAATGGCACTCACGCCATCCCCTTCCAGTCCGGATTCAGCGGCAATCTTCTCAAACTGCTTCTGAAGGTTTGAAATCACAGCCTGATCAAGCTCGACTGCATTCATTTCTTCATCATCTAGTTCGGCATTCGAACCATCATCGTTCGAGGTAGCCATTTCGGCATCACTGTTTGACCCGCTTCCACTAGCATTCTTCTTCTTTTTCTTCTTCTTGGACTTCTTATCTTTGCCGTTCTTTTTAGAAGATCCAACTTTCGCATCACCATTAATCGGGATCAATTGGGGAACCCCCTCATCATCATCATCGTTCCCATCCTTCGGGAGGGAGATATCGATCCCAACAGACGATTTCTCCTTCTCCAACTTCAAGAACTCCTCATGCAAACCAAACAACACCTTCCTATTCCCCTGAACACAATCATCACTCGAACCCAATTCGAAAAACCTCGCCGCAAACCCCATACCCAATGCAACACTGCCAAACAACACCACCTCATCCTTCTCATCGATTTCATCCCCCGATTTCTTAACCTCCAACAACGCCTTCCCATTCTTGATCAAACAATCAAACACACAACTCCTAACCTTCCCCACCAAAACCTTGTTATCACTCTTCCCCATCACACTAACAAAAGGCCTAAACAACAAATTCAACACCTCCAAACCCAACGGCAAAAAGGGTTTAATCTCATCACAAAACACCGAAACAACATGATAAGTAACCCCATTCCCCAACCCTTTATCATCCGCATCCTCCACGAAAAACGCCCTTTCCTCCAAAACCCTAACAAAACCCTCAACCGCACCCAAATCCCACTTCCGTTTCTTCAACGCAACAAACAAATTCCTCACGAAAGACCTAACCAGAAGGTAAAACTTGTCTAACCTGAGATGGTCGATGCCGGGCCACTCCCTTCGCATTGTGAGTAGAAACTTCGAGAAGTAAGAGAGACAAAGAGAAGGATTGAGGTCGGGGAGGAGAGAGGAGAGGCGATTGACGAGATTTGTCTGATTCTCGATCTTGTCGCAGTGCCACATGCAGTAGAATAGGGTTTTCCAGAGCTTCTTCATGTCGTCGTCGGAAATTAGGGTTTGGGAAGGGAGCCATGAGAAGAGGGTGTTGAGGGACTTGGATCGGACGGAGTTGTGGGAGGAGGCTAAACCCTTTATGAGATTAGGGCCTAGGGTTTCGACCGATTCTGACTCCATTGATGGAGGTTAGAGAGAGAAATTGAGAGAGAGAGAGAAGGGGGTGGTTGTTGTTGTTCTGCGCAGAGAAACCCTAGAAAAGAGGGTGTGAGAGAGAAAGAAAACAGAGGGAAAGAGAAATAAGAGGGAAGGAGGGTGGCTCGCTAGAATTAGAAAAAGCACTGAGAAATGAGAATGAATGCACTTGCCACTTTCTTTTTCTTTTTCTTTTTTTGATAGGCACATTTATTTACTTTTTTAAAAGAAAAATTAGAATCTAATAAACCAACTTTTTGGTATTTTGATTTAACGAACCAACCTTGAAAATTAATATTAGATGAACTGAACTTAACGCTTTTTTTTTCAATGAACCGCCACCGAGTCTAACTCGTCGGAAATATGACGTGGCGGCGGTGCTTGCTTATGTGGAGGGTGTTTTAGCCAAAAAAAAAGAAAAAAATTGGACATATTTTTTGCCGAGTTGGATTAAATAATCCAACATTTTTCATTTTATTAAAATTTCAACTCAACATCCTCTCTCTCTCTCAACCCCCTAGCCCCAACCAATCCCCCCCCCCCCCCCACCTCTCATTTTCTTTCTCAACTCCAACCCATCATCACCCTTCCTTATCTCCACCGCCACCACAATCTCCACTACCGCCATCTCCACCTCACCCCCCTTCTCTCTCTCTCTCTCTCTCTCTCAACCCCCCAGCCCGACCCATCCCCTCTCTTCTTTTCCCCTCTCTTTCTCCCTGACGTTGCCCTGTCCCTCTGCCTCTATTCGAGTTCCCTGCCACCAGCACACACCAACCATCGCCGCCGTTGTCGCCGGAAAATCGACCTAGCACCGCCCTCGTCGTCGTCGGTCTCCCGCATCTTTCCTATCTCTCTTTCTCTTTCCCGACCTACTCTGTTTTCTCTTCCTCCCCCTTTGTTTCGATTTCCTTCTTCCGCCGCGCCACCAGCGTCGTATCATCGCCGCCGCCTCCATGAAACCAACGACCACGGCACCACCATTGCTTGCCACCGAAATCGCAGCCTGCAATGTTATTGCCCTGTTCTGACGCGATTGCTCTGTTTTACTGCCACGGGCTGGGGGGTTATGAGAGAGAGAGAGAGAGAATGGGGGTGAGGTGGAGGTGGTGGTGGCAGTGGTGAGGAAGGGGTGATGGTGTGGTGGAGTTGAGAAAAAAAGTGAGAGGTTGGGGGGATAGGTCGGGGCTGGAGGGGGGGGGGGTTGAGAGAGAGACAGAGCGAGAGAGAGAGGGGGGTGTTGAGGTGGAACTTTAAAAAAAATGAAAAATGTTGGATTATTCAATCCAACTCAGCAAAAAATATGTCCAATTTTTTTTCCTTTTTTTTGGCTAAAGCACCCTCCACATAGGCGAGCACCGTCGTCACATGATACTTTCAACGAGTTGGACTCGGTGGCGATTCGTTGAAAAAGATAAGGTGTTAAGGTCAGTTTGTCTAATATTAATTTTCAAGGTTGGTTCATTAAATCAAAGCACCCCCAAAAGTTGGTTTATTAGATTCTAATTCCCCTTTTTAAAAATGTATTCCCTTGATTTCATATTAATCGTTGTTTTGAAAATCATGCGGTCAAATTTCAAAATTTTAACCATAAAATTTATCGATATATACAATGAGCTGTTATATAAAATTTTCACCATATAAAATGAGTATGTTCTTTGGATTGGGTAAAATCAGGTTTGGATGGATTGAATTGGATTGAATTGGTTTGGATAAATTATGATGTTTTTATGAGGAATTGTGGTTTTAGAGAGGATGTTTTTTTTGGGAATTGTGTAAGGTTTGGATAAGTTTGGATATGTTTGGATTGGATTGGACTGGATAGTTGAACCAATTCAAAGAACAAGGACGAAAAATATTATCATAAAAATATAATGTTGCAATTGTTAATAACATATTATGTAAGAAATTATTAATCAAAGAATAATATTAGAGACTGTGAAAGTCAAAACTATGACAACTAATATGGAACGAACGGAGTGCTATCTCGTCCTATAATAATTGTCTATTTGTTTAAGCAAAAACTTAAAAAAAAAACAACTAATAAAATTAGCTAGTTGAGCATTGTATTGGATGAAAAGTGTTGAAATGTTAGTAATAAACTATTTGTATAACTTTCTCTTACTTTGTCAATATTTATATCTAAAAAAATTAATAAAAAAGTAGTTAGTTAAAAAAAGTTTCCAATGCCCATTTACATTGGAGGTCTAAGTGCATTAGCCACTCAAAGAAAGTCTCTAGAGTGAGGAATTCCACGCTATGTTTGACTGCCTGTCAAAGGTAGTAGGGGCACTATCCCTAGAGGAGTTCGGGAATTTCATTGCCATTATGTGGAGGTAAGCGCAATAGATTAAGGTAGAATCGCGTTCGGGTGTTGTCAAGCTTGTAATTGTTGCTATAGAACACTTCACGGAGCTCGGGGGTCATTAGTAACCCCGACCAAACAAAAAAGTGACATATTATAAGGCCCACCTAATGCAGGAATATACAAGATTAATGTTGACGCGGGGAGAGTGGGAGACGGTGGACACAGGTGGGCTTTTGTCATTCGGGACCACATGGGAGATGTCGAAGTAGCAGGGATGGAGCAGGGAGAGGGAATGCCTGACCCATTGGTGGAGGAAGCCCAAGCCAACATACTTGCACTAAAGATGGCATCACAACAAGGATACAATAAAGTGATCCTCGAAAAGCGACTCCCTGCAGCTCATTACAGGCTATGTTGTCAAAATCGAACCAGACTAGACCAGCGGGTCTATCGGTTCAATCGTGAACTGGTCAGTTGACTAGTCCAGTCCTGGAATTGACTCAGGGAATTGGTTCAACCGTTAAAAAAAGCCAAAACGGTTCAACCAGGTGCATTAGTTGACTCGAGCGGTTCATAGTCATACCGGAATTTCGGTAGTTTAATTAAAAAATCCGGCTTTTGGTTGGTTCATCCCAACTTTTCACCTGTTCATTTCGGTTTTAGACTGGTACATTCCGATTTTCGACCGGTTCATGTTGAATTAATTATTTTAATTGTTTGATTACTTTGGAAGTATATGAAAATTTTTGTAAATCGTAGCCGGTTCATGTCAGTTTTGACCGGGTCAACTAATTAAACATAGTCAAACCGGTCCAACCAGTTAAACCATTGACCCACTGGGTCAACTGATTCGGTGACCTGTCGGGTGCTAATAACATTGATTATAGGGCTTCAGCAGCAGCAGTTCAACATAGTTCTAGAACTTTGTTTTTGAAGACACTTACTTTAGACTTAGTTTGTCTTTCGAGTTTATTAGTTTTGACCATGTAAAGAGGGAGGGGAACAAGGTAGCACATAAGTTAGCTCATTTTCATCCTATAGACAAGATGGATGGGTACCAAAGCTAAACAATCATGGATTTAATAGTATCAATAGATAACGCATATCACTAACCATTGATGTAGTCGGTGTATTGTCTTGGATTATCAAATATTGAGGATTATGGATTGAAACTTTTGGTAGTATATCATACATAGCTACTACATGTGTTTTGTCTTCCATCAACTATGAACTAGTGCTTTATTGATTTTATATGTACTTATCCAAACAAATTATATTTTGTTCCAATAAAGTTACTAATGACATTATTAATTTGTTGAAGTCTTCATCAAGGGTACTTCATAACGAACAAAAACAGTCATGGATTACCATATTAATATCCATGACCTGTATATATAACGAACCATTGATACATATATTAAATCATGCATGACGGAATTGAAGTTGAAGAAGAAGAAAAGGTCGCATAGGCTCTAAACAACTAAACCTATTAACATTAATAAATAACTAATTCTATGGAACCTCCTCCTCCTCCTCCTCATCCCCTTCCTATTCTTCTTCTTCTTCTTCTTCTTCTTCTGGGCAGCTTCAAAGTTTCGTACAACAAACTATATAAATTTTTTTTATTGAAATATATCATGTCATGTCAACTCAGCGATGTGGATCCTATTTTTTAAATATAAATTAGGATTTTACCGTACTAAAGAACATTTTCTACCAATTTGGCTTTTGGTCATCCTTCAATAGAGGCCCAAAATCCAAGAATGATATGAATGATTAATTAGGCCCAAAGCCTAAATTAATATGGGTAAAAGGAGTAGGCCCATTAGGGCAGGCAATGATGCTCTACCAGCCAGGTTCACTTGATCCATGATTCACATTTCACAACATGCTTATGCCAAGGCCAACGAAATTATTGTGTTCTTAATTTTCTTTTCTTTAATTTAATTTAATTTAATTTAATTTAATTCTCCATATATATCTTAAATCTTAATGTATATCATTAATTAAACTTTTGTTGTCTTTAATACTTTATTAATTATTACCGTTTTGTTATTACTATATTATCAGAATAATTTATGAAAATATTTGTATTGTTAATCTAATGATAATATTTGTTCATATAAATCATTAATATATATTAAGTAATAATAAAAGATTATAAAAGTTTAACTATAACAAAAAAAAAATCAAGGCTCCATTCTTTCCATTGTTACGTAGAAACTTGGTAAAGTAAGGTTGGATAGTTTTGACAGTTTGGATATGCTTAGGACCATAGGTAGGAGTAGGTACTGTGTATTTTTTAGAAGTATGCATATTTAAATAGGTTTAGGTAGTTTCAGGTAAAACAAATAATAATATAAGAAGGGGTAAAATTAGGTTCGGTATTGAGTGATTTATCCAACAAAAGATCAGAGCGATACTTGATAATATCTTCAAAATTTTATCATGCCACCATTTGAGTTGGACCCACCCCTAGAGAACTCAATCCAAACTCTTCTAGTCTCACTTACCTCATATATTGACCATTCTTTGATTTCACTTATGTTGTGTTTGTTAGTTTTTTGGGAAAGAATTTCCGGAGAAAACTTACCCGAGAAAGTCTTTTCCTAACATTTCTTGGAAAATGTTACTGAACTTGAGAGTGAACTGATAAATTTCGCAATAAAACTTTTCCATCTATTAGGGACAACCAAACGTCGAAAAGTTCAACTAATTTTCCCAGAAAAGTTGACTAACTTCCAAAAAAAAATTTCCAACAAAACGCAACCTAAATCAAATCAACAAGTCTTGTGGATCCACTAAAACTGTTTGGACTTGGTTTTTGTATTTGTTTTTACTTTTTCTGAAAAATGTAATTATAAATACTTTTTGTTAGCAACGTAGCACCCCCTTAATTAGAAAGTGAACAAATCCCAACTTTCTTTTGCTTCCTTTATGTCATCAATGTAATATATCTAGTTTCGCAATGAAAATAGGGATACTGGTTAGACTTTTATTCCTCAAGTTTTTACCATTCTTTTTTCGACCAAACTTTTATCATGTAAGTTGATCTTTGGTGAATGATAATGGTTAATTTTGACGCAGTCGTGATCGAAAAAGTACATATGAGAATAACAAATATAATTTCCATCATTGCTTGCATATAAGGTATATAAGTCCTTGGTGATTAAGATTTTCTTCAAATTAGTCATTGCATGAATCTAATATAACTACAAGAAGCAAAAGTAGGGACAAGGACAATTAGGATTATAAGCTTGGAGACTTGAAGATTTGAGTGGTTAATAATCTTCTTAAGTAAATATACACATTACAATTTATCAACACTAATTAACCAACAACAGTAACATATGACACATTTGTTATCCAGACGTTCTCTCAATCTCCTTACATGGTAGAGCGTCATTTTCTACATACCTAATCATTTCATTTTCATTTCCATTTCCATTCTCGGGCATCTTAGTTTGTGCATCCCTAAACTTCTTGTATATATCACCTCTATAAAACTTCTTAGTCCTAATCACCAACACAAAGGAAACTAAGCACCCAAACAATGCAGTCCCTGCCATAATAAGAAAAGAGAGCCTATAACATTCAGGACCAATACAAGTCAAATCTTCCCCTGCTTTTCGTTGCAACCCTTTAGCACTTAGCTGCTTCAAAGCTTCTCTATCATACAATCTGCCCGTCACCATTACATTTAGTATATAGGACCCAAATGGGCTAGCCACGGCCCCAAAGTTATATAGTGTTGAATAGTATTTGAGGCCAAAAATCTCAGATATGATGGCAAAGATTAGTGGCCACTGAGCCCCAAAACAAAACCCTATGATCACTGAGGCGATGTACAGAGTATTAGGGACCGCGAAGGCGATTAAGAGGTGACCGGCACAAGAGAGGAGCAAGACTAGGGTAAGCATGAGGGGCCTTGGGACCTTGTACTTTGCTAGGGCTATTTCTGAGACAAACCCTGAGGTGACTCGCCCTAAGTAGTTCCATATGCTTACTAGGGACACAAATGTGCTTATGCTTTGTTTTGGGTAACCCAATGAGGCCCCAATTTGGCCCAAGTTGTCGATGGCTGTAAGAGCCCCTCCTACACCGCAAGTGGTGGAGATGAAGATGATCAACATGTCGATACTAAAGAGAGCCTGAAGTATGGTGTAATCGTCCCCGCGATTTGGTGGGTTGAAAATGTTGCCTAGGCAAGAAGTTTGGTCTGATTTTAGATCATTTGAGGGCTCTAAAGATGGTGGTAGTTGAGTAGTGGTTAGGTCATCAGTAACAATGTCAACATTTTGGATCGCACCTAAGTTAAGATTGTTTTGGTTCCTTAGCCTAGCCAATTTGTACTCTTCTTTGACCACAATCGCAAAGGGTAGAAAGAGGAGAACCATAACAACCAAGGCACTTACATAGTACTCAACCCTAGTGAAGCTCACCCTATTTTGAACTATGATCACAACCATCAAAAACCCTGTTAAGGACAACGATATGTAGAGAAGCCTATAAAACACATTGAGTTCATCATTCTGCGGTCTCTCCACCTTCAAGACCCTAATTGTGCGAAGAAAAACAACAGACATGGCCGCAGGGAGCCATCCAATGAACAAAATCAGAGCCTTAGAATCATTCCCATAGAATGCATGGAAGAGTTGTGTAAGAATCGCACCACTTAACCCTACAAACCCCTTCAAAAGCCCCAACACCACCCCGCGACTCTCAGGGAAGTTCTTGACACAAGTAACCAAGGCACCGGTGTTGGAAAAGGACTGAGAATTGGCCCCTATACATATATAGAGACACATTTGCCACACCGAAACACCCTTAAGGTGCCCAGTGACAGCCAACCAGATCATAAAATAACCGAAAAAATTCATGCCAGCACCGATAGAAAGAACAACCCAAGGAGGAGTGACTTCATTGATGAGGCCCGAGAGGACCCCCACATTACCCCCCATGTCTTTGAAGAAGCTCAGGAGGTTCAACGTTGACTGGTCGTATCCCATTGAGGATTTTAAGTCGTTGGAGTAGAGACCGAACATGTAGCCAGCCCCAGCCACAGACATCACCAGGAGCGAGGCAAACACCATGAACCACCGCCCAAGGATCACTCGTAACACAAACCGTTCCATCTCCCTCCGACCACCACTTTTCCCAACTCCAAAACTCATTTTTTTTTGTGATATCGAAGAAATTAGATCAAGTTTAAAAGAACTAAGCAACTGATTTAGCTGAAGCGATATGATTCAGCCTTGTTTTAGGCTTTGAATAACGTAAAAAAAGTAAAAGAGCCAAGGGATTGATGAAATAATCTAAGAGCTAGAGGTAACATATATAGAGAGAGCTAGCCATGAACACTTACAAGGGACCAATGATAGGCCTTTAGAAAGTGGGTGTCAAAATCAAGCCATTTTCACAACACGAACACTTTGGAATAGTTTCTTAAGAGGGTATATATACATTGGATAATAACAAGAAGAAGGCAAATAAAGTGTGAAAACACAAAAACTCCAAAAAAGTGGGGCCAACCATAATTTGTTAGGTGATTCATAATGTTTAGGCTTGTTAATTACACTAGCGGGGCAAGAGAAATATTTTCAAAAG
This sequence comes from Portulaca oleracea, assembly GCA_029582165.1. Taxonomy (NCBI): domain Eukaryota; kingdom Viridiplantae; phylum Streptophyta; class Magnoliopsida; order Caryophyllales; family Portulacaceae; genus Portulaca; species Portulaca oleracea. The sequence continues at coordinate 57,622,985 of CM055869.1, forward strand.
GATTAGTCATTTTCCTACATATAAAGACATTGAGTTAGTTATAACAAGAGTTGGGAAATTTTGTTGCCAAAAGGGACACAATATTAAAGGGTGATCTAGTGGGAGATCACTATGGCTTGTTTGCTAGTTCTTTCCTTCAGCCTATTTTTTACAAACTTTAATAAAAAATATTAAAACATGTCCGTTGAGTTGTCCCACATCGGCCTTTGACACCCATATTGTGGTGTTTATAATGGCTTGGGTGCCTCAACCTCCTAAGCTAGCTTTTGGGGTTGAATTGGGCTCAAGTCTATTATTTCACATGGTATCAGAGTCAGGGTCATTGATGTTGGCGCCGCGCCCGCAGTGGTCTGCGCCTCGTGGTGAGGAGAGCGTGTTGAGTTGTCCCACATCGGCCTTTGACACCCATATTGTGGTGTTTATAATGACTTGGGTGCCTCAACCTCCTAAGTTAGCTTTTGATTCAGCAGCGTCCCATCATAATATAATTTTTCATTTTTTAGGACCACTAGAATACAATTGGCGGATCTAGGTCTTCTGATTAGGGGTGACCAATACACTGATATATTCATTTGATACACATAAACTCTGTAATTTTTATTCCAGATTATACTAAATTACTATAATTTTTTTTTTACCGGTGGCCGTGGCCACCCTAGGACTAGCTTGGGATACGACACTGAATACGAATAAAAAAAACGTATGAACTACTGACATACAAAAGCTGAAAATAGGATGACCAGAATCCAATTTTCCTTAATACAATGAGAAAAAATGAAAAATAGTTTATATCTCAAAGAAAACAAAATCTTTTCGCCCAAAAATATTTATTACAACATGTTGATGTCTACTTGTAAAAGAGAGGTGTAGATTGAGCAATTGAGGTTAGCCATGCACATGCAAATGTAAAGGCTAATTAAAGCAAACTACACAAACAAACCCTAAATGAAAAGTGTTCAATTTGGGAATGCAAAAGCTGAACATTGCGTTCCTCTTAAATGTCAATACTGTTGAGTGTTTGGAAAACTCTCCATCAACAACTAATTATTTCTCTTAAGCACTAGATTACCAAATACTAATTAATCAAACTACTAATAATTGTGTTTTGTCCCATTCACCAGTAGAATAAGGGTCGAAAAACGTCTGTGATTTGGCGTCTGATAAAAAGTCAGACGCCAAATCTACGAAGTAAATTTTTAAAAAAAAATTAAACAAAGAATGGCGTCTCTTTATTGTAAAGAGACGCCGAACGTTTGAAGTTAGGCGTCTCTTTTGGCCTGGAACAGACGCCGTTACTTTTCGGTGTTTCGGCGTCTGTTCCAGGCCAAAAGAGATGCCTAACGTTTGAATTTAGGCGTCTCTTTTGGCCTGGAACAGACGTCGTTAATTTTCGGCGTCTGTTCCAGGCCAAAAGAGACGCCTAAATTGGCAAATACAAAAAAAAAACATAGCCTGCAACTCTGAGACCTCGACTGCCGAAACCCTATTTAGGGCCAAAAATGGCGTCTGTTTGAGGCCCAACAGACGCCGATTAGGTTTAAATTGGTAAAAAAAATTTCATTCAGTCACTTGTCTGCGGCGCCATCGACGAGAAGAAGGAGAAAGAAGCGAGAAGAAGGAGAAGACGAAGAAGGAGACACACCGGCGTTCAATCAAAACAATAGGTAATTTTTGTTTCAGATCTGTTATAATTTACTTATTGTTGTGAAAAGTTTGAAAAATTGTAAGAATTTGATTAAAATATGATGAAAAACGAAAAATTTGAATATTTGTAGAGTTTATTTTTTGTTGAGCATAATTTTAGATCTAATTTGGTTGATTGAGTGAGTATAAGTTGAGAAATTGAGCAGTTTTAGTTAATTTGTATGAATTGTAATATATTTTGGATGTTGTATTCGAATTTTATTTGTGAAATTAGGGCTCGTGATGTATTGTTTGTATGTTTTAGTTTTAGTTTAATTGATTGTGTGTATGTTATGTTTAAGTTTAATTTTTAGTTTTAATTTATAATGTTGTGAAGTATATAAGTAAATATGTTTAGGTTGAGTATAATGTTGAGTTTTATATGTTTTGAAGTAAATTAAAATATGCATTATTATATTTATTGTTCCAAAAGAATATATATATTAATGCATGTAAAATTTGTTTAACTTTGAGCATTATATAAACGTTAGTATGTAATATATATGAATTTTGAATGTTTTGTATGTTCTAAATTTGTGGGAAATTATAATGTGTTTTGATGAGTAAAAAATATGTTATATTTTAGGATGGTTTTTAGGAAATTTAAAAACTATTTAATTAGTTAGAAATATACAATTAGTTAGGAATACATATTTAGTTTGTATATAAACTATTATTCAATTTTGGTTGAATTTATAATTCAATTTGTTTAGTTAATAAGTTAATAATATTAAAAAAATTATTATATATAAACTATTATTACGTACGTATTAAATTTAATTATAAAACTATTTATAATTGTTTAGTTTTGTTAATAAGTTTATAAGAATTAGTTGTCATAAAAGGAGGTTGAGTTTGGATGATTTTGGTTGTTATTAGTAAGTGAGTTAGCGTTTAAAGTTGGTTGCGCGCGGAAATTTGCTGCTAATCCAACCTAAGTGCTAACTTAATCAAGACATAAATTATGTAAATAATTATGTCACGTACATCCATATTTACTTACGTAAGTACTCAACAACCAGTAGCTACATACTTAGTGAATAGGTTATTTATGATGGTAATTTAGGTAGTAATTAAGTAGGGGAATTTATATATATGTCATAAACCGAGGTTGAGTTTGGATCCTGTTAGTGTCCAACGAGTGTGTGTTTCGTGATCTGATAATCTATGGCTGAAAGGGACCTGCATGAGGCGTGTTGACTCTCCTTTATTCGTTTGGTTCCTAAAAAGCAGCGTAATTTTCTTAAGTGAACTTGCATGAGGGCTATCTGATTGCTCAGGAGTAAGAAACATCTACGATTCGATACAATGAGATGCGTGTTTATATTGCGCCTAAATTGAGGGGTAGCAAGACAAGGTGGGGTTGAAAGAGAAGCTCTTCGTAAAAGGTCTAATAGAATTGCATGGTGTTGGATTTCTATATAGTAAACGGTCTAATATATAGAAATCCAACACCATGCATTTCTATTAGACCTTTACTGAAGAGCTCTCTTCAACCCCACCTATCTTGTTACCCTCAATCTGCAATATAAACACGTACTCCATTGTATCGAATCGAAGATGTTTCTTACTCCCAGAAACTATATAGCCCTAAAGTTCACTTAAGAAAATTACGCTGCTAGAACAAACGAATAAAGGAGAGTCGACGACTCATGAAAGTCTTTTCGACCATAGATTAACGATTAACAAACACACTCTCCTTGGATAATAACATGATCCTCTTGCCTAGTGACATAGCTTAATTAAATTCATGGTCGGTTTAAATAATTTATTTTGATTATTAATTAAATTCATGGGGCTTGAATAATAGATTCACGTACATTATGGACGGGCCCCACATCTGTTGGATGTACGAGAGGTTTGAACCGGGTAGGAGGTTATCGGGGCTGAATGGGCTCTTTGGGGTAGCTATGTTTGATGAATTTGCAAAGAGTAATTCGTATGAGTATCCGAGAGGCTGGAAAGTATCGGTGCCCATGTGTGAAGTGCAAGAATAAGAGCGGACTTAGTCTGAAGAAGTTAAAGAACATTTGTATAGGCGAGGTTTATGGAACAATATTGGTGTTGGGCGAGCCATGGTGAAGAATGGGGTGACTTTGATGATGAGAATGACGGTGGTGGCGATGCGGAAGGTGATTGGGAACCGTCTGCAGTAGTACTCGACAAGCGAGGAACTGACCACCGCGTTCATCGACGAGCGGAAGAGATGATGAATGATTTCATCATGGCGAATGAGGCGCCTAATGCAGAGCTCAACAATTTTATGATACGCTACAATGCCTCAGCGGCCTCGTGGGAAGGGTGTACGACCCATCTTGAGTTGTCACTGCCGTGAGGTTGATAAGTCGAAGTCGAAGCACAATTTGTCGAGCGGGCAATGAGCGATATCATGGAATGATGGCGAGAGCATCCCACCGAACCTAGTGCCTAGGAACTACGATGAGTTGAAAAAGAAGGTTAAGAAGTTGGGGATGGGCTATGAAACAATTGATTGTTGCCCTCTTTGGATGCATGATATACTATAAGGGCGATGCACATCTCACTGAATGTAATTTTTGTAGTCATCCTAGGTATAATCCACAGAAATCGTCAAACACGACAAAGAAAGGCGTACCGTACAAGAAAATGTTTTTCTTTCGCTTGACGCCTAGATTGCATCGTCTGTATGCCTCGAAGAATACGTAGGGCATATGAGATGGCACGCGGAGAACAAGCGCGAGGAAGATGTACTTTGCCATCCGTCGGACGGCGCCTCTTGGAAAATGTTCGACATCGTGCATCCAGAGTTCGCGGGGGAAACGCGAAATGTAAGGCTGGGCCTGTGTGCGGATGGGTTTAGCCCGTTCAACATGACAGGGAGGTCTTATTCGATATGGCCGGTTGTAGTTACTCCTTACAACTTACCACCTGAATTGTGCATGACAAAACCGTACATGTTTCTTACGTGTATTATTCCAGGTCCGAAGAACCCCGGAAATAAAATTGATGTCTTCCTCCAACCCTTGGTGGACGAGCTGCAACGCTTATGGGTTGGTGTTGAAACATATGACATCTCCAAAAGACAGAATTTTAACATGAGGGCATCTTCGATGTGAACGGTGAATGATTTTCCGGTCCTTGGCATGCTTTCTGGGTGGAGAACGCATGGTGCTATGTCGTGTCCTGTTTGCATGGATGGTTTGAAAGTAATTCGTCTGAAGCATGGGAGGAAAGCCTCGTGGTTTGACTGTCACCGACAGTTTCTTGCAAAGGGGCATGCTTTGAGAAGAAATCGAAAAGCATTTCGAAAGGGGCACACTTGCCCAGATAGAACTGTCCCACCGTGTAGGAAAAACGGTTATGAAATCTACGAGGAGGTGAAACACTTCCCCAAGGTGACTACCAATGGCGACTTTGTTGTCCCGGGATTCAGAGAGAATGCTCATAATTGGAAAATACAAAGTATATTTTGGGAGTTGCCTTATTGGAAGGATCACATGGTTCCACACAACTTAGATGTGATGCACATTGAGAAGAACTTTGTGGACAACATCGTTAACACGGTGATGGGGGTGGACGGCAAAACGAAGGATGATGGAAATGCAAGGAGGGACGTGGCGGACATATGTGATAGGCCGGAACTCCATCTATTGCCCGGTCCTAACGGTAAACCCCTACAACCTAGAGCCAAATATGCTCTTCCTGAGGATAAGCGAACAGACGTTTATGGCGGGCACGGCAATTTGCGTTGCGGACGCTTATGCTTGAACCAAGCGTGTTGATGCATTAGGTAAAAGGTTTGAACTTTAAAAGCCATGATCATGTGTTCATGCGGACATTGTTACTGTTGCGTTAGGGCACTTCCCGATGATGTGTTGGAGCCACTCGTTCAGTTAAGCCAATGGTTCAAGAGTCTGTGCTCCACAACATTGAAGCACAGTGACTTAGTCCGGCTTGAAAAAGAAATTCCCATAATAATATGCAAGCTGGAGACCATATTTCCACCTGGCTTCTTCAACGTAATGGAACACTTGCCCATTCATCTGGTCCAGGAGGCATTCTTTGGTGGTCCTGTTCAATATCGTTGGATGTATCCCTTTGAGAGGTATTTCGGGTGGTTGAAGAAGAAAATAAAGAACAAGGCACACCCTGAAGGATCTATGGCCCAAGCGTACCTCATGTTTGAGATTTCCCAATCCGCATCTACATACTTTGGGACGGATAATGTATCGTCTTCTACATCAACAAGTATGCGTAACGAGAACGATGGGGATGAGCCTATGTTATTGTCGGTTTTTAAGGACAGTGGGAGCCCTGTGGGAGGTGTAAACACGAGATGGCTCAGCGATCAAGAGTATAAAGCAGCACACCTTCATGTTCTACTGAACTGCAAAGAAGTCAACCACTACTTAGAGTAAGCAATAATGCTCACTACCGACTTCATTAAAATTATATGTATTATAAGTGTAATTAATGAGCTTGCTTCCCTCGCAGCTTGTTTAAGAATTACAAGTTGACTTCATTTCCGAACACCACGGACACTCAATTGGATCAGATGATCGAAGCAGAGTTCGCTCAATGGTTTTATCAGCTATCTGTGAGTATTGACACAACGCCAGAATCAGGGTGATAATGACGACGATGAGGAGGAGAGCGAAAGTGATGATGACGATGCCGCCGCCGTGTGACGACATTAATCGATCATTTTAATTGTGTTTATATTTTACATTGTATAGACGAACTAAATATTTAAACTCTTTCTTAATTAATTACATTCATACTTATTAGCTAGTACATATTTAATCCAAACATCGAAATATTTTTCATTATGTTTTGCACATACGTACGTACAAATTAATTAACTTAATTAATTAACATATATATATATATATATATAATAACACGTACGTACACATGAGAATAATTATAATTAACAAAATAATCGAGAGTGAAACATATATATATAAATTAAATTATCTACCCAGAAAAAATTACAATATAACTAACAATAATAATAATTAATAATTAACTATACCTAAAAAATACACATATATACATCATAATTAGTTATAACTAAAATTAAGAATATATAACAGTAATAGTATCAATAATAATAATAATATCAATTATAATATCAATAATAATAATAATAATAATATCAATTATAATATCAATAATAATAATAATAATAATAATAATAATAGCGCGCGCCAGCCAGCAGCGAAATTTTTTTGAAAATTTACAATATTTAGGCGTCTGTTTTCCCGCCAAACAGACGCCCAAATAATTGCGCGCGCCCAGCAGCAGCGAGAAATTTCAAAAAATTAACCAAATTTGGCGTCTGTTTTCCCGCCAAACAGACGCCCAAATTACTGAAATTGAAAATGGCGTCTGTTTGGCGGGAAAACAGACGCCATTTTGCCAGCATCTATATAAACCTTTAGCCCTCAAACTTCCCTCCGAAATTTTTCCCACCCATCTCCATTTCATTTCTCTCATCTTCTCTCATCAATTCTCTCATTTCCCCTAAACCTTCACAACACCTCAAATCCATCCAAGATTGATGAACATTGGAGATTGAAGATTTAAGATACAAGATTGAAGATCGAAGATACAAGATTGAATATTGAAAAATCAATATTGAAAAATATTGAAATCATATATTAATTGTAATTTAGGTTTTTATTTTGTTTGTATCATTTAATTTAGTAAAAAATATCATTAATAAAATTGTATTATATTTTTTTATTTGTTAAAAAATATATTCATTATCATTTTATTGTTGTTATTTCTATAAAATGTATATATATATATATATATATATATATATATATATATATATATATATATGAAATTGTACATACATGAATATTTGCACACATATATATCATTTATTATTATATAAAATGTATTTATTTTCATTATTAATGTCTCCACAATTCTTATTAAACAATTTAATTAGAAATACAAAAATTTAATTTTTACGCTTTATTTTATAATTAGAACACTCAAAATATACTATTTATTCTAATTATTTTCATTATTGAATTCATGCTTTATTTTATATATATATATATCATTTAAGTTTTTTTTTTGTTTCTGTAACCCATATCGGCGTCTGTCTGGCATGAAACAGACGCCTTTTTGGCATAAAAAACAGCGTTTGTTTCATGGCAGACAGACGCCGATATGGGCCTGACACAACCCTCGTAGTCTGCAACAATTTTGGCGTCTGATTGAAATAGACGCCATTTACAGACGCTTTTTTAAAAAAGGCGTACTAGGTTTTGGCGTCCGTTTTAATCAGACGCCAAAACAATTTTGGCTTCTGTTTAACCCCTTTCCAGACGCCATTTACAGACGCATTTAGGGTTAAATTCTACTAGTGATTGGAATCTACCCTTAATAGTCGAGATGATAGTCTTATTATTGTTTATTTTTGTGGTTTTTTGGCCGTTGTTGCAGTTGTTTTAGTTTGGGTTTTTGGCTCAAAATAATCCGAAGTCGGAGGTCATTGGCTGAAAATAATCTAAATTCACTTTTTGATTGAAAATAATACAAACTTTTAACTTATTTGCTCGGACTAAACCGAAATCGATTTCCGGCTTCGAAATACTGACTGGTAAGCTTATGTAGACCTCAGTCATCATAAATTTAAAACTAAAATCAATTAAAAAAACATGTGCTCAAGCTGCCCAGTCCGTATTCCGACGTCGGAAATCGATTTCGGTTTAGTCCGAGTATATAGGTTAAAAGTTTGGATTATTTTCAGCCAAAAAGTGAGTTTGGATTATTTTCAGCCAATGACCTCCGACTTCGGATTATTTTGAGCCAAAAACCCTTTTAGTTTTGTCTAGCTATTTTATTTGATATTTTACTATTTTGCAGATTTTTATAGCATTTTTGATGCGTTCTTAGCCTTTAATAACTATCCATTATCAAAAAGAATGTTTTGAATAAGAAGACAATATTGAAGCATGTTGAAAAGTGATTGAGGACTGATAAACGGTCTTCACAATTGATGATTTTATTGTTGCTCTAGTTCCTTGTACTCGCCTTTGATGATTTAAGGCTTGCCTTAAGATTAATTGGAAAATCAAAAATTAATTGGTTTTCAAAATTAATCCAATTGAGTTTCTTCAATTGTGTAAACGGATTGTCAAAGTGGTTTTTTGAAACTTTTTTTTTCCGCTGGAATCAACTTCTCTATTAACTTCAGTTCATGGATGGAAAATTGTCTATATCCAAGTCTCCTAGACTACGCTGAAACGTATTGCCTTGAAAACTTGTTTGTGGTTGAAGAAAATAAAAAATCAAACTATGTTTTCTTTGTTATTAAAGTTGTTAAATTACTTCTCAAAGTAATAGTAAAAAAATGAAGAAGCACAAGGAAGTTCTACAATGATGGAAAAGATGCAAGTGAATGAGTGGTTTTAGAGCTGGCAAAATTTTGTCCGACCCGGATTATCCGAATTGTCCGACCAGGAAAAAACTGGGTCTGGACATAAATTTTTCGTCCGAATTTTTATATTGTCCGAATTGACCGAATATTCAGATATAAAATTTCTCTTTTTTCTATTGTCCGAACCCGATTTTAAACCGTCCAATCGTCCGACCGGTTTGACCGAAATAAAGCGGGTCGGACATGAATTTCGTCCGTCGACGTTGTCCGAATTTGTCAAGCCAATTTCTTCGGACCGGATTTTTATCGGTATTAGTTTGGTTGCTATAATGCAAACCAGTCCTTTTCTTTAAGGGACCTTTGTATTAATATTGCATGCTTAGATAGTTAGATGCTTGTTTTTTTGTTTTTTTTTTTTTGCCCCAAGGTCCGAAAAAAGTCACAAAATATCGTAATCAAGTTACAAATTAAAAAGAAATAAAAAAAGAATTGCAACGATTCAACAACACAAACAATACAGCACAAGGACCGCATAAATGTAGATGCTTAATTACTTGTTTGGAGTATATGTATTAGGAGTTATATATTTCTTTTAGGAGTTAATATAATTAGAGGTCTAAGAGGGTGTATTTCAATTCCTTTTAAAATCAGGTCTATATTTTTCAGTCATATATGACTTAGAACAATAAAAGGAAAATGTATGTAAGTCAAAGCCACAAGTGATTTAAAGGAGAACTTAAGATCTTCCAAACTAAAGGATCAACCATTGAAAGAATTTGTTAAAATGCCAAAAGACCAGAGAAAATGATTGCAACAAGAGAAGGAATAAAGGGAGTGCCTTGAATAGCTAGCTTGTGCTAAAACTTCTAGTTTCAATTACAATGAAAGTACTTCGGATATCCACAAGATTTCTCAGTTCGCTAGATCTAATTTTAGAGGACATATCCACGAGAACTAAAACCTTTGAAAAATGTGAATGGAGCCATGTGAAGAGGGAAGGAAATTTTGCTGCACACCACCTAGCTAGGGCAATATTGGACGAAATTGACAATTGGGGGTCTGTCCTAGCCAAATTACTAGTTTGTACTGATGGACAAAATAAGTATTAATTGAATGAACGAATTTCTTTCTCAAAAAAAAGAAAATTTACTTCGGATAAAGTTTTGGTCTAGTGATTAAGACTGAAACCCTTTTCTTTTACGAACCAAAGAAAAAAAAAGGTAGATTGCTGGATTGGAGGATGAGCAATCTTTTATATCATTGTTATGCAAGTATGATTTCTGGAAGGATTCAGAATTGAAATTAATTGTTATTTATTGTGTTTTTATTTAATGGATCGTTTTGGCATTAGAGTTTGATCATTGCATAAACACATTTATATACTCCCTCCGTTCTATATTAATTGTCGTTTTTCGAAATTGTGCAGTCAAACTTAAAAAATTTTGATCATAAATTTCTCAATATATACAATGAATTGTTATATAAAATTACCACCATTAGATTCGTAACGAAAAATACTATCTTACAAGTATAATATTGCAATTGTTAATAACATATTATGCAAGAAATTATCAATCAAAGAATAATATTGGAGACCGTGAAAGTCAAAATTATGACAATTAATATGGAACGGAGGGAGTATTTTGTTTGTTATGCTTATTTTTGTTTGACCATTGTCTCTTTCATCATATAAATCATTCTTTCTTCAGCACTAATTATATAAATAGATAGATATTTATCGCGTAACATGCTTTGCATTCAATTTCTTTTTAGATTATTCAAAATCTAAATTAGGTTGTAAAATTTACAACATAAATTGCAAAAATATGTAAAGTACAACGACTCAACAACAAAAAGAAAAAGAACAATAAAAATCATCAAAGTATATAAGTAGCAAAATAATACAATTTTCAATATTAATCCTTCTTCCTCATCTTGCTTTCTATTTGACATTTGTAATTAATATGAGGGTTTTTGGATGATAATATACCCATCTTTGGGGGTATTAAATTGTAATATACCAACATTTACTATTGGACAACAATATCCCTGACCTTTATACCTAGGTGACATTATTATACCAACAGTAACTAAGAAGGTGGTAAACCGGTCTCCATGCGCACTAACATGGCTGGCGAGGGAAAAAAATTGTCCCAAGCCAATAATTTCATTAACCGCTTAGTTTTTCTCACTAACACACATCATAAGACATTGGTTGGTTGTGTTTCACGTCAGTACGAAGACCGGTTCACCACCACGTTAGGCACTTTGTTAGGGCCGATTTTTTTAAACGTGGGTTAGTGAGAAAAACGAAGGGGTTAATGGGGTTATTGGGCAAGGGCCGGTTATTTTCCCTCTGCCTATCACGTCAAAATCGAGACCAGTTAACCAGTCTCCACCCCCTTAGTCACTATTGGTATAATAATATCACTTAACTATAAAAGTCAGGGATATTGTTGTCCAATAGTAAAGGTCGGTATATTACAATCCAATACCCCCAAAGGTCAGTATATTACTATCCAATATCCCTTAATATAATCAGTAAATCTTATGTAAGAGTGTCTCACCATAAATTTATCGTAAGACATATAACTTTGCGGTGACTTTGTATGACTATAGGGGTTATTCAAGGTGACTCTAATAAAAGTCATGCCTTGATCATAATTTATTAGTCAATATAAAGAGTTTGTCTCATAACTGTCTCATACTAGAATCTCTGCAATAATTAAAATACTCCACCGTTATCTCTTGATTATGACAAACAAAGCTCAAATCATTACCTCTAGAATACATTCCAAGTTTTATATACAATATACTGACTACAACAATTCAGATTCAGACCACTCAAATAAGCAGATATATAAGCTATCTTCAACTTATCTTTATTCTATTTTACATTCAATTATGAGGAATATGAGGATTCAAAACGAATAATCAAACTCATAAATATCTAAAACTACAAAATTTGTCAGAATTCAATGAAACTAATCAAAATCCATAAAAATTAAGATGTGGACAATAAAAATTATAAGTGGGTCTGATCTGACCTGAAAGGTGTTTCATGGGGTTTTTTGGTTTTTGGACCCTATATTTTGGGGTATTTACAATCTGGACCCCCATGTTTCAAAGTTATAATTTGGACCCTATACAATATGTACCCAAAAAATTTAGTCCAAAGTTAAGTTTGACTCCGGTGAAGACCAAAATCTTGCATAAACCGACCGATTTACCCTTATTTCATTTATTCATTTATTTTGAATTTCCTTTTGAAATTAACTAGACTGAAGGCTTCAATTTCACAGCCCATACGCATATCCCACCCTTAGTGACTATTCAACTCCAAGCTCCTAGAAAACCGAATAAATGAAGGATAAATTTGGAAGTACAGAAATAATTAAGGGGCAACTTCGGAAGGAAAAATCAGTCAAACTACAATAAGGGCCTCTTTTGGCCGGACCCCTCTAATTATGTCCAAATTGTTGCCGGAAACAAAGTATAGGGTCCAAATTGTAAACTTTGAAACATGGGGGTCCAGATCGTAAATACCCCCAAAATACAGGGTCCAAAAAGCAAAAACATAAATACTTAGACACGATCTCTTTGTGATGTATGATAAATTTATACTATTTATTGTACCTTTATTTACTTTTGATTATCCTATCTGAGCTTTCTATGAACATGTGAGTATAGTTAGATTTCTGGCGAACATCAAGTATTGTTTTTTGGACATCAATAATGAAAGGTGCACATTAAGTGTTGTTATTGTGGACATCGGATATGAAGGTTGGGCATCAAAATTTGATGTCTGCCATGTAAAATCTTTATATTCCCTTCGCATACTTGAGGTCTACGAAAACAATACATGATGTCCATCTTTCATACTTGATGTCCACCAAAATATCACTTGATGTCCACTAGGTATCTAACCATGTTTGCCAAAAAGTCATGCTCATATAATCAATTATCATATTTAAAAAGTCATATATTTAATAAGTGGTGTGACTTGTCTTACTTTACATTCCCAAATACTATCCTACATACCCACCAACACTTTGGCTTTGTTTTTTTGTGTTCTACCAAACCGCATCTCTCACAATCTACTCCACTAACCACAGATCATCACATATTTACCATATATACCCTACCACACTTTACCACAACCTCAATTTTCTCTCTTCTTACCTAACACAACAACCATTCTTATCACAAATTGTACCACAATTTACCACACTATATATCACATCATATCACACTATCCACATTTTTATCATACCATACCATTATCAAACTTTACCCACCACAAAAAAGAACAGGATGTTAAAGTATAAAACTATTACTGGACCTTCAACCACTAACTAAGATTTTGGTTGAGATGGTTCCACTTTATATCCGGGTTAGACAGGTCTTAGGTTCGAATCTCAACACGGCCCATATTCATTTGAGCAAGCTAAATGAGGTTTTTGCATCATCCATGCTTTCAAGCCCAAAGGACATTTACGTCAAGGAGCGTGTTAGAATATAAAACTATCAATCTATTGTTGAACCTTCAACCATTAACCTAAATTTTTGATTGAGATAATTTCACACAGGGTCTTACACAATCTTTCTTACCTTAATTACCCACCCGCTTACTATCCCACGGTTACACAAAATTTTACGTCCATTCTTCAATCATTGAAGCACTAATCAATCGACCAAGTTAATGGGTGAATGGGCCCAACACGCATGCAAGGTTCATCATCTCACTTTTCTCCATTCTTATCTACCATACCAACCATTCTTATTACAAATTTTACCACAATTTATCACACTATATCACGTCATATCACACTGTCCACATTTTTACCATACCATACCATTGTCACAGGATTTACCATACCATACCATACAATACCAAACCATACCATACCACACTACCTTGCGCAAATGAATTGGTAATGATTGGGATAAAGTGTAGAAGAATATTGAGTAATATAGTGAGTTGTGGTACTGGATTGTATCAAAAAACATGGCCTTGCTACAGTAACCACAAAATCATCACATATTACCATACCATATTACACTTTACCACAACCTCACTTTTCTCTCTTCGTACCTACCAAACCAACCATTCTTATCACAAATTTTACCATAACTTACCACACTATATCACACTATCCACATTTTTACCATACCATACCATTATCACACTTTACCCACCATAGAAAAGAACATAGTCTTACACAACCTTTCCTGCCTTACTCAGCATTACCATCCCACGGTTACACAAAAGTTTACGTCCATTCTTCAATCATGAAAGCACTAATCAATCAATCACGCTAATGCTTGCATGGGCCCAACACGCATGCATGGTTGGCGACGTCACCAAAAGGAAACAAAACGTGCATGTGAAAAGAAAGGGGGAGGTTTGTCTAAGTAGAAACAACGCACGACTCTTGCCTGAATAACCACCGATGTGGGATAAAGAGTCGTCCAAATACACATCACGAACACAAATGTAGGCAGACATTCCATATTGGGTGGTCCGTGGTCCTCCCCCTTTGGATGTTGATGCTAGGGTTCATCTTCTGCATACATTTGGAATTTCGTGATGTTGTGTAATTGCTTATTGGAAGGGTGGGGGGGTGAAAGATTGTGTCTTTTCACTTGTTAGATTCTTCAACTTTTACGTCTAGTTTGGACGGATTGAGAATTTGTGATCAATGTCGTGCTTCTATCATCATACTGTACAAAGCTTGATATGAGGAAGTGCACTATCAGAGCTGCGCTGATGAAAGTTTGAGTCTAGGTTAAATTTATAGGTCCGTCAAAATCAATTGATGATCAATTAGTTTGGGGGAGGGGAGGGGGGTGTTGAAATTTTTTTGTCTTTTCACTGGTTTGATTCAACTTTTACGTCTAGTTTGGACGGATGGAGAATTTGTGATCAATGTCGCACTTCTATCGTCATATTGTACAATACTTCTTTGTGATCAATGTCACACTCCTATTGACATCTTGTACAAAACTTGAAGAAGTGCACAGTTATGAGGGGTGTCGATAAAAGTTTGAGTCCAGTTAAATTTGCATTAGTCAAAGTCAACTAGATATATTGGAAGGGGGGGGGGGGTTGGAAGATTGAGTCGTTTCACTTGCTAGGTTCAACTTTTACGTTAAATTTGGACATATGGAGAATTTGTGATCAATGTTGCGCTTCTAACGTCATAACGTTCGAAACTTGTAGAAGTGCACTATTGTGAGTAGTGTTGGTAAACGTTTGAGTCACAAGGGAGGTGTGTTTGGTGTAAAGGAAAACTGTTTTCTAGTTAGAAAAATAGTTTTCCTTGTAAAATATTTTTTTTAGAAAATGAATTTTCATTTGATATTTTCCCGTGTTTGGTACAGAAGGAAATTATTTTTCTGGAAAACGATTTTCACCTATTTGACAATAAGGAGATAGATATTAAAATATGTGTGAGAGAAAGTGGTGGAGAGGGGGGGGGGGCAGAGAGAATATTAAAACATGTGTGTGAGAGAGAGTGTGGTGGAGAGAGGGAAAGATGAGAGATAGAGATATTAAAACGAGAGAATAGTGGAAAGAGAGAAAAACGAGAAAGAAAATATATTCAAATCGGTGCATGAGAGAGAATAGTAGAAAGAGAGAAAGAAGGGAGAGAGAACGAAAGAAGAGAGAGAGTAGGGGGAGAGAGAGAAAATAGTTTTCTTTAGATTGGAGTCAAGAAAATAATTTACAAAAGGGTGGGGAGAATTTATTTTCTTGGAAAATGGAGCCATTTTGCAGTTACCAAACACCGCAAAATGGGAAAATCCACACCCTAATCAAATTTGAGTCGGTCAAGGTCAATTTTTAAATGAGAAATCAATGTCTATCATCAACTTTTTTTGAGGGGTATGGATTGGTTTAGACAATTTAGACAGACGTAAATTTACATTAAAATTGAGTTCGAATAATAGAAATAAGTGAAAATGCGTGTTCGGATTTTCAATTGAATTGGCTAGTGTCAAAATTTGGATGAGAAATGTGTGACCTATCTAATACTTTTTTAGATCGGACAAATTTCAATAATCAAGCCGAACAATGTTTTGCCAACACTAATTACAAGCCTGATTCCAGAAGACTACAAAAATCTGTTCACCCTTACATAGAACAAGGCATTACTGTTGGAAAAAATCTATTCGACCCAAATACCTAATTTTGTCAGACTCAAATTAATTAGGATACGATCACCATTCTTTTGTTCAAATTTTAAAGTTGGTCAATTTGAACATGTCTGAATGCAAAAGTAGGTCTGGTACGGGTTCAGATTTGGGATCATGAATCCGTGTGGTTAGAATTTTGTGTCAAATTCTTACCAAATTAAGGTTCGTACTCATCCAAGTGAATTGTGACAATGTCCCAAACCCAACCAAATCTTTGGACAGTGTCTAAATCTAAAAAAATTGAACATTCGGTCAAATCACTCAACTCACTCTGGTCAAATTTTCACCAACAAAACTCAGACATTCGGACAAGTCGGATAATCCCGGTCTGGTTTGAAAACATGATATGAGTAGTACCCTGGGTTATCTATGACCAATTGACCATGGTAAGTTGGGCCTACCAGGCAGCGAACCAATAGATTCGTGAAGTTGGGCCCAGCAGGCGGGCTTGGGGCGAACCAATAGATTCTTGAAGTTGGGCCTATCAGTCGGGCCTGCAGTGAATCAATAGATTTGTAAAGTTGGGCCTATCAGCCGGGCTTGGCGTGAACCAACTACTTCAATGCCATGGGTTGATCTGCAATTACTAGTACTACCCCCTTTCCTTTGGTTAGTATCTGTTATTGCATAATTTGACACACCTCCTAATCAAATCACACGTTATACTCTAAACTTATATCATTTGTATAATTGTATGACTTGGATAAGAAAGCCGGAACACGGTGGGAAATGTATGTTGTATTGAATCACAGTACAGCGAGTAGAATGGAGCAAAAGATCTAAGATTACATGCGGATATACGACGCTTACCGAAATACACCGCCCATATTTGTCTGAACCCGATATACACCATATCCGTATTTAACCTGGTCGCCCGAATTGATAGATCTAAATCTAACTGAGATAGAAGGTTGATTTTGACCAAGCTTTTAGCGAAAGGCTTAGCCTTTCATGTAGCCACCTACTGCCCCAAGAAGTCTGAGGGGGTGTCCGATGGACAAGGATTTGAATCATACCTGCAACTATTAAGTACAAGAGTCATTGCAGCACATGACAGGAAATACATATCATAAATCTATATATGGTAAGCATGACAAAAAAAGGGCATGTCAAACTAAACTATACTATACAATTGCCTGTATAACTTGTATGGACACCAAATCATGAGAAGCAGATAGCAATTATCGAGTTTTCTTACTGTCCATCCCACTTGTATGCCGTCTGGACCACCCTGGATGTGAAACTGAGACGTAACTAGCTTCAGAAGAAGTCACATCCTCCAACAACTTATCGTATTGATTCATAACATGGCAAAAATGTAACCTGTGATAATTAATCATTCCCCAAGGACAAATTTGTCAACAATAGCGAGCAGTCAGAGAAAATTACAGATATTGCCGACAATAGGATTGGATAATGTGTCTTCAGTCAGTCTTCGACATCAACGATCAACACAGGATTAATACGAAAATCTCACTCTCAGTCTTTTAGTCATGCTGATATGCTGTTAACAGATACTGTCAATTCTTGTTTATCTGCCCTGTTTTAGCTCCACTGTTGCAAATAATGTTACAGAAAGAAAACCCGGTGAGCGAATCTACCGGTGTCAGATGAAGTCAAGAAGAAAATCAAATGTCGGAGCGGAGCTTTATGCATTACTTCACAAATCTTCATTCATACAAATAAGAAGACAGCTATACAAAATACAATTTACAGAGTTTTTAATGACATTGCAGAATCAATTTTCAAAACAATATACTTAAAAACAGAACCTAAAACATGTAGCAGCAGCTACAAACCCAGCACTTGTGATCAGAGCTTCTTGTTTCAAAGAAGTAAAAAAAAAAGAGGAATTGAGCTCATTGAGATTCGACAAATATGAATCTCATGCTCCACTCTGCATTCTCACATAATCAGAGTAACGGGTAGGACGCACATCTTCCGTGTGGTCACGATAAGCATATCCTCCATGGCTAGATATGTCAAGACCAGCCATTTCATCGTCGATGGATATCCTCAGCAATCTCAGCTTTTGCAGCACATAAAAAAGAGGTCCCATGGTCACGCTTACCCAAGCTACAATGACTATGACCTCGACCAGTTGTGCCCCAAGCAAGCCCCAACCCCCGCCATGCAACAACCCGTAGGACCGAGACACCCCACCCACGACCCCTGAATCATAGGTTTGGATCACAAACTCTTCCTTGGCAAACAAACCTGTGAATATCAGCCCCCAAGCTCCACACCCGCCATGCAATTGCGTGGCCTCCAACGGGTCATCAAACCCTAGCTTCAAGGCTAGCCTGTTGAGCCCGATTAGGACCCAAGCGGCAACGAAACCACAGACAATGGCGGCCCACGGCTCCACCACGGAGCACCCCGAGGTGATGGCCACGAACCCCGCAAGGACTCCGTTGCACACATCCAAGGCATCCCAATGGCCCACCAACATTCTTTGTCCAAACAAGGTTACAATACCTGCCATTGACCCGGACAGCGTGGTGGTGACCGCGGTCCGGCCTATGGCGGTCCAATTACCCTGGTTGATTGTATTAGGGTACGCGACGAGGATCTTATCAAAGGAACCTGGGTTGAACCCGAACCAACCAAACCAGAGCAAAAAGGTCCCTAGGACTACCAAGGTCGCATTGTGGCCCCTCATTTGGACTGGCTTTCCATACGCATCAAACCGGCCAACGCGGGCCCCCTCAATGATGGCCCCCCAAAGGCCCGCCACCCCACCCACAAGGTGAACCACACCACTCCCAGCAAAATCAATGGCACCCGAACCAAGGAAAAGGCTACCACTACTAGCACTAGGGCTAAGCCACCCGGACGGCGACCAGACCCAATGAGCCACGACTGGATACACAAACCCCGAAAGAAAAAATGAAAAAACAAGGTAAGCACTAAACTGTGTCCTCTCGGCTATGGACCCACTTGTGATCCCAGCCACCGCAATGGCGAATGCCCATTGGTAGAGGAAGAACGCGTAGTCGTATTCCTCACTGGGAATGTCCTTCAAGGCGAAGAACCCGGTCCCAATGAAGGGGTTGGAACTGGAAGAGCTGGATCCAAAGGCAAAGGCAAAGCCAAAGAGGTAGTAAGAGATACTCCCCACAACAGCATCGACTACATTGGTGAGCATGATGTTCAATGCATTCTTGGCACGCACCGAGCCAGCACAAAGCATGGCGAAACCAAGCTGCATGATGAACACAAGGTAGGCCGAAAAGAGGAGGTAAATGGTGTTGATCGAGCTCGTGACACTGTCTTCCCATGACACCGCCATGGGAGTAGAGTAGAGTAACAGATAATTCAAGGGGATGGATGATATTTCGAGTGGTGTTTTGAGGACCAAAGGACGTCGAAAAGCTGATTAAGGTGGATAAGTTGTAGAATGGTAGGTGGGTCTTTTAAGGATTGGCATGTTTTACCAACTGGCAAGTACCATTTGAATGATTTCTAGCTGTTTATGAGTCCCACTGATTGAAATAGACACTTGCAGAAGATACAAAATTTTCCAATTCGTTGGAATTCGCATTAATGTTCTCAACCAAACAAATTCTATCCATTCCCAAGTATGATTGAGGATTGAACACAACTCCAATAGCCAAAAATTATTATCAACATCACTCAAACTCAAAATCATCAACCAGAACAATCTACCTGGATTACATATTACATCGTTGATCGCTCAATTTCTAGGTTTTATGGACATCGTCATGAATTGAGCTGTACCATATTTGACCCTAAATTTGTGTAGCTCTACATTAAACTATGCTAGCCAAACCTCAGAATATCAAAGCCATTCATACAAATTACAAACACAAAATCTGCGGCATAGATATTAAATTTAGGCTCATCAGCATTCGATTAAAGTGATAGACGGAAAATTGGGCGAAATCGGAATGAAAAGTGACTCAGATTGAGAAGGGGGAAACTCACCGACTTCAAGACGGAAATTCGCCGGAAATGGAAGGCATCCGGCGACGTGGGGTTGCTCCGGCGGAGGAGAAGAAAGGACCGCCGTGTTTAAGCAATACTAGCTATATTACCCGTCCTATGGACGGGTTATAATTTCTTTTTCTGTATTTATAAAAAATAGAAACATACATTCATTTTATATTTTTTAAAAATAGTGCTAGTCTAAATTTTTTTTTCTTTATTTTTGGTTTCGGAAAATTGACATAATTTTTAATAATAAATATAAATTTGGGATGTATGTAGAAATAAAAGAACTTGTCATAGTAAATATACTGTAAAAAAATAATTTTTCTCAGAAAATAGGAAAAATAGATAATTACCTTTGTAATCAACATTGTCATGCTATTAGCTGATTTTTACAATTTTTATACAGGAATAATATTATTTATAAATATAAGTAAAAGGATCAAACATTATTGGTGAATTTTTTGAAATTTTCTGATATAGTTATTTTATGTTTGTTACATAAAATTTATAAAATTGAAAGAATAAATATAGTGAAACAGAATACATAAAAATAAAATTAATATTAATTATTATTTTTAATTTTAATTTTAATTTCTTTGACAGATATCATTAATTATCAATTATAAGAAGTTTGGAATGTTCAATTAAAATTGACACCCTAACGAATGAACCTCATCCATTAGGCCTATTTTAGACGTTTTTTTTTGTAAATTTTTAAAAATATAAATAAAAGTATGATTTTATACAATATATATATATATATTATAGTTATAGAAGTCAATCATGTAATTTTTTTAAAATTTAATTTACAAATATATAAGTTTTATACAATGACAAGACACTTAATATGTGTCTTGTCCAAGACATTTATATTCGAGTAATATTATTATTAATATGGATTGAAAATTTAATTCAATTAAAATTAGATTGTACTAAGCACCTTTTTCTTCAACATACATTGAGCACCAAGCATAGGAAATGCGGCATAATGCAAGTATGCAACATGGCACACGCAGTCCAGTACACGTGGTGATATCACAAATTGCAAATTCATACGTGAATACTTAGATTTGAGGGGAGAAAACACTACATTAATTTTAAATGTGAAAAGAATCAGGCAAATAAGTACAAAAGGGTAAAAAGGGTAATTGGAAGTATAATGAGCATCCAAACAAGCAAGCTACCAAAGCATCAGAACACTCAACAAATTTGCAACCTCAACATTCTTTTCTACTTGATAAGGATATGATATGATATGATAAGATGTTATGGAAACTTTATATATGCATAAAAAAAGGAGGCATTTTCTGAACAAAGTTTGCACAATCTAATTCAAAGACACAATCTTTGCAACCTGGAAATTGCAGAAGTTTGATATTATTTGTTAGTAAATTGAGAGACACGCATAAAATAGATATAAACTTAAATTTAGAAATTGCGGAAAAATCGAAAAAAAATTGTCAGAAATTAAAAAATTCAACGGAGAGTAATCTAATTACACTTGCATATAGTATTTGAAATCCACAAGCCCACAACCAACATATGAGAGTACGACAATGCAAATCTAACAGCAGCAGCAATCAGTAAACTCTAACAGACAGGAAGAAGCTATGAATAATTTTCAAGTACAAAAAATATTTCACTTTCTTTACTAAACATAGTAAATCAAATTTCAAAGTTTGCTTAATTTAGGATTTTACAAAAAGAGAAAAGAAAAACAATTGTTATTCAGTACAACAATCTTTAATGGGTGACTTTTGATGGTTGTCTTGCTGCCAATTTCCACTGAAATTTGCATGTGTTGCACCTCCAAAGTCTTTACATTCAATGCAGTAGCTAAACCTATCATCCAGTAAGTCTAGCACTTTCTAATGGTAATATTTGTGTCCAGTTAAAAAGTTTTAAATGAGCTATGGTTTTTTCTCCTATTGTGTTGATTCATTCGAACTAACGTAGTTGTCAACTTGATGGCAGAAGTTGCTTGTCAAGAATTGAGACTAAAGATGGAGAGGGAGAACCTGGAAAGTGAGAACAACATCCTGATGAGAACTACCTTAAGCCAAAGGTATGGAAGTTTTTCACTAACAATCTAAGAGCAAATTAACATTTTGGCAATAGAGATTGACTTTATACCATGTTTGATAATTGAAGACCAAAGAGCCATCTCAATCATATAACAAGCAATACATGCAAAAAGAATTATCATATTCTCATAGGCAAAACAACAAACAGGTGGTGTGCAAACTACATAGGAATGACTAAAATTGGCACACAAAAGTAAATTTAAGCATTTCTGATGCAAATTCAGAATGTTTCAAGAACCCACATACACAAAACAGAAAGAGTAAGAATTCAACTAAACCCAGATGGAAAAATTAAACGTGCCAATAAAATACTCAAAATTAGGAAATTGGGTTATCTTTAATCAACCTGTAAAGAGTATAAGAAGTGAAGAATGAATTTTGTATGAAAGGAAATCAATGCCTGAAAGTTACCCAGATGACAACGAAACAATAAGAAGTGAGGGAATTGATGAATGAGGAAGAAAGAGAAATAGGAAAGTACGGCAGACATGAAAATAGCGGAGAGAGAAAGGCCAGGGTGATGGACAGCTGTTTGCTGTAGAGCAATAAAATTGAAGCCCAAGCAAGCAGCTAGGCAACCAGCACAACAACAACAATCAACTGTCCTTTTTATATTAGTTAAAGATATATTGGATGCTGATGCTCCTAATACATATAGGTGAACAATTGTAGAATATGGAGCAGCTAATAAATTGCAGTGTTTCAGGGTGGACTAACATAACATTTTTTTTATTTGTTTTTTCCCCACCATATAAGTGGCAACCATGAACCTCGCAAATTATTAGGTCCACCATAGTTACTTTTTGCCTACATTGAAATGTATCAATTTTTATGTGATAAATTTTTGTAAATATTTAATATTTTTTAAAAATATTGATGAATTTTATAGTTATATTAATAAATTTATGATGAATTTTATAATTAATATTGATATATTTTTTTTTGAGGAAAATATTGATATATTTTATAAAAACTTAATACAAGTGGGACTTTTAGGTAGGTACACCACACTGAACTATATAACATTTGATTATAGAAAACTAGTAAATACCTTTGTTTTGTCGTCGCAATTAATAAAAAAAAATACTATATAAGAAATTATCAATTAAAGAGTGACATTACTGTGATAGTCAACAAAAGACCAAATAATATGGAACGGAGGGAGTGTGACTTTAAGCATACATCATGGAAAAATTTAAAGAGGTTTCTATAAGGAAAATTGAAAAAAAAAAAGGATTATTGGACGTCAATAATACCAACTTTGGGGGTATTAGAAACTAATAATACAAACTATTTTCTTGGACACTAGTAGTACAAAACTATCGACATATTTTCCTCCAATAGTATACCTTCGAGTTGTTATGGTTTTAACTCATCGGAAAGATGACGTGACTTCATAATGTGTGACGTGGAAGGCAGAGCTTGGGTAGAAAATGTTGACGTGGACACTAACATGCCTTCGATGTCACGCATTATGAAGCCACGTCATCTTTCCGATGAGTTAAAACCATAACAACTCGACGGTGTACTATTGGAGGAAAATATGTTGATAGTTGGTACTGCTAGTGTCCAAGAAAATAGTTTGTATTATTAGTATCCAATACCCCCAAAGTTGGTATTATTTCAAGTTGGACTAAAATAAATTAAAGAAAAATATTTGGGAATGTGTTTTATATGTGACATGGCAAAAAAATAAATAAAAGTCAATCCGGTCAAACTCATGCCCAACGTGTCATGTCAGCAAAACACCGAGTCACCGCCACTCAACTCGCCGGCGTCTCACTCAAATCCAATTTTACTTTTTTTTGGTCCACCAGAATACAAAGTGAAAGTACGGTCCACCATTGTCCAATTGGTGAAAGTAGGGATTATTAGAATCCAATTATCCTATATATATATATATATATATATATATTAAATTTGAATAAAGGTTATTTGTTAATTTTAACATTTTCGGGGATGGGGACGGGGATGGGGAAAATTTTGTCCCCATCTCCGCCCCGTCCGCGAGCGGATTTTGGAAAACTGTCCCCGTCCCCATCCCCAATGGGGGCAGGGATTTTTCCCTAGAGCGGGGCGGGGTCCTGACGGGTTTGGAGATTCCCCGCCCCATTGCCATCCCTAATTAAGACTGCTAATGGTGGTCATTGGAAGTTGGAGGATGTGAGATATGTTCCTGGTATTAAGAGGAATCTGATTTCAGTTAACCAACTTGACGAGATGGGCTACACTGTAGGGTTCAGGAATGGAAAATGGAAGATTGTGAAGGGTGCTATGTTAGTGGCGAAGGGATTGAGATCCGGTACTTTGTACTCCACGAGAGATAGTGCTAATGTGATTTCTGATGTGAATGATGCTTCTTGTTCTATTTTATGGCATTGCAGGCTTGGTCACATGGGTGAGAAGGGCATGAAGATTCTACCTTCAAAGGCCGTTTTGGAGGATTTGAAAACCGTAGACATGGAGCTCTGCGAGAGTTGTGTCCTTAGCAAACAGAAGAGTGTCAGTTTCACCAAAATTGGCAGGGAACCAAAACCAGAGAGGTTGGAGTTGGTGCATTCAGATGTGTGGGGGCCTGCGCTAGTCAACTCTATGAGTGACGCTCAATATTATGTCACCTTCATTGATTATCATAGTCGAAAGGTATGGGTTTATTTTTTGAAGAATAAATATGATGTGTTTAGTGTTTTCTTAAAGTGGAAAGCACATGTTGAGACATAGACTGGATTGAAGGTGAAGTGTTTGAGGACAGACAATGGAGGGGAGTATGAAAATAAGGAGTTCGTGAAATACTGCAAACAAATCGACATTAGATTATTTAGAACTGTTACCGGGACACCGAGGCAAAATGGGATAACTGAGAGGATGAACCAGACTCTGAACGAGAGAGCCAGAAGCATGAAGACTCATGCTGGGTTGCCCAAGTACTTTTTGGCAAAAGCAGTGAACTTAACAACATATCTAATCAACAGAACTCCATTAGTTCCATTAGATATGAACGTACTTGAGGAGGTATGGAGTGGTAAGAAAGTTGATTATTCCTTTCTTCGTATATTTGGTTGCACTGCTTATGTGATGATTGATCCCGACAAGTGTGACAAGTTGGATCTGAAATCCAAAAAGTGTCATTTGGTTGGCTATGGGACTGACGCTTATGGATACAAGTTGTGGCATGGTAAAAGGATGTTGAGACATTGTGATGTAGTCTTTAATGAGACTATGTTGTATAAAGACTGGCAGACATCAAGTGACTCAAGTGACAAGGAGTTAGTGGGAGCTGAACCATAGGAGCTAGGTGACAGCTTTAGTGATGATGAGAACACTCCACCACCCACCTTGAGGAGATCGATGAGGGCTGCCGGAGGTAATGCATCTGAAAGATATTCTCCATCTTTGCATTACTTATTACTGACGGATGTTGGGGAGCTAGAGTCATATACTAAGGCTGTGCAGGTTGAGGCTCGGTTCAAGTGGGAGCATGCAATGGTTGATGAAATTGCTTCACTTGAGAAAAACATAACATGGGAGCTAATTAGGTTGCCTGTAGAGAAGAAAGCCTTATTGAAGAAGTGGATCTACAAGATCAAGAATAAGCCAGTGAATGTTATACGCCTCTCAGACTGACTTATAAAGAGGTTGCTCGGTGCACTAGGGGAACTTGTGGAGGAAGTTGAGGATGTTGGAGGTTTTGGTTTCCAAGTGGGAGATTGTTGTTTGTGGAGACCAAATGAGGAGAAGGAGGAAGGAGAAGAGGGAGGATGAGGAGGAAGGCGAGACAAAGAAGTGAGACGCAAGTTGCATTTCCGGGGCACCACCAGTGCCTTTTGGCGCCACCGATGCTGAGTGTCGACACCACCAGCGCCCCATCCAGATGCAGGAAAAGGCCGAAGATAAGAGCAAGAATTCATCGTCCGCCACAGACACTACCCGCGGGATTCGGCCACTGGGCGTGTCCATCATAGAAGCCGTCATATTGAAGACGTTACCAGCGCCCCGGGAGACTCCACCAGCGCTTGAACTAGGCTTGTTCGCGCTAGAACCCCAATTGTACAGCGACCGCCCTTTTATTAGGTTATTAGAATAACCTAGTTCCCTTATTGTATCTCCTAGTATATATTGGGATCATGTTTTTTTTCCCTTAAATCATCATGTGAGATAGAGAGAAACACAACCTCTGTAATTGTAATCTTCAAATTACTAGTGCATCGATTCCATGAGTTTTTTTTTCCCACTTTCGTTTTTTTCCACGCTAAACCTCTAGTGTCATTTTCTGATTTCTTTTCCGCTATTGTTTTTCATTGTTTGTGGTTGCTTGAGTGCACTTCGATCCTAACATATTTTTGTACATAATATGTAATTATTGTGATAACTCAGCATAATCAACAATCGTATCTCAAGTAAAGAAAACAAAGAACACTATGGATGGAAAACTGCCTTTCCATCCCAAGTGGCTATTTATAAGGCTAGTCTCTATATTTGAAATTCAAGGGATACTGGAAAAACTTTCTTTTGAAAGTTCCTGGTTTTAGGAGTCTCGGGCTGATTCCTGGGAAACCGCCCTAAGGAAGGAAGTACGAGCCGTATTGTATGCGGTCAAACATACTCTTTTGACCCTGGTTTGACCGGGGTTGAATCGGTCTAGCAGTCGTGCCGAAAAGTACTGTGTGGACCTTTTGTGGAGGATTCCTATTTTGGAATCTTATACTCGAAGTCCCTCTGGAGTCGGAGCGTTCAAGAGTACAAGACCAACCGAGACGTTTCTATTTGAGAGACTAGAGGTAATTCTAAGCCCCTACTATTTCGATTATGTTGTTTATTGTTTTTGGTTAGATTAGGTGGGAATCCTAATAGTTAGGATTCCTGTTCCGCCCCTAATCAGGATGGTCCCGATTAGACCGGGCCCACCTCTTCTTGTGGCCTAGATAGATCTAGACCACCATAACCCATCAAAGCGACCTATCAAAGATTTACTAAACTAGTTAATTAACACGGGCAACATATAACGTTTTCATCAAATAAAATTCTTCCAATATTCTACCAAACATCAAATTTTAATTAAATCAAGCAAACTATCTTCAAAACACTGCAAAATTCACATGATTAAATATTACTTCAAGTTACATCCAAAAACAAACATCGGCATGATATTGAGGTTCATGACTCACGAGACATTGACTAGAAATCAACCGAGTCTAATTATACTTGAACTAATTTGGACTTGACCCACATTTGATTCAAAACCACCGGACCAATAGTATAATCGACTAATATTGACCTGGAATCAACCGTGCCTAATTAAACTAGTTCGTTCACGATGCAAAAGGCAGACTCAAAAATCAAACCGAACCATACTAGAACCATATTAAACAAACTCATACGGTCATACCCGACCTAGATCCGTGTCAATGTAGCCCACTCGAAATATACTTGACCATAACTAATCGAATCGAACCCATATTGCAACATGCCTCAACCAAAAAATAACCGAAACAGTACCCGACCTAAATTTTTAGGACTCGAAATTTATCTGAACCGAACATTAACCCAACGCGTGCTCGACCTGAAAGGCTTGGTTGCTAGGTCCAGTGGTGGTGTCATCTTCCGTGGAGCCTAACACGGACCACACGAATGTCGGCTTGAAAGGTGGTACATGAGGAGGTGGCATGGACCCAGACAAGATTTGCAATACCTTCCGGGCTTTAGGCCTCTCGGAGGCAAGAGGGTGGGAGCATGCCAGCCCTACGACCAACACTCGTTCCACTTCTTCCGCCACAAACTCTTCCCCTAACCTCTCATCAACGGCTTCGACGATCCTCCCATCCCGGTGCACGGACCAGACCCAGTCCACGAGGCACCGGTACCCACCCTTCTCGGCCCACGGGCGAAGGCCGCATGCCACCTCGAGGAGTACCGCACCAAAGGCGTAGATGTCGGACTCCCGAGTGGCCTTTCCCGTGTGGAAGCACTCGGGCGCTATGTAGCCCATGGTGCCCTGCACCACACCTTCCTTCTCTATGTACGAGGTCTTGTCGTGCTCGATGGCACGAGCCAGGCCGAAGTCGCCCAAGCGAGCGTTGAAGTTGGCATCGAGCATGATGTTGCTGGACTTGAGGTCGCGGTGGATCACCGTGTCGTCGAACTCGTCGTGGAGGTAGTGAAGGGCGTGGGCTACACCAGTCAGAACCTTGAACCGAAGCTCCCAACATAAAGGGACCGTGTCTGCCGGGCGGAAGATGTGCTGGTCGAGGCTCCCGTTGGGCATGTATTCGTACACCAGAAGTAGGATCCCCTTCTTGTGGCACCATCCTAAACAATTGGGTTAGCAAAATAACGTGAATTGACGTAAAATGATATGAATAATTTCCAAAGATAAAATTTTAAGAATATTTTGACCATAAAATATGAAGTAATACTCCAAACGCTAAACATTAACTTTATCAATTAACATTTCACAAAATGTTACTAGAAAGAATGAACAAAAAATATGGAGCGCTACTTCAAACGCTAAACGTTAACTTTATTAATGTTTCACAAAATGTTACTAGAAACACTAAACACTCTTCAAAATGCTAATATTTATGGGATTAGAGTTTTGACTTCATGAAAACACTGAACGCTATCCCCAAAAACTACTGTCGAACACGTACATGCCAGATCTGAAATTGCATGAAATACATACGCATACCAAATCATCCATCACACTCTATACTTTGCCACAAAAATACCAAAACAATCAAAACCAATACTTGGAAATCATGCTCAAGCAAGATATATATGGTGGGGTTGAACATAGCACTTTTATCACTAAATTTTCCAATTTAGAAAGACGGGTTCCAATTGACTTAAGATTTAGAAATCATTTGTTACCTACTATTCCATGAAAAAAAAACTAAAAAAGCGTGTGAGATTTAATGAGACATTTTGCTTGAGTTCATTACAATCTAAGTTGAAAAAAAATAAATCTTTTTTAACTGTCCAAATTATGAATAATCACTTGGCCACAAGAATCAATAAGATCATTAGTGAGTGCTTGATTTTTTGATAGTCTGATATTTGAATCAGTGCCATGGGTGGGTAAAAGACAACACATTGATATAGTTGTAGAGAAATTTCACTGGTTTATAAATAAAAGTATTATTTGGACTTATAATTAATTAATGGGCTATTATTGAACTAATTAATAATTAATTTACAATTGCGTCATAGTCTTTGAAAATTTTGTCACTTGTTCCTTTATAGTATTTATAATTGTATTCATCATCCCTAACTCAGTAAATTTGGCACTCGTTCGAAAGAATCGACAAAAAAAAAACGAGTTAATTGCACACGTCAAAGCCAAAACTGTCGATTAACTTGATTAATTAAACAGAAGCTGATGGTTTGGTGATGTGTTCCTTTGAATAATTCATGATCATGTACACTTTAATCAATATGCAAATTGTCGAGCAAGATAATGATATATATATATATTTGTACTTGTATATAGTTTCATTTGGTTCACAATTGTAAGCTTTTGGGAACTATTGGGGGCATTTATGAATTTTATAATGGTTTATTACTTAGACTTTGAAGTCATCTTTGATTAATTTCACTCGTTTTTCCACTGAATCCATGGAAGCTGCTGTCATTTGTTCGCTTCCTGGCCATTTCTTACCTGTCCATGTCGAACTTTACTTTGTTTCGAATTTTTCCTCTTTTATAAATATAGGGGTAATTAGTTTGGGTGTTTACGGGTTGGTTCAGGCCCTATTCTTTTATGCTGTATTTTGCGAAATGGTGTGGTGAGGTGTGGTGGAATTGTGGTAGGTTATTGTTATGTGGGGTAGGTGAAGAGAGAAAATGTAAAAAGTACAGGAGAAAAGTGAGGAGCGAGAAAAGTAATGATTTGCAGTAAAATGTAGTGGGTTGTGGCAAATTGCGGTAGGTTGTGGCACCGCAATTTGCCAACCGCAGAAAAGAATAGGAAAGTGTGTTTTAGTAATGCATCGGATAAAGTGGGTTTTTTGCTTTTCGAACCCCGAACTTTAAGGTCATTTATTTTCTAAACCTTTGGTTTTCAACATTAATTTTTTAGACCCAAATTTGTAGGCTGAATAAAAAAGGACCTTAAAGTTTGTGAGCTGAAAAAAAATGTCTTTTCTCATTCTTTGTTTTCATCCCATGTTTGAATTCATCTTCTGATTGACGTCAAACTTTAGGATTATGTTTAAAACTGATACTGAAGCTATAATACACCTCTCTTATTTATGTTGGGGCTACTTAGACCCCTGAGTACAGGGTTTATGTAACTCCAACATGAATAAGAGAGGATTAATTTATTATAATTTTAATATCATTTTTAGCCTTAGTATTGAAATTTGACGCCAATCGGAAGAGAAATTCAAACATAGAAAGAAAAAAACAGGAAACGGGTTTTTTTTCAACTTGCAAACTTTATGGTCCTAAAAATTAAAGTTGAAAATCAAGGGTTCAGAAAATAAATATCCCTAAAATTCGGAGTCCAAAATGCAAAAAACTCGGGACAAAGCAGTACGTTAAAAATTTACGTACAGTTTAAAATTAATTTATACATACATGCATACATATACATACGCATGCACACAAACACACACAATTAAATTTATACATGCATGCATATGTATATGCATGCACACAAACACACACAATTAAAACCACATATATTATTAAAAATGTTACCGATGTTATATATTTAAAAGAATAAAATTATAAAAACATAAAAAGAATAGTGATATGAAAAGAAAAGGAAAAGAAAGAAAGTCATCAATGCAAACATACCTACATTAATACATACACATTAATATTACATGATTTTTATAAAAAAATTAAATAGAATCAATTATAGATTTTCCAAAATATCCTCATAGAGTCATAGGAACCCACATATTTCAATCATCACCCTTTGTACCCAATATATATATATATATATATGATTTCAGTACTTTTAAAGTTAGAATCCAATATGAATACCGGAAGTTATATCGTCCACTATAGTGTACACTACGTTTATTGAAATATATAAACTTTTTGTTTCATGAATTTTGGTAAAATTTTGATAAATTTTAAAAATATTATAAATTTATGATGAATTTATAATTAATATTGATGAATGTTAGTTTTTTTAAAAATTTAATAGAGGTGGTGTATTTAGATAGGTATACAGATACTACGATAATCGGAAAAAAAATACACCTTTTTGAAAAAAATTTAACTATGTTAGATTATCCAAAAAAGAAAGTAAAAATAATTTAGAGAGAACGCACCAAGTAATTTGAGGAGATTCCGGTGACGAAGCCGGTTAATGATGGTCAACTCGGCCAAAAAATCACGCTGGCTCTGAATCTGATCCCTGGAAAATTTCTTGACAGCAACTTCAACACTGTGATGAGGTAGTGTTCCCTTGTAAACCATCCCAAAACCCCCTTCTCCCAACTTACGCCTTTCATCAAAGTTGTCCGTCGCCTTCTTTAATTCTCTGTACCCAAACTCCCTTGGCATGTCCGGCAAATTGTTTAGGGTTTTCGACAACTCCCTGTGTTTCTTTTTTTTACTCATCCGAACGTACCCTCCAACACCCCCACATATAAAAGCTACCAGTACCGGAATTACGACTCCCAAGTACATCTCCAGCCGTCTTCCCCCACCGCCACTGGTGGGTTCTCCGGTGAGTTTTACGGTGGTGATATTCCCGCTGAGAATGACGTGTTTCCCCACCGTTTTGTTTCCGGTGAACACCGTGAAATAGGACTCCCCCTTACCGAACAGTGTGTAGCTTACACACACACATGGTATCCCCTTCAATCTTACCACCAGCAGGTTTTCGAACATGTTGTCGCGGAGGATGGGGAGCATGCTGATCGGCAGGCGGCATCCTAGGTCGGAATTGGGCGCCGCCACTTTGTTGGAGTTGATTCCGGCGAGGTTGGTGAAGGCCATGCCCTTGCCAGGAGCAACGCTGATGTTGACCAGGTGCTTGTTTACGATGCGGCTGGTGTGAATGACTGCCGTTCTGGAGAAGTTCGTGCCTGCCGTAGGCTGAACGGTAAACGAGTCGATCAACGCCGGTGACTTGTCACCGGCGGCGATGGCCGATAGTACGAGGGTAAGGCAAATTATGTAACCCAAGGTCATCGCTGGTGTCGGACTCATTGGGGAGTGAACGTATGTACGAATGGCGAGGTGTAGGCCTTATGAAAATTATTCTACTTTAGTCGTAGTAGCTTCCTACTTTTGTAGTCTCCTTTCTAACTGTTCTTTATTTTATTCGTTTGTGGTATTAGTAGGTGTACTCCTCAACGGAGGAACTTTAGCACTATGCTTGGGAGGAGGGGTAAGCCAGGGTAAGGAGGTGTTAAGGAGGGTACTATAACATCCCGTATATGTGGTTAAAGTGTGATTTAAAGGTGTTGAAATGACTACTTATATAACTAAGGTGCACCTTCTTTTATGGTAACTCATCCGTTGGGAACTATTCAGTTAAGGGTACTATAACGTCCTGGGAAGTTTCCCCATGCAACATGTGAGCGAGGACGAAACACGCTGGAAAGACTCGTGGTGATTTGTGGGGTCAGTTAACGATCCTTGAAGTAGTTATCGATAACATCCACAGCCCGGGACGGGGCGTTACAGGTACTTGCTACTCCCTACCCCTGCTTTAGAAGAGAGTGAGAGAGGGTAATGGAGAGTAAGAGGGAGTGAGGTTTACTCCCTTTTACCTTTCTTAACACCCCAATTCAGGGTGTAAAGAGGTGTATAATTAAATTATAACATACATACAATAAAAATTGACCATATTACCCTTAACCTTAATTGAGTCATAACACACACACACATCTCTCTCTCATCACTATGTCTCTCTCTCTCGCATCTCTCTCCCTTTCTCCCTCTCTCTCACACTCGCATCTCTCTCTCTCTCTCTCTCTCTCTCAACTCTCTGTCTCTCTCTCCCCCCACCCCGTAAATTATGAAATAACACTGATCCTATATAGAACGAAGAGTACGTTGCATTTGCTATACACGCGCTAGTATTGGGTGATAAATTTTCCCAACTTAGTTGCAGTGTTACCCAACTTGGATGCAGTATTGGGTGATAAATTTTCCCTTACATAGTGCATGTTTTTCCATCTTAGATACAGTGCTACCTAACTTGGATGCAGTATTGGGTGATAAATTTTCCCTTTACATAATGATGCGGTATTGCGTGATAATTTTCCCTAACATAGTGCATGTTTTCCCAACTTAGATGTAGTGTTACCCAATTTGGATGCAGTATTGGGTGATAAACTTTCCCTTACATAGTGCATGTTTTCCAAACTTAGATACAGTGTTACCCAACTTGGATGTAGTATTAGGTGATAAATTTTCCCTTACCTAGCGCATGTTTTCCCAACTTAGATACATTATTCAAGTACTGTAATGTATTTTTATTGCAACATCATACATTATTTTTTACCTATCCCAGGCATGTCTTCTTGGTGATTCTGCCAAAGTGGCGGCGCAAGAAGGCGTAGAATTGACCAATGAAGAATACGATCGGAGGCGGCGCAAGAAGGAACAAAATTGACCAATGAAGATCGGAGGATCTGCGCAATAAGGAAGTTGACCAGAATATAATCTCACGTGCGCCCTACTCCATATTTATACTGAGTGTATCGTGCTATGTACACTCGGTCCTTCCTTATAATTTCTGCCCCCACCCCTCTCTCTCTCTCTCTCTCTCTCTAGAGAGAGAGAAAGACAGAGAGAGATAGAGAGAGAGTAGACTGAGAGGGTAGAGAGAGAGAGAGAGAAAAAAAAAAAGTAGAGTGAGAGTATATTGAGAGAAAAGTGTTGTTCAGAGTATATATATATATATATATATATATATATATATATATATATATATATAGATAGATAGATAGATAGATAGATAGATAGAGAGAGAGAGAGAGAGAGAGAGAGAGAGAGAGAGAGAGAGAGTATTAGAGCAAATGTATGGGTATCATATTGAACTACATATAATATGAAAGGGCAAATATGTCAATTAATATTTTACTCTTATGAAGTCTCCAAATTGTTCTCCCAAGCGGGGGCAAGTAGTTTACCCTTGTGAACCCTCCCATACCCTCACCCTCCTTTACTCTTATAAACCCCTACTCTCCATTTTAACTCTTCTCCCAAGTAGAGTGTAGAGGACTGAATAGGGTTATTGAGAAATTCTGCACTTAATCAATAAGGATATTAACAATCAAAGATTAGAGTTGTTGAAATTCAACCAAGCAATGATCAAACACTTTACTACTTTATTGAATTCAGAAATAGAGGACGGAATAGAGAAAGAAGTAACAGAGGACTCGACAGAATAGAGATCATGAGGACCTTAATTTCTGCTTACAGAGGAGGATCCCAAATATGGATCCAAGAAACCTTCTACCAGTTAAAAGGTAAAACAATTACTCAATGAAGGCAAATTCAGCAGTTCTTAAGTTACAAAGGAATTGAAGTCCTCACCAGAACACTCTGACTACTAAGCAACTCGCCACAATCACAGATGGTTACACTCAGAATTTTTCACTAAAAACTTCCTACACTTAATTTCTTCTTCCTTGGAATCGAATAAAATCTTCAGCAATGTGGTCGAGCCATTTTATACTCATCTTCCTTAATTCCTTTGCCTTTTGTGCTGCAACGGCTTTGGAGCAAGGGTATCCCATATTTGCGGATCCTTGCCTTATTCATCTTGATCCTCAATCAGCACATATTGGACTGTTTTTTTCACCATCTTTTCTTTCTATATACTGCGGGTAAGAGGAAGAGAATTATACAAAGGGATTTATATGATAAATGATGGAAACAATAAAGGTCAAGATACTTCCCTGAGTGGGTCGCAATTTTGCTGCTTTCAATCAAAATCCAGGTGGAGGTCCTCCATAGGGAATAAGGTGAGGGCATCATGAAGTTTGCTGTGGAGGACATTGGGTTTGCAGAGACAAATCTACAATCTCCCTATTTTCGTTTGAAAGACAAAAATATTGCAGATAGCAGATAGCACATATAGTAGATAACATATGTATAGGAAAAAGAAATGTGTTGCATGATAAAGTTAGAGACAGTCCACAAAAGACTTCTCCTCCTTTTGTCTTTCAGACAAGAAAGGAAACAGGAGAGGACATGAAATGTTAGGCCTAAAAAAAACTGTTTGGAGTTTGACAAGAAAGGATTAAAAAAACAGCTACGCAGAGGAAGGGGGGACTGCAGGTGGAGCGTCAGTGGCCGGTGCTGGAGGCGGAGCAGGGGTTGGAGAGCGAGGACGGATGAGGCCTGTTGGACAATGTCCTTGAGGGAGGTGGTGGCACTGTGGCACACCAGCAGGTTAGTCTTGAGGACATTGTGGAGGTCTTGCATCTACTGAGACTCAGCTTACAGTGCCTTGACTTCGGCTTGGAGGACAACAACCTGGGTCTAGAGATCGGCAGACACATCCATGGATGCAGCTGAAGAGGGAGGCTTGAAGGAGTTTGAGTTTGTCAGCATGTATCCAAGAGCCATTAGGCTGCACCTTGTAGCCCAGATCCTCCAGGGTGGTGAGGTTGATGGTGGGGATGGTGAATTCCACTTTGGAGTCAAAGGGAAGTAGAACATGGACGACCTTAAAGACAATATGGAGTAGGTTGCAGTAGGGAAGGGGACCGGTGTTGCTAGAGGCTGCTCGGGCCAGATGGTGGAGGACCACCTCACCTAGTTCGGGGTGGCAGTCATTGAGGACATTTAGAAGGAAGGCAGCACAGGGTTCGTCTATGGTTTCCTTGGAAGTACCATGGGGTAAGATGATGCGGACCACTAGGTAGTAAAGGCAATGGGCTTCAGACCGGAGAATTGTGTATTGGGGGTATTTGGTGGTGGTTGGGTGGCCAAAATTGCAGAGAAGTTCTTGGTGAGCGTCGAGGGTGTTGGAAAGGGCAGGCTTGGCAGGGTTAAGATTGAGGTTGAGGACGTCCCTACCTAGAATAGTTGATTTGAATGAGGGTTTGGCAGGGTTGGTGGTCGTATCTTCGAGGTAGGCGAAGAACTAGTAGATAAGATCAGGTAACAATAGCCATCGACTTGAAATAAAGCCCAACACCCCATGTCGAAAAGTGTTGAGAGGAAGGGAAAATTCGTGTCTTTGAGGGCATTCAGGTCAAACCCTCTCATAGTAGAGAAGTTGTCTGGTTTTGAAGGATCCCAGGTGTTGGCACCGAAACTCTTGAGAGGACGTGGTGGGGGGAGTAGGGCAAGGGATCAAGGTGAAATCATCGGAGGAGGAGTTTGTGGAGGCGGTGTCAGGAGTGGAGGTGTGTTTGCTTGAGAGAAGCCGTTTGGCTACGCTGGAGGGGGCAGATAGGCAGGATTGTTGTCGTTTGGTCATGGTGGGGTCTGAGAAGATAGGAGTAGAAAGGGAAGGGAAAGGGACAGGCGAAGAGGATGAAGAAGTGGTTGGGGTGGAGGAAGAGGTGGGGTCTGGGTTAAATAGGCGAGAGAGAGGGTTTAAATGTGTGGAATGAAATGATGGCGATGACGGAAAGTGGATGGAAAAGCGAACGGAGAGCAGTTGGGAAGGGGAGAGAGGAGAGTGTGTCAGAGGCGGAGGCGTGATAGGGGAGTTAAATGGGGGATGGTTGTGATGGGATGGTTTTCGAAAACTGTTAGGGAGCTAAGGAAAGAGAGAGAGAGTAAAGGAAAGAGGGGGAGGGAAAAATAATTCTAAAAAAAATTGGGGGATATTTTCAAAAAGAGTAATTTTCAAAAAGAGCTGGAATCATGGCAGACAATGGACAAGTTAGTCGGATGTCTAGACAAGGCCAAATTTTTGTGAAGGGTGCTTTTGAAGACAGGCTAATGAGGACATCCGTTGTCAAGAAAAGCGGGATGTGGACGTACTTGTGCGGAGGTCTAAGGATCTCAAAGGGAGGAGAAAAGTTCCCCCTCAAGGAGAGCTTCCTATGAGGTTATGCCTCAGGTTGGAGCATGCGAGTTCACGTCGGATGAATGTGAATTGATCTTTTGGTGAGGGCTTGGTGCTGATGTCCGCCAGTTGTACGTGTGTGGGAATGAAGTCCAGGTTGATGTGTCCTTTCTCCACATGATCACAAATGAAATGATGGCGGACGCCAATGTGCTCGGTGCGGGAGTGTTGAACAGAATTCTTAGTGATCTGGATTACACTTAGATTGTCATACTTGATGGTTACATTTCTGTAGATAAGGCCAAAGTCCTCCATATGGTGGACTATATCCAGAGGATCTGAGCATAGTAGCCGTTGCAACTTACTTAACCTCAGTTGTGGATAGGGTTACTGAGGTTTGCTTTTTGGATAGGGATAATTTACGTATACCTCTTCAGGTTTATGACATTTATAAATCAAACCCTAAACTTTTTTATATGAATATGTACCTACCCTAAGCCTTTGAACCTATTTCTTTTAGCTACTTTTTCGACGAATGTTGCAACTTTTCTGGTAAATTTGTGATTTGTGATGAAATTTGTTTGCTGAAATGACAATAATTTTAGCAAACAAATTTCATCACATATCACATTCACCGGAAAACTTTCCAAATTGACTGGAACAATAGCTAAATAAAATTGGTTCAAAAGCTTATGGTGGCAAAATATTAGCTCAAAAATGTCAGGGTTGAAATTATAAACATCATAAACATATATGAATGGAGTATATGTAAATTTTCCATTAAAAAGTATTATTTTACCTTTAAAATACTATAATCAATATATATTAATTTAAGTAACTTATTGCAATCTATTCATTAATTTTTTTTATAAAAGTTAATATTGTTAAGGAGATTCTACCATAATTTAAACTTTTTCAAGTATCATAATTAAAAATATAACAACACTTGATACTGCCTTAAAAAACTATAATTAATATATTTTGATCATATCTTGTTGCACTAATTAATCATATTTATTGACATATAAATCTTTACAACCGATGAAATTTACTTTAGTTAAATTAATAAAAAAAAAATTTAACTATCATAGTTGAAAAAAGTTAACTATGATAGAATATATATATATATATATATATATATATATATATATATATATATATATATATATATACACACACACGCACGCGCACA
The DNA here is from genome assembly GCA_029582165.1 of Portulaca oleracea. NCBI lineage: Eukaryota > Viridiplantae > Streptophyta > Magnoliopsida > Caryophyllales > Portulacaceae > Portulaca > Portulaca oleracea. Next base: position 57,661,420 of record CM055869.1, read on the forward strand.
CATACACAACTATGAAAGCGCAATGAAGTTAACTGTACTCACTATGCTTCCCAGTAGACCTTGCAAAATTTACTCGAGTAACCTAACCGAGTTGTCCAAAACCATTCTTCAACCGACATTCGAAATAATGTCACCTGGTTTAGGTCCGAGAACTGAAATGACCCAATCATACTCGAACTAAACCTGAATTTTATCGTAAACTAAAATTACCGATACCCGAAATTACCTGATCTAATTCAAATGTAAACCAAAATGACCTACCTAAAGTGAATTGAATAGGGGAAAGGTATGACTGGAATCGATCCATATCCATTCTTAACTAAATCTAGGAAAAATCAAATTTATATATACGCAAAATGACTGGACCTACCTTTAACCAAACTTGTAGTAACCAAACCAGAAGTGAATTGAATTCGAATAATGCAAACTCGATTCAAATTGTAACCATCTTTGAGCTAACCCAACTCATAACCATTGTTATTTTGTATTTGTTTGTAAGTAGCTGTATGCAAGATGGTAAATTGGTAGTACAAAGATTCAGATAACGCCACAAATCTTTGAAAATGATGAAATTTTTCAACCATTTAAAACTATGTTAAAGATTTATCTTTTTCTTTTTTTTTACAAAAATAATTATCAAGGAATTTAGTAATAAATTATGGGTGTGTTTGGTGAGGATTTTCCTATTGATTTTTCGGTGTTTGGCAGTTGAAAATGGAGAAAATCATTTTCGAGTCCTCCTTTGTAAACTATTTTCTTAGATTCAACCTCATGAAAATCTATTTTCCCGGTCCAAATAGTAACCACACGACCTACATTGCCAACCTCTCTCGAGTTTGCTGAATTGCTGGAGAACGCTCGTTTCTTACAACTATTTTTCTCTCATCTGGCTCTTTCTCTCTCTTCCTTTTTCTCATGCTCGTTGTCAATGGGCCGACTACTCTAGAATTTTCCGAGAAACTTTCTAATACCGCCACAAACACCGCCTTTTAGGCGGCCGATTCTGCCGACCTTGAGAAATTTCCGATCTTCTCCGGGTTGAGAAAGGGAGCATCAGTGTCGTTCGGAGGTTAGAGAGAGGGAGCATCACCGATACCGATGGTCGTAACTTCGATGAGCGTTGGGGAGTTATCCACGTCGATGAGTAGAGCTTCATCGTTGAGCGGCGATTGAGGTAGTAGCAGAAGAAGAAGGGGAGAGAAACGGACAAGGGCACCGCCCTCACCACCGAAATGATTTTTCTTTGCACCAAATACACCCTAAGAGTGTTAAGTCATTGTGTAGATTTAGTTTGTCTATATATGATTGAAAAGAAATGAGAAAGTTGGATAAGAACCAGAGTCTTTCACTACTGGGTGAAGCGTAGGATTGTATCAAGATCTTCTTGTACAAAAGCTGAGCTTTTACTTTTATTGGTTGTAATGTATGATAGTAACTTTATTAATTTTAAGATGTATTTTTTTTATTGTCTGTTAAAAAAATGATTTCAAATTAACCTGACCTGATTTGATCTGATCCGATATTGAATCAAATCCTACCAAAACATGTACAATAACCTGCTAACATTGACCTGAAATCAACCAACCCTATTTTTACCTGAACCAATTCGAATCAAACCCGACATGTGATCAAGTACCACCCAACCAATAGTATGACCGATTAACATTGACTTAAAATCAACCGAGCTCATTTATAATCGAACCACTTCAGACCCAAACCGAAGTCCAATCAGAAATTGAACTGAACCATACTCGAACTAGATTAAACTGATTTATACCCGACCTGAACCGAGTCACTGTAACACATCAAAATATACCCAACCAAATCTTCAATGAAACCGAACCCATAACCAACTGATCCATGTCTCAACTGAAAAAGATTCGACCCCTTACTTCAACTGCACCCGATTAGCCCGTATATTCTATATCCAAAATATATCCGAACTTTATATTAACCGAACCCATACCCAACCCGGAATACCCATTCGTCAGGTCTACTTCTCATTCCCTCAACCAATGAGAACATTCCATTCATGCCTCAATATACATCAGCCGTTGATTTCTTCTGGTCATTTAAAAAACACAAAGACAACAATATTGAGATAATTACATTTATCCTATCTGACATATGTGGTAATAATTTTTGCACACCCGACATTTGATAAATAATTTTCACCCTACCTGACAATTTAAGTGATCGTAAATTTAAACCACCTAGGATATATTATAATGGTTTTTTGTGGGATTTTCCGGCAAGTATTAAAAAAATGAACAGGAAGTGACATGTTTACCCTTGCTATTAATTCATAGTATTTTCAATTAAAAATGAAATTACCTATTTACCCTTGTAGAAGACGACAGTGAGAAGAGTGGAGTGATATATTTCTTTTTTAGATCGACAGTCTTTTCCCCTTTTTCCCACACAAAACAATTGAAGGGTCAATATTGTTATTTCAATCGCAATCTTAAGGGCAGTTTGGTACTTTCACATAACTATATAGGGGTATTATTGTATTCTCATATCTCCGATGACAAGTTACTGGAATTTGACACAAAAAAAAAACACTTTCACTAAATGTCAAGTAGGGTGAAAATTATTTCTCAAATGTCGGGTGTGCAAAAATTATTACCACATATGTCAGGTAGGGTAAATGTAATACGCCGTAAAATTATCATGACCTCGCAAACATTTACAAAACAACTACTATAAATATAGCATTACCGTGATATAAAAAAAATATAACATTATAAAATGTCAAGAATTAGTGGTTAAAGTATTGCATTTAAAACCATGCAAAGTCAAACACGTAGAATTTTTGTGTTGCAGTGAATATTAATCCAAGCCAAAATCAATATTTCGAAATCCCACCTAGGCAAGGTATGGAGGGGTCGGATGAAGCAATCTTGCCCCGAAATTTTACATTTAAAGCGACCAATTTCAATTAAATCAAAATTTAGAAATTATTCCTCAACAACTACTTCATAAAAAAGGAACAGAAGAAATTCAATACAACATTTTATTTTGACCTATTACAATCTACATTAAAAAATAATCTTTTTCTAACTTCTCACACAATGCACTTAGATGATGCAATTTATTAGATGCACCTGGAGCATGTGCTTCAAATATTACGATTATTTATCCATATATATTAAATTGTTCACTCTTATTATTATAATTATTCATTTTATTATTATAATTAGGGTTATTGGATTCTAATAATACGAACTTTGGGCCATATAAGACTTAATAATACGAACTTTCGATTTGATTCTTAATAATATGAACTTTGACCCCCTATTGGCTACAGTAACACGCCACCGAGTTAGGGTTTTTTTTACTCACCGGTAAAATGACTTGGCAGGCCAGGCATGTGTTCCCTCTTGTTTGACCTTGCCACCTTAGCCATTGACCAAAAAAATGTCATGTCAGCAACTTATTTTCCCTCTCTCTCTCTCTCTCTCTCTCTACGTTCCAGAATCAGGAAAATTAGGAATTCCGCAAAACCCTCCTCTGCTTACAAATTCTGGTGTTGAAATTACGGTTTTGAAGAATTTGCAAACCTGCTTGAATCGAAGATTAAACTCGTAATCAACCACACAAAGTTTGATGCGCACCCAAGAACAAACAACGAGTGAGCCAAAATTCGACTAAGTCACACACATAAATTCATGAACAATTTAACCCCAAAGCCAGAAATAGATCAAGAACTAGGACATTCAACAAGAAACTTCAGAAAATCAACAAAGCATACCAAAGAATGAAGAGAGAGGCAGAAAATTCAGTCAAGAAACCAGCCATGAATCAATCGAAACCCAGAAATTAGAGCATTACTACCGAAATTGACCAAATTAGTACGAACAACCATAAAATTCAACCGAGTGCAGTGAACTCGAACCCAGATCAACAAAGCTATCTACAAATCAATTTCGAATCCAAAATAACATGCATCAACAAAATTGAATTTGAAAACTTTAGTAAAAACCCTAAAATTATAATCGAAGTTGTAAGAACAAATGAAAAGAAATCATGAGAACGAACCCTTAATTCGGGATGGAAGGTCGTCTACACTCAACTTCACCTTCATCAATCTCGACGAGGCGGGAGAAGGCGTTCCAGAGAGGAGCGAAGTGTAAGGGGGTGTTTGTGAGGAAGAGGAAGGTGATGTTGAGATTAGGGTTTCTGGAGCCGAGGCGAGAGAAGGCGAGGGAGGTGGCGGAGGATGATCAGAGGTTGGCGGAGGAGACGGCGCGGCGGAAGAGGGCGAGGTCGTCGAGCTCGTCGGAGGGGGAGACGGGGAGTTGTCGTGGTGGGAGGAATCGAGGGGCGAGGATGAAGATTATGGGGAGGGAGATTATCAGGGTGAAGATTAAGATGTACTGGGATTGATGGAATTGCAACATTTTTGATTGAATTTGATTGAAATTGAAGATGGGTTTTGGGATTGTGGACTAATCTAGTAAACTGGACTGAATTGAATTGAATGGAATTGAATCAAATCAGTGGGGTGTGGTTAATTGCAGGGGAAATCATATGTTTTCTTTGGTTTGTATGGATGAAGATGAACATCTGCAGATTCTGAAGGGTGGTTTGTTTGTGCAACGAAGAGAGAGAGAGAGGAGATAGGAGAGAGGAGAGAGGAGAGAGAGGGAGGATGACGTGGACAAATAATGCTGATTGGGCAAGTCAAAATTGACTAAATTCAACTCCTCCGCCGCCAACTAGGACTACCACCGAGTTAAAAACCCTAACTCATGCATGGCAAGTATTCAAAGTTCGTATTATTAAGAATCAAATCGAAAGTTCGTATTATTAAGTCTTATATGGCCCAAAGTTCGTATTATTAGAATCCAATAGACAATAACCCTTATAATTATTTACTTTTATTATTATAATCGTTCACTCTCAAATATTTAGAGCGCATGCTCAATCCGGTTACATTAATATATATTGGGTAAATGGAGGGAGTAGTATGTTTGTCAAATAGAAAGGCAGGGGTGTTGCAGAATATAAGGCCCAAACAAGACCAGGTTGGGGCCTAGACCCACGTGGATGGGCCCGAAATTATTGAAGCAAATGAGAGGTAGATATAAATTCAATGAAAAAAACATACTCCATCTATCTCTCTTTGTCTATTAAATTACTAATTTTTAGTCCCTCTTTATATTTATTAAATCAGCTAAATGTTATTTTATAATTTTGATATTCATTACATTCTTAATAAATAAATTTATTTTATATCATTTAAAGATTATTTTCAGTGATATTTTTGACAATTTGTAAAATTTGTACTATATTTTTATACTAATTGGTTTTGATAAAGTAATTTTGACGGAAATAATTAAGGATAGAGGAACTATAATATCAAATTTTTGGCCTTTTTTTTCCATGGATCTATCGGAATCAGTTTCTCTATGAACTTTTGTCTATGAAAATAAGATTACCTACATTTAGAACCCCAAATCACGTTCAAATATATTTCATCTGAGAGTATGTTGTTCTTGTTTTTGGACTATAATTTCAATTTTTTTATTTTCTTTTTGTCTTAACGGATATTCCATTTTGGATTTATCATAATTTGGACAAGGACTTTGTAGGTAGTAACGTCACTACGTCAGCATTTCTTTTAGCCATACAAGTGATACAACGCAAGCACGGTGCAATTAAAATCTTTGAAAAAAGTTAAGACTGGATTTAGGCCTTCTTCTTTTCTACCGTTGGTAAATTGCGGTACCACAATTTACCGCAGTTTATCACAATTCATCACTAAATACCATTTTACCACAATTCACCACAACCCACCACAAATTACTTTTTCCAATTTATTATATATCTTTAAAAAACCCACCACAACATACCAATAACCCACCACAACCTGCCACAATTTCACCAGGCCATACCGCGCCATACCGCAGAATACCGCATAATTAGATCAATAAATTCCTAAAAAAAAAAAGATCAATAAGATAATGGAACCAATGTTACTCCAATTTGTTTTTCTTTCATAAAAGTATATTTCCAATTTGTTTGTGAAGTTTGCAAGAATAAAAAAAAAAAAGTCAACCTTGAATTTATACTGTATCTGACGTAAAGTAGTACAATATCTTATCCCTTTTATTTTATCTTTACCTTCAGATATATGTTAGTCAAACTTTACAAACTTTAATTATTAATTAACATACACAATGTTATATTATATGAAAATATTATTATTAGATTCATGATAAAAGTACTATTATAAGACTAAAATATTATAATTTTTTGATAAAATATATTGTAAATAACTATTAGTCAAAGGACATTAAACACGGTATATTATATATTTATTATACGATGGTTAATGGAAAAAGATGGAGTACCGACGTCATTATCAAGGGTAATAATAAACACAGACAATGGTGTAAAAAAGAATTCTATCTTTTTCAAACATAAAGAGAAAAAGCAAAAATCGTTTCACACGCAAATTTTAGAAGGGCCTTACGATGTGTTTGATGGTAAAATTGTGAATTTGTAAGGGAATTTTTGTAGATATTCTAGAAAAATTTAAATCCAATAAGCAATAGAATGGTATGTCCGAAATGTAATTCAATTTTATATTATATGAAAATATTATTATTAGATTCATGATAAAAGTACTATTATAAGACTAAAATATTATAATTTTTTTGATAAAATATATTGTAAATAACTATTAGTCAAAGGACATTAAACACGGTATATTATATATTTATTATACGATGGTTAATGGAAAAAGATGGAGTACCGACGTCATTATCAAGGGTAATAATAAACACAGACAATGGTGTAAAAAAGAATTCTATCTTTTTCAAACATAAAGAGAAAAAGCAAAAATCGTTTCACACGCAAATTTTAGAAGGGCCTTACGATGTGTTTGATGGTAAAATTGTGAATTTGTAAGGGAATTTTTGTAGATATTCTAGAAAAATTTAAATCCAATAAGCAATAGAATGGTATGTCCGAAATGTAATTCAATTTTCAATTAAAATCTTATAATTGAAGGGGTCCTGATACATCTCTCAGACAAAAACTCCTCCAATGGGGGCTCAAAAAAGTGGGCAAATGTTTTGCATCTCTGGTTTTGAACTAGCTCTCCTAATCTGAACGCAAGGTGCGGTATACCATGCCGAGAAGGCTTACATTTCACTACGGAAGGAAGCGCATTAGTGCTTTGTCGGTCGTAATTGTTCCAATTTCATTGCAAGTTCTGAGGGCTTAGCGTAGCTGCATCGGCAGAGGAGAACTGAACGTCACTTCTGTCACGGTCAGTAGGATTGGATACCTGTTGAACCATGACACATTCAACATAGAGTTCAGACTCATGTGCCTTCCAGAACCAGGGGTCTTCGAGCCTGTTGCGTACAATTAGTCGCCGCACTTCTAGGTTAAATTTCAAAGTAAAAAAACCATTCAAAAAAAAAGGAAAAAAATGGAAAAACCAACCGAAATTAAGGAACGTTAGGTTTCAAAACTTTTCCAGGAAAGCTAGTCAATTGTACAAACTTTTCGATGTTTAGTTAGGACAAACAGATAGGTAAATTTTAGTGTGAGACTTATTATTTTACTCTCAACCTTAGTAGATAGTTTTCCAAATCAGCCCTAAAATAAGTCTTTACTAATATAATTTTTTCGAGATAAAATAAGAAGAGAAAAAAGGAAGAAGAAGAAAAGAAAAAAAAAAGCCAGGTCAGAGGAGAGAGAATTCGAGATTTGAGGAATTGGATGTCTGCAAGATGACGAAGCAATGAGCAGCAAATGACCACATCCATTTATTCATTTATCATTAACATCCCAAATCCCAACAATCTTTCTCTTTTCTCTGATTTGTCTTAATTAAACTTACTTTGCTTACCGCTAATTACTTAATTAATCAACTAATCCCCTTCTTTCTTTACTTGTCCCGCTCGTTCCAGATGCTGCTTATATAAATAACATCACACCTTAGACTTGGCCCCTTTTCTTCATCATCAATCATCAATCTTCTTCTTTGAATTTCTCTGAGTTTGAGCAACAATGGCGGAATTTGCAATGGAGGAGGAAGCTGAAATCGAGAAGCTTCCGATTGATATACTCTCTCATATCTTCTTGCTCATCCCTTCCTTCACCGATTTAGCTCAGTAAGTTTTCGTATACTTCAATTTTATTCCCTAATTTGGTTGTTTAATTTGTTCTCGTTGTTTGATCGTGTGGATTGTCATGTGAAAATAGGGCGAGCTGTGTGTGTAAGAAATGGAAGGAAGGAGTGAAGCAATCGTTGGGGAGACGACATAGTTTGAGCTTTTCTGGATGGAAAATGGATGATCATTCGACTGCTCGTGTTGTTCGTCTTGCTTATTCCTTGAAGGAGCTTGATATGTATGTAGACAACTCTTTTTCTCCCTTTTTTGATCGATTGATCGTTGTTTTCTTTGCGTAATTTTGTTGTTTTTTATTGTAGCTTGGAAATTTGATCATGAGGATTGTTGTTTGTTTGGTTTTGAGTGAGGTTGACTAGTCAATACTCAATAGAATTTGAATCCACTTTCATTGGATCATAGCTAAAGTAGTAGATGATGATGTTGAGTTGCATTTGATTGGAGGTGGTTTAATTTTTTTTTTAAGAGAATTTACAATTGTTGAAAATATTTTAGTTGAGATCAAAAGTTATCTGGTTCATTATCATGTGCATTTGGACATGGTGTTGATTCTTGTGTTTAGGAAAAGTGAATGATGCTAAATGGATGATGCATTAAAAGTTAAACTTTGGTAAATTTTGATAAAATAATATAAATTTTGGTAAGTAATAGGAAAAGTGATAGACGTGTAAATTTTGGTAAATTCCGATAATTTTTAGGATACGTTTGGTTGGTAAAAAATCTTAGTAAAATTGTCAATTTTCCTAGGTTAATTTATTTTCCCTATGTTTGAATGTATGGGAAAAATTTTATAGGGCCCCCACAATTTCCTGTATTTTCCTAGGGAATTTTTCCCTGGGCTAAAGGAAATTTTTCCCATGAAAAAATTTTCATGACAAAATTTCCCCAAAAAAAGTTTCCCTAGGGTTTCTACCAAATGCTCCCTTAGTAAATATTTACCCACCTTAAATTGAAATGGAGTTGTTGTTTGAAGACTTTGAAGAGAATGAAATTGTTGAAAATATTTAAGGTGAGATGAGAAAATGTGCTTTGCATTATCATGTGTATTTGATCATATAGTGTTGATTTTTGTGTATTAAACGTTCAATTCAGCTAGGTAAAAAAAAAATCGCCTTTTATTTAGCAGCCTCTTGAAGTAGACACATTTGTGATTTGTCATCTTAAACCCTCAATTCATTGAAATTGACTACTCAATAGAACCCGCTTTCATGGGATCCTAGCTAAAGTAGTAGATGATGTTGTTGGTTCCATTGGAGGAGGTTGATTTTTGAAGAAAAAGAAGGTGCTGAAAACATGTAAACTGAGATGAAAAAAATGTGGGGTTTTCTTGTATCGTGTGTATTCAATCACAGTGTGTTGATTTTGATTTTGTTTACATGTTGAATCAGTTCGAGAAGTCGATGGGGTTGTCAGATAACGGATGACGGTCTGTTTGAGATATCCATGGCAGAGTGTATCGGTAACTTGACCTCAATCTCGGTGTGGGGCATGGTAGGGATCACAGACAGGGGTGTTATTCAGCTGGTAAGTAATGTTCTCTACTCATATTGTTGTTCAATTTGTTTTCTTGTTCACTATCATTTATGCACATTTTTATGTTTCTCTAAGCTAAACCCAAGAACAGAAAAAGAAAGGCAGGTAAGAGCCTTAGATAATAGTTTATCAAAGCGAAGCGTAAAGATCACATAGTAGTATTTTGGGGGTTTTTATACCATGGGATGCGTGGTTTCGATAAGCTCAAACTTCGGAAGTTCTTGGGGTATTAACAACCCTTGGGAATTTAGATCTAGCAAAATTTGATCTGACCCGCCTGAAGGTTTAGGGTTTTGAACACGATTCCCAAACTCGAAACCTAAACCTGAAACTGACCCGTACTGAACCCAACCAGTATTTAACCTACTCACCTGAGTTGACAGGTCTACTTGGGATGCATAAGTTTACATCTGATGGAGCTCAGTTTCGTCCTTAAAAACATTCTGAATTAGGATCCACTTCTCTTGAGTTGCATTGTGTATAAGCTTTTGGATAGAATATTACTGCAGAACCATCTCAACTAAAAGCTTAATATTAGTTCAAGACCCAATGATGGCTTTTTTATAGTTTAACACACGCCCTTACGTGAATACCCAGTCGGTTTGAAGCGTGGATGCTGCAAAAGCCTCCGAAAATAAACGTGGGGTTGCTGAGATTCAAACCCGAGACCTCCTACTCAGTTTGACTCTGATATCATATGCAACTATCTCAACTGAAAACTTAAATTAATAAGTGAAGGCTCTGATGTTTTTTTTTGTAATCCAACTCCAGCTAGCGGAAAGCCTTGCTTTTGATAGCTACTATATTTAACATATAGATAACTGGGAAAGTTGGGTGCTTGCTTATTTCTGAATATTTGGTCATTCTTCAGAGTGTTTTTTTTTTTTTATGCCAAACTCAGAATCTGTCCTTATGATTCTGCTGTTTTTTCTCTATAGAGAACATGTGCTATTGCCAAATTGTCAATTTATCACATGTGAGGCATAACCCATTGATCTAGTTTTCCCTCATACGACTTCCATAGAAAGAAATGATGAAGTTATGAATACTGTTGTTGGAGAAAGGCTTGCTTCTCGGTTACTTCTCCACATCACATATAGATAGACCTATCAATTCGGACGGGCTGGTTCGACGCAGGCTGGGTTTGGGTTTATTTAAGTTTCAGTTTGGAAATCATATTCGAAACCCTAAAGTTTCAAGCGGTTTCAGGTCGGGTCAAATTTTGACATGTCTACATAGATAAGACAGAAAACTTTATGTTTATTTCGGAACATCTCATGTAGTCTTTCTTGGGCATAATTTGACTGTTGATATGAAAGTCCAGGCTGGTTGTCTTTTTACTGAAACTGCAAGTTACTTAGAAATATGATAAAAATGGATTCTTTCTGATCGCCCTTCCTTACACGACGCGATAATCTGGAAAATGCTTCAGCATATGTTCTTCTTCGGGTAGAAGTTTAACCTCGAATTCTGTTCCTCGGTTGCAGGTCTCGAGATCTACTGCATTGCAGCACCTGAACATTGGTGGGACATTTATCACTGATGAATCTCTCTTTGCAATTGGAAACAGTTGCCCACATTTGAAGGTTATATATCTACTCTCTAGTACTGAATTCTGGTTCTTTTTCATTTGGTTTCGATTCTTGTTGAGCCGACTTTAATGTCCAAACCGACAAATTTGACCCAACTCGAATGTCCCACATGATGACATGAACCCGACCAACCCAGATCCAAAAATGCCAGTATTAATGACCTGAATTGGCACAAAACTGAAATTGATCCAAGCCCGACCCAACCCAAATCTTGTCGAGCTAACCAACTTGAATGTCCCACCTGAACCCGACCAACCCAGGCCCAAAAATGCCAAAATTAATGACCTGAAATCGACAAAAACCTGAAATGGCCCACCCGAGCACCACTCAAACCCGACCTGAATCTTGCTGACCCGAATCGGCCCAAACCAAGACCGACCTGAAGGACATGATTGCCAGGTCGACCTCTGACGGTTGCTTTTCGCAGAGCATAGTCCTGTGGAGCTGCCGCCACGTGACTGAAATCGGGCTTCTTTACCTCGTAAACAAGTGCCGGAAGCTCCAGTCGATAAACGTGTGGGGCACTCGGGTCCCCGTGGATGGGCTCATGGGGCTGCTCATGATCAGCCCGGCCCTACAGATCAAATCTTCCGGTCTTCTTATGCCGAACACTCAAGCTATTCCGGTTTAATCTGCTGAGTGAGTACTCTGGGCCATCTGATTCTTCGAAGGAAGTTCATATGCTTTGTGCGCAAATAATGGAGAATGAATGAATGTGTGTACAGATTGTTTCAATGGATTTATGATGAATGAACACGGATTCAACCCCAGACGAAAAATAAGCTTAAGATTTGTGTATATGCTCAATCGATTTGTAATTAGAACTGCCCGTGTGTTGGTTCGTTCATTCAAGGCCTTAATAAGACATCTATTGCCCTGTCGCATTGATGTAATTGTTAATATTCTTATCATTGTATGAAGTACAAAATCAAATCTTCACGTTATTATATTAAGTACGCTTAATTGTGAAATTTTCAAGAAATGAACTTCCCGAATGAAAAAATGCACGTTAATGATATAAATAACTATTTAAACCCAAGTTTCACTATCTTGATCTCACATTGATGTGAGAACTAAATTTTTGAAGATAACATGACATGACATTTTCTTGTACATCTTCTCATTTCCAAAATAAAAGAACAAATACTATGAACTTATGAAACATCATCTGAAAAATCAAATGGCATCATGCAGCTATATATTGTCTATGATATATACCTATAAGAAGAATACAACACATGAACTGATTAATAATGAAGGGTAAACACATCAATTCAATGAAATGAATGATCTGAGGCGAGGCGAGGCGAGCCGAGCTTCCTTAATGGAGGAATACCAGCTTGTATATAATATGATGATGATCAGCCACCAATAATAACACGAGCACCGTCGCCTGACTCGCAGATCAAAACTGCGGCTTCCGGGGCGATTTTGCTCGCGAGCTCCGGCTGAAGCTTCCTGTACTCGGTTTTCACAAATGCGGCGGCTTCTGATGCGAGATCGGCATCCACAAATGCGATGCAGCAACCCCGGAATCCAGCCCCGCTGAACCGGGCCCCGTAGACTCCGGGGGCTCTGAGGAGGACCTCGTATAGGTCGATCAGAGGTTTACAGCCTGAAAAGTGGGAGGAGAGTGAGTGTTGAAAACAGCCTCGTCCCAGTCTTGAATTAGGGTTTAGGGTTAGGGTTAAGGTTTAAGGTTTAGGGTTAGGTTGACTCATTTAATAAATGGGGCAGTTTCGTGCTAGTTTTGGAAACAGCTTAAATTTGTTCAGAATTGAGAAATTAATGTGTGTTTAAGGCAAATGGTGTAGTCGAGGCTCGAGTCGACTTGTGGATCGAAATTGGTGCGGACGGTGTCAGATTCGGGTTTCCCTTGACAATTTCAGGCCGGATTCTAGTTGGGTCACTTTTGTGTTAGTCTTGATTATTCACAATTGGAAAATTGACGTGTTCTTGAGTTAAATGGTATAATCATGTCCACTTAGGGTCAAAAAATCGGTTTGGTCCATGTTCAGTTCGGGGCAAGTTAACCTTTTCTTCATTTCCCTCGCTATTTTTCCTTTATATGTCCGAAAAGAATGCATGTAGATTTACCTTGCAATTTAGACCAGGGTTTACCTCTAGGTTCGAGTTTCTGCCAATAATTTCAGGTTGGGTCATCCTAGTCTTGAAAGCAACTTAAATTTATTCAGAATTGAAAGATTAACGCGCTTTAAGGTAAATAGTCTAATCGTGTCGACTTTGGGTCGAAATCAGTTCAGTTCATGTCTAGTCAGTTTTTTTTGTCAATAATTTAGGCAGGTTATCGTGTTGGGACAAGCTTTCCTAGCTTTAAAAATGACACAAAAGCTTATGGAAGAAGTGAACCGTCCGTTTTGGGCAACACAAATTCATTCATCCAACTATATCAGAAGAAGCAATTTACATTCATACCGCATTCATAGTTCTCAATGGAGCTTCGACCGGATGCTGTAATTAACCTTCCGAACTCATCCAACCTACCAGAAGTCCACGCTTCAAGTCCTACACCAAATCACGTGCAGAAAAAAGCAAAAAGATCGACATCAGATGTCATTAATAAAAGAAAAAGAACAGAAGAATGATGAATGCGAAACAGTTGATTTCATGTTCAACCTTTCATAACACGGGTGTTCTCCGAGAAATAATGCTCTGCTCTTCGAGCTAGGACAGGTTCCAGTTTTCCCTACAGAGCAGTCATTTATGAAGCATTTTAATTGATAGACTTCCATCATGGTATTTTAATGTTTTATGAGAGCAAAAAAAAAAAAAAAGTCAGGTCGGGCCGGATCGGAAGTAGACCTAATATTAGGTCATTTGAGTACGGTTAACTTCCAGTTCGGGCGTTTCCGGTCAACGAGATTCGGGTTTGTGTTGTTTGGTATTAAGTATGATATGCTAGTTTAGGGAAAACGAACATTATTTTTGTGAAAAATAAATTCTGATCGGGTCTTTTCGGGATTGGTTTGGGTTATTCGGGTCGGATCGGGTTTGGTTTTAGCCCCCAAAAAAAAAAAACTTTGGAGAAAACCAGTATTGGAGGATAGAACTCACAGACTACCTTGTGAGCTTCATATGCTTCATGTCCAACTGTTGTGTTACAAGACAACCAAGGAATTAGAATACCGAGGGTATTATAATTTGCAGAAAATGGTCATTTTATTATACATTTATACGTAAAAAAATAAATAAAATTTGGCATAGGACCAAAATCTCACCATTGGATAGAATCGGCTCTACTTCGGACCGCCCAGAAGCACTGCAATGCATGACAACACGACCAAAATTAACGCTTGATTCGACTCATATTCTTTTACCAGCAGATTATGAGACTCTGACAAGCTTAAGTATTAAGTTCTTCTGAATATTCACGAACTATGACGCACAACTCTAAGTGTGGTGGGTCCAACTCTCACGGGTTTGGGGAGATCCAGATTTAGTCAGTCTTACCTCGACAATACTGATTCCATGACACCCACAAAAAAAAAATGTAGAAGAAACATAGCATTTAGATATAAATGGCAAAGTAGCCATGTCTAAAGCTTGTCCTTCCTAGATTGAACTTCTATGACACTCGCAATTCAAATTATAATGAGATATGGAATTTCTTTAAAATAGCCGATTCTAGACCTGACAGTTCGGGTGGGTGGGTCAGTTTTAGTTTTGGAAATTCCGGGCCTAACCTTAAACTTTCGAAGGGGTTCGGGTCGGGTCAGATTCTGCCCAACTCTAGACTATTCTGACACCCGTATCCATTTCCACATTGCCCACCCATACCCAAGTCCAAGTACCATGGTTGAAATTTCACATTTTATACATCTAAGGAATCACATGTAGAGAGTAAGTATTCACAATTCGCAAAGGATCAACTTCGGTTACATAAAGTTTCGGGTTTCTCAAGGAGGACTGAAATGGTCTAAGCCCTAAAGTTTCAGGCAAGTTTCAATCATGTTTTGAAGAGAGGTTAACTTTTCTCACCCTAACCTAAGCATGCAAGGAAAAGTTACTTATTCAAGTCAAATATACCATAAGAAAAAGACCTCACTTTAGAAGAACTCTGGCAGCTTCTCGACATTCAGCAACTCGACGGTTATATCCAATGTTACTTGTCAAAGCCTGCTTCAAACCGGAACTCGCCAGCAGTATTTTGTATGATGATTTGTGGGCCCCATTTACGCCGTTCCCATGCACAATCTGAGGGCTTATGAGCTCGTGCTCCTTGGTCTTTAAGATTGAGATTGAAACCAAAGGACAAAGTGACTCAGAACAAGAAAAAAATAAATCAGCCCGAGAGGTAGAAGTATCTTATTGTAACACACTTTCCTAAGAATTTCTACGAGAAAAATCAGCTCGTTATATACGATTTGACAATGTTTTGCAGGCCAGCGCCTTGAAACCGCAAGCCTTATACCAGAGGAGAAAAAAGAACAAGAAATTCCAAAAAATACGAAAAGTGGAAGAAATGCTGCAAATATGGTGTATTTTTTATTTTTATTTTTTGAGAAACGTGACGATGGAATTGATGAAAGTTCCGAAGCTACCTTACAGTCCATGAAGGTCAGACAGCCGCATCTCGAAAGCAGAATTGCAGATTGATCCAATATGCCATTGCTCAACCCTAAATATTCGTTTTCGATCAGCCTGCATTGTATAATGAAGTCGTACTTAGAGGAAGCCAACTGATAATTCAGGATGGTTACGAAGTGCAGAACATACAATGCAAGTTACTCAGAACAATAAGATAAAAATGTACTTACCGATCATACTCGATGTTTTCTGTTGGAGATACCGACATATTATTTGCACTTTCTAACGCCAACAAGTACGCAACACCAACCTGATGTGAGGAAAAAAAAATTACCGGTCAAAACATCGACACCATGGAAGGCTACTTTCTTCTTCTAGTGTCCCAGTCATCATCATAAAGTGCACACAGATAACAATTTTTTTTTATATATATATATTTATCCCATCAGCATTTTTTTTTTTTTGAGAGGAAAAATAGTACAATCATTCCTAGTCAAGCCAGCACCAGCTGAAAAACTGTTATCGTTCCCAGCCCGAAGTTCCGTGATAAATAATTATTTTATGCATAAATGATAAATCTAGCAAGTGAAATTAAGGGGCTTAACTTACAGCAGCAGAAGAGCTGAGACCTGAGCTGTCAAGTCCCATGGAACCACTAATCACGCCGATAATACCCTGGAAGATCCACAAATGACAACTCATTAACTCGAATTTCTCAATGGATTACATAGTAATTGCCTAAAATCAATATATATTACATGCACCCGGTATGTACTCCAGATATTTGCGAGTGAACAGTCATAATAATGAGAGTGAACAACCTAATATATGTGGGTGAATAATTCAATCTTTTGCGGAAAGTTAAATGCAAGCAAAGAATTTGTCACCTGGTTGAGAATGTTCCCTTTGCATTGTAACGCATATAGAGCTCCTCTGGCATATCTTCCCCAAGCACACTCCTCCTCCTCCTGTTTGACTGAACCATTTGTATTGGTAGTTCCATTTGCCTTGATAGACTTTTTAGGATGTTGGGTTTCATCAACTCTGCAACATGAATCCGGAAAAGGATTAGGTGAATTCAGCTTGGGTCACTAAAACTGACCATCAAATATTGTCATAAAAAGATTCATAAGAAGGCACTCATGGAGGGATTCAAAGAAGTTTTGGTAGTGTTCGCAGGACAGGATGGGATGGCATAGTGAACAACTGATTTCAGGCAATTATGTTCAACGTTATAGATAGCACAACGTAAATTTCCCGAGAAGATTGCAATTACGTAAAGCACATAATTCACGAAAAGAAAGTTAATAAATTGAACGTATAAATGTTGGTCTCCATTTTGGAACAGCCATCATTGCTGATATCGAAGGTCATTCACAATTTTGAAATGATCATATGGAGCAGGGCAAATTAGATGCTAGTAACTATAGAATGTTTGGCACATTCCTGAAAAACAAGTATATCAACTAATTTTTGTTCTCCATCTGAATTGAACTAACTTTTCCTTCTAAAGTCATGTATGCAGTCTAAATTTAAGGAGCTGATGAAATCTGTTCATATGGAGTTGGGCAAATTAGATGGAACAATAATACAATCGTTAGGCTAACAGAAAGACAAGCATGAGAAGAGTTGTTTTACTCCTCCTAACCTGAATCTTATTTCTCCTTCAAACTGTGCAGAACGCAATATTACCTGCAAGGCAAGGTGTCTAGATTGTGAGATTGGCGACAAAATTGCTTAGTGCTTTTATGATATGCTTTTAAAATAACAGGTTCTAACATATATGGCATGTTGAAGAGAAACTAAAAAGCAGATTCCCACGTCACAAGTCATGCCAAATCAGCAATTACAACCATTGTTCACCTTCAATCACACTGGAGTCTCAAAATAATCCTCCAAGTCTATGAGATAGACTATCAGTAGGCCACTCAATGAGCATAGAGTGCATAGTACTTTCCCTTCCTAGAAGAGTCCAAAGTTGCAACAAATTCTTGATAAATTCAGCTAACGGTCTCTTGGCAAGATGACATGCAATTTTTTTGTTTGTCATAGAGCACCATGTCAGGTTCATCATTATCCCCATGGAAAAAGCGTTTGCTTGCTCCTTTGTTCAAAATTTCCCCTTCCAAAAATCTCGTAAAGGTTCTATAAACAATAGTATGGACCAACCTCACTGTATGAAAGAAGTGGAAAGTAATTGGATTAACATGTTGTTTGACTACCCCATGATTTGAATGAATCTTATTCCTATGGCTGTGGTAGTGACATACTCCTCGGCGGTGGCTACTAGAGTCAGACAAGGAGATTAAGGTACCCAGTCTGTAGGTTAATACTCTCGTGCCTAAATTGACCTCTTCAGCCCCTTATTTAAGTAGGAAAGACTTGTAACTGATTCACTATTCACTAAGAATCGGTCATAATTACTTAGGCCAAATTATGTGGTTGTTACTTTATAACTGTCAACAGCTCCCACTCGGTCGCATAAGCCATGATAAAGTCGCTATGGCATATCTCTCTCTCTAAGCATCATATTGAGAATGAGGTGAGTGACCAACAATTACAAGTAGTGTTATATTAAGTCACCAACTAACTAACACAACACTTTCAAATAAACAATCCCTTGAATCATCTTGGCATCACCATATCACATACAATGTCCCTCTATCCCGGACATGTATGATTATACTTCAAATATAATCGCCCAGGTTGAGTAACAGTAAGGGTGATGGCAATATTATCATATAGCCCTCGTAACAAAAGTAAAGGATATCACCTCTCAATGTTAAAAAGTATTTGACCAGATATATCTCATTAACATGCTTTGGAAGATTGCTTAAGGCCACCCCAAATCAAGATGACAACTCATGCCTTCTATTGTTCTTGATCCAAAACCAATAGAATGATCCATAGAAAATAGTGCTTTACTAGCCTATCCAATCTTGAAACTTATTAGCTATTGAGTCCAACATATGATCCAAGGCACATCCATACATTCACTTCATAAAGTATTCATGAAGATAGAACCTCTTCACAAAGGAATGCTCCCACAAATCACAAGAACACATCAAGGAATTGCTCCTTTATCATACTCTCTGGATTTTAGGACGTATATATAACCTGTCTAATCTTATTCATGATCATTCCCACTATCACTCAGACATGTAAAATCACGAACATGTTAAGAGCTACTCCCACTAACTCCAAGAGATATAGGTCGTTTGAACATAATAAATAACTGCATGTTTAAGACTTAAATATGAGAAATAACCTCATGTTTAAGACTAGACTAGATATAAAGGACATTCATATCCTCTTTGCTCTTCCTTCAATCAAACGACTACCAGCACCATCTCTTGATGATAGGGGGGAATAGGTAACTCTCATTTTATATCATGCACCACAACATGTTCCTCTCCTTACCAGCAAGACATCATAACTCCATTATGCAACCAAGCTATGAGGCTCTAGAATCATGTTGCAGTAGCGAATGAAGAATTCAAACAGCACAACAATCTCTAAATTCAAACAAACCAAAGACACATTCTATCAAGGTATGCCACTCCAACATCGGTTAAATTTCAAAGGCTGCCTGTGTCATAGTCACAATCATAGTTATCGGAATCGCCACATATCCCTACAATCCCTGTTCGAGGAGCAAGCGTTCTAAAGCCAATCTCTAAATTCAAACTAACTATCCAAAAACCGTTCTTATTAACTATGGTCGCAAGAGATTTAAAGTTTACTATATCCTAATTAGCTCCAAATATTTTTGGATCTAGAACTTTGACATAGCCATATACCGGTGCTCAAAAGCAGAGATAAAACCAAAACCAATACTCCGAAATCCCGCCCAAGCAAGGTATGGAGGGGTCGGATGTTGCAATCTTACCCTTAACTTGTGCACTTTAGGGAGGTTGGTTCCAATTGACCCAAGATTTAAAAATCGTTTGCTACCTTCTACTCCATGGAAAAGAAGTAGAGAAGATTTAATGAGGAATTTTACTTTAGTCCATTACAATCTTCCACAACAGAAGGAGGTGCATTGCATGCCAGCTCACATAAAATAAATTGCAACTTTCCCCGTTATAGGATAAAAGAGAAATGTACCTCTGGATTCCCAGAAGGGACAAATGCAAGGAGAAGTCCCAAGTTTATTGCCATAGCTGATACAGCTCCTCCCTGATGTGACCAAAGCAGCCAGAGGGAATAAGGGCGTAAACCAAAGCCATAACAAAATATAACTTTTACTCTAGTATACCTAAGTAGATATAGAATAAGCTCCTAAACTTTCGTAAAAAACGGTCTTCACAAAATAACAGATTTTGAACTGACCTGATGGTCGACATGAGCACCCAGAGGACAAATCCTGTATGGGGAGACAACCACCCTAACCTCCTTAGGGCTTCTTCTAGACATCCTAGCTACTGCCTCTCTTAAGTCATTTAACTGCAGGAAAAGCATTCGAAGGTAGACAACACAATCAATTAGTAAGCAAGCCTTAATAAGAGAAACAATTACAAAAAGAGAGAGACTTTTGATGTGGGGACACTTCTTCCCATGATTATTTACTATTAGGATTTTGCGAAGTAGCAGAACCCAAAACAACATAGGAGATAGGTAGAAACCCGTCTTTCCACCGCTATGCAAATATCAGAGAAGCAAAATTAACATTGCAATCAACAATAATTTTTCTATGGACTTCCAGACAGTGTGTCATATGACTTGGGATAAAATTTTGAGTCATGGGTATGGAACATTTACAATCTACGCACAAGACCTATTGCTCATGTAATTTGGGTTCCTCATCAATAAATACACTAAAATGACACTAACGGAGGTAAATCCATACATAGGTCACAAAATTTTTGGAGATTTGGATACTCCTAAGCTACCTCCAAACCAAAATACAAGGATAAGGTGAAAAGAGACAATAAAAAGTTCTTCTCATCCCCATAACTAAACAAAAGACCGATGATCTCGACGTTGCCATTATACACAAGTTTGTTGGCAACAAGCCTCCTCTAACATATCCAACCGGGATTCGCATTCTAGAGTGAGTGATCTTAGCTTTAGCCTGAATTAGGCCAACTAATGTATTAACCAACAATCCATATTCTTCCCTAGTCGATCCTAGCGACATCCCTATAGCTATGACATAGAATCATCTTACCCCACATTAATAAATTTCAACCACCTAAACATAAGCAAGCTCAACTAATTCCAGCTCATATACATCCAACATAGATGGTGCCAAATTTCAGAATCAATAAAACATCAAAACTTATCTAGCAGCTCCAAATACAATGCCCAGTATTAAATTTCAAGTTTCAAACACAACAAAGTAACCCATCACTATCTTGAGTAATATAATCCACCATTATCAAAAACAAATCCACCATAACAACATACAAATCATGAAATCAAGAACAACTACTGAATTCAAAGTACCCCCCCCCCCCAAAAAAAAAAAAAATCTAGCCATTCAATGGTGGGTAATACTAGTATACAAACACAACAAAGCCCACAACATAAACACCCAGAATATGATACGATGCATCAGATTAAATCATACCCAGAAAAAAAAAATATGATTCAATCATTCAAACTAATCATTCTTACCTCTGCTTCGGAGGGCCATTTACATTCACCCATTTTCAGAATTCCTCCCCAACAAATTTCTCCCACTTCACTGCGGTGAAAATATGGGTTTAACCCAAGAGATCTCTGAATTTATTGAGAAAAACTAATAAGAATAAAAGGGAAGTAATAAGGGAGGGAGATATTTCTCTATCTGGGTAATAATGGCGAAAATGGGTAGATTTGATATGACAACACAGAAATAGTTATGGCGTCAAAATCGAATGAAATCCCTAAAATCTGTAAAAGGGGAAGAATGCCATGGAAATTGATTGAGATTAGAGAGAGAGGGAGGTAGCGGCACACTATGAATATGAACACAGAGATTGATTTATGGTTCGTTAGTCACTTCATAAATTAGACACTTTACGTCAAAAAAAGAATTGAAATAAAATAAAATAAAATAAAATAATAAAGAGGGTGATGTGTTAATCAACGGTTGAATGTACGGGCGATTTACTTATGATGTATTCGGCGGGACTATAGTACTACTATTGCACCTAAAATGCAATAATTGATGGGTAATCATCACTCCCACCATTAATACTCCATAATAATTCACATTTTGATTGAATTTTAATCTAAATTATTCATAAATTATAATGAGTTACGATATGAAATTATTAACATTAGAAAGATTTTTATTAAAAATTACAATGGAGGTAACTTCATATTGTAACTCACTGTAATTTATGAATAATTACAGATTAAAATTTAGTCAAAGTGTCAATTAATATGCAATGGATGGAGTATTTCACAATGCTTTTTGGGTGTTTATTATTTTATAGAGTTAGGGCACATAAATTTTGGTAAATATTAATTAGTAAAATATTAGAAAAAAGTCAAATTTTGAAAAATTTATAAAATATATGATGAAGACTCAATTATATATTACCTAAATTATCCAAAATTTTCTGAATTTTACACATTTTTTAATATTTTTAATTAATATTCATCAAAATTTATCTAACATAAATATTTATCTAAAAGATCAAAATTTTTTTATAAAAATTTTCAGCACATAATTTTAATATAAATTTAATTACTTATAACTTTCTATATTTTCCTTTAAACTAATCGTTATTATCTTCCAAAAAAATAATAACATTATTATTCTCTGTAAATTTGATCATTTAGTAAAGGTTATTTTTTAACTTATTGAGGAACGGAAGGAGTTTATGAATCTTGATTAATTTACTCTTCTCTTTTTTCTTACAATATTGTTGAGTTTATTATTTTTTTTTATTTTTGAAGCAATATTGTTCAATTAATTTTGTAACCATATAATTCCTTTATTTCAAACATGCCATCTGATCTGATAACTTTTTTTTAGATAAACCGCCGACTAAGCAAAACTAATTATTGTTACTCAAAAAATAAGACATATCATCCCCCAGTCAAGGCAAGAGAATCCTCAGGTCCATCCTCCAGCCAGAGCCTATCACCCAGGTCAAGGGGTTGAAGGTGGGCTAGAGAATGGACAACCCTATTCTACACTCTAATTATACATGATGCCATGAAATAACCGGAAATAAAACCCTGAAATAAAACTGCTAACTTTAAAATTTTAGCAATGATCAAACTCATGGTGCTACTTCCTTTAAATGTATTGCCCCGCTATTTCATAATATTTTTAGTTTACAATTCTAACATGTATTTAGTTACTTATAACCCGATGTACTTGCTCTGAAATTAATAATTAATATAATTTTAACTATTAATGTTATTTGTCTAAACTTTTTCTCTTCAACGCTAAGAAAGATTACCTTTGTCGCGAATTACTTGTCAATTTTTTTAGCTATCTTGTCCCTTTTATTTGTCAATTTTACAATTTCAATTATTAAAATACTCCGTACTAATTCTACCCTTATTAATGATGCATTGAAAGTGTAAAGGTTCAAGAGAATTTGAATTGTGAAAAGTTACTACTAAGTGAAAGGAGTATACTTGTCCAAGTGTAATTTTTTTATTCAATTTTCTAGAGACATTGAACTTATAAAACTAGTTATCATAACACTCCTTCAGGGACAGACCTAGTATTATGTAGATTTTTAAAACAATGCATAACAAACCAAATATAAGATGTTTTAGAATTCTAAATTGTTGGAATTAGCAAGTATGCATTACTTACAAGTAAAAATCACCTCTAGGCTTACATCAAGTTATTGGATAAGCTCTATCTCTATTCATGATTGGTGAAAACTAAATGGATATTAAAACTTCAAGATTTTTGAGTAATTGTATGTGCTAATCAAGGATGGAAAATCATATGTAACATGGTTACCTAGCCACACTTGTCTAGAGTACTCTAGATAATTCTATGAGGCTTTACAATGAATGAACCATAAATCTAGTATTTCAAAAGGATCAAACACATCAAAATCATTAGTTAAAATGACAATTACTTGGCCTCCTTGAGTTGTAAAAACATATCCAACTTTAGTCAACTTTAAGTAGAAGTAGGTATATCGATTTTTCATGGATAATAATAACGAATTTCAATATTATCCCGCTAACTCGAGGTGCAATAGAGTTTATATGCATGCAGTCTTCACAAAATATATGAAGAGATTGATTTTGGCGGACCAAGAAAAGTGAGGCCAAAACCATTTGGAAAATCAAGTCAATTCATCATGTTAACTCTTTGCTTACGAATCTTAAATTCGAATAATTGAACATGACCCAACTAAAAACCAGGTCAGTCCAAGTTTAGCGATCAAGAGTTAGTTTGTCCAAATTTGAGCCCAAACACATTCAGAAACCTCTAATTCGGGTTTGGACAAATTTGGACAAAACAATGTCCAGATTATGCTCTTATTGGGCTAAACTTATGTAACTTGTAGGCCCGCGAGGGGAAAAGGTAAATACTATTCAATTTATGTACTATAGATGAAAATTTTTTCGAACATGATAGTTAAAAATATGTTTTACATATAGAAAGTTAAAATTAATATATATTGATCAGTCGACTTGTTCCAACAAATAACACTATTGATGAATATACAAACTTTTTACAAAATTCAATATTACAGAAGAGATTTTATCACAGTTTGAATTTTTTTCAACTATCATAGTTAAAAATTATAACCGTTAATTCTACTTTAAAAAAAATTGAAATCAATATATTTTGATCAAAGCAATTTGTTACAACGGTAAATCATATTTTATCAATACAAATCATTTTAATGAATGAGATTTATTTTATTCAAAACTAATAGTAAGAAACTTAACTTTTAACTACCATAATTAAATATAAAATCAACTATGATAGGATTTTGATTTTTGATACAATATAGAGAGAGAGAGAGATTATAGTACATGCTGCATTGAATTTGAACATGATCCAAATGACCTGTTTAAAATGGCTGATTGAATACGTATCCAATCAAGTTCAGTCTCTTTGGATTTTGTTTCACTTGTCAATTATTGTTGTTACGTAAATAACACTGCAAATCCACATTCAAATGGATAGTATTGGCAGTAAAGTTCTACTCGAAGATATCTTGCAACTCAGGAATAGAGCTAACAAAATTTCATCTAACCTGAATATCCAAATTTGTTCGTCTCGGAAAAAAATGAGTCCGATCGTAGATTTTTCGTCTGAATTCTGAACTGATCGAAAATTCAAGCATGACATCTATCATATTTTATTGTCTGAACTTGACTTTTAACCTGAATTTATGTAAGTCTAATTGTTCGACCCATAAAAGTTAAAAATCGAAGAATGGTCATCATTTTTCCATCGGAATTTTAACATTGATTGATTTGACCAATCCGAATTTGACTTGGTCCTGAATTTTTGCAAAGACTACTTCATGGGTTGGGACTAGGGCCCATACACTCCATGGCAATTTGCAATAGGAGTGGGCAACAGGTCGGGTCCTCGTAAGGCCAAGAGGGTTAGGTCATATAAAATGAGGTCGCCAAAGGTT
The DNA here is from genome assembly GCA_029582165.1 of Portulaca oleracea. NCBI lineage: Eukaryota > Viridiplantae > Streptophyta > Magnoliopsida > Caryophyllales > Portulacaceae > Portulaca > Portulaca oleracea. The sequence goes on from CM055869.1 coordinate 57,686,815, forward strand.
CAGGTTGTTAAGGATCATAACCATCAGGTCATTAACAAGTCAGCTTGTTTATCAATGTTAAAGGGTTGATGAATGGACTAGATTAGGTCAACTTATCAATAACTCAAAATAAATAGTTTTTTCCTATTATTTTAAAGGGTTTTTGGATGATAATATACCGACATTTGGGGGTGTTGGATTGTAATATACCAACATTTACTATTGGACAACAATATTCCTGACTTTTATACCTAGGTGACATTATTATACCAACAGTAATTAAAGAGGTGGTAAACCGGTTTTCATGCGCTAACATGGCTAGCGAAGGGAAAAAAAGTTGTCTCAAGCCAATAACCTCATTAACCCATTAGTTTTTCTTACTAACCCACATTACAAGACATTGGTTGGTTGTGTTTCACGTCCGTACGAAGACCAGTTCACCACCCCGTTAGTCACTGTGTTAAGGCCGATTTTTTTTTAACGTGGGTTAGTAAGAAAAATGGAGGGGTTAACAGGGTTATTGGGCAAGGGTCGGTTATTTTTCCTCAGTCCATCACATCAGAATCGAGACTAGTTAACCAGTCACCACCGGATATTGTTGTCCAATAATAAAGGTCAATATATTACAATCCAATATCCCCAAAGGTCAGTATATTGTCATCCAATATCCCTATTTTAAATGTTAAACTTACTTCTTTTAAAAAAAATATTAAACTTAAATATATTGTTAATTCTCCACATTAAATAATAACACAATTACCTCTTCTAGTATAATACACTTTATTCTAACTCTAGGGTAAACCCTAATTTTTGCTAGAAGACCCTTACCCGGCACACAACTGCAAAGGACTGAATTTTGACCCCACCTGACCCTACATAGCTAATGGGTCAATCCTGACCCAACTTGGGCCATTGTTAAATTCAAAGATGAGTTCACAACTTTCAATGCAAATCCCCCATACAACCTTTCCTTTGTAAACACCATTGCCAACAAAGTGTCTAGCTCTCATTAATTCAATAACTCAAGTTTTGCACTTGCTAAATCTAGAACTTACACTCTTTACACATTTGTTCATAGCCATTTGCAACCAAACAAAAAAAAAACAAAAAAAGAAAACAACAATTTACTATGCTGACCATTCTATGCCATCTTCAGTTCTTCACCATAATCTCCTTAGAAGCTAAGTTGACATCACAACAAAGTGGCATAAGTATTTGGGCTATAAAACTTAACTACTATAACAATTAACTAGTATAGCCACAGGTTGGACAAAGGCTTCTCATTTTCACAACTTGCAATGCAACTCATAACATGTTCCTGAAGCTGTTTCTGGACTTCCTCCATTGATAAGCAGGCATCAATAACCTGCACATATAGAATTCATCATTGCACATACACAAACTACAAAAGAATGAAACAAAAAAAGGCCGCAGCCTATTACTCCAATCAAAGACAAAAGATTACAACTAAAGAATGAAACAGAAACCGAAACCAAAACCAATACTATGAAATCCCGCCTAGGCAAGGTATAGAGGGGGTCAGATGTAGCAGTTTTATTCATAAATTTTGGCAATTCAGAGAGACTGGTTCTAATTGACAGCAAACACTAGAGAATCATGAACAATAGTACACCACTAAGGGTTTTTTTTGTTTTTTTTGGGGGGGGGGGGGGACAACATTTAGAACTTGAAACTTTGGTATAGGTATATGTATTTCTGACAGACAAACTTTATCGAAAATGATAAATGTCTTGTGCAAGACACATATTATGTGTCTTGTCACTATAGAAAATCTATATATTTGTAAATTAAATTGGAAAAAAGTTACATGATTGACTTCTATAATTATAATAATATATATAAATTGTATAAAATCACACATTTATCGATATTTTTAAAAATTTACAAAAAGACGTCTAAAATATGCCCAACGGATGGGGTTCATTCGTTAGGGTGTCAATTTTAATTGTTGGCGTAGCCAACACATTCCAAGCTTCTTATAATTGATAATTAATAGTATGTGACAAAAAAAATTGGGGTTAAAATGATAATAAGTATAGATTTCATAAGAGAGAAGACATTTAACCAGTGTCTTTGGGCAAGACACTTATCATCACCCAAACTTTATAGTATGCTGAGGAAGCAAAGAGTTATTGAATACTGGTAATGTGATGTTGGATCATAATAATGTCGGAAACTGGCTCTTCTGAAGAGTAACATAGAACATTGTCAAGATGATACTCACCCTCGAGCTCACATAACTAACATAAAGAGCACTTTTAAAGTAACACTCGTTCAACCACACCAAATCCAAAGTTTTCAGTGCACCAACTTGTGTGGCAAACGGATTCACTAGTGACCAATAAGCAATAAACCTAAAGAAAACAGCACAAGTTCTGGGGGAAACTTTCAAACTAATTCAGCAACAACTTCTGGTTTAGATGTCAGTTGACTCAAATGAACATACTAATTTCTGATTTCTGAAGCTTTTGTCATGATTAGAGGTCCAGAATTGTATTGTAGAAGTAATGAATAATCACTTTCAAGTACAAAAAAGAATGCCATAGAGCTAGAAGCCAACGAGTTACCTTCCACGAGGGGTCACGAAGCGCCTGGTATTTCTCTTCAACCTTCTTCTGAAAATCAAGACGCTCATATCTTTCTTCTCCATACCCTCCCCTTTCTGCAGCTTTCTGTAACAACATATATTTGCTTTTTAGCCGTATTTGATTTTAGGAGAGAAAAGGGTATTATTGAGGTTATTTATAACACAAGCTAGCATTTGAACTTTCTTGATGCTGCGATCAGAAACAAGAGAACTCAAACATTTTAAGTATCTACAGATTTGAGTATTACATAAACTTACATACATACGGCAAGCTTCAAAAGATAGGAATACATGATACAAACTCCTTACAAGACATACAGTTCTCTATTGGCCAATGCATGTGCGAAGACCAAAAGTACAATTTCTGAATACAGGTGACGCAAAAATGCCGCAGGAGAGTTTACTTATATTTCAAACAAAATTACCTCTGGTGATATGTCAAGGTACAAGACCATATCAGGAGCTAACAGTCCCTTCTCCGGTGCCTGCAAATGAAGATCACAGCCTGTCAAACACAGTGGCGGATCTAGGCCTTCAAATTAGCAGTGACCAATATATTATTACACTAGTTTGGTAAGTATACTATTCATAATTTTTATCCAAATTATACTAATTTTCTTTAAACAGCCCAACCCATAATGGGAATCTGCCACCGGTAAGCATCCTTATTCTTTGCTTTCATACTATAATTTCGCAGAAATTGGTTATTTAACATGCACCAGCCACAACTGTGATACTAGAGATACAGTTTAAAACACGTCTTGCCCTAATCTGATTTGCCGTATACAGAGCAGAGATCAAACAAGTTGGCCCTAGTACCAAAGGTTTAAACATTCAACTCATGTGTAATCAGACTCTTCGTAAGAAGACTTAAAAAATCCTTATATTGTTGTGTTTTTCTCGTTAGACACCCTTTCTTTTACCCTCGTCTACATTGCCAATCTCCATGTTATGCTCTATGCGCCTCCTGGCAACTAAAGACTCCACATTAGAACTTCAAATTTTAAGCTATAAAATGGTACACGTCGATCAGTGATGACTATCGATAGTTGTCTGTGTACGAGCAACCCACATACATATGTCAGAAAGAAATCACAGTAGTTCATTTGGTAGCATTCACAAAACAAAGCTTCGAAGCAACAAGTCCTTTACGATATTTGCCCATCACCATGGCAGAAATAAGCACTAAATTTCTACCTTACACCACTCAAAATCGAGGCCTTTGGCCGATGAGAATGCCACTCCAGAGTAGGAATAACGATCAACGATGAGAGTGGTCCCGGTTTTCAGCTTCTCTTCCATTAATGATCTGTAGATCCAAGACAAAATGCTAAAAATTTTGTTGATTTTTCATCTTTAATAGAAATTCATGCAAAGCTTCAACACATATCAACTTTCTGAAGAGACATACATAGCTTTTTATAAGTCATAAATTCCCTAAAATAATGGACCTTAAAACATGAATGAAGAACCCACAATTGACCTGTTAGTGTGGGTTCTTACTTCTTAATCATGGACCATACAACAAAAACCAGGGATTCTGAAAGCTCTTTATTTATATTTTTCAAATTTAGGGTATATGAACTTCGAAATTTGATTTCTTAAACACATATCATGCAAAAACCCTCAACCCCCTGAATAGGGCTGGCAAAATTGGGGCCTGGGTTAAATTTGAATCGGTCAAATCAGCCAAATATAAAATTTGGACAAAAATAATGAACATTACCTTCTTCTTTTCGGGTCGGACAATTCAAAAAAACGTAAATTCGTGTCATAATCGGGTTCGGACAACGGAAATATGAGAAATACCATGTCCGACTTTTCGGTCAATTCAGTCCATACTAAAATTCGAATGAACATTACCTGATTCTTTTCGGGTCGGACAATTCAAACAAACATAAATTTGTGTCATAATCTGGTTCAGACAATGGAAATATGAGAAATATTGTGTCCAACTTTTCAGTCAAATTCGGTCCATATTAAAATCTGAACGAAAAATCTACAACTGGACCTGGTTTTTGCTATGGGATACAGATTCGATTATTGGGGTTGAACACAATTCTGCCAGCTCTACCCTGAGGGTTCCAAAATAGTAGGACTTCCACCATAAATATAATCCAGGGAGGTCCAATCGAACAAATCATACAAAATTGAAACTAGGCAACACCCAATTTTGAAAGGATGAACCAAAATACAAAACAACCAAAGATGACACAAATATCAACCCACAATTTCAACTAGACATTTCCACAAACAGGTGGCATGCATGCAAAACACTAATTCGAGACATAACAAAACTCACCTTTTTTCCCATCGATTGGCACTGTACAGAAGATGAATCGTTTGATCATCCAACTGGGTTTTATTCAAAAGATACGACGAAATCATTTGCCCAACACTCGTAGTTCGATCAGGAAACCGCCATAATTCAGCAGGATACCCAAGACCCTCCAAATAAGACACCAATTTTACCGATTGTGAACTCTTCCCACTTCGATCTAACCCTTCTAACACGATCAAAGCACCCCTTGAGCTCGAATTCTTCAGCCTTTTCTCTGCTCTCTCGCTGTCCATTTTGATCGAGCAGTTTCGCAAATCCATGGGACGAAAGCTGAAGAATCGTGGTCTTGTTGATGTGCAGAAGAATCTGAAGAAAACGAGATGAATCAGGGGAAAAAAAGAGTTAGGAAAATCGGAAGGAAATTGAGATGAGATTGTGGAGACTGACGAGGATTTTGAGAGTGATAAAGAGCAACGAAGCATCTCTTGTGGATGTTGCCCAATCAAAAATAGGGTTTTGAATTTAGTTTTGGAGAAAAGCTGGAACCCTAAAGTGTCTAGGCGCCAATGTTCCCGCCCAATTTTCGGCGTGAAAATTAGAATTCAGGGTTTTTAAACAGTTGGGGACCTGCCCGCCTAGAGATAGTGGGGTATCAATACTGCTCACAAAAAAAATCGGGTTCGGGTCAAATTCGGGTCGTAAGATGTCTAAATTCATACAAAAAGTTGGTTTGAACCCGGTGTTTTCTGGATCGGATCATTTGGACTGAACTAAATTTGAGTCAATATCGTGTTCAGACAATAGAAAAACGAGAATATTAGAGAAGGTGGTGAAATTGATTATGAAGTTTAATGAGAGTCACGTGCACTTTATCAGGGCCAGTGTCCTCCGGTTTGTGCTGAGTTACCCTTTGTTGGGGCTCTTGCATTGGCTAAGGCGTGGGCTCTGAAGGAGCGGACGTTTTGGCTAGGGACCTCGTTGGTTAAATTTAGTGTGTACGATGTGACATTGTTAACCGGGCCGGTGGAGGGCTAGAATGTTCACCTGGGACTGGTGGAGGAATGTTCTTCCTTTGGAAGAGAGATTAAGGAGTTGGTGAAGGTGACAAAGGACGGGAAGAAGAGATCGTAAAAGGAAGGACAATAATTCACGTTTTATGAACGTCTTGAAGACAACAAGAAAATGGTGTGAAGTAAGTCTTAAAGATGAAAGGATAGAAAATTTTGGGAGGGTGTTTGTTTTTTTACTGCTTCAATGGTGTTTTCTTTCCTCAAACTCCAAATAAAACAACATGGCACATGGAGAAGTATGCCAATGGACTGGATAAGCTTGGGAATTGAAGTACACTTGGGCTGAAGTGGCGTCGCGTTACATAGTAAGGAAGTTGGTGTGGTTTATAAGGGTTTCGTTTGCGTTATACAGTGCTGGTTCTATGAGCACATCAAACTTTGATCAAGGATGCTTCTAAAGTATTCTCGCGTTTTTGTCAATGCAATACGGAGGAACATTCTACCAAATACAGTGCGTACGAACTGATGGAGTCCTTCCTCGAGAAAGAGGTATGTTATATATAGAAAATACCTAAGTTGGATAAAGCAAAGAGATTTTGGAGAGAGTTGAGAAAATACCTAAGTTGTATTCATCAAAGATGCAACTTTCCACCTTTCTTCAACCCTAGATACATAGAAAATGAGCTAGGAGTGGGCACAAAACCCAAGTAAGAAGGAAGTATCCAATAGCCAAAATACAATCAAGGATTGTACAAAAGTACATAAGGATAGTGGTTTGCATTTGGGAGCTTCCCGTAGTGTATAACTGTTCACTTATACATATCCAAAGCATACGTTCCAAGTGCATAACTGTTCACTTATACATATCCAAAGCATACGCTCCAGGTGCATGTAATACGTCCAAATGGTAGGTCCTGTAAACAACAATAGCAAACAGCTCAAAATGGAGAACTCAGGCCTGCACTTACAAAACCAAGTGTTTACAAAATCAAGTGCTTATACAGAGCAAAAACAGCCTGTTTGTAACAAATGAATCATCTTTGTTACTCATCCATTCAAAACTTGGTGTCAAATGTCAACATATCCTACTTGCCCTCTCAAAAGGCTCTCAAAATTTTCCAATTATTGTTTCTACTTGTGTGAATCCCCACCTAAGTAGCGGGACCTACACCGGGAGTTGTTGTATCTTCCGAAAAAGAAAAAAAATGGCGCATATGCTGAATCCCGCATAAGTTGTTCTTTAGCTTCACTCGGAGTAGTCTATATCGTCGTCTTCATCGAGTTCCACATCAACTGCGTCCGTGCCTCCGAAAAGTGACAGGAAAACGAGAACCGAGACGAGCTGAGCTCCTAGGAAGTATTTCGCCCTTCGACGGAACTTCTTCTCTTCCTCGCTCCTTTCCTTCTTCGGTTTAGTTTTGGGCTTCGAACCTGTAGTTAGGGAAAACGGGGCAACGTAAGTGCCATACAGAAGAACAAAAGACGCGCTTGAAAACATGCAGTACAGCGGTTAAAATGGTATCTTATGGAATAGCAAGCTACACGAGGAAGCGATGCAACCGTCTATGGTAGAATTTGGCAAAATTGACCATATCCGAATGACTAGAAACCAAACCCCACACTAAAATGTCACAAATAGTTAACCCAACAAGGACCGACACCGAAACCGAGTCATGAAACCAAGCATTCACCAAAGTTATTTGCCATTTGCACCTTACAAGACAAGCTTATTGAACTAAAACTCAAGGGTGTGGTTCGTAGAATCGCGGGAAACATTTTCCTAGGAAAAACTTACCTAAGTTTGAGTATAAAATAATGAGTTCCAAATCAACATTTTCCCATTCACTAAATACAACCAAACACATTAAAGTTTCACACCTAAGGAAAGCCGTCCAACTTTTCAATACAATACTCAAACCAACTCAACACAAGCGACTTGAAATCAACCCCAACTGGAAATGACCCAACCTAAACCGAACCATGTTGAACAAAACATGACCCGACCCGAATGACCCAATTGCCAAGTCTGCACGGCATATGCCATCATGGCACGTGCCCACGTTGAGCTCAATTGCATTGCATGCAAGCCTCAATAAGCTTGGTCGCGAATGGGCCAAGGAAACACGCTTTTACAATATTAAAAACCTTGCAGTTCATTCAAACTAAAAGATTACGGAAAAGATGATCTTAGTTAAACCAACGGCATGTCGACTTACAAGGACAGATTCACCAAAATAATATAAGTAAAATCATGCACGAATTGGACAGTTATAATCACTTAACGAAATTCATTCAAGGCACATATATCTTACTCCAATTTGAGAAGCCTGCAGGCTTAGATGTTGAAGATGACACAGCCGGTGAACCAGATGACCATGCTGAGCCATCACCTACGAGTTCTGCGCCGAGTTTCTCGGTGTATTTGATAAGATTGTTGTATTGTAGAAGCTTGCTCTTCAAAACCGAGCTATCCTATTGACATGAATTCAAACAAAGTATGTCAACTTGGGTATTCATAACCAGAAACAAAAAATTCTCGGGCAAAAAAAGAAGGAAAAACTGTCAGGAATGAATGAAGGAGAATAAGAGGAATCACATGTTTTAGATGCATAAGCAAGATAGACTGAAGAAATCAACCTTTTTTTATTCATAAGGCTTTTACGATCCTTTTTTTTACCAGCTTCTTAAGGATGGAAATAGCAAAATTAAAAAGTTTTATAGTAGAGTAGAAATACTCACAGGTAAAGCCTGAAGGGTAATAAGAGCATTCCCAAGGAATAACGCGTCCAAACTACTAGGCCTACAAAACAAATGAGACAGAATTAATTAGTGGTAACAGTCATCATCCATTTCGCATACTAAACAAAATAAAACATGAAATTTTGCAGACTTACCCGTCTCCAAAGAGAAAAGGGTCATCCCCCAAACGAGTCGAAAGAGCTCCATATGCTAAGTCTGCCCTTTTGTAGATCTACCATGTTCACGCCACAGAAAATGGATTACAGAAGGGAACCAAAAATTCAATGGTAATAAATATAAATCAAACCTTCTTTTTTTTTTGGGGGGGGGGGCGTTATTTGGCAGTAAAACTTCACAATACAACAATAACAACAACAAACTCCCAGGAAATACACGTTTAAATGCAGTTTGGGGATCCTAATGTAGGCAGCCTTCTCCCCATGAATTAAAGTTCACAAAGAGGTTGGTCTGAAACTTCACAATACAAAAAGACAAGATATCGAATTATGGACAACAAAAAGAAACCGAAATTGAAACCAAGCATAAGAACAAACATCAAACCTCAGTTTCAATTCTATCGGCGTTGTCCTTGGTTATGCCAAGTTGTTGCTTAGCAGCACGAGCTTGCTTATAGTAGAGAACTGGTCCAATGGGCCATGGAAGATCGGAGTGGTAAATCGTTTGTGCACATTTTTTATCTGAAGCCACCCAAAGCTCATACAAAAGAGCGTCTCCAAGCCAACTGCTAACCATAGCCTTTAGTGATATCCATTCTGGAATGGTGTTGAAATCGGAATCCAAGTTGACAACACCGTCTTCTTTGAGACACTCAATGACTCCACCTTTCTCGTTGCTGTAGGCCACGTAAGTGCCGGATTCGACATATGGGATTTGATCTAATAAGATAGAAGAATAAGCCCGTGTCATGATCACGATGATGGCAATTGGAGAGGGAGCTCTTGATGAACACAATTTATAAGAAGTCATTTTAATATATTTGATCTTTGTTTCTTCGCTTAAAGTCTAAATACAAGCATGGACATATTGCTCTAAAAATGCAATGGAGTAGTTGGCAAAATTTTGTCCTAAAAACCCCATTTCGGTCATAGTTTTTCCATCCAGATTTTAACATTGATCGATTTGACCGAATATTCTCACGGTATTTTCCTTTGTTCCATAGTCCAAACTTGACTTTTGACCCGTATTTAAGTCCGCCCAAATTGTCCAACCCGGGGAAAAAAAACTAATAAGAGCATCAATTTCTCGTTTGAAGTTTGACATTGGCAAATTTAGCCGGTCTGAATTTTTACCAATGCTAATTTCAATACCCATCGTTGAATAAATATATATGGTCAATTACAAGTGCTCGGAAAAGTAACAAAAAAGGGAATTCTCACCGTATTCTTTCATTTCAAGTCTAAATACAGGTACGACAAAAAAGATCGGATGTACTACCCTTTTAGGAAAAAAGCATATATATGGGCATGCTGTTTTAAGATTGATACCTGCTAAACCTGCTTTAAGATCTATTTAGGCACATAAAAAGGGTTGGATTCCAATTGTTTCAATTTTACTATCATGACTGTAATTTTTCCAGGGTTTCATCCAATTACTGCCACCACTTCACCATTATCAACAAAATAACTAATACCCAGAACGCGTCGGAACAAGAATACTCATGGTAGTAGCAAATATCAGGCAGCAAACTTCCCATGAATTTTAGTAAAGTGTATTATACTACATCCCATCAAATCCATTTGAAAACAAGTTCAAGAGTAATTAAGCTCTCAGGATCCAATAGACTATTGACAAGATTCATCAAACCCAAAATATTGTTTTCCCTGTATAAGTCCAAACTCCAAACATAGATCAAATCCAGATGTCACCTCATTTTCATGTTCAACAATTCTACTTCTACGCAATCAGTAGTCCTTAATTTTTGTAAGCAATTTGCAAGAACCGCAAAAGTGCCCACCTACAATCGTGATAATCACCCAAGCACCAATAATTGAACACTACATACGGCTATGACCCGCATTCCGGGGACAAGTGTTCCGTTGTCAAAACTAGACTAAATTTGTGTAAAAATTAGCAACCCGCGTTGCAGGACAAATGAACCTAGAAGCGTTCCTGGTAACTATGACTAAAACTTATGTCTCTGGATTCTCTGTAATCAATACGGATTCTTCTTTTACAGAGTGAATGGGTTTCATACAATTTCTTCAATTTCTTCCAATCTGCTATTAAGACTCTTAAGTTTTTCAGGGATTCATCCAATACTTGTTGCGAATTCACCACTATCAATAAACAACAAATACCCAGAACCCATTCAAACAAGAACTCTTTTGGTTGTAACAAATTATCAGGCAGCGAACTTCCCATGAATTTAGCAGAGCATATCAGCCTATATCCCTTCAAGTGCGTTTCAAAACAAGCTTAAGAGTAATTAGCTCTTCTGAGGTTCCAATCGAGTAATGACACTGCTCATCAAACCCAAAAGAACACCGCAGACTTCCTCATTGTTATTACTGTCGACTTCCAAAACATACAACATATCCACAAATCATCTCATTCTCTTCTTCTACATGATCAGTAATCCTCAAAGTTTGTAATGGCAAGGATAATTGTACAGCACTTTGCAAGAAGAACCACAAAAACAGCGCATTTACAAGCCTGATTGTAACAACCACCTAAGCACCAAGAATCTCACTGCACCAACTAAAAACAGCCCATTTACAAGCCTGATTGTAACAATCACCTAACCACAAAAAAGATGGAATCTTTTTCCTTCATTTCTTTGGGGGTGGGGGGTTCATCCAATTTCTGCAATCACTTCCAATCTACTATCAAGACTATAACTTTTTCAGGGTTTCAGCAAATTTCTGCTATAATTCTCAAAAAGTAATCAAGACAGAATCATTTTTCTTCAACATTTTATTGGTTAGCTGGTGGGTTTCATCAAAGCTCTTCAATTGCTTCCAGTTTCCCATCAAGACTGTAACTTTTTTCAGGGTTTCATCCAATTTCTGCTACCATTTCACCACCATCAACAAAACAACTAATACCCAGAACCAATTCCAACAACAACCAAACTAACATTACCATAAAACATCATGGAGCATTCAAAATCCACAAATGGAGAACAATTCAATTCTTTTCTTTTGATCTTTCTTTTTTGGTGGGTGGTGGATTTCAACTTTCATCCAATTTACTACGGAGACTGTAACCTTTTCAGGGTTTCATCCAATTTCTGCCACAATTTCACCACTATCAACAAAACAACCACCACCTAGAACACAAATCACTAACACAAAACACCACCATGGAGCATTCAAAATCCACAAATGGAGAGCTATTCAACTCTTTTCTTCTCTCTTTCCTTTTTTGGTAGGGTGGTGGGTTTCACCCAATTTCTGCAATTACTTCCAATCTATGTTACTCCGACTCTTCATTTTCCCTGCCATACCCGTGTCAGACCCTTGATACCCGGACAAAGGTACGACACTAGACACTTCAAATTACAATGAAAATGTATAAAATTTCTTTAAAATAGCCGGGTCTGACACCCGTATCCATATCCAATATGGGCACTCGTATCCCAGTCTGAGTAACATAACTTCCAATTTACTATCAAGACTGTAACTTTTTCAGGGTTTCATCCAATTTCTGCTACAATTTCACCACTATCAACAAACCAACCACTACCCACAATACAAATCACTAACACAACACACCACCATGTAACATTCAAACCCCACAAATGAACAACAATACAAAATGAACCCAGAAAAGGAAAGAGTTTACCTGAATCTGGGAAGGTAGAATGGAAGTGCAAATCAAAAGGGAGTTTGGCCAATTTGAGATAGAAGAAAACAGGCAAGCAATTAGGGCAAGCAGTTGGGAGTCCAAAGCAAGGTTTTGTGGTAACGAGGGTCAGCTTTTGAGAGATAGATTGCTCCATCAAATTCGAAATTACTGCTGCTTCCAATTCGAGCTGACAAATTGGGGGATTAAAATTAGGATTTTGAAGAACAATGCAGTGAAAAGGTAGTAGAAATTTGTGGAGTTTGTGAATTTGAGGAAATTGGGGATGAGATTCGTTGAGGGTTCATCAAACCCACCCCCTTCGCAAGAATATGTTCAGGCGGTTCGAACCGGCCGGTCCGGTTTGATGCAACCCTTTTTTTTTTCTTTTTCTTTTTTTCCGGTCAATATTGGATTCGGTCGAGGAAAATGAAAAATATTGTGCCCAAATTTTCTGTAAATTGGTCGAAGTCAAAATTTAGAGGGAATATTGTGTCCTAATTTGAGCTGACAAATTCCAGGATTAAAATCGGGATTTTCAAGAACAGTGTAGTGAGAAAGCAATAGAAATTTGTGGGTTTTGTAAATTTGAGGAAATTGTGGGATTATAATTTTTAATAAAGCATTGTGGGTAAGACATATCATATTAGTTATATAACTTATTAAATATATGAACTTTTAAATATATATAATGTGGGATAGGTAAGGAAATATGAATAGTATAAGAAACAGGATAGAATAAGTAAGAATTAAATATGTATGATAAACTTATCTTATATCACAAATGAAAAAGGCCAAATATATTTAAAAAATTAAAAAAAAATTATTTTTTGGCGACAGTGATAGAAAACAGAAATAAAGACAATATAATAGACTTCCCCAGTCTTAGCTAGCTAGGGGTTATGGGCTGGACTTATCTGACCTTGCGAGACTGACAAATTTGACCAGGACTCTCACAGAGTCTTACTGACTTGACTGAACTAACAAAAGCAGATATAGGCCTCGTACAATCCCCTGCAAAGACAGAATTGTTATCACAAACAAAAAGTATACTAGAACAATTTTTACTCCTTTTACGACGATCTTGGATATCTCTTGACAGAAGTTTGCAGTCCTTCCTCTTGGTTGATGATCCGTGAGTGCCACCTTTCGCATCTCTATTTGCATAGCTCTTGCACTTGCCACCTTTTGCACCTCTATTTGCATAGGTCTTACATGGACATCTACGAAGCTTGCGGGTACTAATGGACCATATCATTGGAGAAAGTTGAATCTCAATCGGGTATCAGTCTTCCCCCGTAACCAAAACTCCAAAAGTCATTAGTCCCATGGTATCAACTCTTACAAGACAAGACTCGTATGAGTATGTGTTAGGATCGAAGAACACTCAAGCAACCACAAACAATAGGAAATAATAGCGGAAAAGAAATCAAAAATTAACACCAGAGGTTTAACGTGGAAAAAAACCTAAAGCGGGAAAAAAAACTACGGAATCGATGCACTAGTAATAGGAGGATTACAATTATACAAGTTGTGTTTCTCTTTATCCCACTTGATGATTTAGGGGGAAGATTTGACCCCTATATATATTAGTAGTACAAGTGAAACTAGGTTATAATAATAAGGAAAGATGTCACAAAAAGGAAACATCCGCAAAAAGGAAACATCTGCAAAAAGGAATGTTTTCCTTTTTTCCCTTTATTTCCCACTTGGTCTCCACATACAACAATCTCCCACTTGGAGACCAAGCCTTCTGGAATTCTCACTTTCAGCACAAGTTCCCCAAGTGCATCGACCAACCTCTTTATCAGTCAGAGAGACCTACTGAGGCCATACACAACCTTAGTTTCCCAACATCCACTGGTTTGGTCAGCATGTCTGTTGGATTCTTACTGTCTACAATCTTCTCGAGCTTCACTTCACCACTTTCCACCAAGTTTCGAATGAAGTGATATCTCCTTCTAATATGCTTTGTCCTTGAGTGTAATACTGGATTCTTTGTCAGCTGAATGACACTCTGGTTGTCACAATGAAGAACACCATCCTACCCCTGGTCAAGAACCTCCAAGAAATCCTGTAACCATATCATTTCTTTGCCTGGCTCAGACAAGGCAATGTACTCAGATTCTGTAGTTGGCATAGCAATGCATTGCCGAGCCACTAAGAGTGAACACATAGCCTGTTGTACTCTTGTTAATATCGAAATCCCCACAACCATAACACACAACTTCACTCATGTTCTTAGGCTTGCCTTTACCCCTGGACTTCGATCGCCTCCTAAAATTATTAGAGTTCCTATTGTTCTTCCTACCCCTGACACTTAAGGCACTTCCTGAATATTCCCCACCAGAATTCTTCCCACAAAGGCCCTCATTAAGCAGTATAGACTTAACCTCATCAAATTTTTATCTTGTCGGTACTCTTAACACTACTAACAGTAGATACAAGAGTTTCCCAATAATCAGGCATAGAAGACAACAATATGTAAGCTTTAACATTCTCAACAAAAGTCATTTTTACTGAAGCAAGTTGTGATAATTTCTTAGTAATCTCATTAAAATGATTAGCCACATCACCATCCTCAGCCATCTTACAGCTGGTTAATTTGCGGAACAAATATACCTGATTTGTTGCGCTTGGCTTCTCATACATCTCCTCCAAAGCCTTCAGCAGTTCCTTCATTGTCTTTTTCCCCGTAACGTTAAACCTAACGTTCTGAGCCAACGACATCCTGATAAGGGACATCGTCTGTCGATCGAGCAGATCGTACGCGGCCTGCTCCATGGAGTATGGCTTCTTCTCCAACAACATAACATGCAATGACTTCGAATATAGTAGATCCTCAATCTGCAACTTTCAGTAGGTGAAGTCAGATCTGTCAAATTTCTTGATTTCATATTTATCTCCCGACATTATTTGAAAGCGAGTTCTCTTTTAGCAACCTGCAGGCTCTAACACCGGTTGTTAGGATCGAAGAGCACTTAAGCAACCACAAACAATATGAAATAATAGCGGAAAAGAAATCAGAAATTGACATCAGAGGTTTAACGTGCAAAAACCCAAAGCGGGAAAAAAAGCCACGGAACCGATGCGTTAATAATAGGAGGATTACAATTACACAGGTTGTGTTTCTCTCTATCTTACTTGATGATTTAGGGGGGAAGATTTGACCCTTATATATATTAGTGGTACAAGAGAAACTAGGTTATAATAGTAAGAAAACATCCGCAAAAAAGAAGCATCCGCAAAAAGGAAGCATCTGCAAGAAGTAATGCTTTCCTTCTTTCCTTTTATTTCCCACTTGGTCTCCACACACAACAGTATGACCCTATTAATAGCTTAAAAGACAATATTTACAACAAAAATTTATCGTTCAATGCATGAAAGAGGTAATAATTGCACAATGCATGATCAAAATAATACTAACTATAAGTCTTAGTCTATCATATAAACATAATAATATACAATTTTTTTGCTTCCAAAATTGTACATAGGTAAATTATTACACTTTCTTCCGACTCAAATTTGAATTATTTTTTATTAGAATGAAACGGATTCTAAACCACATTACGACTTACAAACTTATAATGAGACAACACCATCGACAATTCACAATTATAGATTAACAACATACTATAACTTTAAATGAAATACTTCACAAAATGATCGTACAGAAAACATTAGAGACAATATTCCTAAATATCTAAAGCACTTCTTATTGAATTTCATATACAAAAGTAACTCGAAGTCGAATGAGCCGAGGGAGGAATTTTTATTTTCTTTTGTTGTTAATATCTTGATTGAATCTATTCGTACTTCTTCCCTAAGTTCTTTGGGAAAGGAATCTTGTTAAAGACATGGGTATCTATCTTCTTGGAATGATGTTGCATTTGTCCAAGGAGATTGTCCACAAAACTGTCCACTTGATCTTCATATTTCTCATACAAAACGGGAAGAGTGTGCGCAGCTACAAACCCTGATTTAACACAATATAGAATTAAGTCCATTCATCAATCATTTGGATATACAATTATATCCATAATCTGAATAGTTGAAAAATATTATTTTTACAACTTTAATTGTAATTGACTAAAGTAAATTGTCTCATTAAATCTCATTTATTTCTTTTCCATGGAGTTGTAGCAAACGATTTTCAAATCTTGATTCAATTAGAACTAGTCTTTCCGAATTGCAAAATTTAGGAATATGATTGTTACATCCGACCTTTTTGTATCTCACTTGGGTGAAATTTTGAAGTATTTGGTTTTGGTTTTGTTTATGTAGACATCATAGACTAATAATCAGCATTGGAGCCAAATTTAATCTTTCAAAAGCAAGGCAAAAAGGCCCTAGCAAGTGAGACCCAACTTATTTGTCATTTTAATCGACATGATTCCGATTACTAGTTGTTGAAGAAGACGACAACAACAAAAACAACAACAAATCGCAACGTAATCCCATTGAAGCGAGGCTTAAGAGATCTAATTGTATGCATCCTTCCTCCCATATAGGGAAATGCATGAATAGACTGATTCCGGCATACTCAAACCAACCTTTTGAAAATTGAAAACGAAAACATTTCGAAACCTGAATGGAAAATCGCTTGGAAAACCAAAAGAACAAGAGAAACAAACGGAGAAAGATAATGACAAAGGGTAATGGTCCTAGGAAAAGTTTTCCCTGAATCCCCCCAGGAAAAAGATTGTCAAGTTTGTACCAAACATATGGAACAAAAGTTGACTCACTTTTCCAATGGAATAACCAACCAAACACACCATAACATCATTTTGGAAGGTTCACATAGACTTACCGATGTAGAAGATAGTTATAAAATTGAAATAGCTCGCAATCATTGAAGTAACAAACAACCCTAGCAGGACCTACACATCAAAACAAGTAACACCATTGTTAGTCTACTATAGTGATGGCACAATATATGAGAGACAACTTTGGATGATATATTTCATACCCCAAGAAGCATCTTCAAATTCCCACTGCATGCAATATCCTGCAAAATCCTCAGTGCTCTATTCACTTGAAAATCTATGAATTTTCCAGCATCAACAAACCACTCCTCTGGTATTTGAACGCGAGGCACTTCAGATCGGGACCTAAACCCAACACAATTCAGCTTTAGAGACCGAAGAACTCCTTATTAACTATCACTTGATAAATGTTGCACGATCTTTAATTGCGACAAGCATGAGCATCGTTCGATGTTCTTCTTTGACTAAGAATGCTTTATAATATGTTTTATCAAAAAATTACTACATTATATTTACTGTTGTCAAAAACAGCCCGGCTCAAAAACTTGGATCAGTCCATCCCAGGAAAAACCAGGTACGATGTCAACTTTCAGTTGGAATTTTGGCCTTGGCCGATCTTTTTCGGGTCTCACACACAAGATTTTTCTCATTTCTATTGTGTAAACCTAATTTACAGGCTCATCAGAATTAATCAAAGTCAGAATAAACCCAAGAAAATATGAGTATCAAACATTAACTTTTGGTCACGTATCCGATTCCTTTGAACTCGAAATGACGAAACTCAGATTATTAGTAGCCCTAACTAGACTCTTATAATAATATTTTTCGAAACGAATCGAATGGTAACATTTTCGTAATACTAGAATAACTCACATATTGAAACTGATGCTCAACGTTTTTAAAGTTTAGCCGATTCGTAGATCAAGGTGAGGATTAATACAAAACGGAAGGAGTAAATTTAAATAGACAACAAACCTATTCATGAATCCGGAGGCGTTGGACCAAAGAAATTGGAGAACGAGGCCAGCGGCAAGAATCAAGCAAATGAGGGATAAGAAATTGTAGTTCAACCATTCAAACAATATCCAAGTAATAGTGGCACCACCTAGAACACTAGAAGAGATCTTCTTGTTCCTCCATAACAACACATCAGCAGCTGGTCCTCACAATGTAACACATGCAACAAGATAATAAACAAAATCAAAACTCGAATGTACACGATCTGCTAAGAGCATATGCAATGCAGAACTCTATCGATAGAGTTTTAATTTTCTCTCTCCCAGTTGTCACACTTTTTCTTCCGGTTATCACCCTCTCTCTCTCCTACTTTTTCCTCATTCCTTTGAGTTCTGGAACTCTGCAAAACTCAAAGGAATGAAAAAAGGTAGGAAAGAGAGGGTGATAACTAGGAGAAAGAAGATAAAAATTCTTGTTATGGAACTCTGCAGCATTCCTGAACTCAAAGGAATGGAAGAAAAGAAGGAGAGAGGGTGTGCCAAGTAGGAGATAGTGTTAGAATTCCATAGGTTTCATTCCGCATTGCTAGTGCTCTGATTAGGAGAGAGATAGAGATAAGAGGAGCGAGAAGATAACAAAATTACATTGAAGTGTTCCCCATTATCCATGCTCTCCGGTTACTTCTTGGAAAATGAAATAGAAAAAAAAATATTTGATTCTCTTTGCTACATAGTAAGGAGTTGCTTCTCTATGTAGACATCTCACTTTGTCTTCCTCATTCCCAATCATCTCCTTTATCATATTTACTCCCACTTTCATCTCAAAGTAGGGAAAATATTGTTTAACAAACTAATCACATTTTCTACGATATTTTCTATATAAGTCTCATTCTTTTATACTACCTCTGTCTCTAAATAATTGTCCATTTGATTAAATTTTGACCGTTGATTACTCACAAAATTATAATGAGTTACAATATAAAATTAATATCATTGTAATTTTTAGTACAATATCTTTCTAATGGTGATAATTTTATATTGTAACTCATTGCAATTTGTGAGTAATCAACAGTTAAAATTTAGTCAAATGGACAATTATTTAGAGACGGAGGTAATATTTTTTAATATCAAATAAGACTCTATTTAGAGCGGGGAAAATTAGGTCAAAAGAAATTTTTTCCCCCTCTTTTCACTAATTTAGAATAAAAACTCTCATTTGTGCAAATAATCCTTCTCTTGATTTTCTCACTCCCCAATCCTACCATATACTACCTTCGTTCCAAATTAATTGTCACTTTAACTAAATTTTGACCGTTAATTACTCATAAATTATAATGAGTTACAATATGAAATTACCGTTAGAAAGATATTTTCAAAAAATTATAATGGGGTTTAATTTATATTGTAACTCATTGAAATTTGTGAATAATTAACTGTCAAAATTTAATCAAATTGACAATTAATTTGGAGCGGAGGAAGTATTTAGCCTGTGGTATTTTCCTCTAACTTTTCTCTTATAATATGGAAGGAAAATTATTGGTCACAAGATAGATGTGAATTTTCTAAGATATCTTTCATCCTCAGTATTCTTCGTCTTTTACTTAAAAAAAAAAAGAAAAGAAAAATAGGTCGTTTAAAATAATTTCTTTCCATCTTATTTTCCAAGAGTCAAACAGAAGCACTCAAAGGGTATATTTGGAGAGAAAAATGGGTATGAAATTAAGTTTGATTCCAAAATAGAAATTGTTTGGTGAGAGAAGGGAATGGAATAAGGCAGGGGTTCTAATTCCACTCTTTCGATACCCCATATATGGGAGGGTTCTAATTCCACCCTTTTGAGGGGGATTAGAAACCTGGGGGTTTCCAATCCCATTCCAGAAATGTTTCACCAAACACCAAGAAAAGGAATTGGATACCTATCCCACCCCTGTTCCATTCCATTTTTCTGTCCAAACATGCCCTAAATGTAAAAGGAAAGGGAGAAAGAAAAAACTCATACATTTTCCACCGCCTAGAATATGGTGAATGGGTTTTTGGCGTCCAAAAAGGCGATTAAACTTAGCATGAACTGCGTCAGATATTTCTTCTGCACAAGATGAGTCACACTTCTCTTTGTGCACACTTTCAGCAATTGATTCCATTATGTTATTCATCACATTCTCTACAATGGTATTTTCAGCCATTTTTGTTTCCTGCACATCAAATAACGATTTTCTCAAAAATTTGCTACGAGCTAGACAATGTCAACATATATGGAACTAGTTATAATCATCACCAACTACAATGTATCTCAGTATAATCGCACTGAAGCGAGGTTTAAGATGTTCTTGAATTAGGCGGTTTTTCTTATACACAGGAGTGTATGAAGAGGCCGATCTCAAAGACAAAACAAGACATGATGACTAATTAATTATAACCATTAGAAGGAGAAATTCATTGGCATTGCTATAAGCGCGTGAGTCCTCGATGACCCATCAATCTGATTCCATTGATCTTGCATCTTATTTGCAGTGTAATGGATTCGTTTGGCTTCGGTGCTTGTGAAAGTCCTTGCGGTGTTAATTTTTTAGCAGTTTGGTTGTAATTTTTTCTTTTGATGGTGTTTTTGTTGTTTGATTGCAGTCTGCTGTATTTATGAACTTTTAAGCATTTTGGCTATTAATAATCGAAAAAAATAAAAAAAATTCATATTTCATAGGAGATTCAAACTTTCATTGCAGAGAATAAACTTTTGCTTAGTACGTGCAACAAAGTTCTTATTAACCATGTTTTTCGTGAAGGAAATCGATCTATTGCTTGGATAGCTAAGTTAGGTCTTTCACTATCTACAACTCTTTCATGGATTCTATCTTTTGTAACTCTTTTCCATCTATCTTTACCATTACAAACCGGGAAAAAAACCTTCGATTTCAGAGTGTTGGATCCATATATGATATATCAATGAACTTAACTTCAAAATTTGAGAAACAAAAATGGTTTCTTCAACACCATAGCCCAATAATTGAACATCAAACAGCAAAAACCAAAAAGAAAAGCTGGAATTAAAAGTTAAGAGATAAGATAGCATGAAATATACTATCAAACTTTATAAGTTAAATGTTATATTAAACTTTATAATCACCCTGTCAAAAAATCAACAGATTATATAATTAATTAGCTAAAAGGGGCAGAAATTAAGGAGCTATTCATGTCTGTATTCAACTACTGATTGACAAGATTATCAAGTCCTATAAAACTTAATTAAAAGAAAAATTAAAACAAACAATCATTAAAAAAAGATTATCTGACCAAAATGTCAAGATTTGCGAACAAAAAAATAAACAAAATGCAGAAGTTGAAGAACTGTAAGTAAAGTGAGAAAGAAGGGACATACTGGGAGTGAACCAGCTGCTAATTGTGCAGAGGAGGAGAGAGGAAGAGGCTTAAGGGCTTAAACTTTTAAAGGAGTGGTTTTTATTCATATTTATATGCTTGATGAAACACGTGTACTTATAGATTTTAATATTAATTAATTACTATTTAATATATATAACAATATAAATTGTAAAATTATTATCATTAAATTTATCGTAAAAAATTTTTTCTATGAACATATTTATTTGTCATTTTAGAAGATTATGGAGAAATCAAAATAATCAACAAGTTAGCGAAAAAAAATTATATAATTGCTTAAATAAATTAATAAATATTAAGGCCTTGTTCTTTTCTGCGGTATGGTGTGATTAGGTGTGGTGGAATTGTGGTGGGTGTGGTGGAATTATGGTAGGTTATTGGTATGTGAGGTAGGTGAGGAGAGAGAATGTAAAAAATAGAGGAGAAAAGTGAGGAGAGAGAAAAATAATGATTTGTGGTAAAGTGTGGTGAGTTGTGGCAAACTGCGGTATGATGTGGTACCGCAGTTTGTCAATCGCATAAAAGAACAAGGCATAATTATGAAAGAGGTAAAGTTGGTAAAAATTATATTGAGAATATAAATAACAAATAATTGGAGATAAAAGAATAAAAAAATTTATGGCAGATAAAAAATAATTAAATAAATAAAGATAAAGAGAGTATTTATAAATGAAATATAACAAATAATAAGGGGTGGCTAATATTGGTTGGCCTTGTTGTGTGAATAGCTACCACCCATGAGCCCTCATCTTGTATTTCCCATCGTTTCCACAAATTCACAGCAGCCACGTGCTTTTCTTAGAACAAAAATAAATATAAGCTGTAAATAAATATGTGGATCATGGAGGTCTCCATCACTACCAAAATATCTAGCCCAACCCTGAGAAAGCAAATTATACTGTACACTATGGTGGATTTATTTAAGTACACTATATATTAAAATTAGTTAAATTTTGGATTTTTAGGTAATAATACACTAAATTTTAGGGGTATTGGACAATAATGTATCGAACTGTTTTTTGGACTTTAATATACTGAACTTTGAGGGTATTGGACAATAATGCACTCAGAACAATTCCTGTGGTGGTGGTCCTACTTTAAGGTGTTGTTTTTCTGTTTTATTTTTCGGAATTTTTTTTGCTATGTAAGAAAGTACACATAAGTATGATGACTAATATATTTTTTCCTGGAAAAAAAAAAAGAAAAAGAACACCTCAAAGTAGGACCGCCACCAAGTCAACCACTAACGGAATTGTTCGGATGCATTATCATCCAATACTCTCAAAGTTCAGTATATTAGAGTAGTCTAAAAAAAAGTTCAATGCATTATTGTCCAATAGCCCTAAAGTTTAATATATTATCATCCGAAAATCCTTAATTTTTTATGTGGTGAATTTCTATTAAAATTTGATAAATTTAAAAAATAATGATGAATTTTGTAATAAGATTCATAAATTTACGATGCATTTTATAATAATTATTGATGAGTTTATTTTGAAAAATGTAATACTTTAGAAGACTTAGGTAGATACACCGTGGTGGACCTATCAAGTGTGCATTTAGTTGAGATAAATAAACATGGCGATGAAGTGCAGATAATTTAAGAAGATGTTTTGATCGAAGAGTGTCCTAAGTGTTTGATGTATCTTGCTTACCGAAAATAAAAAGAAAAAGATACAAATGTTAGCACCACAATAATAATAATAATAATAATAATAATAATAATAATAACAACGACTAAAATAAAAATAAAGATAGACACAATTTTCATGTGAAAACCCTAAATTGAGAAAATAAACCACGAACAATATATTATTAAAAAATTATAAAAAAATTACTTGGAGGTGCCCCACATTTTGGAAAAACTATGTTGGTATCCTAAGTTTTCAAAACTCATGTATGGATACTCTATATTTTTAACTTTGTAATTTTTTGGTATTTTTCCAGCAATAAGATTTGAAGATTTATATTTAGGAGGAAAGTTTATAATATATGGGTACCCTACATGCTTATAGTCCATTTCCGGCCTAAACATATCAGAATCTTCAAGTGTTATTGACACGAGTGGAAGGTGATTTTAGGGGTGTTGTTTGATAAGATAATTCCACTTAAGCTCAAAGTTGAGGTGTACCATGTGGTAAGCAGACAATTAATGTTGTATGTTAGGAGAAATGTTGAGCTACAAAGAGATCGCACTGTCAAATGTTGAATGTGATAGAGATGAAGATGATCTAGTGGATTAGTGATTTCAGTAAGTTGGATACAATAATGAATTATGTGTATTGCAATAAGTTAGGAGTGATCTTTATTGAGGATGAATTGTAAGAGAATAATTAAAACGATTTGGTCATGTGTAATGGCGGGGTATGGATACTCTAGTTTGGAGATGTAAAAAGATCATGCTTCCATCATTATTTCATCGCGGGCGTGAGAGACCTAGGAAGTCTATGAAAGAGGTGGTTAGAGACAATTTGAAACATATAAGATTAGTGAAGGACATGACACTAAATATTATTGTTTATCTTATGAGTTAGGACCCGTTACCACTTTCAACCATGCGACACTGATAAATTTAGCCATGTTTCTCTCTAGCAGCCTAACCTAACTTGAAAACATGTTACAACATGTACGCTTTAATTGGGTTTCGATATATGTCAAACACCTCTTGCCTTAGTGATATAAGGTGCACCTTCTATCCTTGTCCTTTAGGATTCGACTGCTTATCTATTAAAAAAAAAATAAAATTGGGCTATCCGACATTAAGCTTGAACTTGACTTATTTCATCCCTGTCTTGATTCAAAAAAAAAAAGAAAAAAAGAAAAAAAAAAGAAGCAAGAATTCAATACCTCTTATGCAAAAAAAAAAAAGAGAAGAGAAAAATGATCTACAAACTTTTGAGGTAAAATTGAACTTATTCTATATATTTATACCTATGCAAACACCCCCTACCTTCTTTCCTCTATCTTGGGGAAAAAAATGCTTGCAAAATGCAGCAATTGGGACTACATTGAACATCACAAACTAGAAGAAAACAAGGAAAATTAAATTAAATTAAACTACATTGCATGAAATTAATAATTGTGAAGTAGAAATCACAATTTTCTTTTTCTTCCTCCTCCCTAAAGTCTAACAATAAATACAAAAGTAATTAATTAATTTCAAGGATTATGAAAGACACCCCCAGCAAGAAGAGCAGCTTCCATGACAACTTTGATGAGTTCAATGACGTCAGCAGCTTTGCATTTGCTACCTTTGAATGTATGCCCTCCTGTTTTCATGAATTTGTCCATGCAGTTTATGAACTCCTGGCTGCACTGCTGGCTTAAGTAGTCATCTGCACACATATATAAAGTGTTATGGATGCTCAATTACTTATTAATATGGAATATTGGAGCGTAATATACCGACCTTCAAAACTGAACGTCAATATACTCTGCCTTCATATTCAGGTGTTATCAATGTACTGGAACATGACTAATTTAGGTCAGTTTCGGTACACTTGATCAGATTTTAAAGGTATATTGGTGTCCAATTTTAAAGGTTGATATATATCGATCCAATACCACTAAGGCCCTGTTTGGCAACCAGCTGGTATCTGTTAGCTGTTAGATGTAGCTTGTAGCTGTTTGACTTTAGCTGTTTGGGTTAACTGTTTGCAGGAAAAGTGTTTGGTAAAGTAGTTTTTTGTGAAAAGTTACATCAAAAAGCTTTATCAAGTAATTTTTTGAAAACTAGCTTATTGGGTCCAAAAATCTAATATAAAAAGCTACTTACCAAACACCTTAAGTAGTTTTTTAACCTTGGTCAAAAAGCTAAAAGCTATTCAAAAAGCTAAAAGCTATCCAAAAAGTTGAGTAGTCAAACACCCCTTAAAAATTGGTATATTACGATCCAATATTCCTACTAGTATTGTAGGAGGGTTTATTTTTATTTATTATTACAAGAATGGACCTCCATGATTGGACTTTAGTTCATGGTGATAAGACTGCCTATTATCCGGAACCTTCAAATCGCGCTCAAACGTGTTCGTAGGTGCTTGTTGTTGTTGTTATTTTACCTTTTTTTCGGTTTAGCAAAAAGTTTGTCGAGTATTGTTGATCACTGGTGGATACTGATGAGTACGTATTGATCAATGTTGATGAGCGTGGATTGAAACAAAACATAAAACTTGAAAATGTGACCTCAGTGTAAGTGCTTATAGTTAGAGTATTAAACCATCATTGGAACTTGAACTATCAACTTCAAATCTCGATTGTGATGGTTCTACATGGTATCACAATGAGGATAAGTGAGAAGACTCAGATTTGAATTTCAACAGTCCCACGTTTATTTGTGCAAAAGTCAAGGAGGACTTCGCAACACACACTTCACACACAAAGAGCATTTGCGTAACATGGCGTTCAAGTATAAAATCATCATTGCACTACACGGATTGATAAATGTTGGCTTAATACTCATGACAACTGCGCATGTGAAATGTTGATGATAAGTATTTATAATAAATTGAAAACAACAAATCATAGCTTACTAAGACCTTTCCTAGACATCCATGTCAAAATCCACCATCACTAGTCTATATATATTTAAAGATTTTCTTTCCAATTTCCCTGTAATTTCATGGGTATCTTGGGGTAAGGTAATTAATTATCGATAGTTACCGAAAGTTACTAGAAGTTACAGAAATTTACCAAAAAAATTAACATTTTCACTTTAAACATTTTAGATTTTTTTACGGAAATTAACTTTTCACTTAAAAAAAACATACCGAAATTTACCAAAAAATTAACATTTTCACTTTAATAAAAGTTACCAAAATTTACCAAAAAAATAATAATTATCGAAAGTTACCAAAAGTTACCAAAAATTATCAAAAATTACCAAACTTCAACAATTATCATATCCACAACTTACCTACCAAATTTACAGACCAGCATAACAAACTTATGGTTTATGAGTGTTGCTTGTCTAACATGAGTATCTACCAAAAGATGTTAACAATATTGACATCCCTTTACAATTTAGCATAACATGTATTGGTGCTCAATACATATAATAAGAGTAATCAAATTATAATATAAAGTTGAAAATAGAAGTTCTTATGGAGGCATATTGGATGATAACCCTGATTTTACTGGGATGGTTATGGTTAGTTAAGAGCCAATCCTACTCACTTCCCACCTATAACTATAATAGTACCACAAAACAGGGTATTTTTCAAAGCTTTTTTATTTTTATTTTGTTTTACCATAAAGGAATTTTGATCTTATTTTATATGGCTCTACACCCTATGCTAGCCATTAGCTATATTTTATTTTACTTTAAAGATGTCCAATCTTCAACAACCTAGGCCCCACTATGTCAAGCCAAGTTTGAATTAAAAAAAAAAACAATAAGAATGTCATTATGTTAATAATTGTATGGGTTGAATATAATAAGGGAGTGTTTGATTGTGAATGTTTTTTGAGAACATTTGTTAATTTAATTGATTCAATGATTAAATTTCCTCATGTATGGTTGTAAAATAAAGATGTAAAATTTTTTAAAAAGAGACTAAAATTTTCTTATAATTCATGGGAAACACTTTCCCGGAGATGGCGTGGGAAATATTTTTTTCCCATGGAAAAATGAAACTATTTCTAATACAGCTTCTCAGAATGACATCAAAAGTTATTTTATAAATTTAATAAATAAGAGTAATTTGGAAAATTTAAATAAATTTCCTACCGATTTCCACATATTTTCAAATGTAAATCGAACACTTAAATGTATTCTTTTCTGAGAAGAATTTTTCCAAAAAAAGAAATTTGCTAGGGAAGAACCAAATACACTACAAAAGCACTTACTATGAAGGTTTTACTATAAATTTAGAGATAATAACTTTGCTAAATTTTTAGTAAATTTTCATATTTTACTATACACATTTCAGCTAATATATGTTTCTAAAACTCAGAACATTTTACCATAAAAAAAGAAATTTGCTAGGGAAGAACCAAATACACTACCCTGTTCTTTTCTGCGGTTGGCAAACTGCGGTGTCACAGTCTACCGCAGTTCGCCACAACCCACCACAAATTACTTTTTCACAATTACCAGTACAATATATATACAAAAAAACTCACCACAACATACCAATAACCTGTCACAATTACACCACAACCCGTCACAATTTCACCACACTATACCGCGTCATACCGTAGAATGCCGCATAAAAGAACAGGGCCGCATTTCTCTTGTGCATTATTACCTAGTTTTCTCAACCTAATAAAATTTACCCATTCTTTCTAAATCAACAACTTTTTAATATTTATATTTAACTTTATTCAATCTTACTTCACCCAACCTTACTTTTTTTTTTGAGGGAATTCACCCAACCTTACCTTAGCCGTAACAAATAGACCATAATCAAGTTAGTTACAAGATTAAATAATAAAACTAAAGAAATTAAATAAGGTTAGAAAGAAAAGAAGAAAAAAAGAAAAAAGACTTACTGCCTTTGGCATCAACACAGGCATCATGTCTCATACAGCAAGCATCCAATCCATCACATGGAACCTCTCCTGGGCATCCACTATACAGTAGCCCACAATATTTTCCATATCTCAAAAGTGGTGGCACTACAAACAAAAACCAAAAAAAAAATTCCCATATTATTACAACCATCCAAAATAAGTAATTAATATACTCCAAATTTCTCAATGCAATTATATTAGAAAATTGGTTAAAGGGATAACAACTTTTTTTTTTTTTAAACGAAGGGTAAAACAATACATTAAGAAGCCCTTCTCTCAAGGAATCTCCCAAGCGCGTCCTCTCTATCAGTCAAGGATAAATCTCTATGAAAACTATAATCAAACCAATAAGAAAAATTTAAACTAATTCCGAATTTGGCTAACCAATTTACCGCTAGATTTCCTTCAGAAAAATATGATGTACTGCCATCTCTTCACACATCGTCATATATTTTTGAATATCTTGGGGCAATAACTTAATAATGTAATAACCTAGCAAATTTTGAGTTGATATTAGTCAATATGGTTTATCTATAGGATGCTAATTCCGAGGGTTGGCAATGAGTCAAGTCGGTTCAAGATGTTAGAGTATAAAACCATTCTTGGGGTTTCAACCATTAGCTTTAGCTTTTGGTTGAGATGGTTCCACATGGTATCAGAGTCAAGTATGAGCAAGAGGTCTCAGGTTTGAATCTCAGCACCCCCCATATTAATTTGCGCAAGGTTAAGGGAGCCTTTGCAGCATCTACGCTTCCAGTCCAAAGGGCATTCGCGTGAGAGGACGTGTTAGAGTAAAAACCATTCCTGGGGCTTCAACCATCAGCTTAAGCTTTTGGTTGAGATGGGTCCACACACGAGCCTTCATGAGCTAGTTTGGCTGGAACCTCAATAAGCTCAACTTGAAATAAACTTGAGCCAAAATGAACCAAGTTGAGATGAAGGAAGTTTGGCTCGTGAAACTCATAAGACTCATGAGCATGGGAAATTGGATGAGATATGTTATGTTTTTTGATACAAGTTCACAAATTAAATTACTTCATTTACATGAATCACAACTTATATTTTTTATTGATCACTTTTAAAATGTTGTAAACACACAATCATTATTTGACTTTTTAACAAATGCTTTTTTTTTTTACTATTTTCTATTCTAAGAACCATACTTTATTTGATAACTTTGTAAGTAGGAATCAACAAAGATTATGTACTTGTTACAGTTCGTGAGGGTTTGTGAGCCTTGGCGAGCCACACCACGAACCAAACCTTTCACGCTTGCCAAGTTCACAAGCCAAACCTACAATATATCTCGTGAGCCAAGCCTTGAGCCCACCAATCTAAATTTTGGATCAATCACAACTAGTCTGCCTAAAATCTAAATTGCAAACTTTAGGGGTAAGAATGTGACATTCGACCTTTCCATATCTCATCTTAGGACGAGATTTCAGAGTATTGATTTTGAAATATTAGACAAGGACACAAGTATATAAATGTGTAGACTTTTTTCTTTCTTTTTTTCTAGAAGGTACCCAACCATGAAGAACACCCAAAATTAAGCTCCAAATGAGTAATTAATTTACCATCCCCCATACTGATATATATGGCTTGCAGGGTTTTCATTTCATCCAATTTCTTCCAAGATATCACCCATTAATTATTATTAATATTATCAAGTAATAAATATGAACCAAACAAGTAACACCCAATCACCCAAAACCCATTTGGACAAGAAGGCAGAGAATATTGACACATAAACCCCACAACCTAAAAAAAATGCACAAGTGGAGAACAATTCAAATGAAGGAACCCATTTTATAATAATTCATTAAATTCTCCCTAAAAAAAAAGAAGGAAAAAAAATGTGATACTCTCATTATTCTTTCATTATTATGATTCTTTTTTGATAAAAATTATTATGGAAATTATGAATTCACTACTAAAGGTTGAGACTCACTTGAGACTCATAAAATCAGTGTGATTAATTATTAAAAATACCCAGAAATTTCCATAAATTAAAAACATTTGCATAAAAGAAATTAAATTTACCTGAACAGAATTCTGATTCACATTTTCTACTACAGTCTTTACCCTGCAAAAAAAGGAAGACATCAATAAATACATGTTAGGCTTTTAAATTATTTTTGGTAAACTCTTTTTTTCTGCTTTCTGTTTTGGGAAATTAAAATGAACCCAAAAAAAAACCCAAAAAAAAACCCAAAAAAAGGGGGAAAAGAAAAGGAAAATTACCACTTGGATAGAAGTGCCTGTGGTCTGAACCCCAACATTGAGGGCATGAACAGAAACCCCAGAAAAAATAAAGGAGAAAAAGAGAAAATATTGGAGCCCCAATTTCAAGGAAGCCATGGATGGATGAATGAATGAGCTTCAAAGTTTGAAACTTTGCAGAAAACAAGGAAAAGAAGATGAAGAACTGAAGAAGCAATTGATTCAATTTTTCTGGGTTCTGTTTGGTATTATGAGTGTTAGCAAAAGGGGCAGTTAATGTGATGAATGAAGAATGAAAAATGCCAATAAATTGCTCTGATCTATGAACTCTCTGCCTAAAAAGAGAGAAACTTTTTTTTTTTTTTTTTGAGAGAGAAAGAGAGAAAAGGGAAGAAAAAGAGAGAGAGTTTGTGGCTGCCAAACAGTGAGAGAGAGGAGAGGAGAGGAGAGGAGAAGGTTGTCCTTGTTTAGCTCGTGATAGGCTTTTGGGAGTATTTAATTAAATTTAGCTAAATTTAATGTGTGTAGAATAAATTTAATTTATTTGAAAGATTTACCTCCACATTATTGGGTAATCTTGCACACTATTTTTGTCATGTAGCACAAATTTATTGTGCACAAATGTATATTTTAGTTATTGAACAAGTTTAAAAAGAAACTGCACTGTTTTTCTGGCAATTGATTAAGTAGTTGTGTGGATAAATTGATAAAATATGGATAATGTTAATAGATGTAGTCATGTAGATGAGTTTGGTAAAGTGTGAATAGAGTGGATAAAAGTGAAAAAATATTTATAATTTTTAATAAAATATTATGAATAAGACAAGCTATATAAGTCATATTACTTATTAAATATATGAACTTTCAAATATGTATTATATGTAAAGTGGATAAGGTGAGACTTGAGAGCAAGTAATGTGTTAAAATTGGGAAAGTGTGGATAGTGTGGACCAACTTAAACTTACCTTAGAAAAGCACAAAGTTATAAGCGCTGCATTTTACACTAATTTTGTTGAACAAAAAAAACGTTAGAATTGCACGGAAAGTAAAGATACAAGATACTTTAAACATCGAGATTAATAATGTGAGAATAATAGAAACAAAGAGAGATAAGATTTAACATGGAATCAAAATCAAGAAAACACATGAGTGGCACGAGCAAGACAAAATCGAATACAACAACATATTTCAACTCCCCATGAGATCAATAGGAGGGGTACTAATCTATCACAAATCACAATAAATGCAATTACATAAGAAAAAGTCTTCCTCAAAGCTTCCATTAATACATTTTTCAGCCCTAGTGTATATAATAACTCCATAACCATAAAGTTTCACGCCTACACACAAGCACATTCTCACCTCCACCACCCCCCCACCCTCCCCGAGGGAAGCAGGTAGAAGATTTCACCTCAGCCTCTCAGTCCAGTGCTCTCTTTGAGACGCACATAGTACCTCCAACAACTTGGCTATACATAGGATTACAAACCTTAGACGTCACTCCAATTATATTCACCAAATCTAATATAATTAGGAACTCAACACAGTAATGAAACCTAAACAATTCTCTAATACAATTGGGAAACAAATCATGAGGTTGATTTGGCTATTTTAGAACATAACCCTAACATATTCTTTTAGTAAATTTAAGTAAGATCTTGTTCATTTTAACCCATAGGTTACTTACAAGTGATTTCTTCTTCTTCTTCTTCTTCTTCTTCTTCTTCTTCTTCTTCTTCTTCTTCTTCTTCTTTTTACATAGGTTAGGATTCAACCCATTGGATCCCTATCGCAGGAGAACACTAATCCAACAAACCTGTAGCAGATGGGGGACAGGGGACGTCAACACCAAGGCAAGGGCTAGTCGACAATTACAAGTAATTTCTTGATGTTTAGTGTTAGTAGGTGTTAAGAAGTAATAATTAGTACCGATAAGTACGTGTTAATTAAATTTGATGAGTACTGATTGTTGGGATTCATCTATGAGTAAAATCTCACATCGAAAAGCTAAAATGAAAGGGCATAGTATATAGTATATACGTTAAGTGAATTGATTTTAAGATGACATCTCATTTGACCTATTACAACAACTCTTGGTTAAAGTGACTCCCACTTTGGATCTCCACAACAAATACTAGCATAGCCCATGGTTCGTTTAGCTAGTGCAAGGTGTAGGATGGTACTCTCGTAAGAAGCACCATGGACAAGAACAACCATATGCGAGCACAACTGAGACGTTAAGCATACTAATGCCATGAGACTCGAGCGGTCTGTGAGCTTTATGGAGTGCGACTATGGTGGACTCTTAATGGTGACTAGAAAGTAGAAACACTGGCCCCGTTCTTTTATGCGGTCGGTTGGTTGCGGTTTCACACCGCACCACAACTTTCCATATTCCACCACAATCCACCACAATGTACCATTTCAATATAAAAAATTTCATCTCACTTTTTCCAATAAAAAGTTCCACAATCCACCACAACCTTCCACATTCCACCACAATTACTCAACCCACCACAATTTTCAAATTTTCACCGCACCGCACCTCACAGCAACCAACCGTGTAAAAGAACCGCGTCTAAGTATCAGCGAAATAAAAGGTATATAATTTAATGTATAACATAAAAGTTCCAGGGAAGAGTCTTGCATGGAGAGAAGTGGAGATAACATTGGCGAGTTCTTCATGGGTTTAGGGTGGCCAATCCACCTTTAACCCAAAAAATAACTTGAAATTTTAATATAATTTAAGATAAAATTTATGTGTTAGATATTTAACACATGAATCTAATAATATATTGACCATCTCTAATTTATCGGTACAGATCCGCCATTATTAACCATGGAAGGAGTTTTACTCCTCAAACTTCAAATAAGTATGTTTTAATTAACATACTCTAAATAAAAGAGATTTAGTATTTAATGGTTTATTAAAAAAAACATAAATAATAGTTTAGAGAGACGTATTAATTTGATCCTACTTCAGGGCAAAAGAAATGTGATAATTAGTTGTTCAGTTTTATGAAAAGAAATTGTAATAAATAGCTAGAGAGACGTAGTTGGTTTGATAACACCAATCATCTTATGCTCAAACTAACTTATTGGTACTAAAACCTTACTCTTTTTCATATGATAACGCTATATAATATTAAAAATGACAGAAAATTTATGTCAGAAATATTAGCATTTGGTAGAACCATTGTATCATTAGAAACTTGTAAAATTATTACATTGTCATATACTCAAAACAATTAACAATAAGAATCAGTCCGGTTGATAAAAATTGTGGCTTATAACTTGACAAGTTGTGAGCTGAAATTATACCAATAATATGATGGTTTTGATATAGTTCTATTAATCAGGAATGTCAACTACAGTATTATATTCATATCAATACACATAAAATTCATAATTTTTCATTCCAAATTATACTGATTTTTTTATCGCCGGTAGTGCCACCCCTCACTTCATGATCCTACTCACCAAATAATTATTCTTGGAGTGCGTTTAGCTGTTTAAAAATTTTAGGAAAATGGTCAATTTTTCAAGTTGACTTATTTACCCCATGTTTTGTTGTACATTAACTTTGAGAAAAATTCTACAAGAATTCAAGGAACCCACCATTTTTAAGGTTTTAATAAGGAAAATTTCCCTTAGAAGGGGTAAGGGAAATGTTTTCCAAGTAATTTTTCCGATAGAAAACTATCCAGAAAAATTTCCCCAGAAAAATTTTCCGAGATTCTTACCAAACGGTCCTTGGAATCAAAAGATTAGGTCCTATTCTTTTATACTACTCGATATATTTCCTCACTTTTATCATCTATTTTTCACATTCACTCTCATAACCTACCATATCAACCACACTTTCCACAAATTTACCCATATCATTCCATATCTTACCGCACTTTCCACCATTTCACCACACCATACCATTTCCGCATCTTACAAACCAACCGCACAAAAGAACCTGATATGTTTGATCAATTTGGTATTATTTGCCAAAGAAACCATATTTATTGCAATGGTGGGTGTTGGGTTAATATCAAAAAGATCCAATCCTTGCAAACATAAATTGATCACATATCACTATCATTGACCAAAACCATCACATTTAAGAGAGAGGTTTTGTTGTACCTTCACATGCATGTAATAAAGTCCCTAAACTTGAGCCTTACCCTATGGGATAAGAGTAATCTAGCATGCAGTTGTTACAAACTTCAAACTATCTCTGTGTGTATTAGGTGAATTGATAGGTATATATATCTAATCATCTAGTGGATTCTTATTAATTAAACTGGTAATTATGCATAAAGAGACTTTGATTTCAGGATTTATATGTTTTTTTAAGAAGGTTGATTTTAATCACAGGCAATGATTTAGGGTTTGATAAGTCAAATTTGTTTACTGTTTGTTGAAAAAGACTAGAGGACGCACCGCATGTTTAACAATTTGTACTACTCCTCGAGTTCTATATTAATTATTATAATTTTGACTTTCACGGTCTACAATGTCACATTTTGATTGATAATTTTTTTTTATATAATATGTTATTAATAATCGTAACATTATATTTTTACGATATTGTTTTTCATTACGAATTTAATAGTGTAAATTTTTTATATAGCAACTCATCATATATATTGAGAAATTTATGATCAAAATTTTTGAAAATTGATTGCATGATTTTTAAAGACGATAATTAAAATGGAACGGGGGGAGTATTATCTTTGATGTGAAACTTATTTCATTCAAAATTAATTCCTCCCAATTCCCAAAACTATCAGTGATTGGGTTTTAGAGTTCTCTTCTTTCTATTGATATGTAGACATGGGATAAAGTACCACCAGGAAGGTTTGAGTAGATTTGGGTAGTTTTGAACCTTTTGGTATAAGTAGGTAATGAGTTTTAATATTAGAAACATGAAAGTTTGGGTAAGTTTGGATATATTTAAATAGAAAAATAGAACTGGGTAAGAATGGATAAAGTTGAATTGTAGATAATTCATGATACAAAAGGATAGGCCTAAGCAACCTAGATTCTATAAAAGATACAAGCACAATTCTAGATGATAAAATCCCTGTTCTTTTTTGCGGTTGACAAACTGCGGTGTCACAGCCTACTGCAGTTTGCCACAACCCGCCACATTTTACCGCAAATCATTATTTTTCTCTCTCCTCACTTTCTTCTCTCCTCACTTTTCTCCTCTACTTTTTACATCCTTTCTCCTCACCTACCCCACATACCAATAACTCACCATAATTCCACCATACCCGCCACAATTCCACCACACCTTATCACACCATTCCGCAAAATACCGCATAAAAGAAGAGAGCCAAAGTTGAGATTTAGCTCCCTCCTTATTGGGAAGTCCTCGCTCAGTATAAGAAGGGGCTATATTAATATCGGCTTATAATTTTTTTTGATCACCAACAGAAGAAGGCGCTATATTAATATCGGCTTACAGTTACTAACCCTAAAATAAGTAGTTTTTACATAATTGATATAAATGCAAAATTTTTAGATACATTAGTCACACTTTATAGTAAACAACAATATTGCAATGGTAGCTAGACTTTTTTTTTTTTGGAACAAAGGCACTCATTTACAATATTAATGGATAGGCCAACCAGACCCAACTCTACATGGCTAATGGGTCAATTCTGTCATGTGTAGTGGATTGTTAACAACTGTATGGATAACAATGTAATTTACATTGTTGTCCATTTGTTCATAATTATAAAATATATACGTATCGTATGAAAATACATAAAATATAAGTAATATATATTACATACACTCATAACATATATTTCGTAATGAACGATCTTAATTTTATGAGTGAACAAAACAAAACAAGCTAATGAACAAACGTCGCTCTTGGAACTTTGCCGCTCCAGGGACACCTAATAAATTACAGAATATATTGACCCATTTTGACGGTTTCAACAACGGTTCCCGCTTCCATCAACCGTCTATACCTCCATCACTCACAATTTATCTATGTCGTTTCGATATTCCTCCAACTTTTGGATCCCCAAATTTATCCAAATTGTCCTAGAGGTTCTAAAGCAAATTTACAAGTACAAAATTTGTACAACAATCAACGGGTATTTCCCGTTATATATAACATAGATATAATTGCTATAAGAGAACACGAGATGATAACTTTAGCTCCTATTGAACATCTCTGGGTTTTCCAAGTCACCTGAGCCACTGTTCTGAACCAGGTTTGGCAATGGACCCGAATTTGGAGCTTCTTGTCGACCCTCCGACCGAGAAATTCTTCTTCTCCATCGGACGAACTCGGTAATAATGGAACTAGCACTCATGGCGATCCCATATCCCACAAAAGTAGCCAGGAGGATCGATACAATGGCTTGTAAATGAACCTGAAAATTTTGTGTGAAAATGTATCACAAGAGTTATTTTAATATAGGAGATGCAAATGTAGGTAGCATTTGGTGTAGGGTGAGATGTTTTACCACAGAGTAGAAAACATGAGAAAACATGACAACCATGCTGAATTGCATGGCTGCATAGAGCCACACGAACCGCCTCGACACTGTCGAAAGTTTGAATCAGCACATAGTTTTGCAAAAGAAGAGAACAATGGGAGATTCACACAGATATTTTTCACGTGAATTAGAGATTCAAATGTAAACAATCTTACTTTAACGATAAAAGTGGGCAATGAAGGGGGGTTTTCATAGTAGCCAAGTGAGTTTGGCCATATACATATGGGTCATTCACAAGATGGGTCAATAATAGGCTGGCCCATTTAAGCATATTGATAGGTCATACCAAGTCGACCCATTTGAGGCCAAAATAAGTACTTTTTTATATTTAATTTAAATGTTACATTAGTCAAATATAAGAGTGATACTTTACATGTAACAATGACTATCATAACTTGATCTTTTGGTATGAATACACCCCATGTTGAGTATTGAGCAAAGCTAGTCACCTACTGTCCATAATTTGGATAGCCGAAAAAAAAATTATATGTTCCTTTTTCAATTTAGATTATCATAGATTAAAGTAAAATGCTTCGTAAAACTTGATCTGCTTCTTTTCCATAAAATAGTATGTAGCGAATGATTTTTTAATCTTGGGTCAATTGGAACCAGTCTTTACACTAAAAAGGGCAACCTGGTGCACAAAGTGCCCCCCCTCAAGTAGGGGTCCGAGAAAGAGTTCTCCCACAAAAATGTAATGTAGGCAAACCTTACCTATCATTTCTATAAGAGGTTGCTTCTAAGACCACTCCATGTCTCTTAATTGGAACCAATCTCTCTAAATTACCAAATTTAAGAGTAAGATTGCTACATCCAACCCCTCTATATTTCGCTTCGACCGAATTTTGGGATATTGATTTGGATTTTGATTTGGCAAAGCAAGTCACTAATGGGCCAACCATTTCTTTTTTGTTGCTTGAAAAGCCCGACTCCACCCACCCTCCCATTGGGCCGACCATGACCCAGCCCATCCCACTTAGATAATGGGACGAATTTGGAAGGATGGTTAGTCCAAGATGTTAAATAGCAAAGTTCGGACAAAACTAAATTCGGGTCTTGGTCATGATCATCAAAAAGTAACCATGATATAGCGTTGGCCAAATTCAAGTCCTGGTCAAATTTGGTTCGATCAATGTCAAAATTCGGGCGAGATATTGATGCCCGGACTCAGTTTTTTTTCGTGTCGAACAATTCGGACAGAACTAAATCCGAATCAAAATTGGGTTTAGACAATGTTAAAAAGAGAAATATTGCGTCCGAATATTCAATCAATTTGATTCATGTCAAAACTCGGACACAAAATCAATGACCAACCCGAGTTTTTTTTTTGGGGGTAAGACAAAATTTTGCCAGCCCTACCATGATAGATCCTAACTATTAAAAAAGAAAAAAAGAAACTTACCCATTGTTGAGGAGGTCATTGATGAAAGTAAACCCAGGACACAAGAAAAGGGTAAAGAAAGAGCAATGGCTCCAGTCCCCATTTTAGCAACCTGAAAATAAACATCAATTAAGTATTAGTCATGAGGAATAAGAAAGAATAAAATTAATCAATAGTTAAACTAAGAAAATATGAATCTAGATGGATGAAAAAATGATGATGTTTTACCAGAAGTTGCTCAAGGAAGCAGAAGTAAGCCAGCATGCTGACAATTACAAGCACAGGCACCTCTTGCCAACCACTGCAAACACTCACAGTAAAACTGTAATTAATCATTTTGCTTCACAGAGAGAAAGTGTAGTTTTATAGGGGATGTTTTACTCTACACTGGTCTTCTATCATGCCATGAAATTTTGTTAGCTTACGGAACGTTAATATTTATGAAATTAGAGTTTTGACTTGGTCAAAGCGCTATATGATACCTCAAACAGTACTGTCGAACACATCCTTAGTTAATAAGTTTGAAATAAGCTAAGTAAAACGTTTTCACAAAAGGTTCACAATAAGTTCAATCAAAATAAGTCAATGAGATATAGCTCAAAATCTAAGTAGCCAACATCTCATGTGGGCTACCAAAATAAGCTGAAGAAAACATACCTTACAATTACGTCACTTGGACAAGAATACAAGCAGATAATATAGACACAGATACTGATGTCAAACTCCAACTTTCTAATGAAATTTGCATTTTTTCTTTAGGGATATTGGATCTTTTAATTTGGACAGTGGACTATAATGTACCAACCTTTTGAACATATTTATCGTTAATATTATTAACCTTTTGGTGATCACGAGTAAAATTAGACATTAATACACTAGTAGTGGCAGTATACTAACGTCTAATTTTACTCATCTTCATCAAAATTTAGTATATTAAAGATAAATAGGACCAAAAAGTCGGTATACCAGCGTCCAACATTCAAGATTAGTATATTACAATCCAATACCTCAAAGACGTCAATATATTACAGTCCAAAGTTCTGTATATTTATGCATATTCAAACAAGTCACTTCATCCTAGCTAGGCCAAAACAAACAATGAAATGAGACCAAAAAATTGATGGAAGCCGGAAGGTGATCAATGTTTTTGAAAATTGACTGTCTGTTTTATTCTAATCCAAGTTTCCTTATATTTCCGAAAACTGACTGAGAGGGTACAATTTAGCCAATTTTGACTGAAATCCGGCGAAATTGCGCGATAAGACAAAAGGTCTCCATACAGTCAATTTTAAACGACATTGATCACCTTCCAACAACTTTTTTCAGAAAAGAGGTAAATTAGCGATTTACCTAAGATTATTAAGCTGAGCAGTTTGAGCTGCAGTTGTTCCAGGATTCACCCCAACCGTACTTTGTATGCGTAAAAGAGTGACAGGTAAATTTTTGACCTCCTGTTTACATATATCACACATCTTGTTGCCTTTGATACTGAACCATTTCAAAGCACACTCTTGGTGAGCCAAAGCAAGTTCACCCTTGCAACTGCATTCCATCTTCAATGTCTCTCCTCCTTCGCATAGCTCGACGAAGCATATCCGACAAACGGCCTCTTCTTCGGGTATGTCTTCGCCGTCGACCTCTGTGTTTTCTGGATGGAGGGGAAGAATGTGTGACTAATTAAGGCAAGAAAACCCAAGTTGGAATTCGGTAATTATTAAGGTTCAAGTCTTGGTGAAAGTAAAAATGTCTCATTAGATGAAAATTGTGGGATTTATGGTCATACTTGTTATGAGCAGTTTGGTACTTCCCCTCCCCAACCCTATAACACTTACTAGTGATTACCCTTGATATAGGGGCCGAGGAGCAAGCTAAACTTACCCAGAATTTGAGAAAAGGAAAAAAGATCAAAAGTCGATGATTATATAAAAAAATTGGTTGGATTTCCCTATGTTTGTTTGTGTTCAATGGGTGGAAGTCATTTTTCACATGTGGGGCTCATTATTTCACCGTCCAACATAGGGAAGTTTTAACGAGGGCAAAGGGAAGTTTTTCACACCATAGAATGAAAATTTATGTTTTTACTTAATTCTCAAAAAAACCCCAATGTGTAAATTAATAAACAAATAAAATAAAATAATTGTAGTTTGAATATTTCAAATAAATTTTCCCAAAAATTTACGGTTTCAGCCAAACACGGTAAAATCTTTCCTACATACTCTCCCAATTTTGAAGATATAAACCACCACCAACAATGACAACAACAAACTCTATAAAGGAAAACGGATTTGACCGATGTCTGATACATCCAAATGTAGACAGTCTTTTCCCACGAACTGCTTTTAAAATGTAAACCCAATGTTGTGAAATGCATTTTCATAAGGGAGTGTTTGGTAGGAATGGGAACCCAAAGGGAAATTTTCCCTAGAAAAATGAAGGAAATGGTGGGCCCATCGTAAAAACTTTTCCGAAGTCAACCCACATCCAAACATGAGGAAAAAACATTTTTTCATACGAAAAAGTTTCTCCAAGATTCTACCAAACGCATCATAAAACACAATGAACTTAGGTTGTCTAAACCCCTAGATCTAGATGTTATACGCCCTTATGATATCCTTATTTGTCATAGAAAGACAACAGGATATGTTCTCCTCAACTGATTTCGATTCTACTTATTCCAAACCTATTTAACAAACATATTCTAAACTTTACTTGTAGCTCATTGTGTGACATTATCTACACACATTAATTAACTAAATTTGTTAGGAATTTACTTTATTAATTGTCGTCTTCATTTATGCATCATTCAACTTTTAAAAATTTTAACTATCATCTCACATCATATATTCATATAGTATGTTCTATCACATAAAAATATTATCATTAGATTTCTAACCAAAAGTACTATCGCAATACCATAATATCATAATTTTTTGACAAACAATAATACTGTAGGAAACTAAATTTATTTAGATGCTTATTCATGCGTAATTCCTATTTACCCAAATTTACCAGTTTTTACCTACATTTACAAAATTTACCAAAACTTACTAAAAATTACCAAACTTAAAAAAACAAAAAAAAAGTTTAATTTTGATGCATTGACATAAATTTGCCAAAATTTAGCAAAATTTACCAAAACTTAACAAAATTGAACTTTTATCCAACTGTTTTTTACCCATGAATTTGACATACAGGGCTACCTGGTGGTGTACTTGTATTGGGGGTTGGAAGATGTCCTTCTTTAACCCGTGGTGAAGGGACAACACGTATGAAGGAATCCATCCTCCTAATGCCAACTCTTTCTTTATTAAGTGGTGCTGAAAGAGATCGAGCAATTTGTGATCCTGGTTTTTGGTTTTGACCTTCCTTTACCTGCCAAACATAAACAAATTCCATATGCTTCATTAGTATGTTGTTACATTCATGTATTTGGAAACAAACTCTAATACTAGTTGTCATTTTGAAGAATTAAAAAGGGGAAGAATTAGATTCTGCACCTTGCAACTAGCTTAGCTACATCAATCTAAATTGTATGTATTACCAAAGATTACTACTAGTAGAAGCAGAAGAATATGCAGTTTTTGTTATTGCCTTACGGCGCCCTTATTGGTAAAATTTTGTCGGACCATCCAAAAATCAAAACCAAATCTCATCCCAACGTGAGGTATGAAGTCGTTCGATATGATTTAACAGTTTTACCTCTAAAATTTATAATTTCAGTTCATAATAAGTTCAGTTCAAATTAGCTTAATATACCAAGCTTACACGAATGCAAGTAAAATTAGTGTGTGAGACTTACACTTGAAGGGAGTGACCCGGTGGCATTTCCACGGCGAATAGAGTCCGAGTCCGCATCCGTATTAGCAGGAAAAGAAATGGTCCTCTTGATTCTAGGAGTGAATATCTTTGCAAACGACAGAGTTGGAGTGATGGAAGGTTTTTCCCGCGGTGTTGCGCAAGGAAGTTCATTTCCAAGACTACTAGATGCTACTTTCCCAACGTCCGAAGTACTTCGATGGATAAAGCTCAACTTTGGTAGAAGATTCCGGAAGGGTGAACGCCCCCTCGCCGATAAAGGCCCAGGAGATTGAGACTGAGACTGAGACTGAAATTGAAATTGAGCCTCACATTGTCTTACATCCGAGGATGTAGGAGTTAGTAGAAAATTCACCCTCTTCGGTGTAGGGGAAGGAGTAGCTGTGGGCATCTTGATCTTCACAAAGTCTTGATCACAGGAATCGAGTTTTCGAGTAGGGATGTCAAGAACTAGGTTGGATTTCCTCCATTTGCCTCCATGTGTAGTGTCCTCAATTTCACCACAGGAACTCTCAACCTAGAAGAACATAAGTTGATGGGATTATGAATGCAAATTCATGACATGAAATGTGTTTATCATCCATCATCTCTCATTCAAATTCAATATGGTTTTACAAATATTTTTATGCATGTGGGTCTCTTTGAATCAGTCTCTTCACAAACAATGATGTTCATTGCCGAGAGATTGTTTATATACAGAGCTTACCAAATCCCACGAAAGTGGGGCCTACACTGATAATGATTGTTGTTGTTGTCATTAGCAGCTTGGGCCCTATCTTAGAGGTATCTGCCAACAAAATTAATAGATCGAGTATTAAACTGTTCATGACAAACATGACCTATTAAGCTCACAACTTCCACTAATATCACATATTTAGATCTGTTAATTTAGGGAGGCTGGCGGAATGTTTAAGGTTTGGAAATTTCGAACCTGAGCTTAAACTTTCGGGCGGGTTCAGTCAATTTCAGGTTGGGTCAGATTCTGTGAACTTAAGAAATTAACAAAAAATGGTCCCAAAAGTTTCCAAAGATGAAATAAACATGAAAAGTTCTACAAAATTGACTCATTAGCAATTTTGGACAACAACTTCATAGAAAACATGATGGATGAAAAGTAAACACTCTTGAAAGCTCTACCCTTTCTACTGTTAATATTACAACAACAAAAAAAAAGTGTTATATCCAATTATAAATCAAACAAAATTGAAATTTAAAAAAAAGCTTATCATTTGAATTGCTTTTAGAAGAAACAGGGTTCCTTTCTTCCCATATTTTGGAGAGCAATATGTGGATGGTTGGAAAGCTAGCAACCACTTTGCAAACCAAGCTTGAAAAGTGAAAACAATGTCTTCTCAACCCAACATGACAACAACACCAAAAATTCGAGTCCGGGTAAATTTGAGTCGGATAAATTCAATCATCAAATTTGGACGAGAAATTTATATTCGGACTCGATTTTGTTTCGGGTCGGATCGGGTTGAACAATCCGGACAAAGCTAAAATTGGGTTTGGATAATAGAAAAAGAGAATTGTATGTCCGAATATTCGATCAATATCAAAATTCGGACGAAAAATCTATGTCCAGACCCAATTTTTTTCCTAATCAGACAATTCGAATATTCTGGATCGGACAAAATTTTATAACCTCTAACCTCATCCAAGTTGGTACAATGCACAAATATATACATTGGCAAGATATTAGTTTCTTGGAACTAGTGTAATTTCTCGCATGATCATGTTCTTATCAATTTTTCATGGTTATTAACTTATTATTTATTACTGAACCATCATATCGAGCCAAAAATAAACTCTATACAATTTCGCAAATAGTATTGCAAACTCTACAACCTAGTTTGAACTTTTAAAAAAAACAGAAAAAAAAGTGTAGTATTTTGATTTACTTATAATAAATAATTATCTCAAGTTGAAAACATCATCTTGTTTAATTCAATATGATACAAATATCGAGGAATAAAAAATTCACCAAGGGAGAAAAACATGCTTGGTGAATTTATTGCTAACATCTCTACTAATATTTTTTTTTTATTCTGAGGTTAATGTACTATTTAAAAAAATATATGAAAAAGATACCAAGATAATTAATATACAAAAATATTGAAATATGAAAAAGAATATACCAAGATAATTAATATATAAAAATACCAAGATAATTTACTCCCTCCATCCTTA
Organism: Portulaca oleracea; assembly: GCA_029582165.1. Lineage (NCBI taxonomy): Eukaryota > Viridiplantae > Streptophyta > Magnoliopsida > Caryophyllales > Portulacaceae > Portulaca > Portulaca oleracea. The sequence continues at coordinate 57,730,983 of CM055869.1, forward strand.
TATTTGTCATTTTAAAATATTGAAAAGATACCAAGATAATCAATATATAAAAATATGAAAAAGAATTATAAAATTATTTAAATTGCTAAAAATTAATTATCTAAAATGAAGAATATAAATGTAAATTTGGTAAAATTTGTATTAAAAATATCAAATGCAAATAATTAAGAATAAATAATTAATTAAATTGACAAATGAAAAATCATGAATCCCATCAGTCCCAGATAAAACCCAGTATAAGAGTATAACTCTTTTTGCTACCAATCCTACAATCACAAACTACAGAAGCATAGCTACTTGAAGAAATTCATGTCATGAAGAGTATTAAAAGCAAATAAACTAAAATATTGAGAAAAAAAAAGTAATAGAAAATTAAAGAGGATGAAAAAGTAGGTAGTAGACTAGTAGGTACCTTGTGATGATCTGGAAGAACACTAGATTTTCCTTCAATTTCCATGCTCTTTTTTCTTGAGGGTTGAAAGATGAATCCTTTACTTGAAATATACACACAATTGCATAATAATTCAAAAGGGAAAAATTGAAAAAAAAAAAGAAAAATAAACCCTGAGATAGAAAAGCTAGCTAGTAGATAGAATGGTGTTCTAGAAGATGAGTTCTTGATGAGGATATGTATGGAGATGGGTGGAGGAAAAGATGAAAAGGTGAAGAAAAAAAGAGGGAATTTCTTTTCATTAATGGCTCAAACAAACAAAGGAAGAAAGAAACAAGGAAAAGAGGGTAGAATGAAGTATATTGGAGGAGTCATAGTCATGGTTTTCATTAGAGAGAGTGTGTGTGTGTGTGAGAGAGAGAGAGAGAGAGAGAGAGAGAGAGATCAAGGCATATGGGAATTGGAATTGAGTGAGGTGGGGTGTTGGGTGGGGTCTACTTCAAAATTCTCTTCTAGTTTACATCCACATAGTGATGACACATTGGTGCATTCCATATCCTCTTTGATTTGGTTACAATAAGTAATGAAATCTTAATTTGAGTGTGTTAAGTCAAGTTAATGATATTATCAAATTTAAATAATATCCTCATTGCTCTCAACTTTATATCTCAACTTTGGATTCTAGTATGGTAATATTTTTAATATTTTACCATATATAGTCATGTTTCTTTAGATATTAAGAGTTAAGGTCGTAAGGTATCTTCAAAAAAGGTAGAGTTATGCGAAATGTCAACCATGTAAGAAAATTCAACAAAGATAATTAAGTGAAGACGGCAAAAGCACGATCCTAGCAGTGAAAACACTACACTGCATTGCTTTTCAAGCATTATTCTTCAAAAAAGACTTCATTTTCTTTTTATGCTTCCTCCTTAAATACAATTCACTGCTTCTTTTTTTTCGATTATTAATGCGCATGAGTTAAAAGTTGAAGTCGTAAACTTACAAGCGACAAAACAACCACCACCAAAGAAAAGGTTCAACAAACGAATTAATAAGATAACACAACAAGGACTTTAGTATGTACCATGCCAAATAAAACCAAAACATCGCAAAAAAAGCAAGATCAATGAATTTAGCTTCTTGGGTCATCAAGGACTCGAACACCAATAGCGTCGCCAATAATCGCCTTCCTTCGTTCAATCTCAACTTCAATGTCATCAAGGCCGACATTTTCCAACAAATTCGCACGTCCATTCATCCTAACTTTCTAACCACCTTTTTGTCTACGAGCAACTCTACAAGTTCCGTCTCTGACAAGCTGCCACTTAGATTTCATCAACGTGTTCAATTTTCTCTTACTCCCACCTTTACCCTTCGGAGCTTCAAAGATGGATTCTTCAAGATCATCAAGTATGTGATGCTCAGCCACACCATCAAAGGAATTAAACGAGTTTCTATAAGTGCGATCACTGTCAAAGTCGACCTCCGGATCCCTAGATGATGGATTCACTGCTTCATTTTGGTCAATAATAATGAGCACATCTAAATCATTAAACACAATTTTGCAAGCTTCTTTCTCTACGCTTCAACATGAGTCTCATATAATTTTTATGAGTTACATGTACCCTTTAGCACACCTCCTCGCAATTAGTCTTTGCAAGATTGTCACACACTTGTATGTTATCCCTTGACCTATCTTTCTCGACTTGTGTAAATTTTCACGTAGCTTGTTTCACCAATTGTCATCTTACTTTCAACTTTTTTTGTCCTTTTCTCTTTCTTCTATCTTGTGTTTTAGACCCCTCAAAGATAAAATCGTCCGGTTCGAATAGGGCTCTACGCTTTGAGTTAATAGACACATACTAGTTCTCCTCCGTGGCTTCAAAGTTAATGTCACTTATTACTATAATAAATGATATTATAATTGCTTTTTCAATATAAATATATACGACTAATAATGTTATAAGCTTTTGATAAAATATTACAAAAAAAGATATCTATCAGAAAACAATATTGGAAACCGCATAATATTTATTCATTATATGACACTTAAACGGGGGAGGGAGCGAATTTTAATTTTATTTGTAGCCCATGCTGGTTTATTTGGGAAAATTTTGGGTATTAAATTTTTTTTATAGATATAATAATTTATTATATAAAATTATTATTATATGTATAATAAAAAAATTATTATAAAAATATAATGCTATAAATTTTAATAAAATACAATGTAACAAATTAATTAATTTGTTTGTTTGTTTATATATATATATTGTACAATTTGGATTATTACATTGCTTAAATTCATATTTTGTATTCATTGTTATCTTAATTTTTTTGATATATTTGTCATTTGCTCCGTTATATAATTCCTATTAGCATTCGTCTGCCTAAATTAACACATGTTTAGAAAAATGGAAAGAAAACAAAGTTAGTGTCACATAAAAACGAGGGGTCGTGATTGTACCACTTGGGGAGTTAGTTTTGTCAAATCCATTTACCATGGAGGAAGTGGAAGCACAACTTGTCCATTGAGTGAATTGACATTATATTGTATTCTTATTCTTAAATTATTTAGGAGAAGGGTCCCAAAAAATGAAAAATTATTTAGGAGAAGGGGGCCAAAAAATGTAAAGAATAATGCCCCTTTTTATTTTTATTTTTATTTTTATAGAACAACAATGCCCTCTTTCTACAATGGACAAGAAACTTATAACCCCTTGTATAAAGAAAAAAAAGTGCCTTTGTCACTAAGGAAATCCATACATCATTCTCTATTAGATGGAATAGATACTATTTATTATATATTGTTGAAAATGACATGAGTTTTGGGTAAGTGTCTTGCCTAAATGAAGAAATTTATATAGTATTTATATTTGTAAATATATAAAGTTATATATTTTTTTTTATCTAGAGAACAACTTTTTAAATTTACTAAGAAATGTATAAAATATGCATCACGAGTGGCCCCGTTCTTTTATACGGTGGGTTGCGATGTGGTGCGGTGCGATTTGGTAGAATTGTGGGGAATTATGGTGGGTTTGGAAAAGTTATGGTGGATTGTGGTGAGTTTTGATTTTAATAATTGTAAATGTGTTGGAAAATATGAAATTATAATTAGAAAAAGTGAGATAAATTTTTAACTTTTAACAAAAAAGATAAATTAAATTAGAAAAAGTAGATTGTGGTGGGTTGTGGTAGATTGTGATGGGTTGTGGTGGGTTATGGTGGAATATGACATATTGCGGTGTGATATGACACCGCAGCCAGCCAGCCACATAAAAGAATAGGGCCCGTCGGTGATCTTGTTAGAGTATCATTTTATTTACTAGCATCACCAATGATTATAAACATCTTACAATTCATTGATAAGTAATCATAACTATTGAAAAGTCATATACCATAATGTATATTAATTTGACCAAAAAAAAAAGCTAAAATGTGTCTTTTGCCAAGACACTTTTGACTTATCACCACTCTACTATTTTATATTTATCAAAGGAGTAGTGATCAAGTTGATTATTACCTCGTTTTCAAAGCATGGTATTCAAATATGATTTAAATTTGGTGTAAGGGAAAAAAAAAGTTACATCCAAAAATTATAAGGTTGTTGACAAACTATGTTTGTCACAGGTAATTTTCTTTAAAAAGATATATCTTGATATTATAAGTAATCATTTTAACTAGTATACCACATACATCACCAGTGGCGGATCCAGGATTCAATTTCAATGGAGTCAACAATGATTTGCTAAAAAAAAATTAAAATTTAGCAATACTAAAAAGCTTAAATGCAACTAAAATAAAGAATTTAATAATAATCATGAAAATGGTAAACCATAGCACAACGCTAAAGTATAATTAACTAGATACACATAACACAATGCTAAAATACAATAGAATTAATAAATAAAGTTGAGAATGTCACAAAACTTTTACAAGTGAAAGCTAGCAAGTCTATTAGCTAGCGATAAGTAAGTATTCAATTAGCTTGCAAGTAAGTATTCAAAAGCCTAAAAATTAACATAATATCCAATATCAAATTGAAAAATAGTAAACTATGCATCCAATTAACAAATTTTATTTTACAATTATTCACAATTATTCATTTATTCACATAAACCAATTATTCACAAATTTAATTATATTGACCTATATAACAAATAAGAAAATAGAAGCCAAAAGGGGTTTGGAGAAAAAAAATACAACATTTGCTTTTGTCAAGCTTCGAACCCGTGCACAGTTGCTCAAAAATAAAATAGAAGCCAGAAGGGGTTTGGGAAAAAAAATAAATACAACATTTGCTGTTGTCAACTTTGAATCCCGGCACAGCCGCTCAAAAATAAAATAGAAGCAAGAAGGGGTTTGGGGAAAAAAACACATCATTTGCTTTTGTCAAGCTTCGAACCCATGCATAGTTGCTCAAATAGTCAAAGAGGAGCTCCTAGGCACTTAACCACTACGCCTGTATGCAATTTTTATATATCTATTATAATTATTTTTTTCTCAAACACTGTTTTTTTTTCAAAATTCCAATGGAGTCGGTTGACTCCACTGATTGTACACTGGATCCGCCCCTGTACATCACTGCATTTTTACTATTTACCAAGGAAATTACATAGTTGGTTAAAACAAAACACTATATTATAATCATGTTCTTTTCGTTGGTACGTAAAAGGTAGAGTAAGTAAAATAAGTAGAGATAGATAGAATAAATAAGCTAAGTAAAAAATAGTAGAACACATGGTAAGTAAAATAAATCACATCAACTAGATCTTAAAATATATGAGTTTTAAAATATATATTTTATAATTTTAATAAGGTACTGTAAATATATACTATAAATTTTTCAACATATAAGGTAAACAAGTTAATGTAACAATAGTAGGTAGTCAATGTAAATAAAATTTTATTTAAGGACCCATAAAAAGGCTAAAAGTGTCCCACAATTTTTGCAAAATATTAGGTTCATCGTCGTGCATATATTACATCACATATATTACAATATATCAATTTTTTATTTCATAAATTTTTGTAAATATTTAATAACCTTAAAAAATATTGATGAATTTTATAATAATATTTATAAATTTATAATAAAATTTATAATTAATATTGATTAATTTTTTAAAAAATTTAATAAAAGTGATGTATTTAAGTAGATATATCACGGTGGACTTACAACTTCCAATATTCTTACAGTAGACTCCTCCCTGAAACTGAGTTATGTTGCTTACGTAATTTTTCTTTTTCAAAACTTATTCAACTACTATATTTGTATTTTTATGAATAACTATGTACATTTTTAATTTTATACGGATTTATTTATTTATTTATTTTTGTAGTAGAAGATAAGAGATATGGCGGCACCATATGTGAGGAAATTTGCTGTTAGGTGGAGTACAGTAAATGTTAGGTACATGGACCTGTTTTCTGTCCTCTCTTTGCTTTAATCAATTCATATCCCAAGTTGTCATTCAATTTGGTCCCACTCCCAAGAAACGAATAAACGGCATTTGTCCTCGTATTAGACCTTGCTCAATCAAACCCAATAGTTGAATGAATGATTCAATCTTAACCCACATTTAAAGAAAATCTGTTGGAAATCCCTTATGGTAGCTCATCTGTTGGGAATTCCTTAGTTAAGAGTGTTTGGATGAGAGTAGTCTTAGGATAGTGCATCGGAAGTTTTCAAAGTATGAGTGTATGCGAGGATGACGCTAGAAAGGCTCAGTGGTGATTTATGGGTAGGTTGGCGAAACAAACAATCCGGTAATGTCCGTGATCCGTGAGGAGCCGGGGTGTTACATACACCATAGAGGGTGAGATTGTATGATTGAGAATTAGATTGAAAATTCTAATAGGGTTTAGGATTATTAGGGTAAGTTCTCTGAATAGGCATTATAACACGTAAGTTGTAAAATCTCTCAGAGTACTAATGCAGTGCTCGCAGTTCCTTCTCGGTTGGAGGTTTTCCTTGTTCCATTTTTATGTCGCTCTTTCTTATTAGTCGACGATATTGTCCGTGCTTTTTGAACTCTTGATCCTGACAAGAGTTTCCTAAGCCCCAAGAGTCATGCTCCAAAAGCAAAATCTGATTTAATATTGTTGTCTAACATTTAAATTAAAAGTTTGAAAATATTAATTTCGATTGACCATAACTTTAAAATTATTAACCATCATAAATTAATGCACCTCATGATTTGGTTTGAGTACTTACATAATTTTGAATTATATGATTCTCTTGCCCTCCTTCTTACCCATGTTTGAAATAAATTTGAACATTGTTTCACTACTTTATTTTAGAATAAGTATTATTGAATTTCATTTCACTTTCAAAATGCTTTACATTTTAGATATTGATAAGTTACATGGGGATGAAATTTAATTTGGACAATTTTCTTTTTTTAATTAGTCAAAGCCCAATGGGCTAGAAGTACAACAAGCCTTGGGCCTTTATTTCAACAATATCCAAATTTGGCAAAGGGTTATTGACTTAGAAGGACAGCCCATGAAGCATTTTGACCTAAAGGTTTGCTGAGGACAATTGAATTCTTATTTGTTGTAAATGTAGGGACTTGCTATGTCTGATAAGGCTGCTCAGTTGGATAAGTGAGTTTTAAATTTTTTTTTAATTTTCTTTATTTGTTGCAGATGGGTTTGAGTTTGGTGAAACGAAGAAGAAGAAGAAGAAAGAGAAAGAAGATGATAATTGAGTTTTTTGGTTTTGTCTTCACTTTCTCATTTTCAAATGTTTGGGGAGTGTGTTGTGTTATTTGACACTTGTCTTTGAATGAATAATTGATCGAACATCATAAATATAAGCTTATTCCAGGGTACCTAAACAGGCTAAACTTGCTAAAATATTTTTAAGCAACGCCCCCAGGTGCGGGTCACGTTCGTTATTTTGCCTGTCTTTTTCAAGGCGCGTCTGACGTCTCCTTTGGTGCGGGTTGCACCTCGATCCCTCGCCATTTTGGACTGTAACGGATCTATTGAGCTACAAAAAACCCAACAATATCGAATCCATCTTTGACTTGCATTTGCACCCAAGTTTGGCACACTCCTTCCCCGTGATTTTTATTAATGAATTTACAAACTTTGTAAAATTCAAATTTAATATTGCATTTGCATTTTCCCCTTCTTTTTTTTCAAAGTGGGATTGCTAAGAAACAATGTAATCCTGAAATCCATGATGTGAGTGACAAACACCTAAGAGTAAGAGATAGATTTTTAGGCCTTTAGCCCTATATATATACATGTTTGATTTTATAGCTTCAAATTTCACTTGCTAAAGCTTTCTATTTTCTAACAACATTTCAAGGGAAATACAGTTTTGAATAGTCAACAATAAACACTAAAGTAAATGTCACTTTGAATTACCTCATATATGGTCATTAATTCCCTACTTAGCTTGCTTATTTGGTTACTAATGAGGTCATCCTTTCCTATATATCCCTTAATTAGTAGGTTATATTTACGTATTGATTGGGGTTAATTAATTGCTATATGTTACAAACTACTGCCTCCGTCCGAAAATGTCTGTCATTTAACTAAATTTTAATCATTGATTACTCACAAATTACAGTAAGTTATGATTCGAAATTACCACCGATGCATTAGTAAAAATTACAATGACAGTAATTTCATATCGTAATTCATTGTAATTTAAGAATAATCAATAGTCAAAATTTAGTCAAATGACAAACATTTTGAGACAGAGGTAGTAATTAGCAAGCAAATCAATTAATTGAATGGCAATGTAAAGGAGATTGACTAAATTTCAACTTCAATAGTTAATTAATTTATTAAGCAAGCAAGTTAATTGTATAGGAAGACAAAGGAAATTGATTTAACTTTCAATTTCACTAGTTAAATTAATGATTACCTTTTCTTTTTCATAAGCAACATTATTTTCCCCATAATAGGAATACAAATTAAAACAATTCAATATGATTCATAAACTTCACTATATCACAAAAAATAAAATTTTGTCATATAATAATATAATACTATTCATAATTTCATTTTACGATGAATATGATAAGCAAAATACCCCATCATTTTAAAACACAACTAGGTCATGCGCCGTCTGTGGGGATCGAACCTACGACCATGTGGTTAAAAGCCACACGCTGTACCACTGAGCTAAGACGGCTAATGTTTTTAAATTTGGCAAAAATAAACAATTCTTGATAACTAAATTTACGTAAGTTTTGGTAGTTTAGGTGAGTCTGGAATTGTTGAACACACTCATGAAAAAATTAAGGTTCTAAGGAATCAAATTATTCATCTCTACTTTAGAAATACCTTCTAGATCAAACAAAATAGGAAAAATCAGATTCAAATAATATTTATTTATGGTTATTGGAAAATAATAATATCTACTTTAGAAATTAGTGGTCCATGCTTTGTAACCCTTGGATTGTAATGAATCATTGGAGAATTAATGAAAATGGATTCAATGGCTAGCTTATTGACGTAGCATAGGATAAAACTAATTTGATTTTTTTTTTTTGTGTTTTACTTAGGCTGATCTATACTTGACATCCATTTCCTCATTACACATGATAGAAAACTTTAATTGTGTAAGGTTAAATTAAGTTGTTAATTTTTTGACTATGAATTTCTTGTTTTGAATTTTATTTGTTGAATTACGGATGGGGATAGAGGCAGGTAGAATAGCCGGAGAAAGAGTGGATGGGGGTGAAGAAAGAGGGAAGCAAACAAATGACTATTGTACGTTGACGTGAATATATATTGAATAGTAAGTATAGGTTACCCCAAGTTTATAAAAAAAAAAAAGTCTAGTCTACTTTGTTCAGTGTCATGTTAATAAACCATTGAATCTATTTTCATCAACTTGGTGGCAGTCTACTACAATTTCGAGGATGCAAAATAGGGACCGAACATAGTACATTCCTAATTAAAGTAAGAGTTATTAATTTCTAAAGATCTTAAGTAGGGATTATTTAAATTTAATTTTTCAAAATACCTAATCATATCTTGTGAATATCATCTAAAATATTTTATTATTCACTTGATTGTAGATAATTCATTTTTTATAAAAGCGCGTTAAAATTAATAGATGTGTAGATTATTTTAGTCTATTGAACACGAAATACAAAGGAAGTAATCACATTTTAATTGAGTTCCATCAAATGATTTCGCTGGATTTTGTCTACAAGTTTTTGTTGGTTTCAATGAATGTGTGTGCATAAGGTCTGTATGCTAGGGATGACAACATATGCTTTGTTGATAGTGAGGGTAATTTACCGTTTCAATTTTAATCATTGAACAATCAGAACAATTATATATGTATGGATAAATAAGAGTAAATACAACGTGGGATCACCGGATCAGTTGCCTGGAAATTTGTACCAACAAAAGGTATTCCAGTGCATTGTGGAATGATTAATAGCATGGATTCTTTTGCTAGGATCTCTATAGTGATGAAGAGTGCAAAGTGCAAACCTCTTTTTTTTTTATATATATATATAGATCAGAATTATTTTAGATAAATTTATGTATGGATTTACAACTATTATAGTTGGAAAAAAATCGACTATAATAAAACTTTCAATATATATTTTCAAATCTTGACTTACATTATGATATAAATAAAATTTCGATCATCTCTTGAAATGCATTGTGATATCGCGATCAGATCACCATTACATTATTTCATTTTGTTTGGCATTACGTGGTACTTTTATGCATGATTTCAAATAGATGTTGATTGAGAGTGAAAGTAAATAATTTCATATACGATAGAAAAAAAGGTTGAAAGAAATGCATTCCAATCATGTAGGACTATATGAGTTATTTAACCTTTTCTATTTAGATATTGGCCCAAAAAAAGGTTCTCTAGTGCTTTTTTGTTTTTCTCCCCAAAAAGAGCACAATAGGTGTGTCATTTAAAATTTATTCATAATCTAAATAAAATTTCAAGTAAATGCTAAAATGGAGTTTAGTTAGGTAATATATATTTATAATGGTTATTTTATGCCAATGGTTTAGGAAAATAGGCATGATTATAAATATGTTCATCTAATTTGACAAATAAGTTTTGTACTTCTTGAAATAGATAATTATTCTCAGAATTTATCCCTTTGAAATAGTTTTATCGATTCCAATCCTTCTTCAAATCGTTCATGACATAACTATTTTAGAAGTTATCCTCGTCTAAAAGAGCTTCCCTTAAATAAGTGGGGAATACAAGAAAGGTTGTTTCGTATTTGTGGGAGTACGATTGTCCTATTCACATAAAGTTGTATGATTGTATCTCTGACATTCAGAACTAACCAAAGTGTTTCAAGCTAGACAAAGCAACATGTGATATTGATGGTGATAAAGGAAAATCAATGAACTGCGAAAGCAATAAAAAAAATGATCAAGTTGCGATATCAATATTCAACAAACTATTCAATCTACACAACCTAACTTATCAATTCTGAACAAGTAATTACACGTAATCGATTGCACCATTAAAACTCACAAAAGCTCTCTCTCGCTCAAGGATCAAAGACTAGTCTTAATTACTATTCTAGCTATCTATTCTTATGAAGTTAGTCTAATTAAATTATAAGAATAGCAACTCTAACCCTAGTTAGAATTAGGGATGGCAACGGGGCGGGGCAGATGCGGGGGTATATTCCCCATCGCCATCCACGCACGGGCACCCCACCCCTATCCCTGGCCCATAACCTGTTGTGGGGGAAAGATCTTCCCCCATTCCCATCCGCAGCTAGTACCCAAATCCAGCGAGGCCCCAAAGGGGATGAAAATAATACCAAAACTAAAACAATTATAGAGTAAGAATGAGGAATTATGGTTAGAGAGAATAATTATTTATCTACGTTTAGAGTTTTTTATTAATTAATATTAAAAATTGCCCGAAATTATATATATAAATTTAATGTAGAAAGGGTATTTATGTATTTTAAAAGAAACCGAGCATAGGGATGGAGAATATATTGTGAGTAACTTCCTTGAGCGGCAAAATGAGGGCGGGGACGGGGAAAATTTTTGTCTCTGTCCCCCCCGTCCCCGCAAGGGGATTAGCTCTTTGCCCCATCTCCATCCCCATATCCCCATTGGGAATAAGGATTTTTCCCAAGAGCGGGGCGGAACATTTGTGGGTACAGAGATTCCCTGCCCCACTGTCATCCTAGAATTTGGCTATTCACATGTCAAAAACCCTAACTATTCAAAAATTTTTCCCAAAACGTCAATTAATAGATGCAATAAATAATATAAAGGGTTTTTGGATGTTAATATGCTGAATTTTTGGGGTATTGGACAATAATACACTGTACTTTGGGGGGTGTTGAACAATAATGCACTCAGTATAATTTCGGCAGTGGCTAACTTGGTGGCCCGCAATCCTACGTAGCAGGTGGATGAGATGAATTAGTCCAAAAATATTTGAATTTATGACATGTAAGCTAATCCAGACATAAGCAAAGAGAATCAACTTTGAAAATAGTAAAAAAAAAAAATAAAATCATATTTGTTTAAACGTGATTCCGCTGAGAGATTATTGTTGTAGTGGTATAAATCATCTTTACTTTTGTAAATTAGTTGACATGTCATAAATTTAGATATTATTTAGTCTATTCATCTTCTCGATCTGCCAGGTAAGATCGCTCCCAAGTCAGCCACCGTCGAAATTGTTTCGAGTGCATTATGATCCAACACCCCCCAAATTCAGTGCATTATTGTCGAAGGTCAAAGTTCAGTGTATTATTGCCCAATACCCTAAAAGTTCAGTATATTAGCGTCCAAAAATCCTAATATAAATTAACCAAACCTATCCAATTTTTTGGTCAATTTTTTCTTAAAAAAATTTCATATTGATTCTTAGATACAAATACCTCTTTATATGCTTTTTTCCCCTACATTTTATTATTTTTAACGATTGACTTTATCGACTAGTATTACTCATTTCTTGCCCAAGAAAAGATAAAAAGAAAGACTATGACTCATATTCCATTCTTCCCTGCTTGCATCCTAAAGAGATCATTACTTTTGGATTATGAACCACAAACCATGCATCCAACACAATATCCACCCAATCTTAAGTCAGATTATGTTATATTTTAATAAACAAAAGCAAAATCATAAACATCTTGGCGCATGATGATTAATAACAAGGGCGGAGCTGGGAAATATTAATTGAGGGTGCCGAAGTTATTACCAATTTAACAAATGACATTATGCTTAAATTTATTCATTTAGTTTGTTGTCCATATATTTGTATGTACGTGACTTTGTGTTTGCACACACATATATAGTATTGTGCTACTAAAATTTTGTTAGATTAATATTAATAACCAAATAAAAAAGATATTTTGAGAAATTGTTACAAGTTTGAATTTTAAAACAGAAAAGGAAGGATACATTAATATAATACATGATAATTATAGTGAAAAAATTGCAACAAAAATAAAGAGAAACCAAGTTTTTTTAACAAAACAATGGTTAAAATTTACAATAAACAGTACAACTATTCATATTTTTATGATTGATTAATTACCAATAATATTTAAAAGCCTAAAACAGATATAGTGCACCCCTTATAACATTCCTAATGGGCGGTCCAATGGTTAGATGCATGAATCATGAACAAAAATAATGAGAAATAACTAAGTTTCTTCCCTATGCTAAGTTTCAAACTCATACCCACAACAATCACAACATTGTATTCCCATAAGAATTTACCATCCATCTACATTATCTGTTAATGTAGTAAACTTACACATATTATTATATATGGGTTTCTAAGAGGATAGGGAGGTCATGGCACCTACAAACCCCCCTCTATCTCCGCCCTTGGTTAATAACCATATTGTATTTCATTTAAATTACCCATAAATTTAAATGTAGATAAATTTAAATTATTATAAATGTATTTTTCATTACTTTGAAGGTTATTATAACTTATAAACAATATAAAAATAATTATTTATTTATATTTTTTCATAAATATAAAACTATGCATAAAATGTGCATTTTCTACAGTGATTAATAAAATTAGGTTATTATTTATATTTTTGACCTAGCTATCTAATCATTATCATACTCTTATACTACCTCCATCCCTAAATAATTGTCCATTTGACTAAACTTTGATCATAGATTACTCATAAATTACAATGAGTTATAATATGAAATTATCACAATTAGAAAGATATTGTACTAAAAATTACAATGATAATAATTTTATATTGTAACCCATTGTGATTTGTAAGTAAACAACGGTCAAAGTTTAGTCAAATGGACAATTATTTAGGGATGAAGGTAGTAGTTGATAAATATGTATAATTAATAGAGAACATGGATAATTCAAGATGACTATTAACTATATCTTGAGTAAAAATGTGTATCATTGTCCCAAAAGAACAACGACTCATGAAATTGATTTACGTGATATGATACTTTAGAGCTAGTTTATTTAAGTACGGTAATTAATGACCCGTTAGTCACTTATCCGATTTTTAACTAATTTTCTTGTTTTATAATCCCTTTGTTTTATATTAATTGCCTTTAACGTCATTAATTTCTCAACCTATAATGTTCTAATATACGAAAGTACTATTATTAGATTTATAACGAACAAATACTATCATAAGAATTAATATAATGTTGTAATCTTTTGATAAAGTATACTAATAAAAAAAATTTCGACAAAGATTACATTTTGGATAATTAATCTAAAATAGAGAGTATTATCTATTTTACAGTTTCAAAAATATATTAATTACTAATTTTGTTATTTTAACATTAACACCCCTAACTTATTTACACTCAATACATTCTGAAACTAAATACATACATAGACATTACATAATTACTAAGAAGACACAAACAGACACAATGCAACCTCTGAACATGTTCTCAACCATTCATCTTCTTAATGACCCTCGAAGGAGGAGAAGAAGGAGAAAAGGGAATCAGCAAAACTACAGCTCGTTGGGTAACTTGTACCCTAGAATAACTATTAAGATTCAATAAGCCTATAAAAAGAAGTCATCCTGATCCCGTGATTACCGAGGTACTTAAATGACACAATTGAGCCCCTTAATCACTTGTTAACTCTTTAAGTATGTGTCTATGCATGAGTTTCACTACCAAAAGCCTACGCATCCACTTTGAGTGCAAGTAAAGTGATCTAAGTACATAACCCCTACTTCCATATGGTTGTAGTTGTATAGACATATATAAGGTCTGTCTCTCTAATGGCCAGGAAGCCATAGAAAGAGTATTCAAAATGGTATTTAACCCTTGCATCTGACACGATTATAAAACACCCTCTCCAAAGTCTTAGTCTTACTATGCCACAGATAGGTTGCCCCCACTGTCAAAATTTAGCCCACCAGAATTACAGATCTATAATGTGGGGGTTTACATGTAAGGTATTAACCCCAACCAATAAGTGTGGCTAAAAGAGAATTGGAGACTCGCATGACTAACTTTTAACTGTCATTCATACTTAGCAATTTAGCATGCAAGAATACACTTGGATACTTACTTCTATATTAGTATACATTAAAGTTACCTTCCTAAAAGAATTTGTTAAAGAAACTGTTGGAATACTCCACATACGTAACTATAACTCTGATTTCGCTTTCAGAGCCCCTTTTAAACGATTATAACTATTTAAGTTGGTTTAGACCATCAATTAACGTACATTTTAGTGTATAATAACTCACTCTTAGTTACTCAAACTCCTTGGCAGCTTAAATCAATTGAATTTATCGTTTGAGTGTGAAAACATAAAACTTGACTATTTCTTGTAAATGATTTAACACTTAGAAACTCTATGGTTATTAAGGTATAATAATCGTTCTCATAAATAAATAACATTTGTGAATTGATTCATAAAAAGGAATCCTTCATTAAATAGACCTTTCTAAAAATACAGTTGAATCAACATAGGAAAGACTTTTAATCCTATCATTTCTTAGTAAAATTCATTTGAAAGCAAGAGAAAGACTTGAATCTTTTGGAAATTCTTTTCTTAGTGAATCAAATCAATAAAATTCCTTTCCCTTGCGAAATCAAATGTTTTACATAATCCTTTTACCTTTTATTTGAATAACATATGCAGATAATGAAATCAATACTCAAAGAGTTGTTGTGTTAGGACTTAGGGTCCGTTTGCCCTTCCTATCTGATCGATCTTTGGTACCATGAGGTCTATTTGGACTACTTGCTGAATTGGGAGCCCTGTTGCTTTGCCCAGTTCGAAGCTTAAGGCCAATCTAAGATCGTTTTTCAATGTAACTCTCTAGTTATAATAAATCATCACTCTTATAGGTTTCAACAATTCCTTCAACACCATAACAATCACGGTGACTTGGAAATACGTGCAATTGTCTTTCCAAAAGACTTTTATTACATGATTTAAGTCATCTTTCCCCCTTCAGTCCATGATCTCAACATTGAAAATGTCTCAGTGCTTAGCGATTCAAGTGATGAGGTTGGAGAGAATAACTCGATTGATGATGTTGCGAATGAAGAAGGTCTCCAGGACAACAATGGCGATCTGAACAACTCAGCTATGTCAAACAGGATGCAATCAGGTCTGAAGGAACGTGAACAATCTCAATGCCATGACAGTCAATCAGTCGCCAATTCCAGTGAATTGATGAAGCAGTTGGGCAGGCAAGAGGATTTAGTAGAGTTGGAAAAATTAAATGAGCCGTCTTTTGTATCCGTGCCCGTGGTTAATGACCAGCAGCTAGTTATTGCTTCAGCTGCTTTCGGAAATAACTCTACATTAGGGCTTGAAAAATCAGTGGAAGTAGTTGATAACTTTGAGGATCGCAACGACTCTTTGATTGCAGCATCTCAACTACCCAATCAACTCTTCATTGAGCCTGCCAATGTTCTTGAAGAAAATATGCGTGATGATTCCAACATCATCTCACCTGGTGTTGCTAATCAAACTGATGGCATCAGTGATGCTCAGTCATTGTCCTCTGGAGATGAATCAGTTTTAAATGCAAGAAATTATATTGCTCAAAAGACAATCGAGTTTGGAGAAAAAACGGGGTTCATGAAAGCCAGAAAAGGCTTTATCCCCAGAAAAATAGGTGGTGTCAAGCTTACTCCAAGGAGCAGGAAGAAGATCAAGGAAAGTCAGAGGAGAAAGAAGTCTCAGCAAATGCTTCAGTCTTCGTCAACTGAAGGGAGTCTACCTTTCTAACGACGTTTGGAGCATAGAATGTGTGGTGCAGTAGGACTAAAATAAAGGATTTGCATTAAATCCCTAAATATTCAGGTATGATTTGTCATCATGGGATTTGTAGGAATTTCTGTTCTTTGGTTGAGTCTTTTAGTTCCTGAAGCGAATTTGCTTGGTTTGCTTTTCAAAGTTGGTGGTCTGATCTCAACTGGTTTCAATGATGTATTGGTGGTGGGTGCTAGTTGGGTTTTCTGCCTGACATGCTGTTGGTCTTTGTGTGTGCCCTCATTGGGCTGGTTTACAGCTACAATCATCAAGCATGTCTTTGAAAGTTGTGTTGGGCTGGGTTTTTAAATGTTGTCCCTGAAGGCAGTGTGACAACATCAGAGTTTTCTGATTGTTCTTGGTTCAGATTGAGGTCTTTACAATGCTAACCGGTGTTGTGGGTTGGCAGTGTTGGTATTCTCTGGTTGGGTGTGCGACTTTGATGGAGTTTCTTTCAGTTGATTTTCAATCTGAGATTGGTATCTTTGAGTGGTTCTAAGGTGAGTCGATGAGATGCATTTTGGTCTGGTGTTTGTGGCTGCGAATTTTGCTTTATGAGGAGCGCAAAATATGCTCTCAAAGTGCAATGCCTGACATCTACATTATCTGATGAAATAAATATGTTTGGTATGCTAGCATGGTTGGAGAGAATTGTGGACAATGTCTATTGTCATGAGCCTTTTCATCTGGTGACATTTTCAGTTTGGTACTGATTTACGCATTGCAAATTTCACAGTGTAGTTGTTCTTCTTGGGGATGCAAACATGATTCAAGCTGTAGTGAGGTCTTATGTTTTGAAATCTGGACAATTAAAGGCTTGTGGTGAGTCTGATGCAAACTAGGTGGGAGTAGTGTGCTTATTTTGTGAATGTTTAGGGTCTCAACTTGCTCTGCTGTGATGTGATGACAATATTGTTCTTTATGTAATCTTTGGGAAGTTTTGGTTTGCTCATTAGCAAGGTTGGATTTGTTTGGTTCTGAGTTGTATGTTCTGTTGAGTGTTCCCTTGCACTTCATTGTGCTTTAATATAAGGGCTTTTTTGGCCGCCACTTATAAAAAAAAAAAGTCATCTTTCACAAGAAATTGCGCGCAAACACTTTCAAATTCTTATACTTTTAATTAATTGAGAAATCATGCAATTATGAACTCAAAAGGCATATAATAGTTAATAATCAACTAACCTTTCATATTACATTTATTTACTATTGAAAAAGATTAGTTACAACTTATTACAACATATTATACTCTCAGTGTATTGATTTCAAGCCCTTAAAGTCAATGTGTTTGCGTATAAATCTTACGACTCCCACACACACATATTACACTTATAATTAGCCAAATTAATCTTGTTCAAAACATAAATCAACCTCTGAGCATAGAAACACATATTCACTTATATGCAGCTATTTCAGGCCATAAAAAAATAAACTCTTTACATATAATATACGAACGAAACCACACTATCAAAACAATCAATAATCCTTCGTATTTTCGACACTAACCCAAGAATTCAATAACATAATTGACCCTAAACTCCCTCCTCACGTACACTGCCCCAAATGAACCCCTGATGCTCAATAGTTCAACTCAAAGTCCACCAACTTCCAACTTGGTTCACAATTTGATTCAACCATTCTAATACACATAACACTCTCATGAATAAATTGTAATATCTAAATATGCTAAATTAGCTTGAAAATTAATATTTATTAAGAGGAACAAAATTACTCACTTTAATTCAATCGATTGAGAACCTAGGACTTTTAAGTTGGGTTTGAATCAGGTAGCTAGCCAAAGAAATCTCTCAAATGACATCCATCCGCGAGAACCACTCAGAGTGGTGTTTCCCTCTCACATTCTCACCGTGACTCTATGCTTACTCCCGGGCTCCCTTTCCCTCCTAATCGCGTGTGTTCAGTTTTAGGATTGAGCAAGATTAAGCGGTACTCTTTTTTTTTTTTTTTTTATCCTGATCCACCGACCCCCAAACAAAAGAAAAGTAACTTTTTAAAAAATGACTTATCCTTTTTTGCCTACTATCCTCTAGCGTGAAATTTTATCCAAGTTAATCTTTCCTTTTTTTCCAAACAAATAAGTAAACATGAATAAAGTCACATAAATATATCCATTAAATATATTAGGTATAATGAGGTAAAGGACATTAGGAATAATGGGATAAAGGACATTTAGTGTTTTCTTGTTTTGTTTTGTTTTTCTTCTTTAGGTTTTCAGCTGTATAAATACTCTCTTCTTCCTCTTCTTCCATATGGGGATTGAAGTGGTATCCATCATTCACAATAATATTAGGGTCCTCGTTTTCCAATCCCTATCTTCATCAATTGTTTCAATCAATTTATTCATCAATCTTCACATGGTATTGATTAGACTCATTTTTGAGCCTTATTTATACCTCCATGCTTGGTCTTTCAGCTCGTTTTTCACAATAATAATGCCACTTATATTATGTTTTTCTCCTGTTTTGTAGGCCCCGAGTGTGAGACCCAAAAGACTCGGGAAAAGAGCGAGATCCTTAGAGCGAGAGGCTGGCCCGGGACTCAAAGTTAGATGCCGAGATCATGGAAGAAGTCGGGAGCCGAGAGGAGTCAAAGAGGCCGAGACATCAAAGAAAACAGGGGGCACGATCGTGCATCATACCGGCACGATCGTGCAGTCCCCTTGATTTGAAGAGGCTCCAACCCCAAATTCCGCGCGATGGCGCCGTTGCCGGGGAGCTAGCGCTTCAAGTTTTTTCGTTTAGTCTAAGAGTTTAGTTTAAACTACCTTGCGTGTTGTGTTGTTGTGCGTCGTAGAGTCCTAGGGCGGACTTACGGTTTTTGCTTGAGTTCTGTGCATGTCCAGGAGATCCTGGCGAGTTCAAAATCAACCTCCTCCCACTCCGATAAATCCGGAGATCGAAGCGGCCGCACGTCACGCAAACGCCGCAACCCGAAGGCGTCGTCGCCAACGGCAACAACCGCAACCTCAACAAATGGCGGAACCACTACCACCACCCCGTACCCTCCTCTCCTACACCGCTCCTACACCGGGTACGGGAGGGTCCGCTATTCTTCTTCCCGACCTCGCCGATGGGGTTGTTTTCGACTTCAAGCCCGGTTTCTTACACCTCATTGAACAAAATCAATACCGAGGCTCGGACATGGAAAACCCCATCAAACATGTGAATCAATTTCTCCAAAGGGTCGGCATGGTGCGTATGCCCGGTGTTAGTGATGAATATCTAAGGCTCAAGTACTTCCCATTCTCCCTTGCGGAACGAGCCAAGAGTTGGTTGGACAATTGTGCTCCGAACACTTATGATACATGGGATGCATTGTGTAACGACTTTCTCAATCGGTTCTACCCCCAAGCGGAGGCGCAACGGATTCGATCGGAGATTATTGGGTTCAAGCAACGATCGGGCGAGTCATTATTTGAGGCATGGGAATGGTTCAAGAGCTTGCAAAGGGAGTGTCCACATCATAATTTCAATCCATCGTTAATCCTTAATACCTTCTACCAAGGCCTTAACGGTTCGGTCAAGCAAGCAATAGATAGTGCCTCGGGTGGCCTATTTTTGGGAAAAACTCCGGATCAAGCCGACACTTTTCTTCAACAAATGGCTCAAACCTCATGTCATTGGGGAGGTGGGCGAGATCCAGGAGATCGATTGACTTCCGGTGAAGACGGCAATATAAACTTCCTCATCAAGACCGTCCAACAATTGGCACAAGATGTGGCCGAGATCAAAACGACTCAACAAATCAAGGCGGTGAGTGAAGTTCAACTGCCTCCTCACCATCATCCTCGGTGTCACAATCAATGTGAGGTTTGCCTTGGGCCACATGCTACCTTTGAGTGTTCTCCGGAGTTTATTGCGAATGAGCAAGCCAATGCCTTGTACCACCAAAATTTGTCTTGGCGAACCGAGAACCCTACTCGCCCTCAAGGAAACCCCGCATATGTAGCCCCTAGAGGCTTCGCTCCCCAAGGACAAGGTCGCCCTCGCCAAGCCCGCCCATCCTACCAACACCCCGCTCCACAACCCGTCCACCAAGCTCCTCCAGGCTACCAACAACCCATCTCATATCCCCAACAACCCATCTCATACCCCCAACCATCTCAACCCTCCACCCAAGACCAAACCTTTGAGTTGCTAAAAACTCTAGTGCAAGGCCAGCAAACCGATAGGGCACACACCGAAGCTCGCTTTAAAGCCTATGAGACTCAATTGGCTCAGTTGGCTCAGCAACTCAACCTCCAAAGCCGTGCACCGGAGCGTCTCCCTAGCCAACCTCAACAAAATCCCAAGGGACACCTCAACGCCATAACTTTGAGAAGCGGAAAGGAGTTGGAGGGCCCTAAAGGTGGAGTGCCGCAAGAAGAAGTGAGGGATGAAGTGGAAGTTGAGGATATCACTCATGAAGAGGAGGGAGTTGGAGTGCAAGGACAAGAGGGTTGTGATGAAGGAGTTGAAGAGCCCAGTGATGTAAGAGGAACGAAAAGGAAAGAGGCGGTGACTGAGAAGGAGCAAGAGCCAATTCTTCAACAAAAGAGGCCTTTTCAACCGCCCATACCGTTTCCCCAACGGTTTGCCAAGCAAAAGGAGGATGCCAAGTTCTCCAAATTTCTGGAAATCCTCAAGAAACTACATGTCACTATCCCTTTTCTAGAGGCTATCTCTGACATGCCTTCCTACACCAAGTTCTTGAAGGATCTTCTATCGAACAAAAGGAAGGTGATGGAGCATGCGACGGTCTCATTGACCGAGGAGTGCAGCGGTGATTGAAAACAAGCTACCTCCCAAGCTTTCCGACCCCGGAAGCTTCTCAATTCCATGTTCTGTCGGAGATATGGCCATTAGTAAGGCCCTTTGTGATTTGGGGGCAAGTGTAAGCGTTATGCCTTACTCGATCTGCAAGAAGCTACACATGGGGGAGTTGAAGCCCACAACGATATCTTTGCAAATGGCCGATCGATCGATTCGCCGGCCCTTGGGAATCCTCGAGGACGTGCCGCTCCAAGTCGGCAAGTTCTATATACCGTGCGACTTTGTGGTTTTGGAGATGGCCGAGGACGCCCAAATCCCAATCATTTTGGGGCGTCCCTTCCTCGCGACAGCGGGAGCTATGATCGATGTGAAGAATGGGAAATTATCTCTTCACATCGGCGACGAGAAGATCGAGTTCAACTTACAAAGCTCCGTTGCTACCCCATCGATCAATGAATCATGCTATCAAGTCGATATCATCGATGAAGTCGTTGAGGAAACCCTCGGTCCTCATTGGGCTTTCGAGGACCCATTGGAAGAAGCCTTGTTAGAAGCATTTGAGCCGGAATCACTGGAAGGGGATGTGGCATCCTATGTGGCTATTTTTAATGGAGAATTGAATTTTGAGGAACCTTGCGTGATGGAAGCTTTTACCTCCGGGATCTTTGAACGGGAGGCGGCATGGTATACTACCCTCCTCAACAATGCACCGACAAACAATGATCCTTTCATTGAGTTTGAGGAGATTTCAAGTGTGGAAACACGGCCGCAAAAGGACAAACAATTGCCGACTCCGGAGCTAAAACCTCTTCCCCCAAGTTTAAGGTATGCTTTCTTAGGACCTAATGAAACCTATCCAGTCATAGTCAATGCAAATCTTGATGGCACTCTTCTTGAAAAGTTGTTAACCGTTCTTCGAAAATACAAAGGGGCCATCGGGTATTCGATTGATGATTTGACCGGATTGAGTCCCTTTATTTGCATGCATGAAATTGACCTCGACCTAGATGCAAAGCCCTCTAGGCAACCCCAAAGGAGGCTTAATCCAAATATGCAAGAGGTAGTAAAGAAAGAGGTCCTTAAGCTTCTTGAGGCGGGTATAATCTATCCCATAGCTAATAGTGAGTGGGTTAGTCCTGTCCAAGTGGTACCAAAGAAGGGGGGAATGACGGTAGTGATGAACGATAAGAATGAGTTGGTGTCTACAAGAACCGTGACGGGGTGGAGAATGTGTATAGACTATAGAAACCTTAACAAAGCCACCCGAAAAGATCACTTCCCGTTGCCCTTTATGGATCAAATGTTGGAAAGATTAGCCGGTCATGCTTTTTATTGTTACTTAGATGGTTTTTCCGGGTTCTTTCAAATACCCATCCACCCTAATGACCAGGACAAAACCACATTCACATGCCCTTACGGTACCTTCGCCTATCGAAGGATGCCGTTTGGGTTGTGTAATGCCCCGGGTACGTTCCAACGATGCATGATGGCTGTTTTTTCCGATTTGATTGAGAAAGTTATGGAGGTTTTCATGGATGACTTCTCGGTATACGGTAACACCTTTGAAACGTGTTTGCAAAACCTTGAAACGGTGTTATCGAGATGCCTTGAAGTCAATCTTGTTCTGAACTGGGAAAAGTGTCACTTCATGGTCCCGGAAGGGGTGGTTCTAGGCCATGTTGTGTCACAACGGGGTATCGAGGTTGACCGGGCGAAAGTGGAGGTCATTGAGAAGCTAGCACCCCCGACCACCGTCAAGGGGGTGAGGAGTTTCCTTGGTCATGCCGGCTTTTACCGCCGGTTTATCAAGGATTTTTCCAAAGTAGTAAGGCCTCTCACTCAACTCCTGGCCAACGATACCCCTTTCATCTTTTCTGACGATTGTGTTGAAGCTTTTGCTAGGTTAAAGCAAGCCCTGATCAGTGCGCCGATCTTACAACCACCAGACTGGCTCTTACCCTTTGAAGTGATATGCGATGCGAGCGATCTCGCCATTGGGGCCGTCCTGGGACAGCGGAAAGATAACAAACCGTACGCGATACACTATGCAAGCCGCACCCTCGACGACGCCCAAAGGAACTACACGACTACCGAGAAGGAGTTGCTCGCAGTTGTTTTCGCCATCGAGAAATTCCGGGCCTACTTATTGTGCTCGAAGGTGGTTATCTTCACCGACCATGCGGCTCTTCGATACCTCCTTGCGAAGAAAGATGCGAAGCCCCGACTCATAAGATGGATACTTCTCCTTCAGGAGTTTGACATTGAGATCAAAGACAAGGCCGGGGCGCAAAACGTGGTCGCCGATCACCTTTCTCGGATCGTGGTAGAGCGTGATGATACACCCATTGATGACACCTTCCCCGATGAGCACCTTTATGCCGCAAGCGCCATCAACCTCCCTTGGTATGCCGATATAGTCAATTATTTGGCCGCCGGCTTGTTGCCCCCGGAACTTAGCTACCATGAGAGGAAGAAGCTAATACACGATGCAAAGTTCTACCATTGGGATGATCCATTCTTATTCAAGTCTTGCAAGGACGGTATCTTTAGGAGGTGCGTTCCGGAAGATGAAGTACAGCGTGTCCTAGCCCATTGCCATGAGCTTCCATGCGGAGGCCACACCGGTGCTTCAAAAACCGCCGCAAAGGTCTTATTAGCGGGCTTCTTTTGGCCCACTCTTTTTCGCGACGCGGATAGACACGTTCGGGCATGTGATCGATGTCAAAGAACCGGCAACCTCACACGAAGGCAAGAGATGCCTCTCAATTACATCTTGGAAATCGAGGTCTTTGATGTTTGGGGCCTCGACTTCATGGGCCCCTTCCCATCCTCAAAAGGTAACTTGTACATTCTTGTCGCTGTGGATTATGTATCAAAATGGGTTGAAGCGATTGCTAGCCCTACAAGCGATTCGAGGGTGGTGATGAGGATGTTCAAGAAGATCATCTTTCCAAGATTTGGGTGCCGAGTGATCATCACCGACAATGGTTCTCACTTCGTGGAAAAGAAGCTGGGCGCACTTTTGGCAAAGTATGGGGTGAAGCACAAAAGAGGTCTTGCATACCACCCACAAACAAGTGGGCAAGACGAAATTTCAAACCGGGAAATCAAGTTCATCTTGGAGAAGACCGTTGCAAAATCGAGAAAAGATTGGAGTGATAAACTAGATGACGCATTATGGGCCTACCGGACGACATTTAAAACACCAATAGGGACCACTCCCTTCAAGTTGGTGTATGGGAAAGCATATCATCTTCCGGTGGAGCTCGAACATAAGGCTTGGTGGGCCTTGAAAGCGTTGAATTTTGATATCAAAGCCTCTGGTGAGAAAAGACTCCTCCAATTGAATGAACTTGAGGAGATACGGCTTGATGCTTACAACGACTCCAAGATCTTCAAGGAAAGAACAAAGAAATGGCACGACAAAGGCATAGCCAAGAAAGAACTTTGTGAAGGAGAACTCGTGCTTTTGTTCAACTCAAGGATGCGGCTATTCTCTGGGAAGCTCCGATCAAGATGGTCGGGACCATTCCGGATCTTCAAAGTGCATCCATTTGGAGTATTTGAACTCGAAGGAAAAGATGGTGATACATTTAAAGTCAACGAATCGCGGCTCAAACTGTACATAGAGGGAACGGAGCGCCCGGAGAGATACACTTGCACCCTCCAGGACATCAAGGAGAATTGAAGAGATTGGGGTCGAGCTCAAGACCTTAAAAGAGCGCTTCATGGGAGGCAACCCATGTTTGTAATTGAGGTATTAGTTCTAGGAAAAAAAAAGAGGAAAAAAAAATGAAAATGAAAAAAAAAAGGAAAGAGAGTGGAGAGTTAGGAGTGAAAGGATGTGAGTGAAAAAGAAGAGAGTTGAAAAAAATTGGGAGTTAATTTAAGGAGCTTTTGTGCAAAAGAAGAAGTGAGTTGGTCTTTGGTTTGAGTAAGTATGTAGAGTTGAGTAATTGGAGTGTTTTGGTCAATTAGTATGAGGGAGTTCTAAAAAAAATTGAGAAGGGTGAGGTTTGAAAGGAGTGCAAGGGAAATCTCAGGCAGAAGTGCACGATCGTGCTGTTCGTTGGCGCGATCGTGCAGCGGCGTGCGCACAGAAAGCAAGGGAAAAGCGAGGAAAGTGCACGATCGTGCAACATTTCCGCGCGATCGTGTCGTTTCTCCAGAAGGTAGGTCACGATCGCGCAGCTTTAGCGCACGATCGTGACGTTTGAGATGCCAGGATTAGAAGAAAAAAGGGCACGATCGTGAGAAATATCAGCACGATCCTGTAGATTTGGCAGAACCTAGGTCACGATCGTGCCGAATTCCCTCACAATCGCGCCGTTCACGATTTTTTTTTAGCGCCCAGTTTTCCCCAGAACCGCACGATCGTGCCGATTTTTGGCGCGATCGTGCCGTTTGCGATTTCCAGCGACTTCTCGGCCCTTTTAAACCCAATTTTCACCCCACAAACCCTCATTTCTTTCCACATTCGAGCCTCCATTCTCTCTCACTCTCACCCCCCTCTCAAACCCTAACCCCAAACTCCTCAAATTCATCCTCCATCTCTGAATTTCCCCAATTTTCATCCTCCCTAAACCCTAATTTCTCCATCTTCTCACCTTTTTCTCAAACCCTAACCTCACATCTCCACCCTCTATTTCCCTATCACCACCATTCTCACTCATCTCCTTTTCAAACCCTAACCCTCACCATCGTGCCAATCCCTCACCCCTCACAAATCCTTCCACTCCTTCCACAAATTCAAGCACCCATACCCTTTTCCTCCCACAAAAAGCCCTAATTTCTCTCTCTAGCATCATTAACTCCCTCATCTTGGTGAGTTAGGGCATTATAGAAAGAAATTCATCCCACCCTTCTTCTCAAAGCAAGTGTTCAGGCTCTTCAAGGTCTTCAAGGTCTTCAAGTCAATGGCGCCCAAAAGGAGTGCTAGGTCAGGGGCTTCTTCATCATCTTCACAACCTCCCCCACCGAAATGAGGTAAATCTGAAGAACAACCTCTCGATTTCGACCAAAATGCTAGAATCCAATTCCGTAATGATGACCATAGGAAGAGGTACGACGCTTTCAAGACTAGAAAGATTAGTGTACCCAATGTTTACCATGAGTTGTCCTGTGAAAACATGGGAATCAAAACGGCTTTGGAAGGTTTTTTTGATGTTTTGGGGTGGGGGGAATTCAAGAACATTGACCATCCCATCTTTGGGCAAGTTGTTCTAGAGTTCCTCAGTTCTTTGGAGGTTACCATGATATGATCTTTGAAGCCTCCATAACCTTCAAGATTGATAAAGCGAGTTCAACTTGTCCTGGACCAATTAAACTCGTTGCTTGGGTTACCAGCCGACGGGAGACCTACATCAAGGCAAGACGCCTCGACACTAATGAGGTCGTCAGAGGCTTACGTGTAAGGCGAGAAAAGCGGGAAAAGGATAGAATGGATCGAATCATTTACCACAATCCCGCACCACAAAGGCCTCCGACTTTGCAACCGACCATCCGCTACTTTCATCGTCTAGTGGCCAATTCGGTCTGCGGAAGGCATGATGGTCGATCAAATCTACGAGGGGACGATCTCGCGGTTATCTACCGAACCTTGATCAACAAACAAATCAACACGGGATCGTATATAGTGCATCAACTGCATGAGATTAGCCGGTTGACCAGTGCTCGTCGTGTCATCGGAATGGGGCACATCATTTGCCACATTGTCGACCGTGTCGGGTGTAACGCCCCCAAACCTTAATCACATCATTACCCAAATACAACAGTAATTACATGATTAGCGCAGCGGAAAAACAGCCGGAGGCGTTACCGCCGTCCCCTAAGGACAAGGCACAACCACAAAACCCAACATTCCGACCAAGCCACAACACAACCCAGAATACATGCAAAAGCTTAGCAAAGGAACTTCATTACACATATCCCCGCACACTCGAGGGTTTTACACCATTCACATATTTACCATGCCAACATACAACCATACTAAAACTTAACATCTTACGAAAACCCAACATTTCAAGTCGTTGCTTAGAGACAGTCCTTGAACTATACAAAAGCTTCTACCTTTCACTTGGAGAGACAGTCACCGCTGGGGACCTTTCCCTTTTTCGGAGGAGCTCGGGCCGCCTAAAACAAAACGGTAAAACAACGCAAACAAGAGTGGGGGAAACACTCAGTACACAAACCTCCAACATGTCAAACCGTTTCGAAAACGGTTTTTCATGCCGGCCTTTAAAACATTTCGAAAACGGGAAGGGGGAGATAAAACATGCTAAGACCATGTAGACTTTAAACTATAATGTTTTCTATGCATAAGCTATGTATAACATTAAAGAGGTTTCGTATGGTAAAACGAGGTCTCCCTTTTTAGATCGATGCCGAGGCATCTCACGCACGTCTTGGCTGATCTCGAGTTTGGATGGTTGGCTTGACGGCGATCGCTGGCAGTCAAATTTACTCCGGTAGGAGCCTGTAAAATGCTAGACTGTACTCTAGCTACTGTAGACTGGGAGCTAAGACCACTTCTAAAACAGTAAAATCATTAGAATATATACCATGCAATAAAACTGTACTTTACTTTAAATAAAAGTAAGTGTTGGACAATTTGCGTACCTTGAACGTGTGGACTGCTCGGGGGTGAACTCGGCCGGGGAATGGCTCGGGTCGAGGCTGAACCTTGAGCTTAAAACGATAGAGTTCGGTATTAGAATAAAAGCCATGAAAAGGTGAGGGCATAGGGCCTCTCAATAGAGTTTCGGAAGGAAATCGTATAAAATTTCAGGTTTTCATGACAATAGAATTTTGGCCGTAACTTGGGCTATAAAACTCGGTTTTCGACGTGCGAGTACTTTTCGGAAAGGGAAAAATATAATCTATAAGTTTGTCAACTGGGCCAGAGGCTAAAAAAAATAAGAAGAGCTCGAAAAAGGCCCCGGACAGAAAGCAGCAAAATACCAAAATATAATCATGTGCGGTTTTGGTGCTTAGACAAAATCAAGAGAATTTTGTATACACTCTAAACTCATAGAAGCTTTATGAATCAAAGAATACTTGTAAAATATAGACCTTTAGTTACTCAAAGAGACTTTAAAAACTCCAAGGTAGAAAGAACTTATTCTACTAAATTTGTAATTTTTCGGTAAATTGAAGCAGTAGCGTAAATAGTCTAAAGATCTCGGGGTTCTTCAAAACCGAGTACTATGGTTCTCATTTATGGACTACATCACAAAGGTCAAATGACTTAGGTTACTTACTCATAAAACCACTTATAAGCCCCATATAGTAACCCTTAGCCCAACCAAAACATTTATCATGTTACCCAGAAATTCCAGTTTCGCAGCCCCGTTTCCGGGCCCTATAACTCTCTCTCCCGATATCGGTTGGACACATACCATACGTTTTCGGAAAGTTTGCAGAGTCTCCTAAAACTCTTATGTTGAACACTTCCCCAAAATCAATCTCCAACCAGACGAAAATTGCACATTAACACACTGACTCAAAAATTCGTATATACTCGCGCGGTTTTACGGTTTTGGCTCTAACTTGAGCTATACAAAACGAAAACTCGAAATTCCAAAACCGGGTGTTTTCTAACATCTTTGGCTACCTTTTTACACTATATTCTGGGCTCAAAACAAATTTTAACATCCTCTACAAAAATCATAATTTGGGCAGTAGGTTCTGGGTATAATTTTGCTCTCATACATGCTTTACTTTCATCAAAACTTTACACTAATAAAATACCCTTTGCAATATATCCATACCCTTATTGATTTCCAGAATTTAAACTTCTAAAATTACCATTCAAGCTTGCACAAAACACATGCATCAACATCAAGTTACATGCACTTAACTTACACCACAATTGTCATAATTTCCTTCACCAATTTCATGTAAACCATCCAAATAAACCACTAATACTTAGTTATCTTTGTAAAACAGAAAGTAAAACTCCAAAATCTCATCTAATACAACATGCACATCCATGGGATATCATCTTCTTCATCAAGCCACACAATCTCATCAAAAGATTACCCAAAACTTCAAACAATACACTTGATTCTTCAATAAACTCAACCCTAACAATTTATACTTTAAACTCATGAAAGAAAGAGATAATCTAGGTACAAGAACATCACACCAACACATAAATATCCTAGCTTTCAAATTATACAACAATGGAGGAGAGTGTGGGGTGAGATACCTCTTGAAAGGGATGACAAAAAGGAGCAAAGAAGTGTGAGAATGGAAGGGAAGCAAGAGGGCACCGGTTCCTTCGCCGGAGACCCGCCGGAATCTCGCCGGAAACCGGCAAAACAGAGGGGGCTGAGGGGGGGGTCTGATCTGCCGAGAGGGAGAAAGAGTAGGCTGAAAATGGGAGTTGAGTTGGTTTGAATAATATGACCCTTAACCTCCCACTTAAAAATATAAACCCCTCCTACTTATCTAAACTAAAAACAATCCTACATATAATACTACCATCCTAATAATACTACTAATACACTTAGTAAAGACAATAAAATTGGTAATGTATAATAAGTATAAAAAGTATTTAATTTTATGCGGGTTAAAAGGACGGTAAAATCGGTAACTAAAATTTAAATCGTTTGGCCGTAAAAATCAAAACGGTAAATAATCCGACTTTAAAATAAAATAGTAGAACCTAAAATAATTATAAAATAAGGTCCAAAATATACTGTAACAAAGTTCGATTAAGAATTTTGATCGGTAAAATTTGCCGCTTCGCTATTCCTCCGAGACCTGTCACCATTAGCTAACCACAAGGTACAAAGTATTTAATTAACAAATTATAACTAATTAAAATAGCTTAACTACTATAATACGTATGATTTAGGGCGGGGTATTACATCGGGATGGGTGCATACATGCGTCGACGGCCGCCTCAAATCCACTGTGAGCCCCTTGATATGGTTACACTCGTGAACATGCGGATCATCAAGCAAGCTAACCGGGGATTCTCCTACGTCCATGGGAGCAACCCCGAGATCTTGCTCTTCCTTGGTCCGCAACATGAAGAGTGGATCGACCCGTCCGACAAGCGCAATTGGTCTTGTGATGCGAGGGAGGAAGAAGAAGGTGAGGAAGAGGAAGAGGGAGAAGAAGGTGAGGAAGAGGAAGGGGAAGAAGAAGGTGAGGAGGAGGACGAGGAACAAGAAGAGGAGGTAGGAGGGCATGGGAATCCGTCCTACCTCGAAGCCATCAATGACTTATCCGCCTGTTTTGGCCATTTCGAAGTGCAAACATCGGCGCGTCTTGATAGGCACTCCGAAAGACTCGACGGCCTCAACGCTCGTGTTGAATCGGGCTTCACGAGGATAGACCATATGCTCCAGCAACAACAGCAAATCCTTTTCGACATGAGCTATGGCTACTATCAAGGTGGCGGACTCCGAGCTCCCCCGGGTTGGTATCCTCCGGGCTACCAACACTAACCACCGCCCCCTCCGGGGCCCAACGATATGTAAGTTTCCCCTCCCCCACCCTGCTCTCTTCAAGGATTATTCTTATTTTAGTGTGGGGGAGGTCTTATGGTCGGTTGGGAGTTTGAGTCTTTCGGTTATTGTGGCTTAGTGAGGCATGTTTCCTTCCTCCCTTCAGTATTTCCAAAGATTTTCGCATGTGGTTTGAGATACTTTCGTTGTTAGGTGATCGATGGTGAATTGAGTCTCAAATAATGTACATTTGTATATACCTTGCATGTAGTTTTCTTCTTTTTATTTGGTTCACTTGAGCCGCATTTCTTAACTTCTTTCGAAGTGCAAACATCGGCGCGTCTTGATAGGCACTCCGAAAGACTCGACGGCCTCAACGCTCGTGTTGAATCGGGCTTCACGAGGATAGACCATATGCTCCAGCAACAACAGCAAATCCTTTTCGACATGAGCTATGGCTACTATCAAGGTGGCGGACTCCGAGCTCCCCCGGGTTGGTATCCTCCGGGCTACCAACACCAACCACCGCCCCCTCCGGGGCCCAACGATATGTAAGTTTCCCCTCCCCCACCCTGCTCTCTTCAAGGATTATTCTTATTTTAGTGTGGGGGAGGTCTTATGGTCGGTTGGGAGTTTGAGTCTTTCGGTTATTGTGGCTTAGTGAGGCATGTTTCCTTCCTCCCTTCAGTATTTCCAAAGATTTTCGCATGTGGTTTGAGATACTTTCGTTGTTAGGTGATCGATGGTGAATTGAGTCTCAAATAATGTACATTTGTATATACCTTGCATGTAGTTTTCTTCTTTTTATTTGGTTCACTTGAGCCGCATTTCTTAACTTCTTTCGCATTTAGTCTAGTGCATATAGGCTAGCTTTGCATTGTTTTCTTAACCTTGGTTTTCTTCTTTGTTTGTTCGTGGAGTGCCGATCTTCGTTTAGCAATGCGGATCCCTGGTAAGATCGTTCCGTCCTTTTCTTTTCTTTTCTTTCTTTAATTGTGCTTTGCTTTTGTTTTCTTTGCATGCCTGTTCTTACTTTTTGGTGGCGCGCCCCTATTGTGCGTTGTGTTGGGATTTCTTGTTGTTGGAGCCGTGTGGGCTCGGGCCGCCACCCTTTTTCTATGTGTTAGATGTTTGTATATATGTTTGCTTGTTTCCTTTAGGTGTTTGTACATATGTTTGTTTTTCCTAGTTTTTCTACCCTTCATGAGACACCCTTCCCACAATGAGGATATTGTGGATTTTAAGTGTGGGGGGAGATCATTATGTTTGGGTAGAGCACCTAGTCTTTTTGGGTCCTTTTTGTTGCTTTTTCTTTCTTAGAAAAGTTCGTGAAAAAAGAAAAAAAGCGAAAAAGTGATAAAATTTGAAAAAAAAGGAAAAAAAAGAAAAAAAAACTAGAACGTCATTAGGTTAGGTTAGGTAGTCCGCCGGTGATGATTGTAGGCTAAGTAGTGCCTCTTGTAGCTTGGTTTAACCTTTGTATAGCCCACTGTGATTCAAAGTTTTTGAAAAGAATTTTCGAAAACATCTTGATTTGGGATTGCATTTTGATAGTAAAGATTGATGGCCCTTCTTAACCCATTGATGTGAGCTTTGCACATGAACGTTTATGTTCTCTGATTGGTTGTTGAGCACAAACCCGTGAGACTACTAAGCCAAAACGACTAATCATTTTTATTAGTCTCGTATCCCCATGTGTGACTCAACCTTGGTTGCGATCTCTAGAACTTGCTTTTCATCTCTTTGAAACTGCATTTTGCATCATGCATTGACAACATGATTGAGGCATTCATTCTCGCTTATTTTAGCTACATAGCCAAATAGCCACCCGAATCATGTAATTTCCCACCTCTAACCCTTCTTTTAGCCTTTGATTACTCCTTCCCTTTGAAATAAACCGAAATTTCAAACCATGGCCGAGTGCATATCTTCCTACCCTAAGCCATTGCTTGGAGTTATTGAAGTGCGATTAGTAGGGTTGCTTGTGAATATTTCCATAAAATGGTATGTTGGGAATGTCATGATTAGGATGTGATAGGTTGTTCCCACTTATGTAGCTTTAAATTAGCTTGATTGCGTTAATGAAACCCGCCGAGTTTTGTGCTTTGTATTTAATCCTCTCTTTATTCACACGCTTCTAAAGAAAAAGAAAAAAAAGGAGAAAGGAAGAAAAAGCAAAAGAAAGAAAGCAAAAATCGAAAAAAAAGAAAAGAAAAAAAAAAGAAAAGAAAAAAAAAGAAAAAAGAAAAAAACGAAAAAAAAGAGAAGAAAACAAAAGGAAGCAAAAGTGTGACGGCAAATGAGGAATTTAATTTTGAGGCGGTTTCCAATAAATGTTTCGGGTTTATTATAATTGCTTATGGGTGAGTAAGGTTCAATAACATTGCGTGAATTTGGCGAAGTATAACTCTAAGCTTGGCTTCGAGCTCCACTTATCCAAATACTTTCCGTCCCTTACCCCTATCCTTAGCCCCGTTACAACCCATTCAAAGACCTCTTGATTGTCATTTGCATTTTGCATCTAGCGGCGGAGAATTGAGATGATTAGCAAGCATATGGTAGATTGTTTCTTAGGCTAGAGTACTGAGAGAACCAGACATCGAATTCATTTTCAAAACACATGAGAGGAGTGTTTCCACATTCCCAAGAGTGAGATTTGCTCTCAACCATCTTAGTTTCACACTCTTACATGTGCTTTCTCACTAATTTGGTGACGGAGGGGTGATTGATTTGATCTTGATGGTGTAACTCCCCTTAAATCCTTTTCAAAATTCTTTCTGTCTTGTGCCAAATTATTTTTAATCGCTTTTGGCTGTGCCTTGGTTAGACCTAGTGGCTTGAAAGTCCTGCTAATGCTTACCTGAGGGGGGCTTGTACATAGTTTGGTTGGTATTTCTCGCGTTTTCCTGTTTCTCTTCTTTTGTGTCCTTTTTCCTAGTTTAGTAGGCTTGGTACATATGCTAAATGCACCCGTTGCCTCACACGAAAGCGGAGTAGCTATTTAGGCGGCAAGCTTTGCCTTGTTTTGCTCGGGGCGAGCAAAGGGTTAGTGTGGGGGAGTTGATTAGACTCATTTTTTAGCCTTATTTATACCTCCATGCTTGGTCTTTCAGCTCGTTTTTCACAATAATAATGCCACTTATATTATGTTTTTCTCCTGTTTTGTAGGCCCCGAGTGTGAGACCCAAAAGACTCGGGAAAAGAGCGAGATCCTTAGAGCGAGAGGCTGGCCCGGGACTCAAAGTTAGATGCCGAGATCATGGAAGAAGTCGGGAGCCGAGAGGAGTCAAAGAGGCCGAGACATCAAAGAAAATAGAAGCGCGATCGTGCATCATACCGCACGATCGTGCGATCCTTGATCTGAAGAGGCTCCAACCCCAAATTCCGCGATCGTGCGGTCAAGTGCACGATCGTGCACCTTCTGGAAGATCCGCACGATCGTGTCGCTGCGGCGCGATCGTGCTACTCTGCCTCGGGAATCGCGGAATTTTCAAAGCGGCGCGATCGTGCGAATTTCCGCACGATCGTCGATGCGATTTCAGTTTATTGTTTGTTCCGGATTCAAAGCGACGCACTTTGGGGTGTTTTGGGGAACTATTTATAGATTTTAGGGTTGAAATTCAGAGCTTTATCATTCCCTAGGTTACTTAGTCACCATTATTGGTATTCTCCCTAGTTTTAGCCCTAAAACCCCTTTTGATTAGAGCACTCTTAGCTTAATTAGTGTTAATCTCTCTCTACAAACCTCTCTTTTTATCTTCATTTATTGCTTTGTGCTGGTTTATTTTCATCATTTGAAGACTTTGGAAGGATATTTAAGTTATTTTGGAAGCATTTATTGAAGGAAAGTCATCTTAAGGTATAATTTATCTCATTATTCTTGTTTTATTGTTTTCTTAATCGTTTTATGTTAGGTTTAGTGTTTTGTTTCTTTGAATATGAGTTGTTTTGCTAGCTTAGGTTTGAATGTTATTAGTTTAATGTTTGTTAATATAATTAGAGGCTAAGTTTTTCCGGGCTTGGGGTTTAATGGCCCTAACAGTCTAACCTTGAAGGTTTAGAGAAAGGGAGTGATTATTTTGGGTTTAAGGATTCTTTCACCTTTTACCCTATCATTGTGGGAGGTTTGGTTGTCTGGAAAGTTGTCAAAACTCCTCTAACACATTGATTTGGGTCCTTGGTGGAGTGATTTACCTTACTCTCATGAGAATGAGAGTTGGGTTGATTAGGGGTGTTGAACTAATTACTCCAAATTGCTTTCCTTCATGGAAATGAGGGGAAGTGATTCGGTTTCAATCTAATGTCTCCTTTGGAAGAGGGAGCTTAGAATGGTTTAAATTTATCAACAACCCATTCCGAGCCTTGTTTGATCACTCCGTCTTCCTTTATCTTCTAGGGTTAGGCTAAGTTAGGTGGCTAGAACAACCCCCGGGTCCTTCTTTCTTGTGAGTGTTCTCTTAAGTGTTAATCCTTCATTAGTTTTATCTAGTTAACCTAAATCTCATCTCTGGTGAAAACTCTTGTTTAAAGCGAACTCTTTTGCTTAAAACGGACCGAACTTGACCTAGTTCCCTGAGGATACGATATACAACCCCGGCTATATTATAGCTAAACAGGTATCAGAGCCTTGGTAGGCAAAGATCCATTCGATTGATCCTTTCTCTTTCCCTCTCCTTCTCAAATCCGCCATGTCTGACAAGAAGGCTCCGATTATCATTGATCCCTCCGATCCCCTGTACATTCATCCATCCGATCAACCTGGGATCTCTTTGGTAGCCGATCCTTTTACCGGGGATGATTTCGATACTTGGAAGAGATCGGCGATTATTGCCCTTTCGGCCAAGCACAAAATTGCGTTCGTCGACGAAACCCTCCAACGCCCAGATGCTGATGATCCTCGATTGCCCTATTGGAAAAGGGGGAACAACATGGTTCTCTCTTGGATCCTTAATTCGCTGCACAAAGACATCCGGGACAGTGTTTTATACTCCACGGTTGCTCAAGATCTATGGAACGAACTGATTGAAAGGTTCGGCCAGACGATCAAAGCAAAATTTTATGCTGTTCAACAGAGCGTATCAAAGTTATCTCAAGATTCTTTGGATATCGCAACATATTACACCAAGGCCAAGAAATTGTTGGAAGAAATTGGTGCGGTGAGCAATTTTCCTAAATGTGATTGTGGGAAATGTACCTGCAAACCTCAAATCAACAAACAATTTGAGGTTCACTTTGAAGAACAGAAGCTTCTGCAATTCTTGATGGGCCTCAACGACAGCTATACTACGGTTCGAGGCAACATTCTGATGATGACCCCTCTACCAACATTGAGCAAAGTCTACGCCATTCTTTCCCAAGAAGAAAAACAGCGACAAGTTAGAGATCAATCAAATCTTCTTTCAGGCTCCACCTCTCTCTATGCCAACAGAGGAATGCAAAAAGGGAAACAAGATGATAAAAGAGCAATCCTATTTTGTGACCACTGCAAGAAGAATGGACACACTATCGATCGGTGCTTCAAGATACATGGGTACCCTCCAAGAAACCAAGATAGGCAACAGAACAAGTCGCAAAGTCAGCAAAATGGCAACCAGCCAAACGCACGAAAGGCGGCTTACAATACCTGGCAGGAACGAGAAAAGCCCATCACCAACCAAGAAGAAGGAGTTGGACAATCCTCTACATACCAAATAAGTCAGGATCAAGCGAAAAATGTGCTTCAGCAGCTTCTTGACAACCTCGTAAGTGATAGTGCCCCTTGTTCTATCCAAGACAATGGCACTGTCTCAGGTAACATTTCTACTTCAGTACTTGAATATGCTACCAATACTGCCACATGTTCTTGCACTTTGACTAAGAAAGATTGGATAATTGATTCAGGTGCTAGTGACAATATGTGCAATAATTCTGATTATTTACATTCCTTAGAAAATTTGACTCAACCAATTGAGATAACGTTACCTGATGGTAGAAGAATTCATGTTACTAAATGTGGAAAATTAACCTTGGGAAGAAATTTGGTTCTAACCAATGTCTTGCATGTTCCCCAATTTCAATTTAACCTTATATCAGTAAAGAAACTATGCAATCAACTGCACTGTCATGTTAATTTTACTGAAAAAAAATGCTTGATGCAGGGCCCTTCAATGAGGAGGCCAATGATCCTTGGTAGAGAAGATAATGGGCTTTACTTCTTGGATACTGATGTATTGATTAGTAGCATTGATGGATATTGTCCTTTAAAGTCTGATAGCAACAATACCAGTAAGATTGCATGTTCAGTAGATAGTGATGTCTGGCATAAAAGATTAGGACATATGTCTAAATCCAGGATGAAACTTTTGCCAATCAAGATTGTTCAACATTGCTATATGAAAAATGATTGTGATGTTTGTCATAAGGCCAAACAGAAATGTTTGCCGTTTCAATCTAGCATTATTTCTTCCATTTCCCCTTTTGCATTGATTCATGTGGACACTTGGGGTCCTTTTCATACCAAAACTTATCTTGGTCAAAGATATTTCTTGACCATAGTAGATGACTATACAAGGTATACTTGGATAGTTCTAATGACGACCAAAAGTGAAGCTTTCAGCTCACTTCTGTCTTTCATTTCTATGGTCAAGAATCAATTTGGGACAAATGTAAAGAAAGTTAGGTCAGACAATGCTTTGGAAATAGGAAGAAGTGATGTTGCTATTAGTTTCTTTTCAGACAAAGGCATCATACATGAGACTAGTTGTGTTCAAAAACCCCAACAAAACGGAGTTGTTGAAAGAAAGCATCAACACTTGCTAGAAGTAGCTAGGGCTCTTATGTTTGAATCTGGTTTACCCATCAAATTTCGGGGAGAAAGTGTTTTAACAGTTGCTCATATTATCAATAGGGTACCCACACCTATATTAAAAGGGCAAAGTCCATACGAAACTCTATGGAAAGGAACCTTCATATGAACATCTAAAAGTTTTTGGTTGTTTATGCTATGCTAGTACCCTCAAACAAGGGAGGGATAAGTTCCAAGAAAGAGCTGAAAAGTGTGTTTTCTTGGGGTATCCCCAAGGAAAAAAGGCATACAAACTATATTCTCTAGAAAGACACAATATCCTTGCATCTAGAGATGTAATTTTCTATGAACATGTTTTTCCCTTTCAAGGAAAACAAAATTCTGTTCAAAACACTCATGGCTCTGGGGAAACAACACCTCATGAGAATGGAAATTTTGATGTAAATGAAGCTTCTCTTACCTACCCTATTCATTCTGCTGATCTTCAAAACAATACTGCAGAATAATCACATGATCACAATGATCAAAATGATGTTCTGCAAACCCTTAGAAGATCTAGCAGAATTCATAAGACTCCTGCATACTTGGATGATTATGACACTTGCTGTTCTTGTGTAACAAACCTGCATGGTGATCCTAAAGTTGTGCAAATTTCTAATTCACCATCTAAAGATATGAATATCAGTTCTTATCTTGATTTCAATGAACCACAGAATTATGAGCAAGCTGTCCTACACCCTGGGTGGCAGAAAGCCATGGAAAAAGAATTAAGAGCATTACACGACACTAACACATGTGAGATTGTTCCTTTACCAAAGGGAAGAAAACCCATAGATAGTAAATGGGTCTACAAAGTAAAACATAAAGCAGATAGGAGTGTTGAAAGATTGAAAGCAAGATTGATTATAAGAGGGTTCACCCAAAAGGATGGAATAGACTATAATGAAACATATTCCCCTGTGGTAAAAATGACCACTATTAGGTCCCTTTTTGCTGTTGCTGTTAAGAGAGGTTGGCCCATAAGACAACTAGATGTTGATAATGCCTTTCTCCATGGAGATCTCCATGAAGAGATTTGTATGAAAATTCCTCAAGGTGTTGACAGTAATATCACAAATGGGGTTTGTAGACTAAAGAAATCCTTGTATGGCCTAAAACAAGCATCGAGGCAATGGTATGAGAAGTTAGCTACTGTTTTACATCATAGAGGTTATAAACACTCAGAAAATGATTATTCCTTGTTTTATAGAAAAGCCAATGGAAGCAGTGTATACCTTGCTATTTATGTTGATGATGTTCTAATTACTAGTAGTGATCAAAAGGAAATCGAAGACTTGAAAGATCATTTGCATAAAACATTCAGGATTAAGGATCTGGGAGCAGCTACATTTTTCTTGGAGATGGAAATCATTACAGTTCCAAAAGGGTTAATGCTTTCACAAAGGAAGTTTATCAAAGAAGTTTTGTGTGAATTTGGGTACAAGGATATGAGGCCCGTTGTTTCACCAATGGACCTCAATGAGAAATTAACCCCTGATGTTGGAACCCCTATTTCAGATCCATCCAACTACAGAAAATTGATTGGAAAACTCAATTTTCTTGTGAATACCAGGCCTGACATTGCTTTTGTTGTGCAACACTTAAGTCAATTCTTGAAAACTCCCACAGATCGACACTGGACAGCAGCCATGCATGTTCTAAAGTATCTTAAAGGGAAGTCTGACCTTGGCATTTTAATACATAAAAATGATGCTCTTAAATTACAAGCTTATAGTGATTCTGATTGGGGTTCTTGCAGGCATACAAGAAGATCCATCAGTGGGTTTGTGATATTTCTTGGCAAGACTCTGATTTCATGGAAATCAAAGAAGCAGCCCATAGTTTCCCTTTCATCGTGACGAGAATCTGAAGTTTGAGAAGGCGGTTCTTTGAATTGGCATGGCTGAGTAGATTGCTTGACGAGCTGGAAGTTACATCCATCACACCCATTCCCATCAGATGTGATAGTGAAGCAGCAATTTACATTGCTAAAAACCCGGTTTATCATGAAAGGACTAAACACATCGACATAGATTGTCACTTCACTCGACACAAACTGATGGATGGCTTAATATCTTTGAGTTATACTCCTACAGCTGGACAGTTAGCAGACATTATGACAAAGGCACTACCTGGGAACAAACATTTGGAGATTCTTGGCAAATTGGGGGTTATACCACCCTCCAATTTGAGGGGGGGTATTAGGAATAATGAGGTAAAGGACATTAGGAATAATGGGATAAAGGAAATTTAGTGTTTTCTTGTTTTGTTTTGTTTTTCTTCTTTAGGTTTTCAGCTATATAAATACTCTCTTCTTCCTCTTCTTCCATATGGGGATTGAAGTGGTATCCATCATTCACAATAATATTAGGGTCCTCGTTTTCCAATCCCTATCTTCATCAATTGTTTCATTCAATTTATTCATCAATCTTCACAAAATAAATAAACAAATACAATTATACTCTGTTCTTTTATATGGTGCGGTGCGTTGCAGTACTACAACTCACCATACTACTCAATATTCTTCCACACTTCACCCTGTGGCGGATCTAGACTCCGAAACTAGAGGTGTCCACTTAATAATATTTTGGATAGTTGGATTGTTGTGTTGAATTAGACACCCTGATTAATATTTTTTCGGTCTTTTTTAGGGTGTCCACTTAACATAAATATACAATAACCTCCTAAAATATAATAGAGGTCTTAAACTTTTTCAGAGATTGGGGTGTCCGTGGACACCCTTAACAACAATGGGGATCCGCCCCTGACTTCACCACACCATACCACAATCTCCTCACTTTTCTTTTCTACTTTTCACATTCTTTTTCCTCATCTACCCCATCTGCCACAACTCACATCACAACTTACTGCAGTTCACCACAACTCACCACACTTTTCAATGATTTTACCGTACCGCACCATCCCTACATTCCACCCACCGCACAAAACAACCGAGCTTTATGTTCTTAGATCTCATTCTTTTATGCGGTAGATTGCGATGCAGTAACACACTATACCGTAACTTTTTAATTTCTACCACATTTCATCACCCCACACCACACCACAATCATTACTAATATATCTCTTCACTTTTCTCCTCTACTTTTCACATTCTCTCTCATTTATTATAATTCTCACCACAATACACCACACTTTTTCAAATTCCACCGCATCGTATCATTACCACACCATAACCAACCGCGTAAAAAAAATGGAACTTTAATTACAGTAATTAATTAATGCGGGATATTACTTGATCATCACAAGATCCACCAAAAATGAGGATTATTTGCAAATATAGTGGGAAATCTCATGTGGATAACATTAAACCATTCACTACTCTTTCTTCACGGCACAAACTCAGTAAAAACCCCACTAAAATTCGCGGGGAGAAACCAACAAAACTTCCATCTTTTCTTTCTTTTCCAGTTTCCTTTTTCTAATAATTCTCTCTTCTCCTTATTTTTGTTGTGTGTGCATACAAATGAAAACCTCTCCACACACTCCAACATCTTCACTCTCTCACTCTCACTCTCAAATGGAGGTCAGTTTTACTCACTCCATTACTCCATTCTTTAACCCTAATAATCCCAAATTCATCCCTCGATTTTGCCTCAATCTCCCCCAAATCGCCCCATTCTCAAATGGGTTTTCCCCCAATTCTTCGAGGTTCAATACCAATCGGTTGTTTTCGGTGCGTGCTAAGGAAACTGCCCAGATTGAGACTGCAATGGTGATCGAGAAACCCCCCAAAACGACGCGTTTTGAGGTCTCCCAGGGCTCTCCCGCGCCGTTTGGGGCGACGCTCTGTGATGGGGGTGTGAATTTCGCCGTGTTTTCCGCACATTCGGTCTCTGCGACGCTGTGTTTGATCACGATATCGGATTTGCAGCAGGTGAATTGATGATTTTGATTTGGGGTTTCGAAATTTTTTGGGGGGTTTTGAATTTGGGTTTGTTCATCTTTTGTGGGGGATTTTTTTTTGGGTTGTTTTGATTGATATATTATTAGATGTGCGTGCATTTGATGAATGTCAATCTCAGTGTTTGATTGATCAGTGTTTGATCGATAATTTCTTATAACAAATGCGGTATAATACTTTTATGATATACTTTTCGTTACGAATCAAATAATGGTAATTTTATACAGTAACGCATTGTATATAATGAGAAATTTATGGTAAAAAAGTTTTTAAATTTATTACAAGATTTCGAAAGACAACAATTAATATGGAATGGAGGGAGTATATTATGAGATGTGAGTGCATTTGATGAATGTCAATATGTTATGTCACTCATTATGTTTAAGATTGAGGGAAAAA
Organism: Portulaca oleracea; assembly: GCA_029582165.1. Classification (NCBI taxonomy): domain Eukaryota; kingdom Viridiplantae; phylum Streptophyta; class Magnoliopsida; order Caryophyllales; family Portulacaceae; genus Portulaca; species Portulaca oleracea. The sequence continues at coordinate 57,772,982 of CM055869.1, forward strand.
AGTGAATTGTTGAGGTTCATTTAGTTTGGGTAGATATTGCACTACATAAAGTTCATGAAAGGGACTGTCTTAATGATGGGGTTAAGTATTGATTCTGTAATTGGTTGCAGAATAAATTATTTGGTCAGGCCCAGTTTGATTAGTATTTAATAGATAGTTAGATATAGACTATAGTTTAATTTCATGATAAATTAATCCCCCACCCCCACCTAGTAAAAAAAAAAAAAAGGAAAAAAGATCAATTGTGGGTGCTAAATTTTGTGGAAGAGTGAAGTGGGTGCTTTTGATTCTTAAAGTAATTGTGGACTGGCATTGATTTTGGCGGAGGATTACGCGAAAATGACTCAATTTCATGCAAGTAGGTGATCGTGCTGGGAATTCTCATGACTAAGGATTAGTCTTTCTGTGTTGAATCAATGTATGGTTTCTAATGGGTGACCTTGGAGGGAAAAAATAAGCTTTGTCGAATAGTAGAAAGAGTCAAAGATAGGTATGATCATCGGTATTGTTCTTCTGAGTCAAAGTAGATAGGTTTTCCTGAATTGGAAAGTGGAAGCATGACTATGAATGGAGGACTAATTGTACTTTATTGTTGCTACCGTGGGGTTCTTGATTCATACTTATTGTTTTTTTCCTAAAGTGGAAAGTGGAAGCATGACTATGGAATGGAGGACTAATTATACTTTATCGTGGCCACCATGGTTCTTGATTCATACTTCTTGTCCACATTGCTATTCGAGGAAACATAGAAAGCTGAAGACATTCAAGTAACCTGGTAACTTTTGACGATAGTAGCTTGCAGTGTGAAAACATGTAAATCATTGTGAGAAAATTGCAGAATCTAGATCAATGATCGACCCAGCTTGTGCTTATGAATGACCCTCTTGTTATCTGTTTGTTAATCTGGATATAGATGAGTATGTTTCTTGTATCTGATGATTGGTATTTTGTTCAAATGTCAGCGTATATTCCATTTGACGATTGGCATTTTGTGATGCAGAAGAGGGTGACTGAGGAAATCCCGCTTGATCCATTGACCAACAGGACCGGGGATATCTGGCATGTGTTTTTGAGGGGAAACTTAGATGATATGCTCTATGCGTACAGATTTGATGGACCCATGTCACCACAAGAAGGCCATTATTATGATCCTGCCCGTCTAGTTTTGGACCCTTACGCTAAAGTTAGTGATCTATATATCATTACTGTTGTTTTGAGGGCATTAAATGGATGAAATCTTTAGATTTATATGCTAACCATCTAATATGCTTTAATTCTTGTCTAGGCAGTTATCAGCCGGGGGGAGTATGGTGTGTTGGGACCTCAGGGTAATTGCTGGCCCCAGATGGCTTGCATGATACCGTCTCCTAATGACGAGGTACCCGGTTTACCAATACATTTGTGATTGTTACTTAAATTGCTGTAAAATGCTACTAGGTTGTGTTGGCCGTAACTTCTAGTAAGTGAAAATATTTCCAAAATGAACTTCATTGGCCTTCTTTTCTAAGACCTCTTCACCTGTTCTTTTTACTAGCTTTTTTACAATTGCATTTGTTTCTCTTTACTTATGAAACTATTTAGAGATAAATGAAGGTAAAGGCTTATTCCCTGCCAAAAATCTTTCCTCCCGCATCAGCAAATCTTAGCAAATATGGCATAGTTCAAATGCCCTTAAAGAAAGGCTTAAATAATTTTTCTTATGTATGATATACATCTAGCAATTGCTTCATTATGAATTTCTTATCAAAATAAATAAACAAACAATAAATTGCTTCATTGTGAATCTACATCATTGCTGTATCGTGCTTGATTCCTGATTCTTCTAACATATTTTGAGGAACACTATTTTACTTGCCCATTATTTTGGTGACTTTAGTTCGATTGGCAAGGCGATCTACCTCTACAGTACCCACAGCGAAATCTTGTCATATATGAAATGCATGTTCGTGGGTTTACAAGGCATGAATCCAGCGGCACAAATTACCCAGGCACATATCTTGGTGTAGTAGAGAAACTTGACCACTTGAAGGTACTTTTTTTTGCTTCCCCATTTTTGTCTGTGCCGTATGTTTATCCTGAAATATATGCTTTTATGTAAGTTTGGGCTTTGTTTGTAGTATATGAAATGCATGTCTTTTCCTAATTATCCTAGCAATTATGCCCTCAGTTTCTTTCACCTATTTCACTTTTCTCCATTTTGTATGTAGTTTGTTACTCGGACTCGGGTATGCGTTTCCTTATCGGACATGGATACAGGTGTTGGACTCGGTTATTTTGAAGAAATTTTATACATTTTCATTGTAATTTGAAGTATCGAGTGTCATACCCTTGTCCGGGTATCGAGGGTCCAACACGGGCATGGGAGGGAAAATGAAGAGTCGGAGTAACATAGATGTAACCTGTTGCCATTAGGCCGATGACCAATTGGTTAATGGTCTAATTTATGCTCTGTGTTTGCTTAAAGGCAATTTACTGCGGGATAAGACAATCTGTGGTGCAGACAATGTGAAGAGACCAAATTGAACCATGTCAAACCATGCCTTAAATACATATTGGTGATGAGACGTTTCATACATTATAGTTCTGAAATGATTTGTCCCGTTTTTTTATGAACTTTATAGTGTTAGACTACCATATCACATAAACTGCTCATTCTAAAGTGTTGAAGTGGCTCACAACTTTGTATGTTCTAGATTATTGCTCCTTGAGAACGATAGCTTAATTTTCTATACTAGCAGGCTCTCTGAATTTTCCCAAACTTTTGTATCATGCAGGAGCTCGGAATCAATTGCATAGAGTTGATGCCTTGTCATGAGTTCAATGAGCTAGAGTATTATAGCTACAATCCTGTCATGGGTGATTACAAGTATGACTTTCTCTTTGCTCTTATGCAGTAAGTTTTCTAAATAAATGAGCTAAGTGATTATAAATGATATGATGGGCCTTTATTATCAGCGATTTTTGACAATTTGACAATTTGATTTGGTCTCAACGTTCTAGTTGTTAAAAGTCCATCTACTCTTGATTCTGGTTGGGTTACTCGGAATACTTCACAAATACCAAACTTTAAGACTAAAAATGATGTCATTTGCAGGGTGAACTTTTGGGGTTATTCTACCGTCAGTTTCTTTTCACCAATGACCCGGTACTCGTCATCTGGCATACGCAATTGTGGCCGTGATGCTGTAAATGAGTTTAAATTTCTTGTCAGAGAGGCACATAAAAGGGATATCGAGGTGAGCCTCATGGCGTGCTATTTTTGTTTCGTTTTAGTAATCCTATTAATTCTTTCGGGTTTTGCAGGTTATTATGGATGTAGTTTTTAATCACACGGCTGAAGGAAATGAGAAAGGCCCAATTTTATCTTTTAGAGGGATCGATAACAGTGTCTTCTATATGCTTGCACCAATGGTATTTCTCTGACTTAATTATGTTGCTATATTGTAGTGCACTTGCATACAAAAAAAAAAAAAAAAAAAAAAAAAGAAGTGAAGATGGTATTTATTTTCTGGTGTGCACTGGTTATGTTTTTCCACCTCTATTATAATCTGTGTTATGAAATTTGCTAAAGACCACAGATTTTGTGATAGGAGTGAGGATGATTAATTTTACTTATGATGCTCGTTCTTTACGGTTTTAGCCTATCTTGATCTGGACGCATAAGTTTGTGAATACATGTTGTGTTTATACTGTTTAAGAGCCTCTTCAATTTAATTGTTTGAGCTGTATTATAAGACTACTAGATGAATATGTTGTAAACCCACCGTGGAGTTTGGACGCCGAGTTGTTGCTCACGGGCTTCTTGTTGTTGTTGTTGTTGCTGCTGCTGCTGTTGTGTCACATTTTGATCATGATGGTATTTATATGCATGGCAGGGGGAGTTTTATAATTATTCAGGTTGTGGGAACACTTTCAATTGCAACCATCCTGTTGTTCGGCAATTCATTGTAGATTGCTTGAGGTAATCTCGTTATTCAATTCAAACTTCTTCTGATAGAGGCATGAAGAATACTGACCTATATGTTTTTATGCGTCTGGTTATGCTGTTTTTCTTTGTTCCCTCCCCCCCCCCCCCAGGTAGCTTTCCTATATTATCTCAGAGATCCCGATGCAAAAATATTGACTATACTCTCCGTGCATTATCTGTATAGGAATCTAGAATCTGTTTGCCTTTTGGAGCTGTCTCCAAGTTTAGAACATGTTATAAGATTTGATTACAATGTTGGTTATATTAAGACTTAAGAGGCAATATTTCACTTGGAATTTCTGTTATGCATGCAACAGATATTGGGTCACAGAGATGCACGTGGATGGATTTCGCTTCGATCTGGCTTCTATCTTGACTAGGAGCAGCAGGTCAACATCCCCTGACACACTGACTACATTTCCGCCATCTTATTACTTTTGCTTAATCGATAAATTTGTCGGTATTCCCTCCTCACTTCCTGTGGTCTTTTTCTGCTAAAGTCTCTGGGATGCTGTTAATGTTTATGGGAGTGCAATAGAAGGCGATCTACTCACAACAGGAACCCCTTTGACCTGTCCTCCATTGCTTGATATGATCAGTAATGATCCCATACTTGGCAAAGTGAAGGTATTACTCCCTCTGTTTCAGTTTGATTGTCACCTAGGGAATTATGTCAAAAACTTTGATCGCTAATTTTTCAATATATATATAACGATTTATCATGTAAAACTACTATGACTAGGTTCATAATAAAAGAACACTACTATTAGAAAAGTATAATGTTGTAAACCCTTCACAACTGAAACGGATGATTGATGCTACATGTCTAACTAGTGTTTGTTGTTGGCTTTGCAATTGATCGAATGGTTAGGCTTATTAAGACAAGGAAATCGTAAAACTGACTGATGAATTAACTAGGGGGTCACACAAAACTAGTCATGAACAAAGTTGCATGAAAATCATACTGTATAGTGGATGACTAGCTGGGAGGCTGCCCTTTTTTTTTGGGTCTGATTCTTTGGACTGACTGTTTATTTGATGTCTTTTTGTCTCAGCTTATTGCCGAAGCATGGGACTGCGGAGGACTTTATCAAGTTGGCTCATTTCCTCACTGGGGTATCTGGTCTGAGTGGAATGGCAAGGTTAGCATGGTCATATTACTGGTCCGACGAGTAATAGGGTTCCTAATTGGGTCATTGTAAATGCCCCCCCCCCCCCCCCCCCCCCCCCCCCACACAAAAAAGAAAAAGTAAATTCCCCAACCTCATCTTTTTTGGGAATGAATACTTTGGCTATCTTATCCACTTGAAGTTGCATTTATTAGAAATGTTTATCTGTTCAGTACCGTGACATGGTGCGGCTGTTTATCAAAGGAACAGATGGCTTTGCGGGTGCTTTTGCCGAGTGCCTTTGTGGTAGCCCTAACCTATACCAGGTACTACCTTTTGTGTATTGGTACTATTTGTAAATACCTGTAATGGACTAAAGTATAATGTCTCATTAAATCTCCTGTGCTTCTTTGCCATGGAGTAATAGGTTGGGTTAATTGGAACCAGTCTCTCTAAATTGCAAAATTTAGGAGTAAGACTGCTACATCCGACGCCTAGATTTCGGAGTATTGGTTTTGGTTACTTGTAACTACCTGTAAATGATTAAGTATTGTTCTTATTGTTTTTATTCCTCTCCAGTGGGGCATTATCTTTGCTAGTTTGCTTCCATTTTCAAATACCTTTAAATTTCAAAATTTCATAATGGCTGTTCAATTGAGTTGAAATTTTCTACTGGACCTCTAGATTTGCATTCTATTCCTCCTCTTCTGTCAAAATCCCCGTAGTTTCTTCGTTATTTTTCCGTCTTTAACTTTTCTTGGGGAATACAAATGTAATGGTGCTGAGACATGCGGGTTTACACTTTATCAGGAGGGTGGTAGAAGACCGTGGCACAGTATCAACTTTATCTGTGCACATGATGGTTTTACTCTGGCTGATTTAGTAACCTACAATGAGAAACACAATTTGGCGAATGGTGAAGACAATAGAGACGGGGAGAACCATAATAACAGCTGGAATTGCGGGCAGGTATGTCTTTTGTAGTTTGCATGCATTGGTTGAACAGTCCATCTTACCGTGAGTACCTGGCAAAACTGACCCAAAATACTAAACGTCACTCGAAAATTGATCCAAAACAAACTTGTCCAAAGATTGCTTCTTTTTTATATTGGACCCAAAATCGGTTGACTGAATCAACCCGAATGAAACATTGATTGATCTGAAATTCACACAATGAACGGAGTGACTCATTTGCCGGGTATAGCTGGAAACCATTCTCTCTTGTCATTTGAATCTCTTGATTTTATTCATTTTTTGATAGCGCATCCAAACAGAGTTTATGGTTGGGACAGCTGCATGGGAAGTGAACGATCATTGTTGATTTAACATATAAAAACAGCGTTTTAGCAGTCAGTCAAGATGCATGGATTGACATGACACCGATTCAAACTCTCAGTGACTCGTCCAGTTGTTTTTCAGGAGGGCGAATTCGCAAGTGCTTCTGTCAAGAGATTAAGGAAGCGACAGATGCGGAATTTCTTTCTCTGCCTCATGGTCTCTCAAGTATGGCTTCTTTCATGAATTATATGCTCTCTATAAAGTTGGTTGGATGAACACTGTCCAGTGTCCACCTTGGTGAACTTCTATTTCAAAATAATCAAATACCCTAGGATTCTGCTTTGGACGTTTTTTTGCCGTTCATTTTCTCTTCTTTGTTGGATTTTTGTTTTTGGGTTTCGTTTGAATCTATTCTGATTTCTGACCGATTTTCGTGTTAATGCAGGGTGTTCCTATGATCTACATGGGCGATGAGTACGGTCACACAAAAGGAGGAAACAATAACACATATTGCCACGATAACTATGTAGGAATTTACTTACCCATTCATTTATCCTGTACCGTTTAAAATGCATACACGAATCCTGTTCTTTAATTTTTCGTTTTGGATACAGATCAACTACTTCCGATGGGACAAGAAAGAGGAGTATGCTTCTGATTACTTCAGATTTTGCTGTCTGATCACCAAGTTTCGCCAGTGAGTTGACACTCAATCTAAAACTAATCCCACCTGAGTAGATTTTTGATTATTTCATCATAAAAACATGTTCTTATTTATATTGCAGTGAATGTGAATCACTCGGTTTAAACAACTTCCCCACATCGGAGAGACTGCAATGGCATGGTCATACACCCGGGAAACCCGATTGGTCAGAAACCAGTCGTTTTGTGGCCTTTACTCTGGTATGCTGCACTTCCCAGGATCTACCTTAGTTTCTGGATCAAACAAACTTATGTCATTTTCTTTTCCGGTTTTGTGGGAATATCACTATATGGAGCATTAAAGCTAGCAAACCTTAAACCTTATACAATCGCTTGAACCAAACACTTCCTGAATTTATCCGACCCGGAAAAACCCAGGTCTAGTCATGATATTTCTCATATTTCTGTTGTCTGAACTCGATTATGACCCGAATTTACGTATGTTCAAATTGTTCACCCCAAAAAAAACCGTGTAACGGTCCTCAAATTTTTCATCCAAATTTGACATTGATTGGTTTGACCGACTCAAATCTGACTTGGACCTGAATTTTTGTCAGTGCTACTGTTGGAACCAAATAGCTGACCCGAGACAAAAGTAAGATATTTGTCTGGAGTCTACCTAATCTTTACTCTTCGCCTACATCTGGATCATCCTGGACCCCACCCACACAAGCGGGACCCACACCTAGAGTTATCGTTGTTGCTGAATAGATTACTTGTTATTTGAACGCGCTAATTAGACTATCCTGACTAATCGATTTGCAGAGGGACTTGGTGAAGGGAGAAATATACGTCGCCTTCAACACGAGCCATTTGCCAGCCCTTGTGACCTTGCCGGAGCGCCAGGGCTACAGATGGGAGCCTCTGGTGGACACCAGCAAACCGGCACCATTCGACTTCCTCACCGACGACCTTCCCGAAAGAGAGATAGCAGTCAAACAATACCAGCATTTCCTCGACGCGAATTCTTACCCGATGCTCAGCTATTCGTCCATTATTCTTGTGCTGAAGCCGGACCAAGCAAACGCCTAGATTTGGACCCACCCACCATCTACCATGCATGATATTGTACATTCTCCTAGACCTTATATAGATAATGCATTTATATAGCAGGAAAAAGAAGAGAAGAATAGAGAAGAAAGTATGCTTCTACAAGCAGCAAGTCTGGTGGCAATTATAAGAGATGAGATTATGAGTATATGAGAGTATCCTTTGTCATCTTAGATTTGTTAATGGCCTTGGTTTTATGAGTGCCATCTCATGTAAATGAAGCACGCTCATATTCGAGACCTCGTCTCTTTCGTATAGATGAATAAAATGTCTTACTTTATCTCTATTATCTATTATCTTGGGTTCTTTCTGAACTATGGAATGAAGCGATAAACAATTGACCAATACTGATCAACAATAATCAGTAGTGGTGAGCAATAAGTTGAAAAGAACAAGCCCTAAGACAATTTGTCAACTCGTTGACGAAGTTGGCTCTTTTTGTATTATGCATGGAACTAAAATCTACAAATACACAGGGTTGAACCGATCAGCGGATCAACACTAACCAACACCAATCAGCGTTGATCAGTACTTGTCAGCACTGCTTAGCAATAAGTTATTTATGATAAATTGAAAAGAATAGGCTAAAAATTTACAAATACACAGGCTTGAAGCCGATATCAATAGATCTCTTAACCGCGTCCAAAACCAGTTGAGTTTTCCTACTAATATCAACCCATTTGTTCTCCGGTCTCCCTCCAGAGCTCTTGATTCCACTCACAAGCCAAGCAAACTCTTGCACCATGAGTGCTTCTTGCGATAGCCGCGTCTCCACCACGACTTCCTCCGGCTCTGGGGGCCATGCCTGGCCGGCCAAGACTCGAAAGCCGGCCGAGCATTCTTCATACGGGATGGCTAGATCGTCAAGCCTGAGGGACCCATGGGAGCCGAACACGGTCAAGCCCATGGACACATGGGCAAGGAAAGAGCAATAGAAGGTTGCAATTGTCTTGGGGTGTTGGTCCCAATGAAGAGAGGCATTGCATTTCAAAATGATGCTTTGTGGGTTGAATTTGGCTCCTTGAGGAGGTAAAACATTGACATAGTTGGGTAGTTGGAAGTCTAGTGCCCATAAAATGGCTCCAATGCAGTACCACCCTAAGTCACCAAGTGCACCTAGGGCACCTAGGGCATCACAATCTGGTTTTACCCTTATGTTCTTCTCTAGGAATTCTTCGTCTCCTCGGAAAGATGATGTGCAATTCACCTGAAATTTATCGAGCTAAGTTAAGGAACTTATCCTGCAAATATATATATACAAACAATATCTAATATGGGTCCCATTTATACATGGTTCAATCATTTGGAAATTCAGATATAAACAGTTTTGTTCGGTATTCATTGAAAGGCTAATCCCAAGATATATCATCAGGAAATGTATTTAGCTAAAACCCCCTAACGTCCAACAAAAGTGAATCAAACAAAGCCCCCCAAAAAGAGTAAATATGCTATGGGCGAGGTTCACTCCTTTATGGGAAAGTTTGAAGTTCGAACTTACCAAAATTTTGTTTGACCCGAAAACTAAGCACAGTGATAAATTTATCTAAATTTGGATATTGACATATTTAACAGGAAATTCAAACATAATATTTCTCTTAGTTCCATTGTCAAAAGACTCAAAACCCATTCTTGACCCGAATTTAAGATTGGACCAAATTGTCCAGCACGAATCAGCCCAAAAAATACTGGATAAAGGACACTAATTTTTCATCTGAATTTCGACATAGACCGATCTAATCAATCCAAATCTAACCCGAACCCAAATTTTTGTTAGCAACAACTCGACTCCAACAAAACACAGGCTAGCAGCAATTCAGACAGAACTAAATACAAGTCAAAATCAGGTTTCGACAATAGTAAAAAGAGAAATAGTGGTCCGAATATTCGCCAATTCTGACAATGTCAAAATTGGGTTTGGACCAAACCCACTTTTTTCCGGATCGCGACAACTTCGAGTATTTGTACCGGACAAAATTTTACCAGCGCTGTCAGAGAGAGAGAGAGAGAGAGAGAGAGAGAGAGAGAGAGAGAGAGAGAGAGAGAGAGAGAGAGAGAGAGAGAGAGAGAGAGAGAGAGAGAGAGAGAGAGAGAGAGAGAGAGAGAGAGAGAGAGAGAGAGAGAGAGAGAGATGAGAATCACCCAATGAACATGCCCAAAATGGTTAGGATTAGACATGGTCCTTCATTTTCCAAGTCCTAGGGTGATGAAACCACATAGTCCCATCCATAAACTGCACCCCATTTGCCTCACAAGCATCAAGTATGACCCCAAGTTGTTTTGAGTCCAATGCAGTTGGCTTTTCAAGGAGGACATGCTTCTTCCTAGATGCACCCAAAACTGCCCACTCAACATGTAGACTTGTGGGCAATGGCATGTATATCACATCCACATTTGGGTCATTCACCAACTCAATGTAGCTCCCATAGAGTCTTAATGTTTCTTGGCCCTTGTCTAGTAACCCGTTTTCGGACGCGAATGAGTGTGCTTTTTGAACCGACCGGCTCGCGATGGCGACGAGGGTGCAGTTAGGGGCTTGGTTTATGGCCCTGCTTATTTTTCGAGCGATTCGTGCACACCCCATGATGCCAAAATGGACCATTTTGAGGGGTTTTTCTTGTTCCATTTTGGGGGGTTGGTTTTGGGTTGTGTTTTTTGTGGGTTTTGTGATGAGGAAAGGACGGATTTGAGGGAGGTAGTAATTAGAACAGGTGGATAGTGGTGGTAGATGGATAAGAAAGTGTGGCCCTACACTACTTACTTCCCATCTAATTCAACATCATTCATCAATGATTGTTTTCTTTTGAGGGTGAAAAGAATTTTCACTTTAATTCTTTTGTTTAAAATGGTATTATCGAGGAAAAAAAGTTATATTTTAAGAGCAATAAGTAGGAATGACAACTAGATCTGAGTTTGAAAGTAAATTTGACCCGATTTGAGGCTAAAAGTTCAATTTGAATCCGAGAAAAAATAACATAGAGCCGATCTAGAGAGGCGCCCCCCTCCGAGCCTAGGTCCGACTAAATCTGATTATCGTATAAAAATAAGAAAATTGAAAACAAAATCTAAAAATATATATAACCTTGATTCCGTGACTCGATTGATACTGAGTGTAGAAAACCTAATCTCTATACTGTTGGAGCTTGTGATTCTTCTTTTAGGTTTATGATTTAGAATATTGTGGGAATATTTTGACCATCATTTTCTAGCATGTTGTTGGCATTGTACTTTTACAATTATCATATGATATAACCAATGCAACCAAAATGTATTTTTAATAGGTTTATGGTTTGGAATTTCATGGGAATTTTATGAAAGATAGAAAGATCAGTTAGCTCAGTTTATATCTAGACTCAATTGTTTAAGTTACTTCCGATTATTAATCAGAATTGTACTTGGATATTTCCAAATTCGATCCGATTTTAACCCATTGTCATTCCTCGTTAAAAATAGTCTATGACTCATGACCTAACATGATCATGGTGGCAAAGTATTGGACTAATAGCATCACGCAGCCCAATTCATATATCTTGGGATAATCCCTGAACCCACTAGAACTAATGGGTCTGGATCTGGAGCTTCATTTGGGTTTCTTCTTCAAAGGCCAAACAAGCTCCCGCCCAATTAGAATGAGAGTTGGAGATTTATCATTCTCATCAGGTTTGGATTTTGGCGGACGCAATTTTTTTGTTGGAATTGTCGGTACTCTTGGAAAGCTCCTTGTGGGCCTCATGATGTTGTGATGTGTATCTCATTTCTCCTTCCGCTAGGATTGTAGGGTTGTAGAGGATATCTAATGGATGAGCCAACCTTACCATTGTAAAAAAAAAATACAAATGTAAAGGTAAAACCACTCAATCTTTCTATAATTTTCCAAATTTATTTAATATTTTCATATGAATACAAATTTCTGGAAAGTTACCCCTTTTTTCATTTTATCTCTTATCTATTAGTTGTTTCACAGTCTTTAATGTTCTTTTTTTTTTATATTAAAAATCTCATATAATATTTTATCAAAAATAATATTTTTCACTATGAATCTAACAATATTGATTTTATATACACTATTTATTGAGATTTTAGTGGTCGTAATTTTTTAAATTTGACTAATATATAAACCAACGTGACAGATTTCAAGCCAAACTTTTTTATATTGGGCTTAGTTCTTGGGATTATTAAACATTTCAAGCCAAACTTATTTTACAGTACCTAACATTTTAAAAAACAATTGGGCTAATACTACTTTTTGTACAATAAACATAATAAAATATAATTATCTTCTAATAACGATAAATTATTGTAACCATTTTAACTTTAATTAGAGAAATAACAAATAAATAAGTTACGTTTATAGTTTAATAGTTAAAAAGTTACAATGAAAAGTCACAAATTCCAATAAAATTGAACTTGAAAATTTAATTTTGCGGGTCAAACGGGGCGCGTCGAATTTGACCCGCTAACTTTCAAGTTCGGTGCATTGCTGGTTTAATTGAGAAAATCTTGTTCAAAACCCTAAAGTTCTGGGCGGGTTTGAGTCGGGTTATCGGGTTGGGTCAGAAATCACCCGCTCTAGTTTCCTTGGTCCAGCTTCAGCACCAGAATGATGGATGAGTAGCTGAGCATCGAGTAAGAATTCGCGTCGAGGAAATGCTGGTACTGTTTGACTGCTATCTCTCTTTCGGGAAGGTCGTCGGTGAGGAAGTCGAATGGCGCCGGTTTGCTGGTGTCCACCAGAGGCTCCCATCTGTAGCCCGGGCGCTCCGGCAAGGTCAGGACGGTTGGCAAATGGCTCGCGTTGAAGGCGACATATATTTCTCCCTTCACCAAGTCCCTCTGCAAACCGATTAGTTAAGGACAGTCTAATTAGCACGTTGAAATAGCAAGTGATCTATTCAGCAACAATGATAACTCCCAATGTGGATGCTGCTTATGTGTGGTCCTGGAAGATCTAGATGTAGGTAAGAGTAAAAATTAGGTAGACTCTAGACCTATGTTACTTAGACTTGTGTACGCATGTCCTTATCGGACACGAATACGGGCGTTGACTCGGCTATTTTAAAGAAATTTTATACATTTTCATTGTAAATTTGAAGTGTCGAGTGTCGTACCCTTGTCCGGGTATCAAGGGTCCGACACGAGTACGGCAGCGAAAATGAAGAGTCGGAATAACATAGCTCTAGACAAATATCTTACTTTTGTCCCGGGTCCCAGTCCAATTCGGGTCGATCAAATAGGTTAATGTCAAAATTCAAACGAAAAATTAAGATTGTTACCCGGTTGTTTTAGGGGCGGACAATCCGAACAAACATAAATTCCAGTCATATTCGGGTTCAGACAATTGAAATATGAGAAATATCGTGACCAAACCTGATTTTTCCCGGATCGAACAAATTCGGATCAGACAAAATTTTGCTAGCTCTAGGGTTTGCTAGGTTTAGGGTTTGTTCTTTAGGGGGGTTAATGCCCCCTTTACTTAAATGAGCCTAAATTAACCCATTCTTCCCATATTTTCAACACTCAACACTCAACTTTTATACAAACTTACCAATCCTTACTTTGCCCAACCTTTCCATACTCTTGAAAAGACCAGGCCGAAACCCAAATACTCTGCATAGCAATATTCTCGCGAAACCCAAAAATTATCCCAAGTTTATCTCACTTTTGTCTCAGGTAAAGTGTTTGGTTCAAGCAATTGGATGAGGGTTAAGGTTTGCTAGCTTTAATGCTCTATATAGTGATATTCCCACAAAACCGGAAAAGAAAATGACATAAGTTTGTTTGATCCAGAAACTAAGGTAGATCCTGGGAAGTGCAGCATACCAGAGTAAAGGCCACAAAACGGCTGGTTTTTGACCAATCGGGTTTTTCAGGTGTATGACCATGCCATTGCAGTCTCTCTGATGTGGGGAAGTTGTTTAAACCGAGCGATTCACGTTCACTGCAAGATAAATAAGAACATTTCTTATGATGAAACAGTCAAATACTACTCAGGTGGGATTAGTTTTAGAGTAAGTATCGACTCACTGGCGAAACTTGGTGATCAGACAGCAAAATCTGAAGTAATCAGAAGCATTCTCCTCTTTCTGGTCCCATCGGAAGTAGTTGATCTGTATCCAAAACGAAAAAATAAAGAACAGGATTCGTGTATGCATTTTTACGGTACAGGATAAATGAATGGGGTAAGTAATTCCTACATAATTATCATGGCAATATGTGTTATTATTTCCTTCTTTTGTGTGACCATACTCATCGCCCATGTAGATCATAGGAACACCCTGCATGAACACGAACGTCGGTCAGAAATCAGAATAGATTCAAATGAAACCCAAAAACAAAAATCGAACAAAAAAGAGAAAATGAACGAGGAAAAGACGTCCCAAACAGCATCCTAGGGTATTTGACTATTTGATTATTTTGAAATGGAAGTTCGCTAATGTGGATCGTGTTCATCCATCCATCCAACTTGTATCTGAGACAGGACATATATAATTCATGAAAGAAGGCATACTTGAGAGACCATGAGGCAGAGAAAGAAATTCCGCATCTGTCGCTTCCTTAATCTCTTGACAGAAGCACTTGCGAATTCGCCCTCCTGAAAAACAACTAGACGAGTCACTGAGAGTTTGAATCGATGTCATGTCAATCCATGCATCTTGACTGACTGCTAAAATGCTGTTTTTATATGTTAATGAACATCATTAGTGTCTCATGCAGCTTCCCCAACTATAAGCTCTGTTCGAATGCACTCACAAAAACGAATATAATCAAGAGATAGAGGCTTCGAGTAAACCTGACAAACGGGTCATGCAGTTCGGAAATGGGTAAGGCTGAAAAGTAAAAACTTGGCACAATTTGGGACAAAAATTATGGACTGTATGTTTATCAAATGACTAATAATATATCAGTGACCTCTACTCCGAAGGCCTAGATCCGTATGTCGATCGGGATTTTCAAATCAATCGATGTTTCATTTGTGGTTTGCTTTGGGTGACTTTTCACTTACGGGTCAATTTCAGGTCGGCCAGTTTTCGGTCCAACATGATTTCCAGCGAAAAATAAGCATCTTTGGGGGAAAAAAGAAATCAGATCGGGCTTGAATCGGTTTGGATCAATTGGGGTTTCGGATCCATTTTCTAGTGAAGCTTTTTGGGTATGGGTCCCGGTCGTTCAGTTCATATTTTGGGTCGATTTTGCCACGTCTAGTTTCCATCAAGGCATCAATGCATAGCAACTAGAAAGACATAACATACCTGCCCACAGTTCCAGCTGTTATTATGGTTCTCCCCGTCTCTGTTGTCTTCACCATTTGCCAAATTGTGTTTCTCATTGTAAGTCACTAAATCGGCCAGAGTAAAACCATCATGAGCACAGATAAAGTTGATACTGTGCCACGGTTTTCTACCCCCCTCCTGATAAAGTGTAAACCAGCATGTCTCAGCACCATTATGTTTGTATTCCCTCACAAAACAAGTTAAGACGGAAAAGTAAAGAAGAAACTACGGGGATTTGAGAGGAGGAATATAATGCAAATCTAGTGGTTCAGTAAAAAGTTTCAACATACAATTGAACAAACCATAATGAACCAGGTAAACAGAAACAAACATAACATAGAGTAGAGTAGTATTTGGAACGGAAGCAAACTAGCAAAGATAATACCCCATTGGAGAGGAGAAAAAACAAAGACAAGAACAATACTTTAGCATTTACCAGTAGTTACTAATGACCAAAACCATTATTCCAAAATCCCGCTAGGCGGGGTATGGAGGGGTTGGATGTAGCAGTCTTACCCCTAAATTTTGCAATTTAGAGAGACTGGTTCCAGTTGACCTAAGATTTAGAAATCGTCGCTGCCTACTACTCTATGGAAAAGAAGCAAGAGGAAGGCTTAATGAGACAGTATACTTTAGTCCATTACAGGTAGTCTCAAGTACCAAAAACAAAAATTAGTACCTGGTATAACTCAGAGCTACCACAAAGGCAGTCGGCAAATTCACCCGCAAAGCCGTCTGTTCCTTTGATAAACAGCCGCACTATGTCACGGTACTGAACAGACAGATACTTCCAGTAAATGCAACTTCAAGTGGATGAGATAGCGAAACTATTCATTCAGAAAAGGAATTTTGGTCTCTAATATGCTCACTTTTGGAGGTATTGGTTTGTAATGTACCAATCTTTAACATTGTACACCATTATACCGACCTTTTGTCCTTATTTATCGTTACTGTGCTAACTTTTGGTGATAACGAGTAAAACTGGACACTAAGATACTAGCGGTGGTGGTATACTAATGCTCTATTTTACTCATCATAGCCAAAGGTTAGTACATTAACGATAAATAGGTCCACAAGGTCAGTACACTAGGGCCCAATGTTAAAGGTAAGTATATTACAGACCAATACCCCCAAAGGTCAGTATATTAGAGACCAAAATTCAGAAAAAAAGAGGGGTTTAGTTTTTTTTTTTTTTTTTGGGGGGGGGGGTGTTTACAATGACCTAATTAGGAACCCCATTACTGATAGGACCACTAAATATGATCACGCAACCTTGCCATTCCATTCAGACCAAATACCCCAATGAGGAAATGAGCCAACTTGATAAAGTCCTCCGCAGTCCCATGCTTCTGCAATAAGCTGAGACAAAAAGACATCAAATAAACAGTCAGTCCAAAGAATCAGACCACCCCCCCCCCCCCAAAAAAAAAAAAGAGCCAACACTGCGCCTCCCCAGCTAGTCATCCAATATACAGTATGATTCACATGCAACTTTGTTCATGACAAGTGTCGTTGTAGCCTTGTGACCCCCTAGTTAATTCATCAGTCAGTTTTATGATTTCCTTGTTTTAATAAGCCTAACCATTAGATCAATTGCAAAGGCAACAGCAAACAATAGTTAGAGATGTAGCATCAATCATCCGTTTCAGTTCTGAAGGGTTTACAACATTATAATTTTCTAATAGTAGTATTTGAACCTAGTCATAGTAGTTTTACATGATAAACCGTTATACATATAGTGAAAATAAGCAGTCATTGTTTTTAACAGAATTCCTTAGGTGACAATTAAACCGAAACAGGAGTAATACCTTCACTTTGCCAAGTATGGGATCATTACTGATCATATCAAGCAATGGAGGACTGGTCAAAGGGGTTCCCGTCGTGAGAAGATCACCCTCTACTGCACTGCCATAAACATTAACAGCATCCCGTAGACTTTAGCAGAAGAAGACCACGGGAAGTGAGGAGGAAATACCGACAAATTCATTGATTCAAAAAAAAAAAACTAATAAGATGGCGGAATTGTAGTCAGTGTGTCAGGGGATGTTGACCTGCTGCTCCTAGTCAAGATAGAAGCCAGATCGAAGCGAAATCCATCCACGTGCATCTCTGTGACCCAATATCTGTTGCATGCATAACAGAAATTCCAAGTGAAATATTGCCTCTTAAGTCTTAATACAGCCAACATTGTAATCAAATCTTCTAACATGTTCTAAATTTGGAGACAGCTTCAAAAGGAAAACAGATTCTAGATTTCTAGATTTCCACACAGATAATGGAGAGAATAGTCAATATTTTTGCATCGGAATCTCTGAGAAAATATAGGGAAGCTACAAATTGGGGGGGGGGGGGGGGACAAAGAAAAACAGCATAACCAGACGCGTAACAACATATAACTGATATAAGTCCGTATTCTTCATGCCTCTCTCAGAAGAAGTTTAGTTGAATAAAGAGATTACCTTAAGCAATCTACAATGAATTGCCGCACAACAGGATGGTTGCAATTGAAAGTGTTTCCACAACCTGAATAATTATAAAACTCCCCCTGGCATGCATACAAATTAAATTTAGACAATCATGATCAAAATGTGACATAACAGCAGCAGCAACAACAATAACAAGAAGAAGCCTGTGAGCTACAACTAGGCATCCAAACGCCAAGGTGGGGTTTACGACATATTCATCGAGTAGTTTTGTAATATAGTTCAAACAATAAATTGAAGAGGCTCTTAAACAGTATAAACTCAACAGGTATTCACAAACTTACGCATCCAAGACCAAGACAGGCTAAAACCGTAAAGAACTAGCATCATCGGTCAAATTAATCATCCTCACTCCTATCACGAAACCTGTGGTCTTTAGCAAATTTCACAACTCAAACAATAATAAAGGCGGGAAAACATAACACTGCACACCCCAAAATAAATAACTTTTTTTTTTTCATATGCAAGTGCAGTACAATATAGCAACAGAAGTCAGAGAAATACCATTGGTGCAAGCATATAGAAGATACTGTTATCGATCCCTCTAAAAGATATAATTGGGCCTTTCTCATTTCCTTCAGCTGTGTGATTAAAAACTACATCCATAATAACCTGCAAAACCCGAAAGAATTAATAGGATTACTAATACGAAACAAAAATAGCACGCCAGGAGGCTCACCTCGATATCCCTTTTATGTGCCTCTCTGACAAGAAATTTAAACTCATTTACGGCATCACGGCCACAATTGCGTATGCCAGATGACGAGTACCGGATCATTGGTGAAAAGAAACTGACGGTAGAATAACCCCAAAAGTTCACCCTGCAAATGATATCAATTTTAGTCTTAAATTTTGCTATTTGTAAAACTCATACAAGCACGTGTCAACAAACAGCGGTTGAGCACTAGAGCTGAAGTATGTGGACAATTCCAATGGACAAGAATTTGACTTATGGAAGAAGATATACATAATACATTCCATTAAGCGATACCCAAACATTAGATACTAATTGCAGCATAGCCTGTGAACCACAACCCATAAACGGAAAACATACAAGCCGCATGTACTATTTCACTACTTGTTTTACGAAAAACTCCAAAAAGAAGTTTTTTGAAGAAACAGACAGAATAAACTATTAGAATAGAATACCACACAACCTCTCAAGGTATACCAAACCAAAACCCAGTATGCTCCCACTATTGAAAGAGTATGAATACCAAGATGCATACAGCCTTTAACTAGTTTAAGTTTCAAACACACCGAAATAGTTGAAAATGAGAAAGTAGTCAACAGCCGGGGAGGGGGCCATAAAATCAAAGGATCAATCTGTTTTTGAAGAAATACATGACGTGAAGTATTCCAAATAATCCAACCAGAATTATCAAGAGTAAATGGACTTTTAACAACTAGAACGTTGAGACCAAATCAAATAGTCAAATTGTCAAAAGTCGCTGATAATAAAGGCCCATCATATCATTTACAATCACTTAGCTCATTTATTTAGAAAACTTACTACATAAGAAGAAAGAGAAAGTTATACTTGTAATCACCCATGACAGGATTGTAGCTATAATACTCTAGCTCATTGAACTCATGGCAAGGCATCAACTCTATGCAATTGATTCCGAGCTCCTGCACAATACATCAGTTCGGGAAAATTCAGAGAGCCTGATAGTATAGAAAATTAAGCTATCGTTCTCAAGGAGCAATAATCTAGAACATACAAAGTTGTGACTTCAACACGCAGTTTATGTGATATGGTAATCTAACACTATAAGTTCAAAAAAGGGGGACAAATCATTTCAGAACTATAATGTATGAAACGTCTCATTGCCAACATGTATTTAAGGCATGGTTTGATATGGTTCAAATTTGGTCTCTTCACATTGTCTGCGCCACAGATTGTCTTAGTCCGAAGTAAATTGTCTTTAAGCAAACACAGAGCATAAATTGGACCATTAACCAATCGGTCATCAGTCTAATGGCAATGGGTTACATACAAAATGGAGAAAAGTGAAATAGGGGAAAGAAAGTGAGGGCATAATTGCTAGGATAATTAGTAAAAGATAAGCAAAGAGTTTCAACTTTCATCAAAACACAAACAAAGCCCACACTTGCAGAACTGTCATCATAAACTTCAACGACCATAAACCCAACCATAAAAGCATATATTTCAGGATAAAAGTATAAAACATACAGCACAGGCAAAATTGGGGAAGCAAAAAAAAGTACCTTCAAGTGGTCAAGTTTCTCTACTACACCAAGATACGTGCCTGGGTATTTTGTCCCGCTGGATTCATGCCTTGTAAACCCACGAACATGCATTTCATATATGATAAGATTTCGCTGTGGGTATTGCAGAGGTAGATCCCCTTGCCAATCGAACTAAAGTCACCACAACGATGGATAAGTAAAACTGATTCCTCAAAATGTGTCAGAAGGATCAGGAATCAAGCACATTCCAGCAATGATATAGATTCACAATGAAGCAATTTATTGTTTTTTTTATTTTGATAAGTAATTCATAATGAAGCAATTGCTAGATGAAAATCATATAATATAAGAAAATTATTTAAGCATTTCTTTAAGGGCATTTGAACCATGCCACATTTGCTAAGATTTGCCGATGTGGGACGAAAGATTTTCGGCAGGGAATAAGCCTTTACCTTCATTTATCTCTAAAGATTTTCATAAGTAAAGAGAAATAAATGTAATTATATAAAAGCTAGTAGAAAGTATATGTGAAGAGGTCTTAGAAAAGAAGGCCAAAGAAGTTCATTTTGCAAATATTCTCAGTTACTAGAAGTTATGCCAAACACAACCTAGTAGCATCTTACAACAATTTAAGTAACAATCACAAATGTATTCGTAAAGTGGGTACCTCGTCATTAGGAGACGGTATCATGCAAGCCATCTGGGGCCAGCAATCACCCTGAGGTTCCAACACACCATACTCCCCCCGGCTGATAACTGCCTAGACAAGAATTAAAGCATATTAGATTGTTAGCATATAAATCTAAAGAATTCATCCGCTGAAGGTCGCCCTTTACATCTCAACCCAACAGTAATGATATATAGACCACTAACTTTAGCATAAGGGTCCAACACTAGACGGGAAGGATCATAATAATGGCCTTCCTGTGGTGACATGGGTCCATCAAATCTGTACGCATAGAGCATATCATCGAAGTTTCCCCGCAAAAACACGTGCCAGATATCCCCGGTCCTGTTGGTCAATGGATCAAGAGGGATTTCCTCAGTCACCCTCTTCTGCATCACAAAATCCCTATCATCAGATGGAATATATGCTGACCTTTGAACAAAATACCAATCGTAAGATAAAAGAAACATACTCATCTATATCCAGATTAACAAACAGATAACAAGAGGGCCATTCATAAGCACAAACTGGGTTGATCATTGATTTAGATTCTGCAATTTTCTCACAATGATTTACATGTTTTCACACCGCAAACTACAATCATCAAAATTTACCAGGTTACTTGAATGTCTTCAGCTTTCCATGATTCCTCCAAATAGCAATGTGGACAATGAGTATGAATCAAGAACCATGGTGGCCACAATAACGTATAATTAGTCCTCCATTCATAGTCATGCTTCCACTTTCCAATTTAGGAACAATACCGATGATTAGAACTATCAATTTGGGTGGGTTGGGTTTTTGGTATGCTCCGTTCCGGGTTTGTTATATTTTGGGTTTGAAACCCCAGGTCGGTTTCGGGTCGGGTCAGCTTTGCCAGGACTACCGATGATCATATCTTTCTTTGACTCTTTCTACTATTCGCCAAAGCCTTTTTCCCCCTCCAAGGTCACCCATTAGAAACCATACAATGATTCAACACAGAAAGACTAATCCTTTAGTCATGAGAATTGCCGACACAATCACCAACTTGTATGAAATTGTGTCATTTTCACATAATCATCCACCAAAAATCAATGCCAGTCCAGACTCTGCTACCTCCCACAGTAAATCTTACTTGAATTACTTTAAGAATCAAAAGCACCCACAATTGATTTTTTCCTTCTTTTTTTTTTGGGTGGGGGTGGGGGTGGGGGTTTAATTTATCATGAAATTATACTATAGTCTATATCTAACTAAATTAAATACTGAGAAAACTGGGCCTCACCAAATAATTTATTCTGCAACCAATTACAGAATCAATACTTAACCCCATGATCAAGACCAGTCCCTCTCATAAACTTTATGTAGTGCAATATCTACCCAAACTAAATAAACCTCAACAATTGACTTTTTTTTTCCTCAATCTTAAACATAATGAGTGACATAACATATTGACATTCATCAAGTGCACCCACATCTCATAATATACTCCCTCCATTACATATTAATTATCGTCTTTGGAAATAGTGCAGTCAAATTTAAAAACTTTTGACCATAAATTTCTCAATATATACAATGAGTTGCTACATAAAATTACCACCATTGATTCGTAACCAAAAGTATAATACCGCAATTGTTAATAACATATTGTGTAAGAAATTATCGATCAAAGAGTGATATTGTAGACCATGAAAGTCAAAATTATCACAATTAATATGGAACGGAGGGAGTATCAATCAAAACAACCCATAAAAATGCCCACAAAATACAAACAAACCCCAATTCAAACACCCCCCCCCCCCAAAAAAAAATTTCAAAACCCCAACCAAATTTATCAATTCACCTGCTGCAAATCTGATATCGTGATCAAACACAGCGTCGCAGAAACCGAATGAGCGGAAAACACAGCGAAATTCACACCCCCATCACAGAGCGTCGCTCCAAGTGGTGCGGGAGAGCCCTGGGAGACCTCAAAACGCATCGTTTTGGGGGGTTTCTCGATCACCAACGCAGTCTCAATCTGGGCAGTTTCCTTAGCACGCATCAATAACAACCGATTGGTATTGAGCCTGGAAGTTAGAGAGGATTTCCGAGATACTCAAGCCTGTGGTATTTGTGGATTGTTTATTTTCTACTTCCTCTGTCATGGTGAGCTGTTCCTGTTGTGCATTGCAATTTTTTTTTTAGATTTGATTCGATTCAAATCTCATGGCCATGTTTGGGTACACAATAATGGGAGACAAACTGCATGTTCTACTGTTGTTTTCTGTAGTATTGGTATTTAATTGCCTTAATATTCAAGATGGTCCTCTCTATCTTTTGGATTTTATTCCCCTCACCCTGGTTTATCTACCGAAGCTTTTTGTGTCTGTGTTATGTTACCTGGTACTAAAAGTGCTGCTTCCCATACATGACACATACTTAGAGCTGCCCGACAGCTTGGAGATTTTTTACTTGTTGGCATTTACACTGATCAAACTGTCAGGTATCTGTTTTTCGTCTCATCTATGATCCCCCATCCCTAGGAGTTGTTTATGTATGTTTGGAAAGGAAAGTACTCCGAAGATACTTCAACCTTAAGTAGAACCCCATTTCGTCGGAATTTTTTAAAAAAAAGAAAAGGAAAGAGAAACTAAACATCCACTATACTACATTCCTTGACAAAACTATGTTACAAGTAATATGTTGTGTGTGTGTGTGTGTCTGTTGGGGTCAGACTTTTAACAAAATGAATGTTATTTGTCAAGTTAGATAATCTTCTTTTCGAATAGAAAAACAGATTTAGGAAACTTTGTCCCATCCAATTATTTGACTCAAAATTTTTAAAGAAGCTTGCTTTATTAGGAACCGTCAGTGCTAGTCAAGAAGACAACCTTGAGTTGTCAATTGAACGAGTCGTTTGTTCCTTTGTGTTTACCCTTTGATTAACATAGTCATAGACAGAACATTAGTGTGGTTATTATCCTCAAATTGTTCTCCCATTCCATTGGATCTCTAGAAGCATAACCGAGTTGTTACATCGTGTAGTGAAATCCGAGGACCTGAGTATCCATTGATGAACTTACACAAGCGCAGTCTTAGCGTGTTGGGCTGTCGATATATTGATGAGATTATCATGGGCGCACCGTGGGAAGTCATGGAAATGGTTTGTAGTTTTTTGTGATCTTTCGCTTTATGTGATAAATTGGCCATGCTTATGATGTACATGAGGCACTCAGAGTGGTATGCTAATACTTCTTTCGATCTGTATTTTCCCTTGAAAACAGATAAAGACATTCAACATTTGCTTGGTTGTCAATGGAACAGTGTCAGAGCCCAATCCTCTGGTTGATGTAAGTTTGCACCCGAACCCCAGTCTGTGCTCAACGTAGGCCTGGCTCACTTGTGTAAATATGTAAAAACATAATTATTGTTGTTGGTTCAAGATGAATATCCTATGCATGTGCATGAAATGCTCTCACTTATGTAAATATGTTCAAACTTCAGGGTAATACTGATCAATATTCAGTCCCCAAGGACAAGGGTTTTCGGGTGATCGAAAGTCCTAAACGCATCACCACATCCTACGTGGCACAAAGAATTATGTCCAATCATAAAACTCACGAGGTATGACGTTTTTTGCCATTATGCACTAGTCTGTTTTCTGCATCGGGCAACCAAAAAGCTAAAGGAGTCATTTGAGACTACTCTCATGGGACCCCCATGTCCCCCTAGATTTCGCATTTGGGTCATTCGAGCCAGGCCTGTGTTGGGTCATGCTGAGGAGGTCAACAAGTTTTGGGTTGGATTGATTTTGGGTCGCTTTATTTTTAACCAATAAGCCTGTTTAGCGGGGAAAAAACAAATTTGGTGAAAGATAAATTCAGAACAAGCCGGGTTGGGTCGGGTCATTTTTGGGCCGGGTCTACTTCGGGTCAATCAATTTTGCCATTCCCTTGTCTGGGTCGGGTGGGTCATTCAAGTCATGTCATTTGTGCCAAGTTTCCCCTGCGGAAACAAAAAAAACTCCGAGTGTGGGGTCCCTCACTCTCAGATTCTAGGGAGATCCAGATATTGTCAGCTTCACATTGACAAGCATCGCAATGTCAAACGACATTCAACTCATCGTTATTCTTGTATGTATATGTTTATAGAAGCTAAATACTAAAAAGGTGGAAAGCGAAAAGAAATACTACGAACAAAAGAAGTTTGTTTCGGAAGACTGAACATAAAATAAAATCATTTATAGGCAGACCAGCATATTTATCTAGAATCTTCCCCGGACAAAGCTCTAGGGATGTATGTAGAGCAAGCTGTATTGCATATGGAATGCTCTTTATGGAGAAAAATTGAGGGGATGGCTTGTGAATTTCCTGTTCAACACAAGTAGTAATGCAATCATCCAAGAAAGAAGCTGGAATATATCATGCAGATCTATGTGTGTATGGAAATATAGTTACTTAGGCCTTTATATTGTGCACAAGGGAAAGTTTTGTGACTCTTCTTCATACTTCATCTGTTCAAATGTGCTCTTTTTTGTAGTATTATTTTCTGACTGCAAACCCGATGCAGCTGGGTATGTCTTGTATTATCATTATGTGTTATTGACCACTGTTCTTGCTGCATTCTTTTTGATATGTATGTTATGTCAGGGAGAGTAAAGATGTTCTTAGAGTAGAGAGTTCAAATGTCATCATATGGTTCAAGACTTGGAAGTTATCTGCTTTAAGCATCTGTTTGCATCTTCTGTGAGAATCTCTTGTTTCTGATGGTGCCGGCTTGAGATTGAAAATTATACACTTCTTACAATACTACATTATACATATCAGGGACTCTAAGAAGTATCATTTTTGTGTGAATACTTTGAAGCAGCTAAAGATAGTAAAATTTTGCCCGACATGGATATCCTAACTCGTTTGGTACTTTGACCTAGAAAAGATTGGTTGTGGTTATAGATATTCGTTCAAACTTTAACATTGGCCAATTTGACTGAATATTCAGACATAGTATCACTTTTTTCTATGTCTGAACCCAATTTTAACCCAAAGACAGGTCCAGTGAAATCGCTCGACACGGCCTAAATTTTAACATTGACCAATTTGATTGACCTAAATTTAACTTAAACCCGAATTTTTGATAGTGTCATGGTGGCTATTCTATGTAGGGTATAATCATTGACTTAGCACTGGCAAAAAATCGGGTTCGGGTAAATTTGGGTCGGGTAAATTTGGGTCGGACAAATTCGGTCAATGCCTTCGAATGAGAAATTAATGTCCGAACTCGGTTTTTTTTTTCGAGGTTGGATGGGGTCAGACAATTCGGACGGAGCAAAATTCCAATCAACATCGGGTTCAGACAATAGAAAAGGAGAAATATTTTGTCATAATATATGGTCAATTAGGTCAATATCAAAATCGGGGTCGGACAAAATCGAATTTTTCAGGGTCGGACAAATTCGGGTTGAGTGAAATTCTGCCGACGCTTATTATTGCCTTCAAAATATGCTAGATCTCTTCAAGCGCCAATAGTTGGAATATGTTGGATAGCATAGGGCTGGCAAATTCTAAGTCTTGGTGAAATCGTTCAACGTTGAGATTCAGATGTGAAATTGACACCCACCATTCAAATTTTTCTAGAGATAATTTCGTACAGACAAAACAAACTAAAAGAACGTTATGTCTCAAGTTAATTTGGCCAAGATGTCTCATAAGCAATGATGATAGCAACATGCCAAAACAGAAATAGCCATGTACAAACAAATTTTAGAAGATTCATGATTAGATTTGCAACATGCCAAAAGATGAAACCCGTCTTCATTTAGAGCTTCCATGTATCAACATTGATTGCAATGGCGAACGATTTCTAAATCTGGGGTCAATTGGAACTAATCTCTCTAAATTGCAAAATTTAAGCGTATTAAGCTAAATCTTACCCCCATATCTCGCCTAGGCGAGATTTTGAAGTATTGGTTTTGATCCTATGTATAAAAATGATTCAGAATAATCCCAAGTAGCAAGTTAAAAGAATTAGCCACAGAATAAGGATAATAAAAACATAAAAGTCTGAACAAGATGCTTACTTTTGAAGCTGGAGATGAGATTAGGATCAATGGAAAACTTGCTGGGAGAGTAGAAGAGTGGCTTGTTCATAGGCTTGCACAGAACAATAGCCTTCTCATCGTTCTCAGGAACAAATGGCAACTCCTCGATTTTGACCGCGTTCGCTTGGTTAATCACATCATTTGAGATGAAACTTTCTGGATTTGGCTATTCATGTTTCAGTGGAATTCCAGCTGCGTCTTGTTCAATAATTGGTGGTAAATCAGCATCCTGATTAACCCCAAAACAATTCAACAAATTAGTATGAACAACCAAATTGAAACATACAGAATTCTAGCTCTGAACTGTAAGTATCAGCCTAACAAAGAGGATCAAATTCAAAATCTCATTTCTTCTGAAAGTTAATTAAATCAACCCATCGATGAAAAGGCAAATGTCTTCCAATTAAGTCCAGCAGTAATTTCAGAAAGATAAATCTGCCAAAAGGAGAATCATGTTCGAACAAATTGTTTAGAAGCTCTGAACTGAATTATCAACCTAATAAAGAGGATCAAAATCTTACTCCCTCCATTCCATATTAATTGTCCTAATTTTGATGTCACTCTTTGATTGATGATTTCTTACAGAATATGTTACTAACAATTGCACTATTATGCTTTTATGATAATATTTTCGTTACAATTAATATGGAAAGGAGGGAGTATTTATTCAGTCAATTAGATCAATCCATCAATGAAAACGCAAATTTCTCCCAAATCAATTCCGAATATCATGTCAAGAACTTCAGAACAAACGAAAAACGATTCTCTTGCGAATAATCAAATTATCTTACGAAAAATGATTATCTTACAAATGAACAAACGAAAATCACACTCATTCTCCAACCATCTCAGATACTAATTTAAGCATCAAAACAAAAAAAAATCACCGAAATTAGGACTAAAACAGCAGAGTGAGGAACCCTAGGAGAGAGAAACTTCAAATCAAATGCTCATACAACTTCAACAACTGCAAAAAGAACAAAGATCAAACACCTACGAGGCGACGAATTTCGCTAGCAGGACAATTGAGACGAAAATCGGCGAAAACTTCTTCATCCGCATCATCAAATTCCTTCCTCTTCAGCTTCAACCCCATGTAATTCTCCATGGATTATGAACCAACGAGAGCTTCAAGAACACCGCAGAATCGCAATTCAGTGAAGGATAAACCAGAAATCTGGAGAAATTTGAAGAAAGAATTAGGGATGATGATGGAGTGGAGTAATTTTTTGAGGGAAATATAACGGGAAGTGGAGAAAGAGAGGCAGAGTTCGGCAGTAAAATCTAGAGTTCTCCCGAACAACAAAAGCCGGGAAAAATTCAAAATTAATTTTGCCCCCTTTTCCATTTTGGGGGCAAATTACTTCCAAAAATGCGCTTTCTTTGGGAAAGAATAGGCAAGTTCGTTGGATTTGTGCGGAAAATCTATGTTGGAAATTGGAACGTTATCCAAAATAATTGTCACTTTTAATTTTTTAGTATTTAACTTAATTATTTTAATTTTAATAATTATGTTAATTTTTTACTTTTCCAATTAATAAAACTACTCATACTCACATTCTCTCACTCCCCACATCTTGATATGCGAAAAACAAACTTGGAAATTAGTGATATTTAATTACCTAAGTACTCCTTCCGTTCTTTGTTATCTGTCATTTACGGTTTTCAGTGTCAATCTTTAATCAATAATTTCTAACATAAAACTTTTATAAAAAATATAATATTATATTTTTCTAACAGTATTTTTCATTATGAATAAAATGACATCAATTTTGTGTGATGAATCATTGTACAAATTAAGCTATTAACAATCAAAGTTTTTAGCACAATTTCCTAGACAACATATAAATAAAAACGGAGGTAGTAGTTTTTTTTAGTTGAACATTAGTACATGCAAAATTATGAAATATGACAATTAATTTGGAACGGAGGGAGTAGCAAGATACGTGTGGCAAGCCAACTCACTTGGGATTCAAGATACCGGAACAGACCTTGAATGGAGAAAATAGTTACAAGATTAGCTACGGTATTTAATGAATACAGATAATTGTGGTGGTACTCGGTTGTTATTTTTACAGTTGTTACATGGGCAATATGGAAGATACGATATATGGAAAAAGTTTCTAAAATGAAAATCATTGGAGCTGTCATGGAGCATTGTTTAAATGATGCAATAAAAGAGGCATATTAATTAGCCAAATTCGTTGTTGATGGAGCTTGCAAAGAAGTTTCGGGAAAGGCAACAGCAGCATGAGTGATAGTTGGTGATAATCATAGTAAAGAGAAAAAATATGGAGGTAAAGCGTTTTGGGCAATAAGTTGACAAAGTTAGCTCTTCTCGTATTAGTAGTGATCAACAATCAGCAATGATGAGCAATAAGTTGAAAGGAACAAGTCTTAAGAATGGTCGAAGTACATTCAAAGGAATCAATTTGTCAACTTGTTGACGAAGTGACCGCCGCAAGTGCACAGGTGTAGGTGTAGTAGGTATCAAGGTCGTTCCCATAGGGACTTTGCTAACTACGCACCAAACTAGCCTTCTAGGTGATCGCTAAATCGGTCGGGTTTTTGTTTTGGGTTCACTAACTCTATTTCTAATTACTAAACAGGTCAAACCAATCAAATATTCAAACAATTTACGAGATTAATCAATATGAATAAGACGTTTAGGGGATAAAACCTAAGTCACTTTATGAATCAAACAAATGAATTGAACATGTATGTCACTAATTTGGTACATTTTAGGGTCGATAACCGCATAATGTCATTCGTAGCCAGCTTTTGACAATGAAACAAATTGCTTAGTAAAATCAATCACCTACTTTCGTGGTTATTTTAATTTTAGCTAAGTTAAAGATTGAATTATCAAAAGACCCCTAATTACAAAACCCTCTATATCTAGTTCATTTCATAATCAGATTAATCCTAAGAGTTTCGATTATTAAATTTCTCCGTTCGGTATTTTATTCAACAATCTAATTCAATGCTAATGGTGCGCAAGCAAAAGCAATGAGATACATAATCAAATGATAAATAAAATGCATTCAAACTAGATTAACATACTTGTTCAATCCAACAATATTCAATCCATGAAAGCAACTAATAAGGGTCTATCCCCCAAACTAAAGAAACTACTCATTGTTCATGTTCAAAACACAAAAGATATCAAATCCTATTCTAAAAAGCATGAAATCTATAAGAAAGATAAGTAAACCGAGATGGAAATGGCATGTATATCACACTCCAATAAAGCTTGAATGGTAGTCGGTGGGGACTTTTGCTCCTCCACTTCAATGGATTTTTGCAAACCGATCTTCAAACTCCAATAAACTCTCAATCTTCAACTATTATGAATGTGGATGGAATTGTGGAGGAAGGAAGTATGAATGTGGTTGTGGAAGATGATGATAGAAGGTAATGAATTCCCATCAAAGCCGCCGACATTACAATTATACAGCCATTAAAGCATCTGAAACATCAAAACGCAATAAACAACCCCCACTACGAACCGTGTTGCATCACCACGTTCTGTGGTGACACCCACCACGGTCCGTGGTGAACGGCCACGGGTCGTGGTGAAGTCTGCTTCCAATTTTCAGCTCTCTAGACCCTTGCACGGGTCGTGTTGGGCTCTTGTGCGTCCGTGTTGAGGTCTGACGATTCCTTTTGATACCTCGGGCCTTAACTTGGGCCTTGGGGTGGATTTCTCTCTTGCTAGTGATCCACTTGAACTCCTTTATCTTGAATTGAGCTTGATTTTATCAATATTACTCCAATTTCCTACAAAATTATACCAAACTCCAACCAAGCATAAAATAGAGAATTCGAGTATAAAATAATACATTAATATCGATAATCACCCAAATTAACTCTAAATAATCCAAGATCACATATATATATATAATACATTCATCACGAAGTTAGCTCTTTTTTGTATTATACATTGAACTGAAGTGTACAAATACATAGGGCTGAATCAATTAGCATATCAACGCTGACCAATCAACAATGATCGGTACTCATCAGCATTGCTTAGCAATAAGTTATTTATGATAAGTTGAAAAGAAGAAGCTTAAAATTTACAAATACATAGACTTAAAGCCGATGTCAATAGATCTCTTAACAGCATCCAAAACGAGTTGAGTCTTGCTACTAAAATCAGCCCATTTATTCTCCGGTCTCCATCTAGAACTCTTGATTCCACTCACAAGTCGAGCAAACTCTTGAACCATGAGTGCTTCCTGAGGTAGTTGCGTCTCCACCACGACTTCCTCCGGCTTCTAGGGCAACGCCTGGCCGGCTAAGACTCGAAAACCGGCCGATCGTTCTCGACAAGGAATGGCCAGGTCGTCGAGCTTGAGGGACCCATGGGAGGCGCACACGGTCAAGCCCATGGACACATGGCAAGTAAAGAGCAATAGAAGGTTGCAGTTGTCTTGGGGTGTTGGTGCTAGGTTTTAGGTTATCTATTTCTTAAACAGATTAAGATTAATTGGCGGAATATTCATAACGATTATAAAACAATTAATCACCCAAGAAAGAAAGAATTGTAGAGACTTAGAAATTATACATGATCGCTAATCCGACTGATGCAGATGTTGACCTTTGAGATTCAATGTAGAAATCCTCTACTGTAAGTCCACGCAGCACTCCGGGAACTCGACTGCTAGATCGACCCGATAGAGACAGATCTCAATCTAAGATGTATGTATTTCGGTATGATGTGGTTGTTTCATAAAACAATAACTGCAAACTGAGAGAGAGAGAGAAAGAGAGAGGAACTCAGTGAATGACCATGGTATCTTTCTAAAAGTCTCAAACAACTGATGATGATAAATCTCTCAGAGAGACTCTCTTTTATAGTGTTTAGACTACTTGGGGAAAGAGCAATTAAAACCCTAATGACTGACTTACGCAACGGCGCAGCCTGAGGCCCAACACGGTCCGTGTTAAGGGTGGGCTCGGATCGGATAACCAATCCGAAGATAAAAATGGATCGGATAACTGGATATTCGGATAGTCAATATCCCGATCCGTATTTGATACGTAAATTACGGATAACCAAAGTTTTGATTAACCGGATTGTCGGATTATAATTTTTGTGATCCGTATCCGATTCGTGAGTCACGGTTAACCGGACTTTTGGATCAGATAACAGATTATCCACGGGGCAACATTAAAATAGCAAATAGCCAAATACAGTGACACCAAAAGGTCCAGAACAACCTAGGCAATAATGTAGGGAGTTAGGGTTTAAATTTGAAAGTGAAAGAATGTATTTAAAGGAGTCTTAGTTAGGGTTTGAGAATTGAGAAAATTTTGGAGATTGGAACAACAGTTGGGGAATTGGGCTTAATAAATGACGTCTGAAGAGCGTTGGACTTGGGGAGACTAAATAGGTATAGGCGTGGTCGCGTGGGAGACTGGGAGTTGAACATGCGGCTTAGGAGCCTGAGAAAAAAAGTCGGATTCTCAGATATCCGATTCGTTATCCGACAATTTTATTTTTCGATCCGTATCTGATCCGTGATCCGGGAAAAAATAGCGGATCGGATATCCGACCCAAGAAAATAAAAAATTATCCGTTTTTTCGGATCGGATTTTCGGATATTTGGATT
The DNA here is from genome assembly GCA_029582165.1 of Portulaca oleracea. NCBI lineage: Eukaryota > Viridiplantae > Streptophyta > Magnoliopsida > Caryophyllales > Portulacaceae > Portulaca > Portulaca oleracea. The sequence goes on from CM055869.1 coordinate 57,805,399, forward strand.
GGATCTCGAATTATGAATATTGTGCCCACCCCTAGTTCGTGTTGCAGCAACACGGTCCGTGTTGACCTCCATAATGTTCCTTAAGTCGGTCATGGTCACCACGGTCCGTGGCAGATCACTGCGGTCTGTGGTGACCTCAACATGGACCGTGTTGGATCACCACGGTCCGTGTGAGCCCAACTTGGTCCGTGTTGAGTTGATTTCTCATAGAAATCAATTCTTAACATTTCTAAACATAATACGATATTACTTAGGTTACATATATTGTTCCAGGGAACTGATTTGTGTGATCCAGTAGCACCAAATAATATAGTTGTAATTAAACATATTTAATTACCGAATATAAAGGTATCTAGCAAGATATATAATCACTATATTATATTGGTTTAAACTCCATGTATATCGAATATTATCGGGACATTCCCAACAATCTCCCACTTATCCCACAAGTGTTCGATTCCTTAAATTCCCTTGTCACTTGTTGTCTCAAGTTCGGATAAGGTAAGCTGAAGTCATCCCTTATGTAAGAGTTGGTCCCAATGAAGAGAGGCATTGCATTCCAAAATGATGCCTTGTGTGCTAAATGTGGCTCCTTGAGGAGGTAAAGCAGTGACACAGTTGGGTAGTTGGAAGTCTAGTGCCCATAAAATGGCTCCAATGTAGTACCAGCCTAAGTCACCAAGTGCACCTAGGGCATCACAGTCTGGTTTAACCCTTATGTTCTTCTCTAGGAATTCTTTGTTTCCTTGGAAAGATTATGTGCAATTCACCTGAAATTTATCGAGCTAAATTATGGAACTTATCCTGCAAATATATACAAACAATATTTAATGTGAGTCCCGTTTATATAGGGTTCGGAGATTCAAATGTAGACAGTTTTAGTTCAGATTCACTAAGCGGCTAATCCCAAGATATATCATGGGGACTTGTGGGCAATGGCATGTATATCACATCCACATTTGGGTCATTCACCAACTCAATGTAGCTCCCATAAAGTCTTATTTTTTCTTGGCCCTTGTCTAGTAACCCGTTTTCGGCCGCGAATGAGTGTGTTTTTTGGACCGACCGGCTCGTTATGGCGACGATGGTGCAGTTAGGGGTATGGTTTATGGCCCTGCTCATTTTTCGGGCGATTCGTGCACACCCCATGATGCCAAAATGGACCATTTTTGGGGGGTTTTCTTGTTCCATTTTGAGGGTTGGTTTTGGGTTAGTGTTTTTTTTTTTGTGTTTTATGATGAGGAAAGGGAGAATTTGAGGGAGGTAGTAATTAGTAGAGGTGGATAGTGGTGGTAGTGGTAGATGGATAAGAAAGTTGGCCCTACACTACTTACTACCCATATAATTCAACATCATTCATCAATGATTGTTTCCTTTTGAGGGGGAAAGAAAATTCACTTTGATTCTTTTGTTTAAAATGGTACTATCGAGAAAAAAAAAGTTATGTTTTAAGTTTAATAAGTATGGATGATAGCTAGATTCGAGTTCGAAAGCAAATTGACCCGATCTGAGGCTAAAAGTTTGATTTGAATCTGAGAAATAATAAAGCAGAGCGAATCTGGAGGCGCCCACCTCCGAGCCTAAGTCCGACTAAATCTGATTATCATATAAAAATAAGAAAATTGAAAACAAAATATGAAAAAATATATAATTGTGATTCGTGACTCAATATCAGTTTATACTTAGTGTAGAAAACTCAATCTTTGTACTGTCAGAGCATGTGATTCTTCTTTTAGGTTTATGGTTTAGAATATTGTGGGAATTATTTTGACATCATTTTCTAGCAGGTTGTTACCATTGTGCCAAGATATTTATCATTTTGCCTTTACAATTATGATATAACGAATGCAACCAAAATGTATTTTCTAATAGGTTTATGGTTTGGATTTTCATGGGAAGTTTTCAAAAGACAGAAAGACCAGTTAGCTCCAACTATATCTGGACTCGAATATTTGGTTACTTCCGAAAAAGTTGGCAAAATTTTGTCCGACCTGGAAAAAACTGGGATTGGACATAGATTTTTCGTCCGAATTTTGATATTGACCGAATATTTGGACCCGATTTTAGCTTCGTCCGAATTTTCCGATCCGAAATAAAACTGGGTCCGAGCATAAATTCCTCGTCCGAATTTTGACATTGACCGAATTTTCCGACCCGAATTTACTCGGACTCAAATTTTTACTAGCACTTCCAATTATTAATTGGAGTCGTACTAGATAAAAAGTGCGACTTAACTTTCCATTTACTACCCATGGTCATTCCCCGTAATAAATAGTCATGTCCTAAGATGATCATGGTGGCAAAGTATTGGACTTATAGCATCATGCGGCCCAATTCATATATCTTGGGATAATTTCCTTGAACCCACTGGAACTAATGGATCTGGATCTGGAGCTAGATTTAGGTTTCTTCTTTCAAGGCCCAACAACCTCAGGCCCAACTAGAATGAGAGTGAGGGATTTATCATCCTTATCAAGTTTGGATTCTGGTGGACATAAGTTTTTGTGGGAATTGTTTTGGGAGAATCCTTATGAGCCTCAACATGTTGTGATACTTTATCTCATTTCTCCGCCCGCTAAGCCTGTAAGGTTGAAGAGGGTATCTAATCGATGAGCCAACCTTACCATTGTCAAAACAAAATATGTAAAGGTAAAGCCACTCAATCTTTGAGTACTGGATATAAAGTGCGACTTAACTTTCCATTTTAGTTAAAAATGCCACTGATTTTTAAAAACTGCCATTATTGTCACTCAACTTTTCAAAATAGTAAAAAAATGTCATTGAAACTTGCTATAGTAGGTAGTAAACCGGTTAAAAGATTGTTTGGACAAAAATGTCACTCAATTTTTCAAAAAAAGTAAAAAATGTCACTCAACTTTCCCCAAAAGTAAAAAATGTCACTACTATCAATTAAAATAGAAAAACATATCACTAACTTTCATTTATTTAAATTAATATATTAGAATATTCAAGTTTCAACTGGAGATTAACTAGAAAATAAAAATTTTGTTTATAAATTATGTAATTATATATATATATAAATTAATATATAAGAATATTCAAGTTTCAACTTGAGATTAATTTTGAAGACAAATTACACAAAGAAATTAAGATTGTAAAAATAATTAATTTCAATAAACACTTCAATAATCAATGAATCTTCTTACAATAATACCAATGGTAATGGTTAACTAAAACAAACTATTTAAAAAAAATAAACTACAATGGGCTAGTACGTAATATACAGTAATACAATGTGACGAGTAGATACCAACTTTTCCCTAGCTAGTTTATAATAAACAAATTAAAGATTTACAATAAGAATAAAGATGTAAATAACCAAGGAAGAAATGAATGAATAGAAATTATTAAGTAAAAGAATAAAGATAATGTTAGAGATGGAATATTATGAATGGAAGCTATCAACATCGAGGCATGTCGTTAGGACGATGTAAGATTCGTGATTCGCGGCTTTTGCTATTTCTTACAATAAATGCCATCTCCATGCCCCAAGATGCATGTCGATCAAGGTGACAATGCATGAACCAAACCCCTACATTTGAAGAAAAAGAGTGAAATAGTTAGTTAATGCAAAGAAATATATACCATTTGAAGATTTAGAAGCACATTGAATTGAAATACAAGTTAATATATAAACATATATATACCTGGATTATTAGCCTTGAATCTTATGGCAGTCCAACCATTATAAGGCACAGCAATAGTATTTTGGAATGGAGGGTCAATGAGATTGTAGTTTAAAGGGTCCTTATTCACGTCGAAAATCCCAAGTCCTGAGCCAACAACATAGAAACTATAGCCATGGAGGTGCATGGGATGATCAGCTCCAGCGACAACGTTAGTCCCTTGGAAAACAAGCTCCACGGTTGAATTATAATCCAAGACCTTGACCTTTGTCCCTCGTTCAGGTATTTCAAACTCTAACGGCAAAACCGGAGAAGTGTAGTTAAATTTCAAAGGAGGATTATCAGGAAAGTCGGTAGTGAACTGGGGGTGAATCATATGACGGTAATAAGCTTCGAGAAGGTCTACTGTTGGTGTAATGAAGGACACATTGTTGATGCTAGCTGCAAGGCGAGTATTGTTGGGACCCTCACATGTGGTCCCGACTTCACAGGGGAAAGTATTCATCGACAAAGTATACAACAACCTGGTGCTGATTTCCAAGGGAACATCAACCGGATGATCCTTACTAGCTAAGCTTCTGAGTGATTTCGTAAAGTTGACTGATGCACCCGTGTCATTCAAGAAGGGGAGACTTGGAAGCAGGGGGGTAGAGGCTGGAGCATAGTCCCCATCATAGATAATGAGGCCGGTGGTGGTGGTCCTGTCAACAAGAACCCTAGTGGTACCTTCATAGGCTTTGGCAGCCATGTAATAGTGGTTAGGGGTTTGGTCACTCAAGGAGGACGTCAATAGTTTGACCTGGGGAAATTGCAACGTAATCACTTTTAAAGGGCTTTGTGTAGCTTGCATCTGATCCAACTACTGTCAACTTGTGATTTGCAACTCCAAAGAATAGGATTTGTTGCATCACGATTGATTATTCTCGATAAATATGTCTTTCCTTGTTGCACCCGTAGTGTGAATGTATACGCAATAAGAATTAAAACCAACTAAACATTAATTTTACTAATTACACGTACTCAGTGATCGGTGTTTGATCGATCCATAACTCAAAATATTTAATTAAAGACCTACCTCGCCTCGAGCAGTTATAAAAGTCACCCGGTTGACCATTGATTAGAAAAGCATCTGAAACATTAGGGTCTCCTCCACTCTTCAGAAATGTATAGTACATGGTTTGTATGTCCATTTTCCACCATTCTCCTGTAAGACAATTTGATTTTTTTTTAAAAAAATATAGGGTTTATATATTCAATATCATCTTGGATCAATAAATTATTCAAAACATAAAACAATTAATTATGGAAATGAAGTTACCTAAGATGATTGGGACTTCAGCTTGTGGCTTGGGGAATGGATATTTGGTTCCAGGCTTAGGGGAGATGATGATGGTGCCATGGACAGTGGCACGTGTCCAGTTGCTGTGAGCGTGCCACCAAAGAGTTCCTTCCTCTGGTCCAAGTATCACCTTTTGTCTAAACCTCCCTCAAGCTGGGATTGGGCATTGAGTTATGTATTCAGGTCCATCATGCCATGGATTTCTCATCATTGTCACTCCATGCCTATGTAAGATTTGACAAAATCATTAAGCTTCCCATGCATTAGTAGATCAGATGCAAAGGGATGCATGGACAAGAGCTAGATGATCATGAAAAAGAAATATATGTACCAATGGATTGTGACATTATAGTTGCCCCTATTGATAACGTCAACAATAAAAGTATCCCCTGTGTGAACATTTATAGTTGGCCCCGGAAATTGCCCATTCACCGTTAGGATGCTCTTAGTCTCGCAGAGTCTAGTGTAGTTGGTTTCCATTAACTGCAAAATATAGAATAAACGGCTTATGATTAGTAGTGCTCCATCTCGATTTATTAACAATCAACCTAGCTATATTGATATTTATACACAAACAAATGCGGAGGAAGATCGAAGGAGGCACAATCACCTCAAAACGGAAACGTTTCAATGCACAACTGCTATCCAAGGCATTGAAGAAGAAGAAACAGAACAACAATATTTGACAAATCGCAAACTTCATTGTATGTACGTGGTGATCCTTACCAACGCTTAATTAGCTTAATTAATGAAGAAAAGAATTAAGTTTTGTATGATTTTGGTTGAAGATGCCATTGTTTATGGCTCAATATATATAGCCTTCCATGCACAACCAAAACCACGTACCTTTTGACTAATTATTTTATTTACCTAGCTCATCTTGGAAGCCTTCAAAATCTGACAAATAGAATCAGAAATTCAACCCACCCTAATACAAACTACTTTAATTTGTGTACGTGTATTAGGTTGGTCTTTGATTTCTTTTTGGATAATATATGCATGGTTGACCACTTCAAATAAATATTTGTTCTAAGATAATCATAAGTACGTCTTTTTTACTAATAATCAACATTCATTCATATATATATTGTAGAGCTGACTTTTTTTTTATTCTTCGCCGCCCATTGTCAATCTCACGTATAGTATGCCAATATATAACATAATATTGCGTCCCTTTTAATTACTTCATGCATATTGTAATTATTTTTTAATCTTACCAACGCATGCATATATATATTTATGTGTATTTCAATAATTCAAACTTTGATTACTTTAGATATCTTGGTCAATCCTAAGAACTAAAAGTCCATGTTGGATTTTTAGTACAACTAAGCTAAATGGTTATATGAAAAATTCATAAATCCTTCAAGTCATGAAAGCGTAGGCAACTAAAACGTAAATTTATACGCTGGATATGATAGTGATTTTTTTTAATATTTTATTTCTTAAACTATGGGCTAGTAGCTCTCACACCAAGCGTTATTAATATTTTTGCAAATTCTAAGATGAAACCATCACATATAAAACTATCATAAGATATATATACTCTTTTTGGGATGATATTTTTAATATTTTACTGTGAATAATACGATATAATATTGTAATGACTTTTTATTACGATTATTACTATTTATCAAGGAATGATTTTTTATATAAGAGTCACCCTAAATAAATTATTAGTAACTCATAAACTCATAAGAAGTCGTCAATAAATTTTCTGTATCACAATAAATTTATAATAAATCGGTTTTAAAGTGGACATATATGGTTTATATATTGTGTCCGTCTTTCTTCTCATCATGCATTTTTTAATCTACTTATTTTTCTTTTGAAAAAATAAAAATTGTGTATCTACATATTCGAAGCTTCGAAGATTTTAAGCAGGTATCATTTTGCTTATGACATGCATGAGGTGAGTAAGATGTCATATTGTCATCTATTTGCATTGGTCAATGTACAAGTCTTTCGTCTGTTATCCAACTTATCATATTGGTCAAACTTTGTCTATATATGCCTGACAATAACACGCTTAGAAATTTTCAAAGGGAAAAAGTAGGGCTAAATTGATGTCTGAAGGATCTTCTATTTCACATCATCAGGTGAAATTTTAGGAGTATAAACATTTGCTTAAGAAATATGTACATGTAAATTAAATTAGGATTGAATATTCCCTAAAATGTATGTACGAAAAGAATGTTAGTTATTTAATCTCATTATTATTGAATAGGAATATCGAATCATAATATACCATACTTTAGATTTTAGGGTTGTGGCCTGGTAAAATGATCTTTAAAAATTTAAACTATATATGTGTAGCTCTTATTTAAAAACTATATCACAGTAAACTATGAATGTAACTCTTATTCAGCAAAACTTATCATATTGAAGAGATGTTATAAACTCATTTAGCTTTTTCTTCTTTACAATAGGGATGATTATTATTAGCAAAAAGAAGGGGTAGAGAGCAACAAACACGTCAAAAAAAAAGTAAAATTGAGATGTATTGAGTAACTTCAAGAGGAATTGGAGCGGATAAAAGTAGTTCCACGGCCATCAGGAGAATTGAGATTTGGAGAAGACATTGTAGGGGAAGCATTGGCAATATTGTTGGAGGTCGTTCAATGAAATTATTCATATTTAAAAAAAAAAGTGATTTTCTTGTGCGTTCACCAGTAATAGCGATGTTTTGTTTGTGTTAGATTATATAACTATTATTGGTTTCCACTATCAACTTAAATTTTTGATTTAGATAGTTCCACATGGTACAAAAGTCAGACTCAATAAGATATCTTAGATTCGAATCTCGACACCCTCATCTTTATTAGTGGAGGTGAATACGCCTTTTACAGCATCCTTGCTTCAAGCCTAAGGACATTCGCGTAAGGACATATGTTAGAGTATATAACCATCATTGAGTCTTCCATTATCAACTTAATCTTTTGGTTGAGATAGTTCCACAAATAAGATTGTGGCTTAGATAGGAATTTCATATCTCATTGTGATTTTATGTTGATTTGAATTTTTTAAAGAAATTCTTTACAATATTAATGAAAATTATTTTGAGGAAAATACATGATGTATCCTGTCACATATTCCTCAACCTAGTATCGGTTCTATTAATGTCACATGGATCATCGTATGTGTTTTAATAACAGCCCTTGGATTGAACTTGAAAGGCTACGATGAGCTCATCCCATGGAAAATCTCATCCAATAGGAGTCATTCCCATGTACTGATGTACGTATTGCAAATCAATCAACAAATTATTGATAAAAGCACAACGTATGAACTCAATTGCAAATATATTAACAGATCAAATTCACTTATTATAATCGTATGCATAATAAATAAAACAGGCCATTAAAATTCCATTTAAATTTGATTAGAAATGTCCTTATCCTTACTCTATATTAAAAGTGATGGTTGCTTTTTATTGTTTTGCAGGCTGTCTGTGTGTTTCCTTGCCTTCACTGTGTATTTATTCTTCATCCAATTGGAGACAGCTAGCTTTGCCAGTAAATAAAAAGACACATTGCTTACTGTATTCTTCACTCTCTGTCTATGTGCTTCCTTTTTACTGTATTCTTCACACGTTGTCAGCCAACAACCTGCTTGCTTGAATACTGGGCCGGCACAATTTTGTTTTGTGTAATATGTGTTTGCAAGTGCAAGCCTCTGGTGACTGATTCATCAGGTTCGGCTTTCAGCCATTGACATCAGGTTGGGCCCAATTTCAATTTGTATTATTTATTAAATAATTGTTCTAGACTTGTCAATTCGGTCGGACAGACGGATTTCGGTTCAGTGATATATCGAGTTCGGGTAAATATGGTCGGGTATATTTCATTTTCGGGTCAAACCAACGGGTTATGATTACGACCTTTTTTCGTTTTTCCTTTTAAAAAAATGGTCTCTAAACACTACTTTTAGTTTGTACAATATACATAATAAAATATGATTATCTTCGAGTAATGATAGATTATTATAACGATTTTAACTTAAATTAAAGAAATAACTAATAAATAAATTACGCTTATAGTTTAATAGTTAAAATTTTCAATGAAAAGTCACATATTTTAATAAAGTTAAACTTAAAAAGTTAACTTTTCGGGTCAAACGGGCGGGCCGGGTTTGACCCGCTAGTTTTCGATTTCAATGTATTTCGGGTTTAGTTGAAAAAATTGTGTTCAAAACCCAGAAATTTCGGGCGAGTTCGGATCTAAAAAAGATTGCTTCTTGTTTTGTTCCTAGAATGACATTCATGGCTTTCAAATGTCGTCTTGGATTCTAGATCTTCAGTAGTAAAAGCGGAAATCGAAGACTTAGATTTTCAGTAACACTTACTGCTATAACAAGTTACTTAAAATTCACTTACAACTATTGTGAGTTAGAGTAAAAATATTTCACAAAGTTGGTGTGTGTAATATTTATTATGACAATCCTCAGGTAGGTTAAAAAACACTTAGAGTTTATATATGTGAGATAAAGTGAAAATTATTTTACAAGTGTGGGGTGTGTAAAACTGTAATTTACTCTTTTTGAAGATTATAAACTTTTAAAATTTGATTTACATTGAAATAAGGCATAAAATTAGAAAATGACGTAATACTCGAGACACCGAAAATTTCAGTCACAATTTTTTTTCGATACACTTGAACTTAAAATTTTACTCTATATATTCCATATTATTTTTCTTTTTATTGATTGTTATGGTATTCAATGTCATTCTTTGATTGATAATTTTTTACATAATATTTTTATTAACAATTGCAATATTATACTTTTATAATAGTATTTTTCGTTACTAATCAAAAAATACTAATTTATCATCATATATATTGGGAAATTTACAATTAAAATTTCATAAATTTGATTGCATAATTTCTAAAAAAGACAAATAATATGAAAAAGAAGTACTTAAAAATGACAAGAGCAATTGCCCCGTGCTTCGCACGGGCTTTCTTACTAGTGTTATTAAAAGTTCACCGAATTCGCATTTCCTTAACTTTCATTGATTTTGTTTGTGACCAGATACATCATGTAAAAATAATTTTCATTAATATTGTAAAGAATTTCTTTAAAAAATTCAAATCAACGTAAAATCACAATGAGATATGAAATTCCTATCTAAGCCACAAGCTTATTTGTGGAACTATCGTGACCAACGTCTTTAAGGTGCTACCAGTGCCTCCTGGCCTGTTATTTCTGCGGTGGGGCTTATTTTATATGTCAAAGGTTATTAGTGGTTTAACCTAATTTCTTCTCTTAGCCATCGGTATATATGTTGTACCAGTTTCTCCACTTTCATTCATCGAGTGACATAGAGTTAGAGAGAGAAAATATTGAGAGAGAAACAGTCTCACCAATATTTTCCCAAGTGTATCCTGAGAGATTGTGAGTTGAGAGTTAGAGAGATTTTTATTGTAATCTTCTTTTCTGTTGATCGCACCACATCGTGTGATAGTAATCGAGTTGTACTCCTCCCTTCTCATAGTGGATTATTTTTCTGGCTGTCGCCGTCCATGGGTTTTTCTTCGAATTTTTCGGCTTCCCACGTAAACCTGGTGTTCGTTTTATCGCTTATTTTTCGTTCTTGAATTTTGTCGTAATTTCCGTCATCTCATTTATTTCGCTTTCGCTGTAACCTTGCACTTACTTTTTCCTAACGGGTTATATAATCTAATATAAACAAAACAAGACATCACTATTATTGGTGAACTTACAAGAAAATCACTTTTTTCTGAGATATGAATAATTTCATTGAACGACTTCCAACAATATTGCCAATGCTTCCCGGCCCTACAATGTCTCCTCCAAATCTCAATTCTCCTAATCGTCATGGAACTACTTTTATCCGCTCCAATGCCTCTTAAAGTTACTCAGTACAACTCAATTTTTTTTGGACGTGTTTGCTATTCTCTACCCCTTCTTATTGCTTAAAAAAAAAAATCATCCCTATTGTAAAGAAGAAAAAGTTAAATGAGTTTATAACATCTCTTCAATATGATAAGTTTTGCTGAATAAGAGTTGCATATATAATTTACTGTGATACACTTTTTGAATAAGAGCTACATGTATAGTTTACAATTTTTAAAGATCTGTTTACTGTAACTCCAAAATTTAAAGTATGGTATATTACGATCCGTTATTCCTATTTAATAATAATGAGATCAAATAACTAACATGCTCTTCGTACATATATTTTAGGTAATAGATAGTAAGTGGGTCGGTTTAAAAATAAATGAATTGCTGGTGGTAGAATATTATTCCCGTCAAACTTAACCCTAAATAAAATACAAAGTAAAGAGTTCGGACAATTTGGCCCCTTTCTTTTGCCAAAGTAAATTGACTTAAGGTTTAAAGTCAGGGGTTTGATCCGGATTTTCTCCGACTCATATATATATCTTCCCCCGTCTCGAATTTTTCCTATTCATGTATCATAGATCGGTAGAAAGATTTTCATTCCTTGCCCGTACTTTCCAGTATTTTACGTATGAAAACACAATTTTTGTTTTTATTCTAGACGAAAACGATATTGAGACCTTTTCCCGGAACGCGATTGGTTTCTAAAATCAGTTCCGGCTCTAGGCCTTTTATTAGTTATTCCGGGCAAAGCTCCTAGACGACGTATTTTTTTGAAACGAGGCCCTCGGTAACGCGACATAAAGACTCCTTCCTTTCTTTTTTCTTTATTTATTTTACTTACTTTTGAAGGTCATTTGAACATTTTTTTTAAAAATTACAGCGGAAAAAAAAGTAGTTCCTTCTATTCAATATCTCTCTGGGGGAAAGAAGGATTGAAAACGATGAATATTAATAAAAATTTTGGTTTGTTAACGTTATTAACAATGAACAATAAGGAAAGGTCTTCTTTTTTTTCGAAAACAAAAAACCTATATAAAATGAAAATTGATGGAAATTAAAAAAAATGATCCGATCTTTTATCACTATTACTGATTTTGACAATAAAAATGTTTCTTCATATCCTCAAGAATCGGAGAATATTATGTTATTTCCTCTAATTGTTTTGATTCTGTTTACTTCCTTCATTGGATTCATAGGAATTCCATTTAATCAGGAAAGCCTGGATTTTAACTGTCCTAGCTCTACCCTATCTTTTGTTTCATTTCTTCTGGAACAATCACAAATACTTTTTTGATTATGGATCTACTAGCAAAAATTCAATGCGTAATCTCAGCATTCAATGTGTATTCCTGAATAATCTCATTTTTTAATTATTCAACCATTTCATTTTACCAAGTTCAATGTTAGCCATGCTAATTTATTTTACATGTACATATTTTTTAAGCAAATGTTTATACTCCTATAATTTCACCTGATGATGTGAAATAGAAGATTCTTCAGACATTAATTTAGCCCTACCTTTTCCCTTTGAAAATTTGGGCGTGTTATTGTCATAGACAAAGTTTGACCAATGATAAGTTGGATAACAAAAGAAAGACTTATTAATTGACCAATGCAAATAGATGACAATATGACATCTTACTCACCTCATGCATATCATAAGCAAAAAGAAACCCCTTTAAAATCTTCGAAGCTTCGAATATGTAGATATACAATTTTTATTTTTTCAAAAGAAAAACAAGTAGATTAAAAAATACATGATAAGAAGAAAGGCGGACATAGTATATAAACTATATATGTCCAATTTATGACAGTTTTTTTATAAATTTATTATCAAATAGAAAATTCTGTGACGACTTCTTATGAATGTATGAGTGACTAATAATTTATTTGGGGTGACTCATATAAAAAATCATTCCTTGATAAATTATTAGTAATAATTATAATAAAAATTCATTACAATATATAGTATTATTCCAGTAAAATATTAAAAATATCATCCCAAAAAGAATATGTTTTACGATAATTTTATGTATGATGGTTTCGTCTTAGAATTTGCAAAAATATCAATAACGCTTGGTGTGAGAGCTACTTGCCCATAGTTTAAGAAATATACGTTTTAGTTGCCTAAGCTTTCATGACTTTGAAAGATTTACAAATTTTTCATATAAACATTTAGCTTAATTGTACTAATTCTGAGATATTGTATTCCAATATGGACTTTTAGTTCTTAGGATTGACCAAGATATCTAAAGTAATCAAAGTTTGAATTATTGAAATACACATAAATATATATATGCATGCGTTGGTAAGATTAAAAAATAATTACAATATGCATGAAGTAATTAAAAGGGAAGCAATATTATGTTATATATTGGCATACTATACGTGAGATTGACAATGGGCGGCGAAGAATAAAAAAAAAGTCAGCTCTACAATATATATATGAATGAATGTTGATTATTAGTAAAAAAGACGTACTTATGATTATCTTAGAATAAATATTTATTTGAAGTGGTCAACCATGCATATATTATCCAAAAAGAAATCAAAGACCAACCTAATACACGTACACAAATTAAAGTAGTTTGTATTAGGGTGGGTTGAATTTCTGATTCTATTTGTCAGATTTTGAAGGCTTCCAAGATGAGCTAGGTAAATAAAATAATTAGTCAAAAGGTACGTGGTTTTGGTTGTGCATGGAAGGCTATATATATTGAGCCATAAACAATGGCATCTTCAACCAAAATCATACAAAACTTAATTCTTTTCTTCATTAATTAAGCTAATTAAGCGTTGGTAAGGATCACCACGTACATACAATGAAGTTTGCAATTTGTCAAATATTGTTGTTCTGTTTCTTCTTCTTCAATGCCTTGGATAGCAGTTGTGCATTGAAACGTTTCCGTTTTGAGGTGATTGTGCCCCCTTCGATCTTCCTCCACATTAATTTGTTTGTGCATAACTATCCATATTGCTAGGTTGATTGTTAATAAATCAAGATGGAGCACTACTAATCATAAGTTGTATATTCTATATTTTGCAGTTAATGGAAACCAATTACACTAGACTCTGCGAGACTAAGAGCATCCTAACAGTGAATGGACAATTTCCGGGGCCAACTATAAATGTTCACACAGGGGATACTTTTATTGTTGACGTTATCAATAGGGGCAACTATAATGTCACAATCCATTGGTATATTTCTTTTTCATGATCATCTTGCTCTTGCTCATGCATCCCTTTGCATCTGATCTACTAATGCATGGGAAGCTTAATGATTTTGTCAAATCTTACATAGGCATGGAGTGACAATGATGAGAAATCCATGGCATGATGGACCTGAATACATAACTCAATGCCCAATCCCAGCTGGAGGGAGATTTAGACAAAAGGTGATACTTGGACCAGAGGAAGGAACTCTTTGGTGGCACGCTCACAGCAACTGGACACGTGCCACTGTCCATGGCGCCATCATCATCTCCCCTAAGCCTGGAACCAAATATCCATTCCCCAAGCCACAAGCTGAAGTCCCAATCATCTTAGGTAACTTCATTTCCATAATTAATTGTTTTATGTTTTGAATAATTTATTGATCCAAGATGATATTGAATATATAAACCCTATATTTTTTTAAAAAAAAATCAAATTGTCTTATAGGAGAATGGTGGAAAATGGACATACAAACCATGTACTATACATTTCTGAAGAGTGGAGGAGACCCTAATGTTTCAGATGCTTTTCTAATCAATGGTCAACCGGGTGACTTTTATAACTGCTCGAGGCGAGGTAGGTCTTTAATTAAATATTTTGAGTTATGGATCGATCAAACACCTGATCACTCGAGTACGTGTAATTAGTAAAATTAATGTTTAGTTGGTTTTAATTTTTATTGCAGATACATTCACACTACGGGTGCAACAAGGAAAGACATATTTACTGAGAATAATCAATACTGTGATGCAACAAATCCTGTTCTTTGGAGTTGCAAATCACAAGTTGACAGTAGTTGGATCAGATGCAAGCTACACAAAGCCCTTTAAAAGTGATTACGTTGCAATTTCCCCGGGTCAAACTATTGACGTCCTCCTTGAGGCTGACCAAACCCCTAACCACTATTACATGGCTGCCAAAGCCTATGAAGGTACCCCTAGGGTTCTTGTTGACAGGACCACCACCACCGGCCTCATTATCTATGATGGGGACTATGCTCCAGCCTCTACCCCCCTGCTTCCAAGTCTCCCCTTCTTGAATGACACGGGTGCATCAGTCAACTTTACGAAATCACTCAGAAGCTTAGCTAGTAAGGATCATCCGGTTGATGTTCCCTTGGAAATCAGCACCAGGTTGTTGTATACTTTGTCGATGAATACTTTCCCCTGTGAAGTCGGGACCACATGTGAGGGTCCCAACAATACTCGCCTTGCAGCTAGCATCAACAATGTGTCCTTCATTACACCAACAGTAGACCTTCTCGAAGCTTATTACCGTCATATGATTCACCCCCAGTTCACTACCGACTTTCCTGATAATCCTCCTTTGAAATTTAACTACACTTCTCCGGTTTTGCCGTTAGAGTTTGAAATACCTGAACGAGGGACAAAGGTCAAGGTCTTGGATTATAATTCAACCGTGGAGCTTGTTTTCCAAGGGACTAACGTTGTCGCTGGAGCTGATCATCCCATGCACCTCCATGGCTATAGTTTCTATGTTGTTGGCTCAGGACTTGGGATTTTCGACGTGAATAAGGACCCTTTAAACTACAATCTCATTGACCCTCCATTCCAAAATACTATTGCTGTGCCTTATAATGGTTGGACTGCCATAAGATTCAAGGCTAATAATCCAGGTATATATATGTTTATATATTAACTTGTATTTCAATTCAATGTGCTTCTAAATCTTCAAATGGTATATATTTCTTTGCATTAACTAACTATTTCACTCTTTTTCTTCAAATGTAGGGGTTTGGTTCATGCATTGTCACCTTGATCGACATGCATCTTGGGGCATGGAGATGGCATTTATTGTAAGAAATAGCAAAAGCCGCGAATCACGAATCTTACATCGTCCTAACGACATGCCTCGATGTTGATAGCTTCCATTCATAATATTCCATCTCTAACATTATCTTTATTCTTTTACTTAATAATTTCTATTCATTCATTTCTTCCTTGGTTATTTACATCTTTATTCTTATTGTAAATCTTTAATTTGTTTATTATAAACTAGCTAGGGAAAAGTTGGTATCTACTCGTCACATTGTATTACTGTATATTACGTACTAGCCCATTGTAGTTTATTTTTTTTAAATAGTTTGTTTTAGTTAACCATTACCATTGGTATTATTGTAAGAAGATTCATTGATTATTGAAGTGTTTATTGAAATTAATTATTTTTACAATCTTAATTTCTTTGTGTAATTTGTCTTCAAAATTAATTTAAGGGTTGTTGGACGCTAATACACTGTATTTTGAAGGTGTTGGACAATAATGCATTGAACTTTTTTCTTGGATAATAATATACTGTACTTTGGGGGCGTTGGAAAATAATGCACTCAAAATGGTTTCAATGGTAGCTAATTTAGTGGCGGTCCTGCATGGTAGATTGAGTAGCAAAAAAAATTAAAATCTTTACTACATTAAGTCATATAAGGAAATCCAAATTATAAGCAAAGATAATTTTATAGATAACTATGCCCTACTACACTTATTTTTTTATATTAAATTCATATATTTAGATCTTATAACCTGAGAAAATTTGTGATAATATGTCTTTATAGCTTGGTAATGAGCAACTCCCAAATCAAAACGACTCACACAAATTTAGTTGAAGTAAATTCACAACCCTTCAAAAAATAAGTAAAATAAATTTATCACTCAAGTGCGTCTTCGTAATGAAAATGGAAAAAGTTGCAAGTAAAATTTTACTTTTTTTTTCCTTTTCTGTAAGAAATATTTTGGTGGTAAAGATTTCCATTGACAGTTTTGTTTCAATATATTATTGATTGATTTGAACATATGTGGTAATTTCATAATTTTTTGGTTGATATCATTTATTCGAATTATTTAATTTTTATTTTATCTCTTATCTCTTATCTATTAATTGTTTCACCGTTTCTAATGTTCCTTTTTTACTGATAATCTCATATAATACTTTATTAAAAATAATATTTTTCGCTATGAATATAAAAATAACGAGGCAGATAAAATATGGGGTGTTTGGCTCCAAATAATTTGTACTGAGGGTCTTATGATTGAGAATAATTTAAAGTGACTTTATGACTAATGACATTCTATACATTTATTTTATTTTCTCATTGCATAATATTAACAATTTCCGACAACGAAAAAATGACGTAGCCAATGGAAAAAATGACTTTTTGGCCAATGAGAGTCTATACTTTTCAGCTAACGGCACATAGTGCATTAGCCATATTCTGTTGTCGGAAAATGCAATATTATTCTATGAGAAAATAGGATAAAAGTATATGTTGTTATTGACTAAAAGGTCACCTTAGATTATTACTATTCGCAAGACTCTCAATATGGATTATTTAGAGCCAAAAACCGTAGAATAAGAGAAGGATTCAATTTAACTCAACAAACTTTATTATATTAGGCTTAGTTCTTGGGATTATTAAACATTTCAAGCCAAACTTATTTTACACTACCTAACCTTTCTTTAAAAAAAAAACAATTGGGCTTTAATGGTTGATTGGTTCAAAATCCAATTGCCCAAAAGCAATAAGTTTATTACCTTTTCTTCAAGCTTTGACACCAAAAATATCTTATCTCAATAATACGAGGAAATCCACGTGGAGAAAATAAAAAGGTGGCAAAATTAATTTAGAAATTTCCCGGTTTTTATTGTTCGGGAGAACTCTAGATTTTACTACCGAACTCTGCCTCTCCTTCTCCACTTCCCTTATATTTCCCTCAAAATTTTACTCCCCTCCATTATCATCCTTCAATTCTTTCTGCAAATTTCTTCAAATTTCTGGTTTATCCTTCGCTGAATTTCGATTGTGCGGTGTTCTTTAAGCTCTCTTTGGTTCATAATTCATCGATTCATGGAGAATTACATGGGGTTGAAGCTCAAGAGGAAGGAATTTGATGATGCAGATGAAGAGGTTTTCGCCGATTTTTGTCTCAATTGTCCCGCCAGCAAAATTCGTCGCCTCGTAAGTGTTTTGATCTTTGTTCATTTTGCAGTTGTTGAAGTAGTATGAGCTTCGGATTTGAAGTTTCTCTCTCTTAGGGTTCCTCACTCTGCTGTTTTAGTCCTAATTGCAATGAGATTGTTTGTTTTGATGCTTGAATTAGTATTGGTATGGTTGGAGAATGAGTGTGATTTAGGTCCTTCCAAAAAATAAGGGAAAAAAGAAGGTGAATTGAGAGGAAAATTTGATTATTCGTAAGATAATCGTTTTTCGTTTGTTCTGAAGTTCTTGACATGATCTTCGGAATTGATTTGGGAGAAATTTGCCTGTTCAATGATGGATTGATCTAATTGACTGAAGAAATAAGATTTTAAACCTCATTATTAAGTTGATAATTCAGTTCAGAGCTTCTGAACAGTTTGTTTAAACTTGATTTTCCTTTTGTGCGGATTTTTGTTTCTGATATTACTGCTGGATTGAATTGGAAGACATTTGCCTTTTCATTGATGGATTGATTTAATTAACTTTCAGAAGAAATGAGATTTTGATCCTCTTTATTAGGTCGATAATTCAGTTGAGAACTAGAATTTGTTGAGTGATTATGGTGGAATTTGTTCATACTAATTTGTTGAGTTGTATGGGGATTAATCAGGATGCTGATTTACCACCGATTATTGATCAAGACACTGCTGGAATTCCACTGAAACACGATCAGCCAAATCCAGAAAGTTTCATCTCAAATGATGTGATTAACCAAGCAAACTCGGTCGAAATCGAGGAGTTGCCATTTGTTCCTGAGAATGATGAGAAGGCTATTGTTCTGTTCAAGCCTATGAACAAGCCACTCTTCTACTCTCCCAACAAATTCTCCATTGATCCTAATCTCATCTCCAGCTTCAAAAGTAAGCATCTTGTTCAGAATCTTATGTTTTTATGCTTCTTCTGTGGCTGTTGTTTAACTTCCTACTCTGGGATTATTCTGAATCATCTTGATACATAAAACCAAAATCAATACTCTGAAATCCTGCTTAGGGTATGGAATGGTCGGATGTAGCAGTACTAACCCTAAATTTTGCAATTTAAAGAGACGGGTTCCGATTGATTCAAGACGTAGAAATCGTTTGCTACCTGCAATCATCAGTTAATAAGTTGTCATATTTAAATTACACATGGAGGATCCAAGTACTAAGTAGGGATGGTGTATGGTGTAATTTGCGACTAAGAGACCCCGAATCTCCATGACCATGTCTAGACATATATTTATCCTTACCCGTTATTTGGTGGGGCGAATTTTCGTCGTAACGCCAATTTGCAGGCATGGCAATGCAGGAAGTTTCCTTCTTTTTGTTTTTCTTTGGTGGAAGGGGGGGGGGGGGGTTTGTAAGTCCAAAATCTAATATGACAGAACCTTTTGATTTCCCAGAAGTATTTTACTAGAGCATCTTGTAGGGCCCATGACTAAGACTATTAGTTTTCATCTGTTGACAGATGATGCTCTCTCACACGCCCACCTCTGCGCAGCCCGGTCGAGTGAAGAGAAACCCGAGAGCGACGGAGATAACACTGAGCTAAACAGCTGCACAGCGATCATCCCGTGGGCCCCATCTCAACCGCTCCACCAAAGACCGATCCTCGCTTCCCGAACCGAGGCACCGGGGTGTATGGAGAGCGAGGAGGACATGATGGATGCTGCCATGATGGAGATTGAGGAAGAAGTCGGTGCCCCAAATGTCGGTCCACTAGAAGTTAATGAATACATCAAACAGCCTGCAATCAACCAACAATGGCAGCAGCAGCAACAACAACAACAGCAGCAGCAGCACTGCATGATCCCGCAGCCGCCTCAGAACACCACCACGCCAATCGTGTGGTACAGGTGATATGAACGAAACATGCGTGCACGAATGCGCTATGTAGAGATTTAGGAAACTTATAGGCTTTGGTGTTTAGGAAAAGGGTGATTTGAAGTTTGGGAGTATCGAAAATGAAGGCAGGGATTGATTGATCGATGATGTAGCTCAAGATTTTGGGGTTTTTCGATGGAGGGAAAATGTTGGATGATTATTGAGCTGGGTGTTTGCTCTAATGGGTGCAATCGAGTGCGACAGATGATGTACAAAATGTTGCACTTTGTAGAAGATAGATTCAGTCTTTCATCAATTACTGTCATCTTCTATGAAATGAGCTGAGATTTCTTCTATGGATTCCCTCTTGTTGATTCTCAGCCCTTCGTCTTCGTCTGCTCTAGAGATTTCTTCTACCAAAAAATGTACATCTCAAATGGAACCTTTTTCGGCTTCCTTCCTGGTTCTATCAAGTTGTTTGAGTATATTACTAATGAGTAATGCTAACCCTTGGGAACTACAATTGCTATTATTGAAAGTTAAAAGAGGTTAAAAAGACAGCACCAGTGCTGCGAATAACGTAGAGAAAATTACAGTGAATGGATAGCAAATAACAAAGAAGCCACATAGCTAAACAACAAGATAAATAGCAAAAATAAAACACTAAAATTAACTACATTCTCTTCGTCATTTCTCCTTAAGTCGCTTCTCAACATTCTTTGAATGAAGCCAGAATCACAGTCAAATTTAGTCACTCTGCACGTCATGTCTGTCAGATGAGCTTGAGGACACTCTGATGATTCAACAAGCAAGTTCACATTTTTGCCCTTCTTTCTGGCATGTTCTTTAGATCAGCGGATTTGCATGCAGCTTGGCTAGCCAAATGCCACTTGAACTTTGAAAAAGTCTTCTCCTTCTTCCTTCTTCTAGCAAAAGTTTTGGAACCCTCCAAGTTAATTTGAGACGTAACAGTTTTTTTAGTTTGTTTTGTTTGTATGAAATTATCTCTCAAAAAATTTGGATGGTAGGCATCAATTTCATATCTGAATCTCAACGTTGAACGATTTCACCAAGACTCAGAATTTGTCAGCCCTATGCTATCTATAGTTATTAAAATCTCGATCCTGCGATTTTATAATAAAAAATCCTCGATGCGATTCTACTATCTACAGTCCGATCCATGGTCCTACATGGGTTAATTCCGATCCTAACTATCTCATGAATCCGAGTTAGGATCTCGATTCTAACAACTTTGATGTTTTTCCAACATATTCCACCGATAGACTACCACTCTAAGTCTCTAACGATGTCAAAGATTCGGGTTTAGGTTAAATTTGGGTCAACTAAATTGGTCAATGTTAAAATTTAGGTCCCGTTTTTTATACAGTTGGTTGTGGTATGGTAATAGACTAATAGTACAGTTCAGTGAAATTTGAAAAAATGTGGTGAATTGTGGCAAAAATTGTGGTAGGTGTGGTAAATTAAGAGAGAGAATGTGAAAAGTAGAGGAAAAAAGTGAGGAAAAAAATGAAAAGATGTATATATTGGTAATGATGTGAAAAGTAGAGGAAAAAAATGAAAAGATATATTGGTAATAATTGTGGTGTAGTGAAGTGTAGTGGAAAATTAAAGAGTGTGATGCAATATGATATCGCACCACAACCTATCATATAAAAGAACAGGGCCTTAATTAAGCCGCGTCGAGTTGGGTTAAAATTGGGTTCAAACATAGAAAAAAAAGTGATACTATGTCTGATATTCAATCAAATTGGCCAATGTTAAAGTTCGAACAAAAATCTATAACCACAGCCAATCTTTTCTATGTCAAAGTATTAAACAAGTTAAGATATTCAAGTCGGACAAAATTTTACTATCTCTAGCTGCTTCAAAGTACTCACACAAAAATATGATACTTCTTATAAGTATACTGTAGTACTGTAAGAAGTGTATAATTTTCAATCTCAAGCAGGCACCATCAGAAACAAGAGATTCTCACAGAAGACATAAATAGATGCTTGAAGCAAATTACTTCCAAGTCTTGAACCACAACATGACATTTGAACTCTCTACTCCTAAGTACATCTTTACTCTGCTTGACATAATACATACCAAAAAGAATACACCAAGAACAGTGGTAAATAACAAATAATGATAATACAAGACATACCCAGCTGCATCGGGTTCGCAGTCTCGGAAAATAATACTACAAAAAAAAGGGCACATTTGAACAGATGAAGTATGAAGAAGAAGAACCACAAAACTTTCCCTTGTGCACAATACAAAGGCCTAAGTAACTATATTTCCATACACACATCATAGATCTGCATGATGATATATTCAGCTTCTTTCTTGGATGATTGCATTACTACTTTGTGTAGAAGAACAGGACATTCACAAGCCATCCCCCTCAATTTTCTCCGTAAAGAGCAATCCATATGCAATACAGCTAGCTCTACATGCATCCCTAGAGCTTCGTCCAGGGAAGATTCTAAGATAAATATGCCGGTCTGCCTATAAATGATTTGATTTTATGTTCAGTCTCCTGAGACGAATGTCTTTTGTTCGTAGTATTTCTTTTCGCTTGCCACCTTCTTAGCGTTTCGCTTCTGTAAACATAGATATACATGAACAACGATGAGTTGAATGTTGATTGACACTTTTAAGAAATGTTCGATATACCTAGATTCTGCGGAAGTGGGACCCAACAATAGAAGTTCTTTTTTTGTTCGAGGTGGGGGGGGGTTGGCAAAAATGACCTGACTTGAATGACCCACCCAAATCCAACCCGACCCAGACAAGGGAATGACAAAATTGACCCGAAGCAGACCCAAACCTAAAATGACCTAACCCAACCCGGCTTGTTCTGAAATTATCTTTCACCAAATATTTTTTTCTTTTTTTGTTAAACAGGCTTATTGGGTTAAAAATAAAGTGACGCACAATCAATCCACAACCCAAAATTCGTTGACCCCCTCAGCATGAACCAACACGGGGCTGGCTCGAATGACCCAATTGCGAAATCTAGGGGGACATGGGGGTCCCATGAGAGTAGTCTCAAATGACTCCTTTAGCTTTACGGTTGCCCGATGCAGAAAAGAGACTAGTACATAAGGACCAAAAACATCATACCTCATAAGCTTCATGATTGGACATAATTCTTTGCGCCACGGAGGACGTGGTGATGGGTTTAGGGCTTTCGATCACCCGGAAAATGCCCTTGTCCTTGGGGACCAAATATGGATCAGCACTTCCCTGAATTTTGAACATATTTACAACGGTGAGACTGAATTAATTTCATGCACATGCATATTTTGAACCGACAACAATAATTCAAAAAGTGCAGCCCGCCCCATGTTGAGCACAAAATCGGGGTTTGGAGGCAAACTTACATCAACCAGAGGATTAGGCTCTGACACTGTTCCATGTACAACCAAACAAATGTTGAATGTCTTTATCTGTTTTCAAGGGAAAATACAGATAGAAAAAAGTATTAGTATGCCACTCTGAGTGCGTCATGTACATCATAAGTATCACATAAAGCGAAGGATCACAAAAAGGTACAAACCATGTCTTCCGTGACTTCCCATGGTGCGCCCATGATAATCTCATCAACATATCGACAACCCAATACGCTAAGACTGCGCTCGTGTAAGTTCATCAATGGATACCCAGGTCCTCGGATTTCACTACACGATGTAACAACTCGGTTATGCTTCCAGAGATCCGATGGAACGGGAAAACAATTCGAGGATAATAACCACATTAATGTTCTATCTATGACTATGTTAATCAAAGGGGAAGCACAAAGGAACAAACGACTCGCTCAATTGACAACTCAAGGTTGTCTTCTTGACTAGCACCGATGGTTCCTAAAAAAGCAAGGTTCTTCAAAAATTTCAATTCAAATAATCGGATTGAACAAAACTTCTAAAATCTGTTTTTCTTTTCAAAAGAATATCATTTGTAACATAGTTTTGTGAAGGAATGTAGTATAGTGTATGTCTAGTTTCTATTTCCTTTTCTTTTAAAAAAAACGGACGAAATGGGGTTCTACTTAAGGTTGGAGTATTTTCGGAGTACTTTCTTTTCCAAACATACATAAACAACTCCTAGGGATGGGGGAGGGAGGGTGATCATAGATGAGACAAAAAACAGATACCTGACAGTTTGATCAGTGTAAATGCCAACAAGTAAGAAATCTCCAAGCTGTCGGGCAGCTCTAAGTATCTGTCACGTATGGGAAGCAGCACTTTTAGTGCCAGGTAACATAACACAGACACGAAAAGCTTCGGTAGATAAACCAGAGGGAGGGGGAAAATTCCAAAAGACACGATGACCGTCTTGAATATTAAGTCATTTAAATACCAATGCAGATTGCAGAAGACAACAGTAGAACATGCAGTTTGTCTCCCATTATTGTTCCCAAACAAGGCCATGAGATTTCAATAAAATCAACAAAATTAGCAATGCACAACAGGAACAGCTCACCATCTAGGCATCTACTACTACATGACAAAGCAAGTGGAAAATAAACAAACCACAACTATCATAGGCTTGAGTATCTCAGAAATCCTCTCTAACTTTACCATTTTTCATCAGGCAGACTTACAGCAATGGCGGATCTAGGCCTTATGATTATGGGAAGTGGCCAATACGCTATTACCCTAATTTGGTAAACATACAATCCACAATTATCAGGGCCTTAAAACTCAAACCCTCTAGGGCCTCAAGAGACTTTGCATTTTTGAAGTATCAAGATTCAAAGACTAATTAAGATGATCCAAGCATGAAAGCTCGCAATCCCCATAAAAAAGAAAATGAAAGGTGGGATATCTCCAAATAATTAAATGCTGAAAGACCAAACCGTTGAAATGGAAACACTTAACAATTAAACACGATGCCTCGCACCAGGAACTATAGAGTACTAATGACAAGGCAAGGGCTTGTGCTTTTACCTCAACATGTCCAGCATGGAAAAGATCAAACGCTCCATCAATGTACACTACACGTGCATTTGGCCAGGGTGCCTATATTTAGAAACAAGTTCAACATGAAGCACAATGACCAAAGCCACAAAAAAATAGAAAAGGCAATAAGAAGTTTGTCCTAGGAAGAAAGCCAAGCCAATCCTTTTCCACAAGAATAAGAGACTAACTGGTGAAAAGTAATTTCATACCTTCCCATTGGAAAATTGCACAATGCGCCTAGAAGTGGGCAGAAAATGAGAGACATGGCCAACTTTGGGCTGCTTGTCTTCAGTGGTTTGTTTCATGCTAAACGGTTCTACATGAGCAGATGAATCACTAGAACCCTTCTGAACACTTCCATCTGCTGACAGGATCCTTCCTACAAATAGATAAATATTCGATTTACATAATTATAAGCACAAGGGCTCAAACCTAGCACCAGATCAAATTCGGTCGACGTCAAAACTCAAACCAAAAATCAATGTCCGGACCAGGGTTTTTATTCGGGTCGGACCAAGTCAGATGGACCTAAAACCGGGTCAAAATCATATTCGGACCATGGAAAAAGGAGAAATATTCTGTCTAAAAATTTCGGTCAAATTTGAAGGAAAATGACCCAACACAGTTTTTTCCGAGTTGGACAAATTCGTGAATTCAAGCCTGGGCAAAATCTTACCAGCTCTAATCAAACCCATGAGCACGAAAATCCAACGCCTAAGCCATGATATCTTGATAGTAACTGAAACAACCCCCCCCCCCCCCACAAAAAAAAAGAAAAAAAAAAAGAAGACGTGGGGTTCATGTGGAGAAATTGAAGAAATAATACCTACAATATCTGTGCTTGATACTCCTTCAGTACGCTTAATCTGCTTATAACGGCCCGCCTTCTTTGCCAAAGCATAAGCATCTGTGCCATCCGGAAGCAAGCAAGGATCATCGCCATGGATGATGTAGTCAATCTCGTAATCATTGAATAGCTTTTTCATGAATTGCTCCGTGATTTCATAAGGGGCATTTGGAATTACTTCATCCACCCACTTTAACCCACCAACAAGAGCCAACCTAGAATTACAAAACACCCAACTTAGAACAATACCATGGCAACAAACCGTATGCAAGACTTGGGAACTTTAGAGACACAAGGACGCACTCCACGCACTAGAATTAGTGGTCAAACAAATCTAACTGTACAAAGCTTCTCAAGACAAAGTAATCTTTTCAATCAATTTGTTCCACATAGTTTGGTTCACATAACTAGGCCTTCAATTAGCAGCTTAAGCTTTCGATAGAGATGGTTCCACAACTCCTATCAACTATACGACTAGGTAGGTCACAATCTATGCTTTTCAAATCGCAAACAAGACATTTTCAGGATTTCCAAAGTAGTATCACAAAAGAACTTGGCAAGTGAATTCCAAAATGTACTACGACCTTCAATTAGCAAATTAAGTTTTTGGTTGAGATGACTTCACAATTACTGCCAACTATACGACTAGGTACGTCTCAATTCTACGCTTTTCAAATCACAAACAAGAAGACATATTCAAGATTTCCAGGGTAACATATTCAAGATTTCCAGGGTAACATCTCAAAAGAACTTGGTAAGTGAATTCCAAAATGTACTAATCTAACCATGACCATCCACCAAAATCACAAATAAAGAATAAACAGACATTCATGGTTACCTTTCTTCCATGGACAAAACAGGAGGGCCCTTGTTAGCCAAGATCTCTTCATCACTAACAACTCCCACAACCAACTCGTCTCCTAAAGCCTTGGCCTGCCTCAGCGCATTTGCATGGCCATAGTGCATCAAATCGAAACACCCATCCATGTACACTCTGACCCGCTTCTTCTCACGTCGTTGCTTCTTTAGAATGCCACATCCGGGCCACAAATAAGGCAGATATTGAACCCCGGTTCCGAAAAAGTAGCTCGTGGAAAGGCCAAGTAGAGCTGCTGTGATCATTATCCCTCCAAACACATGGGGGTAACAGCAAGCTCCATCCCCAATCCAACTGCTGCTTTCATACTCCATTTTGTTTTTCACAAAACCCAGATGCCCAGGTGGGGCCCTGGGCTTAACCAAATGGTATGAAACACAACTGCAATAACAATACATAGTCTACATCAGCATCATTCCAAAACCAAAACCAAAACCAATACTCCAAAATCCTGCCTAGGCGGGGTAAGGAGGCGTCAAATGTAGCAGTCTTACCCCCTAAATTTTGTATAAATTTTGCAATTTACAGAGACGGGTTCGAATTACCCAAGATTTAGAAATTATTTGCTACCTACTACCTCATCGAAAATAAGCAAACGAGGTTTAATAAAACATTTTACTTTAGTCCATTACCATCTAACCAAAACCAACACTCCGAAATCCTTCCTGGACAGGGTATGGAGAGGTCGAATATAGTAATGGTACCTCCTAAATTTTCCAATTTAGAAAGACCGGTTCCAATTGACCCAAGATTTTAAAACCGTTTGCTACCTACTGCTCCATGCAAAAGAAAAGAGGCATTCTACTTTGTTACAATCTAAGGTGAAAAAGATAAACTTTTTCAAGTATCCAGATTATGGACAAATACATCATGATACAACAATGGTGCTTTCAACTTTCAGATCACAACAAAAACCAAACACAGCTGGGAAAAAAATGCACACAATGAATAATGAAAATATGGAAATTAGGACATACATACTTGGGTTCAGCTACAAATCAATTTTAGCACCCAGGTGCCCCAATTTTGATGGTAAATTACATCTTAAATCAAAGGGCATCTCCAATGCTACATAAATTGCAACCTAAACAACAAAATTCAGCCCTAAATCATAACTAGCTCATACAAATTACATTACCCACTTAAAATTCACAACCAAGCAAATCAAATCTTCAAAAACCATCATCACTCCAAACAAGCAAAATTTACCCTCCAAAAAAAGAGGGGGAAAAAAACTAAAAATCTACAAAAATAGATCACCAAGTACCTTCGGAAGATCGGATCGATACCTCCGAAGAACAGGGAGCAAACAAATCACGACCCACAAAAATTAACGATCTGGGATCGAGAATAAACCCTAAAAAAGGAAAAATTCGAAGCTTTGGCGAAGAAATTGACGAGGGAAAAAGGGAGAAAGAATCTGTTCTTACTTACTTGCCCCTTTTTCAAGTTCCCGCTTTTTGCGTTGCGAATTTGGGCAAAGCAACGTTGATGTGCGAACGAAAAAAGGGGGAAAAGAGAAAAATTAATCAGGAAAATTGGTTGAGATTTGTTGGGCACTTCAATACGACTCGCAACAGGGAGAATAAATAATGTTGGGAATTTCAATAGCTGTCGAAATCGATGCCAAATTGAAAATATCTTTTGTATTTACTTCTGGAATCTGGAAATAATTAGTACTACAATTATAGAGGAGTAAATTTGGGTTGGTGAGAATCTGGAGATGAAAAATCTGTGAAAGTAGGGCCATTAGAATATAAGAGGTCAACTTATGTAGGGTTCTTGTTCTACTAGTAGATGGCTTTCTCAGATTCTCCTGTTAATTAATACACCTATTTAAAAGGGATTTTAGCTCCAATTAAACTATATTAATAAGTAAATGACTTGAAATAATTTAAATTGATTTTTGTTAATAATGTTTTGTAATTTTAAGTTATTTATTGTCACTAAATTTTTTTTATTTTTAACAATTAAAAATTCAAAATTTAGTACCTAAAATAGAAAAAAAAATAATCACTCACCTATATTCTTAAGTTTGTACAGTACATATATTTTAAAAAAAAAAAACATTGTGGGTATTAGAGTCCTTTTATATTTATTGTAGGAATCGTTTTTTAATAGTCATAGAAATATAAGTCTTTGAATGTGTTTTACTAAAATTCTTTCTTTAGCATATTAATGTTCATCACCAATGTATAAATAGGATATTTTTCACATCTTTTCAAGAACAAGAAATTGGAGAGAATAATTTATTTCCTCCAATGTCTTTTTTTTCTAATTATTTTTCTTCTATGGGTAGCATATATTCTTAAGTTTGTAATTTTTTGGTATTTTTCTGGTAATAAGATTTGAAGATTTAATATATTTAGGCGTGAAGTTTGTGATTTATAGGTACCTTATGGGTACCTTATATGACTATAATCCATTCTCTACCTAAATATATCAAAATCTTCGAGTCTTATTGTCGAAAATAGTACCAAAAATTTACAAACTTAAAAATGTAGGGTTCCCATATGTTGAGGAGATACAAGGTGAGAGCCTACTTGGTCCAATGTCCATGGTACACAAGTTAAGTGGATTCTATCTTAAAACCAATTAGTGTTAAGCGGAATACCCCACATGAGTCTCTCCCCCTTGATCGGAAGCCATTTTTTGCATGCTAAGATTTTAAGTCACCATCAGGAGCCTATCATAGTCACACCCTACTCCGCTTGAGTCTCATGCCACCACTCTAAGCATTCAAGAGGCCCAGCTATGCACGCTCCATGGTCCCTGCTCCTGTCTATGGTGATCTTCCCGCACCTTGCATGCACCCAGCCGAACGAACCATCGACTATGATACCACTTGTTGGGGAGCTCCAAGATGGACGCCCACTTGGCCCAAAGCCCACGGTACAAAAGTTAAGTGAGGTTCCATCTTAAAACCAATTGGTGTTTAGAAGAGTAGCCCACTTGACTTTAGATACCATATCCTTTCTCTTTATTTTTCAAATTTACTCATGGGTGAATCCCAACATCATAAATGGATTTTCAAATTTGGATACCAAAAAATAGTTTTACCAAAATATGGGACATTTCCAAGTAATTTTTTATACGAGTTTAAAATCCAAGCAATTACATATATTCCATTAAAAATTGGTCCGAGTTTGAGTTTAGAAATCTGAGTCTAGGTTTTTTTACTTTTATTGGTGACCATCATGTAAACTTTGGACTTGGAGGGAAACAATATGGAAATTGCTTGTGTAGTATGCATAAGTTTGAATATGTTTGATCATGTTAAGTTTCAAAATATTTATCTTGTTGCAAAAATGCAAACCTTGTCAATGAGGTAACAACTCATTTGACATCAACGTGGTCTATGACTTGTAAATCTCTTTGTATGGAGATGAGTAAGGTCATGAACCAAATATTTAAATTTGGATTTAGGTTTCTCATTTCCCTTTTATCATATTGTTCAATTGGTATATCTATACAGAAAACCTCAAGGTAAAGACATAAGACATCTATATCTGACATCAAGGTACAGACAACAGACATCTTAGTCTACATAACGGGTTTTCAGAAGTAGTTATTGCTCTATTACTATTTCTAATTAGTGATTTGTTTGAGCATGTAGTAAAATTAAGTTTTCGAGAAGGTTTTTCGAATTTGCTGAGATTTAGACATTTTATTTTTGAAATGAGTAAAAAATTTTGAAATTTTTGGCTTTGTGTCATTGAAATGTATAGAAAATAATTGCTTGTTTGTCATATCTTGTGAGGCCTAGAGCCAAAATTGATAGACAATCATTTTTATATCTCTACGTTTTTTGTATGTGCTTATTTCCTACTTGCATATCTAGAACTTGGCATGCGTTTTGTCTTCATAACTGCACTCCACATTTGCATGACTGTTAAAATGATAGAGACAATAAACTTCTAGCCATAGCCTAAAAAGCCTACCCGACATATTTATCCACTTTTTAAGGCCCGTTTAAGTAGTGAGTGTTGCAAATTGTTCACAAGAGCATTTGCAATGGTAAATTTTAATTCGACTCACTGCTAACGTGGCATGAAACGAGAATGGAATGAGGTCGTATAGGACATTTCAGTGGTGAGAATGAGACTCGTCTCGCGAGAATCTCGCTTTCAAACTCGCGAGACGAGTTTGAAAGCGAGTTTAAAATATTAATATTTTAATCATATTTTTTTCTCTTTCCTCCTCCACCTCATTTTTTTCAATATAACCAAATTAATTATATTTTTA
This sequence comes from Portulaca oleracea, assembly GCA_029582165.1. Lineage (NCBI taxonomy): Eukaryota > Viridiplantae > Streptophyta > Magnoliopsida > Caryophyllales > Portulacaceae > Portulaca > Portulaca oleracea. The sequence goes on from CM055869.1 coordinate 57,836,192, forward strand.
AGTGGGACCGATTTACTTTTCTTAATTAATATGAGTCAAACTTATTCTCACCATTGGAAAGCTAGCTAAATAAAAGGTTAAATTTTGACTCTTCCACATATTTCACATCATACAATTAGTCAAACTCAAACTCACCATTATGGGTACTCTAAGTGGCATTTTTACTTTTGTTTTTTAACTCTCAAATTTCTCATTTTATTATGATCAATTCTCTTTGAATTTTAGTATAATTTGTTCAAATTTTGATTTGTATTGGTTTGATTCTTAGAAATGTCATTCTATTTGCTTAGTTGGTAGAAATTGTCTATCAAACTTGACAATATTAGTCTCATATGAGTTTTTGGAAAACTCTAGTATTACATATTTTAAGGATGAGATTTTTGAAGAAGTACTAAATGATGATGTCATAGAATACTTTCACAAGTCATGGTACTTGTTGAGGACAGAAATTAAAAAAAAATAAAGTTATAACTTTTCAGGTTTATTAATTGTTTTGACCTATTTATATTTGACTTTGAACCTCGTTGATTTTATTTATGGATTCGTCATTGAACCCAATAAAAGTCATATTGATTTCTAGTCTTACATTTGCACTATAGCGGTAGAGAATGAGATCATTGCTAAACTTATGGTAGTGTCACTTGTGATTTTGTGATGAACAGCCCAAGGTCTTATTGGCCCATGTACAGCTGAACTCTACAATGGGCTTTATAGCTTATTGGGCCATAATAATCTTGAACTCCATAGCTAATTTTTATAGCTAACAGGCCCAAGAAACTACACCTGCAAAAGTAGCCATGGAAGTGAGTTGGTTTCATAAAATTATTTCATTCAACTTGTGTTATCTTAATCCTCCCTAGATAACTATGCTAGGCCTGCTTTCTTATGAAACATTTCAAGGTGTTAACCTACCCTGAAATTATTTCATTATATACTTGGGCCTGGTTTGGTAAACTGTTTATCAAACGACTTATCATAAAAGTTGACTTACCCCGTTCTTTTATATGGCTGGCTGCGGTGTGGCACGGTGCAGTGTGGTGAATTGTGGTGGATTTTGTAAAGTTGTGGTGGATTGTAATGAGTTTTGGTTTTAATAATTGTAAATGTGTTGGAAAATGTGAAATTGTAATTGGAAAAAGTGAGATAAAGTAATTAGAAAAGTATCTTGTGGTGGGTTGTGGTGGATTGTGGCAAGTTGTGGTGTGGTGTATTTGGATGTCAAATAGACTATTCATGTATTTGGTAAACTTATTTGAGTAAATTACATTTACTCTACCTAAGGTTTGCTGTAATAATTTTTACACACCTCACCCTTGTGAAATAATTTTTTTATTGTACTTTCTACATAAACAAATAGTCGACTAATTGAATTACTACCTCTGTCCCTGATTAATTGTCCCAAAAACTAATTTCACAAAACCAAGAAATATAGGGAATTGAGCAAAAGATTTATACATTGCCAAAAATATCCTTGAAAATACCCTTGGAAAGATGTAAAAAGTGCATTTATTAGGGATAAAATGGGTATTATATAGTTATTGAAAATATAAAAATTAGGTAATTAGACAAATAAAAAGGGACAGAACAATTAGTTACTTGGACAAATAAAAAGGGACGGAGATAGTATATTCTAAATAATTAATTTAATTTCCATGATACTTAGAGAAATTTTTATTCATCATTACAATATTAAATTTTTATACATTTTTTATTATTGGATATGATAATCATATCGATTCCATTTCTACATTTACTTAAAACACTTTACATGGCTCGAGTGAAGATGTACAAATCTAGAGGTGATGATAATGGGGAATCAAGTATATGTTTCCTATTCGTAGTGCTTCTCCTAATAAGGTACCACTAAAATGTAATTATGAAAATCCTGAAATTGATATTAGTAAATTTTGGAGTTGAAATTAGTGTAGATTACTTAGTTATAATTCATGTGACTTATATATACATAGTCTTGAAACTTTTGGTATTTTTGTTTAATTTGCTAACACTTTGTTATTGCCTCATTTATTAATTATCAAGTTGTTTTTATATTTTATATGATAAATGCTAAAAATTGGTAATTTACAAGAATTGAAGGTTGAGAAACATTAGAATATGATAGAAAAGACAGAATCGTTAAAACAAACTGATTGATTACAGAAGAGATACAAGGAGAGCTATACACACATTAGATGGCATATAGTCATACACCTAGTGTACACAATCCATGTCTCTCATAAGAAACAACCATAGTTTTGTTATTTTAACGGTCTTGGAACAAACATTTGTTAGGAAACGAGAATATATAAATTCGTTGATCTTAAAGTAATTTATTAACAGAAAGTAAGTTAAATTTAAAGTCATGAATATATAACATGTTCTATTAAATTATATGATTATTAAGAATGATAATAACAGCCATAGTAACATATTTTTTGAGTCCATCAAGCATTGTAATAGGTAGAGGTTTATCATGATGTCCAACTGAAGTAATTAAGAAATATCATAACAATGTGATCACTTGCTCATGTGTCTACAATCCATATAGACGCAGTTAAGTCCTTGGATTTCTGAGTAGCACAACAAACATTAGGAGGTTTTAGCTCACTGTATTCATAAAATCCTTGAATCCACAATATCTTGAACTTTTAAAGTTACCTGAAAAATGTGCAAAATGTCCAGGAGCTTTGTGTTCACCTTGTCGTGCTAGTGAAGGTTTTGAAGTATGTCTTGGGTCACCATGGGTTTGAGTCTTGGTAAAATTAGCAAAACTTGTAGAACTAGACAATTCTTTTTCCTTTCATGATTCATCTTGAAGACCTCATTAGCTATTTGTTAGATAATATTGGTATTCAATTGAGGCGCATCATCTCCCACGGGAGTATGTTGAATTTCTTTAGTAAAGACATTGCCAACAACTTTCTTGTCCTTCTTTTTGTCATCCTTGTCGTACCATTCAAGATATACTATAAGCTTTAAACATGGTTCCCTTTCATGACCTGGTTTTTGACAATAGGAACAAAATTTCTTATACTTGTCCTTCTTTGAATTTTTCCTGGGAGATTTAGAAAATTTTCTTACAAGAAGAACATTAGCTTCATTATCATCTTAGTATTCTTTGAAAATATAGAATTTATCATTGGAAAACTAAAGTGAAGACTAAACCAAGATGATAATCATTTGCTTCATTATTTGGATATTAAGTCATTGAAAAACAATAAATAATCATTCTCACATATTGCAATCACTTCGTATTATATATACTTTAATTTTTTTACCGCCACCAACATTCTGCTTCTTGATAATTAGTGGCATTAGTCCATTCTATTCAGTTTGAAATGACAGTGACAATACATACACATACATGCGCGTGTGAGAAAGAGAAGTCATATGCACTAACCTTGACAATGCCGTCCTACAAAGAATTTCATACTGCTCAAGTTAATAGCTATTAGATTTTTACAACAAATACCCTACATATTAAATCAAATCATAACAGTAAGGATCAAATGTATTCACCATGGACATTTTTGAGGTAGACATTAAGCTCATTGTTCACTATGATTGAATATGGTGGTGGTTTGATGACACAAATGAGTCATGGTGAGTCCATTTAAAATAATTGGCCAAGAACCAAGTTGAGCAAATCATTGTGCAATAGATTAAAATCAATGAAATTGGGATAATTGAGGTTCTCCATTTTGCCTTTTGACTCCTTTTGAATGTCATATATATTTTGATGATTTTGATCCCTACCAATATCATTAGCATACTTTAACTTGTTTCAAGAAGACTATGCAAAAAGAAATCCAATATCAACCAATAATATTTTTTCAAGTGGGAATTCCACCATCTATAAAAGGTAGCCATGATAAGGATTTTTGGTTCTTGCATGTGTGACTTGTTGGATCTTTTTAGCCATAAGATGTTAAGACATGTGGAACCCCCTACCCCCACAATTTGTGATTATAGATACAAGCTAGCTATATGTTTAAGAGTAATCTAATATATTGTTCTTAATGAAGTCTAACACATCAAATTTAATAATTAAAAATCAAATAACAATTGACAATGTAAAGGCATCACTTATATATAATTGATTATGGATGTTTTGTGGTTGTTTGTGGATGAGTTTTTCTTTGATGATTTCATAATAATTTTATATATATAATTAAGGATGATAATATAAAGGCATCACTTAAATATGAATTTATTTATTTTAATTTTTTCAAATTATGAATAAACTTAATCTAAATTTGTTGTGTAGTGGATGAGAATTTTATAAGTTAGTGGCATATTGATATTGTCTATATTTAATTTACTTTAATGTCACATTCCAACCTAAAGAATCAACTAGTGAATATTCCTTGTTTTGGATAGACATATATTAAGATTTTAGTATCTATGCTATAACAATTGATAGATGCATGTAGAATAGATCTTATCACAAATATAAATTAAAAAGAATTTCTTTCCATGACTTTTTTTTGGCGAAGTTTGTAATATTCAATATTGTTATTAATTAAGTTATTGGTAGATTATTTATAATTGATTCATACAGACAAAAAAGCAAGATATAATAGAACAATTTAATTAAGAATAGCTTCACGAGTTGATTTTCAAATTATGACATTGGACAAATTAAGGGGAGCTAGTAAGGTAGCCCTTCTTTCCAAGATGATGCCCAATAGGAAACCCTTCATTTAGAGTGTTTGGTAGAAACCCCAGGAAAATTTTTCCCGGGGAAAATTTCTCTGGGAAAAATTCCCCTTAGCCCCCCAAGGGAAATTTTCCCTAGGAAAATAGAGAAAATGGCGGGCCCATCGTGAAAACGTTCCCGAAGTCAACCCGCATCCAAACATGGGAAAATAAGTCAATCCGGGAATTGACCATTTCCCCAAATTTATTGACCAACCAAACGCACCAGATAGCCAAACCAAGGATTTCTCCACCCCATGATTTTCAAATGCTACCACATCTCTATGGTTCTAATGTGACCAAATGATTGTAATACAAGCTGTTGTCCAAATCTTTTTTCTTGTTTTGTTTAAGATATGAAATTAACCTACACCCAAGCCTCATACATTTGCTTCAAACTTTCTCTTTGTATTATGATATGACCCACATCTTGCATTATTTTGCACTAAATCTACCAACCAAAAGAGCACCTTATCAACACATGGTCGATATCCATTGTCTCCCTAGAAAAAGAATATATCAATCTCCATTGGAACAATACCCTTCTTAGTTAGTTAGGATTGTTGGATTTGATGCAAGAAGATCATATTATGAGTTTGGGATGATTTGAAATACGAATGGAGGCAACACGGGTAAAATATGATTCAACATGAGTCTTGTGGCAGACAAAGAGCAGAAAAATGGTTGGCACGGGCAGTGTCGTACGGACACAGACCGTTTCGTACGGACATGGGTCGTGCCAGAGTGGTGGTGTTGAATTTTGGGTTTCTGAGTCCTGTTTTGATATGTTTTTCTAATCTGGGCTAATTTTGGATTGTTTTGCTATTTTTTGAATTGTTTGACGGCCAAGGAACTCATATTAATCCTAGAGTCTACTATATTGCCTTTGTTATAAATAGGACTCGTTGTTAGGTTTATTTAGTATCGCAATTGAGTGTTTCATCTGTACCACAAGAGATTGATCTGTAATCTCTGTGTCCTTGAAGGAGTTGTGTGATGCTCAGAAATTGTGAGGATTGAGTTCTCTGGTTGTAAATCTAGAGAGATTGTGAAAGATAGTAGAGATCTGGGAATCTCTGAAACACCTTGTAATCCTCTAATAGTGCATCGTTCGTGGTTTCTGAGTCCTGTTTTGATATGTTTTCCTAATCTGGGCTAATTTTGGATTCTTTTGCTATTTTTGAATTGTTTGACGGCCAAGGAACTCATATTAACCCTAGAGTCTACTATATTGCCTTTGTTATAAATAGGACTCGTTGTTAGGTTTATTTAGTATCGCAATTGAGTGTTTCATCTGCACTACAAGAGATTGATGTAATCTCTGTGTCAATTAAGGAGTTGTGTGATGCACAGAAATTGTGAGGATTGAGTTCTCTGGTTGTAAATCTAGAGAGATTGCGAAAGATAGTAGAGATCTGGGAATCTCTGAAACACCTTGTAATCCTCTAATAGTGCATCGTTCGTGGTTTCTGAGTCCTGTTTTGATATGTTTTCCTAATCTGGGCTAATTTTGGATTCTTTTGCTATTTTTGAATTGTTTGACGGCCAAGGAACTCATATTAACCCTAGAGTCTACTATATTGCCTTTGTTATAAATAGGACTCGTTGTTAGGTTTATTTAGTATCGCAATTGAGTGTTTCATCTGTACCACAAGAGATTGATCTGTAATCTCTGTGTCCTTGAAGGAGTTGTGTGATGCTCAGAAATTGTGAGGATTGAGTTCTCTGGTTGTAAATCTAGAGAGATTGTGAAAGATAGTAGAGATCTGGGAATCTCTGAAACACCTTGTAATCCTCTAATAGTGCATCGTTCATGGTTTCTGAGTCCTGTTTTGATATGTTTTTCTAATCTTGGCTAATTTTGGATTGTTTTGCTATTTTTTGAATTGTTTGACGGCCAAGGAACTCATATTAACCCTAGAGTCTACTATATTGCCTTTGTTATAAATAGGACTCGTTGTTAGGTTTATTTAGTATCGCAATTGAGTGTTTCATCTGTACCACAAGAGATTGATCTGTAATCTCTGTGTCCTTGAAGGAGTTGTGTGATGCTCAGAAATTGTGAGGATTGAGTTCTCTGGTTGTAAATCTAGAGAGATTGCGAAAGATAGTAGAGATCTGGGAATCTCTGAAACACCTTGTAATCCTCTAATAGTGCATCGTTCGTGGTTTCTGAGTCCTGTTTTGATATGTTTTCCTAATCTGGGCTAATTTTGGATTCTTTTGCTATTTTTGAATTGTTTGACGGCCAAGGAACTCATATTAACCCTAGAGTCTACTATATTGCCTTTGTTATAAATAGGACTCGTTGTTAGGTTTATTTAGTATCGCAATTGAGTGTTTCATCTGTACCACAAGAGATTGATCTGTAATCTCTGTGTCCTTGAAGGAGTTGTGTGATGCTCAGAAATTGTGAGGATTGAGTTCTCTGGTTGTAAATCTAGAGAGATTGCGAAAGATAGTAGAGATCTGGGAATCTCTGAAACACCTTGTAATCCTCTAATAGTGCATCGTTCGTGGTTTCTGAGTCCTGTTTTGATATGTTTTCCTAATCTGGGCTAATTTTGGATTCTTTTGCTATTTTTGAATTGTTTGACGGCCAAGGAACTCATATTAACCCTAGAGTCTACTATATTGCCTTTGTTATAAATAGGACTCGTTGTTAGGTTTATTTAGTATCGCAATTGAGTGTTTCATCTGTACCACAAGAGATTGATCTGTAATCTCTGTGTCCTTGAAGGAGTTGTGTGATGCTCAGAAATTGTGAGGATTGAGTTCTCTAGTTGTAAATCTAGAGAGATTGTGAAAGATAGTAGAGATCTGGGAATCTCTGAAACACCTTGTAATCCTCTAATAGTGCATCGTTCGTGGTTTTTTCCCGGTTTGATTTTTTTCACATTAAATCTTTTATGTCGATCTTTATATATTATTTAGCCTGATTATTGTTTGTCTGCTAACAATGCCCTAAAATCCTAATAGGGATCTAGTGTTGAGTTTTCCTAACATAGTGAATTATGCCATTATTTTCACCTTTGGGAGTGACACCTTCTTCTATACATAGAAAATTGAACCTACACGAGCTTCCCTTTATCAAATCGTTCAACCTCATTCATCAATGATATGACAATTAGAGCCCTTGCAACCATCCACGGAATGTTATATCTTACTTGTCTAACTAGATAACTGGTTTGAAGTTCGACCTTCAAATTTCTTCACTCTCCAAGATCTTTAAACTAAGCTCTCTACTCCAAGTTAGAGACCTTCTCAAAGCCTCTCCTTCAAACAACCCATTTCTTTAATTGAACATTTCCTTTGTGTTGATGCTCCATACAAAAGTGGAAAGCTTTCTTGATTACTATGTGACCTAGCTAAATATCATCCCGAAATCAGTTCTCAATCCTTCCAGCAAAGTAATTTGCAAGATTGTTTTAAATGTCTGAATCAATTTCGTGATATCGTTTCATGTATAGACTAGCCAATTTCATGACTAATGGTAGCAGTGCATCATCTCTATTGTGGATCAATTCCTCTTCCATAGCTTGTGAGAATATTAGGGTGTTATCTACCACTTGGAGATGTGAGACCATGATGTTTTTTTTTTGTCCTAGCCCTGAAGTCTCTTTTTTCTACTTCTATTTGAAGGACTTTATTATTGAGGATGACAACAATTAAAAGAAATTATATTAAAGTTATGTAATAATCTTGGCTAGTGTAATAATTTGGCTCACTAGCTAGTTCTATCTAAGCCTAAGAAAAGACTTTTGAGTAATTTACATTATTAAGGTGGTAACAAAAGGCAAGGAAGAAAATGGAGAGGAAATTTTCTATTGGCTTGCTAGAGACTCTACAAAGAGGGAATGAAGTTGATGTTATAAAAAAAGAAGGTAGCATGTAAGGTATACAAGACACCATAGAATTAGTTATTGGCAATTGGTAATTAGTTGCTAGGAAGTAAATGCATCCGAGTTTGGGGTGTGGGAAGGGTCTAATTAAAATTGTTCTTTACAACACTTATAAACATGGAAAGTTGTTCGTATATTGTCCTGAAAGAGTGGAAATATAATTTTTCTCTCAAACTCTTGTATTCTATTGTGGTCTTGATTTTCTATTTATTTGCTCCAAATCCCAACATTAGGTATCAGAGCGAAGTTGCATTAGGAAGGAGGGTTTGTGAGCAATAAGAAAAGAAAGTTGGTGTAAGAGCACTGAAAATGACATCAATGAAAGGCTTGCATTTCTCTATCAAGCCTTTCGATAGCCGAGGCGATTTCACCTTGTGGCAACAACAAGTGAAAAATTCGTTGGTTCGGGAAGGGACATTCTAAACGTTCAAGGTAACGACTCGTATGACAAAGAATATGCCAGAAGTTGAATGGGCCAAAACTAGGCTTCAAGACAAGTTGAAAGACATGTCTGATGAAGATTGGGAAGATTTGAAAGCTATGGCCACTGAGGCTATTTTCCCATGCCTTGAAAGTAGTGCCCTTCTGGAGCTTCTTGTCCTGACAGGCCCAGTTGATGTTTGGGAAAAATTAGAGAGCTGGTACAAATTGAAATCATTGACAAGTAAGTTGTACTTGTAGAAATGATTGTTTGGCCTCCACGTGAATGAAGAAGTAGACTTCAACAAACACATGGATGAGTTCAACATAAACAATGGAGTTGACCTATCTAAAGGTGAATTATGAATAGGAGCACAAAGATTTGCTACTGTTAAATTCATTACCTTTAGTTTTTGACAACATCATGAGTGCTCTCTTGTTTAGAAAATAGACCTTAAAACATGACAAGGTGATTGTTGTATTGTTGAGGAACAAGTTCCGACGAAGCAGTAATGGAGTTCCAAATGAAGGTCAAGCATAGGGGCAAGTAGAGGACGAAGATAGAAGAAAGAAGGATCCCAAAGATCGAGGTCAAGTGGTCAAAAATTCAGGTGTTACTACTGCGATGAGGAACGTCATATATATGAGGAGGGTTTTTCCAAAAAGGAAGAAGGACATGTCAAATCAGAAGTCACTTGTGGTTGCAACTATAGAAGGTTCAAAGATGGTTGACAACGATGATTTATTTTTGGCAACAACAGAAAGTTCAGAAAAGTCAGATTGGATCTTGGACTTTGTTGTTCGTTTCACATGTGTTAAGTTAGAGAGCACTTTGATACGGATCAACCATATGAAGAAGGCACCATCTACATGGCAAATGGTGTATAAAGTCGGGCTATCGGAGTAGGTATGGTACGGTTTCATTTGCTTGATGGAGTTGTGAATACATTAACTAGGGTTAGATGTGTGCCAAGTTAATTTGAAGAGGAAATATGATTTCCTTGGGAATTCTAGATTTAGGAGGCTACTGCCTACTGGTATTCATCACAAGGTGGACTTTTGAATGTCCCCAAGGGAGCGGTGGTGGTCATGAAAGGAAAAATGTTTAATGACTTGCATTGACTTGCAGGGGAGATGCAAACAGGTGGAGCTAAACAAAAATGTCTACAAGTGATTCAATTGGAAGACAAGACGTAGGAAGGAAGCAAGTCACATTTGCCTCTTCGGTTGATGGTGACGGTGAGTTTGGTAGATCGAACTAGGTGAAACCATTAGTAATGATTTTTAGCAAGCAAGAGATTGTTTTGAATGATAAAAATTTAAAAGTAATTACACAAAAGTTATGTAATAATTTTGGTTGGTGTAATAATTTGATTCACTAGCTAGTTATACCTAGGTCTTGGAGAAAACTTTTGAGCCATTTACATTATTAAGGTGGTAACAAAAGTCAAGGAAGGAAATTGAGAGAAAATTTCCTGTTGGCTTGCTAAAGACTCTACAAAGGGCAACTAGAGTTGATGTTATAAAAAAAGAGGTGGCAACTAGTACATAAGGTCCACAAGACACCACAAAATTAGGTGTAAGCAACTGATAATAGTACATTGCTAGGAATTAAACACATCCATGTGTAGGGTTGTAGGAAGGGTCTAGTTATAAGTGTAGGTTACATCAATTAATCAATACTCTGAAATCCTGCCATGCGGGATAGAAAGGAGTTGGATGTAGTAGTCTTACATCTAAATTTTGCAATTTAGAGAGACCGGTTCCAAATGACCCAAAATTTTGAATTCGTTCGCATGCAACCTACTACTTCATGGAAAAGAAGTAGAGGGAGTTTAATGAAACATTTTACTTTAGTCCCTTACAATCTTAGCGTGAAAATAAAATCTTTTAAGCCATTGTACATCTTAGATACAATTAGGGCTCTATCCAAAATATATGTTCCAGAGATAAAGGAGGTGTTTGGCTGCCCAACCTTTTGGGTAGCTTTTAGCTTTTTCACCAACGTTAAAAAGTTACTTACCAAATAAGTTATTTTCAAAAAGCTACTAAATGAAGCTTTTTGAGGTAGCTTTTCGTACTTACCAAACACTTCTCCTGCAATAAATTAAAGTCAAACAACTATCAGTTACCAACTACTAGCTGATTGCCGAACATGGCCAAAAGCAGATTGAACCTCAACCATCTTCAACCTAGCTACTTCTCAATATATTGGAAATGACTTTGTACAAGCATCCAATAATAATGCTAATTGGCCAAAAACTCTTTATATCAAATGCACCAGGGATAAGTGTAATCCAAGTAGTATTATTCACACCAGGAAATGCTTCTTCGAAAAAGTAGAGAATGATGATCATATTCTCTACAAACATAAAAATGGCATGGAGCAATATTCAAGACTAGTGAAAGCAAATGTTTAATCATCTATTATATTCTCAATATGACTCGACATTCCAACCATGCATAAAGTAAAGAATGGTACACAATCTTACGAAATAAATACATTAGGCAATAAAATACATAGTACTTCACTTCCATTAAAATATGCCCATAAATTGTACGTTCGCGATTGTGCCAACTCACCATGGCTTGGAAATGCACATTTAAATTGGAGATTTGTCTTGATATATATATATAAAAAAAGGAGATTTGTCACTCATATATATATAGAGACGCGGGAATTGATCATATAAATATGATATTATGGTGAGTATGTGTGAAATAATAGACTTGAGCCCAATTCAACCCCAAAAGCTAGCTTATGAGGTTGAGGCACCCAAGCCATTATAAACACCACAATATGGGTGTCAAAGGCCGATGTGGGACAACTCAACGCCCCCTCACCACGAGCGCGGACAAGCTGAGCGCGGCCAACATCAATGACCCTGGCTCTGATACCATGTGAAATAATGGACTTGAGCCCAATTCAACCCCAGAAGTCCATTATTTCACATGTTGAGTTATCCCACATCGGCCTTTGACACCCATATTGTGGTGTTTATAATGGCTTGGGTGCCTCAACCTCCTAAGCTAGCTTTTAGGGTTGAATTGGGCTCAAGTCCATTATTTCACATGGTATCAGAGCCAGGGTCATTGATGTTGGGGCCGCGCCCGCAGTTGTCTGCGCCTCGTGGTGAGGGGGGCGTGTTAAGTTGTCCCACATCGGCCTTTGACACCCATATTGTGGTGTTTATAATGACATGAGTGCCTCAACCTCCTAAGCTAGCTTTTGGGGTTGAATTGGGCTCAAGTCTATTATTTCACAGTATGTGAGCATGAATTGATATAAAATATTATTTTCGGGGCATAAAGGTTGATATGTAGAACCGATCTCATGAACATGATACTTTGGCGAGTATGTATTGACTTCAAGTATATTTTTTTTTAAGGATATCAAGTATTATTTCAGGGTACATCAAATTTGTACACCAGTATCCTAAAACAATACTTGATGTCTTAAAAAAAAAAAAATTGACGTCCATCCTTATTTATCAAAGTACCATGTTCATGTGATCGGTTATACTCCAACACGCCCCCTCACTCGAATGCTGCAGAGAACCCTTTCACCTTGCACAAAAGAATATCGGGGGTGCTGAGATTCGAACCTAAGGCTAAGGGTGAGCAAAAAAAGGGTACCCGGATCCAGATCCGGATCCAGTTAGATCTAGTGGATCCGGTTCCGGATCTTAGCTATCTGGATCCGGGACTGGATCCTAAAGTTAAGATCCATTTACAAATGGATCCAGGACTGGATCCTGACTTGAAGGATCCGGATCCGGATTCGGGATCCAGGATCCATTTGATTATTCAATATAAAAATTAATTTAAGTCACCTCTTCAGTCAACCCACAGTCTGCTAAGGGTCTAAAGCCCATTAAGAAACCCTAATTTTTCTAATACTTAAATTTCCCTAAACTCTCACTGCTTCACACTTTCAAATCACAGCCCTCACCCGCTAAGTCTGATAGTCTCTCACCGAAACTCTAACTCGGTAACTCCCTCAGTCCCTCACTGCCTCACTCTCTCGCACAGTCGCAGTAGCCAGCAACCCCTCACTGAAACCCCAACTCCCTCTCAGGCTCTCACTGTTCGAATGCCAACAACACCGTTCGAAAACCCCAATCGTCCCCAACTTTGTGTTTTATTGTTGGATGAGACATTGTATTTTATTCTTGTTTGAGAGCTATGAACTAGCTGGAGCCAATGAGGCATTGACTTGGTGGAACTATTTTCATATTTCAGTATTTAGGGCAATTATAAAAATCTTGGACAGCTATCATGTGTTTTCAAATTGGGTACCCGGATCCGGACCCAGATCCAGTGGATCCGGATTTTAGGATCCAATTTGAAATGGATCCGGGGCTGGATCCTGATTATAGGATCCATTTCGAAATGGATCTGGGACTGGATCCTTGAATTTTTAGCGGGTACCCGGTATTGCTCACCCCTACCTAAGACCTCCTACTTAGATCTGACTCTCTGATACCATGTGTAACCATATCAGCAAAAAACTTAAGCTTATGGTTGTAGGCCCAATGATAGTTTTATACTCTAACCATCCATATATATATATATGTGGGAGTGACAAATTTCCTTTTTTGATCAAGACAAATCTCCAATTTAAATGTGCATTTCCAAGCCACGGTGGGTTGGCACAATCACGAACTTACAATTTGTTGGCTTAATTTAATAGAACTGATTGAAGTACTATGTATTTTATTGTCTAATGCCTTAGGTTGTGTTTGGCAATAGCGTTTAGGGTAGCGTTTAGCGTTTTGGTCAAGTCAAAACTCTAATTGCATAAATATTAGCGTTCGGTAAGTTAGCGTTTTAATGAGCGTTTAGCGTTTTAATGAGCGTTTCGTGAAACGCTAATAAAGTTAACTTTTAGCGTTTGGAGTAGCGTTTCAGATTTTTTGGTTAAAAAATACCCTTTGTAAATTTTATCTTGGGAAATTATTGATACCCTTTTATGTCAGTTCACATTAATCTGTTAATTGAACCGTGAAATTTATCGAACACAATTCTCATTTGAACAATCATCCACTATCCACTACTTAAACCGCTATACGTTGCTTAAACTGTTATCCGCTGTTTAAATCGCTATACGCTGCTTAAACCGCTATACGCTACATAAATCGCTATCCGCTACATAAACGCTAATTCTGCCGAACAGGGCCTTAGTATATCTCGTAAGATTGTGGATCATTCTCTCTCCATATATATATATATGGGAATGGGATGGCTAACTTTTTTCATGTTTTTTTAGGTAAAGCAAATAAAATGCGTGCACTCAAAGTGAGGTTAGAAACGTTGCTAGAAACGTTGCTTTGTCCTGCCTAATCAAGTAGTCATTATTTGAGACTTTATTTGCAACATGACAGTGTAGAATTGATCCACAATCAACTAATAGATGATCACATACAGTTATTGAACAACAACAATAATAATAATTTATAATTTTTAAACTTCAATTTTTGTGTATAAATGATTTGAAACTTTATGTTGAACTATGCAATTTATTCTATAACTAGTTATAATGTTTTAGAACTTATTAGTTTTTTGTGAGTAATTCTAATTAAGTATAGTTTGTAATTTTGGAAAATTTCAAATCCTAATCGAAAACCCCATAATATCGTGCATATATGAAGTCTAGCTAAGCAATCTTATCTTTAAATTAAACAATTCAGAGAAATTGTTCCAATCGGCTCCAGATTTAAAATCATACATTTACTATTTACTACTTCATGAAAAAAAACTGACGAAGTTAAGAGAATTATTCTGCATTAGTCCATTATAATTTAAGCCAAATTAAAGAAAACCAATTTTTTCTAACACGCTACTCGTATTAGGACATAATTTTTATAAATATTTTTGAAATTTTAATATGCATATAAAGAGATGAAGTTTATCTTATGTAGAGTTTACATGTAACATATATTCTGTGAATGTTTTCATTTAGTCACGTTATTGAAAACATTTTACAATTTTTGTGTATCCAATTTATAAAGTGTGAAACTATGGTGGAATGTACAACGTAACGCAGAATAATGAACAAAAAAAGATGCTGATGGTGCAGTCCAATAATACAATAAAGTAGCTACGTACCATGTATATCTTTTATGGCTTTTAATTTATAATTACTTTTCTCCCATGCATGTGTGCATGCATTTTACATGCCTTAACCTAATTCCACTTGATAATCCAGATTGCAAAAAGGAGAGAAAATGAAGATATTCTTGAGATCGAGTATAATATGATGATCATGATTCATCGCCCACTCTCCTTTTTGTTTTGTTTAATTTGTTTGTGGTGGGATTGATATGCTTATATTGGTTATATAGAATGTAACTTGTATTGCATGTTTTCTAGAAGAATAATGAAATATTTTACCTATGTTTTGCTTTTGCATACAATTTTCTTAAAAAAAAAGGTGATACTCTTAAATTTCTTGTTGGGATTCACCCATGAATACGTAAAATTAATGTTCCATATCGAAAAAGCAAAGGGAAAGGACATTGTATATAAGTTAAGTGTGTTGCTCCTCTTAACACTAATTGGTTTTAAGATGAAACTTAACTTGTGTACCATGGGTCTTGGTTGAAGTCGACCCCTGCCTTGTATCTCACCAACAAGGCAACAAGTGGTATCAGAGTCGATGGTTCGTACGGTTGGGCGCAAGGTGCAGGAAGGTAATATTTGTAAAAATCACCATGGACAGGAGCAGGGACCATGACGCACGCGCGGTTGGGTCTCCTAAAGGTGCAGAGTGGTGACATGAGACTCAGGTGGAGTAGAGTGTGACTCTGTGGAGTAAGGTGCGGTTGGGACTTTTGAGGCAGAGTGGTGGCATGAGACTCAGGTAGAGTAGGGTGCGACTCTGTAGAGTAATGTGTAACTATGATGGGCTCTTAATGGTGACTAGAAACCTTGGCAAAAAGAGGCTTCCGATCAAGGGGGAGAGATTCATATGTGAAGGGGGAGATTGTTAGGATTCACCCATGAGTAGAATATCCCATATTAAAAAATCAAAAGAAAAGGACATGATATATAAATCAAGTGGGCGCCAATCACCTCTTGTCTGAGTGTCAAGAGGCCCTCCTCTTATCCCTTACCTCCAGGGTTCAAATCCTGTTAGGGGGGGGGGGGGGAGAACATTCTCCCTTATAATTTCGAAGATGTTGCGAGTAGGAGAGATATCAACCAAATGAGGTGGAAAAAGAGCATGGGTGCTAGGAGTACTTAGAGGATTGGCCATAAGAGGTGTCAAGAAAGGAATGAATCATCTCTCATCTCTTCATACCCCAATTGAGGGAGGCAGCTAAAAGATTCACCTTAACCTTTGAGACATACATAATACCTTCAGCATCTTAGGTATTAATGGGAAGGACAACCTTGACCATTAATATAACACCTCGGATATAAGGTTAATGCGTGGCTTAAATGGATTGAATGATTACTTATATCACCAATGTGCACCTTCCTTTTCGGAAGTTCATCTTCTTAGGATCAAAGAGCACTCAAGCAACCACAAACAATGAAAGATAAGAGCGCAAAGAAATAAGAAATTCGACACCGGAGGTTTAACGTGGAAAAAACCCAAAACGGGAAAAAAAACCACGAAATCGATGCACTAGTAATATGAGGATTACAATACAATGGTTGTGTTTCTCTTTGTCTCACTTGATCCCAATTCTCTTTGGAATACACTCTGGGATGCTTTGGGATACCCTCTAGGACACATAATAGGGATAATCTGAACCCCAATATATACTAGGGGTACAAGGAAAAACCTAGGTTACAATATGATAGGAACCTAAACAATGTAGAAGTCTGCAACAAAAAGGAAACAACCGCGAATTAGAAAACAACTGTAGAAAGGAAACAAAGAAAAGATCTCGGCAATATTCTAGGAGATCCCGAACTCTCCTACAAGCGCTGACAGCGTCTGAGAGGCGTTCGCAGCGCCCTCAGCGACGGAGCTTCTATTCGAGACGCTTGTGGCGTCAATCCCGATTCTAGCAGCGCCTTGGTTAGCGCGTCTTCAATTCTTTTCCTTTCTACCTCTCCTTCTTCCTTCTTCCTTCTTCCTTCTTCCTTCTCCCATTTTGGTCTTCACACCCAACAATCTCCAACTGGGAGACCAAACCTCAATCATCCTCATCTTTCACCACAGGTTCCCCTAGTGCATCGACCGACCTCTTTATCAGTCCGAGAGACCTCCTAAGACCCCACCTGGCCTCAATTTCCCAACATCCACTGACTTACCCTTGATCCTGTAGTCCCACTTCTTCCATGCAGACAATCTCACCGACTTCCAGGCTTTCTCAAGTGACGCAATCTCATCAACCATTGCGTGCTCCCACTTGAACCGAGCCTCCGCCTGCACAGCCTTAGTATGAGACTCTGGCTCACTGGCATCTCTGGTAGCCCTCCTGGATCTCCTCACAGTGGATGGTGCGCTGGAGCTTTCACCTAGCTCCTGTGGTTCAGGTCCTTTAGTAGCCTAATCTGCAACCTATGGAGCTTCCTGTGGTTCCTCTATTTCCTCCCTAGGCACACTAGGCCTAACAGAAACCTTGACCGCCTCAACTCCCACTAGCTTCCTGTCACTTGAGTCGCTCCATGTCTCCTCAGGTTCCCCGTCAGTTTTGGTGAAACTGACCCTCTTCTCATTCTTGTAATGTCATAAGCTAGAACAAGAAGCATTAGAAATCATGTTAGTGTTATCCCTGGTGGAGTACAACGTACCGGGCTTCAATCCCTTTGCCACTACCATAGCACCCTTCACGATCTTCCATCTTCCATCCCCGAACCCTCAACCATCTTACAGCTGGTTAATTTGGTGAACAAATATACCTGATTTGCTGCACTGAACTTCTCATATATCTTCTCTAGTGCCTTCAACAATTCCTTCATTGTATTTTTCTCCATGACGTTAAACCTGACGTTCCGAGACAACGACATCCAGATCAGGGACACTGCCTACCGATCCAGCAAATTGTACTCGGCCTGCTTCATCTCATCTGGCTTCTTCTCAAACAGTGGAATATGTAGCGACTTTGTGTACAACAGATCCTCAATCTGCAACTTCCAGTAGGTGAAGTCAGATCCATCAAATTTCTCGATTTCATACTTATCTCCTGCCATTGTTTGAAAGCGAGTTCTCTTTCACCAACCCTGCAGGCTCTAATACCAGTTGTTAGGATTGAAGAGCACTCAAGCAAACCACAAACAATAGGAAATAATAGCGGAAAAGAAATAAGAAATTTGACACCAGATGTTTAATGTGGAAAAAAACCCAAAGCGGGAAAAAAACCACGGAATCTATGCACTAGTAATATGAGGATTACAATACAATGGTTATGTTTCTCTCTATCTCACCACTCTGGGATATTCTGGGATACTCAGGGATACATAATAGGGAGAACCTAAACCCCTATATATACTAGGGATACAAGGGAAAACCTAAGTTACAATATGGCAGTAACCTAAATAATATGGAAGTCTACAGCAAAAAGGAAACAACCGCAAATTAGGAAACAATTGTAGAAAAGAAACAGAAAAAATCTCGGAAATATTCCCCGAATATTTCACACAAGCGCTGGCAGCGTCTGAGAGGCGCTGGCAGCGTGCTGAATCTCTTGCCACGGACCAAGGTGCTAGGAGCGGGGGCCAGACGCTGGGAGCGTCTTGCCTTGTGATGTTCGCCGCTGGTGGTGCCTCACTCGAATCCTCTTCTTCCACCTTACTTCTCCTTCTTCCTTCTCCCGTTTATTTGGTCTCTACACCCAACATTATGCTGGTATGTCAAAAAGCTATGTGTTATCAGGGACACGATTATCCTTGCCACAACCTTACAAGACAATTACTATGCTTCGGCTGGCTACGCTTGGCTCATAGGTGAGAATACTATCTGGAAATGAACAAGGATAACTCATAACAAACTAAATATCCCTAGACATTTCATCTCTTGGTTTGTCCTTATGGCATACTACAAGTTTGAGCTCGACTTCAACAACATCATCTCGCCATTGTTAGTCTCCATCTTTTCTACTCTATGGAGGACAAAACAATTGCGCATCTCTTTGATTTTACATCTAATGGTGTGTGGTCATAGATGCAAGGATTATACGTGATCATGGATTTCATGACCACAAACCTTGAAATTCATGACCACACTCTTTGAAATTCATGACCACACATTGTCAGATGCAAATCAACGATTGTAATTTTCTCTTCTCACCTTCATACCTAAACTCTCTCTCTACTGGAACCGTTATATATATATATATATATATATATATATATATATATATATATATATATATATATATATATATATATGAGTAAAGAGAGAGAGAGAGAAGATCGGGCGACAAGGCGTCCGACTCCCTCCGTCCACTGGAGTAGCCGGAGACGGCGGAGACATCGCTCACCGCCATCCATGGTGGTTAACCTAATCAATCCCGTCACTCACAATTGCTGATTATTGATCTACAGGTCAGTTTTATACAGAGAACTGATTTGGTTAGATATGTTTTTGATTGTTTGATTTGGAGTTGAGAGATCTAATCTCTGCTTGATCTTTCACTCGCATTTCTGGATTTTCGATTACTACTCTGGGCTTCTAAACTGTCTTTGATGCCTGGAATCGAGTTAAATCAGCTGGAATTTGGGGCTTGTCTTCTCAATTTTCGATTTGCAGTATTAGGGCTTTCTTGAACTGATTTATACTTTTAGGAACGAGTCGACTCACCTGGATTTGGGGTTTGTTGTTTCGATCTGCAAAATCTAGACTGGGTTGTTTATTTCGTGATCTACGATTTGTGTTGTGGGTATCGAAGTCGAGAATTGCTTAGTATACTACTGGTTCTGTACTCGAAGCCGAATCTTGGAACAAATCTACTTGTTCTGTACTAGGCATTTTCTGGGTTCGAACTACAGTAAATCGAATATCTCAAGCTAGAATTGAACCCCTAATTCTCAAGCTTCTCATACTGGGATCCTGCAATTTCATTCTGGGAACTTATCTACTGAATTATCAACTGTTGGATACCCTACTAGGTGCCGATAATATGAGAATTCTGGGTGACGACCGTATGAGTTTGCTAATTTCCTAAGTAAGAACTGACTGCTTGAACAAGGGTTCAATCCTGGGAGAAGACCGTTTGTTGTTTGCTGGGATTATAAGCAGTAACTAACTCGATTCAGTAGACCGATTCAATTATGGTCATGACCAGATAGACGCAAGCTGCTGGCCGGAACCCTACTCCGGTGGCAAAAACGAGCAAACCAAAAGGGACTCCAAAAAATGGTGATAAAAAGGAGCATGAGAATCAAACTACTGTCATTCAAACCGCAACTGGGGAAAAATCAGCCGAAGAACTTATCCTAGAATCCTTTAACAAGGAACCAAAGAGGAGTTCTTATGCTTCTCTTTTCAATCAAGATGATGGGATGCAATTGCAATGTGTAGAACCAATTAATGTTGCAGGAATGACATGCGCCAAATTAGACAGAGAAGATGTGATGGAATCCATAGAGTACTGGAACAACTCTGTCATCTGTTGTGTTCTTGGTGCGAACCCGCCTCATGAAGTAATGAATGGTTTTCTTCGTAGAATTTGGCGACAAATGGACATTGAACAAATATCAGACGTCAAAAAGGGAATGTACATGGTGCGATTTTAGTCAACTGAAGACAAAGACAAGGCTCTCACCCATGGATTTTATTTCTTTGACAGCAAGCCTCTCATCGTACGGGAATGGAATGAAAATCTCGACATGGACATTGATTCAATTGCTTCATTACCTATTTGGGTAACCATGCCTGACCTTCCCTTCAAATTCTGGAGCAATGAAGGCCTAAGAAAAATAGCAAGTGTCCTAGGGGTCCCTATTAAGACGGATAGACAAACAAAAGAACGGGTCAAGTTGGGATATGCGAGGATCCTCATTGAAATGCAACTCAAAGGAGCTTTCCCTGAATATGTTGACTACATGGATCACAATGACACACTAATGAGGCAGCGCATTCAATATGACTGGAAACCAATACAGTGTGCACATTGCAAGATGTTTGGCCATGAAGAAGCTAATTGTAAGAAGAAGCTTCAATGCAAATATTGTCACAAATCAGGTCATGACGAGAATCAGTGCAGGAAGAAAACCGACAACAGCAAAAAATCAGAGCCTAAGGCAGGTCAAGCCAAGCAAAAATCTGATGCAGAAGGGTTCAGTAGGCCAAAGAATTCTCTGGTGTGGAAACCAACTACACAGTCAAACAAAACGACCAATTCCAACAGATTTGAGGTCCTGCAGGACGAAGGTGGTACAACAATACCGATATCGACGCTCGATGGCAATGCCCAAACTCCAAAACAAAATCCTGATGAAGAACATCATCAGTTGGAACATCAGAGGGCTTAGCAGCCCGGAGAAGCAAGAAGACCTAAGGGTCTTCTTGCATCAACAGGGGGCGGGTCTAATCGGACTATACGAAACAAAAATCCCCTAGAGAAACATTAATAGGTTCCATAACAATGTTTTCAACCACTGGAACTCGACTACAAACATTCAACATTGTCAGAAAGTTCGCATTTGGATTGTATGGAACCCTCGAGAATATGAAGTAGAAATTTTGAAGAGTTCCGCACAGCACATCCATACCAAAATTATAGTTGTTCAAAACAATACCACCTTTCACATAACTTGGGTCTATGGGCACAATGACATCAGTGCAAGAGAACCTCTTTGGGAAGCTCTTCAGGAGATTGCAGATGAGATGGAAGGTCCTTGGGCTGTGTTAGGTGACTTTAATGCGATAATGTCAGAAGAAGACAGAATTGGTGGAGCCAAAGTCGAATCTTTCATGACCCAGCCGATGACACATTGCATTCAACACTGTTGCCTCCATGAGCCACCATATTCTAGGACGTACTACACCTGGACAAATGGCCATGTCCGCTCCAGGATAGATCGCCTTCTTGTGAACGCTCATTGGTACCTAATTACAGACTTGATGCAAGTTAACTTCAAGGCATGTGGACTGTCAGACCATTCAGTCATCACTATCAACTTCATGGAGATGAAGAAACAGAAACAACCCTTTAAGTTCTGTGACATGTGGACTAAAGACGAGCGGTTCAACAATCTGATAGAGGACACGCTAATGGACATCCCGGAGGGTCACAAAATGTTTTAATTAACACAATACCTCCATAAGCTACGACCGAAGCTGCAAGCTTTACATAGAGATCGATTCTACGATATTTACACACAGGAAGTCGCAGCAAGAGATAAACTAATCAATCTCCAGGATAGGCTCAACCAAACTCCGATAGACACAACGCTTCAACAAGAGGAGAAACAGCAGAGACGCATCTACTACGACATTTTACATTCGTCTCTGCTTTTGAAGCGACTGCAAAGTAAATTGGCTTGGGATGATATGGGAGACAGCTGCTCAAAATT
This sequence comes from Portulaca oleracea, assembly GCA_029582165.1. NCBI lineage: Eukaryota > Viridiplantae > Streptophyta > Magnoliopsida > Caryophyllales > Portulacaceae > Portulaca > Portulaca oleracea. Next base: position 57,858,685 of record CM055869.1, read on the forward strand.
ATTCTTTGCCAAGATGAGACAGAAACGCTCCCAGTAGTACGTTCGTGAAATTGAAACCATCGATGGAACTAAATTCACAGGTCTACAGGCGGTCAATGATCAACTCAGTTTGTTCTATAAAAACCTGCTTGGCAACACAGACCATCAGCAAACAGATTTACAGGAAGACATAATCACTATGGGCCCTAGGCTTACAGGTATGCAACAACTCAGGATCAGTAGGCCAATCACAGGCAAGGACATCAAGGATGCCATCTTCTCCATTCCCAACGACAAAATGCCCGGTCCAGATGGGCATTCCAATGGATTTTACAAAAGTTGCTGGAAGCAAATAGGAGCGCTTGTCTCAGCTGCAGCTCAAGAATTTTTCCTCACAGGGAAGCTCTTACGACAAATAAATGCAACTAATTTGGTACTTATCCCAAAGGTGCCAAACCCCAGCAAAGTCACTGAGTTTCGGCCAATAGCCTGCTGTAACACCTTTTATAAGGGAATCACCAAAATCATCGCATCAAGGATACGAGAGGTCCTCCCTGTCCTAATCAAGCCAAGCCAAGGGGCTTTTGTACCCGGCCGACAGCTCCTTCACAATGTACTACTTTGCCAAGAGATAGTAAGGGGTTACAATCGATCGACCATAGCTCCTAGATGCTTGATGAAAATAGATCTTCAAAAAGCCTTTGGCTCGGTGCATTGGAGTTTCATTAAAGAAGCACTTCACGCATACCGATTCCCGGGATGGCTCGTCAATTGCATAATGGCTTGTGTCACATCCCCCACGTTCTCCATTTGTTCGAATGGCATCTCCTCTCCCACCTTCAACGGGAAAAGAGTACTAAGACAAGGTGACCCGATGTCGCCACTCCTTTTTGTTCTGACAATGGAATACCTGTCCAGATCTATTCAGTACTATGTCAGCAAGCAAGAGGGTTTCAAATACCATCCAAACTGCAGACGTCTGTAACTCACTCATCTTGTTTTTGCGGATGACCTGATCTTGTTCTCCTCAGCTAATAGAGTCTCTATTCAAACCCTTAAGAAGGCTTTTGACCATTTCTCAGCAGCCACAGGTCTTATCGCTAATAATGGGAAATCTGAAGTGGTCATAGGGGGTGTTCCCAATGATGCTGCAACTGCTCTTATTGAAGAAACAGGATTCCGAGAAGGTACGCTTCCCTTCAAATACCTAGGAATTCCTATCTCCTCCAGCAATCTCACAAAAAATGATGCCAATATTCTTGTGGAGAAGATTCTCTCGCGAATCAAAACATGGGAAAGCAGGCATATCTCTTATGCTGGCAGAGTCACACTAATTGACTCTGTCTTGATGGGGATATATAGTTTCTGGGCTAGAATTATCGTCATTCCTAAGCACGCCATTGATGAAATTACTTGTTTTTGTCGTAATTTTCTGTGGGGCTCTTCCTCCCATTATAGAAAAGCCCCTATGGTGGCCTGGGGGATTGTTTGCAGACCAAAGCAATCGGGAGGTCTAGGTCTCCGAGACCTTGACCTTGTAACCTGGAACAATGCCAACATTGCCCGGCTGGTTTGGGCGATTCAGAGAAAGGAGGATAACTTATGTGTCAAATGGATTCATGCCAAATACATTCGAGGGTCATCCTGGTGGGACTATCAACCCCCTTATGATGTCTGCACCTACTTCAAGCATCTTTGCCTTGTTAAAGAATACTTCAAATGGGGTTGTGATCCTGGTTACCGATGGCGCTGGAAAGGGATAGAGGCTACAACTCATGGGGATTACAATGCGACAGCGGGATATATATGGAGCCTCGGGATTATGAACGAGGAAGGTTGGGCCTCAATCATTTGGAATCCACTTTCAATCCCACGCCAATCCTTCATCACTTGGGTCCTGTTGCATGGAAAACTACATGTAAGAGCTAGAACAATGCGTTGGCAAACTAGTGATAACCCACTTTGTCCCTACTGTGATTTGGAGACTGAAACTATCGACCACCTTTTTCTTGGGTGCGATTTTGGGAAGGAGGTGAGGCAGGCTATTAGACATTGGGATCTGGGTAATCTGTCAACCACCCAGGATTGGAAACACCATTTGAGCGAACTCCGAAAAACCAGTAAAGAAACTCATCTGAATTGTGCTTTCCTCACAGCATATGTCTACCATATCTGGACAAATAGAAACAATCGAGTCCACAAAAGCTCGTAATGCTACTCCTCATGTGATAGTCAATTTGGTGAAAAATGATGTAATGAATAAGGTCCTTCTGGCAGCAAAATGTAGGAAAAAATACAGAAGTCTTGTTGACACAGTACTCAGTATGTGATTTAGAGGAATCTTGCCCTCACTCTGTGTAAACTACATTAATGATTGCTATATATAACCTGTTTTCTTGTGCAATATATATATATATATATATATATATATATATATATATATATATATATGTATATGTATAGGATAATTGGATTCTAATAATCCCTACTTTCACCAATTAGACAATGGTGGTCCCTACTTTCACTTTGTATTCCGGTGGTAAAAAATAAAATAAAATTGGATTTGAGTGAGACGCCGGCAAGTTGAGTGGTGGTGACTTGGTGGTTTGCTGACATGGCACGTTGGCCATGTGTTGATTTTGGTTTTGAGTGCCACGTCAGATCCAAAACACATATCTTTCTTATTTTTCCTTTAATTTTTTTCAGTTGAATTATGAAACACATGTCTATTCTTACTATTATTCATTTTCTCTCTCTTCCCTCCTCTTCTCTCTCTTACTCCCCGATTCTGCCCCTCTCTCTCTCATCTCTAGTATCATCTCTCTCTCCTTCATTTGTTTCTCTCAGTTCAGTTCCACTGAAAACCCATATACTCTCTCCCTCACATTAAAACTCCATTTCTCATTCTCATCTCCTTCAACAATCTCATCTACTTGACGAAATCTCAAGAAAGGTAACACCTTCATTTGTTTCTCATCTTCAACTTCAACTTCAACTTCATCTTCAACAATTAACCCTAAAATGGGCTGCCGAGACTACGATTGGGAAACCCAGAAACCTCTAACAGTTTATATGACGAAATCTCAAGAAAGGTAACACCTTGTGGCTGCCGAAACTACGATTGGGCATTCGTATCTTCGAACTTTCTCCATCTAGGGTTTCCGCTTCGATCGAGAATCCTAGGGTTTCTGAAATTGGGGATTTGAATTTATGTCGATTTGATAGGGAATTATAGGATTTCTATTCGAATTCGATGATTTCTTAAATTGGGGATTCGAATTCGATAGTCTCGAAAATTGCTCTGCTTCTAAAATTTGCGGATTCTTATACTCATTTCGATTGATTTTGATGAGGAATCTAGGATTTTGAATCGAATTTGATGATTCGAACAATACCCTACTTCTGAAATTGGGGATTTGATCTCTTTTTCCTCTCAAGATAAGTTAAGAACATGGAATGGATTGGGTTGATTTGCGATGGAGGTGTTTGAGAAGATAAGATCAGAGATCATGATTGTTTTTTTGGATTGATTAAATTGAGGGAATATGGTTTCTTCAAGTAAATATCTCTATTTTTCTTTTTCTTCTTTTCTGTTATAAAATGAGTTGCTTGGAGTTGGACGAAAACAAAGGAGAAACATAGTGTGTAAAATGAAAATGCATGTGTGTGTAAATTAGTTTTGAAGGAGATATGATAATGGAGATGAGATTGAGGGTACAAGATGAATTTTTGGGGAGATTGGTATTGAGTTTCTGGGGTCCAAAGACAAAATTAGATATGGATGAGAGAGAGATGTGCTGAATCGGGGAGTGACAGAGGGAGTGAAAAAGAGGAGAGGAGGGATGAGAGAGAAAGTGAAGAAATGAGTTGAGGTGGCAACAAAAAACAGTATGAGTCATGTATTTTTAATATGAAGTGACACTTAAAATCAAAGTTAACGCGGTCAAACACATGGCCAACGTGCCATGTCAACAAACCACCGAGTTACCACTACTCAACTCGCCGGCGTCCCACTCAAATCCAATTTTATTTTTTTATTACCACCAGAATACAAAGTGAAAATAAGGACCACTATTGTCCAATTGGTAAAAGTAGGGATTATTAGAATCCAATTATCCTATATATATATATATATTAATAAATTATGTTTTAAAAAGGTCAAAAGAAGCGGCATTCAATTCACCGCTTAACATGAGGAAGGGAGAGACTGAAAACCGATAATGTTAAGAAATTCAAGAAGTCAAGTCAAAATAACATAACATTACATATTTGCATGCACTCAAACCTGTGTTTCTTTCGACGAGTGTCTCACAGTCACCATGGCCAGCTTACTTTTATTGCTGTCTACCCTATCTATGCAACACTAAATAAATAAATTCCAACATTTTAAATCTTGTAACATATATTCTAGCTGTAATGGATGATCAGGAGAACTAGATGTTATTTTTGGTAAGTAAAATTTGGCCATGTTATTTTATACGGCTGCGGTGTAATACAGTGTGGTTTGGTGAAATTTGATGGGTTTAGAAAAATTGTGGTGAATTGTGGTGAGTTGTGGTTAGCTGTGGTGAGTTTTGTTTTTTATAATCGTAAATTGTGTTGGTAAATGTGAAAAAGTTGATTGTGGTGAGTTGTGATAAATCATGATGGATTAATATGTTGTGGTGGGTTGTGACAAGATGTGGTATGTTGTGGTACCGCAGCCGGTCAGCCGTATAAAAGAGTAGGGTCTTTGTATAGAATAAATATTCACTATTCGCTCAAATATCAACCACATGTAACAATTATTGTTGGTTATTCTTGAAATAGGTGTGAGTGACAACGGCGGACTTAGGGGTATGTCAAGTATGGTCACGATCACTGTTTATCCAATTTTTTTTTAGTATAGTTTGGAATAAAAATTTTGGATTTTATGTTTAGTATATAAGATAATAGTATATTGGTCACCCCTAATTAGAATGTCAAGATCCGCCATTAATGAATGAACCAAATTTATCCGAAATTAAAGAAATTATGTAGAATAAATATTAGCTAAATTTAATAGACTTGGATACATTTAATAAATTTTGACATTTAAAAGTTAACTAAAGTTAAATGAATTTGAATAAATTTAACTTCTTTTTGATATTAACTTTAAAAAAAATTTGTTGGGCATGTATAGTATAGTGGAAAGCATGGTGCAGTTACGTTACCAAAAATCCTACAATTATCGTGCAAAATTATCCCAATTAAGTATCCCAAAACCATGTCAAAAGAAGTAAGAATTATATTATTAAGATATAAAAGTATCATTGGAGTTTTAATTTTTAACCATCAATTTATAGTGTTAAACTAATTTGGTCCCACCCATATCATAATTTTGAATGTCAACATTATTTCTAAACAAAAAAAGTTATTCCTGCCTAGTCTGATTTATTCCATCCAGTTCTTTAGGATTTTAATGTTGTACTACATCCGTCTCTAAATAATTGTTCATTTGATTAAATTTTGACTGTTAATTATTTACAAATTAAAATAAATTACAATATAAAATTAATATTATTGTAATTTTTAGTACTATATCTTTCTAGTGATGATAATTTCATATTGTAACTCATTGCAATTTGTGAATAATTAACGGTCAAAATTTAGTCAAATGGACAATTATTTAAGGACGGAGGTAGTACTATTTAATTAAACACCTTGAATTAAGTACAAATTAACATGTATCCGAGTGTGAACAATCATACCCAAGTCAAGAAGAGGCACTTCAGTTTCTGTGGAATCTGATTGCATTATTTTTCTTCCTCTTCTTTTGTTCCTAGATCCATGTCTTATATATTAAGTTAACTCTAAAGCTCTTATCAATTAATGGCATAGAAAATAGAGTGTATAACATTATATAATCTAAGATACAAATAAAATTTTACAAATGAAGTTCATGTTACTAGCTTAAAATGGTTAGTAATCCAACCATTTTTCCATCCATTTTCAAATAGTAGGAAAAAGTATAGTATAAAATTTTTTCAACATATTTTAGCAAATGGTCATGATAACCATCTTGACTCAAGATGGTTCTTAACCATCTTGAATTGTTCATATTTCACATTTTTGTAACTTTTATTAATATTTTCTTTAATAATTATATATGTTTATCAATTATAATAATATAATACTTATTAGCTAGGTGAAAAAATATAATTATAGCCTAATTTTATCAATCATAGTAGAAAATCCACATTTTATACATAGTTTTATATTTATGAAATAAATATAAATAAATAATTATTTTTAAATTGTTTATAAGTTGTAGTAGCCCTAAAAATAATGAAACGTACCTTTAGAATGATTTAAATACACTTACATTTCACTTTATTAGCGATTTAGAAGAAATGCAAGATGGTTAAGAGTCACCTTGTGTCAAGATGTTTATCATTTTCGTTTAGGGAAAATTGGTTGGAATTTCCAATCCTTTTTCCCACTAAATTTTTTGAAAATAGTTGGAATATGAAATGGTTGTTAAAATGGTTGGTTTTTCCAACCATTTTAAATTGTTTGGAAAAAAGTGGTTGGTAATACACATATTTTTTGTTGTGTCATATTGTAGCTCATTATAATTTGTAAGTAATTAACAGTCAAAATTTAGTCCAATTGACTCTTATTTAGGAACGGTTGTAGTGTACATATATAAATATCATTGGGTTAGTTAAAGTATATTTCAAGTAATTTTTTTTTTTTTAAGAAATTAGAGCACAAATCCCTTGCACAGTCCATTTAGATTTTCCTTACTAGATAAACAACAGAAACACCATCTGTATCAATGCATCAGTTTTTGCAGGTATTAATGCATCAGTTAAGTTAGTTATAGCACATCATTTACATGCAATTAAAAGAGGCATCTTTTGCAAGAATTTAATATAGTATTTTAAATGGTGACCTTGTTTAATTTCTGCAATTAGCATGATAATCATGATTGCAAATTCACAATTTACAAGTAATTGTTTAAAGTTAGAAAGTGGAGCCAAAAAGAGCTTGATCAGGTAATTCTTCCCACAAGTAAAAGTTTTAATAAAAAGATGTTCAAAAAGTTCACAAAAAATTGTTGACATTAAAAAAAAGGCATTTAAATTAGAGGAGCATTATCATGTTGTTGCAATCACACCTGGACTCCATATTACCATTTTCCTCTTCCCCTACTCTCTCTCTCTTCTCTCTAGATTGCTTTTTAATCCATAAAGTTTAAATCTTTTTAAAATCAATTTCAAATAAAAAACCTTAAGGCACAACATTTTTTGTTTTTAAATTATAATGGCTCTTTGGCAAATAGCCTTGGTTTCTGCTGGCGCTGGTGAAAATTCGGGTCCTAATAAATTTTGGTCAGATAAATTCGGTTAAAATAAAAATTTAGACGAGAAATTTATTTTCAGACTTGGCTTTACGTAAGGTCTGGAAAGATAAGTTTCTCAGTAGGGGGCGGGGCGCGACTCTTTTTGGATCTTCTGAAATTTAAACGAAGGACACGAGCGCCTCCGTCATCGGACGTAGTTAAAATGGGGTTCAGACAATAGAAAAAAGAGAAATTTTATGTACAAACATTCGGTCGATTTGATCAATATCGAAATTTGGACCACAAATCTATGTCTAGACCCAGTTTTTTCCGGGTCGTACAAAATTTTGCGAACTCTAGTTTGTTACTTGGTTGTTACTCCCTCCGTTCCATATCATTTATCCTTTTGTCGACTAATAACTATTATGGTCTTTAGTGTCTCTCTTTAATTGATAATTTTTTATATAATATCTTATTCACAATTGCAATATTACATTCTTAGGATAATACTTTTCATTATAAATCCAATGGTAGTAACTTTATTTAGCAAATTATTGTATAAATTGAGAAATTTATGGTAAAATATTTTTCAGTTTGACTATGCAATTTACAAGAAAGACAAATAATATGGAACGGAGGTAGTAGTTGTTTACATTAGTTGTTTATTATTGGTTATTTGAATTGACTATTTGGAAAAGATGTATTTGGTAAAGTTAACTATTTTTAAAAAAGTATTTGATGAAATTCCATTTATATCCTTTACAAAAAATTTTGTAGGCTGTCATCTGTGCAATTTTAGACAATTTTCGGACTAAAATGTATATTCCGCGTACAATAACCTATTCTCGATTTAACCAGATTATTATTGAAAATTGAAAATTGGTTGATTGAGACAAAACTGCCAACCAAATAAATTATTTACCAAATACATGAATACCCTATTAGACGCCTAAATAAACTAACTTTTACAATTACCAAACAACACCAATATATTTAGACATACTATATAAATTTTTTTTTGATAAGTTACTACCATATAAATTCATAATGGAAAATAGTTAGAAATAGTATTTAGACATACTATTTATATAAATTCATAATGAAACATAGTATCTAGACATACTATATAAACTAACTTTTATAATAAATTGTTTGATAAATTACTACCATATAAATTGATAAATTACTACCATATAAATTCATAATCCAAAAATAGTATCTTTAAGTGTAATATTACAATAATTAATAGAATACTATATAAGAATTATCATAAATAAAAGGTTGATGCTAAATGTTGTAAAACTCAAGTAAAAATAATACGAAGATGAGAATAATTATTCCCCACATCCTATCATCTTTTTTAGACGCTTCACTTATTTCTTGGGTTTTTTGCATTTTGGACCTCGAATTTTAAGAGTATTTATATTCTGAACCCTTGGTTTTCAACTTTAACTTTTTGGACCCTAAAGTTTGTAGGCCGAAAAAAAGGACCCTAAAGTTTGTGAGGTGAAAAAAAAGCCCGTTTCCCGTTTTTTTTTCTTTCCATGTTTCAATTTCTCTCCCGATTGGCATCAAACTTCAAGACTAAGGTTAAAATCGATATTAAAGTTATAATAAAACTCTTTTATTCATGTTGGAGTTACTTAAAACCATATACTCAGGGGTCTAAGTAGCCCCGACATGAATAAGAGAAGTGTATTATAGCTTCAATATTACTTTTAACCATAGTCTTGAAGTTTGACGTCAATCGGGAGATAATTAAATTTAAACATGGGAGGAAAATAAAGAATGAGACTGGGGTCTTTTTCTTCAGCCCACAAACTTTAAGGTCATTTTTTATTCAGCCTACAAACTTTAAGGTCTAAAAAGTTAATGTTGAAAACCAAGGGTTCAGAATATAAATATCCTTAAAGTTCAGGGTCCAAAATGCAAAAAAACCCTTATTTCTCTCATGTCTCTCTCTCATACCTAAAAATGACATTTAAATATGACGCTTTCTTTTTTTTCCCCCCTAGATTTTAAGTCTAATAATTATTAATTTTATATTTTCATTTTCAAAACTCCTTATAAATTTAAAATTAAAAATTAAAAATGCCTAATAACATATTACCACCCTTATTTAATAGACATATAATTAATATTTTTTAAATTAAATACCTCTAATATATTAGTTTACTTATTTAATAGATATATAATTAATAATTTTTATTATAAATTATATAGAATTTCAATTTTTTGAAAATTAAGGATGTCTGTGAACACCCAGATTCATGAAGGGTTCCACCCCTATTCCCCACCTTGCTTCCCTCATTTCTCTTTTGTCTCTATCATAACCTAAAAAATGACATTTATATTCAAAAAAGAGGTATTCTTTATTAATTTTTTTTATTTTTTTAAATTATAGCATGATTATTTCCCCATCTCTCTTACCTTTTAAAACCCCCCAACTTTGCTTCCCCCAATTCTCTTATGTTTCTTCCCATCCTTTCTCTCATTCATTCATACCCTCTCTCTCTCTAACTCTCTTTCTCTCTCTAACTCTCTCAAGGTTACCATCTCATTTACTCTTCATTCTCCTCCTCAGTTCTTCACTCCTCACTTTCCCTTTTCTTATTTTTGAAAAATACCCAAAAAATCATTAAGAATAACCCCTATTTTTGATTGAACTACATATACCCAGATGCTGAATTTCCTTTTTTTTTTTGCAGGATAAATTAATTATTGATTTCTTCAAGTGGAAGCAAAGTAAAATATAGATGGGTTCTTCAAAGGGGGGTGAAATTAATGATAATATGAAGAATAATAAGAATAATAAAGAAGATGAGGAAGGTAAAAAAAGTAAGGAGAAATTAGGGGGGAAGTTGGAAAAGAGTTATTTTGAGGTGTTGGGATTGTGTTGTTCATCAGAAGTGCCATTGATAGAGAAGATTGTGAAGCCATTAGAAGGAGTTGTTCAAGTCTCTGTTATTGTCCCTTCTCGGACCCTCATTGTCCTCCATGATCCTCTCCTTGTTTCCAATCAACAAATTGGTTAGTTTCTCGATCTTCTTGTTGTTTTTTTAATAATTGGGTTTATTTGCGAGTACTAAAAGTTTGAAACTAATAGAACAAGGGTTAATTTGTTCGTTTCGGTTTTCTATTTTATTCGTTCATGAATGCTGATCAGTGCTGATTAGTGTTATTGCTACTAATAGTTGAAAATGTAATCGGAAAATATGATTGCTCGTGGTAAATGAGCGTTGATTGGAGTTAAAAATATAACCGGATAATATGATTGTGGTAAATGAATGTTGATTATTAGTACCAATCTCGTGTTCTTATAAAATGGTAAATATTGTCATGTAAGGCCTATGATTAAGTGGTAGATGAATGTTGATTATGAGTACCCATCATATATTTGTTTATTTTTATTTCAGTCTCGTGGTCTTATAAAATGGTAAATATTATCATGTAAAACCTTATAATGAGTAGAACAATTTATTTATACTCATCGTGTAACTTTTTTTTGTTTTAATTTCAATCTCGTGTTCTTATAAAATGGTAAATATTGTCATGTAGACATTGCAATGATTTGAACAATTTGTTTATATCACTGTGGTGTATTAATGCAAGTGGTGTATCTATTTGGTTACATCACTTGTATTAAATTAAAAATTTTATCAATATTAATTATAAAGTTCATCAATGTTAATTATAAAATCCATCATAAGTCCATCAATATTGTTATAAAATTTATTAATAATTTTTAAGTTATTAAATTTTTACAAAAATTCATCATATAAAAAAATGATATATTTCAATATATGTAATATATCTGGATAGATATATCACGATAGACTGTATAATTTGCACTGTAAGAATGGATCCAAAGGTTTCTTTTACTGGGTTTTTCCAAAGGGTTCTTGAAGGGTTTTTGGTGAATTTGCATGAATAATTCTTTCTATAAACCTTAAATTAATGAGATCGACTATTTATATTTTAATTTTTAAAGTCATGTTTAAATATATTTTTTCTTAATTATATTTTTTTTAATTATTCAAAGTCTGAAAAGATAAAGGAGTTTGAAATAATGTCGCTGAAACAACTTAAACAGTAAGATAACATGACAATTAAACATCACTCCACAAACAACTACAATAGAATAAAAAGATTGGTTATCATGTGAATTAAATACTAGAAATTAATGTCATTCATATCACACACCAAAAATTTGGTAAGATTTCTATTGGCCATTGATGGATTGTGGCAGTCATGAAGAATCTAGAGTGTAAGAAAATTAATTAATGCATATTAGGTTAAAAATTGTTTGCATCAACAATCTTTCTTTTGGATTATGCATAAATCACAATTTATTTTTCCTGATTCATTTTTTAATTAATAATTATTTTGTTTAGGTAGTATGAAAAAAGTCATGGAAAAAATGTGAGATAAACTTGTGGATAAAAACATTGAAATAGTTAAATACAAATTGATCCAAAAAGGAACAAGCTTTAGCTAGGTGACAACCGTGAATGTAAATTGACTAATAAAAGTTATGAGAATTTAATACTGTAATAAATTAGATTAGATATTATATTATCGAAAATTAATTATGGCCGTCTTTAATTACAAGTTGAAAAAAGGGGGCTATATGACGTAAGCATAGGTGACTTGTGAGTCATGGTGTCTTGTGATCACTTTGTGAGTGAAAGTAGATTAAGTAACAACCTTCATTACTTTAGCTATTAAATTTGGTATTAACAAAACCAAATTCTAAAGTTAATTGATCTTCATAAATTACACTATTTTATGACAAGACAAGTTTAGGTTATCATTAAACCGCAAATTATATCATCCACCGTGGTATACTTACATAAATATACCACATCAGGTTTTTATGTGATGAATTTTTGTAAAAATTTGATTACTTAAAAGGGATAATGGATAACAATATACCGACCTTTGGGAGTATTGAGTTGTAATATATCAACTTTTACTATTAGACAACAATATTCCTGACCTTTATACTTATGTGAGATTATTATACCAACAGTGACTAAAAGAGTGCTGGTTGGTGAACTGATATCCGTGCTGACGTGGCAGGCGGAGGGAAAAAAATCATCCCCTTCCCAGTAATCCCGTTAACCCCTTTGTTTCTCACTAACCCATGTTAAAAAATTGGCCCCAACATAATGGCTAAGTGGGTGGTAAACTGGTCTCTGTGCTTACGTGACACACAACTAACCAATGTCTTATAACGTGGGTTAATGAGAAAAACGGAGAGGTTAACAGGATTATTGGGTTGAGACATGTTTTTCTTCCCTCTGTCAACTACGTCAGTATGGAAATCGATTAACTACCTCCATGGTTACTGTTGGTCTAATAACCTCACATACGTATAAATGTTGGGGATATTGATGTCCAATAATAAAGGTCGGTATATATCACGATCCAATACCCTCAAAGGTCGGTATATTGCCATTCGAAAATTCTTCTTAAAAAATGCTCATGAATTTTGCAAATGGTGTACCGAAGTAAGGTACATCAGAGTGGATCATATAACGATTCAGTTATAAACAAATAAAAAAGCTTGTTGAAACCATAAATATGGCTAAATTAACGTGACTTGAATGAAAGCCAAAAACCAAAAGAGCATGATTTTGAAGGTAGATCTACATGCAACACATGAATAATCACAACAACCCTATGTCGTGTAACATGAAAATGCAAGCAAATTTAAACAAATTAGAATTTTCATATTTATATATAGGAAGCCCAAAATGGTGTGAATGAATGTAGGTGTTTAGTTGGGTAGCATTCCTGTTTTTCAGGGTTGTGACGTGTTTCTTACTGCCTCCGTTCTTTTTTATTTGTCATTTACGGTTTTCATTGTCAATTTTTAATTAATAATTTTTAATATGAAACTTTTATAAAAAAATATAATATTATACTTCTTAATAGTATTTTTTATTACGAATTTAATGATACCAATTTCGTATGATGAATCATTATAAATTAAGATATTAATGATCAAAGTTTTTAATACAGTTTCCTAAGCGACTCATAAAAACAAACGGAGGGAGTATATTGTTATCCAACGCATCAATAATGTGTAGGAATTTAATCAATCTTTTGCATTCACAACGCCACGGTTTTTACACCCATGCTATCACACATTACTCCCTTTTTTTTAATAATAATTTTGTTTATTTTTATGGTGAGAGACTTAGTATTGACAAAATTTGATCCGATTCGAATGATTGAGTTTATTTGATTTGGAGAAAATCCGGTTTTGCCCGTACCTGATTTTGACAATGGCCGAATTGATCAAATACTCAGATACAATATTTTTCTTTTTCTATTGTTCAAACTTGCTTTTGACCCGAATTTGGTTCTAGATCTGAATTGACAAAAAAATAGATCCGAACATCAATAGATTTTGATATTAACTGAACTCGGATTTACCCAGATCCAAATTTTTCACCCCAATAGATTTTGAATAATTGAAAAAAATAATTCAATTCAATAAAGAAATACAATTAATAATTTATGTCAAAAACATATCATGAACTACTATCCTCCTGGTATCTATTTGATTCAGAAAGAAAATTGGAACATCTCCATCATATTTATTTTTTGTTTTTATATATGTATATTCAACTTCTCTTTTCTTTTTGAACCGAATTCTCTTTTCAGGGGAGGACAACCAATGATCAAATTATCCACGTGTGTTCAAAGATATTACCTCCGTCCCAAAATGATTATTATTTTAACTTTGTTCCATTTGTTTGTCACATTTATAATTTCAACGATTGTCTTTCCTTTTTATCCCTAATTAATAAATCTATTTTACTATATATCACTAATCACTGAATGATAGTTAATTAAAAAACAAATAATATCAACTCGAGGGAGTACATAGGAGGGCCTCCAAAATCTCTTTCCATCCAAATGAACTCTAAGATGTAAAAATTTCATGTTAGAATTAATGAACAAAACAATAGAAACTCTATTTAATATTTTTAATTACTCTAGGCCAAAGATAGACTCACATCAAAATAACTCTTTTTTTTTTTAAAAAAAAACTCCTTATTAGGTAATGATCTTCAATCAAAGTTCAGGTAAATAACCAATCAAAGTTTGAAAACTCTTCACAAATTCCTTAATCATTGGAGATTATCTAATATGTGGTCATGATCAAGTTGCTATATATATTGGGCCCTTTTTGAGTTTTTGGTCCTCACAGCCACCATGGGCATTAATTACAATAATGCAAAATATTAGATCCTTGAAAGATGACCATAACAGTCTCCTTTCTTTTTCCTAATAAATATTTAATAATAATACATATTTTAAATCAAAATAGCCCGTTATCATTTTTGAATTGTTTATAAATTTATAGTTTTATATTTTAGATAGTATTTTTTTTAATAGTTACGCATATTTTTCTATACGAGCATAGTATTTTTTTCAAAATATATTAAGCAATATAAACGATAATCTAATTATGTCAACTCTAATAGAGAATGTATATTTTATGAGTAATTTTATATTTACGAAAAAATATAAATAAAAACTATTTCTTATGGAATAAATATTTTTGATGGAATGAAAAATATTTTTATACATCTTATAAATGGTATTCCCTTCGTTTCGTATTAATTGTCCCAATGTTCTTTTTCGATTAAGAATTTTTCATAACATATTTTGTCAAAAATTTACGACATTATATTCTTATGATAATATTTTTCATGATAAATCTAATGATAATACTTTCTTATAGTAAAACATTATATATATATTGAGAAATAAATGACGTGAATGGACAATTAATATGCAACAGAGACAATAATAATTCTTAAAGCAATAACAAATATATTTATATATAACTTTTAGGATCGTAAATCATGATATTACAGCCGTCTTTATTGGTAATATTATTATAGGTTTGTAGGCTTGTAGCCATACATGTACTGGTAACTTCTCTTCTTTTTATTTTTCTTTAATGAAAGAATGTGAAAATATTAAATAAAATTAAAAGGATGCGTGGGGACTCCATCAAGTTAAAAGGTGAAATTAAGTTGTCGTGTTGCTAATGTCATTAGCCTCCCACTAGCTAAAGGGATAACATCATAAATCATAATCACCTAAAAAGGTACAAAATAATTAAAAATAATATAAAAGAAATTCGAATGTCTATGATTAATTATTTTTTTTCTTTCAATGACATTTTTCCTCCGTGTGAAGGAAAGGGTGATGTGGGTTTTGGCCTTTGGGTTTGGATATTTTTAAAAAAAAAATTATGGAACGTTTACTAGTTTATGAAAAGGTTTTTTTCGAAATTTTTTTTCTGAGGGAAAACTTTTCCTAGCTTCTTTGGAAAAATATTTATTGAATTTGTGAGTTAATAATGAGTTTACATTAAAATTTTCTCATTTATTAGGGTGAGCCAAACATATATAAAGTTTGTCTAATTTAAAAAAGTTGACTAACTTCTGGGAAAATTTTTCAACCAAACACTTCTTTGGATTTGTTTCAAACTAGTCTTTGTCCCTACATTTGCATGGTTCTTTAAATTTAGAAGAAAGTAAATCAAAAATATTGAAATCTTCTGTTGATCAATCAATACCTTTCTCCAAAATTTAGGAGCAAGACTACTACATTCCATTTATCTTCATTGGACATAATTTCGAAATATTGGTTTTGATTTTGATTTTTCTCGTCAATCAATATGGAATTAAGAAAATTTTAAATTAGTAAATATTTTAGTCATCGAAGAAGGTGGTTTTCCTACGGGCCATTGGCGAATGTGGTATTCCTACGTGGGATCCGTAATTTAGTTATCCCAAATTTTAATACTTGTAGTAGTCCACACTATTATGTATTTGATTTCAATATTCCAAACTATTATATTGGATTGTAGTAGTCCAAATTATTGTTCAACTAGGAACAACTCATTAGTGGTACATTAAAATCCAAGGTTTCAATAATACGACTTACTGTGATACATTTTTAAAGTTCGACTTATCACTATTCTAACTTGTATAGTTTGACTCACTGGTTCATATTATCATCCATTTTTACCAAGTAAACCTGCAAATGAGTTGCTAATTTCATATATAACCTTACAAATGCTTACAATTTACACACATTCCTCCATTCATTTAGAGAACTTTTGTTTGATCAAAAATCCTGGAAAAATTGATTAGCTTTCCAAGTTGACCTATTTTCTTCATTTCTAGTTGCATTTGGGTCTTGGGAAAAATTTTACAAGGATCCGACGATTTCCCACCTTCACTCAGAGAAAATTTCACATAGGAGGCAGGGGAAATTTTTCCGATAGAAAACTTCCCTAAAATTCCTACCAAACGCTTTTTTGGGACAGAATGTATCAACTTCTCCCCTTAACCAACACCATTTTCTTGGACCAACAGTGTGACATTATTTATGTGGGGTTTTGACATATATTTAGCAAACATACTATTAACCCTTTCAACATTCAACAGTGAAGGCACTAAACCAAGCAAGGTTAGAAGCAAGTGTTAGAGTAAATGGGAAGGCAAACTACAGAGGAAAATGGCCAAGTCCATATGTGTTTGGTTCTGGAATTTTACTAGCATTGTCATTCCTCAAGTATGTTTATCACCCCTTGGAATGGCTTGCTTTGGCAGCTGTTGTTGTTGGGATTTGGCCTATTCTTATGCGGGGCGTTATCGCCCTTAAGAACATCACCCTTGATGTCAACATCCTCATGCTCATAGCGGGTATGTTTTCGCCTTTATGATCTTACTTGAAACTTGGTGATATTCGCTTTTGGTTGAGATCGTTTTTGTGCTACTTTCTTCTCTTGGCAGTGGTAGGCACAATTGTGTTGAGAGATTATACAGAAGCGGGCACGATTGTTTTTCTCTTCACCATTGCAGAATGGCTTGAATCCAGAGCTAGTCACAAGGTAATCATGCTTCTGAATTGGCTAATTAACACGGGTTTTGAAGCTCGTACAAAGCTTGATCCTTGCAGATGATTTTGTCAGGCAACTGCTGTAATGTCGTCGCTCATGAGCATGGCGCCTCAGACAGCTACCATAGCAGAAACGGGGGAAGTTGTGAACGTCGAAGATGTCAAGTTGAACACCATTGTTGCAGTGAAAGCAGGCGAGATCATACCCATTGATGGGGTTGTGGTGGATGGAACTTGTGAAGTCGACGAGAAGACTCTGACAGGGGAGTCTTTTCCTGTGGCGAAACAGACGGGGTCTACTGTTTGGGCTGGGACTGTCAATGTAAATGGTATGTCCATATGTTAATGTTTTTCGCAGTCGGATCTTTTCGGTTCAAATCATAGTAGATATGTGTGTTTTTGCTGATATGTGATTAATGTGGGGGTTTTGTATGTCAGGTTATGTAAGTGTGCAGACGACCGCCCTTGCAGAGGACTGTGCAGTGGCGAAACTGGCACGATTGGTTGAAGAAGCTCAGAACAATAAGTCGAATGTGCAGAGGTTGATAGACAAATGTGCCAAGTACTATACACCAGGTTAGTCCGCTGACATATATAATTGCGTGCTGAGATGAGACTATCTACGTCTGGATCTCCTTAGACCTAACAAAACAGGACGGACACTGGAAGTTGTTACTTGTTGCTGCTGTTGTTGACAATGGAACCTATTGAGATAAAACTATCTATATCTTGGCCTCTCAAATGGGTCATTCGGGTAGGACCCATTTCAGATTGGGTCAATTCGGGTGAATAACGTTCGGGGGAGGCCGGGTTAATTTTGGGTCATTTTATTTTGGTCAAATAAGATTGTCTATCGAAAATGAACCCCTTTAGCTAAGATGAATTCAGGTTGGGTCACTTCACTTCGGGTTGGGGTCCATTTCGTGGGTCGGGTCAAGTCAGGTTCGGGTCACTTTTGCCCGGTCTTGGTGTGGCTGTTCTAGTGTAGGTGGGGATTTGTGAGGATTAACCAAAGAATCTTGTCTTTCTCAGCAACACTTATACACAATTGTGTGCTGAGACAAGACTGTCTACGTCTGAATCTCCTCAGACCTAATGAAAACGGGACCCACACACACATGAGAATTGTTGCTGTTGTTACGTCGAATGTTTACATTTGATTCAAACTGGTTTTCCTAATGTAACCTTCCCCGATTCGCTTGCAGCTGTTGTATTAATCTCTGCTGGCTTGGCAGTGGCTCCCATAGCCCTAAAACTACACGACCCGCGACGTTGGTTTCGCCTTGCTCTAGTAGTCCTAGTCAGTGCGTGCCCGTGTGGCCTGATCCTGTCCACGCCCGTTGCAACATTCTGTGCACTCTCACGAGCCGCCACCTCGGGGCTTCTGATAAAGGGAGGAGACTATCTCGAACTCCTCGCAAAGATCAAAACCGTGGCTTTCGACAAGACAGGAACCGTCACTCGAGGAGAGTTCACTTTGATGGATTTCGAGGCACTCGCTGACAATCTGAGCTTGCCTACTCTACTCTACTGGTAACTTTAGTACTTTAGTTGAACTTACAGTGAGTGAAACATTTGTCTGACATATTGATGATTGTGGTTATGTACTAAAATGAATTGGGGTTCTTCGGTTTTTGAAGGGTGTCGAGTATCGAAGCCAAGTCGAGCCATCCGATTGCAGCTGTGCTCATTGATTATGCTCAGTCTCAGTCTATCAGCCCAAAGCCTGAAAATGTGGAGGATTTTCAGAACTTTCCTGGGGAAGGAGTGTTTGGGAGGATTGATGAGAGGGAGATCTACATTGGAAACAAGAAAATTGCCCAAAGGGCTAACTATACATCAGGTAAGCTGCTCAATCTTGTCATTAGAAAGCGCTCGCGAGATTTTGTCCGACCTAAATATCCAAATTTGTCTGACCCAGAAAAGAAATCGGGTACAGTCATAAGATTTTCTGTCCAGATTTTGATACTGACTGATTTTACCGGATGTTCAGACATCGACCCAAATTTTTCTAAGCTCCACTCCTACTTGCTTTATCCTATATATATATTGTTCAAGAGTACTTTCAACTTTGAATTGATCAAGTTTTTCTGCCAATTCTCAGCTCCAAATCTCGGCGGGGAAGCAAAGGAAGGAAGAACTTCCGGGTATGTTTACTCCGGAGGTGCACTTATCGGCACATTCAGCCTTTCCGACAACTGTCGCTCAGGCGCGAAAGATGCCATTGAAGAACTGAAGTCGATGGGCATACGGACCGCTCTGCTTACAGGGGACAGCAAGTCTGCTGCCACTCATGCACAAGAACAGGTCTACCAGTACTTACTTTTCCGATACTTACCAAAACTTACCTTTTTACCGTATCATATATTTACCAGTGAATTTTACTGACTGTGCAGCTAGAGCACGCCCTAGACGTGGTCCGTGCAGAGCTCCTGCCCCAAGACAAGGCGCGAATCATCGAGGAGTACAAGCTGGAGGGGCCCACGGCCATGGTAGGAGACGGTGTGAATGACGCCCCTGCATTGGCAACTGCGGACGTGGGGATCTCGATGGGTGTCTCGGGGTCCGCGCTGGCAACAGAGACGGGGCACGTGGTGCTGATGTCGAATGACATCAGGAAGATTCCGGAAGCTGTGAAGCTGGCGAGGAGAACCCAGTGGAAAGTGATTCAGAACATTGTCATTTCCATTGGGACGAAAGCGGGTGTCCTGGGGGTCGCGTTTGCAGGACACCCGCTTGTCTGGCTGGCTGTCCTGGTCGACGTCTTCACTTGCTTGCTCGTCATCCTGAACAGCATGCTGCTTTTGAGGTCAGGTCGTCGGGGGCGTGGAAGGAAGTGTTTCGGGATGATGATGTTCCGGGGTGGTTGTTGTCATTCGCATGAGCAGGAATGCTGTTCTGACAATGCAGGTCACTCGGATCATCATCATCATGGTCATCATCATCACGGTCATCTTCATCATCATTCAGAACATGAAGTAAGAAACCCAGAAACAGGGAAATGCTGTTCGCAGAAAATGTCCTGTTCTGACAATCATGAACTTCACGCGAATCATCATCATCCTCATCGTTCTGAGCATGAATCGAAAAGCCCAGAAGCATCAGACTGTTGTTCTGACAATGCAGGTCACGCGAATCATCACCATCATCATTCTGAGCACGAATCAACAAACCCAGAAGCATCAAACTGTTGTTCTGCAACTGTAAGCCAGGAATGCTGTTCTGATAAACAATGTCAGAAAAACCCAGAAACAGAATTAGCTAAGTGTTGCTCATTAGAGACCGAAGGCGGGAAAAATGCTGAGAATCGCGAACTGACAGTCCATGGATGCAAAGTGCAGGAAACTGATGAATCAGTGCATAATGAGATTAAGGAGGTCACCCACAACCACAACCATGACCATATCCATAATCATGACCATCACCATCACCATGACCATAATCATAACCATAACCATAACCATAACCATGATCATCATGACCATCACCATCACCATCATCACCATAACCATGACCATGACCATAGGGTGAAGCAGGTGTGCCGGGGATTGAGGAAGAGGGCGCCCGGCGCGTGCTGCAAGAGTTACAGGAAGGAATGTTGCAGTGGGTCACAGCATGGAGCTGGTGTAGTGAGTTTGACTGAAATTGTAACTGAGTAGAGTTCTAATGTTTGTTTGTTTGTTTGTTTTCTTTTTTTTTTTTTGGGAAAAAAAAAAAACCATCTAGGGTCTATTTGGAATGCCTAAGGTGGGAGTTGAGCTTAGAAATTTGAAGCTAAAAAAGATGGTTGGGAATTTGGGTCAATCTCCAACTTAAAATGTGTGTTGAGTGTCAATTATTGGGGGGAAAGAAGATGTATTGAGTAGCTGTAGATTGTAAAGAAAACATGCAAATTGTAACAAATATTTTGGGTTTAAGCAAGCAATTTCTAGAGTGGAAGGGGGTCTTGTCTTAGTTTTTCATTATTGTATCAATAATTTTGGGTTTGAGTGTATATCATAAAAATAGTACAACTTTGTTCCAAGTTAAATTGCTTTCAAGTGATAGATATATATCAAGAGATGATAGTCAAGTGATAAGTATGGACTCTCTCAATTTTTCATGCTTTCACTAAGGTTTAACCGTTCAATTCTTGGTGGAAGTAGAACATTTTTCATTGATGACGTTTGTAGAGTTAATGGGTCATATTTGGTATGAGCATTTTGATACTGGTCTGTTAAGTTTGTTGGTGGTTACTACTGAAATAAGAACACACGGATATGTTAAATTTACTAGATCTAAAAAAAAAATGATGGTGAGGAGTTATACACACAAGGAGATCATCAAAAAATACATAGGGTGACTCCATTTTGAGCAGGTTACAGTATTGTAGGATCTGCTTCTTGTTCTTGTGTTGAGTTCTTAACCTTGATTGTTTCCACATTATGAGATTGTATGTGTTATTTGTTGCTATTATCTTTCAGTGTTTGGTTACAATTTAGTAGATCATTGTATGCGAATAGCGTTGACAAAAATTCGGGTCGGACAAATTCAGACAATGTCAAAATTCGAACGAGAAATTCTTGTCCGGACCCGGTTTTATTTCGGGTCGAACCGGGTCGGACAATTCGGACGAAGTCAAAATTGGGTTCGGACGATAGAAAAGAGAGAAATTTTATGTCCGAATATTCAGTCAATATCAAAATTCGGACGAAAAATCTATGTCCAGACCCGATTTTTTTGGGTCGAACAATTCGGGTATTTCGGGTCGGGCGAAATTTTGCCAGCGCTATATACGAACTTTTATCCTATGACACTAAATAATCGAAAAAAGTATAAAAATTAAGGAAGTTACCACTTAGAATAGGCCTAGTGTGCGTTCTAGTACAGAGCACAATTAGACACCGATTCTAATTGTCCATCCATGCAAATAGGGCAGGGCAGCCCGGTGCACAAAGCGTCCCCGCAAGCGGGAGTCCGGGGAAGGGTCCCAGCCGTAAAAGTGTAATGTAACAGAAAACCGGTGGAGGTAACATTTGGCATAGTCAATTGAGCAAAAACTGTTGGGAAATCCCAACAGTGGAAGAATCTTATCAACAAATTTCCACTTCACTAAGTCATGGGTCTTTCAAAATTCCCTTTGACCATTGCTGTCAAAGTCACACTTTTCCAATTGTATGTAGCGATTCATGAGTCAGTAATTTGTAGACAAACCAACATGTCATGGTGCACACATCGACCACATATTAAATGTGTTTGCATGGTCACCGGGCGCATCTCTTTACTCCGTAAAGGGTGGATCGATCTAACCTTATTTACCCAAGTTAAAAAAGGAATTTTGGACGCTAATATACTGAACTTTTGGGGTATTGGACAATAATGCACTGAACTTTAACCTTGGACAATAATGCACTGAATTTTGGGGGGTGTTGAACAATAATGCACTCGAGACAATTTCAACAGTTTCATGTCATTGTTATGTTTTTGTGGAGATTAATGGAGTCAATGCTTTTGTGATAGCTTGGCGTCCAATGCATTTTGCGCGCCCGTAGATTTTTGCTTATGACCTTAGTTACACCCTAACTGTTGATGGCACAAGGGCATGTTTTTATAGGGAGCACCACAAGGTCTCTTGAATAGCAATAGAGTCGTTGAATGGATGTTTCCTAAAGAGCACCATAAAGGTTGAAGGTACATGGTTGAGAATTAGCATGAGAATCCTAATAGCTAGAAGGGTTCAGGATTATTTTTGTAAAGGGAAATGATAAAAGTCTTGTGCAAGACACATATTTTGTGTCTTGTCATTATAGAAAACCTATATATTTGTGAATTAAATTGGAAAAAAGTTATATGATTGACTTCTATAACTATAATAATATATATAAATTGTATAAAATCACACTTTTATCTATATTTTTAAAAATTTACAAAAAAGCGTCTAAAATATGCCCAACGGATGGGGTTCATTCATTAGGGTGTCAATTTTAATTGTTGGCGTAGCCAACACATTCCAAGCTTCTTATAATTGATAATTAATAGTATCTGTCAAAAAAATTGGGGTTAAAAACGATAATAAGTATTGATTTTATAAAGGAGAAGACATTTAAGGAGTGTCTTGGGGCAAGACACTTATCATCACCCGTTTGTAAATTCTCTAAATCGCCATTGAACACCTAGGTTGTGAAGTCCCTCAAAGTACTAGTGCATCATTCATTTTTTCCCTGTTTGAGTTATTTGACGTTAAATCCTTGTGTAGATATCATTTAAGTTCTTGTTATTTTGCACAATTGTTCATGAGTTTGGACTCTCGATCCAAACAATTGTTATTAGCGCTAGGTGGAGGTACGTGTTTGTAACATATACCAGTCCCAACAACTAGTATTGGAGTAAAGGTTTTAGAGAGTTCTTGTCAAACAATATAATAAAGGAAGAAAAGTGAAGATCAAGTAGATGCGTTCGTGTCATGTTAAAGATACAATTGGCGAACTCCTTGTAAGAATCGACGGGGACACGTTCTAGCCCAACGTAGCCTAATGAGAGGTGAGTGTCATGTGAAGACACAATAGACAAGAGATGCGTGCGCTCAAAATTCCATATATTGACGGTTGTCTCAGTTCCTTATAGAGAAGGCTTGTTAGATCAAGGTGGAACAACGACTTCTAGGTGAACTATGGTAGACTTGGTGAAATGGGAAGAAAAAGAGCAATATTTGTTCCTTAAAGATGATTCTTTGCAAGGTGGAACCATAGAATTTGTTCATGCTTGTTGAACATGGTGGCGGTAATCTCAATGGTGGATTTGAGGTGGAGCCATAGGTTATATGTCTGAGTAGAGCATGGAACTTCAGGCGACCTTTTGCTAAAAGGTCTCATTTGATGGTGAAGGTAAATATTGATCAGGGTGGAGATTGTTCTATTAGTGTCGAGATCAATTGAGGCAAGACTTTTTTAATAGCTTGGCAACTAAGACTTTTTTGATATATTGACGAGCAATGCTTTTTGATAGCTTGGCGATCAAGGCCTTTTGCCATAGGTTTTGACTAATAATCTCCTTATTTATACCCTAACTGTTGTAAGTACAAAGGGTGTGTCTTATAGAGAGCACCACATTGGGTGTGTCTTGAAGACAACAACATAGGGTGAATGGGTATTTCATGAAGATCACCATAGAGGATGATGGTATACAATCGTTATATGGTCCATCGTGGTGGTAAAGTCCCTCAAAATTTAGTACATCGTTCTTTTTTTTTCCCCCCAATTTGAGCTTTCCACGTGGAATCCTTGTGTTGATCTTATTAGCTTTTTTGTTATTCCACATTGTTGTTTGTGATTCTGAGCTCTTAAACCTAATAGTGGTCGGCACGTGTGTTGGGTTGAAAGTGGAGACTAATTTGGGTTAGTATAAGAGTCTTGGGTAGCAAGGTAGAAGAGTTTGAGTGGGAATCAAGTTGTTGATTTGTTAGTCGTCTCTTTTGTAATTCATTTGCTGCAAGGACTATATTAACCTTAAATAATTGTGTTAGTCTTGTACTATAAACAGAGCCTAGGTGTTAGGCTTATTTGATGCAATTTAGAGTGTTACATCTAACCACAAAAGATTGACATGTAATCTCTCTATTCTTGAGGGAGTTGTGTGAGGCCCAGCTGTGAGTGCTGAGTTATTAGGTTGTAACTCTAGGAAGGTTGTGAGAGATTGTGAAGGTTTGAAAATCTCTAAAACACCGTAATAATCATCTGATAATGCATCGTTTGTGTTTTTTTCCCGGTTTGGGGTTTTCCACGTTAATTCCTTGTGTTGAATCTTTATTTATATTTTTGCACTATTTATTATTTGTCTGCTAACAACGCCTTGAGAATCCTAACAACTGGTATCAAAGCTTTGGTTGGAGCGTGGTTGATCTACACACTAAGAAGCAATAGTGGGCGTAATTGTAAAGATTTCGGAGTTTGATGTGAAAGACTACGCATGCTGGAGGATGCGCGTTGAGGATGTGCTCCGCCAGGAAAAGTTGCATCTTGTGATGGGTGAAAAGCCAAAAGAGATGGAACCGAAGGATTAGGAAGAGTTTGATGGTCAGACATTCAGTACGGTGAGTTTGACGTTAGCTCGGAACGTGGCTTTTAACGTCAAAGATCAGAAAACAATGAAAGGTCTGCTGGAGGCCTTACAAAACACATATGAGAAGCCTTCAACGATAAAAAAGGTATATGTGTTGTGTCGTTTGTTTGAATTTAAGATGCATGAGTCTGGTGATATGAATGATAGTATCAATGAGTTGAATGTCATACTATCAAAATTGACATTTGTGGGATTTAGTTTTGACGACGAGATAAATATTAATATACTGTTGGCTACCCTACCTAAGTCTTTGGATAATTTTGTGACTTTTGTAACATCTTCGATTAAAAAACATGAGAAACTGAAGTTTGACGAAATTAGGGACTTTGTCTTGAATGAAAGCATCCGTAGGAGAGATTCTGATATGTCTCAATCTTCAGGGAATGCTTTGGCTGTCAAGGGTAGGAGGAACAGTGGGAGCTCGGGTTAGGGTCGGTCTAAACCTAGATGTTGAAACATGGAGCATGTGTTGTGTTGGAACCGTGGTGATAGAGGTCATTTCGTAGGGATTGTCCTAAACCTAGGAAGAGCAGTTATAATGACCACGACTCGGTAAATTCTGCTGAGGTTGGATGGTGCCTTAACTGTTAGTGTTGACGAGTCAAAAAGGAGTTGGGTGATAGATTCGGCTACGTTGTTTCACTCTTCGTCTAGTAGGGAGACCTCTAGTAATTTTGTGAGTGGGAGGTTTGGCAGGGTTAGGCTTGCAAACGCTCACAACCTAAAGGTGCTAAGAAGAGGTGATGTAAACATTAAAACTTCTACGGGTGGGACTTGGAGGTGGAAGAATGTTCGGTACATCCTGGGTCTGACCAAGAACCTTGTATCTATGGCTCAACTGGATGAGGAGAGGTTTCACGGTGAGATTTGGGGATGGTCATTGGAGGGTAACGAAAGGATCTCGGGTAATTAATTGCAAATGGTAGAAAGGAGGGGAAGTTGTATACTACCATTGATAATTCTAACATGCATGTTCCTGCTTGTTAAAGGCGTGTTAGCTTCTCTGACGAGAAAAGGGTACGAGAAAGAAGGAGGTTTCTGATCGAGGCTACCGGAACGGATGATCAACCGAGGAATGCATCGATCTAACCTGCAGGGGAATTTGACAATTTCAACACAAGGTAAAATGTCAATCCTTTATTCCCCTAAGTTGTTGACGAGGATACGTATGTCGAAGTTGCAGGGGCGTGACCAATTCAAGTCGGAGCCTGTTGATAAAAGAAGAGTTGATGGGAGGTCAACTGACACCTTTATTGATCTTTGCTGAACAAGATCGAGATGGATGCACTAAAGGATTCGAGGAGGTGTTGAAGGGGTGATTAATGATAATCGACGAAGGTTGCGTTTACAATTGGTCTCCAAGTGGGAGATTGTTTGGTTGAATGTTGAGACTAATTTGGGTTGGTCTAAGAGTCTTGGAGAGTAAGGTAGAAGAGTTTGAGTAGGAATCAAGTTGTTGATTTGTTAGCCGCCTCTTTTTGTAATTTCTTTGCTGCAAGGACTCTATTAACCCTAGATAATTGTGTTAGCCTTATATTATAAATATAGCTTAGGTGTTAGGCTTATTTGTATTGAGAGTGTTTCATCTGACCACAAGAGATTGACCTGTAATATCTATGTTTTTGAGGGAGTTGTGTGAGGCTTAGCTATGAGTGTTGAGTTCTCAAGTTGGAATTCTAGGAAGACTGTGAGAGATTGTGAAGGTTTGGGAATCTCGGAAACACTGTTGTAATCCTCTGATATTGCATCGTTCGTGGTTTTTTCCCGGTTTGGGATTTTCCACATTAATTCCTTGTGTTGAATCTTTATTTATATTTTCGCCCTATTTATTGTTTGTCTGCTAATAATGCCCTGAGAATCCTAACAATGTGGAGGTATCATGTCCAAAGATAGCAGCTAGCTATGGCGACTGCTCTAAATATTTAAAATCTTTTCACTTATTTCCAATGTCGTCCATTGTCCAATAATTGGTAAAATAGATAGGTGGTAGAACATGATTTAATTCCAACATATGGTATAAGGGCTAGTTTAACCAAACCAAACCAAATCATATCAACATTATATTCATTCATATATAGGATACTTGACTAGACATGGAATTGCATAAAATAACTTACTGAATTCTAGTAGGTTACCTCTACATAGCCACAGTTGAATAGACTAGGAATTGTCCAAAAAAGGCATGCATATTGTGACAAATCTACATTGGTTTTCAAAATTCAATCAATTATTGAAGAGGTAGATCTTTTTTTCCTTTTCTTTAGGAGTCAAAAGGCAATCTCAATAATTTTCTAGCACTTGACCAAATCATATCTTCATTATTTGTCTTTGCACTTCAACCTCCCCACCAACTTTTTGTAAAGTCATACATATAAATATATGGATCAACCATTTATGGATCGATCATAATTCGGATGTTTTAAATAACTTCAAAAATAAAAAATAATATAGTCTGCACACGTGTGATAACTATTCTTTTGGTAGGAAATCATTTCGAAAAATTTCCAATTAATGTCAGCAAATTATAGATACAAGTTATCATTTTTGAGTTTGTATTTGCCTGTGTCTACAAGCGTGTACATGCACATATGTGTACACACACGCACATATATATGTTAGGTTTTATGGCTCAAAATCTAGTTTGATCCCATAATTATTTGTTTCCTAATTGTATTAGGATATTATTTAAGTTTCCTTATTATGTTAAGTTTCCTAATTGTATTAGATTCTAAATCTAATTAGAGTGGGAGTCAAGTTAGATTTATAGGGAGTTTTTCCTATAAATATAGGTTGTTATCAACCTATACACCTACGACATATGACACACACATTGAGAGCATTCTTCACCTCTACCCCATCCTTAGGTTGTGAGAGTCCTTTAGAGAGTAAGTTTGTCTTCAGTATATTCCCACTCCGTTGCCGTCCGTGGTTTTTTCCCGATTTGGGTTTCCACGTAAATCGTGTGTCTTTATACTCTCTATTTCTTAATTACTGATCTTGTTATATTTCTTCTCAATTTATACATCCTGATAATTATTTTTTCGCTTCAAATACTAGGCTATCTTTTATCACAATCCTAACAATATACATACACACATTACCATTCTTAAATTTGTGTGTGGTTGCATATGCACACTTGCAAATGTACGTGTGCATATAGATACATATAAAATATAGTTTATGTAGAGAATAAATGTGAGTTATCTTGTGATTCTTTTATTTTTCTTTGTCAATTCTCTTTCATTCATTCAAATCTATCATCGTTGAGAATAAATGTATATTTTAAGCGAGCATAGCTACTATTAAAGTAACTATACCAAATTACCCACATAGATATTATCATGTGCGTGTATAAATTGTGTCAATCTAAGTTGTGAATCTTTTATTTATTATTTTAATTATTTTCCATTAACTCATGTGTATTATCATTGAGAATAAAAATGTATATTTAAGCGAACATAGCTACTATTAAAGTCACTATACAAATTACCAACATAGCTAATATATATATGTATATATATATATATATATATATATATATATATATATATAATTGGATTCTAATAATCCCTACTCACCAATGAACCGATCTAGGCACTTTCACTTTGTGATACGGTGGTCCAAAAAAAAAATTGGATTGTAGTGGTACCAAATCCACCTCCATAATCTTCTTATTTTTTCATTCCTACACTATAATGTTTTTGTTTTTTCGTTCTTGCCCCTAGAAAGTTAATGAATTGTAATTTCTAAAACATATTTTAAATTATTTTTTTGAGACTCCGAATAATTATTATGATTTTTTAAAAATAATAAAAATGAAAAAATCGTAAAAAATAGTAAAAAAATGAAAAAAATTGGGGGAAACGCTGTAAATTCATTAAAAATCATTGTAAAGTGTTATATTAAGTTTTGTATCAAATGCAACACAAAATCTATGATTCCCTCGAAAATATCCCACTACAATCCAATTTTATTTTTTTTGACCACAGAATACAAAGTGAAAGTACGTTCCACCATTGTCCAATTGGCGAAAGTAGGGATTATTAGAATCCAATTATCCTATATATATATATATATATATATATATATATATATATATATATATATAAAGCTTGCTAAAAATAGATGGAATTAATTAGTTGAAAGTAGAGCTGGGAAAAGCTGACACGACACGATTACCGACCTGAACCTAACACGATATTAAACGGGTTAGGTAGAAATTTTCAACCCATTT
Source organism: Portulaca oleracea (assembly GCA_029582165.1). Classification (NCBI taxonomy): domain Eukaryota; kingdom Viridiplantae; phylum Streptophyta; class Magnoliopsida; order Caryophyllales; family Portulacaceae; genus Portulaca; species Portulaca oleracea. The sequence continues at coordinate 57,888,240 of CM055869.1, forward strand.
AATTAAATGGGTCGACACGGTAAACCCGTTTAATTAAATGGGTTAGGTTCAGGTCATGATTTTTGACACGAAAAAACACCTAATTAACACATTTAATTAGGCATGTTAATGGCTCAATTCGTTTGCTCGATAATTGTTATCTAATTATACCGTTTATCAATAAACTTAGGTGAAAGTTTCAGTTAACACTCTTTGAAATATACATAAGACTTGTAATTTTAACTTATATTCATATTTGACTATGAATTAAAAGACATCTATTTATATATAACTCGAATTATATTACCACGCAAATTATGGAGTATGATATGTCATTATTTCGATCACACAATAGTTGTTTTGTATAAGTGAGTTAGTGGTTAAACGGGTAAATTGGTAAATTTATTCTAACACGTTTACTTAAATGGGTAAACAGGTCAAAATAAAGTCAACCCGTTTAAAATTTAAACGGTAAACGGTTTCAATTTTCAACCTGTTTAATAAATGGGTTAGGTTCAGGTCGGAGTATTTTGAACCCGTTTAAGTTTGACACGAATACGAACACGACTCGACCTAACCTATTAGCCAGCTTTAGTTGAAAGGCATCCAAAATAGAAGGTGTGTACCAATTAAAGCAAACTATTTGGTGGGTTGCTTTGCCCCCACACAATAAAATATGAAGGATAGTGCACCATTTTGCAAAAAATTGACCACATATCCATCCAAAAGCATAGCTCAAATCTTCACTACGATTCTATTCCCTCAAATATCCAATCAATGCGTCAATACCCATCACCTAATTCTCTCATGCCCACATTCCATGCACCAATTTAAACATCTTCTTACCGAGTACAGGCATCTTAATTCACTAACGACGTAATTGTTTCTTTTTTGGGAAAATATTTCTGGGAGAACTTTTCCCTAACAATGTTTTTCCTAGAAAAAAATAATTCATAATGTTTGGCTTACATTTGAAAACATGAGAAAGTTTGTAGGAAACTTTATTCAAAATATCCAAATGACTCTTATATATTAATTTATACAATAGATTTTAGGAGCATTTTGGAAAGTAAAGTTATACAACTTTCCCTTTTTCATGGGAAAATTTTTTTCCTAAGCCCTCCCATTGAAGGTTTTTTCCATCCACCTTGGAAAAATAATGGGACACACTTCAAAACTGTCTTCCCTTCATTTTACAAACAAACATGGGAAAATATGGTCAACTTGAAAAAGTTGACAAACTTTCCCAGGAAACAGTTGCAACCAAATACCACCTAAGTTTCTGTTCAAGATTAATCATTAGTAAATTTTATCATAGGGTCAGGATAAAGGATATATATGTATTAAATATCAACTACCGAATTACGGATATAATATATCAAAATCTAAAATTATCACACATGAAAAATTGATTTTATACTTCTAGTGAGATTTGAATTTTGATTGTAATTTAAAGAATTATGAAATCAACTGAACTATTATCCATTTTTCTTTTTAAAAAAATATTCAAAGCAATAAAAGGTTGGAGAATTACACTAAATTCCACATTAAAGTCCTAATATGCCACGTGTACTAATTTCACATCCTTAGAAAAATACCACATATTAAAAAGGTAGGCTTCTAAGTCCAAACACATAAATCAAATAGAGTCATGAAGCATAAATTAAAAACAAGGCTCCTAATATATATGTTGGGATTCACCTATAAGTAAAAATATCCGACATCGGAAAAGTAAAGAAAAAGAATATGGTATATAAGTCAAGTGGACTACTCCTCTTAACGCCAATTGGTTTTAAGATGGAACCTCACTTAACTTGTGTACCATGAGTCTTGGTTAAAGTGGGCTCCCGCCTTGGATCTCCCCAACAAGTGGTGTCAGAGCCGATGGTTCGTTCGGCTGGGCGCAAGGTGCTGGAAGGTGCGACTACTCCTCTTAACACCAATTGATTTTAAGATGGAACCTCACTTAACTTGTGTACCATGAGCTTTGGTTGAAGTGGGCTCCCGCCTTGGATCTCCTCAATTAGTGGTATCGGAGCCGATGGTTCGTTCGGCTAGGCGCAAGGTGCGGGATGGTGACTTAAAAACCTTGGCAAAAAAGAGGCTTCTGATCAAGGGGGAGAGATTGATGTGTGAAGGGGGAGATTTTCGGGATTCACCCATGAGTCAAAATGTCCCACATCAGAAAAGTAAAGAGAAAGGACATTGTATATAAGTCAAGTGGGCTACTCCTCTTAACACTAATTGGTTTAAGATGGAACCTCACTTAACTTGTGTACCATGAGCTTTGGTTGAAGTTGGCTCCCACCTTGGATCTCCCCAACAATATACATTAAAATATCTATTCATACATCCATACCGGAGAACAAGCAACGAGAAGACACCTTAAAGATGTTGTACTTCAATTAGTTTTTATTTTTTTGAATCCTCCATCTTGGTCACTTAGGTTTATTCAATTCTTTGTCTTCCATGCCTTTTTTAGTTTTCAAATTCCTTATAATACTCTTGATTGTCGCTCCCTTGTCACCAACTACCTTCGATTCTCTAGTTAATTGTAATCTTAATCGAATCTCATGCTAATTTCTTAATACTTGCAAATAGACCTGTTAATTCGGGCAAACGGGTCGGTTCCAGGACGGGTTCGGTATGGGTCAATCTCATGCTAATTTCAGGTTTGGAAATTTCAGATCTAATCTTAAACTTTCGGGCAGGTTCAGACCGATTTTCGTGTCGGGTCAATTTCTGCCATATCTACTTGCAGGAGTGTTATCGCTTGCATCATCGATCGAGGCTCGATCTCTACATGCCCTTCGACCTTATACTTACCTATGGTTTTTGAAAACTCGTACTTCTTCTATATGATTGACTTGGATTTCTAAATGACAGAAGTAAACACCTACTCATCTTCCCATGATCTCTCTATGGCGTGAAAGTCGCTTCGTTTTGGATGTAGACATGGTCTTATTGCCTTTGCGCGATTTTTCATGGATCTGGAGGAGTAAGAGCTATAGACGTTGATTATTGTTATGTTACGTTGATGTTTGTTTTGAATGAGGAGTGAATCAGCAAAAGAAATTCACACAGTTCTATCATGAAGACCTTCCCCTCAAGTATAATCTATTGCATCCAGCAAATATTTAATCCATGGGGTTAAACTATAGTTTGTTGGAGTTTGGGAGTGACGCAATGAAGTCAAAGAATGCGGTTAATAGCAAGAATAATGTTAGAAACGTAGAGTTGATTTGTAAGAGTATAAAAAATCATCATTGGGCCTACAACCATAAACTTAAACTTTTGATTGAGATGATTCCACATGGTATCAGAGCCAGATTGATAACAAAAGGTCTCAAGTTCGAATCTCATCGGTCCCTATATTTATTTTCACAAGGTTAAAGGGGGCCTTTGCAGCATCCACGTTTCAAGCTCAAAGGGCTCTTGCACGAGGGAACATGTTGGAGTATAAAAAACCATCACTGAACCTACAATCATCAACTTAAACTTCTGATTAAGATGGTTCCACATTGACAGATATTCAATGTTAACTTTTTATAGATGGGAATTTATCTTGATATTTTAAAGTTTTTCTTGTTAGAGTCTTATACCTTTTCATTATCAAATTTCTCCTATTTTATATATCAAAAAAAACATTAAAAAAAAAGAGATCAAAAAAATGATCATAGTGCCATCATCACAGCCTTTTGGGTCCACAAAGGTCACTTTTCTAGATCTAGCAAAATTGGTTGTTATGAGAATTTGTCCACTTTTAGAAAAATATACACAATTTATTAATTGGTCTGTCACTAAAGATAAGAAAAGAATATGCCCATAAAAATAATTAATTTCTTCTTCCAACCTCTTTTCTCTAGCTCATTATATATATGGGTTGGGATGTGATAAGATCATCTCATCAACCGTTAACAAAAACTGAATCCCAAAGGAGGGAAAGTAGAGTTAGAGTGGATATGGCATGGCATGAAGAGGTTTAGAGAGTGGAATTGTAGCCAAGGATGACTTGCCGGGGCCAATTCTTACGTTTCCAAATCGCGCTTAAACATATTTTTCGTGAGAATGTATTGTACGTTGAATATATGTATGTATGATCTTTACTCTTTATGTATGTATGATCGTTACTCTTTATGGTTTATTTAATTTTATTTGATTTTACGAATCACCCATAATTATTTTGAGGTACATTTTCGAATCAGTAAGGATTTTCAAATGCGACTGATTTTACAAAAAAACTTACACTAGTGTTTATTGAAGCGATCACCCTACAAATAATCATGTTTGTTTATGGAAAAACCATCTAAATTGAAACTTTTTAAATTACACAAAGCCACGCTAAAGTTATTGTTATTGTTTTCAAATTATACATGATGTCTTGTCTATGTATGCATGATCTTTTCTCTTCATAGCTCATTTTATTTGATTTTCAAATTACCAATGATTATTTCGAGGTACATTTTTGTATCTGAAAAGATTTTCAATTGAAAATGTTTTACGTTGCTTTTTTTGAAATCTGTCTCTCTATAAATGATCGTGTTTATCGAATGAAATCTGTCTCTCTACAAATGATCGTGTTTATCGAAACAAAACCATTTGAATTGAAAACTTTCCGGTTCCTCAAACCCACGTTAAAAATTATTGTTGTTGTTTTCAAGTTACTAATGATCGATCTCTCTGAGAAAAAAAAAAGTGTGCATGATGGAAATTTGTGATGTCTTTGGCAAGTTGACTTTGGCTACATTTTGCTCTCTTCTTCTCATGCCATCCTTCCTACCTCTTGAGATATATTTCTCGTCTCTACATACTAGTTTGTTTGTGAATTTGAATTGCATTGGCAGGTAAAATATTTTCTGGCACTAATTAATATTTTTCCAAATTTAAAATTTTTGCATTTATTTTCGACTCTTTAATTAGAGTTTTAAGGTGTGTAAAAAGTCGTATCCGCATAACAAGGGTCATACAGGATGAACTTTCAAAATGGTCACATGCACTAACAGTTCATCATCCTTCACCAAATGGTTATGGTGTGTCTATAGAACTGATTTCTTGATGGTAACTAATTTTTCAAGTGATTTTTTCAAAATACAAAAGTAATGGCCAGATGAGTTTTCAGGTTTATACTTTTAAATTCTTGTCTCTGTATATTAAAATAGAAAAGGTTTTGGATTTTAAATATGTATTGGTATGAAAAAGTTCAAAGGGTCCAAAAATAAATATAAGAATACACCAAGTTGGAAAAAAGTATTATTGGACTGTCAAATCCAAAAGGACCATTGCTTGGGACTTTTCCATTTGTAAGACCATCATCATAAAGAATTTTGGATTTGTAATGTTCTACAAAGACCATCATTGTAACTTTGCAAGTAAAATTCTACATTTGTAAAATTATTTAAGACCTCATTATATTTATGGGCGAATTCTGTATTTTTCAAACTATGCATGTTATCCCTTTTTATTTCGCACTTGTATGAGTTTCATGTCTCTATTATAAGAAATATGCTGCATGGACCATTTCATTTCATAATTTTGCATCACTTTTCCCCATGCGTTTACGTGAAATTCTATCTCAATAATTTTATATTTTCTTTCATGTATCTTTCTTACGTGATAATTGCTTCCCTTCCCGATACATATCTTGTTCTTATAATAATCAATCTAGCGTTTATAAAAAATAATCAAGCAACCATTCATTCTCGATTTTCTCACACTATTATTAGGTACTAACTATAAGAGTAAATGGATGGATTCAAGATGATCACACAAATTTCCATAAAAGAAAAAAAAGAAGATCACACAAATGTAGTATACCTTTAGCCCATAACTCACAATGCCGATCCTTTCATCACACCAACAATAATGGCTGACGCAAAATATATTAACGTCATTAGATTTTGAGGCAGCTACGACAAGGTAATCATCTATAGTCGTAAACATCATCTTGGGAATTGGATTAAGCATTGTATTAGGAACATTCGTTATACGAAAGACACACTTTACAATGTTGAATGAGATCCTGTATTGAAATACTTCGGTCATTTTATAATGTGGCACCGGAAAAGTGGTATGTTGACTTTTATTGGTGTTTGGTTGGTACTTGGCATGTCATTTCAGCTCAAATTGTGTGTTTTTCTCTCTCTCACCATTTCTCTCTCTACTTTAACCCTACAAGTGGTAGCAACACGTAAAAAAAAAACAAATTGCTTAGAAGCAGCCCAGTACATGGTTGTATACTGAAATTCAAGGGTCAAAACATTCAACTTGATGTGATAAGTTCCTAAAGTTCAGACTATTATTATCTTATTGCCCATAGATGAGATTATTACTCAAATTGTCTTGTTAAGAACAACGGGAGTTAAGAAAAGAGCATCAGGCACCCCTTACCAACTTAAGATTCGGGTCACCAACTTGGAACCCATTCAAAGCCCACTACAAGAGATCATATATCCTTCAATGCATATTAGAATGGTAATGTAAGAGAACAGTAGAAAAAATACATTAAAGAATGCAAACACCCTCATCAGTTTTATCAAAAGCCTTAGAAAAATCAATGAATTGATGGAATGAATGAATATGCATAGTTTTCCTTGACAAGTTTTATCGGTAGATGCAATAAGGGCCATGGAGGGGATCATACCATCTAAATCAACCTAGGGACTCCAGGAATGTGTGGTCGATCGGGTGAGGGGTAGTAAGAAGTAAAGGATAAAGGATCACATGATAGGAAGATGAGAATACAATATCAACACTATCAAAGTATATAGGAAGATCCTAACCTCCGCAACAATCTCATCTATACAAGCCCCATTTAGCAATTATCATCCGATCATCAAAATTATCAAGTGTGAGCAAAGAAAATGCAAGGTTATACCCAGACCTGTCAATACAGGCGGGCGAGCGGGTTACGGGTCGGTCGTATATCGGGTTCGGGTAAATACGGGTCGGGTGTATTTCGGGTTCGGGTAAATATGGGTCAGGTGTATTCCGGTTTCGGGCGGTTTTGGTGGGTTTACGGGTCATGACCGCCCTTTTTCTCAGTCACTTACAATTTTATTAGTCAAAGATGCCTATGTAATGTATCATTCCATTCCAAGTTCGACCACCATGATATGTCATAGTTGTATTGACATATTAATATACACCTAATGGACAAAATTTAACAATCTTCAAGTCTACAAGTATTATGCGGTTTACGTCAACAATTACGAATAACAATACTTATGAAATATATAGGGTTTTGGGATGCTAATATACTAAACTTTTGGTGTATTGGACAATAATGCACTGAACTTTGACCTTTGACAATAATACACTATTTTACTGAAAGAGAGGAGAGAGGCGGGACTGCAGGAGTTTGAGGGTTCACTGAAAGAGTGAGTGAGTGACAGTGTTAGGGTTTTGTTTTGGTCATTTGTTATTTGATTATTTCATTTGTATATTTCTCTACGCATAGCTTTCCAAAACCACCCAATATTTTACTTTAGGGCCTTAATTTTCATGGAATGGGCCCATTTTTTTGCACAAGGCCAAAGTAGACAAAATACTTAAAATTAAAGTGTCTGACCCAACGGGTCGACCCAAACCTGACCCGACCTGACGCGTTTTTTACCGGGTTCTTTGGGTCGGGTCATTTTCGAGTCCCGGGTCGGAATTTCGTGTTCAAAACCCACTTTTTGCGGGTCGGTTTGGGTCGGGTTTCCGGGTCGGGTCGAGAATTGCCATGTCTAGTTATACCACTTAAAAATGTTCTCAATGTTACACAAGGGTGTATCATTATCATCAACAATCTCAAGTTCATTAGACGAGGCATCTACACAAGAAGGGGATGACTGTAATAACCCAAGAAAAACTCCCTTTTAATACATGTGATTAACGTAATTAATTAAGAATAAAAGATAATACGCTAATTAGACAAAGCGCCTGCTCCTTATTTTCTTTTCTTTTTATTGTTTTTCTTTTTAACCCTTGTATGTTTTGCAGGACTTGAACAGCGCGACGACCATTTTCTCTTTTCTGGTTTAAGTTCGTAATGATGAGGTCCTATAATTATTTTCGGGATTCACTTTATTGAGAAATTAAGTATATATTAATTTAGGGAAGGAGTTATTATTATTAGTTTCAGGATACCACGGGTATTTTACGATTAAAAAAGTTGGGGTTTCATTTTAGGAATTTGGAGATATGTATATAGGGTGTGAAGGAAGAAAAAGAAAAAAAATGGGGGCCTCTTTAGTTGGGCCACTCGGCCAGCCCACAAGAAGAGAGGGGAGGGGGGAATTGTATTGGATTGATTAGGAGTATATTAGTGAGGAGAGGGGAGATTTATTTCTCATTTGGGAAGATTCAAATACAATAGCTCTTGCATGCCCCTTGGTCTCCCTCTCTCTCAATCTCTCGTCCCTCCCTCTCTGTCTGCCGTCGACCGCCGGCCACCAGAGCCGCCAGATTCTACTCCGGCCAGTCGCCGCCGGCCACACGCGCCACCACCATCACCACCTTGTTATTTTTGGTCCTCTTTCAAGTGTAATTCTCATCCCTCTTGCTCCTTTCTCTTTTTCTAGTTGAATCTAAGATACAATCTGAGTTTTAGTGGGATTTTGTGTGATTTCCAGAGATGGTTGTGAGATATTACTAGCTACTCAAAGCAAAGTGAAGGATTCAAAGTTCAAGAGAAAGAGTTGGGTGAGTTTTTATGAACTCCTTGTTGTCTTAGTGGAAATTAAGTAATTTTCTTTCAATAACATACATGCGTGTGAATTTAGAGGTATAAATTTCTGTGGAAAGGATGGAAATTAGTTAATTCAATGTGCATGTCTATGGATTAGCTATAAATGAGGATAAAAAGGAGTATAGTGGTGATGCATGTGGATTTTGGTGTTGGATTGTAGATGTGGTTATTGTTGTGAAGATGAGTGGATTTAAAATGGTTATAATTGGTGTTTCTCTTGACTTCTCAAGGCTGAATATTGTGTGTGTGGACATCATATTATGTTTCATGAAGAATTAATGGCTAAATCACAAAGTCTTGAGCATGCATGATAGTGTATGTCAATGATATTATAATCTGGTTGAGTTTTCATTTTTCCAGAAAGTAAATGGAGCGTTACCGTCGTGGTGGGATGAATGGAGCTTGAGTTTTCGGAGGAGAATCGAAGGAAAACCGAGCTTGGGTTCGGTAGGGTTTGCATATGACCTTGGCTAGGAGAGTCCACAACCTTGGCCTAACATTCCACCATGATTAATTAGGCTAAACCACTATTAATCACTAAAGAAATGACTTGAACACCACCAAATAAAGATTGGATAAAGTAAAGGAAAATTGGATTCTAATAATCCCTACTTTTGCAAATTAGATGACAATAATCCCTACGTTAAATTTGTATTCCGGTGGTCCAAAAAAAAAAAAAAATTGTATTGTAGTGGGACATAATCGAGAATATACCCTAAATATCATAGATTTTGTGTTGCATTTGATTCAAAACTTTGTATAACACTTTATCATGATTTTTAATGAATTTACAGTATTTCTCCCAATTTTTTTCGATTTTTTAATTTTTTAAGATTGTTTCAATTTTATTTCTTTTAAAAAAAATCATAATAATTGCTCGAAATCTCAAAAAAATAATTTTAAAAATGTTTTAGAAACTACACTTTATTACCTAGCTGGGGGCAGAACGAAAAAAACAAAAAACAATATGGGGTAGGCATGAAAAAAAATAAAAAGAATGTGGTGATGGATTTGGGACCAGTACAATACAATTTTATTTATTGTTGGACCACCAGAATACAAATTGAAAGTAGGGATTATTCCCATCCAATTTGCAAAAGTAGGGATTATTATAATCCAATTTCCCTAAAGTAAACAAGATTTTTGGGAGAGAGGCTTAGAAAGCAAATGGCATTCAATATCATTCAAATTATGCCAAAAAAAAACGAAGACCACGAGTATTTATACAAAAATGGATAAAGCCCAAAACACAGTCGTTTTGGCAGGCAAAATCGGCAGAAAAGGAAATCGGGCGAGCCGGCAGCTGACTCGGGCGAGCTTGATCACTGGGCAACAGCGGAAGAATAAAGTCGCAGTGCGACTGATCGTCGTCGTGCGACGGTGTCGATTAGAAGTGTGGCGCGGGCGAGCCATTTGCCTGCCACAGATTTCGCGGGCGCGACCAAGCTTGTCGCTGGCGCGGAGTCCCTGGGCAGCAGGGTGACTCGGACGAGTCACTGGACGGTTCGGGCGAGTCGCTGTTCTGGGCAGCTTTTCCCTGCCGACTTCAAACGCCCATAACTTCTTCATCCGGACTCTGTTTTAGGCTCGTAAGATATCGATGGAAAGCTCTCGGTGTGTACTTTAAGCTTCCAAAATTTGAGATCCATCAGAGTTAAAGTTAAGGAGTTATGACCCAAAGCGTGAAGGCGCGTCAATTCCGACAACCCACGTTGACCCTTTTCCGCTTATTCTTTCCGAATGACTCCGAACCCTTTTAAAGGCCCGAAGTAGGTCCCGATGAGGACCCGTAGCTCCACTCCCATGGTCCGGGGTCTCATTTGAAGTGGATGCCACACCCGATGTCGATCAGCTCATGGCTCCAGGGTCTCGGGTCCACCTTGAAATGAATCCGACCCCGACCTTGAAGTCATTTTTCTTGTTTTTCATGGAAAGGGTGTGGGAAGACATGGTGCCCATAAAAAGTGAGAGTCTGGCCTCATCCCGATACGTTCCATACACCCCCTCTTGAAAAAGAGTTGCCCTCAACTCTTGGGAGTTAAAATCGAGGCCCTCTCCACAACTTGGCACTCTAGAACTCCATACATCCCGATCGCCATGAACAAACATGCACCCAACAAGCTTCGAAACCCACTATATATCCATCATCCAAATAAAAGAAAGAGGTTAGAGGCTTGTTTTGTGGAGGTGAGGGGTTAAGGGACGGGAAAGGAAATTTTTGTGGCGTATGGGAACTCTCATTCTCACTTGGGTTGCTACAAAGTAATGACAAAGCCAAAGGTAGCTCGTCCTCACCAAGAGCACACTCATCTCGTGTTTCCCTCAACATGAGAAGGCTCCTCAACTCACTTTCCACCCCGGGTTTGATTTGATGTGGGGTTAAGGGATTCAAGAGATCAAATTCAAAAGAACGATCTTCATTTGACAAACACTCCCACAAGCTTTGCATACCGAATTTCCAATAGCACCCAATCAAAAACACATTCTCGAATAACCAATGACGCCTAAATATAATGTATGACATACTCAAATAGTTCACATCACTACAACCAACATGTAAGAAATATTGATCGATGGACGACACAAATGAAGAGCTCAAAAGCATTGGTTGAACTCGAATCATGGTATCATCAAACTTAAACTTGTCATTAGACATCAAATGAACACCAAGATTCTTAGCATGCCACTCCAAGCATAGAGAATTTTCGATCAAGGACATCACATGCTCATCATAAAACTTATCACGCCAACAAACAACATCAAACAACTAATGCCTCCCAAAGATCATGCACGACTCACCCAAAGACTTTATGTCGCAACATCCAACATCCAAGCAAGTCTCAATGAATTTTATAGGTGAGTTTGAAGTTACCTTATTCTTCTCATAGGGGAGATCATTAATGACTAGGCTATGAGAGGTGTTGGTGACAACTCCGTTGTTGCTTGACTACTCAAAAAGCGATCTAGTGTTGATCATCAGAGCCTCTTGTTGGGATTCTTCAACGAGGACGAGAGGAAGGGCAAGATCGATGTTCTCATCCTCCTCTTGGCATGGAACTTCATCAAGTTCACTATGTACTTCAAGAAGCTTGAGAGGTTTCCCTTCAACGGCCTCAAGGACAATAACCCCGGTCATTGAACTTTCCTTTTTCTCAACCTTCTCGTGGCATGAAGCTTCAACAATAGTTTCGGAAGCCTTACAAGGATGAATGGAGGCTCCCTAGTTGGGCATGTGATCGACTTTGCTTGCTTAACTACTCCATGCCCATCAAGTGATGAAACGGACTCATAGTGGACCTCTCGCTTGTAAGTGTTAGACAAGAATCGTCGATTCATCAATCTCTTAAGTCGTGCCCATGAAGTGACCTTTGCTCGACCCTCTTTAGCTCGTTGTACCTTGACATTCTCAAACCAAATGGATGCAATCCCGATGAGTTTCAATCGAGCAATCTTAAAGGCATGCTCATCGTCATACCCCTTAGTTTCAAAATTCCTTTCCAGGATTTGGACCCATTCAAGATAGTCTTCCGGGCCGGTGAAGCCATTGAATTCCAGAAACTTGGCTTTGATATCATAGAATTCATTCCGTGGAGTCTTCTCAACCGCTTCCCATCGACGATGGCGTCGAAATGAGCCTCTATCATCGTCACTTGACTCGTAGGAAGGAGGAGGACGGATAGGGCTTTGGGCACGTCTCCGACGCTCATTCCGGGATGGAACTTGATGCTCTGGGGCGAGGTTGTCCAACTGCGTCACAATGGCATTAAGGGTACGATCAATGGTGGAGAACCGTTCGTCATGGGTGGCGAGTCGGTTCTCGATAGCCCGAATTTGAGGGCTATCCCGGTGGCTTGATTCCTCTCGTTCGGAGCGAGCTTCGTCGGCCATAGCGGGAAAAAAAGGTGAGGGACGGTTTGTGTTTGGGGTATTTTGTGGAGTTTGAAGGTTCTTTTGTAGTTGCCAAGTGTATGGCTAAGGGTTCTTTGTGTTTTTTCACTCAGACATTTCATCGAACACCTTGCGTGCACTATTTTCGAACTTCTTTTCCAAAAAATTACTTAGGGATACCCTAACTTTTGGTGAAATGTTTTTCTGGTACCCCAACTTTTAAAAACTAATTTTGGGGTACCCTAACTTTTAGAATTAGAAATAATTAGGTGAATTTTCGGCCAATGATTTGAATTCAACGGTGAGTTTTAGGCGGGAAATTGATTAACTGTTTTTGTGAGGATGAAAATGTCATTTGTTTTCATTGACGAAAATGATTTGAATCAATCGGAGTTTCGCCGGAAATTTACCTAGTAATTTCTAATTCTAAAAGTTAGGGTACCAAAAAATTATTTTTCAAAAGTTAGGGTACCTCTAAGTAATTTTTTTCTTCTTTTCAATGCACCAAATAGCTACAAATCCAACAAATACATCCACAATACAATAATTCTCAATACACTTTGATAGCAACGGGGTTGGGGATCACAAATAATAGCATAAAACTCACAAAACCCAACACTAGAACACTACACTAGCAAGAACAATGCACAAACTCAAGCTAAATGAAAACCGAAGCTCTGATACCAAATGGAGCGTTACCGTCGTGGTGGGATGAATGGAGCTTGAGTTTTCGGAGGAGAATCGAAGGAAAACCGAGCTTGGGTTCGGTAGGGTTTGCATATGACCTTGGCTAGGAGAGTCCACAACCTTGGCCTAACATTCCATCATGATTAATTAGGCTAAACCACTATTAATCACTAAAGAAATGACTTGAACACCACCAAATAAAGATTGGATAAAGTAAACAAGATTTTTGGGAGAGAGGCTTAGAGAGCTCTCAAGCAAATGGCATTCAATATCATTCAAATTCTGCCCAAAAAAATGAAGACCACGAGTATTTATACAAAAATGGATAAAGCCCAAAACACAATCGTTTTGGCAGGCAAAATCGGCAGAAAAGGAGATCGGCTCGGGCGAGCCGGCAGCTGACTTGGGCGAGCTTGATCACTGGGCAACAGCAGTAGCAGCAGCTTCGGTGGGTGCATCATCGCGGGCGCGACGGTGTCGATCCGAAGTGTGGCGCGAGCGAGCCTGGCGCTGGCTCGGGCGAGCCATAGCGACTGAGCCTTTCGCGGGCGTGGCGTCCTTGGGCAGCAGGGTGACTCGGGCGAGTCACTGGACGGCTCGGGCGAGTCGCTGTTCTGGGCAGCTTTTCCCTTGCCGACTTCAAACGCCCATAACTTCTTCATTCGGACTCCGTTTTAGGCCCGTAAGATATCGATGGAAAGCTCTCGGTGTGTACTTTAAGCTCCCAAAAATTGAGATCCATCGAAGTTAAATTGAAGGAATTATGACCTAAAGCGTGAAGGCGCGTCAATTTCGACAACCCACGTTGACCCTTTTCCGCTTATTCTTTCCGAATGACTCCGAACCCTTTTAAAGGCCCGAAGTAGGTCCCGATGAGGACCCTTAGCTCCACTCCCATGGTCCGGGATCCCATTTGAAGTGGATGCCAACCCGATGTCGATCAGCTCATGGCTCCAAGGTCCCGGGTCCACCTTGAAATGGATCTCACCCCCGACCTTGGAGTCATTTTTCTTGTTTTTCATGGAAAGGGTGCGGGAAGACTTAGTGCCCATAAATAGTGAGACTCGGGCCTCATCCCAATATGTTCCAGTAAAGGAAAGGATTTGGGCAATATTAAGGCTTAATTAGGTAGATAAAAGTGTTAGCAAAAACCCGGCTTTTACGGATCGACTTTTCGTTGTGTATTTCAGAAGTTATGGCCGAAATCATAAAACCGCGCTAATCTGGAAATTTTATGACGGTAGAATAAAAATGGTTGTTTTCCGGCTAGTTAGAGTCTGATCTAGCGTCGGGTATGAACATAAAAGTTTTAGAGGAGAATTTAAGCTTTCCAGAATGGTATGATATGCGTCCATAGGACGTCGAATGAGCGAGTTATAAGCGTTTGAGCGGAGGACAGAAATTCTGAATTTTTTCAGAAGTGAAGGTTTAGTGGCTGCTCCTATATTGGGTTTAAATTCGACCTTTTCCCAAGCTTAAATCAATTGGTGATAAAAAGGAAAGTTAGAGTGTGAGTCTTGAGCTTTCCGTAGACAACTTATAGGCCCAAAATCGATTAGTACAACTCAAGATATCGCTTTCCGAAAAACACTGGTCGGCATGTACGAATTCTGGGCAGATTACATGATCGAGTGTTTTGACCCTTATAATCATGTTTTTAGCCTTTGAGGTTAACTGTGAAGTTGTAGGGCGTGTCTTAAGCTTTCTGGAAAGTACTCTTGTATAGTGATACGATGTCTATAGGAATAGTTATGTTCTTTTTAGTGAATATAGAGAAATTAATTTCGTATTACAAGCCGGAGTCGTTTCTTTAAGAGCTTTTCATCCTCCTCCTAGCTAGATGAAAAAATCTAACTCTAAATTCCTTCCTCTTTCTAAGCTTCGTTAAGTGGTCGTTGCCTTCCGCTGTTCAAGTCCTTGCATTGCTCATTCGGTGGAGTTTGTTTTTGAGGTACGTATACCACTCGGCTTTTATGTCAAACATGTAATTAAATTAATTACTCTTATTATATTTCGATTATGAGATAGAATGACTTTTATGTGTATTTAGTATTGCCTAAAATTCTTATGTGAACGATACTTCGTTTATGAGTAAATGTCTTTGTTTTAATAAGTAGGCTTTTATGTTTTTTCTTATGACCGGGTATGATTTGTTAAATTATGATTATTCCATTCATGTTGTAAACACCAAGTTTAAAACCTGGTGATTAGGCTCATTTTTTAGCCTTATTTATACCTCCATGCTTGGTCTTTCAGCTCGTTTTTCACGATAATAATGCCACTTATATTATGTTTTTCCCTTATTTTGTAGGCCCCGAGTTTGAGACCCAAAAGACTCGGGAAAAGAGCGAGATCCTTAGAGCGAGAGGCTGGCCCGGGACTCAAAGTAAGATGCCGAGATCATGGAAGAAGTCGGGAGCCGGGAGGAGTCAAAAAGGCCGAGACATCAAAGAAAACAGGGGGCACGATCGTGCATCATACCGGCACGATCGTGCAGTCCCCTTGATCTGAAGAAGCCCAAACCCGCATTTCCGCACGATCGTGCAGTCCCAGGTGCGCGATCGTGCACCACCTTCTGGAAGATCCGCACGATCGTGTCGCTTCACTGCACGATCGTGCTACTCCTTGCCTCAGGAACCGCCAGAATTTTCAAAACGGCACGATCGTGCCGAATTTCCGCACGATCATGCCGATATCGGATTTCAGCCCCTGTTTCTGGATTCAAAACGACGCACTTTGGGGTGTTTTTGGGGAACTATTTATAGATTTTTAGGGTTGAAATTCAGCAGCTTTTATCATTCCCTAAGTTACTTAGTCACCCTTATTTGTATTCTCTCTATTTTTAGCCCTAAAACCTTTTTTGTTTAGAGCACTCTTAGCTTAATTAGTGTTAACCTCTCTCTACAAACCTCTCTTTTTATCTTCATTTATTGCTTTGTGCTGGTTTATTTTCATCATTTGAAGACTTTGGAAGGATATTTAAGTTATTTTGGAAGCATTTATTGAAGGAAAGTCATCTTAAGGTATAATTTATCTCATTGTTACTGTTTTATTGTTTTCTTAAGCGTTTTATGTTAGGTTTAGTGTTTTGCTTGCTGAATATGAGTTGTTTTGTTAGCTTAGGTTTGAATGTTATTAGTTTAATGTTTGTTAATATGATTAGAGGCTAAGTTTTTCTGGGCTTGGGGGTTTAATGGCCCCTAATGAGGTCTAACCTTGAAAGTTTAGTGAAAGGGGGTGATTATTTTGGGTTTAAGGATTCTCTCACCTTTTACTCTATCATTGTGGGAGGTTTGGTTGTCTGGAAAGTTGTCAAAACTCCTCTAACACATTGATTTGGGTCCTTGGTGGAGTGATCTACCTTACTCTCATGAGAATGAGAGTTGGGTTGATTAGGGGTGTTGAACTAATTACTCCAAATTGCTTTCCTTCATGGAAATGAGGGGAAGTAATTCGGTTTCAATCTAATGTCTCCTTTGGAAGAGGGAGCTTAGAATGGTTTAAATTTATCAACAACCCATTCCGAGCCTTATTTGATCACTCCTTCTTCCTTTATCTTCTAGGGTTAGGCTAAGTTAGGTGGCTAGAACAGCCCCCGGGTCCTTCTTTCTTGTGAGTGTTCTCTTAAGTGTTAATTCCTCATTAGTTTTATCTAGTTAACCTAAATCTCATCTTTGGTGAAAACTCTTGTTTAAATCAAACTCTTTTGCTTAAAACGGACCGAACTTGACCTAGTTCCCTGAGGATACGATATACAACCCCGGCTATACTATAGCTTAAACACCTGGCGTGAGGAACCAAGGTCTTATCTTCTAACAAGCCTTTAATTAAAATATTTTGCGAAGAGAGGTTCTTTTAGTGTATGTCTTTAAGTTGTGTTGGAAGTTATCCTTGCGGTTGAAGTCTTCCAAAAATCTTCTTTTAAGGTTATTAAAAGCCCCGCCCATGGTTTTTATTGTGCATAGATGCACACCAAGGAAATAGTGTCCTAGCACACACCATGTTCACGTGCCTTGAGTACTTCATGTATATTTCTGTTGTGCCTTAGATGCACACCAGGAAATCTGGCCAGTAGAATAGATATCCACAATCCGGACCTCCCGATCGGTCCGGGTATGCGCATACGGAGGCTAAATCGATGATCGCAAGTAGGGGCATTTATGTTAGAATTTTATCTTCCTACTATCTTGCCTTATCGATTGTTTTACCCACGCGGTTGTTTTAATAAAATATAACTTTATCTTCTTTTGGTTACACCCTTTTGAGCAGTCCGTGATTATGTTTCCCTAGCTTTGAAATTACTTATTGTTGGTGGCTTACAATTTTACTTCTAACCACCTTGTGGATGGTGAACCTTTTAAGTCTAGGTATTTGTTTAATCAAGTCAGGAAGTTACCAATTTGGATTTCTCGTAAGTATGCCTTACCATGTATTCTTTTGTCAAGTGATACTTTTTTTTTTATTGAATGGAGCTGCGCGCACAGGAATAGTAAATCTTAAGTCTTACTTTTCTTTTCGTATATAATTGTTCATTTCCGGTAGTATACCTATTGAGTAAACTCACTTTTAAGTTGTTTTGTCATCTTTAGGATCTCAAGGAAAGGGCAAAGGAAGAGTCTCTGACGGGCGGAACCCAAAGGCGACATAAGGGAAAATCAGGTGACTATGAAGCCCTTTTTGGAAGTCATCTAGGCAATGGGTTAGGATTTGGGATGAACTTATTTGGGCTTGAAATTTTGTCATGTGGTGTGTGATTATTATGGATATCTTGTATGTCTAAGTTTCTCACCTCTTTGGGTTGTAAAACTAAAGGGCCTTTTATCTTGATGATTGTGATGTCATGTTATGGTTGTCTAAATATGAGGTTTGGTGAAGTCTATTGGTGTGGTGTGTTGAGGTCTTAGCCTAGTCCATGTTCATGGGTGGCGGTAGTACTCTTAGGTAATTATCCGCTGCTAATCATTAGGTTAAGTAGTCGATTAGCTTAATCTTATAATTAGTAACCTGGGGGTGTTACAATGACACTCCTACTAACAAAGATATAGTGTCTAGAACATTAAAAGTGAAAGTGAAGCATTCAGAGTCATAAACCATAGAAAATTATTCATATGCATACATAGATGCATCATGGAGAACAAGTTCTATATCAAGAGATGGGAGCACACATGTTAGATAAAGAGAAAATGAGTCACTATCATCATGGTCTCAATCATACAACGGGTAACTAACATGAATTTCAGGGGACAAATGGGAAGAGGATTGAATTCCATCCACAAACAAAAATATCCTTAGGTAAGGAAATATCTAGACTATGGTCACTCTGATATAAATCAGGCTCATTACTCAATTGATGCATGAAAGAGTTGGTAACATGACTAGATGATTTACAATGAACGCACATAAAATAGAGTATGTTTGGGAGAAGAAGGGGAATAAGGATTCACATTTGTTTCTTATAGTATGATCTAGCATGAAAAGCACAAAGGTCACCAAAAGAACAACCAGAGGAATAACACCTCCAACTCACAAGTATCCGAAGTTGATCAACTGATCAAGTAATTCCCAAGCCTCATACTCACTTCTAGCATGAAAACCAAAATGATATAGGAGAGTTCGGGTCTCAAATTTCACACCCTCATCAACAAAAAATAATATTGTCCACGTTGTATAAGTAAAACTACATTGACGACAATAAGCAAGAGATAATAATTTACACAACTCTGATAAGCACAAAACAAAAATTCTTGCTCATATTGAGGGAGGTGGACATATCCATTTTTAACTTTTGTTTTTATGAACTTTTGAAAGTGTTTCAATTTTTTTTTATGGATTTTAAAAACCTAGGCAAGAATGTTCAAGTAGGCAAGAATGGTGAAGGAACAGCGTTATCGAGACCTTTTATGGATAGAGAACAAAGATGGTGATTGCTCTCATCTACTCGGCTGCTATGATTAAGATGAGGTGGCTGAGGGTGCAAGCTTGGGGGTGGATGCTAGGTGAGTGCTCTGCTGCATTGCACTTTACCTTACAGATATGGAAATTAAGTTAAAGAGGAGAAATTAGGTCAAGAGAGGAATGATGCATGGGGATTTTGTGGCCCCAAAACATATGTTAGTGAGAAAGTGAGATGAGGTGAAGGGTTTAGCAAATTCCAAATATGTAGCAAGGGAATGATACAAGTGGCTATCTAAAATACCAATCTTAAATGTCTATAGGAGCCCTCATCCCTAATACCTTACACATTTATTTGGAGAGCATCTTCAGCGCTACTCATTTTTAGGTTGTGAGAGTATATGAGAGTTTGTACTTCATTATTACATCAATCCCCTTGTACCATAAACCATTTAGAATCTATTCTAACTTATACTAGTGGATTTTGCTAATTTGTCGTCCATGATTTTTCCCGCATTAGGTTTCTACAGAAAATCTATGTCTCCACTGTTCTTCATCTGATATTTCCTTTATACCATGTTGTTTTGTGATTGTTCTTTTTTCAGTCCAAAACTCACTAGTAATTTCCTAACACGTTGAGAATGTATTTTGAATCGTCCTTAGTACTTTGAATAGGTATGAAAGGGTAAAGTAAAAATTACTACCCCCAGTCTAACTTTCGTGCCTATGGGTTCTGCTATAATTTTCACATTCGTCTACCACTACTATATTATATTCCACTGGACCCAAATAATCGGATGAGGCCTCTCGAGTTTGTGAATGTGAATATGATTGTGATTGTGAGCATAAAACAATGTCATCGGAAAAAAAGATTGTCAACTTTATGCAGCTCGATCTCAAGTCTCAACCCATATAATTGCTGACAATTTCTTCACTTGTGGACTCAAGTGCTTGATTGTCACAAGCTTAATTGTCGTGCTAGTGGGTTGTTTAATGCAATTTTGGGCCACTTCAGTGCATCAGTCCTTACCATAAGAAATGTCGAGGGGTAAACATAGGTTGAGTGAATTTGGTTAAAGTTTGGTTGGGAAAGTTTTCAAAATTTTACAAAATATACAACAAATAAAAGTTTTTCACATTCACCCGAAACTTTCCCAACCAAATTGCACCAAAGTTTACGCAAACTACCCTTACCCACTAAAAGAACACGAACTATTTCAAAAGCACCCAGAAGAAGGCACAAATAAACTTGTACTAGAAAAGGAGAAGAAAATAAAAGGAGAAATATATGGAGGGGTTAAATTGGAAAGATAATGGGGGCAGGAGGGATAGTTTTGTGCTTAGGAGAACAATCCCAACCATTTTCAGGAGTATACAACAAATTAAAATGTTTGGGAACCCAATTTTCACCCTTGGATTTTCTTTGCCTTTGAAGTTCTCTTTCCTTGTCCTCCAAATACTTTTTAGCATCTCTTGCCTTTTCCCACTCCTTATTTAGAATCCCTTTGCTCACCTCTGCCCAAACAACCCCTGACTCACTTTGCCACACCCCCTGCAAAAGTTTAATTAATGAATTAATTAATTTAAAAAAATTAACAATTACTCATTGCCAAAAAATAAGAATTAATTAATAATTTTTAAAAATTAACAATTAGTCATTGCCAAAAACTAATTAAGTAATTAATTGACTAATTGTAAAATTAAGAAATATTGATTGTCAAAAAGAGAGATAAAAAGTATGGAGGAAGAGGGATGTACCTCAGGATCCTCTACACTTGGGATGGGAAGCAAAGAAATGGTCTCTTTGGCATTGTATATAACTTTGATTTTGCCATTACTTGTATCCTTTATATTCACACTCCTGAAAAAGAAGGAAAATTATCAATAAACTATAAATATAATAAAATACAAGTTTTCAAAGAAAATTTAGAAAAGTTTGGTTGCTTCTGTCAAATCAACCTCTTGCTTGTGTCATTGTCTAAATAAATTTAAAGCTAAACGATTCTGTCTTCAATAATTTCGTCTTCAACCATATCAGAGTTATGTACTAAAACACGATTCTATAAATAAAATTTTTTTGCTCCATGTAAATTTGGTCGGCTCACTAGACTCCTATCTCATGGGTAACCACTTGTAAGCTTTATAAGCCAGGGAAGGGAGGTACCAAACTGTCCATGATAAGCATGACCCATCAACCTCACAATTAATGAAAATTTTTTGTTTCTACCAAAACTTGAACCTTAGCTGGAAGGTTGGATGATGGATGCGGTTGCCACTAATTACCTAAATTGTTTTCATATTCCCATCACAGTTACAACGTACATTTTACATAACATTACATATATTTACAGTTTTTTACAAAACTTTACTTTACCTGACCTTATCTTACCAATAGAAAAAACATAGCCTAAAATCCAACTCATGTTTGCGATAGATACTATGTATGTGCATATCCTTGTTGACCAAAGACATGCTCAACTAACCTAATTCTTTAGGGTGCGTTTGGTAGAATCTCACATGTAATGTCCTAAATGGCAATGTTCGGTTGATTTGAAGACTATCCATGGAAATGTGGTGCTTTGGTGGGGTGTTTTGTTTATGGTAGTGAATATATGGAAGTTCTAGGAAACCCTTATGTATCTCGTATGCATTTTCCCAAAAAGGTGATAGTCAAGTTTCAACCACCATGATCTTCCATACTCCCCCTAAGGTTCATGTCTTGATAGAAACAAAATATTTTCTATTAGCAAAAATTGTAGGATTGATGGACTATGCTTGTCATGGGCAGTTTACTACCACCATGTTGAATATATTTATGGTTACCCCTGGAATAGGACCCAGTAAGCTGACCAGATTTACTCGGTTTAAATAAAAATATTGTATATACATTTATAATATAGGATTTTTGGGCATAAATAATCCGTATTGAGGGGCTTGTGACCGAGAATAATCTAAAGTAACTTTTCGGCCACTGGCAGTCTGTACTTTTTCACTATTTTCTCATAGCAGTTTAGAATCAATTTTCGGCACCGGAATGCTGACGTGGCGACTAGAAATTTCACTTTTGAAGTATGAATAAACATACTTTCTGGTTGCCACGTCAACATTCCGGTGCCGGAAATTGATTCTAGACTGCTATGAGAAAATAGTGAAAAAGTACAGATTGCCAGTGGCCAAAAAGTCATTTTAATTTATTCCCTGTCACAAACCCCTCAGTATGGATTATTTGTGGCCGAAAACCCTATAATATATTTAGTCTACCTTATAGCTACTACTAATCTAAGAATCTAGATTAATAAATGAACATGAAGAAAATAGAAAGCATGAAAGAATTGAAGTACCTGTCCCAATGGCCATCAATTTCATACAATGTTACCAAAGAGGATGAATCAATGATCTTCCCTTTAAGAGACCTTCCTCCACCAAACCCAAAGAAGGATGTGCCTTTGTAGGATAATTCAGCCCTAAGTCCTGTTTGTTCACACTCTATTTTCACATTCCCTACCCAATCAACCCCAGGCTTTGGCAAAAATCTTATCACCAATTTTGGAGTATTCATCACATAACTCTCTTTCCTTTCCATAAGGTTTAGCCTCTTCTTTCCGTGTACCGTCGTCTCTATCGAACCCCCTAAGTACATATTCAATCGGAGTATGTTAAGATACATTTCGATTGAATCGATTTAAAACTGCAGAAGCATAATATGTTTTAATGTAGGTCTATATAAAACAATTTTAATTGCATGCATCTAGAGTTTATACTCCATGATATCTAAAAGTAGACAATCACACTATCTAAAGCACAAACTCTAAGAACACGTGATAAATTGTACCATATAGATGACATCAGAAGAGATTTTGCCAAATACAAAAGATATAACTACCTCAACAGACATCACTGTTATATTAAGATTTAACACGCTTTCTACTTAATTATGTTATTCGAGTGTTGTCACATGTCATGTTAGGTGTGTCAAATGGCCAACATGGATGCCTTTTTTTTTTTTTATACCCCTTCCATCCCACTAGAAATTGGATTAGGAGCATGGGATCACGAAGCAAAGTGGTTTACCACACCACTTATTCATGCAGTTTAAGTTCCAGTCTATTAGGAAAAACATATTTATTATGCAAGTAGCCCATTTCAAAGGATGCATGCTGACATCGCAGAACTATATTCACATCTTAGAAGTGAGAAATTTTAAAGAAACTATCATTTAATGCGCTAATGTATGTTGATTTTAAAGAATAGAGAATAATTTTAGTAATATTAATAGCTAAAAGGGTTTTTGGATGTTAATATACTAAACTTTTGGGGTATTGGACAATAATACACTGAACTTTGACCTTGGACAATAATAATCTGTACTTTGGGGGTATTGAATAATAATGCACACAGAACGATTCCGTCAGTTGCTGACTCGGTGGTAATCTTACATAGCAGTGGATGAGATGAATTGACCCAAAAATATTTAAACTTATAATATGTTAGCTAACCTATGCATAAGCAAAGAGAATCAACTTTGAAAATATTAGAAAAAACATAAAATCACATTTGCTTAAACGTGTTTTCAATAAGAGATTATTGTTGTAATTGTATAAATTCACCTTTGCTTGTGTAGATTAGTTGATATGTCATAATATTAGATATTATTTTGTCAATTTATCTTCTCGGCCTGCCACGTAAGATCGCCACCAAGTTAACCACCGTCAAAATCGTTTCGGGTGTATTATTGTCCAACACCCCTTAAAGTTCGGTACATTATTGTCCAAGTTCATGGTTCAGTACATTATTATCCAATACTCCAAAAGTTCAGTATATTAGCATCCAAAAATCCTAGCTAAAATAAACAATAGTTCTGGAACTGGCGATAACATACCAAGGAACTTGGGAGCTGCATGGAGGCACCAAAGGAGTTCGACATTGTTGGCCTCATCAGTTGCATGTAGTGCTGATACCGGTGGATGATGAGACACCTGCGACCACCCAACCATAGTTTAAGCGCAAATAATTCAATCTTAATCATAGAAAGTGAGAGTATAATGTGAGGTTCTATTTTTTTTTACAAAAAAAATTACTCGGAGGTACCCTAACTTTTGGTGAAATGTTTTTCAGGTAACCTAACTTTTCAAAACTCATTTTGGGGTACCCTTAGTTTTTGGGTTGGTAATTATTAGGTGCTTTTCCGGTTATCAATTTAGTTAAGTGACAAAAATACTCTTATTCTTCCATTTTTTAAGAAATACCTTTAAGAAGAAAAATAAGGGTATTTTGGTCACTTGATAAAATTAATGGCCGGAAAAGTACCAGATAATTACTAACCCAAAAATTAAGGGTTGAGTTTTGAAAAGTTGTGGTACCGAAAAATAGTTTCTCCAAATATTGGGTACCTCTGAGTAATTTTTTGATTTTTTTAAGTTATATATGTTTTATATTTTTTGTTGTTTGAAAATATTAGCGTTGGCAAAATTTCGTCCGACCCGAATTATCTGAATTGTCCGACCCAGAAAAATCGGGTCTGGACATAGATTTTTCGTCCGAATTTTGATATTGACCGAATATTCGGACATAAAATTTCTCTTTTTTCTATTGTCCGAACCCGATTTTTGCTTCATCCGAATTGTCTGACTCGGTTTGACCCGAAATAAAACCGGGGTCCGTACATGAATTTTTCGTCCAAATTTTGATATCGTCCAAATTTGTCCGACCCGAATTTACCCGGACCCGATTTTTTGCCAGCGCTAGAAAATATCATATACTTATAACTATTATGGTGAGACATATATAGTTATTAAACGAAAATTAGTATAAGAAGAGAAGGCATGCATGCATACTTGTTCAAGTAGGACATTGAGGGATCCTCTAGAGGCATGATGGGTTTCACCAAGTATAGGGTTGTAAGGGGCAACCCCAAACATCAAGGGACGAACGGTTGAGATGCTCCAAGCAATCACTGCGATCATCCTATCAACGGCGGTCTCTCCACGAGCACACTTGCTTAGCATGTCCTTGTTCACACAGTATACTGGCTCCCCATAGCATTGTAGGTGTGACTTGGGTATGTTGAATTGGGGAGGCAACTGATCAAATCAACCCCCAAAAAAAGGAAAGGAAAAACAAACTTAATTTTTTTTCGATAATTAAAGACTAATAAAGTCCAAAATTGCATCAACGATGAAGAACCGCAAAACAGCAAAAACAGCTAAATCAAACCATGACAGTTAAAAATACATCTAAGAAACTGTAAAAAAAAAAAAAAAAAGCAACAAATCAACTTCGGAATCATACAAAGGCAAAATGAAACAGAACACTTCACTTCTCACCTTGTCAAACTTAATTTGTAAAGACAAATAATAGCCACATGATAAACTGTTGTTTTATTCTTTACATATATATATATATATAAGATTGATCTAGTCAGAAGATAGTTAAGGTGGTTGAAACGTGAGAAGAGCAAATTATAACCCTTAATTTTTCATCTGATGACGTGTGGTTAGACCTGTCAATTCGGTCGGTCGGGCGGTTTCGGGTCGGTCTTATATCAGGTTCGGGTAAATATGGGTCGAATGTATTTCAAGTTTGGGAAAATACGGGCGGTGTATTTCGATTTCGGGTCAACCCAACGGGTTATGATTGCGACCTTTTTCCGTTTTTTCTTTTACAAAAATGGTCTCTCAATACTATTTTTTGTACAATATACATAGTAAAATATGATTATTTTTTAGTAACGATAGATTATTGTATCTATTTTAACTTAAATAACAGAAATAACAAATAAATAAGTTGCGCTTATAGTTTAATAGTTAAAAAAAATCAATGCAAAGTCACAAATTTTAATAAAGTTCAACTTAAAAAGTTAAATTTTAACTAATTCGGGTTCGGTGTACTTCGGGTTTAGTTGAAAAAATCGTGTTCAGAACCCAGAAATTCCAGGCGGGTTCGGTTCGGGTCGGGTCAAAATTTGCCAGGTCTACGTGTGGTCATGGATATTTAGTTTTACATCTTTATTTCTTCGCTGGTGGGACGCTTTCATGACCGGACGCTTTTTAGTTTTAGAAAATAAGTTGGGCCAGGTTGGCCCATTAAGCGGGCCTTGCGGGTTGGTGATAGTTGGGCTATAAATGAAGCGGGCTTGCCTGGTTGGGCCTACCCATGTACGGCCCATTCTAGTTTTTTTCCCCCTTAAAAAAAGGAGCAAATTTGTGATAATTCTTCTTTATTAAAAGATCATAAAATTAAT
Source organism: Portulaca oleracea (assembly GCA_029582165.1). Lineage (NCBI taxonomy): Eukaryota > Viridiplantae > Streptophyta > Magnoliopsida > Caryophyllales > Portulacaceae > Portulaca > Portulaca oleracea. Next base: position 57,914,657 of record CM055869.1, read on the forward strand.
AAATTCTGGATGTACTTTGCAACAATTTTTCTATTTGGAGTGAACAATTAATAAATTCTGGATTGTTAATATTAACATTGCAGTACGTTGCAACAATTAATAAAATTAATAAATTCTGGATGTACTATGCAACAATTTTTCCCCTTATACAGTGTCGATGTTGGGCTTGTTAATATTAACATTGCAGTACGTTGTTGCCTAAGGTGGAGGCTGAGGAATATTGTCATAAATAGTCCATAAAGTAGATACATAAAAATATGAGGTTAATAGTTCATACAGTAGATATATAAAAATATGAGGTTAATAAATATAATAAAGTCTCAAGAAAGACCGCGAAGTTTCAATTTGTAAGATATACTATCTCCATTTCTAAATAAGTGTCAAATTTTATAATTAACTTGCCCTTTTTTATTTGTCAAAATTATCTGACTCTTATATTTTCAATGACCATAATGTCAATTCTACTCCTAATAAATAAACCTTTTACCTCTTTTGAAAGGTTTTGTTAAGTGTATTTTTGGTAATTTGAAAAATTTTCACCTCATACTCTATGTTTATTGGTTTTTAAAAAATTGAATTTCTTGTCTCAATTAATTAAGAGGGGTCATTTCCTAGAAATTAGGAGGCGTTGAGGACAAAGGAATTGTTGGAATTATCCTTTCTATTTAATTTAGTATCAAAATGTTTGATGTTAGTAAAAGCTCTTTCGCAAGAAGGTTGGCTAGAGATTTTTTGTAAAAACACTAGCCCTGCTCAATTCATAATGAAAATATTGCACTCCCTTTTTTTATGAGTTAGTTTTTATGACATACAATTAGGAACAGAAGTAGCATCAATTTTTTTTTTTAATGTTTTTGTTGGATGCGTTTGAAACTTGTCTCGAAAACACTCAAAATACATAACGAAAACATAAAACAAAAAATTAAAATTGATATTTCTTACAAGTTAATTAGAATCTCACAATTTTACATAGAGCTTTATGGTTCATTTATGAAATGGATCATCCCTGAGAATCAATAGTCCATAAAGTAGATATATAAAATATGAGACTAATAAAGACCTCTTGTTTTATAGCTTTATATACACATCTTTAACTTCTATCAACTTTTCTTTATTATGAATACAACAACCATAACAACGATAGTCCCAACATGAAATACAAGTTTATGAAATACACAAAATAAATTTTTAGTATATTGACCAACATAAATCCATTAATGCGCTCTATAAAGTGGACTAGTTATTCTTTCACATTTAATTCGATGGGAATTGCCATGAACCACCCTAAAATATGTCGGGAATTTTAATTTATATCCAAAAAAAATACCCTTATTAATAAGTATTGTTTCAAAAAGAGGTTACTAAATTTAATCCAATTCTTAGTACATAAATTGACATCATGACATATATTATTAGACAGGAATATGGATTAATTGTAAAATAGAGTGTTTAGGGAAGCAACTAACTCGAACCTTTTTATAAATTTAAATGGATCGACTATATTATCGACCTAACTCTTTAAAAATTTTACAACGTGAATATGATAATGACATTCTACGTACTCTCAAATTTTACATTTATCTTTCTTCTTCACGTTATTGCATGCACATCAAATCTAGCTTCTCATATCCTAAAGAACTAACATGAAATAAACTAGACATGGACAAAGACATAGAAGCTTGAGATATAGAAACGTTACTCAAAAAAATTGACAAATATTAAAATAAAAAAAGGTGATGATAAGTGTCTTGCCCAAAGACACTGCTTAAATGTCTTCTCTCTTATAAAATCAATATTTATTATCATTTTTAACCTCAACTTTTTTGACAGATACTATTAATTATCAATTATAAGAAGCTTGGAATATGTTGGTTGCGCCAACAATTAAAATTGACACACCCTAACGAATGAACCCCATCCATTGGGCATATTTTGGACGCATTTTCATAAATTTTAAAAAATATAATTAAAAATGTGATTTTATAACATTTATATATATTATTATAGTTGTAGAAGTCAATCATGTCATTTTTTTGCAATTTAATTTACAAATATATAGGTTTGGTAGCATCACAAGACACTTGTCCAAGACATTTATCATTTCTCATAAAAAAAATTAATCAAAATGATAGATTTGGAGCGCAGTAAATAAAAGTTACCTGAAAACAAGTGAGGTCAGCGCCAGGTCGAACATTACTAAAGAGGCTAAAAATGCGTTGAAGAATATTTGGAGCTTTGTAATCTGCATTTGAATCCCCTTCTAAAGAAAGAGGTGATGTTAGAATCACTTCCTTTGTCTTCTCCATCTCTTCCTCCTGCTCATTTACCTGCTTAATTTATTTGAACTTTATCAATTTTTGATAAATTGGGCCATCATAATTATGAAAAATCCCATCTATTGCAAAAGTTCAATTTATAACCATAAAATAATAAAAAGAAATGTACAATGTTTTTTTTTTTCTTCTTCTTTGTGAGGCATGTCCCACTACAATGAGGTTGATATGGCTAGCTTGTCCCATTGTTCACTCCATTCACACTCATTTTTCATATATATATATATATATAACTTTTTTGGTGCAAAAAAAAGTTTAAATAAATTGACTTTTGGGGAGTTATTAAGGTCTAGATAAATATTCATGGTTAAAGAGTTGAATTTATTGATTTTTCTATTTTTTTTCTAAAATAATAAAAAGCATTGATGGTATTCAAAGTTGTAGACACAAATATAGAGTTTAATATAAATATTCGATAGATAATATATCAACCTTTGGGGGTTTGTACTATAATATACTGATTTTTTTCTATAAAAAAAATATAATATACTGATTTTTACTATTGGACAATAATATCATTAACATTTATATTTAGGTGAGATTATTATACCAATAGTGAGTGACTAAGGGGGTTTGTAAATCGGTCTCCGGACTGACGTGGCATGCGGAGGGAAAAATCGGCCCTAGGACAATAATCCTGTTAATACTTAACCCCTACATTTGTCTCACTAACCCACGTTAAAAGAAAAGCCTTATCCCAGTGTCTAAGGGGGTAGTGAAATGATCAATGTGCAGACATGACACACAACTGACCAATGCCTTATGACCTGGGTTAGTAAGAAAAACGGAGGATTAACGGGGTTACTAGGCTAGGGCCGATTTTTTCCCTCCGCCTGCCACATCAGCACAAAGACTGGTTCATTACCTCTTTAGTCACTGTTGGTATAATAATCTTACCAAAGTATAAACGCCAGATATATTGTTGGCCAATAATAAATATCGATATATTACTATCCAATACCCCCAAAATCGGTATATTACAGTCCAAAAATCCTTTAATATAATATAAACAAACTAGAGAGAGCATTTGTGGTGGAAAAATAAAACAGAAATTGTAATATGATATGCTAGCCGAAAAGTAAATGTAGTAGTTAGAACTAATACTCCAGTATTGCTGCTCAATCTCCACCATCTCAAACAAAAAATATGTTAAAAAAGAATAGAAGCAATGATCGATATAAAATAAAAAAATTAATGATTGGTGTTTTGTTTTTGGCATAATTATTGTAGTTGTTGTAGTAATATATACTTTTATTCTTGTAATAATGCATGAAAACACAATAAATTTTTCAGAGTGTATTTTCTTGCATGGATATATCAAATCTTGAGTGGATTAACAATGACGTTTTAATAAATAAAATTTGGAAAAAGAATATGCAGAAAATGTTGCTATCATAGCATTAATCAGCAGAAGACTAACGTTTCCAAAATAAATGAAAAATGCCTCTATTTCACGTTATTAACATGTTTGTATAATAAATACTTAAAAAATTTTATGTTAAATTATTCATTATGATTTGTGGTGCCAATTTTTGTAACAGTAACAATGTATTATCAATATAAAAGTTTACAATTCATGATTATGCCAAATAATTCAAACAATGCCCTAATTAAATTACCTCGTCCATTATTAGGTATACTTCATACTTGAAATTGTTTTTGGAAGGAAGAAAAATATATTTGTATATAATTGTATATAGCTATGGTTCTACTATATTTATACTATTCAATTATATCTTTGAAAAATTTAATGTGCCATGATATAATTTTGGCACTATCATAAACATTTAAAAAAAATTTTATGACGAAACTGTGACGTACTTATTAAGTAATCGCTAGACCCATTTTATTTAGGCTCAAATGACTATTACACCCAAAACTAAGATTATACTCCTGAGAGTACAACGCTTTTGTACTCCTGGAATAGGTTTTATGAGCATATATGTACACTATTATGAGCACACATGTATAAATTTATAAGCATATTCATCAAATTAATAAGTGTACATATGTTAATAAAATGAAAATTGTCAACTTATAAATCTATAAATGTATGGTGATATATAAATTATGGACTCAAATGATAAGTATATATATTACCAAAGAAAAAAAATGTATGATCATAAATGTATACATATATATGCTCATAAAAGTATCCACATGCTCACAAAGTTCATTCCTGGAGTACGAGAACATGGTACTCTCAGACAAGGTTGTTAAAATCGAGATCCTAACTCGAAACTATGGGGAAGTAAGGATCGAAAATTAGCCCACATAGGATCGTGGATCGTGTGTAAATAGTAGAATCGTATCGAGGATTTCGGACCATAAAATCATAGGATTGTAAACTATGATCGAGATTTTAATAACTATGTTATTCATTTGTCAAAGGTACCCCTAAAAAAACAAAGCACAAATGTTCAACGAAATTGCAGGTGATTAAGGAAATCCAAAATGACATCACTTTTACTTTAATGAATGTCCCAAAATAATTGTTTTCCTAACTATTATTAGATATAAATTTCTTCTTTCTCATCTAAAATTAATACAAAAATTGCATTAAAATATATTTCCTTAAAAAAATTCATTTCTTAGAACGGACAATCATTTTGGGACAAAGGGAGAGTATTTCCTAGAAGCAATTGCAAGAAGTATGATACTACCTCCGTTCCATATATTTTTGTTCCTTGAAATTGTGAAGTCAAATTTTAAAAAAAAAAATTAACATAAATCTCTCAATATATATGATGGTTTGTTATATAAAATTAATATCATTTGATTTGTAACGAAAAATATTATTCTAAAGTAAAACATTATAATTATTAACAAGATATTATATATGGAGTAATAATTAATATCGAAGACAATGACAGTCAATAAAACAGTAGAAACTAAGTATTATTCCAAAGTAAACCATGGGAATATTTACGATTTATTGATGATGGTGAAAAACAATGTAAAAGGAATAATTTGATTCCAAATACCAACCGCGTTATTCCCAACAAATAAAGAGCATTGAAGCTCTAAAAAATTCTGACAAAAGATATAAAGAAAAGGCTTTGAATACGAAGAAGAAGTAATATACGTAGAACTAAGTAAAGAAACTAAACTAAATTAAACAAGGTGACAACCACTCCTTCCCTTGTTGCCGTCCTAACCAACCCCATAATATATACATAAATTACAACAAAATGCTATATAAATTTCTATACTAAATCAACCTAGTAATAGATTTTCATAAATCTTGTGTGATATACAGTTTTACTGTAATAAATGAAAAATATATCATCTTAAAAATCTTAAAGACACCTTTTGTATCATAATGGACTCGTAAAATATTTGACGTGTTTTTAAAGTTACTGTTTAGTACTGTGTATTTTTATTTTTTCTTTAGTTGTTTTCTATAATTGTCGTGAACTTTTTTTGTTGGTTTGCTGTTTTTGGTCGATTGTTGTAGTATCTTAATGTATTTGTAGTCTTTATTACCTTTTAATATCGAAAAAAACTCACACTTTTTCTAGGTTGAGGATTTTTTCCATTTTTTTTTTAAAATAATGCATCCAAACAATTTAGCACGCTAAAAAGTAATGTAAAAGCTTATGCTTTAATTCCTATGCCTTGCTAGGTAAGAAATCCAATGACTATTTCTAAACATTTTCCCTCAAATTTAGATGATCAAAAGTCGAAACCAGTAACATGAACACATAATTTCACACATTTCTTTGATCAAAGCAATCCGAATTACCAATATACACGGCAACAGCAACAACAAACTCTCATTACGCAAATCCTGTATTTATGGACCATATATAAAGATATTCAAATACAGACAACTTTATATATATCCTAAATATGAAAATAATTACTATATCTAACTATAAAAAACATAATAATTACTTTTTTTTTTTGTAAGAGATCGACAACAAAGAGAAGAAGAATTAAGGGGGGCGTACCATGGTGTGATCTGGGATGATTGACGGAGGAAGACGACCGATGACAGACTTTGAGAAGAAGAGATTGAAGGCTGAGGAGATTTTTAGTTTCTGTTTATATTTTAATTATTTGTGTGAGAATGGGTTTAGTTGTTTCGTGTGGGTTTCCTGCATAATTGTAGTTCTCTTCTCCTGTCTATTTATATTGGCTGATTTGGATATTTTATTGTCATCTTTTAGGTACTTTGGCTACTTGGATTATTGTCTGTCATAGTCTCACTCTTAATCAATCCAAGGAAATTTTCATACATTGATTTCTTTCTACGATTTTTTTCGATAATATATATATATATATATATATATATATATATATATATATATATATATATATATATTCTAAAATTTTTGGCTAAAATAGTTGGAAATTTTTCCTACCATCCTTTTTCCTACTATTTGAAATTGGTTGGAAAAACGGTTAATAATCCGACTATTTTAAAATTTTTGAAAAATAGTTGGAATATGAAATGGTTGCTAAAATGGTTTGGAGGTATTTATTTTCTTGACCCACATATTTCAAAGTTTATATTTTGGATCCTATACTTTGTGGATTCCAAAAATGTGGCGCAAAGTTATGTTTGACTCTGGCGATAACCTAATTGATGCCTAAACTTCCCGATATAGCTTTTTATCATTTTTTTCCTTCTTTTGACTGTTGTTTTGAAATTGATCAGATTTTGACAGCTAAGGGTGTGTAAAATTCATGGGTAAAAAACAGTAGGGTAAAAGTTAAATTTTGGTAATTTTTGGTAATTTTTTTGGCAAATTTATGCTCATATGGGGGTTGGAAATCGTGCAAGAAGAGGAAGAAGAAGTTGCGGCTGGAAAATTTTCGAAAAAAAAAATTCGTTAATGACTTTGAAATATGGGGGTCCATATATATTGTTGCCGGACACAAAGTATAAGGTCCATATTGTTGCCTGAGACAAAGTATAAGGTCCAAAATATAAACTTTGAAATATGAGGGTCCAGAAAATAGATACCCCCAAAGTTTAGGGTCCAAAAAGCAAAAAACCCGGTTTTTCCAACAATTTTATATTGGTTAGAAAAAAGTGGTGGGTAATACACATATTTTTAGTTGTGCTCCCGTATCATTCTTCCTATTGGATCTATTCCCTATGTTTGCGCCGGGGGTGGGTGGGTGGATATGGGTGTCTGTATACATATACATATACATATACAACAACAACAACAACAACAATAAACCCCCGGGTAAAGACATTTTTAGCGCGGTTTGGGGGATCGAAATGTAGGCATCCCCCCCTCCCCCATGAATTGGAGCTTATGAAAAGTTTGATTTCTGCGTACCCGCAAAACTTTTGGAAACCAATTTAGGTACAAAACCCCAAAGGAAAACCATTGGAAACCAATATGAAGAACCCGGAAACCGAGAAGCTTTCAATAGGACAGAAATGCATACTTGTGTGCACCATAAACTTGAGGAAGAGCTGAAAATACATGTACATCACAATCAAAATGAACAACTTCGCCCAGCTACGTAATGCCATTCTTCCAATAATCCTAGGTGCTTTAGGTCTACTCTAATTATCTTTCTCATGGACTTTTTAGGTCTTCCACATCCTCGACTCCCAAGAATTATCTGAATCCCTTCACACCTCTTAGTGGGGGCATCCTCAGTTCTCCTGCGAATATACCCAAACCATCTCAGCCTGGTCTCTCTCATCTTACCCTCGATCGGCGCTACCTCTAATCTCACACACACACACACACATATATAAAAGACGCACATTAATTATTTTCTAACTAGAATCAGTGATCAACAGTGCCTACAACGATTGTCAAGTGTTGCTCGATGAGGAACTAATAGTGTCACAAAAATTGTTAGTTGTATATGTAAAGGTAAAGAGTTTTAAACGGAGGAGTTGGGTGGAGGTGTATATAGCATCAACTGGTGGAGGTGGGATAAAGAAAGCGTCGAGTTATTCTAGGAATGTATAAGAGAAGAGGGGTTATGGGCATCGAGAGTTAATGAAGTTAATAGGTCGGAAAAGATGGTCGATTGTATTAGGAGAGTGGCTAGGGACATTTTAGGAGTTCCCCGCGGAGGTGGAGTCCGAGTAAGAGGGGCATGCTGGTGAAATGGTGTAGTGAAAGCGATGGTGAAGGAGATACACCATTATTTGAAGAACCAAAAAACCGACTATGTGTGAATATTAAATATATTTTAAAACAAAATACGTACCCTTGTATTAATTATCAGTTTGTAAATAGATAAAAGAAAAAGTTAACTAACACAAAAGAAAAAAAAGCCTTCAATTTGTTATTTTTTTTATTGATTTTAGAGAGGTAATTTGTTAACTTAATAATTAATTAATATGCTATCAAAATTGTAAAATGATAAATATTATAAAAATAAAAACTAGTTAAAGCGATAGATAGGGGCGAGGGAGTTTAAACTTGGCCTTTAACAAAGGAATTCACACCTTTCACATTTTGCCTCACATGTCTTCTTTCTATTTGCTAGTGTTGCTCTCTTTCACTCCTTCTCTTGTAACTTCCACCCTACTTAGGCCCTGTTCGGCGGTAGCGTTTTTGATAGCTTTTAACGTTTTGACTAAGTTAAAACACTATTACATAAATTTTAGGTGTTCGGTGAATTAATATTTTAGAGTAGCTTATAGAGTTTTACACAGCCACTAACGTCTGGAGATTGAAGGGTAGCGTTTGAGCATCTAGATCCATAAATACCCTCAGCCTTTACATCAATTACATTATTACCAGTGCTATAAAAGACCGTGCAATCCTAATTCCACTATTTCTCCTTCTTCAGCAGCAAGCTTCATTCAATATGTTCTTTCCCAATCTCCATTTTTTATGCAACATAAATAAGCAAACCCTTTTTCTAAATCATTGAAGGAGAAATAACTAGCCTTTTAACCACAGTAAGATAAGTCTCTTGGTGAATTGCAATTTTTTTCTGTGCTTCCCCAATTTCCCCAATCTCAATTTGTAGGGTTTTTCTTTCATTGCAATTGATTGGTGAATTGTTATGTTGATACCTTCAATTTACTCTCATAGTTATTTGAATTCAACCTATTTAAAGTTTGATTTTTGTTAGAATAATTTTTTTTTGAGTTGGATTGACGTGCTAAATTAGAGTTCATTAATTTTATTACTCAGAGTTCCTTACAATAATTGACATGAAATTGAAGGCAATTGAACTCTGTACAATGATTTTGCCATCTAGTTGTATATTTGTGCTTTATTCATCAATGGAAGTCCTCCAAATCTACTGTGCATTGTCTTCTTTGCAAATAAATATCAGTTGTAGCTAAACATAGTATTCCTATTATATAAAATTGAGATTAGACCGATCATATACTGAGGACACATAGCAATTAGTCAATTTGAAGAAGCAAATAACTCCTTTTATTCTTTAGAATTGGAATGCATATGATAAATACCAACACTTGAAGGAGCAGGTCAAATTAGCAAGTCTCCAGAAGCAAGTGATTGGAACGAATACTTTTTCTTTGAGTTGGGTTAAATGAATGTTGCCAATTGTTTATAAAGCAATGTTTAAGTTCGTCATATCAGTATCAAATCCTCCGCACAGTAGCAATAATATTAACAACAATAATTATGTCTTTTTTGGTCATTTTATATTGACAAGTTAATTTGCCCACTAATTTTACCGAACGTATTCTTTACAAACAGCTACTCAAACCGCTAGCAGCTATTCGCCAAACCCTAACCGCTATCAGCTACATCAACCGCTATCTGCTACCCCAATCGCTATCCACTACTGAATCAACTATTTTTGCCGAACAGGGCCTTAATTAGTATATTCTAGATACGGAGTATTATTTTGTGGTCTATAAAATAATAGAGTTACAAATATATCAGATATATAGAGTTGTAACAAAGAAGTTCTTATGATAATAAAATTATTTCATGAATATAGATGTCCATGCAAACTGATTGATCACGATGTTTAAAAAGATTTGGGATATTGGAGGACAATATACTGACCTTTGGGGTATTGGATTGTAATATACTGACCTTTATTATTAGATAACAATACTCTTGACCTTTATATTTAGGTGAGATTATTATACCAACAGTGACTAAGGGGGTGATGACTGGTTAATTGATCTCGATTCTGACGTGACAGGCAGAGGAAAAATAGTTGGTCATTGCCCAATAACCCCGTTAACCCCTCCGTTTTTCTCACTAACCCACGTTAAAAATAAATTAACCCCAACGCAGTGACTAATGGGGTGGTGGACCGGTCGTCATACTGACGTGAAATACAACCAACTAATGTATTGTAATGTGGGTTATTGGGAAAAACTAAGGGGTTAATGAAGTTATTGGCTTGGGACAGTTTTTTTTTCCTTCACCAACCATGTTAGCACGCATGGAGACCGGTTCACCACCCCCTTAGTTATTGTTGGTATAACAATGTCACCTAGGTATAAAGGTCATGGATATTGCTGTTGATCAATAGTAAAGGTTGATATATTATCATCTAAAAAATCAAAAGATTTTACAATGATCTGTGTTGTATGATATAAGGACACAAAGTCTAGTAAACTCTTATTTGCCTCCTTAGATTGGAATGCTAGCTTCATCATGGTTAAAAGTTAATCTTTTTGCAATGTACAAAATTATATTAATTGAACAATATTCTTATACCGAAAAAAAAGACTAATAAATCTACAGTGCGATAAAATTAGAGTTGTCAAAATTTTTTGTCCAACTTGAAAATTTTGATCCAAAAAAAATCAGGTATGAACATAATATTTCTCTTTTTTCTATTGTCAGAACCCGATTTTGACCCGAATTCAGTTCCATCCAAATTGTCCAACCTGGTCTTACCTGAATTAAAATCGGGTCTGGACATAAATTTCTTATCCAAATTTTAACATTGACCGACCCAAATGTATTCGGACCTAATTTTTTGCCAGCACAAGATAAAATGCAACTCTTAACGTGTAAGAACGAAAACTTTATTTCCATTAGTATTGTGTCTTAATCATATATTGTACTACATTTACAATGCATCGTTGGATTGATGTAAAATAGGAGTCCCAAATACACGAAAAAAATGTGCTCTCTCTAGAGGGTCTTTTAGCTATAAAAAATATATTTCAATTTTCAAGTTATGTTGCACATCAATCGTAATCTAATTAGTAATGAATTGTCAATTTGAAACATTAATGTTTTTGTTGCATATTTGACGTGCATTAAATTGTTTGCTAGCTAAAAACGATACTAATTTATTCTATTTTTGTTCATTCATAAAATTAAAATTATTTATTATGAAGCATATATTTTGAGCAAATGTAATACGTATTATAGGATTAGGAACATGAATACTTGCTTGCCTTTAGCATAAATGTTTCTCTTTTTGTTATTCAAAAAAATTAAGCAAATAAATAAATGATAAACATTTTGATGAAAGATGGTTATTAACCATCTTGCATTCCACCTAAACCGCTCATAAAGTTAAATGTAAGTATCTATAAATTATTATAAAGCAGGTATATTTCATTACTTTGAGGGTTATCACAACTTATAAACAATTTAAAAATAATTATTTACTTTTATTTTTTCATAAATATAAAATTAAGCATAAAATGTGTATTTTTTCTACTATGATTGATAAAATTATATTATAATTCATATTTTTTTGACCAAGTTAATAAGTACTATACTCTTATAGTTGATAAATATATATAATTATTAAAAAAAATATTATTAAAAATTACAAAAATGTGAAATATGGACAATTTAAGATATTTACTGAAGCAAGATGTATATCATTATCCTTTTCATATATATTTTGGATTGACTCATTTAACATCGAAAGACAACAATATAAACATAGTTAATGAGAAAAAAGATGAAGCCCTAAAACATTCAACCTAACCTAGCTTGAGTTGTAAGAAACGATAGTTACCACTAACAAGTTTGTGTATGACAAAACAAGCTATGGTAAAATAATAATAATAATAATAATAATAATAATAATAATAATAAATAAATAAATTGGTCATAAGATTTTGAAACCATCTCAACCAACACCTTAAGCCAATGATTATTTCTTCTAGTTATTGGAAAGTACTATAGGTCGCATACAAAACTTGAAGTGTGCATGCTGCAAAGACATTCCAGCACTGCTAGATCAAGCTTAAGCTAATGATCGATTGAATGTCAAATGATAGTTTTGTACTCTACCATGCACATCCCCTCACACTAATGTCGTCCTTTGTTCTTGAGTGTGGATACTGCAAAAATCGTTTGCACAAATAAACATGAATGTGGATGCTAAGATCTGAACCTAATACATAACACTCAGTCTGTGAGCTAATCTCAACCAAAAATTTAAGTTAATAGTAGAAGGTCTAATGATACTTTATACTCAATCAAACAATTAATTATCTCACTATTAGTAGAAATATTGTATCTCAACCCTTCTTATAAATTGGAGCATGTAAATTGACAATGATGAACTTACTCTTCATTGTTTGATATTTTTCTTGTTCCAACACTTTTGTAAATATTAGATAGAATCACACCAAATTGCGAATGGAAATATTTTGCAAGATCACAAAAATACTTTCATTTTACCACGTAAATCGCAAGAAAGTACGTACATTAGATGTCCACGATCCTTTATGCTAAAACATACATGCAAATATGAATGCAATGAATGGTTTTGAGGCCTCGCCATGTCAATCTCACTACTAGTAGGGGTGAGCAAAACTGGGTATTCACTTAAAATTTAAGGATCCAGTCCTGAATTCATTAGTAATGGATCTTAATTTTAAGATCCAGTTCCAGATCCATTTCAAACTAGATCCTAAAATTAGGATCTAGCCCCGGATCCACCGGGAATGGATCCAGATTTGGGTTTCCGGATTGGAAACTAACTAATGTTGTCCAAATTTTTATACCTACGTTGTCAATTACAATTTGGGGATTTCAATGATATTGATACACTTAGTCACTACTTTCAACTTCAATCTGGAGAGGTTTGAAGGAGAAAAAGGTTTGTGGCAGTGAGGGTAGAAGGAGTAGCGAATTATGGTATAAGCAAAATTAAGGTTTCTCAACATCTTTGGAACATGGATCCAAGAGTGGAATTTGGGTTGATTGAGTAGCTGTCTTCACTTAGTTTTAAGACCTAAAATAGTTTTTGTATTAAGTAATTATATGGATTCTGGATACTGAGTCTGGTTCTGAATCCTAGATGCTAGGATCCAATCACGGATTCATTTACAAATGGATCCTAATTTTAGGATCCAGATAACTAAAATCCAGATCCAGATCCACCGGATCTAAAATCTAATTAGTTCTAGATTTGGAGGGTACACGATTTTTCTGTTCACCCCTAACTACTAGTAAGAAATATGTCATCGACAATTATAACATCAACATGTCATTCAACTCGAATTGAAAGTTCAAAGAGAAAACTATTTTTGTTAGGCATATATTTTGCATGTTTTTCGAATGATAACAAATTAAGGGTTTTTTTTTTTAAATGGCAGGGCTCTTAATCCTTAAGTAAGATTCAAGGTTATTTCAAGTGTGTTTCTACATACTCTTGAAATGGTAGGGGATTGTTGAGATAATTTCAAGATTATACGTGGATTATAAGTATGTTGGAACTATGTATGGTAAGGAACATATTAAGACTTATATATTATGAGTTTAAGAAAATGGGAAGCAAGTCCAACACGGATCGTGGCATGCTTGACATGGACTGTGTTATCCTGGACACCGTTAGTGTCAGACACCTATGTTTTAATAAATTTCCAACAACTATATAATATGGATGTTTATTATATAATCTCTACTAACCATATGATATTTGATCCCAACAACTATATTTCTAACATAGCAACGGGTCAATTGAATTGATGAAGGTCATGATCCTCCTTAAAGACCCTCTTAAAGTGGGTAACGTGGATTAATCCTATAGGGGTTGTTGGATATTCTCAGTAAATTGAGGTCATTAATTTGCAAGCTAGCAATTTGAGCATCATCTCCTCTAATCACACCTCTCTTTTGTTTAGACTGTAACTAGGGGTGAGCAGAAAAATCACGTACCCGGATCCAGATCCAGAACCAGTTTGATCCAGTGGATCTGGATCCGGATCTTGGTTATCTAGATCCGGGACTAGATCCTAAAATTAGAACCCATTTATAAATGAATCCGGGACTGGATCCTAACATCTAGGATCCAAAACCGGACCCGATATCCAGGATCTGTATAATTACTTAATACAAAAACTATTTTAGGTGTTAAAACTAAGTGAAGGCTCCTATGCAATCAGCCTAAATTCCACTCTTGGATCTATGTTCCAAGCTCATGTGCTGAGAAACCTTAATTTTGCTTATAACTTAAGTCGATACTCCTTCAATTCTCACTGCCACAGATCTTCTTCTCCTTCAAACCTCACCAGATTGAAGTTGGAAGTAGTGACTGAGTGGATCAATATCATTGAAATCTCCAAAGACCAAATTGCAGTTGACAGCGTAAGTATAAAAATTTGGACAGTGATAGTGAGTTTCGAATCTGGGTACACGGATCCGGATCCATTCCCGGTGGATCCGGGACTGGATCCTGATTTTAGGATCCAGTTTGAAATAGATCTGGGATGGGATCCTAAAATCAGGATCAATTACTAAATGGATTTGAGACTGAATTCTTATATTTTAGGCAGGTACTCAGTATTGCTCACCTTTAACTGCAACTATACTTAGGTGAATCAAGTAAGAAACAAGTCTTTTCTAGTATTTAAGTAAAGTCTAAGATACATTTAAATATTGACGGCATAGTCTTAAAATAAGTATGTTCATCCATAACATTAGTCTCTTCCAAATGAGAATTTCCATTATTTATATATCGTTTATCTCCCCTTCCTCCAACAGTAACAAGGAACTCATGGTTGAAATCCGTTTGATGCAATTTCCAACTTATTTATGACCTCAACTGTTAGAAAACATTTTATACTCTTCATTTTGTTCAATATTCATTGGGCGACATGAAGAGCTTGTTATGTCTATTGTTGAACACCATAGATTTGGGCGGGTAGTGTTGGAGTGCTATTTGACACATTCGATTTTGATCGAATAAATTTGGGCTAAAAGTCTACTAATTATTGAAAAAAACGAACACCATAGATTACCAAACATGCTTGGTTGAATAGACCCGTATGAGCTGTGTTTCATGATCGATCAGTTCATTTTAATTAACTAACATCTTTTTCGATGGTAAATGTTTACTTCTCGATGGTAAATCTTTATTTGTATTAGTCCAATACGGGGGTTGTAGACGGAAAAATCTACTCCCGTCATTCTTTTTAGGTTTTTTGCCACAAATAATCCGTATTGAGGGCTTGTAGGAATAATCAAAGTGAGCACCATTGGCGATCTGTATTTTTCACTATTTTTCATAATTGATCAAAATGGATTTAAGATGGAAAGTCGACTTGGCGACCGAAAATTTCCTTTTTGAAGTATGAATAAACATACTTTCCGGTCGCCACGTCGACTTTCAGTCGGAAATCGACTTCTGAATGCTATGAGAAAATAGTGACAAAGTATAGATCGTCGATGTCACTTTGATTATTCTCGACATGCCCTCAAGATGATTATTCGGGCAAAACCCCTTCTTTTTATTTTGCCCACTTAGTTTTTTTTTTTTTTTGTCCCATATTATTTATCACATTTGTATTTTCAATAACAATTTTACTACTTTTATCATTAATTAATGACTGTGTAACCAATAATTTAACAGTAATTGAGGGTACTTTATATCATTTTGTTTCATTCTTATTTAAATTTTCATGTTACATTGATTTCTCCACTTTCTTCCGAACTGACAAATAAAAAAGGAAGGATGGAGTATTTCTAAATGCATGCATGTATGATCTAAAACTACGAGGCTACTGTTCTTTTATGCGGTATTCTGCGGTATGACGCGATATAGTGTGGTGAAATTGTGGCGGGTTGTGGTGTAATTGTGGCAGGTTATTGATATGTTATGGTGAGTTTTTTTTAATATATATAAATATTGTATTGGAAATTGTGAAAAAGTAATTTGTGGTGGTTGTGGTGAATTGTGGTAGAATGGTATTTTGTGGTGTGTTGTGGCAAACTGCGATAGACTGTGGCACCGCAATTTGCCAACCGCCGAAAAGAACAGGGCCTAATACTAGGCGTATGGAGATTTTTTCTAGAATCCTCCAAATCCTCGTTTCTTTCTCCAACCCATCTGCATCTTAATTATGATGTTCCTTTTTTCATGGTCAAATTCTTTACGACTAATTGAACAAGTCAATATATACTAGTTGATCAGACCAACGACTAGATACATAGGTCGACTATTCTCATTTTAGGGTGTATTGTTGTAAGTGAAAATCAATTCATGAAAGTGATTTTCCTTGTAAAATGATATTTTTTGGGAAAATAAGTTTTTAAATGGCGTTTTTATCTGTTAGGTAGACATATAGATATATCTATTCTAAGTTGGATGAGAGAGAAAGAGGAGTCGGGTGAGAGCAGAAAAGCTGGATGAGAAATGTAATGTTTCCGGTAGAGATAGTAGTGAATGCGAAGAACTTAGGCCACAAGAGTAACATGGACCAGCAATTAGATTTTCTTAACGTTGGACTAACGAAAATAGTTTACAAATGGAGATAGGGAAATGATTTTTGCGCATTCTTTGGTTGCCAAACACCCAAAGATGGGAAAATCATTTCTTGAAAAATAATTTCTCCCCACCAAACACACATTTAGTTTACTTCACTGTTTTCTTTTCATGTGCTATATATACTCCCCCAGTTTCATATTAATTCTCGTTTTTTAAAATTGTGCAGTCAAATATCAAAAGTTTTGACCATAAATTTATCAATATATATAATGATTTGCTGTTAAAAAATTACAACTATTTGATTTGCAACGAAAAATACTATCATAGAAGTATAATTTTGCAATTGGTGATAAAATATCAATGAAAGAGCGACATTAGATACCATATAGCCTACTTAAGTGACAATTAATATGGAACGGAGGGAGTATTTTTTATTGACTATGACCTTCACATGATATATATCAAAATGTATATTCCTTGCAAAAGCTGACCCGACCCAAGATCGATCCGATTTTTCAAACTTAAAATACAACAAATCCGAAATACGGGGTATATTAAACTCATTCCGCCCGAATTTACAGGTATAAAAATGCGTTTATTTTAGGGCTAAGTCAAGCAAATTTAAAGGAGGTTCCAAGTTAGTTAGGTAGATGTGGCATTTATTGGAGGGTTTAGAAGAGTCTTTCAAAAGAAACCAACAAATTAAATTAAAGGACCCTAACTAGCTACTTGATTGACAATTGACATAGATAGTAAGGGTCAATGGACCAAGACAAGGGAGCAAATAGGATGGCAACCACAACCGGAATGGACCCAACTCATAAATTCAAATATATTAGTACTTAGACCCGTGCGTTTTACGGGACGCAAGTAAACCACGCGTATTGTTGAAAATATTACCGAGGTTATATTTAAAATAATAAAGAAAAAAAATAATGAAAAATAAAAAGAATAGTTTTCTTATTTAAAAGAATAAAGAAAAAGAATAGTACATTAAAAAAAGGGAAAAGAAAAAAGAGTCATCAATGCAAACATACATATTAATGCACTCATTGATATTATATGATTTTTTTTAAAAAAATTAAATAGAATCAATTATATATTTCCCAAAATGTCCTCATTAAATCAACATATTTCGATCCTCACCCTTTGTACCCAGAAATATATATATATATTTTATTTTTAAAAAAAAACGGTAAGTCAATTCCATTACAAAACCAATCAGTGTCCAAAACACAAGAGAAGGGGAAAACAGTTGAGTTCCCCCAACTATCAAGAAAACAAGCAGTACCAACCAAAATACTCAAAACAAATACAAAAACTCATCCAGTATCAACTGGATCGAAAGATAACATCTTGAGCTATAAACATAGTAATCACTTTGAGATCTCTCTCCAAATTCTGGAATGCACGGCAATTGCGTTCATGCCAAGCATGGTAAACAATAGTTGCAAGCATGAGAGCATGGGCATTCCTTTGTTGCTTTCGAACCCCGTCCAAAACCACTTTGCCATCAATAATATCAGGCATCTCCAGACTTGATGACTTGTAAATTTCCTCAAACAGTAGCTTAGTGAAACAGCAAATAAAGAACAAATGCACATTCGATTCTTCCTGATCTTTACACAAAAAACACCTGTTTGCAAGATTGCAACCAAATTTTTGAACCCTATCCAAGGTCAATAACCTGTTATGCATAGCAAGCCAAAGAATGAAGGAGAACTTTGGAACACTCTTCTTGTGCCATCATACAATGCACGGGCTTAAAACTAGTTATATCAATAGCTTTGTAGGTAAGAGCAGTATTAGACAATCAACATATTCATGACAATATTTAGTCTTATTTACCAAGTAATAGTAACTACATAACAACAAACACAAGGATGAGCCCAAATTTGTTTACAAATTCCTTGACAAATATTACATAAGATGATAGACTTTCAATCACAAGTACAAGCCATGGTTTTGACATGTTCATTCTTGTACATGCTCCAAAGTGTGGACATTTTGGTATGTATGAAGTATATCCATAAACTCTCCAGTAGCTTTTCGGCTAGCTTCTAACTTAGCTAAGATGGATTTTGATAAGAATGAATTACACTCTCTTTTTCTTTGTATTGCTCTATACTTCGAATAGATCAAGAGATTCAAGCACTCTACGAGCTTGTATTTGCAAAGATTCCATCCTCTCCTCCGGTTCAAGAGTTGAGCTCAACTGACTAGCTGCCCATATCAAAGATGAAGGTTTCTCACCCAACAGACGTCGTATGTCACTATATATGGTAGCCATCGCCTGCATTTCTCTCGTATCCACGTGCTCGATGAGCAATAGCAAGAATTCTGCACATTTCATCCTATGTCGAAAGGACGACATCATTAGTTATGTATTAATTAGGAATGATTACAACAAAGATTGAATATTTGCATATCAACCCTAAATATTACTGCTAAAATCTTTTATGAATATTTCAACTTGTATGTTAGATATGCTCCTTGAGAAAAGTGATGACTAATTTACTTAACGATGAGGATTCAATTAACCACTGAGAGTGAGGTTGCTACATCTTGCATGCAAATATGCATGAAAACTTAAAGGAAAAATGCATGAACTTAAGCAAGATGAGCAAAGAAAGAGGGGTCATCAATACTTTCTTTGACGTTTTTTTTTGCTGCCTTTAGTGTTTTGTTTATGTTGGTTGTATCTTTCAGCTATTTTGATATCTGGTTTACTGTTTTTTATTGCAGTTTTTTTGTGAATTGTTGTAGCATCTTTGATGCATCTTTAATTTCCTTTGTGATTTAATTATAGAAAAAAGGGGGTCATCAATCATCGGTAAAATTGAGAAGGATATACCTGATGTTTTCATCAACTTCTTTGTTTTTGATAAGTGCTGCCACTTCCTCAATGCCATTGCAAGCTTCAAAATCCTAATGAAACGTTACATAGTGCAACATTAACTTAGAGTCATAATAAGTGGTCGCAAAACTGACAAAAGCAAAGAGTTATCCAACTATTATGAGACGATGAGAATTATAAATTCGAGTGAAAAAAGATTCAGGTACCATCTGATTTGAAGTCGAATCCAATAGCAAAGCAATCAAAGCCCCCAAACACGCCCCTTGCTCTTGTACACCTCGACTTGACAGTATATTCATCATTACCTGTATATAGTCAAACATTTTAAAGTTGGAAAGAAAAGGAAAAATTGTATATATTTCATTACCATGTTTATTCTAGCCACATCTCAATTTATGGGGTGTTTGGTTGAGAAACTTTCTCGGGAAAATTGGTTAACTTTTCCAAGTTGACAGACTTCTTCATGTTTGGTTTTCCATAATATATAGGAAAGTTTTGATGTGAGACTCATTATTTCCCTCAGAACCTCAGGAAAAAGTTTCCCAATAGAAGCTAGGGAAAATCTTTCCTGTGAAAGTTTTTCCTGGAAAAGCCTTTCCCAAAAAACTTCCAAGCACTCTCTAAAGAAAAACCCCCTCCCCTTCCCATCCTCTCTCTACTTTCAAAAAAAAGAGGGGAAAAAACACCAAATCCTAGTTGCTTTCCTTGGGTAGTGGAGATGAGATTCTTGTTAATTTTAGGCATTCTCATCTTGTGCTTCTTACAATAGAGATTTTGATAAAATTGTTACTACCTCCGTCCCAAAATGTTTGTCATTTTTATAATTCCCACGATTATAATTGTAGGTCCAATGAAGGTTTTGTATTCTAACACACTCCTTCACGCGAATGCCCTTTGGGCTTGAAGCATGGATGTTATAAAGGTCTCTTCCACCTTGCGCAAAAGAATATGGGGGGGGGGATGAAATCCGAACCTAAGACCTCTTGTTCAGGTCTGGCTCTAATACTATGTGGAGTCATCTCAATCAAAAGCTTAAACTGATAGTTGTAAGCCCAATGATGATTTTATACTCTAACAGAAAGAACAAGGAAGATGGAGGAGTTCAATTTTTTCAGAGGAGAATGATATACGGGTACCGGAATAGCCTTGTGTTGATGAGCAAAAAGTGTACTTTGACGATGAACCAAGCAACATCCTTCCAAAACTCGAAGTGCAAGGGCAATTTCAATACTGGTTGAAGGGCTCCTTAACTTCATAGGCTCCATTGAGAATATACGGTTTAGATTTGTCACCTTGTCTTCTTCTGCTTCTTTAAGTGAATTTTGAAACAACACCGGAACCACTGTTTACACATATACATCAATTTACCACAACATATACAACACAGTGTTAGAATATAAAATTATTACTGGACATTCAATCATCAGCTTAAACTTTTGATTGAGATGATTTCGCAAACGATTAAGAGCCTCTTTGTATTGGAACGCAATTAGGGGGAGTAAAGGGAAGAGAAGGAAGCTTATTGATCATTTTTCCTTTGTTTAGAAAAGGAAATGTGGTAAACAATCAAATTGCACAATGGAAATCTGCAGCGAATATAACTATTTAGTGACATCATAGTCAAGTGATATTTGTCATGCAACGCATGAACAAATTTGCATAAAATTAGCTTTTTCCAGAATGATTTTTTAATGCTAATATACTGAACTTTTGGGGTATTGGACAATAATGCACTGAACTTTGACCTTGGACAATAATGCACTGAATTTTGAGGGGTGTTGGACAATATTGCACCCGAAACAAATTTCGATGGTGGTGATCTTATAGGGTGGACCGAGAAGATAAATTGGCTTAATAATATCTAAATTGATTTTTGGATGTTAATATACTGAAATTTTAGGGTATTGGACAATAATACACTTAACTTTGACCTTGGATAATAATACACTATACTTTAAGGGGTGTTGGACAATAATACACCAGGAAAGATTCTGATGGTGACTGATATGGTGGTAATCTCACTTGGCAGGCAGACCATGTAGGATTGTCATCAAGTCAGTCACCGCCACGTGGGATTAGCATCCAAAAATTCCGGATGCTAATATACTGAATTCTTGGTAACTGACTTGATGACAATCCTACATGTCAAATTCAGTGTGTTATTGTACCCAACACCTCAAAAGTTCAATATATTAGCATCCAAAAATCGTTTCCAAAATATAATCTATAGGGTTTTTGGATGCTAATATACTGAATTCTTGGGGTATTGGACAATAATGCACCAAACTTTGATATTGGACAATAATTATAATACACTGTACTTTGGGGGTGTTGAAATTGTTTCGGGTGCATTATTGTCCAACACCCCTCAAAGTTTAATGTATTATTGTCCAAATTCAGTGTATTATTGTCCAATACCCCAAAAATTCAGTATATTAGCGCCCAAAAACCTAATCTATATGAATTCCTCAATCGTTGTTGCAACTTACCCCCCCAAAAAAAAAAGAACATGCAACGAAACACTTGCCAAGGGAGAGTTACAATTAAAGATCATTTGACCAGTTCCCTCATACAGCATCATTTATGAAAAATACAAACGTAGATTAGGGCACGAAATTCATTGTTAATTCAACCTATCAACAAATTTCAATAAAAATATCGTTGGATCTCCAAAAATGCCAACATTAAGCAAAAACGATTACCAAAGTTTTAGGATCAAACTCATGGCAATGAATTAGTTAAAAAAAAATGAAAATAATATTGTAATAGAGATGGAATCGAAAGCGAACCTTGAAGATCGGGGAGAGATTGCGTAAGACAGAATAGTTGGATGCTATGATCGGAATGAGGAAGAGAATTTAGGAAGTTGAGGAGGTAACGAAGGCCGCGGACTCGAAGGAAAGAGAAGTGGGCCCGAGCGTCTCTGAGTCCAACTCGAAGGGCCAAAGTAACCTCTCTATACGCCTTGCGATGGCTAAGTGATCCTACGAATACCTCCATTGCCGCCAATGTTGAGTCCGACTCGATTTGAGATTCTGACTCGGAGTTGCATCCTCCGTCGCCGCCGGACGATCGTTGTGTATGTTGATTTTTCACATTCATCTCTCTCTCTCTCTCACGCAGAAAATCGAGAGACTTGTTAGTAATTGGTTTTTGTTTTTAATTTTTTTGGTTTTACCTTTTTCTTTATAATATTATTTTCTTTTGTTGGAATCAATCTCTTCGTGCACTCTTGTATATGGGAGAATGTTAATTGCCTATATCTGATTCACTCATATCCCACTTCAGTGAGACTATAACGAGGATCGTCGCTGTTGTTGTTGTATTTATTTTTTTTTTGCCTCAAGGCAAATTCTTTCTCTTGTTTCGTTTTCTTTACTCTTTCTTTTCGTTTTCCAATATAGCTTATAACTCAAAACATTCTTTTACCTTTCTCTTCTCGTTTTTCCTCTTTCGTGTAAATTCAATTTTTTCTTCTATTTTCGTTTCTCATTGTTTTTTCCTCACATTTTGTTTCCAATTATATTTTTCCCCTTTTTCTTGTAACATTATTTTAATCTATATCTACAACTATAGCTTTTTGCCCTTTCATTTCATGGATCTCTATTTATATAAACGAATGGAAAAAGAATATTCGAAAATGATAAACATCTTGACATAAGATGTCTCTTAACCATCTTGCGTTTCTTTTAATTCACTAATAAAGTGAAATGTAAGTGTATTTAAATCATTCCAAAGGTACGTTTCATTATTTTTAGGGTTACTATAACTTATAAACAATTTAAAAATAATTATTTATTTATATTTATTTCATAAATATAAAACTATGTATAAAATGTGGATTTTCTACTATGATTGATAAAATTAGGCTATAATTACATTTTTTCACCTAGCTAATAAGTATTATATTATTATAATTGATAAATATATATAATTATTAAAGAAAATATTAACAAAAGTTACAAAAATGTGAAATATGAACAATTTAAGATGGTTAAGGACCATCTTGAGTCAAGATGGTTATCATGGTCCATATTCTAGAGATACAAATGACACTATCAAATGAAAATATACTACAATAAATTGTTGAAATGAAAATACACAAACATTGAAATAACAATTTGCTCATAAATCAAATTATAAATAAATACTAAAATTGCACTCATTTGTAGTATAAGAATGTTGATATAATATAATAAGTACTTCATCCTTTCCTCAATATCTATCACTTTATCTAACTTTTTATTTTCCATAATATCTATTACTTTACAATTCCAACACAATATTAATGACAATATTCTAAATTTACCTCTTATTTTTATTATTACCAATACAAATATATAACCAAAATAGAAATCTATCAATTACTTTTATCATTTCCAATACAATTATCATTTTCAATACTATTTTCTTAAAATCTTCCCAAAACTCAAATATGACAATTATTGAGGAAAGGAGGGAGTATATCATCATTAGTATAAAGTCAACAAACGCATTTGTGTATTCCCATATTTTTAAAAAAATATATATATGAGGTGTAAATGTTTATAACTTTTATTACTTATAAATATTTAGCTTTATTTTTTAAAAATAAAATAGTATTATTGATCTTCTACTATTTTTTTCACTCCTTCTATCTCCTTTTTCTATACTATTTTTATAAATATTTAGCTTTATTTTTTAAAAAATAAATGTGTATAACTATTATTAGGAACTAATATCATTTATCCCCCACCACTTATTTGTAAAAGAAGATTTTACCCCTGAAATATGAAAAATAACATTAACCCTACCCAACCTTTCGATTTTATATTAAATATACTACCTGACCTGAATTATATTAATATTACTCCCCATTTTTCGGCTTGCCCACAATATTGTAGAAGTGGAATACCCAACATATCCCTCCCATGTATTAGTCTTCTCTCTCCTCCCTTTCTCCTAAATCATCACACAAGCAATCAAGCACTCCATTAAACCATCAGACCACCACCTGGAGACAGCTCGAAACAACCCGATTCCATTGCCCTGGAGCACGCTAATCAAGTCCAAGGACCACCAAACCAGAACCATCTTTCTCAAATTTCCGCAGGACTCTGTTCATTAATCAACCATGAAGGTTCACGATTGAATTGAAGGATGTGGTGGCTGGGATAACAACCACCCATTTTGATTTTACAGTTTGTTCTTCATTCAAGTTTAATTAGATTCAGGGTTTTAATTTCGTTTTTAGGTTTTAGGTTTAGATTTTAGGGTTTAAATTTATGCATGTGAATTTCACGTTTATTGCGAATTGAGTTCTTAAATTGTTCATGTTTAAGAATTAATGGTTTGGATTAATTTCGATTTCTAATCTCTTGTTGTTCTTGGTTTATTCAACTACGTTTTCTGGGTTATAATTTTGACTCTAGCTTGTTGGTGTTCTTGGCTTAATCTCAATTATTCTGGGTTTATTTTGATGATTGTTGGTTGAGATTAATCTTTGGGTTGATGAGATGCAAATTTCTGAGTATTTAATTTAATCTTTTATGGGTTGTGCTCAAAAGAACGCCAATATATGTCCTCCCTCTTCCATGCTTAACTGCTCAAGTCCAAATCTAGTTTCAATTATAATTGAAAATACTGTTTTGGACAACCACATTTGATGGAACTTAAGTCAAATTTGATTGTGAAGCCATAGAATTGATGGTGTCTTGGTGAGGATGTATGAAGAGGGAAGACTAGACTCAGCTAGAGTATAAAGGAAAGGTAGAAAGAGGAAGATGAAGGAGAGGGTATTTTTGTCTTTCGAAGTAATGGTAGGGGCATTTTAGTCTATTTTTTATATATGTCTGGATTTGGTAGATATTTATTATAAGTTCAAATGTGAGGTAGGGTATATGTGATTTGTCATACTTGAGGGGTAAAATCCTCTTTTACCAATAAGTAGTGGGGGATAGATGTTATTACTTCCTATTATTAGTCATTCTTTCCTTCATTTTCTCTCATCCTCTCTTTTCCATACTCCCTCACCTCAAGTATTTTTAGTGTGCACCCTCCCCTCAATGACAAAGTTCTAGATTGGTTGTTCTTTAATTTATACAGTATATTTCATTATTTTATGGGTGCATAAAACTTAGTACCATCCTACATCAACCATTCAAGACCTACAACAACTATGAAAAATCCAAATGTAGACAAGTTTTTTTTTTATATACTTGACCCAAAAAATCAACCATTCATGACTTATAAGACCATAAGCCCCATCAAACTACATTGACTCTTAAAATCTTGTTTGGTACATAACTTGTATGCTATAATAGTATAAAACCATTTATGAAACTTCAACAATTATCTTAAAGTGTTCACCAAAGAGGTGGTTAAACCATTTAAAAAATTACATTGACTCTCAAAAATTTTCTTATTAGGTGAAAATTGTGGGGTTGATGAGTTATGTTTGTCATGGGCAGCAGTTAAATATCTCCCCTTCCCGGTCTATAAAACTTGTTGATGGTTACCACTAAGATAAAGACCCTATGAAAGGGCCAAACTTCCGTTCAATTACACATGGTGAGTCTTTTAAAGCATGAGATCTCAAACTTAAATTTCAACAACCCCTATATTATATTATTTGTAAAAAGGTTGGGAAAGACATATTATATCTTTGTCTATGCATTTCTCTACATGATTACTTTGCCAATTATTTGATTTGATTCATGATTGTATTTGTAAAGCCCTCTATTAGAGTTGGGCTTGACCTTGGGCTTGGGCTTGGGCTTGATTGTATGTACTTGTTATGGCTCATGATTAAAAGTGGTCTTCTATGATGTTTGTCTTGGGTCAATAAGCAAAGCTAATATACACATTCTAAAGCTAATCGATTTATAACTATTGGTGCATTTGATTGTTCGCCTGGAAACATTTTTCTAGGAGACATTTTTTCGAGAAACATCTTCCTTGGGCCTCTTTTGGAAAATTATTTACTGAGGCCCCCTTCTTTTATGCGGTAAATTTGCGGTGCGTTAAGTTGTGGAGAGTTGCGGTGGATTGCGGTAAGTTGCGGTAGAAATAATTTTGTGGAAATATATTAAATAAAAAGGTAAATGGTAATTTATGGTATTCTATCAAAAAAAATTGTGGTAAGTTGCGGTAGATTGCAATAACTTGTGGTACCGCATAAAAGAACGGGGTCTGAGTTTGAAAGTGAAATAATAAATCTCACACTAAAAACTTTCTCATCTATTTGCAACAACTAAACATGAAAAGTTTTGTTAACCTGGGAAAGTTAACGAACTTTCCTAGGAAAATTTTGGAACCAAACGCTTTCTACATTATTCAATCAAGGTTTGGCTTAGACAAATTTGTGGGCTTTTCAAATTTTATCAAGAAAGTCCTCAAAATTCAAAACTAAGGTGAGATGTAAATTTAGGCCTCGTTCTTTTATGCGGTACCGCAAGTTACGGCACCGCAATTTACCCAACTTACTGCAACCTACCGCAACTCACCACAAATTACCATTTACCTTTTTATTTACTATTTCCACAAAATTATTTAAAATCCACAAAATTACTCCCACTGCAACTTACTCCAATTCACCGCAACTCATTTATTATTTAATATATTTCCTAATAAAAATATTTCAACACCTATTTATTATTTTCACCACAACTTACCGTAATCCACCACAACTAACACTACAAATTCACCACATAAAAAAACGGGGGCCTTAGGTTTGAAATCAGATCAATTTTGTGAAGTCTATGTGTCATTCTAATCCTCAATCATTGATAAATGTCACAATATCTCCTAAACAAATTCAAATTAGAGGCAAAAGAAGTACAAAAAAAAAAAAAAAAAGTCCATACAATGAACATATTTTCTTAATATTACAGACTGATTGATGGAACTTACAACACTTTCTTTCTCCCTCCTTGTTTGTTTCCACTACTTCCCTTCATCACACAACCCCTTTACAAAGGAAATGCCCATTTCAAAGAGGGCCATTCTAAAAGCTAACATTCTACTTATAGGAATACAATAGCATTACACCAATATTACAACAAAAATTTCCCCGAAAAAAAAATAACAAAAAATATTACACTATCACCCTAGTACTAGTAGGAACCACCTTGGACATTCAAGAACCCCAACTTCCATGGATCAATAATTCATAATCTTATTATTCCCAAATCATATAAAGAATACCATAAGGGTCTTTTTTCGCCCGTGAACTATCTACCTCTTGTAACCCATTGCCACTACCGGGATCCGGACTTTGTGCCCTCGGGTTCCTTTCAAGAGAACCTCACCGAAAGTGTAGCTCCCGGTCAAGGACCGGGGGGTCAGGGTCACGGAGAACTTTCTAGAAGCCCCCGGCAATAGAGTCATTGCCGGAGGGCTAACCTCGATGGCAACCGACGGGCCCATCCTTGCGGTGACCGTGTAGGTCTCTTCTTGGGCCACATTGGTCACCGTCCTGGTCACTGTCTGAGTCCCGGCGAGGTGTGAGATTGTGATCGAGGGCGTGTTGAGATTCGAGGGGTGGCCTATCGAGTAGTTGCAGGGTGAGTGAGTGTAGTTCATGATCTCATGGGCATTGATCCCGGGTGTGGTACACAAGAATCCCAAGTAGTCCGAATACCCTGCATATTCAAATCGAAGCAACATAGTAAGTTATGCTTCTAAACTTATCAACTCGGCTGAACTAAACTAAACTTATCTGAACTTACTCGTGAAAGGAAAAAAAGGTTCAAAAGGAAACTTAGAATGAACTTGCATCAAATACAAATCCCGAAACCCTAACCCTAAACCCTAGCCCCTAGTTAAGCCGTAAACCTTAACCCCTAACTAAGCCCTAAGCCCTAAGCCCCTAACCCCTAACCCCTAATTATGCCCTAAACCCTAGAACCCTAAAAGAGCAGGGCTAAAATGGATGTCACATAACTAACCTACATCACGAGTCCCGAAACCTTAAATCTTGTACCCTAGGCCCTAAACCCTAACCCTAATTAAACCTAAAATATGCTGAAAGAATAGGGCTAAATAGATCTCAACTATAGGTAGGACAAACCTACATCACTAGTCCCAAAACCTTAAACCCTAAACCTTAGACCCCAAAGCCTAACCCTCATTAAATCGTAAAAAACGCTGAAAAGAACAGAGGCTAGAATGGATGTCACAAATCTAGAACAAACCTGCATCAAACACGAGTCCTGGATCGAGAGCAGCGCGAGGATCAACATGTCCGCTCCCGTAATCGAAAGGTGTAGCAGCTACCATGGTTATCTCCTCAGACGATCCGGTGTATTGCTGTGCTTGAAGCGGTCTCCCGGCTCTATCAATCGTGGTGGTTGTGGTCATCAGTGCTGACTTGATTGCCGCCGGACTCCAGTGAGGGTGCTTCTGCTTTA
The DNA here is from genome assembly GCA_029582165.1 of Portulaca oleracea. Taxonomy (NCBI): domain Eukaryota; kingdom Viridiplantae; phylum Streptophyta; class Magnoliopsida; order Caryophyllales; family Portulacaceae; genus Portulaca; species Portulaca oleracea. Next base: position 57,943,852 of record CM055869.1, read on the forward strand.
CCAGTGCAGCAATCCCAGCGATGTGGGGTGCCGCCATGCTCGTCCCCGATATCATAGCAAATCCTTCCCCTGTTAATAGAAAAGGCAATTTTAGGTTGTAAATCGAACACTCTAAGGATAGTTTTCCGGGAAAAAATTTTCTCATGAAAAACTTCCCAAAGGAGATGATCATATATATACACAGCCAATACAGTTACCTTCATAGTTGGGTTCATCGGTCCCATTGCGAGCCCAAGCCGCCCAGATGAGAGACCCGGGAGCCAGGATATCCGGTTTAAGAAGATCCGCGTCTTGAAAGCTGTAGTCTTTTATATTCGGCCCTCTTGCAGAAAACAATGCAACCTGTGGGGCCGACTTGTGAAGTATCGGCTTCCGTCCATCCCCAATGCTGCCTTTTGCTGCAAAGTTCTTTACTCGTCCTGTCCAATCTTTGGGAGTTGACGCCTTGTAGTAGTCTATGAGCGCCTGTGTTCCATGGGCACAAAAATCACATTCAAAATGGATTTTTTTACATGTATATCGTACGAGTTTAAGCTGAAGATTCGCATACAAGACAGCCAAATAACAGCCAAGCAGCAAATGGAGACACAGCAACCGAACAAGAACACATAATACAAGCAAGATCTTATGAGTTTAAGTGTACTCTTTTGATTGCTAAAAATAGGTAAAAGTTTAGTGATAAAAAATAGGTCAAAAGTTTGGACTACTGACGGTTAAAAAGTCAGTTTGAATTATTCTCAATTAATGACTAAAAGTAGGCATTATTTGAGTTTACAGCACATTGGTATGGGCGTTTTGACCAATTCAAGCCTCAAAACCGTGTTACAAACAACATGATTAACTTGGTAATTGCACTTCACCTCAAGGTATATATATATGCAAAAAAAATCCCACAAAAAATGAAAGCCAAGTCGAATGAAGTCAGAAATATTGTTACCTCAGACTTGGTGACATCAGTGACCACAATCCCAGGAATGCTGCTAGGGACAGGATCGAATTTCGTCCCCGGGGTGATGTTTTCAACCACCAGAACAAACCCAACAGCACCCAAACTCTTGGCTGTTTCAGAGACCTTCTTGATCGATGCGGTGCCCACCACAAAGTTGAAGGAGTAGCCACACAGAAGGATGTTCCCCTGCACCTGTCTCCTGTTCAGAAGCTCGGGCCTCTGACAATCAGCAGGACTGAATCTGCCAACTGATGAATCCAGCAGCACGTCGTTGGCGGAAACAAGGGTGTAGGTTCTGTTTGGGTGAGTGGAAGCTGCAATCAACCGAAAAACACATCATTGATAAAAGCATGTCAACAAGACCTATTATTGCCAAGCATCCAAGTTTCGTGCGAATTCAACTTGTAACTAGAACCCTACTAACGTCGTCTGGCCACTCAAATTTAAAATTTCCGTCCAAAATCATGTTTTAGAACTAGGTTTTTGGATTACAACAATCCTAACTTAAAACGAAAAAAGTTGGTTAACCAAAAATACATCGGAAATAAAAAGAAAGGGAGACAACGTAGTATACTTCAAACACATTGACACGGATGTTTTGGTCAATTCAAGTCTCAAAAACCATGTTTTGCTGGAAATTAGTTTGGTTGTATTTAGTAGCAAAGATGAGGGGATATGAAAGTTAAATTGCAAACATCACTGGTATCTTTGCAATTATGAAACCAGATACAAAGGTTACGGGAGCCTAACAATTCATTTGTAAAATGGTGTTACCAAACACTTCAGCTGCCAGACCTCGATGTACCAAATAGTTCATTTCCCAGAAAGGGTAAGATATATAGGAACTCACGCGACAGCCCTATACCGGGCAAGATCTTCCCATTCCCCAAGAAAAGATGGTTCTTGTATCTCCGGTCATCAATGGCAGCAGCGACAGACGTTATCCAAGGACTGTAAGAAAGAACAGTCTTGGGAAACGGGCCACCGTTTCCAGCTGCCTGTGCAACAAAGATACCCGCTTTGACGGCTGACAGAAGTGCTGCATCAAAGGGGTTCAGAAAGGTTGTCTTTGTGGCTGCTGGAGGACTGTTTGGCCCCACTGAGAGGTTGAGGATGTCCACTCCATCATGAACCGCCTGCAAAAACAAAACACGGCGAGTGTCAGTTGAATTATGGAACCAACAAAAACCACAAAAGACTCGATCATCCTGCATAAGTACATGTGAAAGTACCTGGTCAATGGCAGCCATTACATCGGCCACAAACCCTCCAAAAAGTCGGTAAAGGGCCTTGTAGACAGCAACCCTGCAACAAGAAAAAGAGAGAATTGTTATTCGGGTTGCATGAGAAAAACCGAGCGAGTGCATAGGATACACTGCGTTAGGTTTGGTTTGTAGTCTCACCTGGCACGGGGAGCCATGCCACTTGCCTTGCCAAACTCGTATCCATGCAATCTCACAGGAATCCCATTGTTTCCAGCAGCAATGGCAGCTGTGTGACTGAAAATATCGCATTCACAATCAACTAAAGTCATCAAAAACTTGCACATGACAAATGAAGAGGAGAATCAACAACAACAATTGCCAGCGTGGATTCCGCATACACGGGGTCTAGGGAGATCCAGATGTAGCCAGCCTTAGTTTTAGCATGCGTAGTTGCCAGCCGAAAGGAATGGAAGATGACGTGGTATAGACAAATGTTCCCAAAGTCCTTATTTTCATTCAAGCGCGAAAAAAGAAAGCTTAGTGATGTCCATAGGGCCACTACTAGTATCACCATGGAAGCATGATGAACAACTGAAGATTGCTCTTCAACTTTTACATGGGTGATAGATTTAACTAAGTTCAGATTCCATGCTAATTGAATCCTAGGAAATACTTAGGGCACGTTCTCTTTAGCTTACCTTTTCCTTCAAACAAGTACAATTCAAAATAAGGTCAGATAAGTTCAGATAAGTTTAGTTCAGGCAAAATAAGCTGAAAAGAACAGGCCCTTAGACATGTAGGCACACAGATACACACACAAGAGCACAATCCAAATAGCTTATTGCTTATAGAAGGGTTGTGGTCTAACCTTCCATGTCCATCACCATCCATTGGCGAAGCAAAGTCAACCGACGGGTTGAACGCGCCAGCAGCTATAGCCGCTTTGGCAAAATGCTGAGCGCCGACAATCTTGCCATTGCAAAAACTCTTCTTAGTATCAGGATCAACTTCACATTTCCCTCTGTACTTTGGAACCGGGCCATACGGTTCAGCTTCGTGTGCTGCAAAGCTAGGGTGGTAAGGATATATACCCGAGTCTACGAATCCTATCACAATATCCTCCCCTGCCTTGTCGTGCCCGCCTCCCGTGGGCCACACCTCGGTTGGGAGCCCCAGGAATTGTGGGGTATGTGTGGTAAGTCTCTTCACTTTCCAGTCTCGTTCCACTGATTTAACTCCGGGCGCCCTTCTAAGGATCTCTGCCTACTACAAACGGTGGTTGCATAAGATATCTGAACAGAAAATTGTATCCTAAGGCGGACCAAATGTAGTGGAATATGGAAAGGGTGAAATTTTCACCTGCTCTGGCGATACATGGACCGCAAAACCATTGATGAGGTGCCGGTAGCTGTAGAGTTTGGTGTATGTTCCGCCTTGGAACAGCAATCCAAGAAGCATATCGTGTTTCTTTTCGAGGTGGCGTGCATATGATATCACCGCCTCGCTGCAAGATCAAACAAAATAAGCACATAATTCTTCTTATACTAGTTTCACATGTCAAGTGTCATTTCAGGGGTATAAGAAGGTTGGACAAAGTAAGCATCGGTAAGTTCAGGTAAAAGTTGAAAAACTGGATATCCGAAATATAGGAAGAATGGGTAAATTTGAGTTGGGTTACTGTCACTTTTGACAAAAGAAGCTTACACATTGACAAATGAATGTTAGCCAAAGCACAAAAGCTCATCAAGGATTAAGTAAAACTGTTACTGTCAAAGAAGGCATTCTGACAAGGGTGAATGTGGATTACTTTGGGGTCCTTCAAGTGTACCTATTCCTAGCAAAAGCTGACCTGACCCGAACTCGACCCGGTTTTTCAAACACGAAATATAACAAACCCAGAATACCGGGGCATACCGAACCCAACCCGACCCGCCCAAATTGACAGGTCTCAGTGTACGATTGCTTTGTACAACAAGATTGCAATAAAAAAGAACACAAGCAATAATTAGAAGTAAATTTTCAGGTTGGTTCTATTTAGGTCTAGGGGGCCAAAACTAGCATGCCAAATTTCAGGTTTGAGTCAGGTCAAGCAGTTAGGCAGATGGCAAATTGTATCAGACAAATTGGTATGACATACCCATTGGACAAATCATGTTAGACCAAAAACATAGAGTTATCAAGTAACTTGCCACCCCATCTCATCAAAAAAATTTACCTGGTGACATCAATTTTCTCATCAGAATCTGAAGCAGTGGCTTCAAAACCATGAACACCCCCTCTGTAACTCACAACAGGCTCTCCTTCAAGTGTGACAATGTAAATCTCTGCCCTGACAAGAACCACCAACTGTGCTAACAACACCAAACCTAAAAACCCAGATGAAATTTCCTTCATTTTTACTGATACCCACTACAATTCCAGCAGTAAAACAGCTACTTCCTGCCCAAAAAAGACCCACTCAAAATCAGTACATCAAAAGAGTAATTCACACTGACACAAAGAGTTGGTGGAAAAGTAACCCACATTGAGAAATAGCTTCAAAATGAAGATTACACAGTGGAGTAACTTAAAAGAAGTTCCTCCTTGCAAAAAGATGAATTTAAGTACCAAGTAGAATAATAGTGATATCATCACATCAATCATACATTCTTAACAATCAGAATTTGCAGAAGATCTGGGTGATTAAATAAATCCATGAACAAAAGTGAGTTTATATATATACACATATATATAACATAAAGGGAAACCAAAGCTACTCACTTTTTCTTTTTTTAATAAAATGCAACCAAAACATAAGAAATTAACCTCTCAAGCAAAGAATCATAACAACCCAGAACCCCATTTCACATTATCACCAAAAAAACCCAAAACCCACCACAAAAAATTGGATAAAAAGCAAAGAAAACAGGAAAAAGGCAAGATCTTGAAAGAAAGAAAAGAATCAGACCCAGAAATTCTACAAATGAGATTAGAATTTTCCCAGTTTCAAGCTTCTACTCATTCAATCAAAAACCCCAGAAAACTGATGAGACATTGCAGAAAGAAGAACAGTAAGAACAACAAGTAGAGAGAGAGGGAGTGAGTGAGTTTGAGTGAAGTTTTTTTAGAGAGATATAGAGAGAGAAAAAGAGGTAGTTAGGGTTTTTATTAAGATTAATAAATAAAAATAAAAACGCGCCAGACAGGGAAGTGAACGTGGAGGGGTCACAACTTTTTCCCTTTGTTTTGGGACACAGACAATCAGAATCCTACAAAAATTTGTAATGTAATTATCAATACTAAGTTTATTTTTTTAACATAAATAAATACATGATTGAATGATTAAATAAATTTTCGTGTTTTTTTCTCTCTCTACTGTTTAGTCACATTAATCACATTATCTTATCTTGGAATTGTTTGGATTTGGTCTTAGATTTGCACGGATGAAGCGTGATTCTTTGAGGTAGTATAAGGAGGTGTGCAAGTTTGTATGAGTTATGATCACATTTATATATAATATGATATGATGTAGTTTAGTTGTGAGTATGTAAGAATCAGTCTTTTCATCAATTATAATTTATGGGGGAAGATTGTCTACATTGATTTTCTAGACCATACTGTTCTTTTGCGTGTTGTGTTTGCGTTGCGTTACGTTTAGTTGCGGTAGATTGCGTTAAGTTGCGATGGAAATAGTTAAAAGATAATGGTAATTTGCGGTATGTTGCAGTATGTTGCGTTGCGGTTAGTTGCGTTAACGCACACGCACAAAAGAACGGTGCCTTAAACGTGTTTCACCTGAAAAGTTGTTGTTGTTGTAAATGAGTTTAATTATAATTTGTGTTGATATGTATAACAATATTGTTGAAATAATTTGGCAAGTTTAAGTTATCGGAATATTATGTTATCGACGGCAACAACCATTATAAAATTAGCTACATTGAAACTAAATATAAATTATAATTTTGAATGAAAGGTGATTATTTTTGTCATTGATTTTGTATATGTTACTTTTCCTGTCTCGGAATAAAATATCTATATTAATTAGTTGGATTATGGTTGGGTCTAAATGGACCTAAATCCATGTCTCATATTTGTACATAGGGTCTAAAATAGTTTACCTAATTCATGCACATCATATACATAGGTCTAATGTTGAAAGTTATTTTTCTTTGTTAGCTCTTGTTCACACATTTTGCTAACTATTATCATATTTTTATTCGCCCAACAACAATAACAACAAATTTCTAAGGGATCTTATTGTAATGTTGAAAGGCATGTTTGTTACTGGTGTTGATACTTTGAGTACTTTTGAATTTTTTTAGGGTGTACTTTGAACCCTTATTTTTATCAGTATGATATTGTGCTCATTTTCCCGGTGTTACGCACTGTATTCACTAGTTGCAATAAACAAGGATCAAGAAAAAATAATAACAACAAACTCATAGAATAAACATGTTTGGGAATAGTCTAGGAGATCCATATGTAGGCATCATTCCCCTACGTGAACCGATGTTCATAAAAAAACTTTTCAAAAAACCAATTTAGACAACATTAAAAGAAACCTGAATTGGAAAACTTTCGAGAAAAAACTAAAAGGTCAAGAGGCGAAGAAGCTTGTAGAAGTAAAAAGATGCATACATGTATGCTCCATACAGGTAAGGACGACCTAAGTGTACATGGACAACATACTCAAAAAGAAGGCACGAGACTAACACGCCAAAGTGAAGGACATTACCATACCAGCAAACATGACCTTCTAATTACCTTAGGTCTAACCCTCCAAAACCCCTATTTACAGTCATGTTTTCCGCTAAACCAAGGTGCCTCAAATATGTTATAACAATCACCTCAATAGTAAAGTTTTTATATCTCCCTATCCTCGACGTTCAAGTGCATGGATCCTAATCTTATCACACCTCCTGACAACAACATCCTCATTTCTCTTAAGCACGCCAAATCGTATGAGTCTAGTCTCTCTCAACTCATCCTCAATAGATTGTACCCTAGTCTAGCTCGACATATGACGTTTCTAATCCTATCTAGTCTAGTATATCTGTAGATCCACCGATCCTTCCCCATCTTCGCCATATTTAAGCTCAAATGAAGTTCCATTGTCAAACAATACACTTGATCCCTTTTTGCCAGCCAACTTTGATTTAGTGCATATTATCCTCGCTACTCCAATCACTTTGCAAGGCAGAGCCAAAGTATCTACACTTCGTAAAGTAGCCACCTCCGTCTACTAGCTAGCTCTAACATTATCCATTATGCGATATTTAGATTCTAGATATGACATTGTTCTAATTCAAATGAAGAACATGAATATTTAGATTCTACATATTCCAACATCAACCATTAATATTAAGATTTAGGTGAAACAAGTATAGAACATGAATAAAAAGTTAAATGAAGAAATTAAGCAAACAAGATACATACATATTTTTTTTGTTAAAATAACAAATTTTCAGGGTTAAACTTTAACTAATCAAACTTAAATATTTCGGCTTCGACTTGTCAAGTTCATTAAAAATTAAAACATTTGGTTAAAAAATATGTTACAAACAAATTTACTTTGTTATCAAATTAAAAACACTTCTAATTGGCTATAAAATTAATATTTGATAAACTAATTTACTCAATACATTTTCATCATGCATTTATCTAAATAACTACTCTCTAACAACTCTCCACTCATTAAACAACTAGTTTTGTTATAAAAAAAAAAAGAAGTTACTAGTGCATCCCAGGCCCTGTTCTTTTCTGTGGTTGGCAAATTGCAGTGCCACAGCATACCGCAGTTTGTCACAACTCACCATACTTTACCACAAATTATTACTTTTCTCTCTCATCACTTTTCTCTTCTACTTTTTACATTATCTCTCCTCACCTACCCCACATACCAATAACCTACCACAATTTCACCACACCCACCACAATTCCACCATATCACACCACACCATACCGCAAAATACCGCAAAAAAAAAGACCTAAATCCTACAACATTGACTACTCTTCCACCACCAACAACCCATACACACTAAGACATTCTAGAACTACAACACTATAAAACCAAACTTTAGATTTTTACAATAGTCAATCAAGATTTACACTTTACTTTGACTTTGAATGCTTGGTCACATCCAACTCAAAAAGAAGAAACATGTTGAAACCCATTAATGTAGAAATTAATGTACATTAAAGGAATGTCCAACAACCCAAGGGAGAGGGGTAAAGAAAATATGTACTCTTTTACTTCCCTTTGGCAATATTTCTTTCGTTGCAATTCATTAGGTGCATTTGGAGCATGTGCTTCAAATACTACGATTGTTCACTTTGGTTATTATGATTGTTCACTCGCAATATTACGATTGTACACTCTTGTTACTCTGATTGTTTACTCGCAATATCTTGGAGTACATGCTCCAAGTGCATGTAATATATATTGTTCTTCCATAAATAAAGAAGTTATTCTAATTTTATGGATGATAATTCAAAGAGCATTTGGTTTCAAAACTTTCTTGAGAAAGTTATTCAACTTTACCAAATTGATAAATTTTTCATGTTTAATTGTTCAAAATAGATATGAAAGTTTTAGTGTGAGGCTCATTATTATACAAGATTCTAATCTTACCACTATGCTAAGAATACATTATGAGTAGCTATGAAATTTATATTATGCATGGATTCAGTTCTTATTTAATTTTGTAATTTATTTGTACATAATTTTTATATAAGTTATTATTTAAAATTTGGTACAATGTTTCATAAATTAATTTTATCTCTTTTAAGATAACAACCTAGTTAATAAAATATTTATTTGATTATTACATTATCTTAGAACTATACTATAGTAATTTTTTGTCCATAATAGAATTATTTCTTATCCTCAATAATATTATATAGTCATATTATTAGTATAATTCATTATACAATTTCTCTATGCTTCTCTTGTTCCCTTAATTGCTAAGCGGTTTTTCATTTTGGTTTTCAAAATGAGTTTGTTGTTCCATTCTCAAATATTTGTTTTATCTGGCTGTCAAATTTGTCTCTTCATGCACTTTCATGTATAGGGGAATATTGTCTACATTTTTCTACATTGGTTCCCTCAACCACATATTAACCTGACTATATTGAAGCTTTTGGTGGTTGTAATTCTTATGTGATTATACCAACTTCTTAATACTCCTTAATTAACAAGCTAAAATAACCACATTTTGATAGATTAACAGGAAGGAGTATCATTTCCCTGTTGTTCTTTGTTCTTTTATTATCAAATGGAGTATTAATGAGTTGTTATTAAATAAAAAAATTGTAACATTGATATAAATATATGATAATCATACTATTAATAAAATAATAATAATAATACTATTGATAAGAAAAGCATATTTGCATGACACCTTGACACGGGTTTTAAAGCTAATATAGACATTAGACACTGATGGGATGATAGGATACAACTTAAACCATTAATTTAATTGAAAACAACGGCGGAAATTTATTAGTAAGTTTGATTCGTGTACATTCAATAGTCCAAATAGTGCCATCCAACTCTGGGGTTGTTCTTTTGATATGTAAGATTAAGGTTGTGTTTGGCAATAATGTTTGGGGTAGCGTTTAGCGTTTTGATCAAGTCAAAACTTTAATTGCATAAATATTAGCATTCGGTAAGTTAGCGTTTTGAAGAGCGTTTAGCGTTTTAAGGAGCATTTTGTGAAACGCTAATAAAGTTAACGTTTAGCGTTTGGAGTAGCGTTTCATATTTTTCGGTCAAAAAATACCCTTTGTAAATTTTATCTTTAAAAATTATTGATACCCTTATATGTCATTCACATTAATCTGTTAATTGAACCGCTAAATTTACCGAACACAGTTCTCATTTGAACAGTCATCCGCTATCCACCACTAAAATTGTTATCTGCTGCTTAAACCGCTATACGCTACATAAACCGCTATCCACTATCTAAAACACTAATTTTGCCGAACAAGGCCTAAGTTAAGTAAGACTGGATTATATTAGATTAAGAAAGTAGTGTAGGTAAATAAATGTCACATCTTCTGTTTTGTTTTTTTTTTTATAAATAAATTTTGTGAGTTGAATAAAAATTTTAAATATAAATCATCTAAAAGTAAATTTTGTTCTTTTGGATGGTTAGGTTAGATTTAGGTTGTGTTATCTTCTATCATCCTTCCTAAGATTGATCCTATATATCTACAATACATTACAATTCAATTGATCGACGTAGTGAAATCTTCAGGTTGAATTTTACGCATAAATATAATTGAACGAGTGAAACTAAAGTTATATCCATTTATACTAGTTATTTAGCCCATGCAAATTAGATACGTAATCAATCTACTTTACCTTGTTAAAAAAACAACAATCCCTAGGCACTACGACATAAACGAGTTGCGGAGATCGTTACTATCGGTCGTTGGAGGCTTGTACCGGTCGTTGGAGAGGCCGGACGACCGATATTAGCGACTAATGGCTATCTGTCGTTGAATATTAGTCGCATGTGCTTCTATGCGACCGATAGCTATCAGTCGCTAAGTTTGCATATGTTCGATCGCCATAGAGGTTTTATGTTGTAGTGAGGGTAGTACCACTAATATGAGGTTTAGGGATCCAAATATAGGTTAGGCGATCTTCACTCAATAGAATATATGAAGAGGTTGATTCCAATGGGCTAAAGAAAACCTTTCAAATCTGGAAACAAAACCGACCATTTCGAAACCAATTGAAAACCACCCCTTGAGAAACCAAGAGAACAAGAGAATCAAAGAGAGAAAACTTTATACATGTGTGTTCTAAGTAATGAGTTGATATATGAGCGATCTACACATACCTAAAAGATATAAACACAAGAAGAGCATAAAAAACACACACACACACAAAGGTAAGACAATGTGTCCTACATAACCTTTCACACCCCCTTACGCACCTACCTTAATCATATGACGTCAAACACCCTTATTAATTGTTTTGTCCTCTACTAAGTCTAAGTGACTCAAAATGCTTCAAATCACTTCCCGGACATAATTCATGGGCCTCTCAACGGCCGACGCCTATGACATTCTCCGCATGAGAGCATCCACACTCTTTTTTCTACACTGATCATGCTGCTTTAATTTATCATTTTGCATCTTATCTTCAATAGAGATCATAACTTATTGCAGCACACATCTTATCCAACTTGGTAAAAATCTACCGAACTATCTTCATTTGATCTACCACATTCAACATTTAACAATAACCTCTTTATAATCCAACTTAACTACTCCACCTTAATTAATTGTCAATTAAATACTCCCTCCGTCCCAAATAAATTGTCCCCTTTGCTTTTTCACGGTCTTCGATGTTATACTTTGACTATTAATATTTTACATTTTATCTTAGCAAGACTTGTAATATTTTGTTTAAATGAAAGTATTTTTCGTCGCAAATCTAATAATAATAGTTTTACACGATAACTCAACGTATAATTTGATAAATTAACGGTCAAGTTTTATAAAATTTGACCTCATTAGTCAAACTAGGACAAATTATTTGGGACGGAGAGAGTAATTAATTAGCTAATTAATTATCATAAAAAAGGATGTCAAATTCTCAAAGGTAGCAAACCAAGGGGCGGTATGGCCCTTAAACTTTATGGTCTTATTAACAAACAAAAAAATTACTGTTTGATTATTAATTAAATGATTGAATTACAATCCATTGCACCACCTTTGCTTTTTCATGAGAATGTTTAGTAAAAGTTGATATCCAACGCGTTAACATCACTTGTGTGTTGGAATAAAGTCAAAAAAAGGACCAAACATGAAAATATTACATTTTTGCATGACACTGTTACTATTTTCGGCCGCATGCAAACGCTTTTTATGGTAATCTTTTATAAATATAAGTAATAATACTTTATTTACGTTGATTGCTATAATTAAATAGAAATAATGACAGTGAGAGTACAACATATGTATGTATATTAGGTTTTTCAATGTTTAATCGATAATTTCTTATATAAGATTTTTATAAAAAATAATATAATATTATATTTTTTTAGTAGTGTGTTTTTATTACGAATTTGGTTAATGACATTAATTTTATATAATTAAGATACTAACGACTAAAATTTTTGGCTCAACTTTCCAAGTGACACATAAATACTCCCTCCGTCCCTTAATGAGTGTCAATTTTTTTAACTACCTTGTCCCTTTTTATTTGTCAATTTTACATTTCCAATAATTGAAATACCCATATTACTCTTAATTAATGAATAAGATTTTTATTTTACCTTTTAAAATTATCTTTTATTCCTCTCTTTTAATGAAGGGTATACTTGTCCATACATAACTTTTTCACTCTATTTTCAACACACCTAGGTTTTGTAAAAATAGTTAAGTTGACACTTAAAAATGGACGGAGGGAGTAAAACAGAGAGAGTAGTTATTAATGTCTATCCCCTCCTCGTGTATGGAGCTTAAGGATAAATGATTGGTTGAGAATTGTTCTCACTTTTATTATCAATCAAATGTATCAAGCAAGAGATTCTACCATAATTAAAAATCTTTTGAAATATTATATACTCTCTGCTTCACTCAATATCTATTACTTTGATCAATTTTCTACTTTCTATATAATATTTGTTACTTTACAATTTCAATGTAATTAACATTAATGACAATTTTTCAAATTTACCTCTTATTTTTATTATTCCCACTACAATTAGTATATACTACCTTTGTCCCAAAATATTTGTCTTTTGACAAAATTTTGGTCGTTGATTGTTCTCAAATTACAATGAGTTACGGTATGAAATTGCGGTCATTATAATTTTTACTAATATATCTTTCTAATGAGGGTAATTTCATATCGTAACACATTGTAATTTGTGAATAATCAATAGTCAAAATTTAGTTAAATGACAGACATTTTGGGATGGAGGTAGTAACTAAAATAGAAACTTAGCTCTTACCATTTAAAATGCAATTATCATTTTCAATACTATTTTTCGAAAATCTTCCTAAAACTCCAAAGTGATCACAATTATTGAGGAATGGATGGAGTACTATTTAAAAGATATATTTTATTTTTAAAAATGCAAAATTAATATATATTGATCAAAGTAATGTGTTGCAATAAGTAATGTTATCCGTTGAGATATAATTTTTACAAATATTTAATATTGTTAAGCAAATTCTACCATAATTGATTTTTTTTTAAACTATCATAGTTAAAAAGTATAATGATTCTATCTTAGAAAACCGAAATCAATATATATTGATTAAAGCAATTTGTAGTAACATTTAACCATATTTATTGAGATACAAATCTTTTTAACAGATCAAATTTATTTTAGACAATTTTTTTTTTTGAGGGAATTTTAGACAAATTAATAGTATGGAACTTTCAATTACCACGGTTGAAAAAATTTTCAACGATGGTGGAATGGTTTAGGTGGTGTTCTTTGAGTGGTTAGTAGGACTTACTTATGTCGATCCTATATATCTTACCTATTTCTACTTATAATATTTACATTACCTAAAATACCTCAACATACCTTTACCTAACATATTTCAAAGTTGAACGTCATATGTCTATTTTAGATCAACAGTTATTCTTTAACAATCTTCATTTAAGTATCAATTGACATTTTATTAATGAAATTACTTTATTTTAATTTAAAAATTACATGTGTTTATTATATTTATATTTGTTAATAAAGATGCATCCATAGAACATTTCTTCATTTTATGTTTTCTATATTTTTATGATGATTCTTTTAATCATACTCTCTTTGTTTCACACTAGGTACGTACCTTTTAACTTTTCAAGGTCTTTAATACACTCCTCTAATCGTAAATTTCAAACATTGTATATTTTATACAAAAATTATTATGCTATACTCCTGGAAAAGCATTTCACCACAAATCTACCATATTATATTTTAAATTATTGTATATATTCAATAATTAATAATTAAAATTTATAAACATTGACTACATGTGTCACAGTGATCGATAATATGGAACGAATGACATACTAATATTAGGTAACAAATTTAAATATCCCTCAATAATGTATAACTGTTAAGCTTAAGCTAAGGGCTAAGGTCACCGAGAGTTCAATTTTCCAATGATCCACATCAATAGAATCCACACAAGTTGTTGTCCAAATTATAAATATTGTTAGAATTGAAATTCTAGTTAGCATCGATGGTAGTAGAATCAGATCAAATATCGTAAGATTGTAATACGTACACTAGGCGAATGATATATAATAAAAAGTTTTTAAAATAGTTAAAATATTAACAAATATTCAATAAAGACAAAACAATATGATAAATTGTATTTTAATGGATAACTTCGATTACAAAATTTATGTTGTTATGTCAACATTTTAAAGCTAATAATTTGCGCAAACATTGTCAAATTCACGTAGGATCATAGAATGGTATTGTGATTCTAATACACAATGTTTAGACTAAACTAAGATCATAAGATCCTAACCACTTTAAAATTTATATAAGAGTTGAATTGATAATAAAAGCGTAGAATATTAATCATGAATCTATATCGGAATATTAATAAGTATGTTTGTAATTAATCAACTATATATTTTATTAAATCTCAATATGCTAGCAATTAAAATGCACTAAATGCATTATATTAAGGGAAATTGGATTCTAATAATCCCTACTTTTGCAAATTAGATGGCAATAATCCCTACTTTCAATTTGTATTCTGGTGGTCCAAAAAAAAATTATAATTATATTCTAGTGGTACCAAATCCATCACCACATTCTTTTTATTTTTTTCATGCCTACTCCATATTGTTTTTGTTTTTTTGGTTCCCGCCCCCAGATAGGTAATGAAGTGTAGTTATTAAAACATTTTTTAAATTATTTTTTTGAGATTCCGAGCAATTATTATGATTTTTTAAAAAGAATAAAATTGAAAAAATCATAAAAAAATTTGAAAAAAATTTGAAAAAAATTTGAAAAAAATTTGAAAAAAATTGGGAGAAATGCTGTAAATTCATTAAAAATCGTGGTAAAGTGTTATACAAAGTTTTGAATCAAATGCATTACAAAATCTATGATATTTAGGGTATACTCTCGATTATGTCCCACTACAATACAATTTTATTTTATTTTTTATCACCAGAATACAAATTGAAAATAAGGATTATTGTCATCTAATTTGCAAAAGTAGGAATTATTAGAATCCAATTTCCCTTATATTAATATCCATTCAGAAATATACTGTTAAATGGGGACCTTTTCACAGAAAAAGTACTTGGAAACCTTTTCCTGTGTAAAATTATGTGTGAACTTCGATGAAGATTGGCGGAAAAAAGCCATGACATGTGGTGGAACAATTGAATAAGACAAGTCAAGGCTGGATATTAATATCCCAATAATAAATGTCAAACATTCACTAATTAATACTAATTTCATTTCATATTATTTATCCTCTTATAAAGTTACCCAGTTAAATTTTTTTTAAAAAATTGATGATAAAATTTTCATTATATACAATGATTTGTTAAATAACATTACTATTATTACATTCTTAGCAAAAAATATTATCGTAAAAGTATAATATTGTAGTTGTTAATGTAATATAATATAACAAATTTTCAATCAAAGAGTGACATTGTCACTTGTCCTTTAATTTAGTGACAATCAACATAATTCTAATGACAATTTACCTGATTTTCTGAAATTACAAGCAGGGACGAAGCCAGAGGAAAATGTTGATGGGGGCGATTATTACAATACTTCTATTATATTTCAAAAAGAAGTACTCCTCCATTCCATATTAATTGTCGTCTTTGGAAATCGTGTAGTCAAATTTCAAAATTTTTTACCATAAAATTCTCAATATATACAATGTGTTGCTATATAAAATTACCACCATTAGATTCGTACCGAAAAACACTATCATATAGGTATAATATTGTAATTGTTAATATTATATTATGTAAAAAAATATCAATTAAAGAGTGGCATTGGAGACCGTGTGAAAGTCAAAATTATGACAATTAATATGGAACGGAGGTAGTATAAAATATATTTATGCAAAAGGAAAGAAAAAAAATGATACATTAATAAACTATAAATTATAGAGTTTATTCACATATAATTATATTCATTAATGTACTACTTTAATCATGCAAACATGACATGATAATTATTTTATTTCAATTATTTCACTTTATATAATTAAAGTTGCTTTAGGTAAAAAACAAGAGGAAAATGGAGGCAAGCATCAGGAAAAGTTTCGAACCCCTAACCCCTTTGTTGCTTCTAAAGCCCTCCACCACTTACACTACAAACAAGATATATAAATATTCTGTATATTCACTATTAAAATTAAACAGTCCAGGGGGCAATTGCCCCTCCATGCCCTAACGTTGCTCCGTCCCTGATTACAAGTTCTTTACCACACCAAACTTATAAAAATAATATACATTAATTGTCTAACGCAAAAACACCAATTTTCTAATATATTGAAGAGGTCCGGGTTCCTTTCTCCTCACTGGTGGCCACTGCCAAGCGAACTGCGTCGTCCAACTCGAGCCTCGAGTTGCAATTTCCGGTCACCTCGGGAGCTGGGAGGCTCGTCTCGGCCATCCGGTGGATGGGTCCCGGGGCTCCTTAGGGAGGGCCCGTTTATCCCACCGACCTAAGCCCGGGACTAATAAAGCTCGTGGCCAATCAGGTCGCCGTGAGCTCGCCGCCGGCAGCCTCCTTTTGCTCGCGGCGGTGGGTTCGCCGAGAATGCATCGACGCCAGGAGCTCGCCGCCGAGCAGCCTTTGCTCGCCCGAGCAGACGCTCGGCGATCGACATCACGCTGCAACCACACGCAGAAGGCCCGCCGCTCGAAGCGCTTATCCCGCCGCCCGAGCTGGCCGCCGGCCGCTGCACCCACGCACTACCGCCGACGCCAGTGCTCGCCGCTCGAGCGCACCTTTCGCCGCCCGAGCACTGCTCGACGCATCGCGTTTTTTGCCTGTTTTGTCTTAATTCTGGGCTTAGTATAAATAGTCTGTTATTATACTTTTCCAGCAGCTTTGGACATTTTTATGAATATGCTTATGCATTGGTTAGGACTTCCCTAAACTTTTCTCAAAGTCTAGATTACTTTATCCATTAATCAAGTGGTGGTGTTTCTAGTCATTCCTTTATTGATCATTTGGTGGATTTTCCTTTATGATGATCATGGTGGGGTGTTAGGCCTTTGGTGGTGGATTTTCCTTTATCCAAGGTCATATCCAATCCCTTTGGTGTTCCAAGCTTTTGTTGATTATTGATTCAAGATTCTCAAGCTAGTCATTCAATCTCTTCCCACTACGCCACGCTCCATTTGGTATCAGAGCACAAGGTTTTTCATCTAGCTTGAGTTCTCCATTGTTCTTGCTAGTATTGTTCTCTATTGTTGGATTTTGTTATTTGTTTGAAATATTGGTGTTCCCCAACCCTTGTGACTCCAAGTGTGTTGGAGAAATTGTTATTGCTATTGTGTTTGTTGATTTTGATGCATATTAGAGCTTTGAGGAAGAGTTGGAAAATTTGCGCACCCAAGGTGTTCGATAAAATGCCCAAGTGAGAAAAAACACAAAGAACCCTTATCCAAACACAAGCCAACTACAAGAAAACCCCCAAACTCCACAAAATATCCCAAACACAATCCGTCCCATACCTTTCCCTCGATATGGATGGTCACGATGATTCCGATCGAGAGGAATCAAGCCACCGGGGTAGCCCTCAACTTCGGGCCCTCGAGAATCGACTCGCCACGCATGACGAGCAATTCACCTCCATCAATCGAACCCTTAATGCCATCATGGCACGGTTGGATAACCTCGCCTTAGAGCGTCCGGCTCCGCCTCGAGTTGAACGTCCGAGGCGTGCACAAAGCCCAGTCCGTCCTCCTCCCAATTTTGAGACGAGTGACGATGCTAGAGGTTCTCCACGCCATCGAATTCGTCGGAATGTGCATGAACAACCCCTTCGAGATGATTTTCAGGACATTAAAATTGACATTCCCGAGTTCCACGGTACCACCGATCCGGACGACTACATCGAGTGGACCCAATTGATGGATAGGATCGTCGAAACCAAGGAGTATGATGAGCGGAAGGCTTATAAGATCGCAAGTTTGAAACTCACCAAGGCCGCTTCGCTTTGGTTCGAGAATATGAAAGCACAACGGGCTCGAGAAGGGAAGGCGAGAATTTCCACTTGGACCCATCTTAAGCAAGTGATGAATCGCCGTTTTTTACCAAGCACTTACCGTCATGACAATCTGAAAAGGGCCTATGCCCTCACGCAAGGCCGACGAACTGTTGGAGAGTACATATCTGAATTCGAGCAGCTTCTTATCAAAAGTGGCCTCCAGGAACCGGAAGATCAAACCATGATGCGTTTTTTGAATGGCTTGGATCCTACTATCGCTAAGAGGGTCGAGATCCAACCATACTATTCCATGGATGAGTTGTGTAGCTTGGCCCTTCGGGTTGAACGACGTCGCAAAGAAAGGACTCTCGCCAAGTCTACTTCACGCAACTATCTCCCACCGCCAAATCGACCTCCTTTTCAATCGGCCACACCCAAGCCTAGTGAGACACCCAAGTTCCCTGCGACCCCCCGAACTGACAAAGGGAAGGGACTTGTTGTGGCGTCTCCTACGGGAACCACTCGTCAAATGGAAGGAAAGAAATGCTTCAAGTGCCATGGATATGGCCACTTCCAGGCTGACTGTCCGAACCGGCGGACCTTGACTCTCAAGGAGGTTCAGGACATTGACGAGGAATTGCAAGGAGCCCAGGATGAACCCGGGTTTGTTGTCGAGGATGCATACACTAGTGAGGAAGGAGAAACCGCGGCTGTTTCGCGAGACCATGGAGACGCTCTCGTCTTGAGGCGAGCTTTGCATGTTCAAGAAGTCCCTCTTGACAAAGCCCAGCGGGAGACTATATTCCAAACCCGATGCCTAGTTGGGGGCAAGGTGTGCGAGCTCATCATTGACGGAGGGAGCTGTACTAATGTGGCCTCTACATATATGGTCGATAAACCGATTGCCCTATTGCCACATCCCCGCCCTTATTCACTGAAATGGCTCAACGATCACGACATTAAGGTAACTAATCGTGTCTTAGTGAATTTAACCTTTGGCACTAACTATAAGGACTCTATTGTTTGTGATGTTGTCCCCATGAGCGCGTGTCACATTTTATTGGGTCGACCGTGGCAATTCGACAAGAGAACCACTCATGACGGCTCGAAGAATACTTACTCTTTTATCCACGAGGGCAAGAGGGATAAACTCCTACCACTAGCACCACATGAAATATCACCACCTAAACTCGGGCGGGAAGTGAGGCCTAAACACTTGAGTGAGGTGAGCGAGCCCTAAGTAAGGGAAGGCCGTCTTTGCCTCTCCTCTTAGAGGCGAACATTTGTGAGGAAGTGAAACCTAAAAACCCTCTCGTTGCCCCCCTACTTGCTGAATTTGGAGATGTG
Source organism: Portulaca oleracea (assembly GCA_029582165.1). Taxonomy (NCBI): domain Eukaryota; kingdom Viridiplantae; phylum Streptophyta; class Magnoliopsida; order Caryophyllales; family Portulacaceae; genus Portulaca; species Portulaca oleracea. Next base: position 57,963,514 of record CM055869.1, read on the forward strand.
TTCCCCGAAGAGCCCCCACCGGGTCTACCTCCTATCCGAGGTATTGAGCATCAGATCGACCTTATTCCCGACGCTCCTCTTCCAAACAAGGCGGCATATCGGTGCAATCCACAAGAGACTAGAGTTACAAAGGCAGTCGACGAGCTTATATCACGGGTTATGTTCGCGAGTATGAGTCCGTGCTCGTCCAAATTTCTCTTGGTTCAAGAAAGATGGTACTTTCGGGATGTGTGTAGATAGCCGAGCCATCAACAATATTACCATCAAGTATCGGCACTATACCGAGGCTTGACGACATGCTCGATGAACTACACGGTCCCGTATTTTCTCCAAGATTGACCTACGGAGTGGCTATCATCAAATCCGTATGAAGGAAGGCGATGAGTGGAAGACGGCGTTCAAGACAAAAGGGGATTATATGAGTGGCTTGTCATGCCATTTGGGCTTCCAACGCCCGAGCACATTCATGCGTCTTATGAACGAGGTGTTGAGGTCCTTTATTGGTAAATTCGTCGTGGTTTATTTTGATGATATTCGTATATTCGAAGTGAAGCGGAGCATATTATGCATTTGGAGCGTGTTCGAGGTTTTGCGACAACAACGGCTTTACGCAAACTCGAGAAGTGCGACTTTGCACTCCCAAGTCACCTTTCTTGGGTATATTGTCTCGGCGCGGTATTTCTATGGACCCTTCAAAGGTGGAGGCCATCCGTTCTGGCCCTCTCCTCTACTATCACGAGGCGAGGAGCTTTCACGGTCTTGCTTCGTTCTACCGACGGTTCATCAAGGGTTTTAGTACCCTTACCGCCCCATTACCGAATGCATGAAGAAGGGCGTTGAGTGGACCCGAGCCGCCTAAGGAGCTTTTGAGAAGTGAAGTCACAACTGCGAGGCTCCATTGCTGCTCTCCGGATTTCACACAAGCCTTGAAGTTGATTGCGATGCGATGGTGTAGGCATTGGGGCCGTGTTGATGCAAAACCAACGTCCTATCGCTTATTTGTTGAGAAACTTCTGGGCTCAAGGAGGAACTATTCCACATATGACAAGGAGTTTTATGCTCGCTCGCTCTAGATCATTGGTCACACTATTTGAGGCCGAGCCAGTTTGTCCTTCATTCCGACCATGAGGCGCTCAAATATTTGAATGGACAACACAAGCTTAGCTCCCGACATGCTAATTGGGTTGAGTTTCTTCAAGGATTTAATTTTGTGGCGAAACACAAGAAGGGGAGTGTAAATGTGGTCGCCGATGCGCTTTCGAGGAGGCACTCTCTTCTTTCCGTAGTTGAGGCGAGGGTACTTGAGTTTCAACACTTGAAGGAGTTTTATAAGGAGGATGATGACTTTAAATCACACCTCGGTGGTGGTGATGGGCCGTATTTGCTCCAAGATGGATTTCTCTTCAAGGGCAACAAATTGTGCGTTCCAAAATGTCCGTTGAGAAAGCTTCTAGTGCGGGAGGTTCATGGAGGTGGGCTCGCCGGTCATTTCGGAATTAACAAGACCACTGACATGTTAAAAGAGCACTTTTATTGGCCGAAGATGGGAAGTGATGCGGGGACGTGATATCCAAGTGTATTATTTGCCACCATGCTAAAAGTCAGTTCCACCAAGGGCTTTATACACCCCTTCCGGTCCCGAATGGTCCGTGGGAGGATTTGAGTATGGACTTCATTGTAGCCCTTCCCCGAACCGTGCGTGGTAAGGATGCCATCCTAGTCGTCGTTGACCGTTTCTCTAAAATGGCGCATTTCATTGCTTGCGAGAAAACCGATGACGCCACACATATTGGCACCCTTTTCTTCCGAGAGGTTGTGCGCTTGCATGGTGTCCCGAGAACCATTGTGTCGGATCGTGATACTAAATTCATGGGTCATTTTTGGAGGTCTTTGTGGAAGCTCTTGGGAACGAAGCTGTTATTTAGCACGTCGCATCATCCTCAAACAGACGGCCAAACTGAGGTAACTAACAAGACGGTCATTACTATACTTCGTGGCCTTGTGAGTCGGAGTCTACGAGATTGGGATACCAAGTTATGTCACGCCGAGTTTGCCTTTAATCGGTCCCCCTCTCTTGCTACGGGTCATTCACCCTTTCAGACTTGCTATGGTGTCAATCCCATAACTCCTATCGAACTCCTTCCTCTTCCTCTAGAGTCGAGGGTTAGCTATGAAGCAAGTGCAAAGGCCATTGAGATTCAGAAACTTCACCGTCAGATTCGGGAAAAGATCGAGCGCACCAATGAGCTCTATAAGGCCCGAGCCAACAAGCATCGCCGTAACATCACGTTCAAGCCCGGCGACTTGGTTTGGCTACACTTAAGGAAGGAACGGTTTCCATCCCGGAGGAGTAACAAGCTAAAACCACGAAGCGAGGGACCGTTCAAAATTTTGGCCAAGGTAAATGACAACGCTTACAAGCTCGATCTTCCGGGGGACATCGGTGTATCGTCAACCTTCAACATCGGGGACCTCTCACCCTACATCGAGGATGTTGAGTCTGACGTGGATTTGAGGGCAAATCCTCTTCAAGAAGGGGAGGATGAAGAGGTCCGGGTTCCTTTCTCCTCACTGGTGGCCATCGCTGTTAATCTGCGTCGTCCAACTCGAGCCTCGAGTTGCAATTTCCGGTCACCTCGGGAGCTGGGAGGCTCGTCTCGGCCATCCGGTGGATGGGTCCCGGGGCTCCTTAGGGAGGGCCCGTTCATCCCACCGACCCCGGAAGCCTGGGGACTAATAAAGCTCAGGGCCAATCAGGTCGTCGGGAGCTCGCCGCCGGCAGCTCCTTTTTTCGCCGGCGGTTCTGCCGAGAATGCTGGGCGCCAGGAGCTCGCCGCCGGCAGCTCCTTTTGCTCGCCCGAGCAGACGTTCTGGGCGACTGACATCACGCGTGCAACCACGCGGCGGAAGGCTCGCCGCCGGCGCTTATCCCGCCGCCGAGCCTGCCGCTGGCCGCCCACGCATCGCCGCCGACGCCAGTGTAAGGCACCTTTCGCCGGCGGACCTTTCGCCGCCGAGCAAATTACGGGCATTGCGTTTTTACTGCTTTGTCTTAATGCAGGAGTATAAATAGTCTGTTATTATACTTTTCCAGCAGCTTTGGACATTTTTATGAATATGCTTATGCATTGGTTAGGACTTCCCTAAACTTTTCTCAAAGTCTAGATTACTTTATCCATTAATCAAGTGGTGGTGTTTCTAGTCATTCCTTTATTGATCATTTGGTGGATTTTCCTTTATGATGATCATGGTGGGGTGTTAGGCCTTTGGTGGTGGATTTTCCTTTATCCAAGGTCATATCCAATCCCTTTGGTGTTCCAAGCTTTTGTTGATTATTGATTCAAGATTCTCAAGCTAGTCATTCAATCTCTTCCCACTACGCCACGCTCCATATATGCACACTAGTTATAGATGTAAAAATACACTTCAAAGATTCTGCACATATACAATCCATGACACAAGAACACTAATTTCAATTCATTAAGCACTAGTATGTCCCTAAAGTACAGTAACCATACAGCTAAAATACCCAAATCAAATTCTTAATGAAACCTAAGTGTTCAAAAAACTTTATATTCATATTCACATACATAAGAATATTTAGACACTGATAAAAGATTAGTGTGTATTTTATCTTGCAACTCTTGTCCTTATTGCTCCTTTCATAATGAGGACATTGAGCATCTTTTTTTTTGTAGGCCCATTAGCTAAGGAAGTTTGGGACTCGACTTTAGCTCATGGTTGGGTCGCTTCTTCTGCCATCCCTGACTATTTTGAGACTTTTCATCTATTATTTTCCCGAATTAAGAATGCTTCATATTCTTCTTTCTTCGATAGGATTATCGCTCTCATTTGGAGTATTTGGAAGGCCCATAACTCTATTATGTTCAAGCATGAGACTATCCCTACGTATGTCATTTTAGTCTGTGCCAAATTATGTGCGTCGGCAGAGTGGAGGCTGCGTCATCGGTTAGGGATTTCTTTTTATAGTTCCCCTCCTCCATTTGCCCCACTCATGCCTGGGGGCTCGGTGTGGTTTTCATGGTGTAAACCTCCTCAAGGTTCGTTCAAGCTCAACTATGATGGGTCTAAATCCTTGCGAGGTAGCGCTAGTGGGCTTCTCATTTGTGATGCATTGGGCCATTTGATCGATGTGTCTTCCTTTCCACTTGCAAGTTCTTCAATTCTTATAGACGAGGCTACTGCGTTGAGGAATGGTTTTGCCTATGCTATTCAACTGGGTATTAAGGCTCCTAATAATTATTAAGGCTCTTCAGGGTGAATATCATGTCCCTTGAGAAATGACTTCATTGATTCAAGATATTAGATTACTTTTACCCCTTTGTAATGTTGTTTCTTTTCTCATATTTTTGGGGAAGGTAACAGGATTGCTCTTTGGAATAATATTAAGTATGATTAATGTAGAAGGGATGAGAGCACACACGAATATGTAATCTCGTGTGTATAATTAGATTTTCCCTTTTGAATTTATAGTCTATTTGAGTGTTGTTGTTTCGATAATGACGATGCATTTTGGTGGGTATTTAAGAGTTTAACTTTCCGGCTATAGCAAAAAGTCACTCCAAGATCGTAATTTGCATTCGAAAATTGGTGCTAGGTGTAAAAGGAGGGACAAAGCATTGGTGAAATTTAAATGGAGGTTGGTTATGGAAGCTACTCGAAAAGCTAAATCAAATTCTAATGATGATCCTTGAAATATAAAGGACATAAAAGATATTTAAGCGACGCTTCTTCACAAGAGGGTCATGGTAAGAAAAATCTATGGTTTGAAGGTTATATCATCAAGAAGAAGTGATTTTGTTTCTTTTTTCCTTGGTGTGGTTTGAAGTTGTTATGCTTGTTGTTTACTTTAGTGATTTGTTGGTTGTATCTTTCGGCTGTCATGGTTTGGTCTAGTTGTTGTAATTGTTGTTGTTTTGCGGATCTTAGTAGCATTTTTGATGCAGTTTTAGTCTTTAATAGCTTTCAATTATCGGAAAAAAAGTCGTAATGGGCAGTCATAAATTGATTCAAATGACAATCGAAATCAAAAACTTTGAATTCAATTCAATCAAAAGTCCATAATTTGGATAGTTGAAACAAAGATTATTTTTTCAACTTAGAATAAAGCAAAATGCCTCATTAAACATTCTCAACTTCTTTTTTCATGGAGTAGTAAGTACGTATAATGAAGAGTTTATAAATCTTAGGTCAATTTGAATCGATTTCTCTAACTTTAGGTGTAAGATTGCTACATATGACCCCTCTATACTTTGCTTTGTGATAGAATTTTGGAGTATTAGTTTTGGGTTTAAGAAAACTAGAGATAAAAATGAAGGTAGGGAAGAGAACCTCGCAAATCGCATGAGTTAGAGTCTATAATTTGTTGGTAAATGAATGGTAAATTAAAGTTATCTCTACAACCCTAATTCATAGCTTTGTGTTATCTTTCTCTGTGAATTTGTTGCTCTAAATCGACGAGAAAGTGAAGTTAGGATTGTGGCAGCTTTGAGTTAAAATTCAGTTCATCGAAGCTAATAAACATAAACTGCGAAAAGTTTCATTTTGATTTTTGCTAAATTGTGAGAGGAAAAAAAATTGAAAGCTTAAGACAAACACTCGATATTTAGGATATGCATTCAGTGATGGTCTAAAAAAATATACAATTTGTTGAAATTCGAGATGTTCAGATTGTTATTGTCTAATCGTTCCAAGTAGGGATTATTAAAATCCAATTTTCTATTTTATTTTATGAAGATGGAATGTTATTTTAGAAAAGGATTTTTGGATTGTAATGTACCCATCTTTGGGGTATTCGATCTTAATATCTGCCTTTACTATTGGATATTAATATACCCAACAATTTATACCTAAATTATTTTAATGTACATATTCCTATTTAAGTGGTGGTGAACCGACATCAAGGATGACCTAAGTAAGCTAGTATTTGTTCCTTAGGGTCTCAGGAAGTTTCCTCCGTCTGCCACATCATCCATGAGATTGATTCACCGCGACTAAAGTCATGCATGGTAATTGGTAAGTACATTGAAATCACTTAGTATAAAGGATTTTTGGATGATAATATACCGATTTTTGGGGATATTAGATTGTAATTTACCGACCTTTATTATTGGACAACAATATCTCTAACCTTTATCTCTAAGCAACATTATTACACCAACAGTAACTAAACCACCCTTGGTCTCCTTGTGACTTTTTGTTGGAATTCATGACTATTAAACTATAATCGCAACTCATTCATATATCTTGTTATTTCTCTAAGTTAAGTTGAAATATTTAGAAATAATCTATCGTTACTAGAAGATAGTCGTATTTTATTATGTATATATTACAAAAAAAAATAGTATATAGAAACAATTTTTTTAATAAAAAAGCAGAAAAATGTCGTAGTCATAACTCGTTAAGTTGACCAAAAATCGAAATACACCGTCCGTGTTTACCCAGATCCGAAAACCCCCACCCGTATTTACCTGAACTCAAAATAAGTATCACTCATATTTACCCGAATCCGATACATAATCGACATGTAACACGACCACCCGCCAAATTGATAGGTCTATTAATATAAGTAAAGAAATGCTCCCTGAGCGTAATCAGCGGGAGTGTAGTATCAACTGTCAAGTGTCAAAGCATGAAGAGGAGATTTTCAAAGGAAGGTGGAAAAAAAAAACTAAGGCATATATGGTTGAGTTAATTGGGAGACAGACAACCACCTACTCACCTTACCCAATCCAACTCTCATTTGTGGCTCAGCCTTCAATCACCTATAAATATAAAAACTGCCTTTAATCACCTATAAATAATACCATTTTTTTGCTTTCTCCATGCATGGTCCACTTTTTTAATTCCTACATTTTAATTTCTTCTATCTCATTTATTCAAACTTGCTTTCAAAATTCCAAGATCATGCACAAGTAGCTAATCCAATATTGAACGAAAATATATCAATAGTTTTGTTTAAACATGAATAATATAAGTATAACAACAACAATAGTCCCCAAAAAGTCTGCAAAAAGTTCTTTTATGCGATGGGTAAAGTGCGAAAATGACATGGTATGGTAAATTGTGGAAAGCGTGACATATATATTGTGGTACGGTGTGCTAGTTTGTGGTAAGAGTGATTGATGCGATAAGTAAGGACTAAGGAGAGAAAAAAGGGAAAAGTATAGAGAAATATGAGGAGAAAGAAGATTATGGTTGTTGTGGTAAAGTGTGGTATGCCATGGTAATATGTGATGATTTGAGGTTAATATGATAAATTGCGGTAAGTGCAATATGATAATAGAGAAAAGAACAGGGCTTAGATATAGGCAGTCTTCCCCCTATTTATTAAATTTAAAATGCATGGACAGACTGATTGCATCAACGAACCTAAAAAAGAATTTCAAAAAAAAAAACACAAAACAAATTGAAAATCAGTGTAGTATATGAATAATAATATAAGTATATAACCTTCGAAAGGTCTTTTTGGGCAAATATTTATTGATTTCATAGAACTTTGTCATGCTAAAAACTAAAAAGATGTGAATATTAGCTTTACATACATAGATGTGGACTCATTGAATATACTACTATTGCCATTTGTTTACAACTATTGTCCATACTAGCTTTTGGTAAATCAAAGGAGTGAATCAAGGTCCTAGAAAATATGTGTGCATAAAAAAAGGGTCCTAAAAATTAGAAAATATGTAAAAATCTAGGTAAAGAAGACCTATAGAAGGGCATACTATTTATGTCCTACAAAAGACGATGTATTTTGTCCAATAATTCAAAAGATTATTATTAATTTCCAATGTTTTCTTTCGAACTTCTTGAAATATTTTCAAAAGATGAATTTTTAGAATCAAATAATTCCAACGTTAGTTCATGATACATCGGATAATCCAAACTTTCAATATACATACACGAGAATAATCTGAATTTTGGGGGTCTAAATTTTGGTATACTACTACTGAATTCCAATCACTTTAACTCAGTGATATAATGACGTGGTAACAGGCTAATCCTTCGTGACGTATTAAATCCAAATTACAACACACCCTGTCGCCACCTCAATCTTCTACAAAGTTAAAGTAGTCGGAGCAGGTCCTAGTCTACAATCCAACTTAACATCCCCAAAGTAAATATTATTGTTATGTATATTGGAAGTTTGGATTGTTAGTCGCGTCATGGGCTAATATTGAAGTTTTTTTTATAGAGCCCAAAATTGGGGTCATTCTAATCCGAAATCCTTAAAAAATTATAATATTAGGTTAATTTAAGTGATTGGCATTTATTCCCTAAGTTGCAATAATAGGGTTTTTTTTAGGTGGCTCCACATGATATCTGAGTCAGACTAAATAAGAGGTTTTAGGGGTTCAAATATGAAGAACCCCTATTTTATCACAACTTAGCACCCCCAAATGACTTTTAATACGAATGTTATTGGTAAATTATCAAGGAATGAATTGTTTTAGTTTACCCCGAACAAATTGTTAGTCACCTCTACATCTATAAAATGTCACCATAAAGTTATAGGTCTCACAAGAAATTTATGGTGAGACAGTGTCACATAAGATTTACTGCTATTTTATTTTCGCAACATTAAGGGCTTTATAACTATAGCATCCATGTTTCAAGTTCAAAAGGCATTTGCTTAAGGGAGTGTGTTAGAGTATAAAAGCGAGATAATTACATTTACCCTACCTGACATATGTGGTAATAATTTTTGCACACCCGAAATTTGAGAAATAATTTTCACCCTACCTAACATTTAAGTGGTTGTAAATTTAAACCACCTAGGATATATTATAATGGTTTTTTGTGGGATTTTCCGGAAAGTATTAAAAAATGAATAGGAAGTGACATGTTTACCCTTGCTATTAATTCATAGTATTTTCAATTAAAAGCGAAATTACCAATTTACACTTATAGAAGACGACAGTGAGAAGAGTGGAGTGATATATTTCTTTTTTAGATCAACAGTCTTTTCCCCCTTTTCCCACACAAAACAATTGAAGGGTCAGTATTGTCATTTCAATCGCAATCTTAGAGGCAGTTTGGTACTTTCACATAATTATATAGGGGAATTATTGTATTTTTATATCTCCGATGACAAGTTACCGGAATTTGACACAAAAATACACTTTCACTAAATGTCAGGTAGGGTGAAAATTATTTCTCAAATGTCGGGTGTGCAAAATTATTACCACATATGTCAGGTAGGGTAAATGTAATTATCTCGTATAAAAGCTATCATATTAAACTTTTGGTTGAAATAGTTCTACATGGTATCGGAGCTGGCTAGATAGAATTATAAGTCTCAGGTTCAAATCTTAGTCACCCCTATATTTATTTGCACAAGGTTATGAGGCATTTGCAGTATCCACGCTTCAAACATGAAAAATATCACTTGATGGGAAGAAATAGCCTATAAAATCATCATTAAACTTGCAATTATCAACTTAAATTTTGGATTTAGTTGGTTCGATATGCTATCATAACTTTTCATACATTTGTATCATATTTCTAGAAAGCAAATTCATAACCTTTCCCTAGTATAAAAGGGTTTCAAATTTAAATCCCACTACAAATCTTAATATCAAATGGATTTTTACTTTTGGTTGTAAACTAAGGCTCTGTTATTTGGTTAAGTTATTTTCAGGTTTGGATGAAAAGGTTAAGATAAGTTGGGATAAATTATGATTTTTTTTTTGGAAATTGTGTTTTTAGAGTGAATACTTTTTTGGGAAATTGTGTTAGATTTGGATAAGTTTGAATAAATAACGGTAAGTTGGGAGAGTTATATCCAACCTAACCAAAGAACAAAACATAAATTGCCTCAAGTATCCACAGCATTCTTGATTCAAATTCAAAAGGTTCAATATAAATTCTATATGCATTTATGTAGGCACAAAATAACCCTGTTTGTAGGTCACCAATCTTAAGCAGTAAAATTCTGGCTGAAGTAGTTTTCTTTCTGTTTTGCCACATTAGATTTCTGCACAAAGTAAATTATTTCATGCAACATCTCTTCTTCAAATACCAAACCAGTTGAATTGAATCTCATTGACTGTTATTGATTAATGAGAGATGGATATTTTTTTTTCGATAACTAGTGGCCACTTAGCCGAATTTATTCAACTGGAAAATGCATCGGAGAGCACAACAAAAGCACATCAAAGATCGATATTTTGTGATTTCAAAATGTGACTCTTTTGGTAATTAATTTGCATAGATGTTTTTTATAAGCCCTACCAAAAATTTGGGTCCGGTAAGCGCAAGTTGGGTCAATGTCAAATACAGACGAAAAATTGATGTTTGGATCCGGTTTTTTTGGGTTAGATCAGGTCGTACAATTCGGAAGAAATTAAATTTAGGTCAAAATTGAATTTGACAATAAAAAAATAAATATTGTGTATGAATATTCAATCAATGTCAAAATCGAGCTGAACGAAACCAGATTTTTCGGCTTGAACAATTCGGATCAGACAAAATTTTGTCAGAGCTATTTTCTCTCTTCCTGTTTGTATTGACAAATCATTAGTTGGTGACATTACTTTGCTGGACTCATGCACATTTGACATTAATGTTATTAGCAGCATGTATTCTTTTATGCATAATATGTAAAAAAAAAGAAGGACTAAAGGGTCCTCATATTTTGATGTAATTATTTTAAGGACCCTGCATTTTGATAAATAATTGTAGCGTGACATTATCTTTGTTGTAATTATTTATGGGAGACATTCCGATCTATTTTTCGGCGAACAAAACATTAATTGCAGTATTTATTGTTGATTAGGGTTATGTATATTTGACTAACCCTAAGTATTATGACTTAAAATGATATTTGACTTCAATTAAAATAACCTTAAATACAAAAATCATTGTTTCGCGCGCTTTTAGACTGGAAAGTTGGTCGCAATGTCCCGAATAAATAATTATCAGAAAAAGAATATCATCCCATAATAATTTGTCAAAATATAGGACCCCTAAAATAATTACATCAAAATATAGGGACCTGTTAGTCGTTTTTGATAGTATGTATGACACTTTTTTTCTAATACATTGATGCTCTGGGTTTCCTACCATGTCTCCTAATATCATTTTCAGGATCTATAATCATTTTGATAAATCTCTCTTTAGAAAGATTAGCACAGTAATTACAAATAAATGTTACGTTTGGTAGGTTACAATCCAACGTAATCAGTAAAAAGAGTGACTGTTAATACAAGACATGTTCCCTTCCATTGCATTAAACCCTATAACACATGATGCTTTGGGTTTTTTGCATTTTGGACCCCGAACTTTAGGGGTATTTATTTTCTGAACTCTTGGTTTTCAACTTTAATTTTTTGGACTCTAAAGTTTGTAGTTTGAAAAAAAAGGACCCTAAAGTTTCTAGGCTGAAAAAAAAAGTATGTTTCTCGATTTTTCTTTTTCTTTCCATGTTTGAATTTATCTCTCGATTGTCGTCAAACTTCAAGACTAAGGTTAAAACCGATATTAAAGTTATAATAAACCCCTCTTATTCATGTTGAAATTACTTAAACCCCTATATTAAGGGGTCTAAGTAGCTCTGACATGAATAAGAGAGGTGTATTATAGCTTCAATGTCAGTTTTAACCTTAGTCTTGAAGTTTGACGTCAATCGGGAGATAAATTCAAATATGGGATGAAAACAAAGAATGAGTCAGGGACCTTTTTCTTTAGCCCACAAACTTTAGGGTTCTTTTTTTTCAAACTATAAACTTTAGGGTCCAAAAAGTTAAAGTTAAAAACCAAGGGTTCAGAAAATAAATACCCCTAAAGTTTGGGGTCCAAAATGCAAAAAACCCATATTAGAACATGTTCAAAACATATCTAAGACTCTTCTTTTATGTGGTTGGTTAAGTTTAATTGCATCAAATACATTTAGCAATTTTAACCGACTATTTGTTCTCACTTTTATCCACATTACATATAATATATATTGAAAAATTCATATATTTAATAAGTGATATGACTTATGTGATTTGTCTTACTTACAATACATTATTAAAAATTATAAATACTTTTCCACCTTTATTCACCTTATCCATAATTTACCAAACTTAATCACCTTTAATCACACTTTACTAATTTATGAGAACGCAACACTCTGATAATATATATAAGAATCAATGCAATCTAAAATTTAAGTTAGAATCATAGGTATAGTGTAACGCCCCAACCTCATTCAGGTCGCACACATTATCAATGACTACTTCTGGGATCAACGATTGACCCCACAATTCACCACGAGTCCTTTCAGCATAATTCGTCCTCACTCACATATTGCATGGAAAAACTTTCTAGAAGGACACCCATGCTGAGACTATTTCCAGCCAAACACATTTAATTGAAGAAAGAAAGGTCGGTACACCTTGGTGATATAAGTAACCATTTCAATTCCTTTAATCCACACTTTAATCATATACCAAAATATTACATATAATTACTTTACTACATTTCCTTGTACAAATAGCCACAAAACTTGAAGCGTCGATACTGCAAATCTCCTTGTCGAGACATTTCACCCAAAATATTCTCTGAAGCGTCAACGCTGCAAATCTCCTTATTAAGACATTTCACCCAAAATACAATAATTTGTTACATGGATTCTCCTCCTCAGATAGGGTTTTCATTTCTTGGGAAAATCTTTCCCAAAAACCTACCAAACGCATTATTGTTTATATAATTTGTACACTCAACTACGTTTCTTCATAAAAATAGCCATAAAACTCAAAGCGTAGATGCTGCAAATCTCCTTATCGAGACATTTCACCCAAAATATTCTCTTCCTCAAGTGGAGTTTGCAGTTGCAATTGCAACGATCACTTTCAGAGAGCATGTGAGGATTGGATCCCACCAAAGTTGTCGCCATGCAAAGCTTGAACAAATGCATGTGAAGCCACAAAGTATGCCTCAAAAAAAACATCCATCACATTGATTCTAGCTATATTATCTAGATCTCTACATGAAAATCAACATCACATACATGCATTTCTTTATCTACATTCTATCTCAACATCAACATCATTTTTCTTTGTTTGTTGCATATACATAGTTGGTCCAATGCTCAATCCATGCCTCTCCTAAGTCCTAAGTCATAGCTTGTGCTTGAATATTTCATAGACATCTTTGTTGTGCAATTTTGGATTTACCTTAGAACTATTGGATACTAAGGTGACCCCTACATGTAGAGCAAAGGTTCTTTTCTATTGTGTTTTATTGATGGCCACGATGAGGAGTGGCCGTCTGTTTGATATATTCTAAAATCTGTAATTTTTATCCAAATTATATCAACTCATTAAAAAAAATTTACTGGTGGTCGTGGCCACCCTAAGACTAGCTTGGGATACGCCACTGGGCACTAGTTATGGTTATAGTAGTCTTATAAATCAAAGCCATGTTGATTATATCAATTTACTTTTTGAAAAGAAAAAATTATTCGCTTTGTCATAGGAAATTGGAAAGAAATATATAATTCATATTTTGAGAGTGTCAGGAAAAAAATAATCTGAACTTACAATTTTGTTATGCATGAGCTAAACTTTAACCTCTGTAATTTTTAACATCTATCACTTAGTTGAACTCATCCGAAAAGTGATCTGGTAGTGGTGATATTACACGTAGAGCATACTTTTAACTTTTTCTTGAGCTACAAAAAGTTCTACAGACAATACAGTCACCACCATGTCACTTTTTGGACGAGTTTAAGTAGATGATGGATGTTAAAAATAATAGCGGTTAAAGTTACAGCTCATCCATAACAAATTTATAAGTTCGGATTATTTTTTTCCAATATCCTCAAAATATGGATTATCTTTTTTCCAATTTTCCTTGTCAAAATATTAACTTCTAGTTTAGACATAAGATCTCATCTGATCACTCCATACCCCCTACCTAAACAAGATTTCGAAGTATTGGTTTTAATTTTTTTTCCGGTTTTTAGAATATCATCATAGAGAAATTAAACACTCGTTATATAATATAACTCAAGTCGAAAGCTATAACAAATCAAACTATATTATAATTGTACTATTACATTAAAAAAGCTACATATAGGGATTGACTTGTTATGCTCTTGAAGGATATGGACATAATCCTGTTCTTTTCTATGGTGGATAAAATGTGGAAATGATATAATATGGTAAATTGTGAAAAATATAGCAACCAAGTTAATCCATGCACCATTTTATGAATTATAAATAGAGGTTTTAGGAGCTGTTTAAACATAACCAAAATTTATACAAAATACATTTTCTATGATTTAATTGTAGCAACCAAGTTAATCCATCCTTTATTCATAAAATTATTTCATCTTTATGGAGAAGCCAGCCAAATTTAGCTAACATTGAGGGGCAAGATTTGATTTTAGGGTTCATGTTTTTTTTCATTGAGTCTTTGTTTAATGGGGCTCCTAATCCATCTTCTACCATAAATAAAATAAATTACATTAAATACAAATAAAAACTTTTTCTCATACCTTGAGAAGAGAAATGCTGCATTTGAAAATTGAAATGGGCCAAGAGAAGTTTCTTTTTGATTGGGCTTCTTTTGTTGGTGTGCCCAGTAATGAACTGGATTGGGCTTCTCAGACTAAATCCAATTCAATTAGTTTACCTTATTCATGTTGTCCTCTCCACTCTAGAGTTTCCCCTTCCAAATTTTTTTGGACCTAGACCCGATCTGTCGGATCCTAAAAATCCAAACCCATCGATCTGTGGTCCATGAGTCCATATCAGATCCTTAATGGGCCAACATTTTTTTGTATTTTATTACTAGATTTATCAAACTTTTGGATTAATTTGATACCTGCCCACCCATATAATATGATGGGGAGTTGTCAGGGGTAGCAGAGGGGCGACGATGTGATGGAGAGGTGAGGATGGGCCGAGGGTTTGGTGGTGGAGAGTAGAAACTGGTGGGGTGGTAGACTGGTGATAGAGAGGCGGGTAGGTCAAGTAGGCGCCATTGAAAGAGATCCAGAGGGGTGAGGAGTAGTTTATCTGTCCCTATTAGGGTTTTCATTTTCAAAAAAAAAATGTTATACGTTTAATTTGATGGGTCCGTTGGTCCGTGCCAAGACTCGAACCCCGACCCACCAAAATTTTGGTAGACCATACACGACCCAGATCCAATGAGTTCAAAGTTTTTGGATGCCTAAATGAGTCGGATTCGACTAAAATTGGGTCGTGTCCAGAACCCACTGTCATCCCTAGTTTTGAGAAATGAGTGAAACAAATTAATAATAAACCACTTTTCAAAAAAATCTTTTCTAAAGGTTCGAACTTTTTTCAAGCAAGAAGATCTTAGTAAGAAGACAACAGAACAGAATTTAGTAGAAGTAGACCTGTTGATCTTAGTAGAAGAAGACAACAGAACAGAACAGAACAGAATTTCGAACCCGAAAAACCCACAAATTAGCAGGTCAAAACCTGACCCGCCCATTTGATCCGAAAACTTTATTTTTTACATTCAACTCTATTAAAATTTGTGACTTTTCGTTGAAATTCATGACTATTAAATTATAAGCGCAACCCATTCGTCTGTTATTTCTCTAATGTAAATTGAAAAATTTACAATAATCTATCGTTACTAAAAGATAATCGTACATATTTCATTATGTATAGTCCACAAAACATAGTATTTAGGTCATGTTCTTTTATACGGCTGGTTGCGGTATGACGCGGTGCAGTGTGGTGGAATTGTGGTGGAATTTGGTGGGTTTGGAAAAGTTGTGGTGGATTGTGGTAAGTTGTGGTGGGTTTTATTTTTAATGATTTTGTAAATTGTGTTGGTAAATGTGAAAAGGTTGATTGTGGTGGATTGTGGTAATTGGTAAATTGTGGTGGATTGTGGTAATTGGTAAATTGTGGTGGATTATGTTAGAAAATGGGATTGATAAGAGCTTTGCAATGGATAGGGTTCTGGATAGACTGAAACTGTTAACAGTTGAAACTGCTCCCAATCGACCCAACTGTCCCTAACTACCAAAGGATAGAAGTAAATAAAAAGGAAAAAATAGTAACAGATAATTATCTGCTTCTGCTCCCTACCAAGTGCGTCTAATAAGCGCCCTACATCCCACGTCGCGTGCGCATGTGTGTGTGCGGTTCAATGCGAAGCATCAATCATTAATGCAAGCACATGTGAATCCACACCATGAGCTTATGTATTTATAAACCCATAACACTCTTTAATATATAAAGAGGTAGAGAATATGATATTCTCTCCATGTGGAACAATAATAAAATAACCTATTTATTTCCCTTAAGAGTTGGAAACTCTAGTAATCTATCCATGTGAGACAAATTAGGAGCCCTAAACTTTTACTAACTATTTAACAGATTAATATGTTATGGTGGGTTGTGGCAAGGTGCGGTGTGTTGTGGCACCACAATAATTAAGCCAGAACAGGGCCTTAGAGACAAATTCTTGAAAGAAAAATGAATAGAGAGTTATAATTCATCAGATTGACCTAAAATCGAAATACACCATCTATATTTTCTCAAACCCAAAATACAGCGAACACATATATTCAAACCCAATATACGACCGATACATATATAACATACCGCCCATCCGAATTGACAGGTCAAGGTAGAAGAGTTCATAAGAAGACTCAAAAAAAACCTGGGCTGACGCGGTGGGTGGCGGTGCATACATCATAATTCGCGAGCTTTAATTAAAGACAAGACAATCAAAGGCTACAGCTGTGACTTCATTTTCAGATTTAGCTTACCTACAAAATTAAATGAAACACCCATAATTAATATTACGAATATTAGCCACCAAATCTCTGGTCACCACATAATCTTCTTTTTTACGTGTTTTTAATACATCCAACACTCACCATCGATATCAAAGCAAGGTACCACAATAGTCGGTCCATATATGTATATATACTGCATGCCCACCATGCATGCAGATGTGTGTGTATATGTATGTTCATGCACATCAGTACTCAGTACACCTCACTTCTTAATTGCAATCTAACGCACATTTGTGCTATTATTTTTTGTATGTTTCACATTTATATATGATGTGAAGATAATTACGTTTACAAATACCCAAACCATATATGCATGCATGAATTATATATAGTATTGGCGGTGGTGGATCTAGGTCTTTTGATTAGATGTTATTAGAACCCCTCAAGGACCTCAACAGACCCAGACTCAAGGACCTTGGCGATTGGATCGGTATTGAATTAGGTGGAAAAAACTGAACCCTGTTTATAGGGTGACTGAAAGAAGAAAATTAGGTTTAACATCAATTAACCTTCGGCCCAAAATTAAAGCTCGCCGCAACGAAACAAGAGACCCATGAGACGCTGGTAGCGCCGAGACTCCGTAACACGGACGCTGGTAGCGCCGAGCCCTGCTGGAAGCGTCTCTCACTTTTGTCTCTCTGTGGTGGGCGTTGCTAGTGTCCCTTCTGACGCTGGTGGTGTCTCCCATATTTGCCAATTCTTCTCTCGTTCTGGACCCCACCGAGGATCCAATGGGCCACAAAACCCAACAAACTCCACCTTGGACCATGATCCGAGTCATTAGTCTAGATAAACATCTTGACTGTCGTCATCAACACGCCCTTCCACAAGGCGTAGCCCCGTAGGGCTCTCAAGCGGAAACATCATATACCGCTGCCTGGATGTCTGTTTGAGACCACATGTGTTGTCGAACTCATCAAGGTTTGAGACCGCCTCTGCAGTTCTTGTTACTGTAGACCCCTGTAAGGTGTATAGGCTGCCCTTCCTGGTTCTCTTCATCCGAACCATGGAACCCCAGCACACTTTTAGGACACCATCTTCTGTTTTATACCTGCAACCGTTAACCTCAACACAATTTGCGGTACCAGTTTTGGTGCGGTTATCCTTACTACTCTGCTTCTGGTCTCTTAGCTTTTTCCAACAGTCACTCTCTACATGACCCTTCTTGTACACCCATTCTTCAGTATACCGCGTCGGTCTCCTGATCTCCCTCCTGGGACGATCTCTTGCCATACTCGGTTCTTCCTCCTCCTGAGCAACATCAGTCTCGATCTCAAGCTCATCAACCTAAGTTGTTTCAGGAGCATCATCAGCGACTTGCTCCTGATTGCAGGTTCCAATAGCTCCACCTTGAGCCTCAACCTGCTCCACCTCGAACTCAGGCTGCCTTGGTTCTCTCTCTGTAGCTTTTTTGAAGTTCTCATCGCTCATTGTTGCATTAGTCTTCGTGTACGGATACTCAATCACATCCCTTACCCAGTGCTGAATCAAGATCGCCTTCAATTGCAGTCTCTTTGTTCCATCGAATTTTGGAATCTCGCACTTCATGATTGAAGTCATCTCCACCTTGCTATGATACCACTTGTTAGGCTCATATACCACTTATGAGGCTCTGATACCACTTGTTTGAGAATAATAGCAAGGTAACAGCGGAAGCGAAAATAATAAATTGAGATGACGGAAATTACGACAAAATTCAGGAACAAAAATATAAGCAATGAGACAACACCAGGTTTACGTGGGAAAACCGAAGAACTCGGAGAAAAACCCATGAACGGCGACAGAAAGAAAAATAATCCACTATAAGAAAAGAGGAGTACAACTCGATCACTATCATAGGGTGTGATGTGATCAACAACAGAGGAGATTACAATATAAATCTCTTTCACACTCTCTCACTATCTCTCGGGATACACTGGGAAAATATTGGTGAGACCCTTTTCTCTCTCAATATTTTCTCCCTCTCTGACTCTCTGTCACTCAGCCGTTTGTCGTTCGTCGTTCGCCGTGAATTAGGTGGAGAAATCTGAACTTAACCCTATTTATAGGGTGGCTAGGAGAAGAAAATTAGGTTAAACATCAATTAACCTTCGGCCCAAAATTAAAGCCCGAACGATACAGGAGACCCATGAGACGCTGGCAGCGCCTTATGGACGCTGGTAGTGCCGAGCCCTGCTGGCAGAGTCTCTCACTTTTGTCTCTCTGTGTGGGGTGCTGCTAGCGTCCCTTCTGACGCTGGTGGTGCCTCCCATATTTTCCAATTCTTATCTCATTCTGAACCCCACCGAGGATCCAATGGGCCACAAAACCCAACACTTCTCAATACTCGCAGAAGTGTCATCACTTGCATTATCAAGAAACTCAACAAGTCATTTAACCTTAGCTTGTCATTGCCCCGCCTAGTTGCTTTGGCTTTCAGTTTCCTTCTTCCTAATACTAACTTAGTCATAAGTTCCTTGGCAATAAAGTCTTCAGAGTCAAGAGGAAAATTAGTGCCTTATATTGAGAATGAAGAACCATTCTCAATAGACGCCTGTAAATACCAGTATTAGAATCCACTTCACCCATGTGCCACACTTATTAATCCGGTCCCCTCCCGAGCTTTCCTCAACTCGATGTGGGCTTCTCGGTCCCCTTGGAAGAACATTGGATGAAGAGACTTGGACGGGAGACTTACACACCATCCGCAAGTTCGTTCGAACCTTCGATGAGGGCCCTTTTCAGTCTTCCGTGGTGTCTCAGGTCGTCCCCGAAGACACTTGAAGGCCTCGGGTCGGGTCGACATCGACACGAATAATCCCTAGCTTGAGCTCGGGTCCATTTTCAGCTAAAGGGTTTGGTATTGGGCATAGAAAAAGGTTAGGAGAAGAAATCCCAAGGGAAAGAGTGAAAATGGGAAAGGCGTTGGCTGCGCCTAAGGGGCACAGGCCGCGCCTCCTTTTTTTCTCTCCGTAGAAGTTACTGGGTTAGGTGTTGGCTACATCTCGTGAGGCGTTGGTCGCACCTAACCCTGTTTTCATAGTTGCCGGGGTTTTCGGTCGTTTTGCTTTCTCCTCACCTCCTTATATTGTATGGGCTTTCAATAGAACTACAACTTAGACATTTTGAATGAAAAACCTTAGGTATTTGCAAATCTTTTTCCTTCAAATCTCTCTCTCTCTCTCTCTCTCTCTCTCTCTCTCTCTCTCTCTCTCTTCTTGAATGTTCTTGGTGGTTGGTTGGAGTGTCCCCTTTAGAGCTTGTAGCTAATGTGGATTACCTTCTTCATGCTTGGTGAGGATTGCAATGGAGGCTCAATGGGTATTGGTGGCCTAGCCTTTATGCATCTCTTGAACTCTAAGTTCAATCTTGGTGAGTAATCTTTATAGATTGTCCATATCTTGCTAAGTTTTTGTTGATTTGGTGTATTTAGATCTAGATTTACTCCATTGTTAGGGTTTGGGTTGTGTTGTGAGTTCTACTTAGTGGCAATGGTTGATGTTGGCATTTGGTGTGTCTTGGGTTGATTTTCTTACATTTATTGGGTTCCCAGTCTCTCATGGATCACTTATTAACATCAATAACAAATCACCATTCATTTTTACATCTTTTTTTCGATTGTTCAAAGTTCAAATCGGGTTGAAGAGTTTGCAACATAAGTTGCATAGAAATGCCTAAAACAACAGCCTGACAATTACATCAAAAGTATCAAGGATAACATTTCTATTTTGCCTTCCTTTTTCCAACCATGTGTACCCTAATATCTTCGCCGCAATTTCTTGGTCATCGTCGAGGAAGTCCAAATCGCATCCAACCTTTGTTGCTCTGTGTACCCTAACCATCCAGCCTGTTGAGAGAATTTTCTGCACATTCCTTCAAATGGTTTATGTTGATCTCTAACCCATCTTCACGGTTGAACTTGTGTTTTTTAGTTCTTTTCTACTGCCCTTGTTGTGGCATGAATTTTTGGAAGAAATACTTTGCAAGTTGTTTCTCTTACCAACCACCATTTAGTTTTCCAAATTATGTTTTGATTTCTCTTGGGTCTATCTCTGACTTTCAAAGCCTCGTGAATGTAATCATCAAAACGGCAAATCAAAACCTAAATCAACAACAAAGAAACAAATTCAATTATGGGAAATTGTAATCTAATAAACCAACCTTTGAAGGTCCTTTGAAATAACGAACCAACCTTGCAAGCTAATTTACAACGAACGCACCTTAACATGTTAATTTTTCTAACGAACCTCCGACGAGTCCCACAGGCCGGAAAGCTGACGTCGCGGTGTTTTGACCGAAAAAAAAAGAATTTTTTTATTTTTGCTGAGTTGGATTAAATAAATCAACGTTTTCTTTTTTAAAAAAATCCACCTCAATCCCCCTTTTTCTTTCTCTCTCTCTCTCTCAGTCTCTCTCCTCTCTCTCTCTATCACCCCAGCCCCCCCACCCATCTCCCCGACCCATCCCCCCAACCCCTACCCTCTCACCACCGCCACCCCCACCCTCTCTCTCTCTCTCTCTCCGACCATAATATTATTTAGTACTGCTACTGTTGTGTGCTCACCTCAACCCCAACGCACCGCACCACCCATGCCACCACCTTGCACCACCTTCAACCCCCTCCTTCCACCCCCATTTCCTCGTTGGCCACCTCCCCTACCTTTTCCGACCACCGCAGCATCACCTTCGCGCTACTCCGCCGCCCAGACACGTCACAAAACCTCACCAAAATCCACCTCGAAACCCCCTGTTTGTTGGCCCAGAAAACGCCACCACCCGACGTCGCCCCGAGCCACCGCTGCTACTGCCAGCCATCGATCCTGACAACGCCCCGGAACTGACAACCACCGACCCCAGCTCCGGCGAGGACGACGCCAGCTCCGATGATGATGATGTGGTGGTGGTGGTGGTGGTGGTGGTGGTGATGATGATGGAGGATGGTGGTGGTGGTGAGAGGGTGGGGGTTGGGGGGTTGGGTCGGGGAGATGGGTTGGGGGGGCTGGGTTATAGAGAGAGAGAGAGAGAGAGAGAGAGAGAGAGAGGGGGAGATTGAGGTGGATTTTTAAAAAAAAAGAAAAGGTTGATTTATTTAATCCAACTCAGCAAAAATAAAAAATTTCTTTTTTTTTTTGCCAAAACACCGCCACGTCAGCTTTCCGACCTGTGGGACTCGTCAGAAGTTCGTTAGAAAAATTAACATGTTACGCATGTCATTGTAAATTACCAAGGCCGGTTCGTTATTTCAGCGACCAAAGTTGATCTATTAGATTCCAATTTCCCTTCAATCATTAGTAGTGCGATCACTATCATAATTAGCTTTTACACCTTCTGCAATTGCATTGGTGGCCGGCTTGCATATGACAGTTTACAAATAATGATAAAAAAAATAGAATGAAATCACTATATAACAATCTAAAAGAAATTAATCAAGTCATTGTATCATAAATTGTTGCCGTTTTTGTGGCCAACTATCAACTATTCCTTCCTTTCTATTTTCTCTCACTTATATCTGTGCGTCGGTCAAATCTTGAAACCTTTTACGTTCTATTTCTCGATATATATAATATTTTATTATACAAAAATATTATCATTAAATGCCTAACAAAAAATAATATCATAAGAACATAGTACTACCTCCGTCCCAAAATATTTATCCGTTGACTAAATTTTGACCGTTGATTACTCATAAATTATAATGAGTTACAATATAAAATTACCGTCATTGTAATCTTTAGCAAATTATCTTTCAAATGGTAGTGAATTCATATTTTAATTCATTTTAATTTGTGAATAATTAACAGTCAAAATTTAGTCGACGGACAAACATTTTGGGACGAAGGTAGTATTGTAATTTTTGATAAAATATTAGGCGAAAAATTTTCAATCAAAAATAAACATGGAAGATCGTGACATCATTACTGCAAGACAAATAATATGAGAAAGAGGGAGTAGTCATTAATACCACCCTTATTAATGCCCTTGGTGAATATTTATCAAAGATTATCATGCCAAAAGAAATTAATAAGAACCATTAATCACAAAATGTAGGGAACTTGACCACTTGAAAAAATATATACTCCCTCCGTTCCATATTAATTGACATATTTCAAAAAAATCCACATACCAAAGTTTAACTAAAAAAACTACCCATATAATTAAATAACACTATTTTCAAGATGTTTCTTCGGATACCAAAGTGTTCGTAGTGAGAGAATGTGAGTAGAAGTAATTTTTATTTATTGAAAAAGTAAAAAGTTGACATAATTATTAATGTTAAAATAATTAAATTAGATATTGAAAAATGGAAAATGACAATTATTTTGGAACAAAAAAAGTTAGTTTAAGTGTCAATTAATATGGCACGGAGGGAGGGAGTATATATGTAGAGAAATTCTTCCTAGTTTAGAGGACATTAATAATGAGGATGATTGATTTTCCTACTTATAATATGACTTAGTTTGGCATCTATACTTGCTAGTTGCTACTGTAGTAGTAGTATATTACTTTACAACTCTTGTATATATATGTTAGGGCTATATTATTCATTTAAATAGTATTTTCCATCCTAATATTTGTCATATTTGTAAATTATTGATTGGTTGGTTGGTTGGTACATAGATGAGGGAAGACAATTGTTTTGTCTCTCTTTCTTTTTTGATGGCCATGCATGTGCCTGCCTGGCATGGACTTGACCCATGCTTTTCTCTCTATCATTCAATGGAATTGAAACTTTAATTAAACACACAAAAAAAAGGAAAGGAAAAAAAAAAGAAATTCACCAAATACCAAATTATTGTACATATTTGGTTGAGCAAGCATAACTTTGGTTCTGAATCAAATT
This sequence comes from Portulaca oleracea, assembly GCA_029582165.1. Classification (NCBI taxonomy): domain Eukaryota; kingdom Viridiplantae; phylum Streptophyta; class Magnoliopsida; order Caryophyllales; family Portulacaceae; genus Portulaca; species Portulaca oleracea. The sequence goes on from CM055869.1 coordinate 57,987,132, forward strand.
CGGACTATAGAAATTTGAAAAGGATTTTGTTTGAATTTTCGTATAAATCAGTCAAAGTCCAAAATATGAAGAAAATTCTATGAATGTACCTATTTTTTCTGAATTGGACAAATCGGAATTATCGAGTCAGACAGTTTTTTACCGACCATGATATTTGGTGATGTGCCTTGGTTGAAGTCTTGAAGATAAGACAAATAGTAGTACCTTTGTATATAATTAGATTATATGATGATGATAATTAAGCTTAGATTTGCAAAATACATTAGTGCATACTTAATTAATTGAGATAACAAAGGATAGAGATTAAAATAGGGGAATAATGTGGGCATGTTTGTTAGATGTGTGTGTTTTATTATGTTTTATGATTGAGATTAGGTTTAACCAAAACATATTTTTACCTATAAAATATTCCACATTACTGGTCTCAATGAAATGGGTGGGCTTGACTAATGTTGGTGCTTGATTCAATGAGTTAACTAATTTTTTGTTTGAGACTTGTCTATATGTATATATTAAAATAAAAGTTAGTAAGGAAATCCAAGCTTATATATAGTAAATTTTGGTAGGTTATATATGTTGTTAAAATTAACAAATTATTAATCTACATAAAGTTGTATATAGTAGTCGACTAATAATAATAATAATAATAATAATAATAATTATTATTATTATTATTATTATTATTATAGAAGTTAGTGAGAGAAATTCAAGCTCATATGCTAAATTTTGGGAGGATATGTTATTGCTAGACAAATTCTTAATCTACATAAAGTTGTATATAGTAGTAGTAGTAGTAGGAACAACGGAGCAACAATAATAGTAATAATAATAGAAAGAAGTCTGAGTTGTATAAAGAATTTTAAATATAAATTATCTACAAGTATAAATCATGTTTTTTTAGATAGTAATGCGAGTTAAAGTAAGGTAAGATAAAATTTTACTTACTTTGCAAAAGAGCGAGACCTAAGTATATTCCTTGTTTCATAGGGTAAACTATCCATCACCCAACTTTATACATTCATAACAAAGTTTACTTGTTGTTACCTAAACATACCTAAATCTATATAAGCTTACCTATTTCTTACAATTTTCTTTTTAAAAAGAAACTCATTATCTAATTCTACCTAAACTACCCAAATCCACTAAACACATTCAACTTTACTTTATTCAATTTTTACATACTAATGAAAGAACAAAGTGCATTACAACAACTCTCAATATGAATCCGCTTTCATTGAGCATAGAAAGTTCTAGATTAAAAGGATAGAAATAAAGTATGATTTGATGGTAGTAAATTATAAATATTTATAAGTTCCTAAAAAAAAAGTTAGAGACAACTTTATAACTAGGGGTGTTCACAGTGCAGTTCGGTGCGGTAATGGTTTCACGAAGTGGTGCACCGACCAAAACGGTTTTCCAAAATCATAAATCGGAACCGGAACACCCGGTTTTTTTTAAACCGGTGCACCGAATTTAACGTTGCGGTGTCACCGATTAACCGGAACCGCCTTTATTTTCATTAAAATTAAAATATCATCATTCAATCCACCCAAAAAAAAAATCAAACTCGATTCCAACTGTGTCCGTTTAAATTTTTTTTTTTGCTTGCTAGTTCACACTATGTCTGTGTAATTTTTTTTAAAATCAATATATACATATATATATATATATATATATATATTAATGGTGCGGTTCCGGTTCCCCGCCGGTTTGAAAATTACAAACCGGAACCACCCCGTTTAACATCCAGTTTATCCAGTTCGGTGCACCGGAAAAATGAAGCGGTTCAATGTTATCCGTTTCCGATTTTTTTTGCCGGTTTACGATTCGGTGAAGCGGTTCTGATTTCTTTGAGCAACCCTATTTATAACCAATATATGCAAACTTCCTCATGTAGGTTTCAACCTAGCTCAATTAATCAATTGGTCAAAGCTCATATAATCAAAGTCAACTTAAACTAAAATGGTTGACCCAAATTAATTGAGTGTACTCATTCTAGGTGTAAGATAATCTGGAGTTGTCGGACCCAAAAAAATCGGGTAAAGTCATAGAATTTTCGTCCAAATTTTGACATTGAACGATTTGACAGAATATTCAAACACAATTGTTTTTTCGAATTTCTATTGTTTGAACTTGATTTAGACCAAAATTTATGTTTTTCGGATTTGTCCGACCAGAAAAATAAGCAGAAAATCTGGGTATCGGACATCAAGTTTTCGTCCAATGTTTGATTTATCCAAACCCGTAATTATTCGGGCTCGAATTTTCACCAGCTCTAGTCTAACTGATTCTTGTGTGTAAATATGTGATCTTTCTAAACAGTTGTCTACTTGTCTTCTTGAGTTTCATGTTTGTTGTGTTTTTTGCGGATTTTCTTGCCTTTTTATGACTTCAATTACCAAAAGAAAAAAACATTAGAGTTTTGAATTACTCTGACAAAATAATTTTAGTTTTGCTTTTAAGTATGCAAAACATGCCTTGAATCATTTCAATACTTGGGAATATGCCACATTCTTATAGATTTTTCCTCAACAATAGAAATCTTGCATAAATTTTCCTCTAATTGAAGTGTAAAGAAGCAAAATCCAATTTGTGACCTTAAAATATATGGAAGAGCCATCATTTAAGCTTAACCCACAGAAAATGACACCACCCCTTTTTCCCTTTTTCCCTTTTTCTTGGCTTAAAGATAAGTTTGTTCCTTGACAAATGAAAGAAAATTAAAATAACGTTTTACAATGTCTCAATCTATATGATACACGAGTTTTTTCTTTATTGACAATGATTTTTTAGAATAATTCAAGATGAAAACAACACGTCAATATTTGCCAGCTGGAAAATCAAAATTTAAAGGTACACCTATTTTTCTCAAGCACCTTAGACCACAACTCCACAAGCAACAAAATGATTTGTCAATTAAATTTGTGTATAAAAAATTTAAACTGATTTAGGTCCTTTTTTTATTTACGGCGTGGATCTATTGCATTTATACGAGGAAACAAAATTCATAATTATTACCTTGTTGACCTATTGGTAGCCATGGGCGTAGACTATGCATGGAGATCCGTTAGTGGGTAAGATTGGTAGAGCCGGGATCCTAACTCGGATTCATGAGATAGTTAGGATCATAATTAATCCACATAGAATTATGGATCAGAATGTAAATAGTAGAAACGCGTTGAAAATTTTGAATCATAAAATTGTAGGATCATAGATCATGATCGGGATTTTAAGAACTATGGGTACGGTAGGTACCACAAGTCATCATACTATTTAATATACTTTCACATTTTACAAACCCATACCGCACTTTATCACAATTATTACTAATATATCTCCTTATTTTTCTCTCCCCTCACCTTTTTTTTCCTCAATTTTTCACATTATCTATCATCACCTAGTATATGAATCACACTTTTTTCAAATTTCACCATATTATTTCACACCTTACCGCACTTTTCACAAATTCACCGTACTACATCATTTTCACATCTTACCAACAACCAACAAGGCCATAATTTTGTAAACAAAAAAAAAATTGGGGTGAATATTATAGTGGAATCTTAGAATATAATTTAGGCAAGGTGAGTCCCACCCACCATGTTTTTTAATTAGTTGGTTAGTGGTTCTTGTACACTTGACACTTCTACTTCCACTCTTCATTATTATTTATTATTTATTTATTATTATAATTTCATACATTACTACCTCCATTTTTATTTATCTATCGCCTAAAAAATTATATTAAAAACTTTAACTGTTAATATCTTAATTTCTATAATGATTTCATCGTACAAAATTGATGTTATTAGATTCGTAATGAAAAATACTATTTAAAAAATATAATATTATATCTTTTATAAAAATTTTATATTAAAATTATTAATTAAATATTGACACTGAAAATCATAAATAACATATAAAAGACGGAGGGAATATGAAGAAAGCAAAATTGTTGGTAATAAAGCAATAATAAATAAGATAAACATTGAATTTGAGGACTGAAATTCTCTGGCGGCTAGTTGAACAATATATATGGTTGAATTCACAACTCACAACTTGTTATTTTGTTGCATGGTGGACTTTTTATTGGTAGATGGCTTGTCTTCTTTTTGGGATAGTTAAAATTTAGTTTATCAATATTATATAATAAGTGGAGAATAATGCGTATTTGTTCATAAGATCCAAAAAAAAATACCTACTTAATTAGATGATAGATGATCAAAAGAGTTTTAAAGTATTAAAATAAAAATCTTTTGTCCTTTCTCATTTAAGAAAATCGGATCCTAGTATATTATATTTTAGAACCTTAGATGGTAACAAAATGTACTTTAGAGTTATATTATGGTATACCAAAATGTAAATTTGTTAGATTCTAGTGTACCAGTACCGAGTTGGGTGAAATCATCGAGTTTGGTGAGACCAGCTCGATGAAAAGTTCATGTGGTACGTTGGAAAATTTTGGTGGCATTGCTTTTGAATCCTACAAGGACTGACGTGTCATATTAATTTTCCTTTCTCTCCCCCAGACTCCCCATTCAGAATGAGTGTTTTAATCATTGAAATTGTAAACTTGATATGTAAAAAGAAGGACAAAATAGTTAGAAAAATTGACGAATAATTAAGGATGAAGGTAATATTTTCTACATTTTTGAATAATTGTCATTTTTATAATTTATAAAAAGAAACCCAAAAAATGGTAGTTAATAAGGACAAGTAAAAGTCTTTGACGGCTGTTAAGTCTCCTTATAAAGATACCTTTTCGAGGGGCCTAAATGTCGATGGGGATGGTGAAAGCCAGACCGTTAATGACTACCGACATTGATGTTGTTAAGGGGTCCTACTCTTCACCTCTTGATGCTAAGATTTCTTTGATCAAGGCTTTCAAAGTCAAGAGTCGTCTTAAAAAGAATGTAAACTTATGTTGGAACCCGAAATGGAGGTTGGTTAGTAGAGCTTCGTGTAGGGTCCGATCTTGTGGTCCTAGTCATGTTAAAGGTGTTAAGAAGTATTCTCGAAGTTGCAGTCCTCTAAGTGAAGATGCGATTGATAGTTCTAATGCAAGTTCTCTGAACGATGTGGATCTTTCCTTGGATAGGCTGAATGATGAGGCTGAAAGAGCAACGAAGTTAGTGCGTTCATTGAAATTGTCTCGTGATGATCATGAGACTATGACTAAGGCTTTCAGAGAGTATTTGCTAGAGCGTAAGAAGAACATTGTTTGATAGTTGTCTGTTTTTTCATCTTTTGTATGTTCGTTGTTACGGGTTGTGCTATTTTCTTGCTTTTGCTGGCTTCTTGCTATTTTTGCTGTTATTGCGGATCTTGTAGCATCGTTGATGCCATCTTAGCCTTTTTTTGGCTTGCAAATTATTGAAAAAAAAGTATTTGACAAATACCCTTGGTTAGATTTTCCTATATTAATTTCTTACAATCAATTTATCACATAAAAATTTGGTATGCTTCAATACATATCGTGAACTTAAATATATCCACCACAATTTACTGTATAATTTATGTAAATGCCGCCCAATTCTTTTGTCAGAGTAGAATTTTAAATTGTCATTGCCTTGTTTTACCTTACCATCTAAAAAACATGACTATACTTTTAGATAATTTATATTAAAAAAAATTTATTCAATTTGTAAAGATTATTTAAAAATAAAAAAAAAAATAAGTAATATGACATTTACCTATTTATACTAATTTATTTATTTTTCTTTATCTAAATGTACATTTTTTTAGATTATTGAAAGCCAATAGATTTAAAGTTCGAATAATACAGCAAAAATAGCTACAATGCAGCAAATAACCAACTCCAAAAAATAAAGGCTACAACCTAACACTGCTAAACTTCAGCAAACAGCAAGGATTATCGCACACACGATAACAAAAAACCTTCACATCTCAATCACGATGTTAAAAGGTCAATAATTTCAGTTTGGTGGATTGTCGAGAACTCGCGCACCTATAGCATTATCAATAATCACAATCTTTCTGTCTATCTAAATTGTACCTTCCATATACTTTTCTATGCTAAAAAAGCACAAGCATGTGGGTGGAAATGTGGGGCAATTAAGTACTGCTCCTAGTCAGAGGTTTGTAAATTGGGTGGAACATGGAGAATTTTTTACTTTATTTTTGTGAGGTCTCCTTTAAAGGATGGTTGTTATACTATGAAGGTAAGAGGAAATTGATTATCATGACAAAGAGCTGAATTGTAGTTCCCATCTTATAGGATAAGAATACCCTCATTACTTATCCAATAAATTATGTTCTCTCGTGACCAAGTCCATTTCAAAATTTCTTTAAATTAAATGAATTTTGATTATCGATTAGTCACAAATTATTGTCATTATAATTTATGGTAAGATATATTTTTAATGATGGAATCGACTTCTGGATGTATTATTGTGCATGAGAAGAAGACTGTCTACATCTAGATTCCCTCAAATCTTGTGTCAGTGAAACCATACTGGGTTTGTTATTATTGTTTATCTTTGTAATGACTGGGTTTGTTATCATATTATTTACCTTTGTAATGACGGTAATTTTATATTATAACTCATTGTAATTTATAAATATTCAACAATGAAAAATTAGTTAAAATGGATAAATATTTTGAGAGAGAAGTAGAAGTACGGCTACTAAAAGAATATTTATGCTAGCTTTATCTTTGATTAAGTCAAAATTCAAATCTAACATTCAATTAATCTTAGAAATTCTATGCATTTCTTGTATGGAAGTGAAATTATTAGTACATGTTGAGTTGTTGCAAATCTTAAACAAAGTAATGTTGTTACTTTTTTCTCCATCGCAAGTTGCACCTTGTGATGTTCATTTAATCACATATGAAAAAAAAATCCCAAAGCAAACATAAAATCAAATATGAAAAAAAAGTTTGGACAATTTGAAAAATTGACGAATTTTCCATGGTTTTTTGACAAATCCAACACTTTCTAGGAAAAAGATTTCTACTAAACTGTAGTTTATAATATTTGATTTACATCCTGAGATCTTGGGGAAGGCTAATAGTGTTTGGTTGAAATTGTAACTTTCCTGAAAAAAATGTTTAAAATTCCCAAATTATCTTTATTATTTATTGTAATTTGTGTTTAGAGTTTGTAAAATTAGTATGAGTATTTTTAAAATTTATTATCTAGCAGATTTCCCAACAAGCTGCATAAAACTGTCCTTTACTTACCTATGTAAAGTTTCCTTTAAAAAAAGTGAAAAATTGTGGGATCATCATAATTTTTTCCCCAAAGTTTAAACACAACCAATCATGGAGAGAATTGTCAACAATTCAACATGAAAATTGACCAATTTTTCCATTTTTTTTATCAACCAAATGCTCTCTAACTGACATATATTTTCATTTTATAGAGTTTTTTTTAAATGAAAAGAAACTAGATCCCATTTTTCACAATATGTATTAGATGCACTTGGAGCACATGCTCCAAATATTTGCGAGTGAACAATCGGTTGAATCAGAGTGAACAATCATAATAATCAGAGTGAACAATCTAATACATATGGGTGAACAATTGTAGAATTTGGAGCACGTGTTCCAGGAGCACCTAATAAATTGTACATTTTTCATAACGTTGAGTACATTTATTGTAGAATATATTTTTTTTGTAAAAACAAATAAAAGTACATTAATTATGCCTTCCAATCCAATACTACCAATTTTCATAGTCACACATCCTAGACACAAAAAAGGAGACATCAATTATTATTTTGGCCATACTTGAAAATAATTAAAAGCCTCCATAAAAAAAGAAAATAATTAAAAGGAAATAAAAGAATTGTTAAGATTTAAGAAAAATAGAAAATCAATAGGAGTAATAATAATAAGAGAGAAAAAGTAACAAGTTTCGGAAAGACAAAACAAATTGGGTTTGGGGGTGGCGTCTTTCATCAACTCTCTCTCATCAACTCTTGTGTTGATTTTGTCTCTCTCAAACCCAAATGCAAATTCAATAAACCAATCAGATTCGCAAAATCCCACAAATTATACGACTCCATCTCCCTCTCTCTCTAGCTTTCTCTCTCCTCCATCTTCATCTTCGTAGAAGAAGCTCCTCTGGTATCTTCAACCCCACTGTGTTTGTCTTGTGTTCTTCCCCAATTCAGCTAGGGTTCAACGTGTTTGTGTTGTGTTCTTCCCCAATTCAGCTAGGATTCAAGGTGAGGTGGTGATAATTCGGTCAGAAAGTATGTGTCCGGCGGAGATTGTGCCCGAATTGCCCGGATCATTGCAGGGTCATCAATCGATGGCGATGGCGTCCAATTTTCGCCATCTTAGGAGCGTCAGATGGCGGATTGATCTTGGGGTTCTGCCCTCGTCTCCATCGTCCACCATTGATGACCTTCGTCGTGTTACGGCCGATTCTCGCCGGAGGTAAAAACCCTATTTTGGAGCTTAATTGGGATTTGATTGGGTTTTTTAGGGTTTTCTTATCTAGGGTTTTGATTTTCTTCATCATTTTAGTTTGATGATGATTGGGAGCTTCTTTTTTGTCTGATTGTAGTGGTTTTTGATTAGGATCAGAGAAACTGTTTCGGATTAATTTTGTAGCTATGTGAGATTGCTACACCCTAGAATTTGTGTTTATTTAGGTGGTTGCTTATATCCTGATTGATATTAGTTGCTCTTTAGAGCAAACTAATAGCTGATTTCAAAAGGATGCCGTCAGTTTGTTGTTGTTGTTGTTGTTTAAAAATGGATTTTTTATCTTATATAAATAACGAAAATTTCGATGAGAGATGCTTTAATTTGGATTGTAATGGACTAAAACTAAATGCCTCGTTTTTAAATTTGGCTCTATTAGAACTAGTCTCTCCAAATTGCACGATTAAGGGGTAAGATAACTATATCCGCCCCCTCTAGACCTCGCCGTGTGGCGGGATTTTCGAGTATTTTTTGGATTTGGAATGTTGAGCATTTTATCTGCTCATTTGTGATGGGAAAGCATCTGCTTCCTAATTGTGAATTGATGGAATATGCTGAAAGAAAAATGCATAATGATATACTGTTATGGGGTGCCAAATCTTGATTGCATCAAACTCTTTATCCGGGTGGAACTGCTTGCGATTGCAGAAAAAAGTAGTTGAAATGGGGTTTTAGTAAACATTTTAACGTTCCTCTGAAAACCGTTAAAACATCTTTTCCCTCTTTAAACAACGAAGATTTTGAGTATTTGGATTTTGTGCATCCTTGTCTGCGAAGGAAGGTTACGATTCTGTGACTTTAGTTGGCTGGAATTCTGTCCATCTTAAACATCTCTCTTAGATAAAGTAGATCTATGTAGATTTAACAATGAGCTGATTGTAGTCACCTGTAGTGTGAATGTATTTATCATATGAGAGGAATGTATTGCTTTTTATTAATGTTTTATGTAGACTAATCTTATGTCATTATGCCCCAGATATGCTGGTTTAAGGAAGCACCTCCTCATTGATCCTCATGTCCGCAAACTCGGTAATGATTGTCTGGATCTAGCTGTTGATAACCCGCTTTCGCAGAATCCAGGTGAGTTGGAGTTCGTATTTACTTTGTAATTTTGCTGTTGCTGCCTGATTTTTTACGCAAAGCTGGATAACTGGCGGATCATTAGACAAGGATGTTAGTCATTGTTATTGTGAAAGCTAAACTAATCTAATTCTGATGTCATTTTAACAAAACCGTATTTGTATTACATGACATAACCCAAGCTAAACTAAACTAATTCTGATCTATCCTTATAATATCAACAAATGCCCACGGGTTGTTGAATTACGCTTGTAGAGTACAATATCAACAAATGGCCATCATTTCTTGTGTAACGATTGGTCTGTTTTTGCAGATAGCATGTGGGGTCGCTTTTTCTTAAATGCCGAGTTGGAACAAACGGTTGATAAAGATTTGTCTCGTTTATATCCTGAGCATGAGAATTATTTCCAAACTGCTGGATGTCAAGGCATGCTAAGGCGAATCTTATTGTTGTGGTGCCTCAGGCATCCTGAATGTGGCTACAGACAAGGTATTACCAGTTTCCATGAATGAAGTAAAGTTGATTTTCTAGTTTCCATTGTCTAAACTCTTATACGGCCTCCTTCCCATTTTATCTATCGCTATGGTTTACGCATAAGTCAAATATTGAAAATTTGACCATTAATTTCTTAATGTATATAATGATCTATGATATAGATCGACTATCATTAGATTTGTTATGAAAAATTCTGTCATAGGGGTACAATGTTATAATGTTGGTAAACTATTATTGTGAGAAACAATCGGTCAAAGATGAACATTAAAGACGGTGAGGTATTTAGTAAGTGACAGGTAAAATGGGAAGGAGGGTTTATTTACCAAAGAGGTTTCAATGAGTAACGGCTTCTCTTTTGGCCCTTTGTTTGTAGGAATGCACGAACTTTTGGCCCCTTTGTTGTACGTATTTCATGCGGACATACAACATCTTAATGAAATTCGGAAGCTTTATGGAGACCACTTTGTGGACAAATTCGACGAGTTCCATGAAGATCACGATTTCGATTTCAAAATATCTTCAAGTTCCTCGGAAGATGATGATCGCTTTCAAGAGCAGCCCAAGAAGCACACAAATCTTACTGATCTTGATGACAATGTACAAAGCATTGTTTTGCTTAGTGACCCTTATGGAGCGGAGGGTGAGCTTGGGATTGTTTTATCCGAACGGTTTATGGAGCATGATGTGTATTGCATGTTTGATGCTTTAATGAGTGGGGCCGGTGGTAGTGTAGCTATGGCAGTATTCTTCACCCATAATTCTCCTGCAAGTGCTCCTGCCCAAACCGGTGTAGCCCCAGTTATTGAAGCTTCATTGGCACTTTACCACTTACTCTCCATTGTTGACTCTTCGCTGTATAGTCACCTTGTTGAACTCGGCGTTGAGCCTCAATATTTCGCTCTTCGTTGGTTGCGGGTTTTGTTTGGGCGTGAGTTTTCTCTTGAACACTTGCTGGTAATTTGGGACGAGATATTCTCATTTGACAACAGCAAACCACCTAACAACAATGATCCCGGTGTCTTGAATTCTCCCAGGGGAGCTTTTATCTCAGCCATGGCTGTTTCCATGATGCTCCATTTGAGATCGTCTCTGCTCGCTACTGAATATGTCACCACTTGTCTCCAGAGGCTTCTGAATTTTCCTGAAGAGGTGGATCTACCGAAACTGATCGGAAAAGCAAAGTCTTTGGTGAGTCTTGCGATGGAGGCTAATGTTAGTTCATATTCAACTCCATTGATCGTGGACGGCAGCTCTGGCAAGCCGGTGAGCACAAAAGGTCACCATAGTCATAGTCTTTCATTTGACTCAAGCTCACCCCAAACACCACTCGGTGTTGTACCTGAGAGATATTGGGAGGAGAAATGGAGAGTTATGCAGGAGGAAGAAGAAACCAAGAAGAAAAGCTCTCCAAATCTTCCACCTCCTAAGAAGAAGGGTTGGACCGAGAAGATTAAGATGAAATTATCACGAACGGAGTCAGACCCGTGTCCATCGAAAAGGGAAAGGAGGGAAAGAAACCACAAGTCATCTATCAGAAGAAGTTTGCTCGATGATTTAGCCCGGCAACTTAACGCTGATGAAGATGGCGAAGAAGTAGGAAGAGGCGGGCAAAAAAATGAATCATCTAGCCATAACGGTCCCGATTCTGTTGAATCTGATCTCACTGTCAAAGATGTTGTGGTGGAAAGAGTGTCTTATATTGACAAGATATGTGCACCAAGCAATGTCATTGATGATTTGGTCCAACAGCTTGGTACCGATGAAGATACTGAGCAAATAGTGCATGACAACGGATCCGATGTTGTGGTAAAAAATGTGGTGGTGGACAGAATGTCTTATATAAATAAGATATGTTCGACTCAAAGCGAAGATCATTCTCCTGCATTTTCAGAGCCAGCAAGTCCAACTGAAAATGACACCGAGAAGAGCAGCACCGAGTCAAGCATGTCCCATGACATGATGGATGGTGAACATCAAAACTCTTATTCTTTCAAATCTGCCATCGAAGAGGAGGAGGAGGAGCCGGACCTTCCAATTTCTGACGGTCCGAACGCGAATGATTCTGGAGAATGCAGCACCGGTGATAGTTCATCTGATGCTGCGAATCCTGCTGGTGGGTCATCATCTGGTCCTGAAAATGCTCCAAAGGAACCACTGAGAACCATTTCGAGGGAATTGAAGGCCTTGTCTGGGAGGTTCCAGTGGCTGTTTAAATTTGGGCGGAGTAATAATGTTAATCCGGGTGAGGGAAGTTCCGGTAAAAGGGTCCATGCTGAGGATGCAAAATCTGCTGATGGTGGAAGTCTTCAGGAGAGTAAAGTGAGACTATCTGCTGATGATGCGAACCGCAATCCTCTGAATGTGAAAGTGGATGGCTGTGACCAGAATTTGGCCTCTACCTTGAGGAATCTTGGGCAGTCTATGATGGAGAATATTCAGGTATATCTCTGTGATTCCTGCTTTCTAGGATTGCCGTTTTCTTTGATGCATTTGTTTCCTATGGTTGCCCTTTCTTTGAGTGTTGAGTTGAAGTGCTTTTAGTCATTTAGCAAAAACCATCAAGCTTTTGCCCTCCTGAACTAAATCTTCTTGGTTTCTTGTCTTTCAATCTGTTTTTCAAAGGTTTTTCATTTGGGTCTCTTTTGGTGTCTAAATTGTTTTCCGAAGTGCTTTTCTCGAAAGGCTTTTCGCGTGTCTGCAGGGATATGGCTCCTACATTAGACACCCACACATCGTTTTGCAGCGAGATTGTAGGGTTAACCTGCACCAGTCTCTCTGAATCTTAGTGCATTGTTCAATGGACAATCTTGCAAATGCTTATAAATGCAAAATCCATGCCGGTTTTAAGCTCTAACCATTGGCATTGAACTGACATCACGTGCCACTCTGATAGGTACTGGAGTCAGCATTCCAGCAGGAGAAGAACCAAGCAGGAACAATCGAGCACCTTTCCAAACACGCCCTTGTCGAGAAAGGTCAAGTTACAGCCATTGCTGCGCTAACCGAGCTCCGGAAGATTAGCAATCTCCTGAGAGAGATGTGATATGAGGCCTGGTTTTTTCACTTCGAATATAATCTGTATATACCATTATTTTTTTGTAGCTATATGCAATGATATCCAATAAAAAAGAAAAGGGAGTTTTGGTCATTGGTGGTTGTCCATTTCTTGTGGTTAGACTAAATTTTGTGGGTGCCTGAAAAGGCTGAGTTGTAAATGAACTAGTGAGATCTTCATTCATAAATCAGTATCCACTTCAAATGTTTAATTAGTTTATATTTGTGTACCATTGATGTTAGACTGCCTACATTTAGATCTATTGACACAATACAAAAGTAAGTTAAATAGTTATTGTTGTATGAATGTGTATATTTTCCGAAGTTGAAGCATAGAAGGTGACCAAGTCGATGGCGATGCTTTTATTGTGCATTGTATATGACTGCATGAGAGAATTTAGTTTCTTTCCATCAAAGAAAGCAAAACAAAATTTGGATTTGAATATTTGATTATAGGCAATTTGTTCTTAATCCTTTTATTTATCTATATGTATTTGTGAAGTGAAAATTCTTTGTGCACTTATGTCTACATGGTTCTTGCCTCTTTGGAGTGTATACACCCAAAATTAGGATAGAAGAGTTCACAAACAACCATTGATGATTATTTTCTTATAAACGAGACAACATAATCTTGAATACCCACTCTCTGTCTCTCCAATTTCAAATTTGATCGAAACCTCAACGTAGGCGCTTGGCCCGGCTTGGGCATGTTGCCCGTGGTCATGGGAGACAACATTGTCCTTCAGGGAGAGTGGCGCTTTGGTTGTCTGGTTGTGCGTTTTTTTGTGCTCTGGTGGTCGTTGTGTTTGGTTGCTTCGTGGGGGAAGCTGTGAAGTGGCGTCGCGGTGGTGTGCCCGATTAATTCGAATCGGTCGTTGCGACCTTTATTATTTACGTTTGATTACCTAACTTCTCCAAAGGTTAAAAAGTGTTTTTCTTTGGCTTTGTTTTGGCTTTCGTTTGGATGGTGGTGTAAGGAAGGTCATTTGGGATGACTCATAATTTATCTATTGTTTCTAGATGTTTTGAATCGAAAGGTGAGTTATCCTTGCTTGTTTCTTCCATTTCTTTAAATAATGAAACTTTGAATTTGGTGATAATGACTGCCTTTTTTTAGGGTAAGTGGAATTTTTTCTATACTCAAGGAATTGGCTATGTTGTCAAAACTGGATCGGACCGGTCGGTTCAACCGTGAACCGTTCAGTTGACCAAATCGGTTCTGGGTTTGACTATGGAAGTTGGTTCAACCGTTAAAGAAACGCCAAAATTGATTGACTATAACAGTCCATGGTCAGGCCAGAATTTTGATAGTTTAATTTAAAAAAAATCAGTTTATGACCGGTTCAATTAGGTTTTGATCGGTTCATGCATGTTAAATTATTTTGGTTGTTTGATTATTTTTGAAGTATATGAAAAAAAATTAATTTGTGGCTGGTTCATACCGATTTTGACCGGTTCAACCGTGAACAGGATCAACCAGTCTAACCAACTCGTCCGACCAGCTGAACCATTCATCCCCTATGTCAACCGGTTCGGTGACCGGTCCGATTCTGACAAGGAATTGGTTGTGTTGTTAGAGGTTCTTAAACCTAATGGTAAGCCTACTTCCCTCTGAATGTGTCTGTGAAGTCAGTAGTTTTTAGTACAAGAGATTTAGGTTATTATCTTTATTTGTGGACAACTTGTCTGTTGGGGTTGATTATATTTGTTTGAATAACTTATTTGTGAAATTTGGATTTGCCATAGATGTAAACATTCCTGGCAAAGTGGGAAGGAATGGTAAGAAATTTGAGTTTATTCATTTTAAAGAGTAAGCATTAAGCAAGCGGGTTTCAATGCTAATCAATCCTTAAATAGTTTGATGTTTCATGGGTCTGTCTTGAGTGTTGGGTGGGCAAGATTTAAAAAAAAAGGAGTCTTTTCCTTGTTTGAGGGGAGACTCTATCAAGTGGATTTGGGTCCATAAGGCTAAGTTGGTTAATGTGGTTCAATCTTCACTTTCGGTGTTTCCAAATGATACCCAAGGTGGTGACTCTGTTGACTCTTTGGACGCATATCGAACCATTTCAAACTCGATTTGTGTAGGTTTGAGTCATTCAAGAGATGACTCAGGTGCCTCTAGCTCTCTTGGTAATATTCCTCTCATTATGCATTTGTATAAGGATAAGCTTTCTAAGTCCGATTAGAATGATAGTGAGAACACTTTGTATGTCCAGTATGAGTATGATTTTCCTTCTGGTCTCGGGGACTCTTTCCCAGTAGCTCGAAAGTTGTTATTAGGAAAAACAAGGAAGAAGAAAGATAATGCTTTGATGAATTCTAAATGGAGGAGGATACTAAATGTTGCTCGAAAGGAACAATCTACCTCTTATGAATATCCTAGGAAGCTGAAAGATTTTAAAGATACAGACATAGAGCTGACACGCTTGAGTAAAACTGTGAGAAAGGTTTGTAGTATATACGTTGTCGACAGGAGGGATGTCGAAAGAAAAGAAGTTTAATCGTTTGATATCTTTATGAAGTGGTTTTGTAGAATTGGTTGTGCTATTACAAGTCACTTGTTATATATCTTTTAGTTGTTTACATGTTTTATTTTTTAACTATTTTGCTGATTTGTCGATCTTTGTATTATCTCTAATGCAAATTTTATCTTTTTAATTATTAAAAAAGTAAAAAGGAGACAATGTTTTCAAGTTCTTAGTTGAATTTGATATTTGGAACATGTTTTTTCATAATCAAAACACAACAAAAGATGACTTGGAGGTACCTATTTTTTTGTGAAAATGATTTCTAGGACCCCATATTTTGAAAACTAATTTCGAAGTCTCTTTCTTTATGTGCTAATAATTATCAAGACCCACTATATTAATAAAAATCTATTAAAAGGGGTTGTAACTTTTTATATTTATAGAGAAGGGTTTAAAATAAGGACATTTTATGCACAATAGGATTTTTTTTTGAGATTTTTATTAAAACATGTTAAAATAAACACTCTTAACTCTTTATGATAACTTTAATGGTATTAGTTATCACAATCAACTACTTAAACCTCAAAAACTGTACTTGCTTATGATAACTTTAATAATTTGACAGTCCAACACAACTACGTTAAGATATCAGTCAAAATTCTCTAGTTAAGTTAATTTTTTTTTCCTAAGCACGGTGAGTCTATAACCACAGAAAATACAATTTTTGAGGTATAAGTAGTAGATTGCGATAACTAATACCATTAAAATTATCATAAAGAGTTAAGAGTGTTTATTTTAAATTTTTAACATATTTTAATAAAAATCTCAAAAAATTATATTTTTGCATAAAATGTCCTTGTTTTAAACTATTTTCTATAAATATAAAAAGTTAAAACCCCTTTTAATAGGCTTTTTAAAAATAGTGGGTCTTAATAATTATTAGCACATAAAAAAAGGAACTTCAAAATTAGTTTTTCAAAATGTGAGGTCCTAGAAATCATTTTCAAAAAAAAGATAGGTACCTCAAAGTTATTTTTTAAAAATACAATGAGACACGGGAAAAATAACTCACTTGAAGAAATGATTCATTTTCATAGGATTTTTGAATTTTGACCACCAAAACATCCTCTAAATATAAAACTTTAAACTTTAGCCATACAAAAAATAAATATAAAAACTTTACTTTTTCCCAACCAAAAAGAAAGAAAAAAAACGAAAAAAGGAATAAAACTTAGGTTTGGTGGAGTACGAACCTATAAACGAAGCTCAGGCTCTCTCCGAGGCTACCCGAAAACCCTAGAAGATCTGGACCGTCGATTTAGCTTTTTGCGATCTAGACCCTTGATCGCTTCTAGGGTTTTTTACCTTCTTCCACAGCCCCCTCTTAAACTCTCAGTCTCCCCCATTAATTTGCTTTCGGCCTTCTTCTTCCCTCTCTCTCTTTCCCCCCTCCCCTTCTATCTCCTCAGCAACCTTCAACAATGGTGAGTTCCATTTTCTTCGATTCTTCATCTCTTAATGCATCAGAATGCGCCATTTTATGGGCTATATCATTGGTTTTGTTTGTTCGTAGTTTAGTCGATTTGAGTTTTTTGGTTTTTGTTGTCAGAAGTGTTTAAATGGGTCGTATTTGAAATCCATTTACTTAGTTTGAGTGAACTCTGAAAGCGTATTCTGGGTGGGTAAAAATCGGCGGTTTAATTTGGTTCTTATATTAATCTGTAATTGTTGAGATGTTTCTATGTATTCGCATTGCGATGTCTGTCAATCTTTCGTTTGCGATTTCGGATGATGGGTGGGAACTAGGGTTTTGTCGATTAAATCAGGCGAACGAGTATGTTTTGTGTTTTTTTAGGGTTTAGGGTTTGAATTGATGTTGATGATGTTGGAATTGGATTGCTAACTCACAAATGATAGAAAAAAGTTTGCATTTGATTACATGATAGAAGAGTTTGCTTTGCACCCATGATTTGATTTTCGTGTTAGGGTTTCGTTATTATGTGTTTATTATTCTGATTTGAGTTTGTTTTTCTACTGACACTTTTCTCTGTTTGTAGGCCTTTGTGAAGGCTCAGAAGACCAGGGCATACTTCAAGCGTTTTCAAGTCAAGTTCAAGAGAAGAAGAGGTAATATAATTATATCGAACATACTTTTACACCCTTTGAGATTTGATGCATGTAGAAATTTTGTTCTTTGTCTCATACAACTCACTTGTTAATTTGTAGAGGGAAAGACTGATTACCGTGCTAGAACTCGGTTGATCAACCAGGACAAGAACAAGTACAACACACCCAAGTATCGTTTCGTCGTGCGATTTGTATCCTTATTTACGGATGACATTTGTTGTGTTTTGAATTATTTATGCCATTTTAATGCTTGCATTGATTCACACTCTCTTGTTGTGCTAGTTTTTGATTGCATTGTTATCCATTGCATTTTTCTGCCATTGATTTTGTTGCAAGTTTGAACCTTGACCTTGCCTATAGACCAACAAGGACATAATTGCACAAATCATCTCTTCTAGCATCACTGGTGACATTGTCCTTGCTGCGGCATATGCCCATGAGCTGCCACGATACGGGCTTGAAGTTGGTCTTACCAACTACGCAGCAGGTACCCTTAGTTTTTCTTTTAAGTGTAATAAAATCATATTCTTTTCGCACTCGTTATGAGATTTGAGACCCTTTTGGAATTCTGCAGCATACTGCACTGGGCTGCTTCTTGCCCGAAGGGTCCTCAAGATGCTCGAGATGGACCAAGAGTACGAAGGCAATGTTGAGGTATTGAAATGATGTCGTGCAATTTGTTCACCTTATTTTGATTAATGTTTTGTAGGGATCTAATATTTGTTTTGCATCAGGCAACCGGTGAGGACTACTCTGTTGAACCAACTGACACCAGGAGGCCTTTCCGTGCCCTCCTTGATGTTGGTCTCCTGAGGACAACTACTGGAAACCGTGTTTTTGGTGCGCTTAAGGTGAGTTTTAGCTCATCTCTTCTATTTATGTGCCACTATTCCTCATTTTAGTTTGCCATTCAGAGTTGTGTTCTTTAGTTTAAATTTTTAGCGATTGTAGTGTGTGCTTGTAAAGATGTATTCTTTTGAAAGTAAGGCAGGATTGGAATTGAGGTAAAAGGGAGGTATGGTTGGTAGTATTATGCAAATTTTGGTAAAACTGGTAGAAAGGTTGGGTAAACTTGGGTAAAAGTTGGTTGTTTACCTTTATAAAAACACACCCACATGATCTGACAGTAAGGTTATGTAAAAAATGGTGTGGGTCTGTTGGAAAAGAATTGAATTTTGGAGGTACTTATCATGGCTGTGTGTCTTGAGAGTTGATATTGTGTACATAATTTCATTTCTAATTGTTGTTTTGTAGGGAGCTTTGGATGGTGGGCTGGATATTCCCCACAGTGAGAAGAGGTTTGCTGGCTTTGCCAAGGACAGCAAGCAGCTTGATGCTGAGGTCCACCGCAAGTACATCTATGGTGGACACGTTGCATCCTACATGAGGGTAAGAGTTTGAATGCGTACATAACTTTAGGCAATGATTCTTAGTCAACACTTCGGAGCTGACTTGTATGAATTTACAAAATTCCCAGACTTTGATGGAAGATGAGCCCGAAAAGTACCAGTCTCATTTCAGTGAGTACATCAAAAGGGGGCTCGACGCTGATGGCTTGGAGACAATGTACAAGAAGGTCCATGCTGCTATCCGTGCTGACCCGACTATCAAGAAGTCTGGGAAGCCAGCACCCAAGGAGCACAAGAGGTGAGCTTTTCCACTACCTTTTTTGGGCAGTTTGTTTAAAGTTTCTTCATGAAACAATGTGCTTTATCTGATGTGTTGTTAGCGAAGTCAATAGTTGGGGAATATGAGGGATCTGCATAACATAACAAATGCATATTTCAATTTTGGTTTGGGTCAGTTGAGTATGTGACAGAGAAATGGATTCTGAGTCGATAGCAATGTTGGTTCTCCACTTTGGTTAGAGGGTCATTTTATGGCTTGTTTAGGGTTAATTGTTTAGTTTTGGTTTGTACCCTTTTTCTCGACTACTGTAGACCAACAGGTGGCTCTTTGATATGTTCTATTTGGGATCTTGCATTCTTAGTTTGTTAGTTGTTGGGGGCTTTTCCTTTTTCTTTTGATGGGTTTCTGGAATATAAGGTATATTGGGGTTGTGAAGTTCAGTCTTGTTAGCATCGTTGGGGGCTTTTCATTTTTCTTTTGATGGGTTTCCGGTATATAGGTATATTGGGGTTGTAAAGTTCGGTCTTGTGGCGGAGACTAGGTTCCTCGATTTCAGTTTTGGAGCACTGTTAGCCGTTGTGTTTAGGCTATGCATGATGTTTTTCTTTTGCTATAGTGAAGATATTTGTATCTGAAATCGGCATATTGTTTGCAATGCAGGTATAACTTGAAGAAGCTAACCTACGAGGAGAGGAAGGCTAGTTTGATCGAGCGCCTCAACGCCCTGAACTCTGCTGCTGGAGCTGGCGACGACGACGACGATGATGAGGATGACGAGTGAAAGCCCAGTTTAGGAGACATAGGAAGCACAAGTCTTGTTTTTTCTGGCGTCTGATTTAGTAGGACCATCAATTTTTGTTCGAGTTTGTTTTGGTTATGGCCGTTTTTGCTGTTGAGATATTATACTTAGATTTTATGGGAATGCTTGGCATTTGCAAATGGTACTTGAGTTTAATGGCATTGCCTTATTTTAAAATTGATATGTCTTAATCTTTAGGACACTTTGCTATCTCTTCTACTTCGCATTTGGGAAACCAATTGTCTATATAGTAGTATGCCATATTGTTTGTTGCTCCTAGGATGTCTTGAGACTGTTTAATCCCAGGATATCTAAAGCCATTGTTCATGATTTTTGAATACTATGGCATCATTGTCCTTTTTTTTCTAAGGTTCTAAGTAGCTAAATAATTTTGGACAAGTATTTTTTGAAGTTTTGGTAGGTCTCGATATGATATGTGTAAGATCCCATATCTCACGACCTTGCGTAATTGTTTTAGCCTTTTAGGTTGTTAGGATATGTTTGGGTAAAAATATGAAATGGTAAGGTAAATTTAGGGCCTGTTTGGTTGGAAGAAAGGAATGAACTTAGATATCTTTAGGCATCAAGTTGTTAATTTTTATGTTTGTTTGAGCCTTTTTGGGTTTGAGACTTGATATTCAGGATTTCAAGTTTCTCCCTTTTGAGAGGAATCCCATATCTTTCAAATTTTGGGGGGAATGAGATTTAATTTCCAAAAATAATACAAAGATAGAAAAGAAAATATTATCATAATATTCTCACACCCTCTAATGTTTTTCTCTGTCATCAATATACGTCTCTACCTCCTACCAAGAACCCTAACCCTACTCCCTCATGACCTCATAGTGTTGCCATTGCCGTCTGAAGAACAAATCTCGCCGGAAAACCTGCCGGCCATATTGCGATAGTCACTGACTGGTATGTGGTTTCTTCCTTTTTCCTCCTCTTATCCATTAATGAGCTCCTTGTTTCCATTAATTGATGGTCTCCATTGTTGGTCTGTTTACAAAAAAAAAAAATCGAAATTTTGCCATTGTTGTTCTGTAAAAAAATTTGATTTGCCGTGAAAAAATACTGATTGATGATGATAGTCGTATTGTTGTTCTGTATAAAAAATATGGAGCAAAAAGAGGGGGGGGGGGAGAGAGGGATAAAAGAAAGACGCGAGAAATAATTTGGCCTGACAATGACGATGATGATGATATGTATGAAATAAAAAAGAGATAAAATATTGATTGATGATAATGAGATGATGATGGTGGGAAATGCCGGATATATAGCAATTATGGAGCAAAAAGCAAAGAGTGAGAGAAAGAAAAGTATAAAATTTATATAATGATTCATTATATAAAATTAATGTTGTTAGATTTGTAATACAAAATACTATTAGAAAAATATAATATTGTATTTTTTTAAAATCTTATATAAGAAATTTTTAATTAAAGATTGACCTTGAAAAACGTAAGTGATAGATAGAAAAATATTACAAGAATGTTACAATTAATGGTAATTCAAATAATTAATTAAAAAAATTTCAATGTTTATAATATTAAAAAATTATAATATTCAAATAAATTAAGGGTTGATTCCATTACTGTACCAAATGACAGGAATTGAGTACTGATTCCATTCTTTAATTGCACCAAACAACTGATTTCAAATATCAAGTTCCATTCTTTTTTTTTTTTTCAGGAATCAAGTTCCATTCCATTCCATTCCTGAATTGGTGAACCAAACAGGCCATTAGATGTATAAAAATGTTCGCTGAATTTATCTATCTGACAAGAAAAAACCTACCATATAGAGAAAAAAAGGCCATCCCTTCATTGCATATAGAAAACATTAGACCACCTTAAAGTGGACCTGAAACTCGGATCAAATCCAATCAATTTTTCTTTTAGTTCAAAGACGCTTCTTGTTCGATGAAAATCTAGTTTACCACGTCTAAAAATCACCCAGGTCGAAACCTAAGAGCATGGGCAATGGGGAATGATTGAATGGAACATTGATATTTTCTCTCTCCTCTTATCTCTATCTCTCTACTACTCATCACCCATTTTCACAAAAGATGGATCTCTACACCATTCCATCTTTTGTGAAAATGGATAGTAATAGGAGAAGAGATAGGAAGAGAGGAGAGAGAGAAGATACCAATGTTACATCAAATCATTCCCCATTGCCCATGCTCTAACTAATTGAAACATCGATTGACACAAAAATCACCCAATCCGAAAGTAAATGCCATAATCCATTTGGCATGTCTAGAAAAAAGCATCAAAAACTGAAATCAAACAGGAGTTTGCAAAACCACTTTGTCCACATGAGCAAATGCACTTTTGCTGAGATTAAGGATTCAATCTATTTGAACACTGATTCAAGAAGTACACTTTAGAAGGTTCTCCTTCAATCACTAAGCAAAGGACATAATAACTGCAGCATTATGCCACAGCCATAAACTTACAACACATGAACTACATCACATCCATCCTTGTATGAATTGGCAAAACAATCACATCCATGATCCATCCAGTCCAAAACCAACCTCACACAACTGCTCTCTCAAAGAGGTCTTCTTTTCAACCCTAAAAGAAATCCCGAAATCACTCAAACGAGCGAGCGAACTGATTCGATTAATACAGTATTCCATCCAGTTAAGCATGATCGAGGTTATGAAAACCGGGCAGGAGGGATGTAATGAAGCCGAAAACAATCATCTGGATCTCCTTTACGATACCCCACCATTGGTTACCTCCTTCAACTCCCGCCTCAGGGGCAGCTTCGTTTTCTGCTGCTTCATCACCAGAATCGCCAGATTGGTTGTCATTCTCAGCTCCAGGTTGTCCGTCTGTCGTATAAAACGGGGATATACCAGATATCAGCATTCAGTAAAACCCCTAATTGTGTCGATTCAAAGAACTGGTAATGTTGTATTGCTACGCTTTCTATTTTTTTTTCTTTTTAAAAAAGTACAGTAACGTTCCAAGGATGATCGAAAAGGAAGAAGGGTAGGTTACCAGCAGCAGGTGCAACAGCATTTTCGTTCCCTTGTTGTCTAGGTATTGGTTCTGCTCTGGCAGCAGGCCTTGCTGGTCGGGGAGGAGCAGCTGCTCTATGCATAGCTTGTGAAACCCAACGCATGAGCGGAGATAAAGCTCCAGTTTGATATCTGCAGCCCATCACAAAAATGATTGAGCATTCCAGATTGTTTCTAGAAGACTCCAACCCCCCTAATGTAATAGGTTTTCAATTTTTTTTTTTTGGGTGTAGGGTTCAGGGTTTAAAATTTCAATAGGTTTGAAACCCTAATGTAATAGGTTTGAAATTTCAATCCTATACAACAACATTTTCTTTCTGTTTGCTCCCTCCCAACCCCCTTTCTCTTTCTTAGACATATCCATCCGGGCGGGCAGGTTGGTTTCGGGTTTGAAAATTGTGTTCAAAACCCTAAACTTTCTGGCATGTTTCAGTCAATTTTCAGGTCCTGTCAAGTTCTGCCAGGTCTATTCTTTCCCTCTGTTCTTAATGCTTCTGGTTTCTCACCAGTTACCTAAAATGAGAAAAGAGGCAAAGGGAGCAGGGAGTATAATATCTGAAAATCATGTAACGAGATTTCCACCACTTCCCCAAACTGATATCTTTGATAAAAATGCCAACAATCCAATACTCACAGATATACGATTGACGCCAAAAAGACAAGCAGGGCAAGCCTTTGCCTCGAACCATCGTGATTAAATATAAAGATCACTGCCACCAACTTTATTATGAGCACCAAATCAAGCTGAAAAGCAATCTGAAATCTTCGCACTGGTCTTGCCTGTGGAAGTTGTGGATGTTGCTGCTGTTGCTGGTGGTGGTCCCCATGGCTTTGGTCGGCGCCCCCTGTTCCAGTATCAGACGAGGCTGTTCTCCTGTTGGTAGAATGCAATCGAGACATTATTAAATCATATTGCTACCATGTACCGAAACACAACATTTTTTCAGTAATAGTTCTAAAGTTACGATCCGATCAACTTAAAAACGCATCAAGAGCAGGCATGAAGCACGCAATCTTTCCTCTGCCTCGTTAAAGCTTTAGCAAGAAATGGAAAGATGAGACAGTACAGGAGCTTTCTTCAAGTCAGCAAAGTTTAAGATCGGATCTACTTAAACATAGGGCAGCTAATCGATGAGCATGTATCCCTCACACCTTAATACACCTTATGGCTTTTAAAAGCCAAGATGTCAAGACCTTTTACAAGTCCCTCATTACCTACTTTCTAAGACCCTCTGTGTCCGGTGCCTTAACATTTGTGTTAGCCAAAATGATGAAGTCATTGTGTGAAGTGATAATTTATCACAAGATTATTCCCAAGTCAAAATGCAACTCTTAGCAACCTCTTAAAGAAACTTAACCCATTAGATTGGTCCAGAAGAGTCAACTTTGGATAAATCTACTTTTCACAACTAAACGTAACTTACCTAGAAACCTACTGACAAAACCAAAATGAAGAAGGTATAAAAATCACATTCTTTCTTAAGAAACGATCGGAAAGGGCATACTTGCGAGTAGCGACAGTTCTAAGACTCTAATGAGCATCAATACAGCACACAAGAGACAATGGTCAAGCACTTTGCTATAATTATCAACAATAGCCTTCTCAAATATGTAGTCACAAGAAGTGTAAACATCCATGCAATACTATATTCCAGATGTGACGGAAACAGATGTCATACATCTGAACAACGGTTAGAGTATAATACTGTCCTCACAAGTGATAACAAGTGCAAACAAACACCAGTCCAGAACTTACGTCGGTGTACTGTACGTCAGAGGAATCAACGCAGTGGTTGGAATTCTAGCGACAGTTCCATTCAATGAAAGGACTGGTACAGCATATATGCCCGGTCCGCGGTTCATTTGCTCTAGATTTTGCATAGAAATGAAGCTTGGAACTAGCGCTGGGTACATGGTTGGCAACATGTTGACATCACCTTGTTGAAAAGGGGGAAAATGTGGAAAAGGAGGCACCTGAAACACAAATTAACACCCAAGTAAGAAACCAAAGTCCTTGTTGGATTAATAGAGTTAAAGCAGTTGCACTTCTAAAAGGGATGAAGAATTGAAATCAATGCTAAAGACCCAAGTTACTACAACAAAACCAAGCAAGCTCGCAGAGTAAACAAAACCAAAACCAATACTACGAAATCCTGCCCAGGCAAGGTACGGAGGAGTTGGATGTAACAGCCTTACCCATAAATTTTGCATTAGAGATTGCTTCCAATTAACCCAAGATTTAGAAATCGTTCGCTGCCTACTACTCCATGGAAAAGAAGCAGAGAAGGTTTAATAAGGCATTCTACTGTATAGTATGACTTGGTTTGTAGATGTCCTTCAATCACAAAGAACCTAAATATTCACAATCCAAACTGTTTTTCTGCACCAAGGTATACTGTATAGATGTCCAAGGACTAACAAAGCTGATTTATTTAGCTTTCACTTGCATAGTTTTGATCATAGTTACCGGGAACGCTACATATGCCTGCGATCCCAGTTCCAGGAACAAGCGTTCCGGAGTCAAAACTAGACTAAATTTGTCCAAAAATTAGTGATCCACGTTCTGAAATGAACGACATGGGAAGCGTTCCAGGTAACTATGGTTATGATCAAGATTGTTGCTTTAATTCAATTTACACTTCTTTGCATTCTTGTTTAAGGGAAGTGATTTTCTTCCCCACTGATAAGAATGTTTTCAGTTTACCTCTCAAACCATGTTTACAACTCAATGATCGTATTAAGCAAATAATCGAAAATTTGATGAAACACAAGTGACTTCCTTCTAATTAAACAGATTCTTAAATCCCAGATATAATAGTGTGCATCCTCCTTCCGAATTCCTTCAAAAACGAAATAAAACCCTAATGCTTCACAACATGATCAGAACTGAATATTTACTAGCTGGCACATAATGCTTCAAATTCACATCAAATTACTATAAATTCAGAACCCAAAAACCTTGATGATTCCGGCGAAACAGAATATCATATGCTTTTGAATGCAATTGCCATGGAAAACCCTAGAATCAATCGTCGGATGAAAAGGGGGCAAATTTGTGAGGAAAATGAACAAGAAGAAGCCGAAATCAAACCTGGGGTTGCTTGGAAGCATCTTGAGAGGGTTTTACCGACGAAAAATCTGAAACAGAGGATTGATTCTCGGAATTTTCCGCCATTTTTCGGAGATGTTCTTTGGGGACAATGATGCTGGTGAACTGATGATGGTTCTTTTTCCCTCTTTTTCTTTTGGTTATTTTTCTTTTTTATTTTTTTCTTCCTTATGGGGAAAGACTGAAAGAGGTCTATGACTTATGTTATGACAAAGAGTTGATTTGGCAACGTGGAATTCATCATTATGGCCAATAAGATGCTTCCACGTGGCATGAAAGAAAATTTGTTTTTTTTGAAAAATTGGAAAAAGTAATCATATTTTAGGTATTAGAAATAAATAAATATGAATTTACAACTTTGTTATTAAGAAATTGAATTTTAATTGATATTATTTTTAAAGTTCATCACCTAGTTAAACTCGTCCGAAAAGTGACGTAGTGGTGTCGATATTATACATGAATTTTTTTGCATTTCAAAAGATAGTTAAAATTATTCTTCACGTTTAATATCACAACCATCAAGTCATTTTTCGAATGAGTTTAACTAGGTGTTCAATGCTAAAAGTAATAGCGGTTAAAGTTTAGCTCATCCGTAACAAAGTTGTAAGTTAAGATTATTTTTTCCGATTATTCTAAAGTATGAATTATTTTTTACCATTTCCCTTTTTTCCAACTTTTTTGTTGCAAGGAAAACCAATTTTCATTGCATGTTATTCTCAATTAATGTAATATTTAATTAATGTAAGATTATGTGAAAAACGTTTGTCTAAATTTAAGATTGTGTAAAATTTCAATTAATATAGCTAGTGAAAAAATGAACGTTGGTGTAAAGACAATAATTGATATGTTTTTTAAATCTAATTTTTAACTATCTTTATTTTATTTTACATTAGTTTTCGCTTTGTAATCTTATATGTTGAATATGCTTAGTTGTTATTTTTTAGATTTCATCTCAACCTTGAGTGAAAACACCAAAGGTGATTTTAATTAAGAACATTCACATAATTTTCTTACCATTTCATAAATTTTTATAATATTAATTTTCTCCAGTACCTTTAAAAATTATATCAAGTATAGAGTGATCGAGTATAGCCCCCCAAAAATTAAGTATTTTGAGAGAGTCCATGTGGGGATTAGAGGGTTAAAATTTGAATGTATGAAAATTGTAATTGTCTTAAATGTACATTGTTATGTAAATAGACTTTAAAATACTTAACCATTTTATTTGTCTTTCTATTTTACAAGTATTTATTTATTGTATTTTATAATATATTAGGGAGGAATTAATTACATCATTAGTAATTGTGCAATATAGTTTAATTCTCTATTTATTTAACTAATTGTATTGATTAATTTTTCATTCAATCATTTATCCCATACGGCAATTTAGTCCTACTTCCTTCCGATTGGTCATCTTATGATCATGTGTGGCATGTACTCATTTTTTAGAAGAAGGTAGAAGAGGAAAGAAAGAAGCATCACAAAGAAGAAAAGTTACTTCTTTTATGTCATTGCAAAAAAAAAAAATAAATAAATAAATAAAAAAAATATCACCCCTAACACCATTAAAAAGCACCTTCAATCAACCCCAAATCGGAGGAGGGATTATTTGCCGTGTAATTCCTCCTTCCCAACCTTCTTTAATTATCTTTCCTAAATTTTCTCTCGTATTTTTATTCTAACCTTATAGGTAAAATTTTCTGATTTATGGGAACTTTTCAAAGCTTTCGAAAAGCTTATGGAGCTCTTAAGGATTCTACCACAGTTGGCCTCGCCAAAGTTAATAGCGAATTCAAGGTTACGTTATTCTTATTCATTTTAATATTATTTGCATTTGTTGTTGTCGTATATATTTCCTTAAAATCTCATTCGGGAACACATTTATGCTTCGACAATGGCAACATGAAAATTCAAATAGGTATTTGTTAAATTCTTATTTTCTTCACATTTATCCTAGGATTTGGACATTGCCGTGGTGAAAGCAACTAATCATGTCGAGGCCCCTCCAAAGGAACGACACGTCCGAAGTGAGTTTATTTGAAAGGCTAAAACAATAACATTTGATATTTTCTTCCCTTCCTCAACGAACATAGTCATACAAATATAAAATGCATATATTTATCAAAATTTATCCTCATCAATGTTGTTATTGTGATGTCTATCTGTTAATTATGATGTTATTTTTATTCATTTTGATTCTTTTTCCTATTGTGTTAGAAATATTTGCTGCAACATCAGTTCTTCGCCCACGGAGTGATATAGCATATTGTATTCATGCATTGTCACGGAGATTAAGCAAGACTCGAAATTGGATTGTAAGCTCCTTCACTAATTTCAACTTCCAAATTGCATCCATACATATTTTCACTCACTTTCACAATTTTATCGTCCTATTTTTTCGAAAATAGGGATTGTAGCCTCCTAAGAATAAATGTAGCAATGTCGATAGCTATATGTAGAATAGTATGCATTTGGTATAAACTAGTTCATATTTCCAATTACAATTAGGCTCCGTTTGGCCTTTAGAAAATGAAATGGAAAGAAAACTTTTATCTCTTCACTAATTTAGTCTAAGATCCTCCACGTTCTCCATCAATCTATCCCTTGATTTTCTCCCTCCCCAAACTTATCATCTCATTTAGTCTTATCATTTTTCCATCTCACTTTCCTCTCAACTTTGGAAGGAAAATGTCGATGGTAAAATCAATGTAACTTTTCCATTATATTTTCCAACTAACTCTTCTTCCACCACCATTTTCAAAGCCAAATTAAAGAAAATAAATGCTATTTCAAAATTTTTCTTTCTATCATACTTTTCAAGGACCAAACGGAGCCTTAATGTAGTTAAAATTCATAAATCCTAGTTTCTCATCAAACCACATTACATGATAGGTTGCAACAAAGGTATTGATAGTTATTCATAGAACATTAAGAGAAGGAGACCTGAGTTTCAAGGAGGAGCTATTAGTGTACTCAAACAAAGGACCAATATTCCAAATTTCCAATTTTAAGGATGATTCGAGCCCTGAAGGTATGGTTATTTATTTTCTTTCTCTGTAGAATTCTTATTTATTCATGTTATATTTATTATTTAAGCGATGTATGCAACTTGAAAATGTGTTCTAGTTCTTTTTAGTTAAGTCTTTTCAAATCAGCTTCTCAACTGATGTAACTGTCAGTTAAAGTAAGTTTGCTTATATATGAGTTTTTGATGTAGCTTGGGATTGTTCCGCTTGGGTTCGCTCATATGCACTATACCTTGATGAAAGGCTCGAGTGCTACAAGGTCTTGAAGTATGATATCGAGACTGAGCGATTGACAAGATCTACACTAGGTGCAAGCAAGGTCATCAAACTTAATTTTCTTAATTAGTTAGTACATTAATGATAAATTAATCAACATGTTTATACTAAACTTCCTAGTAATAGGCAAAGTCATATAATTAGTTGCTCAACAGGTACATAGTAAAACTCGACTCTTGACATGCAATGAGTTACTGGTACAATTACCAGCTCTTCAACAACTTCTGCTTCGATTAATGGCTTGTCAGGTACAATGAATAGTTCTTACTTCTCATTCTTTATAGAAATTTTGAATTCTACTCATTGGTATTAGTTTCACCGCATGCAGTAATATATATCGAGATAAGACTGTCTATATTTAAATCTCTTCAAACTTTGCATAAGCAATGTTTAATTTTGCAGCCCGAAGGAGCGGCTTGTACCACCTTTCTCATACAATATGCACTAGCTTTGGTAATGGCAATTCTCTTCGAACTTCGAATTTAATTTTGTTGTGCTATTTTTTCGAAAATTTTATCAATCAAACTAGCCCTTTTCTTATATCTTTATGATGTAGGTGTTGAAAGAGAGCTTCAAAATTTATTGTGCTATTAATGATGGGATAATCAACCTAGTTGACATGGTATAAATTCTTATCTTACACCAAGGATGATCAAATACATTCCTAATTTTTGAAAAATTCAAGTTATGTTTCTCCCCTTTTGTAGTTCTTTGATATGGCAAAACATGATGCAGTAAGAGCACTTGACATTTATAAAAGAGCTGGGCAACAGGTAAAAATGAGTTCAATAATGGAACCTAGTCACATTAATCTTATTTGTCTTATAGGTAAGACAATTTTAAAATTCGAATGAGAAACTTATTTTCTTTTTTAACCCAGTTTGTTTTTGGGTCATACCCATTTAAACAATTCAAATATATTTAGGGGTGAGCAAAAAATCTAGGAATTTTGGTCTCACCCTGCTCCCGGTCAGGTCATGATCTTGAAATCTTGCTCCCAATGGGAGCGAGACTATAAGATTAGGTTCTGATCAACACTGAAATCAAGAATAGAATTTAACCTTAGTTCCTAGTCCTAATCCTCATTCCCGATTATATAAAGTTCCCACTGCCATATATATTGAAAAAAAACTGCCACGACAATATATATTAAAAAAGTTTCGGAATTTTTGATTTAGTCACTTATATCCCGTAACTCTAGCTATTTGAGAAAATTTATATTATTTTTGTTGGTTATTTATAAAAATAACTCAAAATAGTGGGTACAAAAATGTAAAGGCACTTGGACTAAAAAATCCTAGTTTATTTTCGACTCCCGGTGGGACCAGGAATGGGAACAAAAGTTACTCCTGGTCACACAATTGAGAGTGGGAGCGAAAGTTTGCTCCCGGTCAGAACTAGGAGCTAGAGTGGGACCTCCAAACGTTACAGGGATCCCGATCCCGTTCATCCCTAGACGTACCTGAATTGGGTCAAAATTGGATCCGTACAATACAAACAAGAGCAATGTCGAGTCCACATTTTCGATCAAGTTAGTCAATGTCGAAACTCGAACAAAAAATCTATTATTGTGCTCTTTGTTCTTCTCAGGCGGAACATCTTGCCGGTTTCTATGACTTCTGCAAACGGTTAGATATAGCCAATAACTTTCAATTCCCAACATTAACACAGGTTCATTTCTACAGCTAAAAAAACAGTGAATGTAATTGATTTATCATGGTTTAAAGTTTTCAAAATTTGAACCCATAATTTCTTTTTACCTCTTGTAGCCACCTCCTTCCTTTCTTGCAACAATGGAAGAATATGTGAAGGAAGCACCACCACATGGTTCTAAGCCAAAGAGAATGGTCAGTTTTTTTTTAATACTATAACTAGACTTGTCAATTCGGTCGAGATGATTAAATATGGGTCGAATGTATATTAGGTTCAAGTAAATATGGGTGTGTTTCGGGTATGAAAATAGTACGGGGGATGCATTGCAATTTCGGGTCAACTCGGCGGGGTTATGACCACAACTTTTTTCCATTTTTTCTCCTTGAAAGAAAATTGTCTCTAACTACAGGATTTTGTACAATATACATGATGAAATAAAATTATCTTATAGTAACAATAAATTATTATAAATTTTCCACTTAAATTACAAAAATAATAGTCCAAAATTTTCAATGGAAAGTCATAAACACCAATAGAATTGAACCTAAAAGAAGTACATTTTTTGGGGTTAATAAGTAGGCACATTTGACCCGCTAATTTGCGAGTTTCAAATCTATAAAATCGTGTTCAAAAGTCCTTAATTTGGATGAGTTTGGGTCAGGTCAAAAATTGAACAAGACCTAGAAAGCATGGACCCACACTCTCTAATGATGTGCAGGACCATGCAAAAATGAAAGAATCACCTGGGAAAGAAGAAAATCATCATCAAGAACAAAAAAGTGAACAAAAACAAGAGAAAGAAGCAAAGGATGAGATGCAAGAAGAGCCTTCGAAGCCCGAGCCTCGACCCGAATCACCTCCATTGATATCCACAGATGATCTTCTTGTTCGTCGAACTATTATTTCTAACATAATTTTCACACTATCAATCTTTTAAAATTGTCCAAAAAAGAAAATTATTCAAATTCTTCCCTTTGTTTTGATTATTTTTGCAGGGTCTAAATGAGGTGAATAACCCGGTAGCTACCAAGCTAGAAGAAAGCAATGCCTTAGCTCTCGCCATAGTTCCACCCGGTATATTTTTCTAAGAAAATTTCTCGTACATAAAACCACTATCATTAGACTTATAACAAAAAATATTTTCATGAAATTCAATTCATAATTTATTTAGAAAATATATCAATAGAAAATTACGGTCAAAGTATACTATTAGAGACCAGACCGTGAAAGTTCAAAAAAATGTCGGATATTGAGAAATGGAGGAAGTAGTTCATGTTTTCGAGTTTTCGTTGATATTGTCTTGCATGAATGTATGATATCGATTCTTGTGTAGGAGGCCAAAATCAATCTTAAACGAGTGG
Source organism: Portulaca oleracea (assembly GCA_029582165.1). Taxonomy (NCBI): domain Eukaryota; kingdom Viridiplantae; phylum Streptophyta; class Magnoliopsida; order Caryophyllales; family Portulacaceae; genus Portulaca; species Portulaca oleracea. Next base: position 58,019,702 of record CM055869.1, read on the forward strand.
CGATTTGATGGATTTGGATACCCCAACATCAGGTTGGGAACTAGCTTTGGTTACAACACCTAACAACAATAACACCACCGCACCGGCTGGGCCCCCACAACAAGCCAAACCGGTTCGTCTTCTCTGCTGTTGGATTCATAAGTTTGATTCAATTGTTTCTCATGGAATTAGTCTCTCGCCATTGAAGTAAAGATTGTCTACATTTAAATCTCTCAATGTTCTTGTTGTGTTATTCATTGGTCGGTTTGATTCATTGTACTTTTGGTAATCCAGGGTGGTGGGTTTGACAAGCTACTTCTTGATAGTTTATATGAGGACGAAAGTTCGAGGAGAAAACTCCAAATGCAGAATGCAGGGTATGGACCGTCGAGTATGGGTATAGGTGTCGGCTTATACGAGGATGAAAGTTTGAGGAGACAACTCCAAATGCAAAATGCAGGGTACGGACCGTCGTCGGGTATGGGTATGGGTATGGGTATGGGTGTCATTCAGCCTAACAACCCGTTTCAAGAAAACCCATTTTTCGTGCCAAATGGGATCGCCCCATCCACCAATATTCATATGACTACGTTAGATCAGCAACAATTCTCAATGTGGACCCTGCCTTCACAGGATCTGGCAAATCAACACCAACACCAACACCAGCACCGACAGCAACAAATGATGATGACGATGCATGGGCAACATTCGCCAATGATGATACCGTCTCCATCCCAAAGTATGACGACGATGCCTTATCAAAGCCCTCCTCCCCCTCAAATCCAATACCCTCAACAACATATGACGAGCACGACTATAGGTACGGGTACGGGTGGGGGTACTTCTAATCCATTTGGTGATCCGTTTTCTATGTATTCACAAAATACCAAACCCCAACAGGGTAATCCGGGTCTATTGTAAAGATGCAAATGAATCACCTACGTTCTTACTCTGAATTTCATTTGGGGCTTTCGCTAATGTATTTGCCCATTCTCTCTTCTCGCGTGCGCGACTATGCTTGTAACTAGTATCCATTTCCATGCTTCATATAGTGTGCCAAATTCATCTCAATCTCTTAGAATCACTTCGAGTAAAACGCAACAACGACAACAACTCCTAGCATGGGTCCAGATATAGACAACCTTGAGTAGAAATTAACATAAAAGGATATGATGGGATCAAATTCCTCCATACAAAGGCAACTTCAAACTTCAACCACAATGAATGTTACTCCCATGACAAATAATACATCTCTCATATATAAACTAGGTAAAATATTTTCGAGTTACACCAAGTTTAACAAGAGACACCTCATAAACAGAGAAATTACTTACGACAAAAACTGGAGGCACGAGATCGACTGCTAGGAACTCAACTTTCCGGTACCACCACAGGCGGCACAAGATCGCCCAGATGAGCATTTTGAACAATAACTCCATTTCCTAGGCAGCCTGTTTAAATAAAATACTTGAAACTATCAGTCATAGGGAATTCAAGAGCACTCAGGATGGGGGAAACAAAGACACAAAATGTATTCGGAACAACAACAAACTCCCAGGGGAAATATGACCGAATGCAGTTTGGGAGATTCAGATATGGGCAACCTTCCTCTCATACTAAAGTTTACGAAGAGACTGATTCCTGCGAACATAGTTGAATATTTAGAAGAAAGTGTCAGTTTACCCTGATGTATAACGGGTAGCTGCGTTTGTAGATTTCAGCCGGGCCCTCTCAGCAGTTTCCTCGGACATTCTCTGAACCACAAAGCCCTCCCCTTTACACTCCGGGCAAATGCCGGTACCACCACAGGCTTCACATAGTTTTACTGGAGTCTGGCTTCATTGATTCACAAGAACATTCTTCAATTTAACGCAAATATGGGAGAAAATGGATGTTATGTTCATAGTCTCGATGGTTGGAAAAGATTATTTATTTCAACTTAGATTGTAATGGACTAAGTAAGTCTGCTGCACGCGACGGAAATAATGAAAGATACCTTTTTTCAGCTTCTTGTGTTCTTTTCACTAGAGTGGTGGCTGCTGCACCTACAACGATGGCTGCCACAGCCACCGATACAGCTGTCTCGACTGATAGCCCAGCTGATACTCTCAAAGATTTCCTTCTGCATGTCTGCAGCTTTGATCCGTTGGACCCTAGTAACTTCATCACGTCAAAATAATAAAAATCACATTTTAAGCTGATCCAACGCTAAACGAAGATCAATCACCCTTTCTATAAGAAAGAGTGAAAGACAGTGCATGGACAGGCAGCAACATAATGTATATTTTTGGTCATGCAACAGTGATAGGTTTTGGATCTAGGGTCTTATAAATTGTCTTTCCGGGTGTTCCGTAGGGGGGTTAGTGCCCCTCTTACCTAAACCGACCAAAATTTATTCATTCTTACCATATTTCCTACACTCAACTTTCCAACTAGTACCTAAACTTACCACTCCTTATTTTAACCTAACATTTCCTCATCCTTGAAAAAACTTGCCCTAAGAGGGAGCGCAACACTGAGGTGGAAGTCCAAGCCATGGTATGGATTCAAAGCTGGATTCTCCGGATATCCATGCTGAGTGTGGAAAAGCCGACTCGACTAATCAGAGACTGAATGAGAGGTCTCGGGCTTGAATCTTAATTAGCAGCTCCCACGTGTATTTGTGTATGTATAGGAGGAGCCTTTGGAGCATCCATGCTTCAAGTTCTAAGGGCCTGTTAGAGTAGTAAACTATTCCTTGGACTTCAATCATCAGCTTAAACTTTTACCACGCCACTCATATAGACGCTCTACCTTTTGCATTTCATGCACTACTTACATTACATGCTTTCTTCCCGTCTATCGTGAAATCCCGAGCAAGATCTATCTGACTATCTTCAGAGATGAAGGCTACTGGATATAAATTACTATAAATTAATAGTAGTCAGGTTGGAGAAAGGGGCATCAATTCATCATCAAGGAGAAGGAAGCTGTTCTTCACACTTCAAGAACCAGTTTTCAATCTTCTTCTCTCATGTTCATCTCAACACAACTCAAATTCCACTCACTATCTCACTATCTCCCAAAATTCAGCCTTACCCACCAAAATTGGACCAATTTCCTCACAAGGGTAACTCTCAAAATCTGATTTTGAAGGCACAAACCACTCAAATTAGCCCAAGATCAACAACTTCTCTCATCTTCATCTCAACTCAACTCGAACTCCATCTACTCTCTCCCAAAATTCAGCCTTACTCACCAAAATTGGAGCAATTTCCTCACAAGGGTACCTCTCAAAATCTGATCTTGAGGGCAAAACTTTTGTGGGCACCAACCACCCAAATCAGCTCAACATCAACAAACACTCGCCAAAACACTAATCAAAACAATCATAATTCATCACCCACAGAAGAATCAAATACAATACAGATTCAAACTCCATGCATAACATGCTCAGATTCAGGCATTTAAAATGTTTCTGCTTTCGAAATTAGGACATCAACTAGTTGAGTCCCCTGAAACATCGAAAAGCCCATTACTTGGAGACTATCCTGATGTCAATTTAGGGTTCATCCCTACTAACAATCTGGAAAAATAGGGGGAAAAAACTCAGCTACCCAGCTACATAATACATACATAGAAGACATAATTATGATATGATGGGATTCAGTATTGAGAGAATGGAGTTGAATTTGGGAGTGGAAGTTGGAGAGGAGGAGGCTAACCTGTGGAGAATGAGAGGGATGGTGAAGAAGAGGGTCGCAGTGCAAGCTCCATGTTTGGGTTATCCTCTGTTTCAGAGGTTATCACATACACAACCTAAACAAGACAAGATAGCTCCTTTTTTTTTATGTTCCTCTCTTTTCTTTTTGTTATTTATTTGTTTATTTTTATTTTTATTGCTTTTGCAACCTTACATACAAGTGCTTTGATTTAAGTAGACCCGACAAAATTTTATCCGATCCAAATATTCAAAAATTTATCTGCTCCGAAAAAAATTTGCTTTGGTTCAAAACTATTCAGGCATAATATTTTTTTCTATTGTCCGAACTTGATTTTGTCCTGAGTTTAGTTTCACCGAATTGTGCAACCTATGAACAAAACCATGTTTGCACATCAATTTGAGTGACTCGAATTTACACAAATCCGAATTTTTGTCAACGCTAAATCTCAAGTAGATAGCTCCCCAAACAAGTGCCTTTCTTTCTGTCCGGGGAGCTTGATTGGTATGTAATGGGAATGGAAATAGAAATTCATATTGGGATGAGAATGAGAATAAAGATGTGTTTCTGAATATCTAATGTATTTGCTTATTATGTTGGTAACTCAAAATGGAAATAAGTGAGAATGAGATTGGGAAATAAGTACACATTTACCAATATATCTTTGAGGGTGAAGTAATTTTGGTAATATTATTTTTTTTAAGAAGGTAAGCAAGAGAGTTAGTTAAAGATTTTGTTTCACAAGAAACCTTCCCAACCTATCATCGTACAAATATTAAAACCCACTATCTTCTATCTGGTTCCATGGTTCAGCTATTGGTAGTTGATGTCCCTTTTTTCAAAGTCAGTCAGTTGTGGCATTTACTTCTCTATGAATATGTGAAATATTGCTTTGAAACTTTGAAAAAAGGTTACGAATATCTTCTACCAGATGTCTGATCTGCCAGGGGTAGCAAAATTACCTTGAACAACTTGGATTACTACTAATAGTTAACACCTTCAATAATTATGTGTGAGTACCCTATCTTTGTTGCTTTGATTAGAGAGCTCTTGTTTCAGCCACAACAATTGGAGAATCTCCATAGTTAACAGTTCCTACTTTTATCATGTAATATTAATTAAGCATAAGAATAATATCGATACTTAACATTAAATTATGAATTCTCGTCATTAATTACTAGTCCTTTCCACAATGATAAATTAGTGGGAATTGGGGGTTTATTCCTATTTTCCATCCCTCATTTTTACAATTTCTATAAAACAAACATAAGAATTATACTATCAATTTATCTATTCTCATTCCTACCTCCTAACTCCCTCATAAAAACATCCGATGGGTGTTCTTTTGTACGGTAATGGGTTATTTTTCTAGTACTGCTTTGCAAGGAAAACAGATACTGTGAGCAGGGCCCGCAAAATGGTTTCACATGATATTAAAGTCAACCTGAATAAAAGGTCTCAAGTTCGGCACCCCATATATTTATTTGTACAAAGTAAAGGGAGCTCTACAACATTAAAAAAAATAAAATGTTGGCATTCAAGAGGGTTAAGGGCAGCTCTTTCACGAGGTGATGATATATTACAGTAGTGTTTTTTTCTTACATGACAGCATAACAGTCTTCAAATAACTCGATAACATTGCCCAAATGGATATCAAGGCACGTAACATACAAGTTCATCAGCAACAACTGCATAACACGATGACATTGCGGGCATGTGCGCACATCTAGCTTAGCATCTATGCAATGTCACAAAGTAATACACAAACACATTGAAATTTCACAACCATGTAGCTTGATCGTATATGTACACGAACACCAGGGGTGATTACAATTTCACCGCTAAATGCTCAAAAGTCAAAACGGATGCCAGTCCAGAAAGCCTCATATGAACCCATGCCCGGTTGTTGATGGCATTAAGATTTAGCATGCACAGGCAGGAATTCAGAAGCCTGAAAAGAAAACACAGTCTTGAACAGCCTAGCTCTTCAAGGAAAGATCAGGAATACAAACATTAACTGCTTAACAGTACAAATTCACAAGAGTATGATAACAAACGCACGAGCGACACAGCGACGCCCCAGTCTGGGAAATACAATCTCCCTTCATCACAAAATCCCCCCCGTCCCCCGACCAAAAAAAGAAAACCTTTCCAGAAACAATTATGTTCACAAGGTAAACTTTACTTAAAGTTCAGTCTATAGGGTTCAATTGAATTTACAAGCGTTCATAAGGGGTGCATTCATAATATAACGACAAACAGAAAATGAAAGCTGAAGCAACTTCCCTTACTAAAGAAACCAAACCGTCATCCTAGGGTATTGAAGTGTGCAAGTTCTGTACAGATAAAATGAGGAAATGAAAGGGAGTTTGGGGGGCGGGAGGAGAGCGTACTTCTTTAAGTTATTAGACCATGTAATTTTAGTGGATGGATTTTATGATTCTATCCAACCAAAAAAGTGTGTAACCATCGATCCTTTGACATCACAACAATGATTGACCTCCACACAAGCCATCTTATCTTCATTTATTGTAATTCAGACAATGCTTTCAGTCCATGAATCAGAGATGGTTTTTCTGAATCCACATTATAATCATGCTACGTGACTATTTGAACAGAAATAAGCATGGACCTGCTTTCAATGGAAACATTCAGGTCAACATAAATGGGAAACACCAAGTAACATCGGCACAACACCATAGCTCGACTTTTCATAGGAATGAATACTTAGACCATGAGGCCCATGGTGAATATTGTCAAGACAACTCTGAATCACTTAATATTTGAAACTTACACAGCTGGCTGCATCTGTTGATCTTCAATCCTCATCCTCGGGGGATGTCCTCTCGGGCCTGGTTTGTGCATGCATTTGCATCTCTTCTTTTACACCAATAGGATCTTCATAAATTGATCCTGCCAGAAGACATTCTGGTCACGCTAGTTCAAACACAGGTTAAACAGTAGTCTTTACCGGCCAGCACGTCATATGACCTAAAGGGTATTATAAACCATGATAACGACCATTTTCATGGCACTCTATGATCATATCTTGAACCCAATGAAGTACTACAACTAAGAGACCCAAGATCATCAAAACTGTCTACGGGCATATTTATAACACAATATGTTTCAGAGGTAAAGCAACCAAAATATCTCAAAACCCTTCAGATGTCAAAAGTAAAGGCTATTGTGAATGGTATTCAGGATTGTAGGGAAATGTATCAAGGAGTCAAATAGCAGTTATAAATTCAGTCAAGCCTTTAAAATGTCTTAGGATGACTCTAAATAAGTTACAGCATCCAAACTAAACCAATACTCCAACATCCTACGAGGCGGGGTATGGACGGGTCAGATGTAGCAGTCTTACCCCTAAAGTTTTCAATTTAGAGAGACTGTTTTAATTGACCCAAGATTTAGAAACCGTTCACTGCCTATTGTTCCATGGAAAAGAAGCAGATTAGGTTTAATGAGACATTTTACTTAAGTCCATTATAATCTAAGTTGGAAAAAATAATCATCTCCAACTACCCAGAGTATGGACAAACATGACCCCCTTCCTTCCAAATGAATCTCAAACAAAGGCAATTAACCCGGTTTTAGTGTTCACAAATAATAACTGTTTGCTCTTGCCAAATTCTCAAAAATATGGCATGTCTTCAACTTTTGAGGCTATTATATACCAATAGAATGCCTATCATGTTCAAATCCAGCGTTACACAACCAAGAGTCATAAACTCAAATCAAACATTTCATTTCATTCTGTTCAAACAACATCAACAAAAATTACCAACAAATCCACAAAAACAATCCTAGAAGAACAACATTGTGAAAACAGTCGTTTCAACAGTCTAATTTGGATCAATTTCCTGAAACTCGACGACATCACACACCAAATCACATAAACGATAAAGAAAATGATCAACAAATCCACAAAAACAATCCTACAAGAACGACAGTCCAAAAACAATCAATTCAACAACCTAAATTGAGTCAATTTCCAGAAACTCAACACCACCAGTCACAAAACTACACAAACGATAAAGAAACAGTGCAAAAACAGTCATTTCAACAACCTAAATTAGATCAATTTCCTGAAACTCGACAATACCACACACATAATTACATAAACCATAAAGAAAATGATCAACATATCCACAAAAACAAACCTTTAAGAACAGCACCGCAAAAACAGTCATTTCAAAGGCTTAAATTGGACCAATTTCCCCAAAATCGACAGCACCATACACCAAATTACACAAATGATACAGAAATTATCAAAACATCCACAAAAACAATCCTACAAGAACAACACTGCGAAAACACTCAATTGAACAGCCTAAACCCACTCAATTTCCAGAAACTCAACACAATCAGTCCCAGAACCACACAAACGATAAAGATAGACTTCGAAGATACCTCGATCAAGTAACACTTCGGAGCAAGGCCAGCCTCGAGAGGATCGAAGAGAGAGCGACTCCTCCATAGTCATCGGATCCACGAACTCCCCGACGACCTCCAGGAACTTATTCTGCATCTTCCTCTTGGGAGGAACCCAGTACGACGAGCCAGGCATGAACGGGAGCCAATCTGGAGCTGCGTTGCGAACCATCACGTACTGAATCGCTTCCGAAAGGGTCCGGAACCCTAATTCCCCCTCGATATCGTCGGAAAAAATGAAGCCGGCGCCGGAGGAGGCGGCGGAGGAGGAGGGATCGGAGTCGGGATCGGTGAGCTGGGCTTTGGTGTGGAAGTTTCTGTGGGAAAGGAATCGAGAGGAGAGAGAAATGGGGGAGGGTTTGGAGGGGTTTTTGGAGAGGAAGAGGGAGGAAGTGAGCTTAGTTAGGGTTAGGGTTTTGGGGATGTGTTTCGCCATTGGAGAAGAAGATGAACAAGCTGCAAGCAATGAGGGTGAGACTTCCAGAATCACAGTTCGCAATTAAGCAATTGACAATGGATATATTCTGTTTTTTCCCTCTGGAGGGTGACATGGGATATTGTCATTTTGAAAAATATCTTATCTGAATATTGTCGAAAAAAACCGGTTTGGTCTGAACATGATTTTAATGGTGATTGAATTGACTGAATATTTAGGTATAATTTTTTTTTCTTTTTTATTGTCTAAAATCGATTTCAATTTGAATTTAGTTTCGTCCAATTGTTCAATTTGAAAAGAATTAAATCCAAACATTAATTTCTTGTCTGATTTTTTTAGACCAAATTTACGCAGACATGAACTTTTGTCAGGCTACTTGCTAGCTTAAACAAAAAAGGTTAGTACATTTTTTGATGATTGAGTTAGCTGATTAATTTATGTTTGTATAAAAAATGTGTATAATCTTCAAAGGCTAAAATAGTAGGAAACATCCCCAAACGCTAAAGGATAATTTTTTTATTATTTTTCTTTTGCCAAAACGACAACACAAAAACATATACAACATACACTAATAAAGCCAACTAAAAAACAACTAAAAGAAACATGTGCTGGAAAACGCCGGGAACCATGATCTCCCTCAATCGGCTTGTTTTGCCAACCTGTGAGCATGATCCATCACCTGACTATCCATCGTCCTCACACCATCGGACTGGACACCCTTGCAAATTGCTGGTTTGAACTTCTTGTTGACAAGGAACTGGAATTCAGCCACTGTTCCCAAGTTAGCCTTCCTCTTTCTGCTCCGCATGTCCTACCTTTGAACTTGTACACGTCCCTTCCTAAGCATCTTCCACTTGACAATCTTCTTATCCTCCTGCCGATACGAGTAGGTAGATCCCCTTCCCAAGATTGTTGCGGTTGTGGACCATCCTACCTTGTTCCCTTCTTCTATACCACATTCCTTCTCCACAAAGTCTAGGTTTTCAACTGCACTAGGCTTGGCACTATTCTGTGATGATGGCATTTCCGATTTTACTTTGACTTTGACTTTCATATAAGTCAAACTGAGTGGGTCAAAAACTTCGAAATAATTTCCTTTGAGCAGTCCTTCGTAGGCTTCGACGTTCAGGGACAAGCTTTGACTATCTTGCCGTTTAGAGAACTTGAGCCTTGACCTATCTTTTTTGCTGACGCCTTCCAAAGACAGGGCGTTTGCCGGAGATTTCATAGAGCTACAACTAGCTCTACCATCCACGCATGTCATGATTTCTTGAAACGCAACTGAAGGACAATTGCAAGACAAAGGAGAACGTGTATATCCTTGGGTGGTGGGATTGTTAGCCACCCCTTCTCCCACCCGCTTCTCCTTTCTTTTCTCCTTTCTTTTTCCTTGAATCTCAACTGGCTGCACCCCATCAGCCCTTAGGCCTCCATCCATCTCATCTCCCTTCCTTGGGTCATTAAACTGATCAATGTCATCGACGTCCATAGAATCACGAATCACCTTGGTAGTGGGTTCCTTGACCACGCTTCTTGGACATTCAACCCTCTCTTCCTTGTCACTCGTACCTCTATTGTTAACAAAACACCCCTTCTTTGCTTCCTCATTACTTCTCCCTTCCTCCTTGGAGTCTTCCTCCACCTCTATATTCGTTCTTGAAGATTTTATATGCAAATCATGCTTAACTTTTTGAAGCTCCTTATACACTTCCATATTTTTCGGGTCCAACTCCATTGCCCGTTCAAGATTATTAATGGCTTCTTCCATGCGATCGAGTTTCACCAAGGCTGTAGCTCGTCGAAAATAAGCCTTAACATTCAAAGGGTCAAACTTAAGTACACTTTGACAGAAGGTGAGGGTTTGATTAAATTTTCCTAACTTTATACTACAGGCCGCAAGATTCAAGCTAAGCGAGGTACCCACTTCCACCATCAAACTAGCATCATCTTCACACAAAGGCTCCCCTGCACCGAGGAATTGAAAGGCTCTATCATAAGCCAAGTCTGCTTCTTCGAACTCCTTCTTCCTTAATAACTTGTTTCCTTCTTCTTTGATTTCAATAGCTTTGAAATGGCATGTCTAGGATGTGGCATGGAAGCCACAATCTGAAGAACTTCCTCATCAATATCATCCCCCATAATATGGAACATACCCAAGGCTGACTATACGACCTTATGTGACAAACAAAAACAAAGATTTCCACCAACTAACTATAATTATTAAACTCCACACAACGAACACAAATGAACAACATCAACGCACCAATCACAAATGAAATGCACCCCTTTAGTATGAAAAGAGGGAAGAAACAACACCTACCCCCAACTACTAATGCAAGAAGACACCCAATCTACTAAATAAGACCCCTAAACTACTAGGCATACACAGACAGGCAGTCTGCCGCAACGAGCAATAAGGAACAAGAGCAAGCTGAAAGAGCACCTGAGACGCTAAGCAGTAGCACCTTGGATTGAAAAAGACGAGTGTTCCCAGCGATGCCTGCATTCATCGGAAGAAGCCCTCATTCGCAGTTCCACCAGAGAACTCGGGAACCCCCTCCGCTCAGGTCCAGACAATGCAACACAACCGACCCAAACGATGTCGCCTTGTCCCTCGGCGCACCATTTCCTCAGACACCAGATAAACGGCGTCGGAGCCTCCACAACCCATCGGCACGACCCCCACAAACTGGAACAAAAACACCGGAAAAACAAACTACTTACTTCCTAACAGGGAAAACCATTTATATGAAAGAGTAGATCAGACGATGACGATGTCGGCGACGGCCATCAAGCGGCCGTCACCGTCACCGGCACCGGCAGAAAGACTTAAATGAGGGGAGCCAGAAGTTAGGTGGTAGGTGAGAAGCCCGTTTTAGGACACAACAAAATTCAATTTGGTGGTTCAAAAAATAAGATGGAGATAGGTATATAATTTTATTAATTTCAAAACAACATTTGTTGGAAAGGTATATACTACTTAAAACGCTAGTTGAAGTTAACCTACTAACGACTTATATTTATCAAATCAAAAATCAAAACAGTAAACAATGTAATCATATCCGTCACAAAGACCCAGCAGTTTGACTGTAGTCCCAAGACCACTGTACAACATACTCCCAAACTTGCTATTTTAATTAAGGGTATTGAATATCATTTTGGATTGGGTGAACAAATGACACAATTTAAACATGAAATAGCCATTAGAATGTCTACTTGTACTATATTGTTCATGAAATGGTTCTTTAAAACTAAGTTCTTTTAAGCAAATAAAACGATTTTATTAATAAAATATCAATCGATACTTACAATGAACAGTATGAAAGAGCATGTGTAGATAAAAAATAAGTAAATGAAAATCAACTTTCAAATAATTAATATAAATTTAGTGATGTCTAGTTCCAAAATTATGACAATCTTGTCACGAATTCTTATTGATGCAATAAATCATACTCATTGAACAAAACTCTAATTTGATGAACACTAATAATCCCATACAAATATATAATTGAAGAGAGAGACCATCAATGAGAAGGATTGACGACAACCCCTTCAAGCCTCAAAAGAAATTGAGGGCTCCAAAGCAAATATTCGAAGGAAGAGGATGGAAAATGCGTTGTCTTCTTATCTTTCTCAGCTTTGCTATGTTTTGTAGATTTTCATAGTATCATAGCATCTCTAATGCCAACCTTTAACATTTTAACGACTTTCAATATTTTTTTTTTAAAAAAAATAGAAAATAGAGGAAGAGGTGGAAGCTATTTCCATAATTAACTTGAAAAATAAGTACTAATTGCAATATATTCTCCATACAAGTTAAATGGCTCCTTAAAAGTTTCCCTTCACTTGACTAAAAGCATAAAAGGAGAATTTTTGTGTTTTTGTCATAAGGAGAAAAGAAGAGGATACAAAATTACAAACATCACTACAAGTATAGGCAACAAATTTTGCACACTTTCCAAATGGAAACCTTGGATCATTTCCCAGAATTGTACCAGTATTCACCAACCCATACCCAAACACCTACCTAACTAAGACGCGTCTACACTTAAATTACTCCATCCAGTGTCCACCCGAAAGGGCAAAAATCTCGAGTTTTACATTCGTTGATTCGAGCCTTTACATAAAAATAAGTTGTCATACAGGAAATTGTAGAGCTGAGGTCCCAGAACTCGAACCTGTCCAATCGGATCATCGGATGCATAGTCACGAGGAGCGCTTCCAGGGTCGGTTGTTCCTGAACGTGGATCTCTAACTTTTGGACGGATTTTTAGGCTAGTTTTGACTCCGGCATGCTTGTTCCCGTAACGCGGATCGCAAGCATATGTAGCGTTCCCGGTAACTATGATCGGATGTATGAACAATGACCTAAACTCCGAATCTTGAACCGGGAATGTAGAGTTTCATTCATGGCTGGCTGTGTGAGATCGCATGAATGATCGATCATTCAAACCTGTCATGAAAGTCTTCATCTCAAGGGCTTGTCCTTCTGCTCGGAAAAACGATGCAGTTTGTTGTAAATTCTTAGTATAGATGATGACTGATGAGTACACAGTAGTATACTAGTGCATCCTCATTCACAGACAATCAACCCTAACCAACCAAACAAAGCGAAACAGGTCATACACTCATACAGCAGTTATACACACAATGAGACCTCATGCCCCTTTTTGAATACCCGACAAATGGGTCATTCGGTCGGGTTAATGACATTTCAGTTCAGTTTTGTTCACATTGTGCGATGTTTGGTTCAAATTGACTTTGAGTCTACCGCTTTTGGTGATTTCATGTAAATAGAAGAATCTTAGGGGGCCAAAAAAAGAAAAGAAAATCACATCGAGTACCACTCTGTTCAGTTCAGGTCAATTCAGGTATTTGGGTCCTCTTCTTCCTAGTTCAGACACAATCATTTGCATCTAGAATCACATTCAGAGCTAAGCAATCAATCTCCATTAACAATCCGTAAAACCCAGGATAAAACAGGAATTCGTGACACAATCATTTGCATCAATCAAGAAGAAAGGATGGCCAAGCTGAGAATAGGAAGGAGTTACTACTGTCTACCAAAATGTTCGCCTTTTGGAGGCAACATGGTGAATCAACTTGGACCAGACTTGGTTCATTTCACCCCCAAGATCAATGGATAATCAATTAACATCTACGAACAATGAGATAACTAGATAAGAATAGCAACCAGATAATATGAGTTCAACATTTACCACAAGTTAACTACCCCAAAAAAAGGACAAAAAGAACCTTACCCGAAATCTCACTTGCCAAGACTGCAGTTCTCAGGATCACCCACCGATTGTTGTTCTCAGGATACTTCAAAAATGTAAAAAGCTTCAGGCCTTCAGAGATCCCCGATAATCCCCAATGTATATATTACATGCACCTGAAGTTTATACTCATAGATATTTGCAATTGGCAATCATACTATTGAGAGTGAACAACCTGATTTCTGTAAGTGAACAATCACACTATTTGGAGCACAAGCTCCTAGAGCACGTAATAAGTTGCGTATAATCCCAATTGATAACACATTGGTTGCAAATGTCCCTTTGAAAGAAATGACCAAAACATCACAAACTTCCCACAACCTTCTCCTCATCCACTTCAATTTTTCCTCCCACTCTCGACTTACCCGAGAGCCCTTTATCCAACATCTCTTGGTCATACTTCCTCGCCAAATCCACCTCCCCCTTCTCCACCAAAGCATCAATCAAAGCAATGTACGCGGCGTCATTCGGACTACACCCGAGCTCCTTCATCTTATCCCAAACCACAAACACCGGTCGGAGGAACCCCCACTTCCCAAACTTCCTCATCAACATCACATAAGTATCCATATTCGGGCGGACCCCAGACTCCAACATCCTCTCAAACAAGCTAAGCATCTTCTTGGGCTTAACGAGACACCGAAAGAAGCAATGGTAGGTAATCACATTCGGCTCAACCCCGCCCTTTTTCTTCATCTCATCGAGCATAGAATACGCCTCCTCCATCCTCCCATTCTCACACAAGAGCTTCACAATGGTGTTGTAAGTGACCACATTGGGTGCACACCCATTTTCCACCATTTCCCGCATCAAACGGATCGAAAAATCAACACCCTCTTTGAGACCAACGGCATGTATGGCGGTATTATAAGCCACCACATCGAGTTTCATCCTCTTCCTCCTCATCTCCTTGTACAATTTCACAGCTTTCCATGGCTTATTACATTTGCATTGTATGTCCATATAAATCGAGTACGAAACCAAGTCTTTATGAATCATTTTCCTATCCATTTCTTCCCAAAACTCCCTACATTTACCCCACCAACCCATCTTCGAATACCCACGAAGCATCATATTGTAAATTTTGGTCTGACTCACAAACTTAACAGAACATCTTTGCTCAACCCAGAAAGATTCAGCTTCAATCACATGTTTATACTCACACAATGCATCGATTAAATCACAAAACGAAGTATCATCCTTCAAATCAAACTCATCCAGTCTATGAAACATATCGATAGCTTCTTGAATAAAATGTGCGGATATGTACCGCTTGAACATAATACGAAATGTGGCGTAATTAGGCATTGAAGATGGATGCTTACGCATAGTATGAATCAATTCCCAGCATTTATCGAACTCGAAAAACTTACCCAGAATGTCAATCATGGAGTTGTACGTCTCGGTGTTGTGTTTGAACCCGGAATCGGATTCGACCCAGGTGAAAAACTCGAGTGCCCTCTTGTAGTCGTTGCTGTAGGATGTTAGGGTTTCGCATACTGTGAAGAAATCCAGAGATTTTGGATTTGAATTTGGATTTGAAGTAGATTTGTGGTTGAAAAAGGGAGTGTTGGTGGTGGGTTTTGTGGGATTTGCAGCAAATTGATGAAAATGGTGGGATTTGAGGGAGATTTTGGGAGGGATTGGATGATGGAAGGAGAATTTTGAAGGGTTTGATCGATGGGAGAGAAGAGTGGAAAGAACTTTGGTTTTGGATGTCTTCATTTTTGGTTGCTACGTGTTTGGAGGAAGGAAATTGTTCGTAGGAAGCAGACTGTAGAGTGTAGAGTGTAGAGTGTATAGCCCTGGTTGAACCTAGTTTGAAGCTTCAAGCTTCAAGAGAGGCTTCAAGCTTCAAGTTCGAGGCTTTCAGGCTTCAGCAAATAAATCTACCGCCGTTGTACGTCAAGAGTTGCGTCTAAGCACCGTTCTTTTAACTTGTACCGCAAATCATCGTACCGAAATTTACTGCAACTTACTGCAATCTACTACAATTCACCGCAATCTACTACAATCTACTATTTACATTTCTATTAAAATCCCAAAGATTTCCAATTATCGCACCGCAACTTACCGCAACCCACCACAATGTATCGCACCGCAACTTACCACACCACAGTTGTACCGTACAAAAGAACGATGCCTAGTACTCACTCTGTTCAATAGCAAGTGTCACTTGTTAATGTTTGGAAAATTGGAAAAAAATTAATTCTTATTTTGGCGGTGTTAGAAATAAAATAATATGAATTTATAATTTTGTTATGGATGAACTGAACTTTTAGCTCTTATTATTTTTAACATCCATCATCTGATTAAACTTGTCCGAAAAGTGATGTAGGATAACTATATTATACATGAAACTTTTTGCAGTTCAAAAAAAAGTTAAAAATAAGCTTCACGTGTAATATCGTTACCACTACATCACTTTTCGGGCGAATTCAACTAGATGGAAGATGCTAAAAATAACGGGGGTTCAAGTTCAGTTCATTCATAACAAAGTTGTAAATTCAAATTATTTTTTGCAATACAGTCAGTGTACGGATTTTTTTTTCCAATTTCCCTTAATGATTAGTTTTTAAGTGTTTTTTTTAATTAATAATTAGTTATCAAGTGTGTCTTAAGTACATGTTAAATTTTCATGCTTATAAAATTATAAATATTATCTGAATTTGAAATATATTCGAATCGTATTTTTAATGTCAAATCGGTTTGAACTTGAAGTACATCCAACCCATAATCGTCCGCCTAAATTGATCGGTTGCTGAGGGGGTGAGCTTAGGGTGACAATAAATACATTGCTGACCTTGGTGTTTGCCTTTGTCGACATCCATAATAGGCGCTAAAAGTTGAGGTTGCTCCTCCCTATTATGCGCTAAGACAAGGGCCAAAAGTCGGGCTCGAGAAGAGAAAAGGCATCTGTGCATTATGTGGGCAGGGATATAAAGATAGAGAACACTTGTTCAGGGACTGTGATTAGGCGCAACGTATATGGTTTACGTCATCACTAGTTATTCGAGATCAGAATAATGGATGAGTACAAATGAACAACTGGATTGTAATCTGGCTAAAGCTGCTTTGGAAGAAAGGGGCAGAGGGAGACATCTGGTTCAGGAGTTCATTGTGCGTGCTGGTTCATCTAGATAGGAAGGAATAGGAAGACCATCAACAAGGAGTGGATCAGCCCGGGGGACATCCACAAATAGATCCATACAGAACTCAGTCTCCTTTACAAAGGAGCACTTAAGAGTCTTACGTATAGCAGACACAACAACGGAAGAGAGGATGAGACGAGAAGAACAAATACTCTGGAATTCATATGGAGCAGAGACCTTGCTCAAGCGACGGAAGGATAATTCTACTGTGATGGAACTTGGGATTCACACTCGCTCAGAGGAGGAATATGATGGGTACTGAGACAAAATGGAAGGAAATCGAAGCAACAAGTCAAACCAGGGTTTGGTCTGTCAATATTATAAATGGAGTTCAACGCTATGGAAAACGCCATGGTCCATGGAGCATGCTATGGAGAAGCAGATGCTCAACGTAGTGCTCAACATGGACTTCGTGGAAATAGTTCAGGCGTTCAAGGGTCAAATACTGATTCCACCGTTATGCGAAAATGTCATTTACTATTGCAAAAATTTGCTAAGTTCTTTTAATTTCTACAAGACTAGGAAAGGTATTAGGTCGGAAATTAAGGAAGCACATACCTTGGCACAGAGTGCCAGGGGCTAAACCCTTTCTTAGTTGTCTTTACTTCTGTATTCTGTCTACACTACTTAAAATAAAAACCAAACTTGCCAAAAAGAAGGGCAAAACTAGGGATAAGAGAAAACAACACACGTTAATGAAATATAGGTGGCAACGTGTCAGAGAAGCAACTTCCAGAGTTGTTCGTGACCGAGAGAATAGTCAAAAGGTTAGGATGGCCAGACGAGCGAACAATTTGGAAGTAGACAATCTTGATGATATTGATTTTAAGATAGATCGTATGTTGAGATTATTGGCAAAGATATTGGCGTGCGATTCCTCGATGATCCACCAAACTGAAGTTTTGATCTTTTAGCAGCGTGGTTGAGTTGTGATGGTTTTTGACAGTCGCAATTGCAAACGTCCTTGCTGTGTTTTTTACGTTTAGCTCTGTTTGGATGTAACCTTTTTTTCTTCTTGAATTAGTTGGTTACTATTTTATTTTGCGATTTGCTGTGAATCGTAAAATTTTTATACTTTTTTGCTACAAATAATCGAAAAAACTTGCCAAAAAGAAGCATGATATTAATATTGATAAATGCGTAATGTGCTAAGATTTTTTTTTCTTTTTTGAGAGAATGCGCTAAGATTTTTATATGAAAAATAAACGTGTTATAAATGAAAGGGCTGCTACCCATGGATGAACTCATGATTCCCAACTTGCACCGTCAGATCCAAACCATGGGACCCACCAACTTCCTACACACCATCCGATGAGCTTGCCGTCCATTGGTCATCCTACTCTCTACACCACCCAAGAAAAAAGTCAAGTCAAACTACCCCATCATTTTCCCTTCTATCTTTCTCTCTGTAATGAATAATAATGCGTCGATTGACTGTGCTCATTTTTCACTCCTCTGCTTCTCCAACTTTCTCTCCATAATATAAAACCCACTTCACTTTGATGCAATCTTCACCCACAACTTAATTTCTCTCTACAATACTACAAAACTTCAACCAATTTCTTCTGGGTTGGGTTTGCTAGATCTGATCAGTGGTAGCAGAGATCGATGACGAGTGCCAAAAATGGTGAAAAAGTCACTCTTTTTACTCCTTACAAGATGGGAAACTTCAATCTTTCTCACAGGTTGATTGGTTCTAAATCTATCTTTTTTATCTATATTTCTTTCTTTTTTTTTGGTGTTTTTTTTGGTGATTTTTGTTTGGATTTTGGTGGGTAAGTGTTGAATATATCTGGGTTTTAATGGGGCAGGATAGTATTGGCACCAATGACAAGATGCAGAGCTATTAATGGGATACCAAATGAAGCTTTGATGGAGTATTATGTTCAGAGATCTACTCCTGGTGGATTTTTGATTACTGAAGGCACCCTCATTTCTCCTACTTCTGCTGGGTATGTTTTCTTTTCAGTACTTTTGGATTGTTCTTTTCATGTTATATGAGCAACTTTTTGGTGATTGAATGAGTGTTAATTGTTGTTGATTGTAGTTAACCATGTACAAATTAAGTAATTAACTTGAAAATATGTCATGTTCATCAGTGGTAAGATGAAAAGAACAGGACTTTGGTGCTGAATAAGCCTCAGTTGGGTTCTTCATGATCAATTACTCCCTCCATCCCATATTAATTGTTATAATTTTGACTATTATGGGCTATTCGATTGATAATTTCTTATATAATATGTTATTAATAATTGTAATTTTATATTTTTATGATAGTATTTTTCGTTACGAATCTAATGGTGGTAATTTTGTGCAGCAACTCTTTGTATTTGTTGTGAAATTTATAGTCAAAATTTTTGAAATTTGACCGCATGATTTTAAAAAAGACAATTAATATGGGACAAGGGAACATATTATAAGTGCTTATGACAAATAGAAAAGAACAAGCCTTCGTTGGGGTATGTTTGTTTATCAGTTTTTATGAACTTTTGGATGATTTGTTGTCATTTTTTATTAGGTTAGCTTAGTTATGACAGCTTGTGTCCAGATTTCCCAGTACATGCTTTAGTTAAGACAGCATAAATTTCTTATGAAATTGGTCTCATTAAAATCAATAAGAAGCACAAATACTCTACCCTGCTTCATGGATTAGTCCGGTGTCTGAATGTCAGTTTTCCCATTGATGGCTGTAGGAAGCTCAAACTATGAACAATTTGTTACTGTTGTATTTGAAATATGACCTCTCCAAGGCTAAAATCATAAAACATGTCATAAAACATAGGTACTATACTGTAATATAATTAGGTTTTGTTTTGCAAATTATTGGCCGTTTGTATTGGCTGTTTATAGTTGGTTGTTTAGATTGAATGTTTGAATTGACTATTCGGGAAAAAAAGTGTTTGGTAAAGTTGATTGTTCTTGAGAAAGGTAACTGTAAAATTTTGTTTATGATGATTCAATATAACTTGTATCAATTATTATTGATGACATATGATGTGATTTTGGTGAAGTTTTGGGTAATGTCAGCTTGTTGAAAATTAGCATACGGGACCTAGACAGCCAAGTGAATAAGCTATTTACCAAACACTCATTTGTTCTCGTACAAGTCGTTTACCAAACTTGGTGTCAATGTTTTTTTTTGATGTGTTCAATATACATGTAAGAATCCTACAATCTGAATCGGTGTCGTAGGTTCAATTCTTGGATAATAGACAGTATGTATGTATTTGGTGCAGGTTTCCTCATTGCCCTGGTATTTACGCAAAGGAGCAAGTAGAAGCATGGAAGAAAGTTGTTGATGCTGTCCATGCCAAGGGAGCTATCATCTTCTGTCAGCTTTGGCATGTTGGTCGAGCTTCTCATACAGGTTACTAACTGCATCTATCAAATAACCCAAAACCCTGTTACTTAAAATTTGACTTAAAAAGAACTATTGGAATTGATCTCTTATAGACATTAATGCTTGTGGAGTTAATCTTCCTAGACTTGCAAAAGTGGGACTCATACTAAAAGTTGTTGTTAATGGCGGTTGAAGACCTGTTTGGTTCTTTCAAATTTACTTGATGACTAAACCTTCTGGTTGTTTGATTTAATCAGAGCTGGGAAAAGTTTTGTCCGACCCAAACATCCGAATTTGTTTGACTCGGGAAGAACCACGTGTGGTCATACATATTTTGTGCAAATTTTAATGTTGTACGAATTGATTGGAAATTTGGACACAATATTTCCCATGTTTCTATCGTCTCAATCAAATTATGACTGAATTTACGCTGTTTTAAACTGTCTGACCTGAAAAGACGGGGTAACGGTCTTCCATTTTTTTTAAAGTTTTGACATTGAACAATATGACCAACCTGACTTTTTGCTAGTATGTATTGGTCACATATCCAGGATCTGGGCGTATTGGAACCGATATCTTATTACACCACTATAATGTTTATTGAGTTAAAGCAGCATACATCTAGATTAATCTCCCAAACTTGCAGAAGCAGGAATCACAATAGAGGTTTTTGTTTTCCTGTTTGGTTCTTTTTAAAATTTCCTTCATGAGTGAATTTGCTGATTTTTTGACCCAATTGTCTGTCACTCACACTCACATGTATATTCAGTGTACCAGCCTAATGGTGATCCTCCCATTTCATCAACAAACAAGCCCATATGGAAAAGGTGGAGAATACTAATGCCAGACGGGTCTCATGCTGCATACCCTGCACCTCGTGCCCTAGCTACCCACGAAATCCCTCAGATTGTCGAGCATTATCGCCTCGCAGCTTTAAACGCCATTGAAGCAGGTTTTCCTTATGCTCTTCCTATTCCACAATAACGGTCACTTTTGACTTTTCACAGTTTCCTGTTAAACTGATGTAATGTGTGTTTATCTGTTAAACAGGTTTCGACGGTGTAGAGATTCACAGTGCCCATGGCTACCTCATCGACCAGTTCCTAAAGGACGGAATCAACGATAGAACTGATGAGTACGGTGGGTCCCTCCCAAACAGGTGCAGATTCTTATACCAGGTGGTTCGATCAGTAGCCACAGCTGTGGGACCTGATAGATTGGCGGTCAGAATCTCACCGGCCATAGACCACCTGGATGCCTCGGACTCGGACCCACTCGCCCTAGGGCTAGCCGTGGTTGGGACTCTCAACAGGCTCCAAGCAGAGCTGGGGTCTCAACTGAGCTATCTCCATGTGACCCAGCCCAGGTATGTAGGGGTAATATAAGCGGGGCCTAAGGGCGTCTATCAATTAGATCTTCTATTATAATCCTTCTTTCCCATTTCATTTATCACCTAAATTTACGTGTCAGTCAAATTTTGAAGACTTTGATCGTTGGTTTCTCAATATATACAAGGTTTCTTCATACAAAAGTACTATCACTGGAATCTTAACACTATTAGAAAACTATGATGTGGTAACTTTTTTAATGAAAATATTACGCAAAAAATTGTTAGTTAAAGAAGAATATTGAAGACTGTTATGTAACACATTTGATTAGTGATATCAATAATCAAAGTTGGATGGAGGGAGTGTAAATTCTTGATAAATGTCATTAATTAAGGTTTGAATGGTATTGTTCCCACTGAATTATTGTGGTGCGTTTGGTTGGAGAGCTTTTTTATGAAAGTTAGTCAATTTGTCCAAATCGACAAAATTTCCCATGTTTAGTTGAGTGAATGGAAATCTCCAATGTAGGGCCTATTATTTAACTCTCAAACTGTGTACTTACTCTCCCAATTAGCGGGGAGGAAGAATTTTTTTTTCTTTTTCGGGGGTGGGGGGGAGTCTTTTGAAGATTGTACCAAACACGTCGTTATTGCTATGGTTATAGCCAGGTGTTTGACACTCTATGCAATTACTAAATCTATATTTTTCATTTGGTCGGCCCACCCTAACGAAATATTCTGGCTCACCCATTGCAGGTACGTGGCCTATGGCCAAACCGAGGGCGGTGGGCATGTGAGCGAAGAAGAAGCAGGCGAGCTCGTTAGGAAACTACGAAGAGCGTACCGTGGGACCTTCATGAGCAGTGGTGGATTCACTAGGGAGCTCGGAATGGAGGCTGTGGCTCAAGGTGATGCCGACTTGGTCTCCTATGGAAGGCTCTTCATTTCGAACCCGGATTTGGTGCAGAGATTTCGGGTTAATGCTCCATTGACGAGGTATAACCGGAGGACATTCTACACTCAGGATCCTGTTGTAGGGTACACTGATTACCCCTTCCTTGGTGCCAACAATGCTGCATTGGCTCGCCTATGAGTTTATAGTTGTATTTATGTCTTGGAGTAGGTATTTGTTTGGAGGAATAAGGTGTATTTATTGTGTTGATTAGGGAGTAATACAAGCATGGACTTAGCTTGGCAAAGATCTAGCCCTAATATTAGGGTTACAAGGATCCCCTAGAGTGTAAGGAGGGTCTTGGTTATTGTGTGAAAGGACTTGTGCATTGAGTTTCTAGATTGATTCAAGTATATATGTGTGAGTTTATCTTATGTATTTTCGCAAAATTAACTTAAGATCCCCCTCCCCTTCAACCCTGTTATTTTCTATGGTTAGTTTAGTTCTATCCGCATTATCTAGTATCTACATGTAGCCAACTTCATCACACTACTTGTTCTTATGTTATTATTCACTTTACGTATAATATATATTTAAAAATTTATATATTTAATAAGTGATTGTGACTGATATGACTTGTTTATTTATAATATTTTAATAGAAATTAAAAATACTTTTCTCATTTATTCACTATATCCCATCTTTACTAAACTTTTTTATTTTGAAAACCAAACAAAAACCAACTAACATTAAGGAATCAAAGAAATAGTACAAACATCCCTACACACCAGGCTGTTGATTGAACTTGAACACTCATCAACCCAAATCCTCTTGCCTAAAGCTAAAGGATTGAAGTGAGCCTTAAAAATCCTTGCTAAAATTTCTCTCATCGAAATCCCCTCTCCTTTCCAGCACCACCCCGAAATTTTACTGTTAACCCATATTTCCTTGGAAATAGGACAGTGAAAGAAAGTGTGAAAGTCACATTCCTTCCAAAAACCACAAATCTCACAATTTCCTTGAATATTTGGCACCCTTCTCGCCAGATTATCAACTGTTGGAAGAATACTTTTTGCCAATCGCCACGCAAACATTCTCATACTTGGAGGAATTTCCAACTGCCAAATCTGTTTCCAAAGGGGATCATTGCTATTAGACGAGGAAGAGGGTTTTTCAAGCTTATAAAGACTTCTGACAAGATGGTAGCCAGAACGAACTGTATATCTACCATCCTTCGTAAAATGCCACGTCATAAAATCTTCAGGCAAGTCTCTACTCAAAGGTAAAGACAGGACTACCTCAACATCAATATGGTTGAGCCATTCCCTAACCCTGTCTTCTTTCCAGCACCTCGCATTTGAGTCGATCAAATCAGCCACCAATGATTCCCTATTCGCATCCGGCTTGAAAGCCCAAGGACAACAAACATAGAGCCACTCTCTAGGGAGGGAATGATGCCCTGTTCTTTTGAAATGTAAATTAAATTGGGTGATGATAAGTGTCTTGCCCCAAGACACTCCTTAAATGTCTTCTCCCTTATAAAAATCAATACTTATTATCGTTTTTAACCCCAATTTTTTTGACAGATACTATTAATTATCAATTATAAGAAGCTTGGGATGTGTTGGCTACGCCAACAATTAAAATTGACACCCTAACGAATGAACCCCATCCGTTGGGCATATTTTAGACGTTTTTTTGTAAATTTTTAAAAATATAGATAAAAGTGTGATTTTATACAATTTATATATATTATTATAGTTATAGAAGTCAATCATGTAACTTTTTTCCAATTTAATTCACAAATATATAAGTTTTCTATAATGACAAGACACAAAATATGTGTCTTGCACAAGACTTTTATCATTTCCCAATTAAATTTAACGCACATAACTTTATCTACTTAACTTTACTAATAACCTACAATATTTTCTTTACTCATTTTATTTACCTTTGCAAACTTATCGAGTTATGTGTTTTTAGTCACTGACACTTAACTTATATAATTTATCTAACTTATCTGCCTCTAAAGAATTGAGGAAAAAAAATGAAGAAAATATAGACCCTATTCTTTAATGTTATAGGATTGGGCCTTGTTCTTTAGAATAATAGGATCAAGTTGGGTTTGACAATGTAAGGAAACGAAATGAAATGTAAGGATAAAAATTGTGGTAGGTAAATTAGTGGTGGGGTAATATATTTTATTATTAAAATTTTGAATTTGGTTAGAGTGTTCTTTTAGAGAATTGGATAAGATAAGATTAGGTAGCGCTAGCAAAATTTCGACCGACCTGAATTACCCGACCCGGAAAAAACCGGGTTTGGACATAGATTTTTCGTCCGAATTTCGATATTGACCGAATATTCGGACATAAAATTTCTCTTTTTTTCTATTGTCTGAACCCAATTTTTGCTTCGTCCGAATTGTCCGACCCGAAATAAAACCGGGTCCGGCCATGAAATTCTCGTCCGAATTTGACATTGTCCGAATTTGTCCGACCCGAATTTTCCTGAACTCGAAATTTTGCCAGCGCTAAGATTAGGCAAGGATAAACCTAACTTACCACTCTAAAGAACATGACTTAAGTTAGGTAATGTAATGTAAGGTCAGGTTAGGAAAGTTAGGTAAAAGAAAGTAGTAGAAATAGGTAAACGTCATATCATCTGTATTTTTTTTAAAAATAAATTTTGTGAGTTGAATAGCGAATTTTAAATATAAGTTATTTAAAAGTAAGTCTTGTTGTTTTGTATGGTAAGATAAGGTAAGGTTATATTAGACAATGATAATCCTATTAATCTAAAGAACATGGTCATAGGAAAGTATAAAAACACAAAATTTACGTGGAAACACAAAGCATGGAAAAACCACACGGGACATCAAAGCAGTAACAGTCAAACGACTAATAGCAAAAGGAATAATTTAAAGTCAAAATAATAATTCTCAAATACTTTTACTATCTAGATAGTATAAACCTAATTATTTACACTTTTACAGTGACAATCATGTCGAATGAGCTACTTGCTCATTGGCATTTGTCCTAGGATATGTCTAGCACACCAAGGTTGAAAACTCCCACGGAAATCCACTGCCCCGTTCTTTTATCCGGTTGGTTGTGGTGTGGTTCTGCACCGCATCGCACCAGAAATTTCCATATTCCACCACAACTCATCACAACTTTCCATTTCCCTTTTTATTAAAATTCAAAAATTTTCCAATAAATTAAAAAACTCACTTTATTTCCACTCACATTCTATTATTTTCACCACAACTTTCCACAATCCATCACAATTCTCAACATTCCACCACATCGCAACCAACCGCATCGCTACTGCACCGCATAAAAGAACGGGGCCTAAACCACTGTATGGTGAGATTATGTGGTCCATGACATGATATGACATGACATGAGCTTATATATAGATACTTCCCTTAATTTGCTTGTAGGAAAGTTGAAATTTCAACCTTGGATCACCCACAACTTAATTTTGAGCTAAAATTTCATTCAATTCCTGGGTTTGCTTAGCTATATCTTATCAGTAGCAGAAAATGATGAGTGGTCAAAATGAAGAAGAAGGCTTCACTCTCTTTACTCCTTACAAAATGGGAAAGTTCAATCTTTCTCACAGGTTTAAAATCTTTCCTTTTTTTTTTGGTGATTTTTGTTTGGATTTTGGTGGGTAAATAATTTTATCTGGGTTTTGATGAGGCAGGGTGGTGTTAGCACCACTTACAAGATGTAGAGCGATTAATGGGATACCAAATGAAGCTTTGGTGGAGCATTATGTTCAAAGATCTACTCCTGGTGGCTTTCTCATCACTGAAGCTACCTTCATTTCCCCTACCGCCATTGGGTATCTTTTTTTTTAGGTCCTGTTCTTTGGTTAAATTATTTTCAGGTTTGGATAAACAAGATTGGATAAGTTATGATAGGTTATCATTAGTTAGGATAAATTATGATTAGTTAGGATAAGTTTGGATAAGTTAGGATAAGTTGGGAGAGTTATATCCAATCTAACCAAAGAATATGACTTCTATTTCTCGGATTCTTATCTTAGGAATAATCATCATTGAACTTTACAGGCTGAGAAAGGAAGGTATCAAACTACTTATGACAAACATAACTCATTAATCCTACAATTTCTACCTAGGGTGCGCTTGGCAGGGAGGAAAATTCAAAAGTTTTTTTTTTCTTCCCTCATTTTCAAGTGTTTGACGATCGAAAAATGGGTAAAATTATTTTCGATGAAAAATCTTTTCCTTCGTTCCTTTGTATACTGTTTTCTTAGGTCTAACAGTAAGAAAATCCAATTTTCTGGTCTATATTACTATTCGCGGCTCAATTTCCTTGTGTTGGCTCTTATCTTTACTAGAAATAATGCATTTCTCATCCAACAGTTTCTCTCTCATCAGACTCCTTTTTCTCTCTTATTCATCCCAAAAGAGACATGTATGTATATATCTATCAATAAGTGACAATATGACTTGAAAACTTATTTTCTGGAAAAATCGCTTTCCTGAAAAACGATTTCCACTTATACCAGATACACCTATTATTATACTTTTTTTTTAATTAACAGCTCAACCCAAGTTTATTCAACCAATTGAAAAAAGGTCGTACACCACAAAAAACAATGACTCGGGTGTGTAAAATTCATGGGTAGCAAATAGTTAGGTAAAAATTAAATTTTAATAATTTTTGGTGAATTTTGGTAAATTTTGACAAATTTACGCTAGTATATCAAAATTATAAAAATTTTATTTTTTTTAACCTTGGTAATTTTTGGTAAATTTTGATAAATTTTCATAAAATTCAGGCAAAAACTGTTAATTTTGATAAAAAGAATTTACCCTACAATTTGACTGGTGGCCAAATTGTTGTTATGTATGAGTGTTGATTGACGTTGAATATTGATTCTAACTTATTTAGGACAAGTTGAAAAGAATAATCTTTTTGGGGTTTTATATGATTTATTTATTTATTTATTTATTTGTTTTTAGAGTAATTTGAACTTGTCCCGTTGTGGTTTATAATATGAGATAGAGACTGAGTGGGAAATGATAAGAAATGTGAGATAAAGTAAAAAAAGGTTAGATAATATTATTTGGGAAATTATGTCACATTAATCACATCATTTTAATAAGTATATGAATGTTTGAATATATAGTTTATAACTTTGTGAGTTAGACCAGTTGAATTAGTTATATCACTTATTAAATATTTGAATCTTTAGAATATATTGTGTATAATAGGTAAAAAAGTATGAGACAGAGTGTGAAAGGTGAGATAAAATGAAAAATGTAAGACAATTTTATCCCTACACCATAAAAGAACATGAGCCTAGTTAGAGCTGGGAAAATCTGACCCGACACGGTTACCGACTCGAAACCGACACGAAGTTAAATGGATTTGGATATAGATTTTCAACCCGTTTAGTTAAATGAGTTAACACAGTAAACCCGTTTAAATAATTGGGTTAGGTTTGGGTCGAGAATATCGACACGAAAAATGACACATTAAACCCGTTTAATAATTAGGTTAGTGAGAAAATCGACATGAAAAATGATACATTTAACCCGTTTGAGTAAGATAATGTTTTTTACTTTTGCTTGGGCTTATTATGTATTGTTTAACAAAACTTTAACTTGGGTTATGATAAATATTACAGAAACCCTAAAGAAATGAGTTGGTAGATAATAAATAAATGATCGAAACCTTTGCATTTTTGTCTTCCTAAGTTTATGATTATTATATAATATATGTTTGTTAAGCGGTAAATAGATCAATCGAAGCTGACCTGTATAACTCATTTAATTAAATGGGTTAGATTAAGGTCGACACGTTTATTTGATAAACGGTCCAGGTCAAAGAATTTCAACCCGTTTATTAAAGGGGTAGGTTTCAGGTTTGGGGTTCTTCAACCCGTTTAACTCCAACACGAACACGAAAATGACACGACACGACCTATTACCCAGCTCTAAGCCTAGTGTTGATCACCGTGGAGTATCAATTGGTGCTCATTTATACAATTTGTTAGTAGAGCCGGTAAATTTTTGTCCGACTCGAAAAATTGAACTGCCAGACCTGGAAAAATCGAGTTTGGACAAAGATTTTCCATCTGAAAATTTGATATTGACCGAATTGAGCGAATATTCTGATATAATATTTCTTTGTTTTTTATTGTCCGAACCCGATATTCTTAGATGAAAGACAACAAACCCATAGGTAACATGTTGTATTAGAACCAGGGGCGGATACATAGCTAATGTAGGGGTGTCCATGAACACCCCTAGCCGAAGAAAAATTTGTGATTCTCTAACATTATTTGGAAGAAATTTTCTTAATTGGAGCAAGTGGACACCGTGAAAAAAAGTCCCAAAAAATATAATAGAGGTGTCCAATTCAGTAGCAACCCAAAAACCTAAAATAGTACTCCCTCTGTCCCAAATAAATCGTCTAAGTTTAATTAGTTAGGTCAAAATTTTAAATTTTGACCGTTAATTTATCAAATTGTATGTTGAGTTATTATAAAAGACTACCACAGTACCACTATTAGATTTGTGATGAAAAATATTTTTATATCTGAATACAATATTATTAGTCTTGCTAAGATAAAATGTGAAAAATTAGCAATCAAAATGTTGCATCGAAGACTCTTAGTAAGTTGAACAAATTAATTAGGATGGAGGGGTACCAATTTTTTTTTAATAAACAAAAAGTGTAAGTCAATGAATTTGGTAATTGGGTATCAATATAAGTTTAAATATAAATATCTAGCTAATGTGAAATTTCAATTTATTTGGTGTACATATTTATATGATGATGTGAAATTTTATTAAGTTTGTATATATGTCATTTAATATTTACTTTTATTTTTATTTGAATTTTATCATTTTCTTTTGAGGGATCAGTAAATTAGTGAATTGGGTAATCGGGTATTAGTAAGTCAATGAATTGGGTAATTGGGTATCAATAATGACAAATATATTGGACACCCCTAAATTTAGTGTCGAGATCCACCACTGATTAGAACCAAATGTTTCCTAAGTCATGTGTTCACTATACATGTAGAATCCTACAAACTATAATGGTGTTGTGGCTTCAATTCTTAGATGAAAGACAACATAAACCTTGGTGCAGGTTTCCTCATTGCCCAGGTATTTACTCAAAGGAGCAAGTGGAAGCATGGAAGAAAGTTGTTGATGCTGTCCATGCCAAAGGGGCTATCATCTTCTGTCAACTTTGGCATGTTGGTCGAGCTTCTCATGCAGGTTACTAACTGCATCTATCGAATATCCAAAAACTAGCACTTAATTTGATCTTTTAAGAATTATTATTTGTGCAATAAGTATCTTAGTGAGGTATAATGTTTGTTGTGTTGGATCATAATCTGACGGTGAGCTTATATGTAAACGAATATATATCATAGTAACTGTCATTGTTTATAGCCCGACTAAAAATGATCAAATAAGTATAAATATTGGGCTTTAATGTATCAGGCAAGATGTGGGCTCTAATGTGTGGATACCGGTGACTTATTATTATTCCATGATGGGCGGAATAATAACAGGTCAAAACCCTGAGGGGTTTACTATTATATATATGGTTATGGTCCCCAGGTCACACACACGATTATTTCTCACTGACATCCCATCGTCTCAGTGAGAGAGAGTTTTCTTTGTGAGTTCTCTTCTGAGTGGGTGTTGATCTGGAAGACCTAACCACGTCGCCTAAAGAGGATTAACAACTACAATGGATTCAGATAGTCCTGTTTATATTTATGTTATATTGATTCGACATATTGGATTCTCGGTTTACAATATTTGATTAATTATGATTAATCCCTACATGTTGAGTTAAGGTTGCCTAAATCAATCTCCCCAAATTTGTGGAAGCAACAATCATAAATGAAGGGTGAAAGGAAGAGGGGGGGGGGGGGGAATGCTGCACTCACATTACCCTTTATTTTCTTAACCCTCAAAATGAAGGGGGAAGGGGGAAGGGAAAGACTTTAATAAATCCCCTTCCTTTCCTTCATTAATGTTATCCAAATAAGTTTAACCCTAATCACCTTCCCTCTCCCCTCTCCCCTCTCCCCTCTCCTCGATTATTTTGCCCTCCATTCCCCTCTCACCCTCTAAATTGAATTGAAACAGACTAGTATAGTTGTTATTGATGACTGCTTTCGCCCCTTTTTCGTATTTCCTTAATGGGTGCATCTCCTGATCATTTGGAATTAGTCTCCCCAAATAGTGATATTTGTAGATGTAAGATTTTGATGTGTATGTAGGTATCTTCCAAGACCCGGTGAGAGTGGGACTCATATTGAGAGCTATTGTTGAGTGTATCTTCTGATTATTTGATCCCATTGCCAAATATATTTGTCTAGTGTACCGACCTAATGGCGACGCACCCATTTCATCATCAAACAAGCCCATATCGGAAAGGTGGAGAATACTAATGCCAGACGGGTCCCATGCTACATACTCCACACCTCGATCCCTGGCTAGTCATGAAATCCCTGATATTGTGGAAGATTATAGTCTAGCAGCTTCGAATGCCATTGAAGCAGGTTTTCCTATGCTTCTTTTGTTTCACAATAGCTGTCACTTTTAACTTTTTACAGTCTTCAATTAATTGATTTGGTATGGACATCTATATGTTAAATAGGTTTTGATGGTGTTGAGATTCACTGCGCCCATGGTTACCTTATCGACCAGTTCCTAAAGGACGGAATCAATGACAGAACTGATGAATACGGTGGGTCCTTCTCAAACCGGTGCAGGTTCTTACTCCAGGTGGTTCGATCAGTATCCACAGCAGTAGGCCCTGACAGAGTTGCTGTCAAGATCTCACCTATCGTTGACTACCTAGACGCCTCAGACTCTGACCCACTTGCCCTTGGCTTAGCCGTGGTCGGGACCCTTAATAGGTTGCAAATCGAACTGGGGTCTGAGCTGAGCTATCTCCATGTGACGCATCCCAGGTATGCAGAGGAAGATATAAGGGGCCCCTAGTTTATCAATTAGATCTTCTATTATAATCCCTCATTTCCATTTTATCTGTCACTTAGGTTTATGCATTAGTAAATTTAGAAAATTTTGACCATTAATTTTTTAACATATACTATATTCTATTATGAGAAAGTTCTTATCCATCCCAGAATATAAGTACTTTTAAGGTGTTTCATCAAAACAAGTAAAACTTCCTAGAAAGAGAATAATGGGGATATTTTTGGTAATAGAGAGGTGATTGATAGAGAGACAATAATGGTGTAATAATGAATGAAAAAGAAAAAGTTGGATAAATAATTAAAATAAGTGGGAGGATGTCACTCATTGATAGAGAGATAATATTGGTGTAATATTTAAAGGAAAAAGATAAAGTTGGATAAATAAATAAATAAATACATAAATAAATAAGTGGTAATACGTAATTTGAATTTCAAAATGACAAATATTGTGGGAAAAGAAAATGAGTGAAAGTGACAAACAATATGGGATAGATGGAGTACCATTGGTAGAATAGTAACGAAAAATACTATTGTAAGAGCACAATGTTGCAATTTTCTTATAAATTATTACGAGATATTGTTAGTCAAAGAAGAATATTGGAGACTGTGAAACATTTAATAAGAGACTTACAAAATGAAAAGAGGGAGTAAGTTGTAGCAAATCCTTGTAAAATGGATCATTAGCCGAATGGCATTGTTCGCAATGAATTACTACTATTCTGCCTGTGGTCATGCTCATGGGTTCAACACTCCATGCAATCCATCACTATCTCTATATTTCTCATGCGGTTGGCCTGTCCTAACGAAATGTTCTGGCCTGTCCGTTCTAGGTTAATGACAGAAGGGAAGACGGAGGAAGGGGCGCATCTGAGCGAGGAAGAAGCAAATGAGCTTGTGAGGAAACTAAGGAGAGCGTATCGGGGGTCCTTTATCAGTAATGGTGGGTTCACTCGAGAGCTCGGAATGAAGGTCGTGGCTCAAGGGGATGCTGACTTGGTCGCCTATGGAAGGCTCTTTATTTCCAACCCAGATTTGGTGCAAAGGTTTAGGGTTAATGCTCCATTGACAAGGTATAACAGGGAGACATTCTACACTCATGATCCTGTTGTGGGATATATTGATTACCCCTTTCTTGGTGCCAACAATGCCCCATTGGTTCATATTTGAGTTTGCTTCTATCTCCCAAAAAGGACCCCAAAGAGTTGGTATTTCCATGAAACTTATTTGTACTTGTAAGGCATTGTATAATGACATTTATGTCTTGAAGTAGGTACTCTCTTCAAGGAATAAGGTATAATTTTTGTGTTAATTGGTTTATTTTTAAAACAATGGTGAATGATGTAATTACTGTTGGAGTATTTCAAAAATTAAGAGCCATAAGGGAACACGTTATAAGTTAAGGATTGACCGGGAAGGTCAAAATCTAGCTTACCAAGTAAAATGGACTCAACACGAACCGTGTCAAGTGTGACACGGGTCGTGTTGGTATCCAGAGAGTTAGAGAAAGGATCACCAGGTCAACACAGACCGTGCTGGTTCAACATGGGTCGTGTTGAGGCCACCATGGACAGTGGTGGTCCAACACGGGTTGTGTTGATGCCACCACAGACCATGGTGGTCCAACACGGACCGTGTTGATGCCTAGTCAAGCCTTTTTTCAAAATCTCTTGATTTTAGCCTCGGGTATTAATGTATGGGGCATCTTTTGATATTATTCTTGACCGATATTCTCAGTCAATATTAACCCCTTAGATTGAAATCCAATAGACAAAGCCCCCAAATCATGCTATATTGACCCGGAAGTTTGAATGGGATTTAAATGCTCCAAGCCCTATAAATAATCGCTGAATTTCATACATCCAATAGACCTCAATCTCTTCGTTCTATCTTCCCAAAGAGTTTCAGCACAACTCCTAAGGTGTTGAACTGTAGCAACTTCTTGAGAGATCTTGTACTTTACTTACAAGAGGTTATGTTTTACTCTTGAGTCTATTCACGATCTTGTGAATAAGTCTTAAGGGGAGACGAATTTTACCCTCGACTCCTAGCTACCTAAGTGATCTCTCATCCTGTGCAAGTGACCGTGTTCCCTCATATTTCCAACAACTACTAGGCTCCCTTTTATTATATGTTAACCTAGTGGGGTGATCGGCTGTGGATGGAGTCATCCAAGTACCATACCAAGCTCAAAAAAGATATAGTGAGCCGTAAATACAAATTTCTAAGTCTAAAATCCTTAAACAAGTAGAAAGGACAATTGCTTTGGTATATGTACAACCTTCTTGTGTTGTGTTGTGTTGTGATGGTATGTTGTTTGCTACCGGCTCCTTTTTTTTTTTCTTGTGTTTGTAATATATATGGGCCGGATTACAAGGTAACATGGGCCAAGGAAAACTAGACACAATATATCGAGTATTCAATTGGACTGTGACTTGATTTTTGTCTATCCTAAAAGCAAATTATGCTTTGTAGCAAGAAAGTTTGTAAAATAATAATTAGTTTTTCTGATTAGTTTAGGTACGATTACAAACTATGAAGGAAAGGGCTAAAAACATTTTCAAATTAAGGGATTGTTTTTTTAGACGGATAAGATAAAGTTAGTTAAGGTTAGAAACGGGTAAGAAAAGAAAAGTTAGGTAAAGATATAGTGGAGATAGGTAAATGTCTTATCATCTATTTTTTTATTATTTTTAAATAAATTTAGTGAGTAAAATAAAAAATTTTAAATATACATTACCTAAAAGTATAATTTTATTCTTTTGGACGGTAAGGTAAAATACAGTTAGGTTAGGTAGGGTAAAACAAGGATACTCCTATCAAGTAAAAAAAAAAAAAAATAGAACCTAGCTTATATTGAAAACAAGCTTTAGGATATACATATTTGATTCTATCATATTTGAGTAAATTAACTGCAATATTTTTTGAACTAAGGCCCTGTTTTTTTGCCTAGTTATTTTCAAGTTAAGTTAGTTAAGTTAGAATAAGTTAGACTGTTTTTTTTTGGAAATTGTATTTTTAAAGTAGATGTATTTTCGGGAAATTGTATTAGGTTAGGATCAGTTAGGATAAGTTAGAATAAGTTAAGTTATCTTAGTTAGGTTTAAGTCAACAAAAGAACAGGGCCTATCCATATAATTTTCTACATCCAAAACAATTCATTATCTATTTATGTATCCAACTTTTGCATATCCACTTAAAGAGGAGATAATCATGTTAAAGACCGGTACATAGGACAGGCATTGTAACTAGTATATAAAGACAAAAAATTAGTGAACATATATAATTGTATTAATTTTAAAGGATTTTGGGTAGACTCTATGTGTATCTATTTCAAATAAAGATGTAACTTATCTGATTCGATCTCCTTCAATGAGTGTGGTCTTGAACGAGGCTCGTAGATACTTGATCCCAATCAATAAGAAGTGATTTGATCTTCTTGAATGAACTTGATAGAGTATGAATTGAATGAGTGTGGTCTTGAACGAAGGTCATAGAGACTTGATCCTAATCAATAGGAAGTCACTTCATCTCCTTGAATGAGTATAAATGAATGACTGCTTGAGCGAGGGTCGTAGAGAGTTGATCTTGATTAATATAAAGCAATTTGATCTCCTTGAATGAGCGGCACAAGCCTAGGCTTTGTTGTACTTGTTGTCTTCGAGAGAGAGTATGTGAGTCTTCTTTGGCTCTTTCGAACTCCACCCTTCAAATGAAAGGGGATTGTTTCTGTTTATAGAGAACTGGGGCTAACCATTAGGCCCTTTTAACTCTTTGAAAAGAAAATGAATAAGTATTTTATCTTATGTGTCAAACCTTGACACGTGAAGTAATTCAATTAGTGGAAGAATATTATCATTTAATTTTTAAGTTAAATGAGCCACAATAAATATCTTGACATATGACAAATTATAATTGGCTGAGTTAAAAATATTTTAATTTTCACGTGACGAGTCTTGATTGACTGACAATTTTTTTCCTTTTACACTAGCACTAAGATTAGGCTTACAAGGATCCCCAAGAACACAAGGCTCTGGGTTATTGTGTGAATTAACTTGTACAATGTTTTATTATATAAGTACCATCATCAGACTCGTAATAAAAAATACTATCATAGATTATAATGTTTTATTTTTCTTGTAAAATATTACGTGAGAAATTATTAATCAAACAAGAATACTGAAGACCATGTAATATAACAGTTAAAAGGGTGAGAAAAGAGTACATGAAAGGGCTCCCCCCACCCCCCACAAAAAAAAAAAAAATGACGCAGTGTGACTACTCTCGTGGATGAACTTATGAACCATAAACTTGCATTGTTGGATCCTAACTATGGGATCCACCAATGTTCCTACATTCCAGAAGATGAGCTTGCCATCCATTGGTTATCCTATTCTCTACATTGTTGGGTTGATGTGCGGGGGTCAAATTATGAGTTTGTGATGGATTGATGCACATATAAAGCCGACATGGATTAAATTGGAGCTGACACGGGTCGTGTGGCGATCATAGAGTAAAACAATGATAGGGACCATACGGACACGGGCCGTGCCAGAATTGAGTAGAGTTGTTTTTTGCGTTTCGAAGTCCTGTTTTGATATGTTTCCCTAATTTAAGGTTATTTTGGATTTTGTTGCTGTTTTTGAAGTGCTTGGCGGCCAAGGAACTCTTATTACCCCTAGATAGTAGATACTATGGTACTGCCTTCACTATAAATAGGACCTAATGTTAGACTTATTTTGTATTACAATTGAGCGTTTCATCTACATTACAAGAGATTGATATGTAATCTATGTGTCCTCGAGGGAGTTGTGTGAGACTCATCAACTAGGAGGGTTGAATTCTCAAATTGTACATCTAGGAAGGTTGTGGGAGATAGTAGAAATTTAGGAATTTCTGAAACACCATTGAAATTCTTTGATACTGAATCATTCTTTGTTTTTTTTTTTTTCGGTTTAGGTGTTTTAACATTAAGCCTTTTGTGAAAATCTTTGTTTATTATTAGCCTCTATTGTTGTTTGTGTTGGTAACAACGTTATGAGATCCTAACATACACCACCCACGAAGTCAAACCTACCCAATCATTCTTCTTTCTACAGAGTGCTAACTATGCTTGTTAAATGCTTTCCTTCTCTCGCTTTGCCCTATAAAATTCCTTTGATTCAATCCATCGCTTTCTCTCTCCTCGATGTTAAACCTTCAATCTTTAAGCTTGATCACCCACAACTTAATCTTGAATTAAAATCTTAATAAATTTACTATGGGTTTGCTAGATATGATCAACAAAGATGATGAGTGGTCAAAATGGGGAAGGCGTCACTGTGTTTACTCAATAAATTACTAAAAGGTACCCTATGTTTTGCAGTATCTATTTTTAGGGGACCATATTATTGAAAATAATTTCTAGGTACTTTGTGTTTTGTAGTACCTATTTTCTGGTGACAAATTATCTTTTAGTTTTATTATAAGATCACCAAGATTATGTAAAATTGCAAAAATATCTCTACCTTGATAAAAGCTTGTCAATTTATATTTTCACCTGCATTACTATTTTTTTTTTAACCTGCATTACTATTTGCTTTAAAGAAGGAAAATTAGATTTAAATAATCTGAATTTTGGGTCATAGTAGACTAATAATCTGAACTTTAGATGTGGTTATAAATAATTTGATCTTTGATCCCCTTGGATTCTAGTAGCATGCCACCGAGTTAAGTTGAACTTAACTCGGTGGCGGGATGACGTGGCGATGGAAGCACGTGTCTAAGCTTTTTAGTTGTGCCATGTCAGCTTACTATTGTCAATTTGTCATCCTGCCACCAAGTTAAATTCAATTTAACTCGGTGGTGTGCTACTAGAATCCAAGGGGGTCAAAATTCAAATTATTTAGAACCAAATTTAAAGTTCAAATTATTTAGTCTACTATGGCCAAAGTTCGGATTATTTAAATCCAATTTCTTTTTAAAGAATTAGCATCTCCATATTTTTCATTGACAAGCTCTAATAATTTGTTTTAAAGAATTATTATATCACTACAAGAAATGTGACTTTTACCAACAGGGTCATATCTGTTGGTAAAAGTGACTTTTCTGTTGGTAATAGCTTTTACCAACAGATAAATATCTGTCACAAAATAAATAGTAATGCAGGTGGAAATATAAATATGTTCTGCATTACTATTTGCTTTGATACCAAATGAAAAATATGGAGATGCTAATTATTTAAAACAAATAGTAATGCAGGTGGAAATATAAATTGATAAGTTTTTATGAAGGTAGGGATATTTTTTGCAATTTTACATAGTCTTGGGGATCTTGTAATAAATTGAAAAGATAATTTGTCACTAGAAAATAAGTGCTACAAAACACAGGGTACCTAGAAATTATTTTCAATAATATGGTCCCCTAAAAATAGATATTGCAAAACATAGGGTACCTTTTAGTAATTTATTGGTGTTTACTCCTTACAAGATAGGAAAGATCAATATTTCTCATAGGTTCAAATCTATGTTTCTTCCCTTGTTTATTGTGATTAGCACCAATTACGAGATGCAAAGCGATTAGTGGGATACCAAATGAAAATATGACCTAACACAATTATCGAACTGGGTTGAATACGATATTAAATGGGTCTATGTAGAGATCACTGCAACAAAGTATGTCTTTTGTAGGGCTTATTTTGTAGCAATCAATACAAATTCCTCTCAAGTTAGAAAAATAACCTTGGTAACTGGACTAGT
Source organism: Portulaca oleracea (assembly GCA_029582165.1). Lineage (NCBI taxonomy): Eukaryota > Viridiplantae > Streptophyta > Magnoliopsida > Caryophyllales > Portulacaceae > Portulaca > Portulaca oleracea. The sequence goes on from CM055869.1 coordinate 58,057,991, forward strand.
GACTTTGAGGATATTAAAGATATCTTCATCAATGACTTTACTAAAAGATACCAATTGGGGGTTGCCCCAGGACGAAATCTTGGGCTTGACCATTTTTCCGATAATTCTGTCACTGATAACGATTCTCTAATCAAAGATGTGTTAGATAAGGAAATTGAGAAAGTTGTTTTTCAGCAACATAAGTATAAAGCTCCGACCCGGATGGTTTTGACATTGCTTTCTATCAACCCCCTTGGAAAACTATAAAGAAGGATGCATGTCTGCGAAGCCATTAAATATTTCTTATGGGATGGTGTACACGCTGAATTTTGTCATTCAATTCAGCTTTTCAAATATTGTAATTTATTTTGAGTTTTTTTTATTCTAGAATAATTTAGAAAAATGTCAAGAATTTTGAAATGCAAAAAATGATGAAGGAAAACCCCAAAAAAATCACAAAAGAGCCCAAAAAAAGTAAAGCATACCGCCAGGTATTCGGGCGGGTCATGCCCGACCCGGGTTACATCGGAAAACGTGCTGACATCGGGAAACGTGTAGTTGGGCCTTACCCAGACCCATCATACTGGCAGGTATTTCGGGTGAGCCATGCCCGGCCCGAGTTACCTCGGGAAGCGTGTTGGCCTCGGGAAGCGTGCATCTGAGCTTTCCTAGACCCAGCATACCAAGCGCCACCTCTTTTATCAGCCGTAGGATATTATTTCCAAGAAGTTACAATTGGGCGAAGGACAATAGCTTCCAAGCGGCGCCTCTTTATCAGCTATAAGATATTATTTCCAAGGCATCACAAAGACGTAGAACATTTGCTTCCAAGCGTCAGTATTGACACCGGAAAAGACTGCATGACACCGGGAAAGACTGGATCACCTACATTGACACCGGGAAAGACTGGATGACATCGGGAAAGACTGGGCGACACCTGGAAAGACTGGACGACACCGGGAAAGACTGAGAGACATCGAGAAAGATTGGGCGACACCGGGAAAGATTGGATGACACCTGGAAAGACTGGATGACACCGGGAAATACTGGGCGACACCGGGAAAGACTGGACGACATCGGGAAAGACTGGAAGATCTATATTGACGTCGGGAAAGACCGAAAAGTACCACGCTATACTTTAATCAGCGTCCTACTCGGACTCGATCAAAGTGGGGGTTAACTATAGACGCTGAATTTTGTCATTCAATTCAGCTTTTCAAATATTGTAATTTATTTTGAGTTTCTTTTATTTTAGAATAATTTAGAAGAATGCCAATAATTTTGAAATGCAAAAAATGATGAAGGAAAACCCCAAAGAACATCACAAAAGAGCCCAACCAAAACAACCAAAAAAAAAGTAAAACATACCGCCAGGTATTCGGGCAGGTCATGCCCGACCCGGGTTACCTCGGGAAGCGTGCCGACATCGAGAAACATGTAGTTTGGCCTTACCCAGGCCCAACATACCGGCAGGTATTTCGGGTGGGCCATGCCTGACCCGGGTTACCTCGGGAAGCGTGCAGGCTAGCATGCCTGCAGGTATTGTGGCTGCTGCCCTATCTTTTTTACCCTAATTTCTACCCCGTTTTTTCCTATAAATACCTCGTACCATTTCCTTTCAACCTTTACATCGAAATCACTCTGGCGTATTGACACTAGGTGATTTTTCTCTTCTCCCTCCTTCATTTCATTCACTTGCATTAACTTACTTGGCATTTTAATTTCCTCCTCTCTTCTTACCTCTCTTCATGTTATTGTATTGTACACGATTAAGAGGGCGTTTGGTGTCTGGCTTTTTGGATAACTTTTTGGAGAAAATGGCTTTTTGAGGGACATTTGGCTGTTTGACTGTTCAAAAAGCCAATTTGAAGTGTTTGGTAATTTGGCAGATTGAAATGACTTTTCACCCCTAAAAAGCCATTTTGTAAAAAGCTACAAAGAGTAACTTTTTTAAATAGCTTTTGGCTTTTTGGGATGTAAATTACTATGCTAACCACACCCTTCATAAAAATTACAAAAACTGTCATCCAAATTATTTAAGATTATTTTTTAATTTTTCTTCCATCTTCCACCAAAACAACCATCCAAATTATTTTAATTGTTTATAATGTAGATTACCATGTAAGTATCTAAGATGTATAAATAAAAAATATCTTTGCAATTAATACAAAGTTTAAAAGTAAATTTGGGATAAAAATTTATAATATCAACATTTTTTTTAAAAGTAGATTGGGACGAAAATTTTAGTCTTATTCAAGAAAATTTGGCAATCAATGAACAATTTAGTTATTAGCCTATTACTACAAATTCCAATTTTTAGTGATTATTTGTTGAACACACAAATTCGATGGAAAAAACACTAGAAATATGAAGTAAAAACCAAAAAATGAATTGAAAAATCATAATGTTAAAAAATACTGAAGATAAAGTTAAGGGTATAATTGGAAATCAAACAAAAAAGTCATACTACAAACAACTAACTCTACCAAACACTTTTTACACAAACAGCGAACAAAAACAGCTAACAAAACAACCAAAAGTCAAACAGCTAACAAAACAGCCGATAGCTAAAAAAAGCCAACAGCCAACCGCTGGTTCCCAAACGCCCCCTAAATAATAAACTTGGCCAAATCAACGTTTGATGCTTGTAAATGTAAGTTGTAGGTATTCTTTATCTAGTTCTTTATTTACTTATTTCTCACATTTAATATTGCATTTGTATGTAACTAAATAATATAAATTATACTAATTAATTCTCCACCTCTACTCTTTTTCTTTAATTAACCGGTTTAGTAGAGTTCATTCGTTGAACGAGCGAATTCGGAAATTTTTATTCTCGAATTCGTAACCTTACCCCCGGATCCGAATCTCATGATTCGTAGTTTGTGGAGTCATTAATTTTGAGTTTATTAATTCTCGTACAAAAATTAATTGGCGACTCTTTATTTCTTTCTTTCTTTTTATCTCGTTTTTTTTTGGTTTTATTTCAAATCTCAAAAAATTAATCCGCGAACAGAAAAGTTTGAGTTTCATTAATAATTCCCAAACCTTAATCCTGTTTTTCCCCTTGAAGTCTCGAGGCCAGAACTGGCAGAATACCTGGCGGTATGTATGCCAGTTCTGCGATTCCGATTCTGACTTCCTGCCTCGGGGAGTCATACTCGAGCCCAGGACAGGCAGAATACCTGGCCAGTTCTGCTGCTCGAATCCTGACTCCCGGGTCCGTAAGTCATTCCAAATAGAACAACTTTTATTCATCAACATTGCTCATAGTGCAACGAAGCAAGATGCTAAAGAACCATCTTGATCTAGATAACACAAACCCTTCAACTCAATATGCAGGGAGATACCGATTTATACATGCGAGCTGTTATTACAATATACAGGCCATGGCACGGCGAAAGGTAAAAAAGAATGGCATGAACAAGTACAATGTTTATGGGCATGGCTTAGCCAAATTTTTTGTTTTGATAGAAGGATTCCCTAAATTTTGATATATTTTGTTTTTTCAGATTAAAAAAAGTTCAAACCTGATACTGCAACACCCACATAAAAGCAAATAACAGATATTCAAACCAAATTAATTGGTAATGAAATGATGATTTGATCCCTACTCAATTTTTAAATTAGTACAAAGTCCTAGCCATGTCATTTCCTTTGGTAATTTAATGAGGATTTGATCCATACTCAAGTTAACTAAACCTTATTCTATTTGACCAAAAGTTACTAAAATGTTTTTATATTCCCATCACGATTATAACTTTTTACAAATATTACATATATTTACAATTTTTTGCCAAAAAAAAATTACAGGTCATAGTAAAATTACATGATTGGGAAAGTCCCTCAAAATCAAACATGCAAGCAAATCACATATTCACATAGCATTTGCATTTACATTCACAAAATGTTTTTCTTGCTAAAATACCCCTTCCCAAAAAAACAAAAACAAAAATTAAAAACTAAACAGAAGAACCTTTATTCACCAACACTGCTCATCTTAATCTAACACAAACCCTTCAACTCAATAAGCAGGGAAATGTCGATTTATATGTGCAAACCATTGTTACAATATACAGGCCATGGCGCGGCAAAATGTAAAAAAGAATGGCATGAACAAGAAAGTATACAATGTATATGGCTTAGCCAGGTTCAAATTTTGTACCTGCAACATCCAACACAAATGAAGTATTAAGGGCAAATATTATTCTACAAATATTTAGGGTTAAACTCAAATTGTAATCAAGTAATCTATAGCAAAACCTTTGTTAAAAATGTCAAACTTCGAGTTTTTTACTTTCCTAGGAACGTAACAGTAATGTTAACTGAGGTAAGACTGTCTACGTGGATTTACTGTCATATGTTCCAAGGGCGGGCTGTCTTCCGGAGAAAAGATACAAGAGGACATGAATTACTTACCTACAATGGAGAAAAAGGAACATGTGTCAAGTATCGACTACTCATTTCTTCCCAGCAAAGGCCCTTCTTACTTTGTCAACAGTCTGCAGAAGACAATAACAGATATTCTTTGTCAGAGATCCTGATATAGACAGTCTTACATCAATCGGAAAACTATTCAAATGTGCCAAAGCAACCATAACAAACTAACTAATTACTACCTTTGCATATCTGCCATAGTACTTTTGCTTGAGTTGGGCCTTGAATTGTTCTTTTAGCAAGCGAAAAGGGTTTGTCTCTGGCATTAGGGTCACTGCAATGTAATGCCCTTTGCAAGGGTAAGGTGGTATTCTCTGTAATGCCCACCTTGCTGTCAGTGGTGAGATTGTTTGACGAACTCTGCGTCTTGCTTTGTCCAATGCCTGCAAAAGCGGAAGTAAAACCTATTTACTTAGAGCTGGCAAAATTTTGTAAAAAACCGGTAATTGACCAATTAAACTGAAATTCCAGATACAATATATCCGTTGTTACTTGTTTCTATTGTTCGAACTCGATTTTGACCTAAGTTCATGTATCCCCGAATTGTAGGACATAACCTGACCCAAAAAGAACTAGGTAATGGCCATCAACTTCTCATCTGAACTTTGACATTGACTGATTTGATTGACCCGAGTTTTTCTGGGACCCGAAGTTTTGCCAGCGTAGGGTTTGAATTGGGTTAGTTTTAGTAACAATACTGACCTCAAATGTGGATCCTAGATCACCAGAATACTGCCTTGAACGATAACTTCTCAGAATTTGGAAAAGCCAGTAAATGTTCCCCTGAAAAACAGACAAATATCTTAGAGCTGTAATTATGCATACTTGAGAAATTCACAGCTTCTTCTACACTCAGCATTTTCAGGACTTGAAAAAAAAAGGGCACCTGGAGCTCATTTTCATGGTTTCTCTGTTCAATCTCAAGCACAGTTGCGACATCTTCTTCAGACGGTCCATGATCTTGGAGTTTCGATATTTCATCTAATGCAACATCAACCTGCCCAGAAGTTTGAATTTTTATCATGGGAGAGGTAAAAATCGTGAAGTTTATTAGATAAACTAACTACTCACCAATGTTGAGGAAACATTCGGGTCACAGGAAAATTCTATGCTTATTTCCCCCTCTAGATCAGCCGTCTTGGAAGGCTTGCTATAGCCAAAGTCTGAATCCACATTCACAGAGTAAATCTGTAGGTCAACAAGAAGAGAATTAGCATTCTTCGAACTTGACAGTAATATGCACAGAAAATATGGCAACGAGTTACCTCTCCATGTTTGAACCGGAGAACCTGAGTCATCTTTGTCTGTAAAAGCTGGCATAGAAATGCCACAAACCACATCTCCTCCAGCTGGTGAGAATTTTGACATAACAACACACGTATCGTTATAGAAGATCATGGTAAACATAGCTGCTAGTTGAGAACGGTTATAATTATCCAAATCCAACATCCTAAAAGTCCCGTTCCAAAACATACTACGTGGGGTCTGATGTAGCAATCTTATAGTTTGAATTAAGAAATTTAGATAGACTGATTCTGATTGACCCAAGATTTGGAAACTGCTCAACACCTACTACTCCATTTGAAAAAGACCAATCTAAGCTAAAAAGATAAATATTGGCCATTGTTATCTGCTTCACTACATTGCAAGTTTCGGTAGAGATTGAATTTCACTGTCAAACATACCATGGTCTCGTTTCTCAACTTTATTTGCAATGAGATATGGACTGAGCATTGTGCTTCCACCATAAGACTCCGAACAATTTCTCTGCAACAAGATCAAGAACCAAGATGTGACGCAAACACACTCATAAGCAAAAATCCAAATCCAAATCTAAGCATAGCAGGGTGTGAGAAACGGGGTGGGGTATGATGTAGCAGTCTTCCTGGTCCTGAGACAAGAAATGAGTGGTTTTTAGCTTGAATTATTGCCAAGTTTACATACCTTACAATATGTGTAGGAGGATTGCTAGGTAAACCTGCGAGCTCATCCAAACCTAACGGCGGTTTTGATTGTGAAGGCTTTGGAATGCCACCCTACATGGACAGACGACAAAAAAGCTAAAACCAATCTATCCATGATTGAGATAATGCTCATAGTGTTGGCATAACAGAAGTTACCAAATACTCCAAAATCAGTGGTTGAGCCATGGTAGGATCAATGTTACCAACAATGACAACAGTAAATGTAGAAGGGTCTCTGAAACACTCATCAAAGTATTCACAAGCTCTGTTGGGATCAATTTTTGGGAGGTCACTAACTTGAGCAGGCTACAAAAACCAAAATCGACACTGCATTATGAACTGCACCATCACCATATTATGCATGATGTTTGGGATCAGGATTCCTTACCTTATAGAAATAGGAATTCCCAAACTTAATCCTTGTCAGTCGGTTTGTAAACACAGTGTGGGGATCCCTTTCTTCAGCGCGAATGACCTCCTCGAGTAAACGTATTACCCTTTTGATGTCTTCTTCTTCAGGTTGCACACGCGTGACAAAAAGCTGATACACAAGCTGTCACACAACACAGATGCTTATAATTAGGTTGTTCCTGGCCGGGCGAGTTGCAAAATCCCAATGGTTTTTTTTTATTTATTTTTTATAATAGTGTATGTATATGAACCTGCAACGCAGTTTCGAAATCTGAAGGTGAACAATCACCAATGAAACTTCTGGCATATGCCCCGAGATCTGTAGTGACACTGGCTCTCTTGCCAGCCAGGATGTCCTCTAAGACCGTGGGTTTATAACCAAACTTTCCAATTTCAGAAGCAATACTTGAACTCAGTAAGCATGAAAGAAACTCGCTTTCTGGAAGTTGAGAGTAGCCTCCATATGAATACCCTTTAAAGATAACCTGTCAAAAAAGCCTTGTTTTTACTAGACAATCAACTAATAATCAAAATTTAGATCCCATAATTATGAGTAGAAGTTTGACTGAAAACAAATGTAGAAACAGATGATCAAAGGACCCAAAATCATAGCAAAAACTTCAGAACAAGACTAAATTGCGAAGCAAAGACACGAACCGTAATTGCAAAGTACATAAGCTAGTTTTTTTTCGCTTTCTTTGAATCTCTGAAACTCTAAATCTAAAGAAGCAGCCAAATAAACTTCAGCATACCTGGTCATTTTTGAAATCTGTACATTTGTAGCAAACTTTCATGCCATTTGACAGAATTAGTTCTGTAACCCCAATATCCTTGTACTCAAGCTCCTGTTCAATGTGCCTGAAAATAGAAGATCACTCTTTTAATCAAACTCCCTTGAATGATCAAATCAGTAAAACTTAACCGAAAACACAAAAAATACTTGGCAACTTTTGACAAAAGCTTACCCAGGCTGCGGTTTCGCCTGGATCATTTCTTCGGGAATGAAGTCATCCTCCCAATCAGAAACATTCCCATCTGTCTCCAAACATTTTATCTCAGAAACAACACGCCGAAGTTCTTCCTCGGTTACTGAAGGCCGAGGTTCTGTTACAATTATTACAGGACTGTTTGCCATCCTTAACTTCTCAGAATAACGGGACACCTCAGATGCTGAGATTTCTGCATTGCATTGATTACACTACACAGGTTCAAGTGCCTGAAACAAGGTATATACATACATTCATCAAAAATAGCAAATTTAAGTAAGGTCGGTCCAATTTCAGAACATACGGGGCAAGATAGTTTTATAAAGCTGGGCCTCCAACTCGATCCCAAGCACAGCCTCATTCTGAAGGAAATGCTGCAAATACTGATACCGCCAGACAGTTGATTCAGTCTTCTCCCGCTCTAAGTAAGCAGATTCTATCTCTGACATGATGTTGTCACGGGCAATAGCTATCTCGCGATCTGAGAACTCATGCAACCTAACCCTTGCAAGCTGAGATGGGACCATGTTAACGATCAGTATTAGCATTATTAGGTTATAATAGCTGGATTCATCTGAGAAAATCATATATGCATGCATGCATGCACACATACATACCTCAGTTAGTAGTGATTTCAGTGCTTCAACTGTCCCTTTCTCTTTACAGGATGCAGATACTTCAACAGCCTTAACCGGGCGCACAAGCTCACCTTCTCTAATAGAAGCTCCAAAATAAGGCGGGTCTCTTCTGCGAGATATCTTGGAGAATCTACGGTTCAATGCAGCACGGAACATGTACCCTATGAGCCAGTCCCTGTATTCGCCTACTGTCTTAGGCCCGTCGTTTGGCATCATCCAGCTTATCTCTATACTAGTCTGTCACAAACCAAATTAACATGGTCAAACAAGCAGAATTCTAAGCATTTGAGAAACTGAAGATTTTGCTTAGTACCACTTCTACTACTACTACTACTACTAACCCCGCTTGCTTCAGGTTCAGCAAAACATGAAAAACGCGTTTCAGCAACAGTGGGAACCTCAATTAGGGGGGCAACTGAGGGTTCGGATGAAGATTTTTGACCAAAATGTTCGCATATTAACTCTACTACACTCTGCACAAGAGAAACCAATAGAAGTTAATCATCTTCTACTGTTATTTTACCCAAAACAAATAAGCAAACTAATACTGACCTCTGTATCAGGAAAGTCTCCAACGGCTATCACAGCCATGTTATGTAAATTGTACCACTTTTTGTAGAAACCCTTTGCAATCTCAGCAGGAGCAGTCCTAATCACACTTTCTAAGCCGATAGGTAAACGCTCCGCATACTGCAGTCATTCAGAATTCTTCAGACTCAGATGCAAACATGAAATAAACTATATTAACTGACAACTATCCTCAAGGCTTCATTTCACATTAAGAAAGGGAGTTATGTTCTAACTAAAATCTTACAAGGATAGACATAACAAATCATTTCAAAACTGATATCCATAGCTACTAACATCTTACATGAACACAGAATTTACGCATCCTAAAGACAACTTTTAACTCCCGATTAGCTTAAGCTTTTAGTTGAGATAACTCCACATGCTTTCAGAGCAATACTGAGTAAGAGGCCTTGGGTTTGAATATCAACAAACCCATGTGTATGTCTTAAGGAGGCCTTTGCATCAACTACGCTTCAAGCCCAAAGGGCATTCACAAGGGGCGTGCTAGAATATATGAACCATCACTGGGCCGTCAACTATCAGCTTAAACTTTTGGTTGAGATGGCTTCACGGTATCTTTACAGTTAGAGTATAAGGTCACCTTTGAACCGTGCAAAACTGAGGCGAAAGACAATTCAGCCAAACGGCCATTAGCATCCCTGCTTAATCTGTACTCTTCCAAGACAGCTCCTCTTTCTTTCTCCAGGTCTTCAGGAGAAATTCGAATCTGCGAAAACCACACAAAGTCAACCACAAAGCCATACCATACACCAACATTAACCATCAGAACTTTCAGAAATTAGATCAGGGTGTGAATGAAACCTCAGAACTGAACTCGGACAGAACTGCAATGGCCTCAGACAAGAGTCCAGGCTTGTCAATTGGAACAAACAGCTCGTAGACAGTCTCATCAAAGCTTGTGTAGGCATTCCCACAAGCACCAAACTCCGCCCCTATGCTCTCCAGGAACTTCACCAAGTCATGGTTTGTGTACTTGTTGGTGGCACTAAAGGCAAGGTGCTCCACTATGTGTGCGATTCCCCGCTCGTGTTCCTCTTCAAAAACAGAGCTGTCACAGCCACAAGTCTGCAATAAGTGAAGGTAAATGTGTACAAGGAAGATCAAGGAGCACTCAACATATATTAGTCTGAACTTACTCTCAACTTGTTTACTGAACTTTGTGAGAGTTTTTTCATACATAACTTATTCTGGACTTATCGGCTGGACTTATTTTCTAAACTTATTCTGAACTAAACTTGTTCTTAACGGACCTTTGTTAAGTGTGTAGAAGGAAGACCAAGAAGCACTCAACTTATTTGTCTGAACTTATTCAGAACTTGTTTTTGCGGACTTTATATGAGAGCTTTCTGCATTGACTTATTTTGAACTTATTTTCGTAACTTTCCGTGAGAGTTTTTTGCATAACTTATTCTATACTTATTGACTGGACTTATTTCTCTGAACTTATTTCGAACTGGACTTATTTTGAAGAGACCCTTCTTTAGTATCTAGGCAATGCCACTTTGTATGTGTTGATACGTAGTTTATCTTTATAACGGGGGATGTATGTAATCACAACTTTGATATGAGAAGTTATAATCTGCGAAACAGACAAAGTATATCAACCCTTTATAAATAACTGTAGAAAATTATGGATGATCATTCATTTTTGGGTGGTCCTCTAAATGTGAAATGATCAATGATTCTACATAAAGATGACTTTACCAAATAATTCAATAATAAGTTATCAAATATTCTTGTTAAAGTCGTCATAAATGCTCGTCTCATAATCGCTTTTTAAGGTGAAAATTTACTATATTTAAGCTGTCTTGTTTGAGGTAAGCTTTACAATGTTACATAATCTAACCATACATTACTAGTGGTCAAGGAACATTACTTTACTGTATCAAAAATGTATGAAAATGCCAAAAAATACATAAAGATACTCCTAATCACAAATTACTATGAGTATCACAATCAAAGCAGAATCAAGATATTTTGTTATCCTCTCCAAAAACATCAAAATCGCAGAATCAAGAACAAGAAAAAGAAGTACGAACCCGACTTTGACTGCGAGAGCAAGAGCAGCCCGCATCTGAGGTTTCGGGTTACACTTGACGTAGTAACTCAACCCGTTTTCGAGCTTACCATGATCCGCCCCGAATGGTTTCGGATCCAACTTCATCTTCAAGTCAACTTCCACCATTTTCAGCGATTTGAACCGATGCTTCTTCTCCAGCTTCAATGTCTCCCTCGGCAACACATCCATTCTCTCTCTCTACACAATCCGACCGTAATCGAATCGAATCGCCCGATTTCGTCGGATTCGGACTCGGATCCACGCCGAAGATCCGGGAAGTAACGCCGGTGATCGGTTATTTCTTGGGTGGATGTTTGATTATTATTATTTGGTGGGGGTATTTATGGGATTTGAATTGAAGGAATCATTGATTGATATTGGGTAGGAAATGGTATGAATGGTTGTTGATGGTGGTTAGTTAACCTTGCTGGATTGGCTGTTTGTTTTTGTTAATTAGTTTTGGGAATAGTAATTTATTGCTAGTTAGATTAAATTAATGAAAGATTAGTGTTTGATTAGATCGATGGGGAGTTAGAAATTTGTGAAATTTCATTCGACTGATTATCAATCGTCCGACTTAAAAACCGGCCCTGACATAAATTTTTGTCCGAATTTTTATATTGTCCGACCGACCGAATATTCAGACATAAAATTTCTTTTCTATCATTCAACCGATTTTAGCTTCGCCTGAATTGTCCGACCCGATTTGACCCGAAATAAAACCGGGTCCGGACATGAATTTCTCGTCCGAATTTTGACATTGTCCGAATTTGTCCGACCCGGATTTACCCGGACCCGGATTTTTGCCAACACTAGGAGTTGGGGACTAATGGTGCATAAATTTTTATTTCAGTTGGTCTTATTTTATTTTCATGTTATACTGTACAAATTGTTTGTAAAGTAATTAGTTTGATTGGCGAAGATTTCAGGGATGACTTGGTGGAAAAAATATGAAATTTTATGGGTAGTAGTTTTCCATTGTTTTGTTGTGATCATTGTATTGTATTGCTTGTGATTTGTTTCTTTGCTGTTATTTATTCTAACTTTGTTGCAATATTTGTGGTCTTTTTGGACTTTTTAAGTATAGTAAAAAATTAGCTTGTCAAGTTTTTGTACATTTAATGAGTATTGGCCTTGTTGAACAAACTTAGCAATTTCGATTTGTGTGCGGTTGGTAGGTAATACCTCAATCTTAATTTCTTTGTCGTCGTAATTACTTTTATAAGTTCAAAAAATATTGAAAATGGAGTAAAAGAGCCCAATTACTGTTTGTCGTCTCTCCTTTTAACTATTGTCACCCCCCTGGTTCATTTTAGCTCCTACTCACTCTCTCCTCTCTCTTATTCTCTCATTCTCTCAGAAAAGAGTCAATTTAGGATACCTGTTCGGTCTCGTTCTGAACCGAATTTCTTCTCTTTTATAGGGTACATTTGCTTGTTTTAACCCCTATTTATATATTAGATATAATGATTTAGTGTTTTGTAGGAAAATAAGGAGTTAGAAGAAGTTTGGGCTTAATTGAAGGTTTTTAGGGAATCCCGAGCTATTTCCCGAGTCAAACCAAGTCAACCCGAGCCGAGATCCGAGTCAAACCAAGTCAACCCGAGCCGAGAGCCGAGGTGAAACCGAAGCCGAAAATTCCATATCAAGATTGGCGCAAAACAGGGGAACGGTACAAACTCGAAGGTTTGAAATACGTGTGCCTTCACTCTTTGGGTCATAACTCCTTCGTTACAATTCCGATTGGTCTGAAATTCTGGGAGCTTAAAGTACACACCGAGAGCTTTCCATCGATATCTTACAGGCCTAAAACAAAGTTTGAATGAAGAAGTTATGCGCGTTTGAAGTCGGCAGGGAAAAGCTGCCCAGAACAGTGGCTCGCCCGAGCCAGGCTTCTGGGGCAACAAAGACACAAGCCAGGAGAGCTGGACAGTAGGCTTGCTCGCCCGAGCCACCCCAATGGCTCGCCCGAGCCACCCCAATGGCTCGCCCGAGCCACTCTGTCTGCAGAAAAACTGACGCGCGTGCTGTGATTTGTTTCTAGGGTTTTGGGTTGTATTTTTCCTTCTTCTATAAATACCCACTTGTATTAATCCAAGTGTTATCAATTAGCCTAGGTAGTTTAGGAGTAGAATTAGATTTAATTGCTTTTCTTTATTTGCTTTAATCTCTCTTAATTGTTCCTCAAGTTTTCAATTGTTCTTCATTGTTCTTCAAGCTTTCATTGATTTCTAGCATTTGTATTCAAACTTTCTCAAATTTTCTCAGTTCAAGCAAGTTTCCATTGAAGTTTTACAAGCTTTCTCTCTCTTCTTTCTCTCTCTCTCTCTAATTTCCATTGTTGACTTGATTTCAAAGCTTTCTAGGGTTAGCCGCATCAAATCCATCTTTTAGTGGGGAGGAGGGTCAAGGAATTCCAATTCTACTTCCTAGTGAGAATTTGGGAGATCCTTGGTAATCCAATCCACATTTTCTTGTTTGTTCGGGGGAAATTGCAAAGGTAGATTGAAGGTTAGAAGATTTTGGTCATCAAAGGTATAATTTCTTGTCTCTAATTTTATTGTTCATTCTAGATTTCCATTCCTTGCTTTAATTGCTCTATTTGATTTCATGCTTTTAATTGCTTTCTTTGATTCATGCCTAGGTTAGATTTAATTGCTTCCCTTTACATTATTTATTGCTTTCCGCATTGAGAAAAACCCCTCTACACAAACCGATTACCTTAATCAAGCCTCACACCCATCCCTGTGGACCGACAACCTTAACTCATAAAACCACAAAAATTACAGCCGAACAGTACCGAATCAATATAATGAAAGACATGGACGATGGGGATAATGATGACAATGAGGAAGGAGGGTGGCTAGATGGAGATGAAGTGAAAGAGATGGCATCGATACTCTTTTCAAGAGCCCATATTTCTGTACCCCTAGCACAAGCGTTCTTAAAATGGCCACTATAGTAAAATGTACTACCTCCGTTTTTATTTATCTGTCGCCTAGGGAATTGTAGCAAAAACTTTGACCGTTAATATCTTAATTTGTATAACAATTCATCATACAAAATTGATGTCATTAGATTCGTAATTAAAAATGCTATTAAAAAAATATAATATTATAATTTTTTATAAAAATTTTATATTAGAAATTATTGATTAAAAATTGGCACTGAAAACCGTAAATGACAGATAAAAAAGAACAGATGGAGTATTCAGTAACTTAGTTAATGAGTTAGTTGATGACTAACTTAAATTGACACAGGAAAGTACAAGAGTTTCCAGTAGATATTAGGGTACACCAAAGACATGAATATTAATGTTAGAACTATGAACAGCGATGGGGCCACACAAGAGCTTTCAGTAGATATCGGGGTACACCAAGGGTCTGCGCTAAGCCTACTGCTCTTTACTTTGGTTATGGGTGAGTTTACCAAGAAGATACAGGATGAGTTATCAAGGTGTATGCTTTTTGTGGATGATATAGTGTTTACTAACGAGTCACGAGATAGACTTAATGACAAGGTAGAGCTTTCGAGGAATACCTCGGAGTCGAAGGGTTTTAAATTGAACAAGAAGACAAAATATATGATGTGTAATTTTAGTGGCTTTAGGAATGAGGCTCACAATCAGGAAGTAACCATTGGAGGAATAACTATTCCTTATGTGGAGAAGTTCAAATACTTAGGTCTGTATTACAAAGCGATGGTGAGATCAACGAGGATATTACTCACCGAATAAAGTTGGCTTGGAAAAGTGGAAGGCAACATCAAGAGGGTTGTTTAAAAAGAAAATCATGCTTAAGCTCAACGGTAAGGTGTATCACAGAGTAACTAGACCAACAATATTTTATGGCGCAAAATGTTGGGCAACCAAGATGTTGCATGGTCAGAGGTTGAACGTGGTGGAGATGAGGATGCTTAGGTAGATTTGCGATCACACGAGGTTGGACAGGATAAGGAACTTTGTTTGTCGAGATACTCTAGGTGTAGCACCTATTGAGGACAAGTTAAGATAAATTAGACTGAGATGGTTTGGGTGTGTCTTTAGAAGAATTGTGGATGCACCGATTAGGAGTAGAAAGGAGATCAAGGGTGGCGGGGGCATGGGAGGCCAAAATATTTCATGAGGGAGGTGATTCGATCATATCTGAAACACTTAGGATTAATAGGGGACACGCACATAGGGGAGCGTGGAGAGCAAGGATTAAGGCAGTAGGGTGAGGATTGCTAGTAAGGTAGTGTGTCGTGCCTTAGTTGGTACCCTTGTGTTGTCTTATTGATTACGGGGCTCGGGTAAATATAGTTATCCCTCGCCTACATGAAACACACAGGTCAGTATCCATTTTCTGTCGCAAGCCACTTCTTTTCTTGTTTTGTTTTTTGCTTTGCCAAAGGGTTTCCATTTGGGTTTCTTCTAGTTTTTAAATTGGTTTTGTTTTCAAAGTGTTTTCCAAAAGTTTTTTTGTGGGCTCGAAGGAAACTTTTCCATGAACTTTAGTTTATCGAGGGAAAACTGCCTACATTTAGATCCCCCACACCACGCTCCAACGTGTTTCCTCTGGGAGTTTGTTGTTGTTGTTAATACAAGTAATGTCAAATTGTAACGCCTCGGCTCCTCTCGGGTTGCGGACATTACCGATAACTACGTCAAAGATCGCTGACTAACCCCACAAGTCAGCACAAGTCCTTCCAGCATGCTTCGTCCTCGCTTACATGCTGCTTGGGAAAGTTTTCCAGGAGATCACTCATCCTGAGACTACTCCCGGCCAAGCACGCTTAACTGAGGAGGTTCCAACGGATGAGTTTTCTAAAAGAAAAGTGCACCTTGGTGATATAGATAGTCATTTTTATCCTTTTAGATAACACTTTAACCACGGACCGGGGTATTATACAAACAATAAAATTTTTAAAGGGTGTCTTCGACAAAAACAACAAAATATCAAAAGTTATTTTTGAGAGTCAGACTCTAGACTAACATAAATGTTGCTTGAAAGTTGAAATGTCAATGCTACTTGGAACACTAACTGATACACTAGTTTACCGAGTATTAATATTTGACTAATTAGTGTTTCAACTTGACCAAAATGTTGAACGATGCCCTAAAAGCTATTGTTTAACATGATGTTGGCTTAATTGGATTTGTTATTTTTGTAGAAAAGGTGAAAATATGTATTGGCATAGTGTATAAAATATTGATATGATCTTTGTTAAAAAGAAAAAAGAAACAGAAACTGCAAGTATCCAATTTTGCTCTTTTTCTAAACAGAGTTAACGCCAAACAAACCCCAAGAGTCTATTCTTTGTGACACCTCCTTAGTTTGTACGGGGGGTGAACGAACAGATATATTGGAATTCCAAAAAATAAATTAAATTGAGGAGTACCTTTTAATAAAATATCATCCAAAGGAAGTTTAATGAAAATATCACGAACAGTGAGATCTCCATGGGCAACACTCTCATGAGTAAAATAGTAGTCAACAATAATATACTTATTGCACTCATGATGGATGGGATTAGCAGTAAGATATAGAACATTGGCGTCATCCCACAACAAAGAGAGAAATACCCGAGTCACATAGTACCTTAGGTAATTAAATTATCTCAGGAACAAGGTAGGCAACAACCCTATATTCAGCTTCAATAGAAGATTTAGGTATCATGGGATACTTATTCAATCATCAAGTTATGAGGTTGGGGTCAAAGAACACTACAAAACCAGTAGTAAAACGACATGAGTCCTTACAACCCCCCCCCCCCCCCAATTAGCATATGAGTACACCATAAAAATAGAATGAGCAATGACAAAACGAAGAAGGATCCCATGATGAACAACACTTTGCAATACCTAAAAATATTTTTGGCAACCAGGGGTGATAATGGGTTGGGTCCCATAGGGCCAACTGAGTCAGGCCACATAAAAAGTGGATTGCTAAAGGAATGTGTCAATAATGGTTAGGTTATTAATGGGCCGACCCATTTACAATATTGAAGGATCAATGAACGGGGGGTTGGGCTAGGTCTGCCCATCAATGATCTCAAAATAAGTAGTTTTTCTTATCATTTTAAATGCTAAATTTGATTTACTTGAATATATTAGTAATACTTTACATCAAATAATAATTAGCATAACTAACTTTTTAGTACAATTACATTTCATTTTGTGTTAGAAAGCTTGACTCGATCCACACTTTAACGAGTTGAAACTTGACCTTACTCGACCCCTATAGCTAATGGGCTGACCCTAACCCAACCAAGCTTGTTTTCCAACCCTATGGGTAACAAATAAATGAGAAGTGCAGAGCATGCATAAATTGGAATTAAACTACATGAACTATATAATATGTAATATCAAATCGAGTCATAGTTGATATTCCAAAACAACTACTGTAATATACTTAATAGGAACAACAAGTAATTTAACATCCAAGAGAGAACAACAATAGGAGAGCTGACAGATTTGCAGGTATGCATGTTGTTGGGTTTTGTGGCCCATTGGATCCTCGGTGGGGTCCAAAACCTTAGAAGAATCGGTAGAGGATACAGTTTTAATATAATTCTAATTCCCTGTTCAAGTCAGATATTACTTGTTGTTATTTGAGTTTTAATCTGACTCTATTTCTTCTCCTAGCCACCCTATAAATAGGGTCCAGGTTTCTCCACTTTATTTCACGGCGAACAGCAAACAGTGGGACTGAGTGACAGAGAGTCAGAGAGGGAGAAAATATTGAGAGAGAGTTTGTTTCACCAATATTTTCCCCGTGTATCCCGAGAGATTGTGAATTAAGAGTTTGAGAGATTTTTATTGTAATCTCCTTTTGTTGATCGCGTTACATTCTGTGACGGTGATCGAGTTATATTTCTCCCTTCTCATAGTGGATTATTTTTCTGGTTGTCGTCGTCCGTGGGTTTTCCTTCCAATTCTTCGGTTTACCACGTAAACCTGGTGTTTGTCTTATCGCTTATTTTTCGTTCTTGAATTTTGTCGTAATTTCCGTCATATCATTTATTTCGCTTCCGCTGTAACCTTGCAATTACTTACTTTTTCCTTACAAGTGGTATCAGAGTCTAACACATGTGAAATTTGCAAATAAGGTCAAGGGTGTATTTGTGTTGCGACATAAAAAAAGTCAAATGATAAACAAACAATCTACACTTCTAGAAAATAATTAAGATCACCAAGATCCTTCATGACAAATTGGCAGGAAAGAAGATCAATAAATTAGAAGAACAATATAGAATCTGAGTTTCCCATGAGAATAATATCATCACGATGAAGGAGCAATACGAGGATATGCAAGTAGGAGCGATGAACACAAACATATCTTGATAGTTGAAAAGGAAACCATGAGTGAGTAAGAAGCTACTAAAGCTATTTAAACCAAGTATGAGGAGTGCTTGTTCTAAACCATAGATCACTTTCTTAAGGAGACAAACATGATTAGGACGAGAGGAATCAACAAAGCCAAGGGATTGAAACATGTTTACTTATTGCTCAGTAATTCTTAACATCAAATTCACGAATATGCTATTTACAAGAGATAGTAATATAAAGGAGGTGGATAGCAACAATGCCTATTGATACTATGTGGAACTATCTCAAGCGAAAAACTTAAGCGAATAGTTGAAGGTTTACAAATGGTTTTAAACACGCCTCTCACGAATGTCCCTTAATTATCTGACACAAATAAACATAAGAACCGCTGAGATTCAAACTTAAAACGTCATACCCAACTCAGCTCTAATATCATATAAGAATACTTGATTTGACTCACTCCATTTAAGAACCTAGTTGATATCATTATACTCCCTCCGTCCCAAATTAAGTGATACTTTGACTAAATTTTGACCGTTAATTACTCACAAATTACAGTAAGTTACAATATAAAATTATCTCCATTGTAATTTTTAGTAAAGTATCTTTCTAATGACGGTAGTTTCACATTGTAACTCATTATAATTCGTAAGTAATTAACGATCAAAATTTAGTCAAAGTGTCAGTTAATTTGGGACGGAGAGAGCAGTGAATTAGAGAAGTCTCTATTGGTGTATCATAAGTATAACAAATATACCTCTATCATTAAATCATAATATCGATCACTTACCTTTTAATATCACTTACCTTTAGTCAAATTAAAAATAACTAAATAATACTCTTGAATGATAAAGATCAGAAAATGCTCTAATAATGCATGCAGGAAACTTAACTTTTGAACCCTATCAACTGAATTTTTTATTTTTTATTTTTTTGGAAACCCC
Organism: Portulaca oleracea; assembly: GCA_029582165.1. Classification (NCBI taxonomy): domain Eukaryota; kingdom Viridiplantae; phylum Streptophyta; class Magnoliopsida; order Caryophyllales; family Portulacaceae; genus Portulaca; species Portulaca oleracea. Next base: position 58,077,309 of record CM055869.1, read on the forward strand.
CTATCAACTGAAATAAGTTGCCCAAATAGTCAAATTACCACTATCACAACAACACCAGTACAACCTAAAAGAATTTCCATATATAATATTATAACCCTATTATTCAACCCAGATAAACACAAGCTAGAAATAATTAATTAGCAACACTTTCAATGAATTAAATTCCTAGCTAGCTAGCTTTAATTTCTTCTACTAAAATACCCTGAAAATTCAAACATCTAAAAACCTAGCAATTTCACTAATTTTCTCATCAAATACAACATCATCATCAAAAGATTCAGACAACAAATTCATCCAAAACCCATCTTCATTATCAAGAGTACTACTACCGGATCCGATCGAAACGGAGCTACTTGGATCCGAATTCCAACTTGATGACCCGGAATCGTGCCTCGAAACTTCTTGTTGGCTCATTGAACTGTTTACTTCTAATGGTGGTGAGATCACTGATGTATCGTTAATCCCGGTTTCATTAGTGATTAGTAATTTCTTCTTAAGTTTGGTGTTCCAATGGTTCTTCACATCATTGTCTGTTCTTCCTGGCAGATATTTGACTATCACTGACCACCTACACATATATAATATATGATTAATTAAGAGTAGTTAGCAAGTATGGCATATAGATTAAGATATGATTACATGATCTAATTATCAAAAGGAAATAGATTAAGATAGGATGGACTTGCCTGCTTCCTATGGTAGTGTAGAGACTATAAATTATGTAATCTTCTTCCTTTGTGAAATCACCATGCTTGATATCGGGCCTCAGATAATTCAACCATCTTAGACGGCAACTCTTCCCACATCGATTCAATCCTATAATACAATCAAAACGGATAATAATCTTAGCATTTCAAAACTTGATACATATCAATCAAACTCCACTCAAAACCTAGATGTTTGGAGTCTTAGCCCATCTTCTGATCTTTCTTTTATTTTGCTTCATGATAAATTAGAAAGACGCCTTGTGAGAAGGGTCTCCTAAGTTCCTTTATACCCCTCGTTTATCCGAATTCAAAAAAAAAAATATATATATCAATCATATATGGCGTGAATATATAGATGTATGAAAATAAACTAACTAGCTTTCTGCGGTAGAGAAATCCAATTTCCTCCATTGCCGAATCTCATGATGAAGTTCTTAAGCACTTCATCTTCTTGAGGAGACCATGGCCCTTTCTTGACCTTGGACTTGTCACAACAAGGTGCTCTTCCCATGGCTTCCCTTACCCTTGAGTTTACTTGATGAACTCTCCTAATCAAAACCCTAATCAAATAATAATAATCTTTTAGTAGCTTTGATAACTATACTCTAATAATTGAGTCTACCTTGTAGCTAGGGAGTTAGCTATGTGGGAATGGAGCATTGTATTTATACTAAGATTTGGGGGTTGGACTTAGTCTTGACCTTTGTTTTCCTAGTTTCTTCTTTGTAATAAATAAAAAACAAGTTTGACATGGTGTTTGGGTTTCTTTTTTGGATATCATATTTGTTTGATAATTTGCATGATAGAGAATAATGAACCAAGTCAAATGTGATACAATTTATTCAAACACGTCACTTTCACTTAAAAACAAATCGAGTTTATGCTTTTTTTTAAAAAAAAAAAAAAGAGAGAGAAAAAATTGTAGCCAATAATGGAATGTACGAAGCAAATGACGTATATATTGTTACGAGACACTTGGTAGGTTAAAGTCTCTTATATAGCTCGAAAAGGCATATATAGTACATCAATTTTGATAAAATTGTTAAAATGGTGAAAGTATGTTCATTTATTTGTGTAGTAATATATAATTGTATAAACAAATTATTATTTTATTCAAAGTTTTGACATTGCAAAAGCACAATTATTATTTTATTCAAAGTTTTGAAAGTACATTCATTTATAGATGTGTACTTTAATCAACAACAATTGATAATTCATTGTAAATATTGAAATTGATTACCTAGCTAATTCATGAAAGATATAAATTCTAAGTATGGTAATCCACATTGGTCGATTTATGTAAACTAGACCTTAGTCATATTACAGTATCATATTATTCATATGTATCCTTAACTTTTAATTGACATAAAAATAGGCATTTTTTTTTCTTTCCCTATAATTGGGAATGCTAGAAACTAGGAAGTTACTTATTCAAAAAATGATACTCCCTCTATTTAAAATTATCTGTCATTTGGAATTGATTTGCTAATACCAATGTGTCTAATATTTATGAGGTAGTTATGAGCATAATTACTAGAATGACCTTGTTACTTTTTAATAGCTCTCATTCTATCACAATAACTATCAAGGGTAAAATAGTAAAATCAATAATTAATAAGCTATTGGGATTATAAAATGATAGATAATTAGAAACGAAAATGGTTAGTTAAAGTGACAGATAAAAAAGAACGGAGGGAGTATTAGTCTTGGGACAAGATATTTTTCCTTGATATAAAATCCATATTATTGTATATTAAATCTTCTCTTTGATGAAATTTGTATATTAAATTAAAAAATGAAATAACTGATTTCTATAAATATAATATTATACATAAATTGTATATATACATTTATAATTTTATTCATAAATTTTTAGTTTTATCAAAAAAAACACTCAAAATACACCTAACAGATGGAGCTGATTTGGTTAGGGTGTTATATATTCGTTGGCATAGCCAATGCATACTAAACTCTTTGTTATAGAAGAAATCGTAAAGAGAAAGGAAGGCAAGAAAGATTAATCTTGAAAGTTGTTTATTTTGTTGCTGATGTACTTTAATAATATTTACTATTTTTCCTTTTTGTTGTCAAGCTGTTGTACTTTGAAGAACTTGAAACTTGCAATTGTGAAATCTACAATATGATTTGAAGCTTTGAATAATCAATAACACAAATATACTTTAGTATAGTCTCCCTAACGCGAGGTCTGAGGTGATTCAGATATATACAATCTTCCCCCATGCACGGGAGTACATGAAGAGACTTATTCTAACATATATATATCATAATTGGTACCATGGGCGGACCTAGGGCCACGCCGACGGCCACCGTTAACCCAAAAAAAAATTAAAAAATGAAGTGTAATTTGGAATGAAAATATGGATTTTATATTTTATTATATAGAATACTAATATATTGGTCACCCTTAATTAGAAGGTCAAGATCCGCCACTGATTGGTACCACCATTGTATCCACTCTTATAAGGATTTTCACAAGGATAAGATCCAATTGCATTATTTCACAAGCAAAGCGAAAAGGGGGAAATAGGACAAAAGTTATTCAATCTTCTCTATTAAAAATGCGTTCAACTTTTTAGTTAGGGAGTGTTTGATAAAAACCCCAAAAATAGGCTGGGGGTGTTGTTTACCGCTTCCTTTTTATCTTTTATGACTCTGATTCATTAAAAAGCTATTTGGATAATGATTTTACGTATGTAAATGTAGATTTATCGAATAGAGTTCTATCATAAATCTAAACTATTATAATCTTAGGGAGTGTTTGGTAGGAACCCCAGAGAAATTTTTCCTGGAGAAAATTTTCCATGGAAAGTTTTCCATGGGAAAGATTTCCTTGGGAAAAGTTTCCTTTAGCCCACCCAAGGAAAATTTTCCCTAGGAAAATTGAGAAAATGGTGTGCCCATCGTGAAAATTTTCTCGAAGTCAACCCGCATCCAAACATGGGGAAGTTAAGTCAACCCGGGAAAATTAACCATTTCCCCGAGGTTATTGACCAACCACTATTAAAAATATGTGTATTACCAACCATTTTTTTGCAACCAATTTTAAATGGTTGGAAAAACAAACCATTTTAGCTATCATTTCATATTCCAATTATTTTTCAAAAAATTTAGTGGAAAAAATGGTTGGAAATTCCAACCAATTTTGCTAAAATGGTTGGAAAATTTTCCTATTATCCTTTTTCCTACTAGTTGAAAATGGTTGGAAATATGATGGTAGGAAAAATTTCCAACCAATTTTAGCAAATTTGGTTGGAATTTCCAACCATTTTTTCCACTAAATTTTTTGAAAAATAATTGGAATATCAAATGGATGCTAAAATGGTTGGTTTAAATTGATTGGAAAAAAATGGTTGGTAATACACATATGTTTAGTAGTGAACCAAACGCACCCTTAGAGAGTTTTGTGATCATGAATTAAAGTTTATATCACAATCGACAAAGGTCTGGAAAAAAAATAACATCCTTAACGAAATACTCCCTCCGTTCTTTTTTATCTGTCATTTACGATTTTTAGTGTCAATTTTTAATTAATCAATAATTTCTAATATAAATGTTTTGCAAAAAAATATAATATTATACTTTTTTAATAGTGTTTTTTATTACGAATCTAATGACATCAATTTTGTATGATGAATCATTGTATAAATTAAAATATTAACGGACAAAGTTTTGATACAATTTTCAAGGAAGACTAATAAAACCAAACCGAGGGAGTAAAATATATACATTCAACACCCAAAAGATTGATTTGCTAATTTTTAATTTGCCAGCAGAAAAAGAAAAACACCAAGGATAGTGATAGTTACAATAAAACTGAATTTCTTGGAAGTTTCTATCGACAGAGATTAGTCAATCTCCAGGATTATGTAATCAAGCTGCTGAGGTGTAATTATGCTTTTAGGTAGCCTAAGCACTTTTGAATACTCTTGCTAATTATCTTTGAATGCTAAAATAACACCCATTGGCTAACCCTAATTACTATTAATATATACTCCTGTAGACACGAAATTTAGCCAATCAGATTAGACAGCATCAGTAGCCCAAGTTCATGTGGGTTTAGCAGATATGCGCCCAACACAAAATGCAGAGCGAGCCCATTTCAGCACGAGCCCATTCCGGGCCAATCCGGGATAAAACTCGCGCGGATTCAGACCCTAATTCAGAGCGGAGTCGCGCGGATTCAGGCCCCAGTTTAGATGGGATCCGCGCGGATTTCCTTGCTAGAGCCAAAATGTCCCGGGCCCAAATTCAGGCGGATCCGCGCGGATTTCTTGACCTAGCATCGAAATCTGGAAAATCACGCGATTTTGCAACTTCGCCAAATCAACTCTAGTAATCGAAATTAAAAGAGCCATGGATTCCTTGACCTAACCCTACTACCGCCTATAAAAGGATCCGCGCGGATCCTTTAGAGGGGGGGGGGGGACAAAAAAAGGACGACTACGGAGAGAAAACCGAAAAAAAGAGGAAAACATCTTTGAGAGCCAACTGAGGGAGATCCGCACGGATCTCAGGGAGATATTTCCACGTTTCATTGAAACGATTACGGGGTGAAGTTATCGATACTGAGCTTGCCAAATCATGATTTGGTAGGGTTTCGACTTTAATTGTTTTAGTTTTCTTTTCCGATTGTAACAATGTAGTCGTAATCCCCGCCCGATGTATTTTTTTTATTTTGTACTCGTTCAGACTTTATTATTGATTTTTTTTATGCATGCATTGTTTTTTTAATTTCTGGTGACAACCTTTTAGTTTTTTTTCTCTCTTTCTTAAACCCGACCTAGTAAGGGCCGCTTCGGCGGACGATGCAAGGGCACCCCCCTACATCGATACCTTTACCCCCGAATCCGAATTTCGGTTCGAGACCGGAGTCAACCCCTATTTTTGTTAATTTTTATAAAATTAACTGGCGACTCCTTTTTTTTTGGTATTTGTTCAAACCTTTTCTTTTTTTTCTCTTTTTTGATACATATGGATTACCGGTCTTATTTGAATATTGGGGCCGGGAATTACTGCGGTATCACTCGGCCTAGATCCGCGCGGATCTGTTCTGGGTGAACCGGCGGTAATTCCCATCTTCAGTTCAAATAAGCCGGAACAATAAAAATCGACGATTTGGGCCTAAATAGGTCTGGGATCCGCGCGGATCCCAGTCCCGTCCCGGGCCATTTTTTTCATTTTTTTGGAAATCCTTATGTGTTTTAAAAAAGAGAAACAAAGGTCGCGTCGAATTAAAATACCATAAATCCGAAATTTTTTTCCTAAAATTCAAAGCAAAAAAATCGCACCCCTAGGTTCAATAAGCAACCCTACGTCGATTCGACGCTCCGCGGGGGACCGCGCCCCTCCTGGGGGGCGGCGGGCCCTACAGTGGCGACTCCACTGGGGACTTATTAGTGGGTAAGACTTGAAAAGTCGGGTTTGTTTTTTTTTTTTTAAAAAAAAGTTGTCACCTTTTTTCTTTTTTTTAGGCATAATTGCATTCACGGGCCTTCCCCTTTGTTGGGCACACAAGGCACCGTTTAGGTTGTCCCTTACGTTTACCATTCCGGGAAAACATTAACCATTCAACTCAGGTGGGTCCACTTAGACCTTCACCGAGCCGGTGGTTGTTTTCCCACTCGTACACCACTCCCTAATCCATATGATAAAAGGGAGCAACCTGGGTACATTAACCTTACCATGCACCCCATGGAAGGCACAACACCCAGGACACGAGCTAGAGGTTAGGATAAACCAACCTTGAATTCACAAACTTAGACCCTTGGCTAGGTTGGAACTCACTTGTATGCTATGTGCTTTGTGTAACCTCTCGAACCCTAAACCATGCCTTAATGCTTAGACAAAAAAAATATATATATAAAAAAAATCAAGTAAAGTCGTTGTGGGCCAAGATGATTACTTTGGTCTATACAAGTTCAGACCCGGGAGGTTCACGCGGATTCGGAGGTTGGGCTATCCAACAAATCCGCGCGGATCCCATGAGCAGGTCGGCCTTGTATAGCCCAAATTAATGGTCAGGCTTTTGGTCGTCAGTCTCGGTTTAGGCCTTGTAGCGCTTTTGAGCCCGAAATCCGTGCGGATTTTGGTGTGCTCGGGTACTACCGCGCCTAAGCCCAAAGTGTCTTCTAGGGTTTTGTGTTGAGTTGTGGAGGCTGACTTGGCCCATATGGAGTTTAAGCTCCTGAAATCCGCGCAGACCTCACTAGGCTTAAGCCCATGAAATCCGCATGGATCCAGCTAAGCCCATATGGTCCAAGTCAGTATTTTCGCTCCCCTTTTGTGTCGTGTCGTTTTTTTGGAATTTAGCCCATACCCTGTTCAAACCCAGAGAATCCGCGCGGATTCCAGGATGGGCCGAACCATGTATGGTCCAAATTCTTGTTTTTCTTCGTCTCTTGGGTCTGACCTGGATTTAGGCTCAGTAGTGAGCCTGAGCCCAGAAAATCCGCGCGGACCTCACTGGGCCTAAGCCCAGGAAATCCGCGCGGGTCCTGGCGAGTTCGGCCACTGCCGGGCCTAAATTTTGGCGTCTTTAAGGTCTTTAGCTTGCATTTCCGTCTGCATGAGTTTGAGTCTGTTTTGTGTCGGCAGAACATTCGGGTGGCACAGAGATGTTGGGCCTCATGGATCCTCGCGGATTTTGTGAGCGGGCCCACTCCTGTGTGATCCAAATGGGCTCCTTGGTCTGTTTAGTCAGCTAGAAACGGTATGTTTAGCCCTTATGTGAGGCTTGAGTTCGTTTTCGGACACGGCCCGATAAGGCCTAGACGTATTATTTCGAGCTAGAGTCTGCATAAGAGTTTTATTTGGGCTTCGCACATGATTTTGAGCTTTAGCTCGATCATTCGGGGTTCAAATAGGATTCTTCATCCATTGCATGCATTAAGTTTTGGGGCGATGTTGGTGAGTCTTCAAATTCCTCCACCTTCGGGGACAAGATAGGTTGGTTTCGGCTCTACCAGCGGGACGAGACTGAGCGATTGGAAACTTTTGACATCCCCTACGACAGCAACGAAGATCGGGCATCATCTGAGGCGACTCACCCAGAAGTGACCGACGAAGAAGTATCTGAAGAGGGGGTTGAATCTTTGGTTATCGATCCATCTGAGACAATGTCGAATCCTAACGGTGACCATCCTCATAGTGATTCTGAAGAGGAGCCGGTGCCTCCTCCACCACCTCCACGTAATGATATTGAGCAATTGACCAACATAATTCTAAATATGCAAGTCTCTATGAATGCTCAACTGGAGGCACAAAATCAAAGAATTGACGCCGTCATTCACGCTATGGAGGAGGCGAAAAATTCGAATGTGAAAAACACTCCTACGAGTGAAGTAGAACAATCTGGAAGAGAGAAAGATGGATCAGTCCACGGGATTTCGAACTCGAGACTTGATCGCATTGAACAAATGTTGAAAGAGTCCACACTCTTTAACAATCAATTCATGGATGATGTAGGTTTCACACCTGTTCCCCGGGGAAGACTTCCCCCTAAATTCAACATGCCTGACATCAAATTCTATGGTGTCGAGAGTCCGCATCAACATATACGGAATTTTCTGGGGGCTATGACGCTGAAGGGGGTTGAAGAGGACATCTATCACATCATCTTTCCTTGGACTCTAGGCCCTGATGTTATGAAATGGTATAATACTCTCAGTCCTGCCAAAACCTCACAATGGAGCATGCTTTGCAAGGAGTTTTTACACCAATACTCCTACAATGTCGACATGCCTGTCACCCTGAGGGATATGGAGCTGATGAGGCAGGAGGAAAGGGAGACTTTCTCGAATTACTTTTCTCGGTGGAGATCAAAGGCAGCCCAGATGGTGGACCGACCATCGGAGGAGCACCAAGTTGATATGCTCATCCGTAGTTTACAGCCATCGTACAATACTCATTTAAGGTTCCAACCTCTGAAAGACTTTGTTTCATTAAGATTGGCCGGAACAAAGATCGAGAGTGAGTTCGCTAAAGGGGTTACAACTGGGGGCTGGAAGAACACTCACACTAATAAAAAGTCAGCTGGCCCATCCGCATCGGCTAATAAAGGAAACGAGGTGAATGCTTTACAACGCTACACCGAGTATACCCCGATAGACACTTCATATGCTCAAGCCTTGGAACGTCTATTAAGCAAGGGAATGATTACCCTTCCCGACTTAAAACCTGAGCCGAAGGAGAAGCCACGGGGTTGGGATGCCGGTAAATTTTGCAAGTATCACAGGGCTCGAGGACATGATACTGAGCAATGTTTCACCCTGAAGAATAGAATGGAGGAGATGTTTAGGTCCAAGCGGCTACCTCTACCAAAGGCGGCACAAAAGCCTAGCAACACCAACAATCCACTAGGCTCATTTCATATACATGCTGTATTTGAAGAATGCGAATGGGATCCTTCGGATTTCGTTACAGATGCGAAGAAACCAACTTACATCACACGTTACTTTACGGAGGACTATGAGGTCAACGGTTTATGGGTTAGTGATGAAGAAGACGTCTATGGCGAACCTCATGCTAAGGATGTCACTGATAATTTCTGGGGTTCTGATGGTGATGACGACTTTTGGGGAACAGCAGAATCTGGGGAAACCAAAACCCCGGATGTCACTTTCCTAACGCGGTCTGGACGCCATAATCATCCAGGAGGTCCCTCCCAAGTCCAATCTCAAGACAAAGGGAAGGAGAAAGTAGGGGAGACGGAGGTTTTTACTCCTGAGGAAGATCTAGTGCTGAAGCAATTAAAGAAATTGAAGATGGATGTGACGGTTTGGCAACTGTTGGCAGCTTCACAAAAGCATAGATGTGCTTTAATTGAGGCTTTAAGTAAACTCGAAGTGTCGCCAGAGACCACACCCGAGGAAGTAGTATCTTTTGTCACTTCTGGCCAGAGTACTATAACCTTTAGTGACGAGGATTTGCCCAAAGAAGGTTTTGCACACAACAAGGCCTTATACTTAACTGTGGGTTGTTCTAATAAGGTGATACCATTGGTATTGGTTGACAATGGATCCGCTGTAAATATTTGCCCATGGAGGACAGCTCAAAAGCTGGGTATTCAACCTCATCAGCTTACTCAACAAGCTATCCAGCTTAGGGCTTATGACAATACTCCTAGGCGAGTTTTGGGGTCAATCCTCTTGCCTGTCACCATGGATACGATGTCTAGCAACATTGAGTTCTTGTGCTCGATATCCCAAAGATCCTTCAACCTTTTGCTAGGGCGCCTTGGTTGCATGAACAACGAGCGGTGTCGCCACCTTGCATCAGAAGGTGAAGTTGTCAGTCAAGGGTCAGGTGGTAACTATCAAGGGAGAGGAGTTATCCGCAATGATTACTTCTAAGAAGCCGAGGTTGGAAGTAGAACATAACTCTAAGGATGAGGAATTCCATCATTTTGACATCGTTGCTACCTTGGATAAGGACGAAGCACCTTTAGACTTTGATCCCTATTCCAATAGAAAAGTCAACGCCATACTCAGGAGACAAGGGTACTTTCCTGGTTTACCATTAGGAAGGAGAGCGCAAGGGCCCACATCCTTTCCCTCGACTCGAAAAGGAAATCATCACTTTGGATTGGGGTACGTCCCAACTGAGGAGGAACAATGGTTGGCAGAGAAGGTTGTGAGGGTCAAGAAGAGAGGTGAGCCAATACCGCTTTATAATGTAAAGCCGTATCCACTCACGCTTAATGGTCAGTTTATAAAAGAAGGAGATTGTTTCCCTTACTTTGGCTTTCCAGAGCCATACTACTTGAAAAGCAAGGGGATTTTGGTTCCAGGACTGGAAATTTTCATGGATCGCATGTCGCTTGAAGAACTTTTCACACCAAAGACGGAGAGCAAGACCCCACTAGATTGGACTCATCTAGCCGGAGCAACATCTTTGGGATTTTGTTGGTCAGAGGCGCGAGAGAAGAGAAATCTGTGGAAGCACTTTCCTCGCCTCTATCAAGCATGGATTTCGATCCCACCGAGCTCATTGCAACAGGGGCCGGAGAACAAACAAATCACCCGGATATCACCGATGGAGATAAGGAGTTCACTCTAGCTATAGGAGAGTCCGTGCATAGATCCGGTCTAGTCCTCATTCTGCTCATGTTCCAATTCGAGTCTGTCTTTAGAGTCCCGCCTTAAGCCCACTAAGCCCGTGATCTACTCGGAGGGTCGTTAAGTCATCTGTTGATGTTTCGTTTTTCAATTCAATGAAATGAATTCTTTCGCTACGACTCTTCTCATTCCCATCCCCGAGCCGCGCCAAAAGAAAATAATAATGATGTCAGAACGAACCCAAGTTCCTAAAGATCTTTTAAAGGCCGTAGAGGAACACGAGAATCGAATTTCAGAATCAAGAAACCATAATCAGAATCGGGTACCTGAGGAACCTAAGATAACCAAAATCGGAAATCTTTAACTCAAGAGCAAGAGCGATTTACTCTACTCTTACGAATTTGTGGACGTCTTTGCCTGGTCATACCAAGATATGCCCGATAGACAGGAAATAGCCGAGCATAAAATACCACTTTACCTCGATACTAAACCACCAAACAAGCTTCTGAGAATGAAACGAGTGGGCCTTGAAGATCAAGGAAGAGGTTGAGAAGCGAAGTGCGCAGGTTCATTAGGGTGTCGAATATCCACAATGGGTAGCAAATGTAGTTCCAGCCCAAAGAAGGATGGGAGAGTTCGAATGTGTGTAGATTTTAGGATTTGAACAAAGCAAGTCCGAAAGATGACTTTCCTTTACCCCACATTGATATCTTAGTAGATAACACTTGTGGCCACGCCCTTCTTTCATTCATGGACGGGTACTCCGGTTATAATCAAGTCAAGATGTCTGAGGAGGATATGGAGAAGACAACATTCATCACTCATTGGGGTACATTCTGCTACGTAGTGATGCCATTTGGGTTAAAGAATGCGGTATGACCTATCAAAGGACTGCCACCACATTGTTGCATGATATGATGCATAGGGAAGCAGAGGTTTACGTGGATGATATGATTATTAAATCCGTCGATCGCGAAACACATTTAGATAGCCTTAGAAAGTTTTTCCTTAGGCTCCGTAAGTACGGAATGAGATTAAATCCACAGAAATGTGCCTTCGGGGTGACGTCGGGTAAGCTGTTAGGTTTTGTCGTAAGTTCCAGGGGTATCGAGGTCGATCCTGCAAAAATCAAGGCGATACAGGAAATGCCACCGCCTAAGACAGAAAAGGAGATAAGAGGTTTCCTAGGCCGGCTACAGTACATAAGCCGGTTCATAGCAAAATTGACCATGATCTGTGACCCCATATTTAAGAAGCTGAAGAGAGGAGTCAAGCCCGAGTGGGATGAAAAATGCCAAGCAGCCTTTGACAGGATCAAAGAATACTTGGCCAATCCACCCGTTTTAATGCCTCCCACGCCTGGAAGACCCTTATTGTTATATTTAACTATCACAGAGGCAGCAATGGGGGCTATGTTAGCTCAAAGATACGAAGGTGAAGAACGAGCAATCTACTATTTAAGTAAGAAGTTCTTGGAATATGAGACTCGGTACTCCAACATTGAGAGGTTGTCCTTAGCTCTTGTTTGGGCAACGAGGAAACTACGTCACTACATGCTTGCTCATACAGTGCATGTGACTGCTTTCATGAACCCTCTCAAGTATTTGATGGAGCAACCATTGGTCAATAGCAGGGTAGCTCGATGGATGGTCATGCTGTCGGAGTTTGATTTACAGTTTGTCCCACAGAAGGCCATAAAAGGAAGAGTGGTGGCGGATTTTCTGGCTGATTTACCTATAGAGGAGGCCGACGAGGAAGAACCTGAATTCCCTGATGAGGAGGTATTTCAAATCCAGAAAGATACTTGGGAAATGTATTTTGATGGGGCCTCTAATCAAAGCGGATATGGAGTAGGGATCATTTTGATTTCACCCGAAGGAGCACATACTCCAATTTCGGTGAAATTGGATTTTGAAGCCACCAACAATGTGGCTGAATATGAAGGATGCATCATTGGTATGCAAGCTGCGGTAGAGATGGGCATAAAGAGCATAAGAATATTCGGTGATTCAAGTCTCATAATAAATCAAGTTTCCAATAAATGGAAAGTGAAGAATGAAGCTTTGGCACCTTACCAAGCTTATGTGAAAGATCTAGCAGAACACTTCGATCAGATAGTGTTCACTTATTTGCCTCGGGAGCATAATGAATTAGCGGACGCTTTGGCCAAGCTATCATCCTTGCTTAATATCCCGAGAGGAGCTGTGTCTATGCCTATATGTGTAGAACGAAGGGATCAACCGGCTTATGTGTACTCTTTGGAGGTTTGTGAGGTGGACTCAACCTGTTGGTATTATGATATATACCAGTACCTCACCAAAGGGGCTTACCCTGGGAGTTCTACTACGAGGTCACAAAGAGCAATTAGACTCTTGGCTTCACAGTATTGCCTGATTCAAGGTCAACTGTACAAGAAAACCGACATGGGCATCAATTTGCTTTGCCTGGGACAAGATGAGGCCCAGAACTTGATGGGAGAAGTTCATGGAGGAGAATGTGGTCCGCATATGAATGGACGGATGTTGTCCAAGAAGATTCAAAGAATGGGGTACTACTGGTCAACTATGGAAGCTGATTGTCACGATTACGTGAAGAAGTGCTACAAGTGTCAAATTTATGCGAACTTGCAACACCAACCCCCTTCATTCTTGACGACTTTGACATCGCCTTGGCCGTTTTCGGTATGGGGCATTGATATCATAGGGAAGATCACTCCTAAAGGAACAGGAGGACATGAATATGTGCTTGTAGCCATTGACTACTTCACAAAATGGGTGGAGGCGGCATCTTATGCAAAATTGACCTCTAAGCACGTCGCTAAGTTCATACTTAGAAACATAATATGTCGTTATGGAGTTCCACATGAGTTGATAAGTGATAATGGAGTTCACTTCAAAAGGAGAAGCAGAGTTGTTAGCAAAATACAAGATCCAAAGATCACGGATCGTCGGTTACATAGACTCGCACCAATGGAGCGGTTGAGGCAGCTAACAAGAACATTACCAGGATAATAGAGAAAATGGCCACGACTTATAAGGATTGGCCAGATAAGTTACCTTTCGCCTTGTGGGGCTATCGAACTTCTATTCGTACATCCACCGGAGCAACTCCTTACTCTTTGGTATACGGAATAGAAGCGGTGTTGCCAGTAGAGGTGGCAATACCTTCACTGCGAATTGTAGTGGAAAGTCAGATTCCAGAAGCGGATTGGGCTAAAGCTAGGTATGAGGAATTGGTTAACATCGACGAAAGGAGACTCAGAGCCATGCACAATGTCCAGATATACCAGAATCGTGTGTCCAGGGCATTTAACAGGAAGGTCAAACCAAAAGACCTTGGAGAGGGTGACATGGTTCTGAAGGAGATAAGGGCACCTATTCAGGACCCGAGAGGAAAGTTTAGGCCCAATTGGATGGGTCCATACATCATAAAAGAGGTCCTTCCAGGAGGGGCTGTGAAGTTAGTTGATCTGGAGGGTGAAGAGTATGCTCAGCTGACTAATTTAGATCAGCTAAAGAAGTTTTATGCATAAGGGTAAAAGTGGATACAGCAACTGGTGATCGTAACCAAAGAACTATCCCAAGTTATTAGCCACTGACTTATTAAGTCAGCAACTAAATACTATCGTTTGAACTACGATGGCCTGATTCCATGTAATGTGGATACGTAGGAAGCTTTTCTAAAGTCCGGCCCAAATAAATAAAAATTTCCCGATAATTTATTTTGGTTATCCGTTTTTAGTCCTTGAAGCAACATGAGCTCTTCGCGATTCATGCAGCTTAAGACCTTTATAGGGCTTTAATAGTATCCGGGCCAAGGTGAATCCATGCGGATTTTGCGAACCTTTAGCCCGAAATACTCACGATATTTTCGGAGCAGTTTTGGGGCAAATCCACGCGGATTTAGACCTTGCTCGACCCAGTTCCCTAGGTAAATCCAAGTGGATTTTGCGAACCTTTAGCCCGAAATACTCACGATATTTTGGAGCGGTTAGCAAATCCGCGGATTTCAAACCATATTCGCCCGTTTTCCCTATTACATCCATGCGGATTTTGCGAACTCTTAGCCCGAAATACTCACGATATTTTCGGAGCAGTTTTGGGGCAAATCCACGCGGATTTCAAACCATATTCGGCCCGTTTTCCCCATTAGATCTACGCGGATTTTTGCGAACCTTTAGCCCAGAATACTCACGATATTTTCGGAGCAGTTTTGGGGCAAGTCCGCACAGATCTTTTAGGACCCAACATCTTAGGATCCACGCGGATTCGGTTATCAATCCGACCCAAAATACTCATTTTTAGAGCAATTCTGGGCAGATCCGCGCGGATCCCCGACTTTCCTAGGCTCATTCGTTTTTGAAAATCTACGTGGATCTACTTAACGACCCGGATACTCACTTGATTTTGTCGGAGCAGTTCCGGTCGGATCCACGCAGATTTTGTTTTCCCAGGCCTAACCTTAATTCTTATGGGTTACTTTCTTGATGCAAAAATCCTCGTGGATTTTGCATTTCGATTGGAAATAAATTTTCTATGTGCAGAAGTCCATGGGATTTCACATATGTAATGGAAAATGCTGGAATATCGTGAAATGTTATTAATCTAAAAGAAAGAAAGAGCATGCAAATTTACGATTTGCTACTCGAACGTTCATCAGCATCTCAAAAAAAAAGAAAAAAAAACGGCTTGATCCATCGCTTTTTTAGTTTTAGGTTCGAATCCTTCCTCCGTAAAGATACACTTCGGATCTCTCCTTAATGGTTGAATCACTGGGGCTTCCTCTTTGCCTTCCGATAGTTTTTTCCCAAACGCGTTATCGGGAGGGCGAGATCCGGTGGCCAATGGGTTCAATCCTCTCTTCCTGTTCTTTTAACTGCTTCCTAATAGCAGGATCTTCCTCCGTAATCCATTGGCGATAGGCCATAGATACATGAGCGCTTCCTCCTGTCATAGGAACAACGAGGGTAGTCCTTCTTCCAATAGTCCTGCCAAGATCGAACCTTGGAAGTGTCTTAGGATTAGGCTGAATGCAGTCCAATGGAGGGATACATTGTTTTCTCCTGATTTGACTTCTGGCTCGAAGTAGTAGGTGGTATATGTCAGACCCATAAGTCTCACCAAAGGGCATCAATGATCGACGATGACCACTTCTCGTATTCTCCACCAGGCGTTGACCATTCGGAATGTGGCTTCGTTCTTAGAAGGCGTCAAGAAGCAGGTGTGCTCCATCAACCATATCTACAAAGGAAGAAAAGAGGGTCCACCTAAAGCAGCAGGGGGCTTCCTGAAAATTCGCTTTCAGATTCTTCACAAATTCGATCCAAGCCCATGATAGTATCATTGGCGCTAGATTTTGATCACCACGGAGGCTTTCACTAGTATTGATTAACGAAGCCGGACCACTATTGGTGCAACCACAAAAACAGAACCCACTTAATAAGGATAGGGCTAAGACCCTAACTTTTTTCTCAATATGTTCGCTTCTCCTGAATAAGGAAATCAAGGGCAGAAAGTTTACCCTTTCACCCTCTAAGATCTTTTTTAGGTCCACGTGAGCAGATTTGGACCCGATGTCGGTTTCGCACAGATATGGATCAGAGTGGAGCCCATCTAATTTCCCGCAGTTTTGTCAAATTGCTGGGCTACTTAAAGGCCCGAGTTGTTTATTTGCGAGCAGGCTTGTTATGTACTCAAGAATTATTTGTTTCCGGCAAAGTTTACTGAAATCAACTTTTGTTTTGACCACAGCTCAACGTCCTGTCTCAGTTATTGTGTCTGTGCATTGCATGTAGTCATAATAGGTTAGCATTTGCATCATGGTCTGCATAATAAATGAAACAGTTTTTTTGTCTAAGCATTATACATGTAAAACCATTCAATCGTCATCTTCTCCGTCAGAAACCAGGTCTATATATTCAGGGCCTGAGAAACCAAAGCATCGGCCCGGCAGGGGAGCTGGATCTTGCCCAGTGAAGAAGTGCCATTCTGGTGGGTACCCTCCAGTGTTGGGTTCCTTGTTCCAAGAGGAGCTGGGAGTATCATATGTATGAACTCGCCCGACCTCATCAACATGAAAGGAACCCGGATAATGTTCTTGCAAGGCGGGAGCCCACAAGACCGGCGTTAAACTCCAATTATCGTCACGCGGATTTTGGCCCAAATTACAGGGAGTCACGCGGATTTTTGGCCTGACAATTCAAAATTCAGGATTTCATTTTCAAACACAGACAAGTCCAAAACTTAACAGATTTAAGTTCAAGACTCGGTAATGTGTGCATGGGTTTGACTATCCTAGAACAAGCTTTGTCACCCAACACATATTCTCAAGCAAGCTCAAAGAAATGCAAAGAAAAGGCTCAAAACCACGAGAGTGCGAATTTGTACACAATTTCAAAGAAATTTCAGCAAAATGGCTCAAAATCATCGAGAACCGCAGATTTACGAAATTGGGTGAAACTCCGAGATGAGCACGGCGCGATGCATCATATCCTCTCTCTTTCCTTATCTTATCCTACTTCATTTTATTTTACTTCCATTTTATCTTTTACAAATCAGATACTTACAAATTCTTTCTTTTTCAGGAAAAATCTACGAAGCCTGGACAACATCCAGCAATTCAACCAGCATCGGACTACCTCCGGTCAAGAAATCCAAGCTACCCTTGGAAGCTGAAGCCTGGACAACATCCAGCAATTTAATCAGCATCGGACTACCTCCGGTCAAGAAATCCAAGCTACCCTTGGATCGCTCAAGCCTGGACAATATCCAGCAATCAAGCTAGCTACAAAACAATTCCGGATATCTTTCAAGCTACCCTTGGAAGCAGAAGCCTGGACAACATCCAGCAATTCAACCAGCATCGGACTACCTCCGGTCAAGAAATCCAAGCTACCCTCGGATCGCTCAAGCCTGGACAACATCCAGCAATTAAAGTTAACATTTGGACTACCTCCAGTTAACTACGACACTTCTCAAGATATATACTTTGACTTTCGTCTTATCGGACTACCAAAGTGGGGCTAATCAGAGACACGAAATTTAGCCAATCAGTTAGACGACATCGAGCCCAAGTTCATGTGGGTTTAGCGGATATCGCCCAACACAAAATGCGAGCGAGCCCATTTCAAGACGAGCCCATTCCGCCAATCCGGATAAAACTCGCGTGATTCGGACCTAATTCGAGCGGATTCGCGCGATTCAGCCCGATTTAGATGGGATCCGCGGATTTCCTTGCTAGAGCCAAAATGTCCGGCCCAAATTCAGCGGATCCGCGGATTTGTCAAAATTAGAGCCAAAATGTCCGGGCCCAAATTAGTGATCCGCGGATTTGTCAAAATTAGAGCCAAAATGTCCTGCCCAAATTCAGTGAATCCGCGGATTTCTTGACCTAGCATCTTGAAACCGGAAAATCTGCGGATTTTGCAAATCATTTACTCTAGTAATCGAAATTAAAAGAGCCGCGCGGATTCCTTGACCTAACCCTACTACCGCCTATAAAAGGATCCGCGCGGATCCTTTAGAGGGGGGGGGGGGACAAAAAAAGGACGACTACGGAGAGAAAACCGAAAAAAAGAGGAAAACATCTTTGAGAGCCAACTGAGGGAGATCCGCACGGATCTCAGGGAGATATTTCCACGGTTCCGTGAAACGATTACGGGGTGAAGTTTTCGACTGGGATACTCGGAGCTTGCCAAATCCGCGCGGATTTGGTAGGGTTTCGACTTTAATTGTTTTAGTTTTCTTTTCCGATTGTAACAATGTAGTCGTAATCCCCGCCCGATGTATTTTTTTATTTTGTACTCGTTCAGACTTTATTATTGATTTTTTTTATGCATGCATTGTTTTTTTAATTTCTGGTGACAACCTTTTAGTTTTTTTCTCTCTTTCTTAAACCCGACCTAGTAAGGGCCGCAGTGACGATGCAAGGGCACTCCCCTACATCGATACCTTTACCCCCGAATCCGAATTTCGGTTCGAGACCGGAGTCAACCCCTATTTTTGTTAATTTTTATAAAATTAACTGGCGACTCCTTTTTTTTTGGTATTTGTTCAAACCTTTTCTTTTTTTTCTCTTTTTTGATACATATGGATTACCGGTCTTATTTGAATATTGGGGCCGGGAATTACTGCGGTATCACTCGGCCTAGATCCGCGCGGATCTGTTCTGGGTGAACCGGCGGTAATTCCCATCTTCAGTTCAAATAAGCCGGAACAATAAAAATCGACGATTTGGGCCTAAATAGGTCTGGGATCCGCGCGGATCCCAGTCCCGTCCCGGGCCATTTTTTTTATTTTTTTGGAAATCCTTATGTGTTTTAAAAAAGAGAAACAAAGGTCGCGTCGAATTAAAATACCATAAATCCGAAAATTTTTCCTAAAATTCAAAGCAAAAAAATCGCACCCCTAGGTTCAATAAGCAACCCTACGTCGATTCGACGCTCCGCGGGGGACCGCGCCCCTCCCGGGGGGCCGCGGGCCCTACAACTCCCCTTCTCACTCTTATTTATCACCCTTACTACAACACAACAACAAACTAACTCCCAACAGAAATACGATAATGATTTAGATGTAGACAACTTTCTCGCCATGAACCAAAATTTATAGATCAGAAAGGGTTTTTCACCCTAACTATTTTTCAAAAATGAATGAACATAGGTAATAGATAAAAGTTTGTAAATTGCAGAAATTATCTCTAAACAATGTCTCCACAAAAAGTTTGGGATAACAATTGTTGTAATTGTAAAACTTAGAGAGAGTTTAGTAGCAATATTTTCTTGGAAAAGTTGGTCACTTTTTCCAATTTAATAAATTTCTCTTTATTTGATTGTCTAAAGTGGATGAGAAAATATTTGCATGGAACCTAGTCCTACAATTTTACAATGAAGCTTGGGAAAAGTTTCCTAAGGAGGACCTAAGGAGAAATATTTTACGGTCTGGATGAATTGGGAAATTCATTATGATAAAATTCTCAAAACGCCCCAAAAAGTGAGTCATTTCCTCTCATTTTCTTATAATTTCAAGGATAGTTTAGACATTTGACTAATTTTTAATGAAATTTACATTTGCAACCAAACACGATAAAAACTTTACTACGTATTTTCCAAGGATATTGAGATATAAACCAAAAGTGTAAAATATATTTTCCTAGGAAAACTTTTCTCGTAAAAATTTTTCCTAAAAAGTTTTCCTTGGGAATTTTTTTTCAAAATTCTACCAAACACACACTTAAACAAACGTAAATTATATTAGAATTGAAATGAATATACAAATTTTTAGTGTTATAAAATTGAAAATTAAATTAAAGGGATGGAAAATTATGTAATTTAATTTGATAAATTAAAAGAGATGAATAGGAGTATTTAGGTACCTTTTGGAACATAATTAATGCACTAATTAACTAAAGTAAAGTAATTATATCTAGAAACATATGAGTTGCCTCGATAATTGACTGCTTGTCTGCTTTAATTTAGTCCACTTAGAGAATTAGTAACTTTTTGACTTTAAACTACCATAATAATTTTCAAAAAAAAAAAAAACTACCATAATAATTTATGGTGTGTTCCCAAAACTACATACTACACTTTCAAGGGTGGTAATTGTGGGATTCACCTCTTGAACCTCACAAGGGACACTTTTACATCGATCCATATTAGACCTAGCAATTTCTGACATGACCCGATAATTCGACCCGAACCCATCCGAAATTTCTGGGTTTTGAACACGATTTTTCAACTAAACCCGAAGTATACCGAACCCGAAAATTAGCGGGTCAAACCCGACTCGCCCGTTTGACCCAAAATTTTAACTTTTTGAGTTAAACTTTATTAAAAATTGTGACTTTGTATTCAAATTTTTAACTATTAAACTATAAGCGCAACTTATTTATTTGTTATTTCTCTTATTTAAGTTAAATTAGTTACAATAATCTATCGTTGCTAGAAGATAATCATATTTTATTATGTATATTATACAAAAAGTAGTATTTAGAGACCATTTTTGAAAAAGAAAAAGCGAAAAAAGGTCGCAATCATAACCCGTTAGGTTGACCCGAAACCGAAATACACCGCCCGTATTTTGCCGAACCCGAAATACACCCGACCCGTATTTACCTGAACCCGATATATGATCGACCCGAAACCGCCCGCCCGACCGAATTGACATGTTTAATCCATATTGCTTAGGATTATGTTTATAACTATGTTTGGAGTAGAGTTTTGGTCTGCATTTAGCTTTTGTCCTTTGAAAATAGTGTTTCCTAGTATCTATGGTAAAAAGATATTCTTTGAGAATTACCTATATAGATAATTTTCTATCAATTTATATCAATCAACTAATTTCACATTTAAATTTTAAAAATATTTGTTGGGTTTGATGTGTGGAGCTCAAACTATGAGTTTGGGAATGTCTTGAAATATGAATGGATGCAATATAGGTGAAATCTGAGTAAATAAGGGTCGTGTTATACGAACAGAGAGTGGAAAAAGATTGGTACGACTCGTGTCGTACGGACACGGGTGGTGTTGTACAGACACTGTACGGATACGTTTCATGTCAGATTGTGTGTGGCGATGTTGGTTTACGCATTTCCCGAGACATGTTTAGCTATGTTTCCTAATTTAGGCTGGTTTCAGATTCTATTGCTTTTGAGGTGCTTGAAAGCCAAGGAACTCCTATTAACCCTCGGCTCTATTGTATTGTCTTTAGTATAAATAGGGCCTTGTTGTTAGATTTATTGTATGCAATTGATTGTTTTATCTAGTATCACAAGAGATTGACTTGCAATATCTGTGTTTTTGAGGGAGTTGTGTGAGGCGTATCAACTGTGAATGTTTTCGTCCTCAAGTTGTTACTCTAAGGAGGTTGTAGAGGTCGAGGAATCTCTAAAATATTGTTGTGATTCTCTAATAGTGCATCATCCGTGATTTTCTTTTCTGGTTTAAGTTTTTCCACATTAAACCATCGTGTTGAATCTTTATTTATTATTTTACGTGCTATGATTTAATGATTTATGATTTCTCCGCTAATAACACCCTGAAAATCCTAGCAATATTTACCTAAACATGTTAATCTAAACAGATTTATATAGTCAATATAGCTTAGTTGCAACCCTGAAAAGCACTGTAGTTTAATGTCCTCATTGGCCAGCATATTGAGATCACAGTGTTGATTTTAAGGCCTAGTGACGACTATCGTACATGTTATTTCAGATGCATGCATGTCTCATGTTTGAATGAATTTGGACAAATTTGGATCTTTCCTTTTCTTTGTAAGTTTGGTCTTCGAGTTTATAAATCTAACTCTGACGTTTTCAAGTTAATATTTACGTTCTTTTGAATCAATTTTATTTACTTTTCCGTTACATTTAGCAAGCTTTCCAGTGCATTTGTGATAAAATTTGTTTGCTGGAATGACGATAACTTTAATTTAGCAAATAAATTTCACCACATGTTACACATTCATCGGAAAAATTGTGGCCTGTAGGATTTACTGGAAAAATAGCTAAATAAAATTGGTTCAAAATATCATAGTTGAATTTATAAATGTCATAAACCTGAAGGGAGGTATATGCAAATTTTCCTAAATTTGGCCAGGTTGAAATTCCCAAGTATCTAAATTTAATTTGAACATTTATATTTGTTAGATTGTGATTTGTCAACTTAATGAATGAACAAAAGCAATGTATCAATATTTTATACTGATTGACAGGCGATCAGTATTCCTTATCAGACCAAATTAACGTGAATTGTTCATCACCAAAAGTAGCTCACCACCTTTACTTCCCTTTTATTTTCACTTGCTATATATGTAAGAAATTCAGATTTTTATTATAATAAAATTTGAAAAATTAATCACTATATTTTTAATAGAATTTAGATGATATCTTTTATTTAATCATCTAATTTGGCGATGGTGCCACAGAAGAACATAAAACTGAATTATGAAATGCAAAATAATAAATATCTTGACGCAAGATCGTTAATAACAATCTTACATTTCACTTAAATCACTTAAAAATTGAAAATAGTAGATCCTAGATTCTTACATATGATCCAAACCTATGGATTATGACTGCAAATGCTCTTATCCAACTTAAATTTAATTCACCATTGAAAAAGAAATAATGTTAACTAATTTGAAATTCTTATTTTTTGTATCCATTTTTTCTTATTGAATATTAAAATTATGTTTATACGTACTATTTTTTTTAAAACAAAGTGCATATTATTCTTGGTACTCGAATAAGTTTAAGGTAAAATTTTGAAATATTCATTTGATTTTGATGAAGATAATTAACAAGAATGCAATTTACAAATGATTGGTGCATGACTTGAAAATTTCTTCAATTTCCCTACGCATCATTCAATTGAATGGATCAAATCATATGTCCCACTACTCTGAAAGTATTTCTTTTTCAAATCCAAAAAGTAAAAAAGCAAAACCTGGATTATTTAGGACAAAATAAGGTGGCGGCTTGATCAAGTCTTTAATTTTTTTTTCTCAATTAAAAAATGGGTTAAACTATAGAAGAGGTAAAATAAAATCCCTAATTAACGCGGTAATTGATTACGTCTCTGGTAAGTAAATTCACCTAAGTGGTAATTAACGTTAAAGTGAATACCAACCACCACCTTACTACACTCCTTTTTATACATGCATGATGCATGGCATGGTGTAGATGTGGCATGCATGAAGACTATTTCAATATTTCTAGATTATCTTAATCTTTTACATATCTATTATGATAATTATAGTACTATATTAGAATCAGTCAGTTTGATAAAAATAAAAATAAAAATAAAAAGATCTTGTTTCTTAATGTGCAGTAATATTTATTTATTTATGTTTAAATGTTTATAAATTTTATACAAGGGAACTCACACTGAAAATCTGGCCAATATTATGATACATTTATAGTGGTTGTCAACCATGACAACCACCGTAAGTAAAATAAATCGTATTCGTATATGTGTCAAATTTTATCTTGACCGTTAGCTTTCTTATTTAATATAAATTGTGAAATATATTTTTTAAAATTTTAGTTTATTTTAAAAAATTTTAAAATAAATATCTTTCAAAATATGCTTATTTACTAGGAAAAAATTTAGATTTAAGATATTTAAATTTTAAAAAATTTTGAAAAATTATTTTTAATTAAGAAAATATATTTTATAATGTTGTACTAAATAAAAAGATGAATAGCGCAGATAAAAATTGACAAATATATAGATAAATATTGTTTCATTGTGGTGGTTGTCATGGTTGACAACCACTATAAGTTTTTCCTTATGAATAAATACAACATTATTGTACGACTTAAAAATTGTTATTGAGACATCCAGAACCTATTCATTTCACTGTTAAAAGTCAGTAATTATCGAAAAAAAAGTCAGTAATACAAGATAAACATCTAGTTCGATTACCTTTGTGTTAGTAATATAAGATTTAGACAATGTTCTTTTGTGTAGTATGTCGTAATTTATCATTCTAACCACAAATCATTTCTTATTATTATATCATATCACACTTTATCAGAATAATTATAACTTTTTCTTTCTTCACTTTTTCTCTCTTCACTTTTATCAGTACTTCTCACTTTTCTCTTTCTTTACCTACCCTACTAATCATTCTTATCACAAAATTTTACTACAATTAACTTACCACATCGTACCACATTTATCACACTATCCACATTATTAACATACTATACCATTACCATACTTTACCCACCATTGTAAAAAAAAAAAAAAAAAAAAGAATCTTAGTTAAATTTGGTTCAATTCAGTTAAATCATTTTTATTTAAACATTGTTCAGTCAAACTAAAGATTGGATTTTGTCCATCTATTCATAACCTAAAGGATTTTTGGATTCTAATATGCTGAACTTTTGGGGTATTGGACAATAATGCACTAAACTTTGAACTTGGACAATAATACACTGTACTTTGGGGGTGTTGAACAATAATGCACTTATTATGATTTTGGCAATGACTACCTTGGTGGTAATCCTATGTAGCAGGTGGAGGAGATGAATTGGTCCAAAAATATTTCTTTTCTCGGTTTGTCACGTAAGATTGTCACCAAGTTCGCCACCGTCGAAATTGTCTCGAGTGCATTATTGTCCAACACCCCCCAAAGTTCACTGCATTATTGTCCAAGGTCAATGTTCAGTGCATTATTGTCCAATATCCCAAAAATTTAGTATATTAGCGTCCAAAAACCCTAACATAAATAATAGTAGATAATACCTCTTGCAAGCTTTGGGGAAGGGATAAAGAAGAAGTCCACACTTTACAAAGCCCACCACAGCCCCAAGGGCTAAGGCCCAATTTTCAAATGGCCCAAGGCCCAATATCAAATGGCCACTCCATTCAAATGCATTTGGGCTCTTTAACGGATCGAATGGTGTTTTAAAGTCCAACATTCATTTCACAAATTGCAAATTCCAAATTTCCAACCAATTCAAACCATAATTAAAACTCCATCAATTCCCCAAGGGAGGGTATTAGAGGAGAGGGGAGGGGAGGGGAGGGGAGACGATATATTTTTATCTTGTTTTGATTAGCGGTGGAGGGGAATGAGGGGTAAAAATGAATTAATTGTTGTGTTTGGATTAGAAAAAGGAGATAAGGAGGGGAAGTGGAGAAAAATTAAGTAGTTATTATGTTAATAAAATTATTTTTTTTAATACATAATAAGTTCTCCTCCCCTTCGTTAATCCTCGCATTGGGGTTTAATGAAAAGGGGGTTAATGGAAGGGAATGGAGGTAAATGGCTACCCTCCCCTCCTATTTATCTTTCCAAACAAGGGTAAAACGAGGTTATTTAATATTCCTCCCCTCCTTTCCCCTCCCTTCCCCTTCTATAACCTCAATCCAAACATAGTGTAATACTATACGTGTTCCTAAATGAGTGTCAAATTTTATAACTACCTTATTCCTTTTTACTTATCAAATTACCTAATTTTTACATTTCCAACAATCATAATACCAATTCTATAGTTAATAAATAAATTATTTACCTCATTTCAAGGGTATTGTTAAAGGCTTGAAAACTTTTCACCTTATTCCCTATGTTTATTACTACGTAGTTTTGATGAGTTAGTTTTTATAATATACAATTAAGGGCGAAGATAGTATCTATTAGGAAGTTCAGATTATAATAATCTTTATTTTGGATCATTAAATAATAGTAATGTCTATTTTTAAAAGTACTCCATGCCTTACTTTTCAACTCTTAAAATAATCCCTAGTTAGGCTATTAAACATATAACAATCCCTACTAATACATGTGGATAATTGATAAATTTCCACAATAAAATGAGTGTAGAATATATTTCAAAGTAATACTACCTCCGTTTCTGTTTATCTGTTGCCTTGAAAATTATGTTAAAAACTTTAACCATTAATATTTTAATTTGTATAATGATTCATCATACAAAATTGATATCATTAGATTCGTAATAAAAAGTACTATTTAAACAGTATAATATTATAATTTTTTATAAAAGTTTTATATTAGAAAATATTGATTAAAGATTGGCACTGAAACTCATAAATGACAGATAAAAAAGAACAGTGGGAGTATATTTTAAACTAGGAACTATGATTATCCAATGCTCCAAAATGAGTATTATATATTGTATTCCAATTTTCCCAAATATTATTGAGTTTTTTTGTAAAGTATAATTTTCAATACTCTACTTTAATTGTCAACTTTTATCAATGTATTCTTAAAAAGTTATAATATTGTATTTTTATGAGATTAGTTTTCACGAGTAATAATGGTTTCATGTGATATATCTTCACATCTATCAAAAATTTAATGATGAAGTATTTTAACAAAAAATAATGATACATGTCTTGAATTAAGATGGTTAATA
Source organism: Portulaca oleracea (assembly GCA_029582165.1). NCBI lineage: Eukaryota > Viridiplantae > Streptophyta > Magnoliopsida > Caryophyllales > Portulacaceae > Portulaca > Portulaca oleracea. The sequence continues at coordinate 58,103,974 of CM055869.1, forward strand.
ATAAAATATAAATGACTACATTATTAACGATGATATTAAAAAGAACTGAGGGAGAGATTATCTATAACGTATTTTTCGTTCAATATTGTTATTAACGACGATATTAATAATTTTTCCTTTCCGGGATTAATTTAAAGGGGGCATACATATAGACTCAAGGTTAAACTAGAATTTTATTAGTAGAAACAAGGTATTCTTTTATTTGGTTCCGTTTTTTTAATATAAATTACATACATTGAAATAAATGTTGTTATTTATGTTAGACTCTATACAAGTATATTACTATATCACTATATTATTACTATATTAGATTCTATATTATTTTATAAAATTTTATACAAAAATCCTTACATGTCTATATCTTATCGTATTTTAATCTCTTGATAGTCATTGTCAACTTTAAACCAGTATTCATCTCGTAACATCAGTGTTCATACATCACAAGGGTAAAATTATAACTTTTTATTATAACTAACTAGTATATATATATACGTGGCGATAAATATACTTATATTCTCTCCTGATTTAATGTGTTTGGTGGTACGTGTGATTTTTGATTGAAATGTGACATGCTCAAGTAGATGAGCCCCAAGTAGACCATATATTTATTTATTTATTTTCCCTAAGGAGTCATTTGCTTTCTTTTATTTCATCTCCACTACATCTCCATGAAAAGTTAGTTTTTCAAGTAGTCATTTCAAATTATACTATCCCCTCCCTTCTTTAGGGGGCATGTTATGTTTATCACAAATTGTATACTTTTTTTTACCAAATTTGAGCCAAAATAACACCATTTAAGTATCAAAATGTGGTGCTAAGATACTATGATGAAATCATTGTATCTACTTTAAGAAAAATATTAGAATTGTTATTTTTTTTCGTTATTTGGAATTATACCCTTATTGATGGTTTTGAGTAGTTGCTCGTCAAATAAGGAATTATACCCTTATTTATGGAATTAGGGTAGGGATGAATGCAATGGTCCTTTTAATTTCCAATATCGATTCCAAGGCATCTATTTATCAAACGGAATTTTGTTTGTGTCCATCTCTTTCAAAATGTTACTCCCTCCTTCCCATATTATTTGACACATTAGACATAATTTAGAAAACTAGAAAACTTTCATTTATATTAGTTTATCTCATTGGAAATGTAAAAATGTTGAATAAAATGGTAAATATGAAAAGGGAAAAGGTGAATAAAAAGGGAAAATGGATGAAAAAGATGTAATTAATAATGTTAACTTGATAAATTAGTAATTAATGTGTTATTGGAATTGTAAGTGACAAATATTGTGGGAAAAAAGAAAGCTAGTTAAAGTGACAGATAATATGGGCAGGAGGGAGTATATATTAATGGAAAATGTCTCAAGATGGTTCTTAACCATCTTGAATTTTTTATGTTTCATATTTTTGTAACTTTTATTAATATTTTCTTTAATAATTATATATATTTATCAATTATAATAATTATATATAATTATTAGCTAGGTGAAAAATATAATTATATCCTAATTTTATCAATCATAGTAGAAAATCCACATTTTATACATAGTTTTATATTTATGAAATAAATATAAATAAATAATTATTTTTAAATTGTTCATAAGTTGTAGTAACCCTAAAAATAATGAAACGTACCTTTAGAATGATTTAAATACACGTACATTTCACTTTATTAGTGATTTAGAAGAAATGCAAGATGGTTAAGAGCCATCTTGTGTCAAGATGTTTATCATTTTCGTACTTTTAATGGGATAATAGGTAGTATATGATTTTAAAATCTTGAATTAGTAGGGATTAGTTATTTTTGATAACTTCTATTATTTTAATATAAAAGAAATTGGGTGCCCAATAAAAGGTTATTTCAAGTCATTTATGGAAGCTAATTTTTGTAGTTGATTTTCATAAATTATCTTTCAATACCTAACTAATACAAACATATGTTTCAAAAAAAAAAAAAAAGAAACACCACACATCTTATAGCATCAAAAACCAAACCGCAAAACTGCATAAACCAAACCGGTAAAAGCGATTAACCATTTGAATTTTTTGAAACTTGCAGTTTAGGTTAACCAAATCGATTTAAGCGGTTTAGGTTTTGCATTTTTGTGAAACAGTTAACCACGGTTAACCGGTCTTGATTAATTTAGTTGCAAATTTGAAATTTTAAAGCAAAATGTTAATTTTTCTTCCCCACTTGTTACTTCAAATTTCTAGAAATCGGCGGTTAACCATAAACCGAACCCAAAAAGTGGTTTACCATGTTATCAATGCGGTTAACCGACAACTTCGGTTTGGTTTCAGTTTCTAGTTTCCAAAAGCGGTAAACGCATAAATTAAAGTGGTTTAAGTTTTGGTTTATAAAATCCGTAAACCACAAATGCGGTTAACCGTATATGCGATTAACCGAAATTGCGGTTAACCAGTTTTGGACACCCCTAATCACCATTTGAGGGACACTTATTTCTACAGAGTGGAGAAGTTTTGGTACTTGGGATCTATTTTGTAGAGTAATAAAGATATTAGCAAGGATATAACAGATCTTATTAACGTCGGTTGGCACAAGTGGAACGCGACATTAAGAGTGTTGTTTGATAAGAAGGTTTTGTTTAGACCTAAAGCTAAGGTGTATCGTGTAGTAAGACCGACAATGTTATACGGTTCAGAATGTTGGGCTACGAAGAAGACACATCATCAAAGGTGAAACGTGGTTGAAATGAGGATAGTCCGATATATTTGTGGGTTGACCAAGTGGAATTGGATTGTAAACATGTCACGATAAGTCAGGGGTGAGCACTATTGATGCTAAGCTACGTGAGAATATGTTGAGATGGTTGGTCATGTATATTGGAGGTGTACTGTGGATGCTCTTGTTCAAGGATGTGAAAATATTACCTTGCTGCCATTTCATTGTGGGCGTGGATATAACCGTCTATGTAGGATGTGACTAGAACCAATTTGAAGTATATATGCTTACTGAAGGACATGAAAGTTGATCGGGATATTTGGCGGATTAATGAGAGTGCGTGAAGTTGCTATTAGGATGTCTTGCCACAACTTTTCTTTGTGTTTCTTGTGCTCTTCTTGTGTACATATGTGTCTGTGTTGATCAAGTTAGTATAAAATCGTTAACTAAACCACCTAAGCACAGAGCACACATGTATGAAGTCTCCCTCCCTCCCCCCCCCCCCTTCTCTTGCTCCTTTGTTTTCCAAGTGGTTTTTCTTTTCTTTTATTTTAAAATTTCTTTGTAGGTCCACCAGAATCAATATCTTCAAGCAAACTCATATATGAGAAAAAAAAAACTGTTTACATCTATATCCCCTCAGACTTAGCATTAACAAAATTATACTGAAATACATTATTATTGTTATTGTTGTACAAGATATTACTCTGAGGTACCCTAACTTTTGGTAAAATGTTTTTCTGATACCCCAACTTTTCAAAACTAATTTTGAGGTATCCTTACTTTTTGGGTTAGTAATTGTTTGGTGCTTTTCCGGCCATTAATTTTATTAAGTGACCAAAATGCCCTTGCTTTTCCCTTCTTGAAAAAATACCCTTGAAGAAGAAGAATGAGGGTATTTCGGTCACTTAATAAAATTAATGGTCGGAAAAGCACCAAACAATTACTAACCCAAAAAGTAAGGGTACCTCAAAATTAGTTTTGAAAAGTTGGGGTATCGAAAAATAGTTTTCCCAAATATTGGGGTACCTCTGAGTAATTTTTTGAAACATCTTAATTATACGATGACCTCAAAAAAAAACCTAACTTCAACAATTAAATCTAAATAACTAGCAAAACTATAATTCAAATAACTACTCCCTCCGTTCCATATTAACTGTCGTCTTTGAAAATCGTGTAGTCAAATTTCAAAAATTTGGACCATAAACTTCTCAATATATACAATGAGTTGTTATATAAAATTACCACCATTAGATTCGTAACGAAAAGTACTATCATACAAGTATTTTTTTTTCACTGGTAAGCAACAACAGGGCTCATCTTCTCACAAGATACAAACCCAACCGCTCTTCTCTCAAAATACAAAACAGAGCGGGAACATCCTCAGGATTCCAAGCGTGGCTGCCATCAATATTTAAGTCGCTTTTGCAAGCCAATCCGTCGACCGGTTTGCTTCATGGAATACATGGATAATCTTGATAAAAGAAAATTTGACGAGGTACTGTTTGATGTCATTTAGCAGCTGAGGGATTGACCAGGGTGTATCACAACGACCATTGAGGGCATCAATGACGATTTTGTTGTCACCTTCAATAATAAGGTTGTGAATCCCAAGATTGGCGGCTTCACGGAGACCATTACGTAAAGCAGTGGCTTCCGCCACTAACACGGAAGAGAAGCCCAAGTTGAAGGAGCAGCCCGAAACGAAAGAACCCGCCCAATCTCGAATGATAAAACCACCAGCAGCACCATTATCGGACTTTGCACCATCGAAGTTGAGCTTAAACACTCCAAAGGCGGCGGGGACCAGGAGACCCAATGATGAGGAGAGCGCTTGTGGGGGCCTTCAACCTTAGAAGACAGGTCAGAGTGGAGGCTGTCAATCTCGGAGCGGGATCTCCATTCAAGGAAAATCTTCTTGGTTCTAACTAGGACGCCATTAGGATGCACTGTTAGGTTTTGGAAAATGAACGAATTCCGAGCTTTCCAAATGCTCCAGAGGAAAGCAACAAACTGTTCAAGTTGCCTGAAACTTCTGTCTTGCTTATAGTGTCGGAGGAGGCTAAGGATATCCGAGAAAGAGTTCGGGCGGAAGTGCAGCCAGGACTGGGCCGCAGCCGCCTCCCAGGCGTTTTGCGCCTGACAGCAGTGTAAAAATATGTGGTCTTGATCTTCAACTGCATTAGTACAACACGGACAATAAGGGGAGACGGAGCAACCCCGAAACGATAGAGAGGCATTAGTGGGGAGCGTCTTTCTGCAGAGAAGCCATAAGAAAACTTTCAATTTAGGGAGGATGTCCAGATTCCAAATCCATTTGTATTCCCAGGGCTGGGCGTCTAGGGGGAGGTCGTGAGCAAGCCAGGAGGCCGACTTGGTGGTAAACGCACCACTACTAGATAAGCCCCAACAACAATGGTCGGTAACATCGTTATCGGGAATAGGAGTATCTTGGATAAGACGAAACGAGTGATCATTAACAAGGTTTCTGAGTAGGCTCAGATTCCATTGTTTTTCGTCAGTGATTACATCAGAGACCTACAGATCTAAATTTACACAAGATGCGTCAATGTTTGGGTTAAGAGCAAGCAGGTTGGTGGAATGGCACCAGTTATCCGTCCAGAACTTAATACGACAGCCATGGCCAACAGTCCACCTAAGACCTTTTTTGAAACAATCGTGGTTCCTAAGGATTGTTTTCCAGGCCCAGGAATCACAGTTTCTTATTTTACGATCAAAGAAGTTGAAATTCAGGGGGTATTTAGTACGCATTAAGTAAACCCAGAGACCAGGACCAAAGAGATACCGCCATGAAAGCTTGCACAGGAAGGCCTTATTGACCGCCTCCGTTTTCTGAAGGCCAAGCCCACCATATTTTTTGGGAAGACAAATCTTATCCCACGAAACAAGCGCCAGACCCTTATTCGAATTGAGGTCCTTCTAGAAGAAATTGCGAGAGATTGAGTCAATTTTAGTCGCTGTGGAGACAGGAATTTTAAAACATTGCATGGTATGAACCGGGAGGAACTTCAGATTAGATTGGATGAGGGCAATGCGCCCAGCTTTTGAGACAAATTTGGATTTCCAACCTTGAAGTTTTTGGTAGGATTTGGAAATAAGGTTATGAAAGGTTTCTTGGGAGGGCCATCCCTTAAGGAGAGGGCATCCCAGATATTTTCCTAAACCGTCACATCTTGGAATGTTGAAAATACTAGATATCAGTTGCTTATCATGCGAGTTGGTGTTTTTGGAGAATATAAGAGAGGATTTAGCAAAGTTGATCAGCTGCCCTGAGAGAAAGTTGAATCTCGATAAGAAATGCTTTAGTAAATTAGCAGCGTTAGCAGAAGCCCTACAGAATAAGAGACTGTCATCAGCAAATAGAAGGCAAGGGATAGCTTGCGCGCTGGGGACAAGCTTTAGCCCAATACCGGAATTCGGAAGGTAGGAAAGAGTACGGAGATATGTTGTTAGTATTTCCATACCGATAATGAAGAGATAGGGTGAGAGAGGATCACCCTGACGAATACCACGAGAGGGTTTAAAGAAACCACAAGTCTCATTATTAATCAAGAGCGAGTAAGAAACTGTAGTGACACATTCACGGATCCAGGAGATCCATTTTTTAGCGAAACCCAGCTCTTTTAAGGCTTGGAAAAGAAAATCCCACTCCATTCGGTCAAAGGCTTTTTCTAGATCCAGTTTAAGGGCCACCCAGCCTTTTTACCACTCATGTTGTTAAACTTGTGCATAAACTCGTGAGCCACGAGGATGTTATCATAAATTGACCGACCTGGGATGAAAGCAGATTGGACAGGATCGATTATTTTATCAAGCACATGCCTTAATCTATTAGCAAGGATTTTAGAAATAATTTTGTAGAGACTATTACAAAGGCTGATCGGCCGAAAATGCGAAGGTGAGGAAGGCTCGTCAACCTTAGGGATAAGGGTGATGAGAGTGTGATTGATTTGTTTAAGAATCTTACCATCGCGAAAAAAGACTTTACCGCAGTACAGACATCTTTTTTGATTAAACTCCAGTAGGATTGGTAGAACGCAATACCAAACCCATCAGGCCCTGGCACTTTATATTTATCCTGTTGGAAAACCGCAAGTTCTATTTCATCATCCGTCACATCTTTGGTAAGATGAAGATTGTCGGCCTCGGATAAGCGAGGAGAGATATCAAGACCCAAATTACGATTAGGGTCCGCTTCCGTTTTGAATCGCTTGGAGAAATCATTAATAAATATATTCTTAACTTCAATAGGGTCTGAGGTCCAAAGGCCTAAGTCATTTTTGACATGGTGGATCATAGTTCTGTTCTTCCGACCCTTCATAGTCAAATGAAACAGTTTGGAATTCCGGTCACCATTGAGAAGCCAATTTTTATGATGGAAAGGGCCCCATAAATTTTTATTGAACGAGTGTAGACGCTCGCGTTGCTTAATTAGACGGTTGAACCAATTAATAAGTCGAGGACTATCGGGATTTGCTATGAGTTTGTCTTCAACTGAATGTAGGAGATCTGTATTTTTTTGGAGCTTAGCCTTATAGTTACCTAGGGAGGCTTTACCCAGGTTTTTAGTTTTGATTTGGCCAGGGCCAGTTTTTTAGTAAGCCGGAACATAGCCGAGCCAGGGAAATTAGATCCCCAACAGAGTTTAACAATTTTATGAGACTGTTGATAAGAAGCCCAGTGAGGCTGGAACCGAAAGTTGGGCCCTTTGCAAGTCTGGTTAGAACGAGTAGAATCCATTAGAATGTAAGCGTGATCAGAACAAGTATAATATTGCAATTGTTAATAACATATTATGTAAGAAATTATTAATTAAAGAGTGACATTAGAGACTGTGAATGTCAAAATTATGACAATTAATATGGAACGGAGGGAGTAATAACTAAGTTCCTGTCAAAGAGCACCATCAACTTTCTACTGTTCCAATCAAACAACTTCTAGAAACCTAACTATTACCAGTCAAATAACTTATATGTGTTACTACCTCTGGTTTTATTTATCTGTCGCCTATGAAATTGTATTAAAAACTTTGACTAATAATATCTTAATTTGTATAATGATTTATCATATAGAATTGATGCCATTAGATTTTTAATAAAAAAAATACTATTAAAAAAGTATAATATTATAATTTTTCATAAAAATTTTATATTAGAAATTGTTGATTAAAGATAGACACTGAAAACTGTAAATGAAAGATAAAAAATAATGGAGGAGTACAACTTTTCCAATTAATTTGGCTTTTAATTCTTCTAAATTTACTTTGTTGTCATTTTCGTGCCACTTTAATTATTTGATTCTATTAATATTATTATCAATTGAATTTCCCGAAAATGCCAAATATATCATATTCATTGAGAAACATACTCCTAATTTCATTGAATAATCTTACTGATAATGACAAAATCTTTTTTTAAAGTTAAGTATGATAAAAATGTAAAACTATTATCAATATTACGTTGAAATTACAAAATGGTACATATTCCAAGTACAAAATTAAAATGAAAAAAATATTATAAAACAGTTGAAATATACCTAGCTAGGACTATTTGCCTATTTTGAATATAATTGTAAATTATACTTGAACAATGAAAAGACACAAGACTAATGTTAGGTAGAATTCTCTTTTGATTAAAAAAAATGTCGGGTAGAAAAACCCTATTGTTTTGCTGTTGGTCAACTGTTTTAACCATTGAATACTTTAGGAAGAAGAGGTCAGAGAAAAAGAAAACATAATGGATGATCCACTTTTTAAATACGGTGTAGCTAGTATGAGTGGGTTTGATCAACTGTTGATATTTTGAGAGATCCTTGTTGCTCTTAGCTAGTTGTGTTTCACCATGGAGGTTGCGTAACGCCCTGAACTCTCCCAGACTGTGGACATTATCGATAATCGCTTCAAGGATCATCGACTGTCCCCACAAATCACCACGAGCCTTTCCAGCGTGTTTCGTCCTCGCTCACACGTTGTCTGCAGGAAAAACTTCTCATGAGGTCACTAATCCTGAGGCTACTCCCAACCAAACACGCTTAATTGAAGAGTTCCCAACGGATGAGCTACTTTTAAGAAAGAACACCATAGTGATATAAGTAGTCATTTCAATATTAATCCTCTTAAACCACACTTAACCATATATTTGGGGCGTTACAGGTTATATGTTTTCTTTGTTATTGTTGCTTTTCCTTTTGCTGTCTAGTTGTTGTTGCGATCTTTTCGTATCCTTAATTTATGATGTGAACTTTCTAGCCTTTTATAACTTTGAACAATTTAAAAAAAGAAAGCTCTAGTTATGCTAAGGATAATATAATTAAGTGTCTTTTTTAATCAACATGCAACATTGTTGATATACAAATAGTGAATTGGTATTATAATTAGTACGTCTATTCTTTTCTCTCTTGAAAATCCTAGCCTCCTCTTCTTTTAGAGGCTGCTATTGATTTTTTTTAATGGTAAGCCTTAATTTGATTAACTTTTATTCTAATCGTTAGTTCAGTTGTGGAATTTGTGAATAAAGTTTGTTCATTTACTCTTTAGAGTTCTATTTTATCCTTATATAGAAATTTTAGTCTCTTTTTGGAGGTTATTCAACCGGTGTGGTCTAATCGATTAGATGAAGATCAATTTCCAAATCGTCATAGTACGGATTGTGAGAATTTTTATCAATGTTGAGACATTGAAGAAGGATGCAAAGTCATTAAAGAAAATTTATGACAAAATTGCCATAGTTTTGGAACTGGATGTTACTAAAGTTATTAGTCATTTGAAAGTTGAATTTTATATCTATATTTAATATCTACAGTTGTTTATTCACGATTTTTATTATAGAGACATTATATTAATGAAACCGTTTTATTTTAATTTATTCAAAAAAACAAAAATAACATTATTAAATACTTTTGTTGATTGCTCAAGTATGTAAACCTACTACCTTCGTCCTTAATTATGAGTCAATCGTAAGCATACTTTTGTATTGAATTAATAGACCATAAGAATTCATTTTTGTCCCTTTTACCTAGTTGATTTGAAAATAAATTCTGAAAACAAATAAATATTTTAAAATTTGATTAAAATTTACAAAAGAATTGAATTGCCTTTGGCGGTTAACATAGTCACTAAATTTGACTTATCTAAAAGATTTAGTTTGAACCTTTTTTGACATCACATAATCTACTTAAGCTAAAAAGATAAGATGCCCTTCAACCATAGTTATTAAAATCTCGATCCGGATCTACGTTACTACGATTTTATAATCCCAAATCCTCCATCCGATTCTACGATCTACATTGCGATCCACGATGCTATTTACATGAGTTTATTATGATCTTTACTACCCCATGGACCCTAACTAAAATCTCGATTCTCATAATCTTTTCTTTTTTTTTTGTTGAGAAAAACGGCCAAAGCCAGAATCATTCATTATCAAAAGGGAGTGAATCCTCCAGCAGTACATCTATCAAAAAAGGAGGGGCAATAGAAAAAACAACCAAGTCATTCCCTTGGTGTAGGCACCAAGAAGCTAAGCGATGAGCTACTGCATTAGCACTCCTCCTAATCCAAGTGATTGCATCAATACAGTTGTTCCTCCACTGCTGTTTAATTTCGTTAACAACCAGATTCCAAAGTCTCCTTCCAGCCACTCTACCATTAATAAGTTCAACGGCTCCTCTTGAATCACTCTCCACCACTCCCATCTCCTCCCCCCTCACAGCACACTGTTCAATACCAAAGGCAATGGCTTGAAGTTATGCAAATTCTGGCCCTTACTTCCGATCTAATCTCCTACCCGCCGCCCATAAGAAGTCATCATTTCCAGATCTGGCCATACATCCAAGAGCAACGATACCTTTAGTTTCGTTACAGGCTGCATCGACATTGATTTTGGTGCCCTGGAAACCTCCCTTCCATATCTCCTAGATCTGCACGCTCTTGCCCTTTCGATTGCTTGAATTTGCTTCCATGAGGTCCTTGTAGAACCGCAACGCCCTTTCCACCACTAAAGATTGATCCAAGGCTCTTCTATTATGCACAAAATCATTCCTAGCCCACCAAACACTCCAAATTCCACAACCCCAGATAACAACATTCTCATAATCTAGGGATTTGAGGATGTTCTCAACCCACTCCAACCCATTTCATCCTTGAATAAATCGAATGTGAGGTAGACCCAGAGAGTCCCAAACTTTACGCGTCCATTCACAGCCTACCAATGCGTGATGGGTGCTTTCTTCACCGTTGTGGAAAATTACACACTGGGCTGAGCTGCTGCAGTGCCGTCGGTTCAAATTAAGGTTCACTGGTATATTATCTTTCGCTAGGCGTTATAGCAAATTTTTTATCTTTGGGTGATCTGTTAATCCCCAAATTTCCTTCCATATGGTTCTAGAATTCATTGCCGAGTAGGAGCCTTCAGTCAAGCTTCTCGCGAGGTGGTATCCGCTTTTGACCGAAAAAACCCCATTTGCTGTATACAACCAACGAATCTGGTCCTCAACCTTCCGCTTCGGAATGAGGAGACTCAGGATAGCTTTGACAAGATCTTCTTCAAACATTGAGTGTAGTAATTTTGTGTCCCACATGTTCTCATCTCCCTCCTTCAGTAGCCGTCCAACATTCAAATATTTTTTCTCCTCTTCAGGGCAACCGATGAAATAACTCCCATCCCGCTCAACCCATCTATCCCTCCACAGGTTGATGTTGTGTCCATTACCAACAGACCATCGCAAGCCCTGTTTCAACAGATTTCTACCTTCAATGACACTCCTCCAAACAAAGCTTGGTTGGTAGCCAACCTGAGCTGATAGAACATCACCTCTGGGAAAGTATCGAGCCCGCATCAGTTGGTTTACTAGAGAATTTGGGTTGACAAGAAGACGATACGCTTGCTTGGCTAGCATTGCCAAATTGAAACATTTCATGTCCCTAAATCCCATTCCGCCCAAGTCCTTTCTGACGCACATCTCCTTCCATCATATCCAATGAAGGCTTCTTTTGTCCCCGTCCCCACTCCACCAAAACTTGCTCATCAAGCTATTAACTTCGTCATGGAACGAATCAGGGAGCTTGAAAATCCTCATTGCATAGAGGGGATTAGCTTGGATGACAACCTTCAGTAACACTTCTCGGCCTGCTTGTGATACCCATTTCCTTTTCCAGCTATGGCATCGGGCCCAAATCTTCTTCCTCGAATCCTCGAAGATAATTTTCTTTGAGCGCCCAACTAAAAGTGGTTGTCCCAAGTACTTCTTTTGCTGCCCTATTTCTTTCATATTCAGCACTTCCAGAATTCGTGAGCATCTATCTTCTCTCATGTCGCTGCTGAAGAATACCTCTGATTTCTCCATGTTGATTTGTTGCCCAAAGTACAACTCATATCATTCCAAAACTTTCTTTAATGCCTCCAAATCTTCCCACCGATCCTTCATAAAAAATATACTATCATCCGCGAATAGGAGGTGGGTAATAGCCGGTGCTCCCCTACAAATTTTGACACCTCTCCAGGCCCCGCACTCAACTTCTCGGTGAATGACCGCATTAAGGCCCTCTGTGACCTTGTCGTAGTCCTCGCTCTGGTGACACAAGGCCCACTAGGTCTCCATTCACACAGAAAGTGTAGGTGACCGTAGTTACGCACTTCATAATGAGGTTGACAAATTGGCTCGGGAACCCCATCTCCTCCAGGACACGTACCAAGAAGCCCCACTCAACCTAATCGTATGCCTTGCTCATGTCTACTTTCGCCGCTATGCAACCACGTTTGCCTTTCTTCTTCTTTTTTAAGTAATGGAACACCTCGAAGGCTATCATTGCGTTGTCCGAGATTGATCTCCCGGGTATGAAAGCGGACTGGTGTTCATCAATGATTAAGCTCATCCAGGGATTTAAGCGGTTCGTGATCACTTTTGAAATAATCTTGTAGAGCACGTTGCAAATTAAAGCGCAATTGGCCGAAGATCTTTCATCTTCTGTGGGTTCTTGACTTTCGGAACTAGAGTGACTAGAGTGTGGTTCAAGTGATTTGGCATATTGCCTCCATGTAGCACGCCCAAAACCAATGAACATACCTCATCCTTGACGATTGCCCAGTACTTCTGGAAGAATAGTGCACAGAAGCCATCCGGCCCTGGCGCCTTGGTGGGTCCCATCCGCATCACGGCAGTCTCTACCTCCCCCGGGGTGTATTCCTTCAAGAGTTGATTCTTCATATCTTGAGGAATTCTGCCATGTATTTCCGGGAATGAGACCCCATCAAGGTCCGGGTTGTTGGAGGTGAACAAACTCTGGTAAAACTCAACGACAATTTGTTGTATTTCAGCTCTGCCAACTTGTACAGATCCGTCCCGGTTTTTCATACAGGTGATCAAGTTCTTTTTCCGTCTTTGTTTCACCCTAGCATGAAAGAAGGCTGAGTTGCAGTCTCCTTCCTTTAAAGCCTGGTGGTGGGCCCTTTGTGCCCAATACTTCTCGCTAGCTAATTCAAATTCCCCCAATTGATCTTCAATAAAACTCCTGGCTTCCAGATTGTGGGGTGTGGGCTGCTCCCTACAAAGATCTTGGAATTCGCCCCTTAAAATTCTGATTTTTTGACCCAAGTGGCCAAATCGTTCCTTTCCTCAAGAGGCAAAGGTCTTCCCACATTCCTTTAGCCCATCCAGTAAGTTGTCACACTGGCCCATAGCTGCATTCCAACTTGTTTTCACTACTTCCTCAAAGTCGTCCTCAGAGACCCACATAGCTTCAAATTTAGGGATCCTACTCTTGACTGCTCTCTCCCAATTCTGTGGGTGGGTATCCAGCAGGATCGGAAAATGATCGGAACCCTCCCAGTAGATATGCTATACTCTCCCGACATCCAAACTCTCTCTCAGCTGACTACTACACAAGAATCTATCCAACCTCTCTTCTACGTGATTAACACCTCCTCTCTTATTACTCCAAGTGAAGGGGTAACCCTTGAAGCCCAAATCCACAAAATCGCATTTTCCCATGACTCGTGGCATCTCCGCAGCCACAGCAAAATCAAAACCATTCCCACCAGACTTTTCATTCGGAAAGAGCACAATATTTAGATCCCCAAAAATTATCCAATTATCTCCCCCCTGAGCTCCAAGGAAATCGATCAGGTCCGTCGTCCTCTTTTTGTCCTGAGAATCAGGCCAACCATAACATCCGGTTATTCGGATTTGTCGTCCTTCCATCTCTACCATACCTTCGATGTGGTGGTTTGAGTAGGATTTTATCTCCACGGGGGAGTCATCCTTCCAGATCAAGGCTAGACCACCAGCCCTTCCAGCCGCCGGAACCGCAAGACACCCCGCCACGCTACACTTTATTTTCACCCGATCCATCTCATATGCATACGCCTTGGTCTCCATAAGGAAGATCATATCTGGGGAGTAATTCCGGATTAATCTCCGGAGCGAGAGAACTGCCTTAGGACTCCCCAGCTCGCGACAGTTGTAACTCAAGATCTTCATTGCTCCCGACAAGGGTTGCCATCGCTCACCCCCGTCGATCTCTGAGTATCTTCCATCTCCACATCAGTAATTCGCCCTCTCTTTTCCCGAACCCTGACCTCCATCAGTTGCAAGGAGGCTAGATCAATCCCACTGTCACTCTTTCTCTTTGTGCTCCCTAGGGTATGAACCCCCTCCCCCGTCTTTGCATTTGTTCGGTGCCCTAGGGAAGACTTCAGTCGCTTCCAAGTACCTCTTCCCAATTCCTTTTTGTCCTTTTCCCCTTCTTTGTACGAGACTTCACTATTTCTCATGTTTTCCTTTCCTTTAGTTTGGTTGGACACAACTTGCATGGCACTGTTCACAAATCCATGCACATTGGATTCCTGGCCATCATTCACATCACATTCAGCTCCATTATCGTTAGCCACATTTTCTGTCAAGTTCCTATCTGTCGAAGTAGTCTCCTTTTCACCCTCTTTATTGCTTGGATTCGTTCAATCTCCTAATTCCTCCCTACTCCCATTAGCCGCCTCCAGAATGTCTTTTAGAGATTTCCTCGCCAAAGGACCCATTTTCCCGTTCCCCACCAACTGCAGGCCTTTATCAGTTGAGCTCATCTCCGTTGATGATTCCCAACTTCGACCCTCTTTGCTGTCTGCCCCTTTTCTATGTCTGTGGAATCTGAGAGGGGAGGCCCCAAGCCATTCTCCATATTGTCCTTTCAGATCTTCGTCTTCGTGAATTTCGCAGTCATCCTCAATATGTCCGAGTTTGCCACATCTATAGCAGAAATTTGGTAATTTTTCATACTTAAAGGGGATCCACCTCGCTGCAGCCTCTCCAAAGTTAACGACAGCTCCCCGGATGAGGGGATCATCGATTTTGACTTTCACACGGAAGACGACATATCGACTCCATCCCAATTCATCGTCTTCCCTGTAATCCACCATTCCCCCGAAGCTTTCCGCTAGGGCTTGGGCGGTAGCCTTCGAGATCTTACCAAACGGGACCTCATAGCCCCTAACCCAGAAGTTTACATAATTGAATCTAACTTCCGACGCTACCAGATTATCTCCTACTTCATCTAAGAGGATAAGATGTTTGTCAAAAACCCAGGGACCCCCCTGCAGCACCCGTAATTTATCCTCTTTCACAAAGAACTGAAAGATAAATAGATTATCCCCCAATTCTCGGATCCCAAAAGGTTTCTTGACTCTCCAAGCCTGTCTTAGAAACGCAAAGAGGCCAGAAACCCTAAAAGGTTTATCAGAGAAAACCTTACCAATTAAAGCCAGGGCCGCTCTTGATGTGAAACCTTCTGCTTCTGTATTGGTGCAATCAACTATTTTCTCCTCCTCTTCCGTCAGCCTCAATTCCTTCCATCGATTAATGAGAGGAGAATCCATGTCTGTGCAAAACGCAGGATCACCAACGGGGATCCTATGTCAGCGCTTACGAAAAGCGAGAAGTCAGCCTCCTTACTCAAACCCTAGGGAGCGCCTCTCTCTCTAGGGATCAGAGAAGGGATTTAAGCAAAATGTCACTTGTAATTAGTCTTACCTTCAACTGAAATAATTAATTAGTCTTTAAAAAAAATTAGAATAATCTAACTTGCAAAAAAAAAAAAAAAACAATTGATACAAACGCAAACAAATTGAATTAAACTTACACATAAATAAATTCAGTTCAATATATTTAAGGAATTTGTCAAAAAGAATGAACCATGAAACAAGTAACTTAAAAGTCAATGTTCACATCAACCCACTTGATCATAAATATATGTACATAGCATTATCAATCAAAGATTACAAGAGAAATTAAAGTAAGCATGTATAGCTAGTTGGACTTTTGAGAAAGAGACCCCAAGAAAATATCTATAAATTCAAGTCAGTAAACTTGTTTAATTAATTTATAAAGATTTGTATTTTTTTTCCTTAAAAAAATGTTTATGATTTTGTATTTATTCAATTCTATCACAATCAAAATGATGCACCTATCTTCACTGATTTGCTACAAGAAGTCAAGAATCTAAAGCTTCATCTACGGATAACATATGTGGATTGAATGTAACCAAAAAAATATTAAATATTTTACTTTATTATTATTATTATTATTATTATTATTATTATTATTATTATTACTCCCTCCGTTTTTATTTAAGTGTTATTTAGGTAATTTGTCAATAATTTTGACCATTAATATCTTAATTTGTATAATGATTCAGAAAACAAAACTGATATCATTAGATTCATAATAAAAAATACTATTAAAAAAGTACAATATCGTATTTTTTTATAAAATATTACATGAGAAATTGTTAATTAAAGATGAACGTCGAAAAACGTGAATGACATATAAAAATGAAGGGATTATTATTATTATTATTATTATTATTATTATTGGTGAAATTACCTCATGATGATTGTGACATCCATGGCTACACATTGCTTTAGCCCCTTTGACAATAACCTCCATTTGCCGGCAAATAACATAGCATCATACTTAATCTATGGCCAATTTGTTTATCTAAAAATAGTGATTAAGGAGGATTAGGTTTCATTCATTCATGTTAAATATGGGCTTAATTAATTAATCAATGTTGCGACAGAAATAACATGCATACGTCACCATGAATGATTAATCTAAACCTTGTTTTTAGTAATAATTTAATGAATGAAACATGTGTATATGTTTGATTCAATGCACGAACATTAGAGTGGTAGGAACTAAGGATGTAGTATAATAAGGATAGGAATTGTTAATTTAGGCATTATCCGATAATAACATCTAGACTCTAGAGTAACATTTAATGTTTTAATTAAGTTTAATTGAGTTAAAATTGTATCCTATTTAGTCAAAAATTAGGGTTTAGTAAGTTGATGTTACAATTGACATTTTAAGTAGCGTATAGTGTTTTAGGCCTTGTTCTTTTATGCGATATTTTGCGGAATGGTGTGGTGAGGTGTGGTGGAATTGTGGTGAAGTGTGGTGAAATTGTGGTAGGTTATTGGTATGTGAGGTAGGTGAGGAGAGAGAATGTAAGAAGTAGAGGAGAAAAGTGAGGAGAGAAAAAAGTAATGATTTGCGGTAAAATGTGGTGGGTTCTGGCAAATTGCAGTAGGCTGTGGCACCGCAATTTGCCAACCCCAGAAAAGAATAAGGCCTTAATTGATGCTTCTAGAGAATATTAATGAAATTGTTGCTTAATCTAACCCTTAAAAGTAGCATTTCATTTCTTTTGGCCAGAAATAATTATCTATAAAAATTATTCTTATCTTTTCGATTAATTTATGTTTAGGAAAACTGGATTTTAATTATCACTATTTTAACCGATTAGACAATAATAATTTAAACTTTAAATGTTAGTAAGCTCAAATTTCGATAAATTGTATTTTTTAGGGTATCAAATCTAATTCCATATTTTTTTTACTTCGGGGTTTTTTAAGTTTCAAAATTTTCCATTTTTTATTCCTATCGTTCAAAAGGTTATAAAATGTAGTTAGTAATAAAAGCATGTTTAGATTTGTTTTGAAGATTTGAATAATTATTATGATTTTTTGAAGAACAAAAGGGGAAAATCAGAAAAATCAGGAAATAATAAAAAAAATTGGGACAAAATTTGTAAATTCACTAGAAATCACGGGAAAATGTTGTGCTAAATTTGGGACCAAGTATGAGTCAAAATCCTCCATATTTAAGTATGCACTCAGTGGTGGTACAAAAAAAAATACAATTTCCCAACATTTGGGACCGCTACCATGTACTTTTAAAATTCATATTATTATTATCCAATAGCTCAAAATAAAAATGAATAAAATTCAATTTTATTTATGTTAATCTAACGATCCAAGGTCATAAACTAAAATCTTAATTAAATGAAACCTTAATTGTAAATATGAGGCTAAATAGCATTAGATAAAAATTAAATTTTCTCAATAAAGCCATCCATAGGAAAAGAAAAGTCCTTAAAACTAACGTTGTTTTCTATCTTTCTTTTCTCCTTTTTGTCATTGTCTCTCGTCATCTAGGAGAGCTTTTGCTATTCAATTTGTCATAGCTTAGTGTGACTATCTATAGGTATATGTCATTCATTTTATTATTTTTTTGAGAGGTGTCATTCAATTAAACATTATATATATTTTCACTGTTGAAAATAAATAATTTTTGAAATTTGTATGACATAAGTGTTGTAATAAAGTGGGTTCTATTTACATAAAATTTATATAAGGATAACCATGTACTACCTCCGTTTTGTTTTATCTGTCGCCTAGGGAATTGTGGCAAAAACTTTGACTGTTAATATCTTAATTTGTATAATGATTCATTGTACAAAATTGATATCATTAGATTCGTAATAAAAAATACTATTAAAAAAGTATAATATTATATTTTTCTATAAAATTTTTATATTATAAATTATTGATTAAAAATTGGCACTGAAAACCGTAAATAACAAAAATTTTATATTATAAATTATTGATAAATTATTGAGTAATAAGCAATATTTATCCGATCCCAACACACGTAAATCTACACCATGCAATAATATTAAAGAAATATGATACGGAGTATATGTAATAAAGTTGAGAGTTCAAGAGTACTATCTCCAAAAATGAATGAAAATTTATTTCCAACTAGAAATAAGGAACAACAATCGATCAACCAATGCTATCCAAAAAAAAAAAAAGGAACATCAATGAAAATCTGAAAATTCCATCAAAAAAATAAAATGTGAAAAGAAAAAAAGAAAAACCCAGCTCTATTTTTTTTTCTGAGGAAAAAAACCCAGCTCTATTAATGTATGCATAATTGATAGCAGCGTAATTTATGTAATTTAATTACTAAGATTTCTGATTGTTATATTAAATAGTAACCCATTACTACAAAAAATTATTGCTTGGTGTTAGAAATTTAGAATATTCTTTCTTATTTTGATCCATCATATGCCGTGTATTTTCAATTTTTTATATTTCCATTTAAACGCAGACTTGCTGTAATACTCCCTTCGTTACATATAATTAATTGTCCTAAAGCGTTATTAATTTCTCAATATATACAATGTTCTAATGTACAAACATATTATCATTATATTGATAATGAAAAATATTATCATAAGAATATCATGTTGTAATTTTTAATTTTGATAAAATATATTATAAGAAATTATTAATCAAAGATGACATTTTGGACAATTAATATGGAACGGAGGAAGTATATTTTCATTTAATAGTGTCATTTATATTTATAGTTATATTATTTCTTTGTTATACATTTATCCAAAAAAACACCCGTACGCGTTCAAAACGGATGAAAAATTAATATTATATATTTAATAGCATAGTTATTTATATATTTTATTAAAGGGAAAAGTTTTTATATAATATAAAATAATAATAATAACTATAAAGTATTATAGAACAATATTGTAGATAAAACTATAGAAGTGTATAACAAGTTTTCTTTTCAATATTTAGTACACATTAATTTATTTTTGAGAGATAATATAGGATTTTATTTTATGTTTTGACTTGTCTTATCATTAGTTTTTTTTTTTTAATTTTTATTTATAGATGGGAGGTATGATTACATACTCATCAAAACAAACCAAAAAAAAGAGAGAAAATTTAAGGAGAGAAAGAGGATAATTTTGATGGAGAACAAAGATAGTGCATGCATAATAATTAAATGGGAATCCACAATAATAATATAATTAGACAGTTTACCTAACTAATGCATGTGTGATGTTGCAGTGACCAAGACCCATTGACTTGGGGGGCCACTACTTTCTTTTTTTCTTTTTTGCCTTATTTTTTTCAGTTTGTATATATGCATTGGTTTCAATATCAAATCTATGGCTTTATTTGTTGATTAATGACTGATAATTATAAATTCATAAAAGAGCAATGGCAATGTTGTTACTTCAAGCCCTATTCTTTTCTGCGATATTTTGCGATATGGTGTGGTGAGGTGTGGTGTGGTGAAATTATGGTAAGTTATTGGTATGAGGCCTCTCCCGAGAAACTTAACATGATATTAAGAAAGAAACACAACAAGATTAATCACAAAGAACTAATTAAGACAAGTAATAAAAGAAGGAAATGAAACTTACCCAAATAAGAACTAGGATAATAATAATAAAAAGAAGAAATTCAAAGCTTGAATAATAAGTCTTTAAAATAAATGCTCCTTGATTGCAATAATCCAAAACCAAATACAGTAAAGGAAGTAGTGTTTGAGATTAAATGGATAGAGAATTTATCTAGGAAATGGTGCTAAGTAGCTCCCAAAAATGAAATGAACAGTAATGAAAGCTGCTAGGTTTAGAATTGGACCGAGCTTAT
This sequence comes from Portulaca oleracea, assembly GCA_029582165.1. NCBI lineage: Eukaryota > Viridiplantae > Streptophyta > Magnoliopsida > Caryophyllales > Portulacaceae > Portulaca > Portulaca oleracea. Next base: position 58,124,481 of record CM055869.1, read on the forward strand.
ATACATATTAGGGAAAAATTACACAAAACACAGTCGTTTTGGCCCCTAAAATTCCGTCAGTCAGGGTCGTCACGGGCGTTACCTCTGGTCGTCACGGGCATTACCTCTGGTCGTCACGCTCGTGACGAGGCGATTTTAGTCTGCGGAATTGAATTCTTCACTGAGGTAGCGAGCGCTACCTCCAAACGTTACGCCCGCTACATCTTGGAAATCAGCTCCCTCAAAACTCTCTTCAGCAGGGTCACGGGCGCTACCCTTGGGGGTAACGACCGTGACCTCGTTCGGCTTTTTAGTCAAAATTTCCCACAAATTGGTCACGGGCACTACAAATGGGGTCACGCCCGTCACAGGCGCTACAAATGGGGTCACGCCCGTGACCTTCTTGCCTTTGTTTTTTCCTCAGATTTCTCTCCTTGGTCACGGGCGCAACATAATGGGGTCACGCCTGTGATCTCCTGGGGAATTCCTTGTCTTCTTTTGGCCTAGGGGATGAGGGCTGTCTTCCGGGGTCCCGGGGCGGCTTCCTTGAAATCCTGAGAGGGGATTCTAGGCACCAACGAACTCAGTGTTTCCCCTGTTATGATCCCAAACTAACATGCACAAAACTAGTAAAAACACGAATAAGAAACATTTATTAGGAAAGGAGACGAACTAAAATTCTAAGTAAAAAGAGAAACATTTAGGCTAAAAGATGAGCCTAAACTGGTAGGTAAGTGTTATTAATGCTTAGTGAATTGTAGATCAAAGGGGTGTGTCTCCTTTATTGAGTATTTTAAACTTTCTTTGGAGGTACTCAAGGGAGCCAAGATTGACATCATGCATCGAGTATTTTATTTCTCTCCTTGGTTTTTTGCTTACTGGATGTCCACGAAAAATAGTACTTGGTGTCCGTCCAACAAAATATTTATAGTCCTTTATGTATTTTATGTCCACTAAAACAGTACTTGATGTCAGCTAGATATTCAATTATACTCACATGCTCACCAAAAGACCATGATTATGTGATTAATTCCCTATTTACTTACCTATTTTATTTATCTTACATAGTCTTACACTACCTTACCTACTTTACATAATATATATTTAAAAATTCATATATTTAATTAATGTAACTGATGTGACTTACCTTATTGTAGGTGCGTTTGGTTGGTCAATAACCTCTGAGGAAATGATCAATTTTTCTGGGTTAACTTACTTTCCCCATGTTTGGATATAGTTTGACCTTAGGAAAAAATTTACGGTGGGCACACCATTTCCTACATTTTCCTAGGGAAAATTTCCCTTGGGAGGCTAAGGGAAATCTTTCCCGGGGAAATCTTTCCCATGGATGGAAAATTTCCATGGGGTTTCTACCAATTGTTCCTTAATGGAGCGTTTGGTTCTTTACCGGGAAAATGTTTCCTGGGAAACTTTTCATCAATAAAATATTTCGTAGGAAAATTTTCACTAGGAAAGAATAATTCAGTGTGTTTGGTTTACATTTGAAAATATGGAAAAGTTTGTAGGAAAACTCATTTAAAATGTCCAAACAACCATACATATATTAATTTACAAAATAGTTTTTAGAGACATTTTCGGAAATAAAGTTATCAAAACTTTTCATTTCCCATCGGACAAAAAAAAAACTCTCAAGCCCCTCATAGGAAAATTTTTCCCATCCACCTCGGGAAAATTGTGGGACCCGGTTCAAAATTTTTCTCCCCTCATTTTACAAACTTACATGGGGATGTTTGGTCAACTTGGGAAAGTTGAGAAACTTTCTCGAGAAATAGTCGTAACCAAACACTCCCTAAAAGAAATTTTCCTTAAGAAAATTAGTAAATGATGGATCCACTATAAAATTTTATCAAATGTCAACTTACATCCAAATATAGAGAAAATAAGTCAACTTGTGAAAACTAACCATTTTCTCAAAGCTTTTGACCAAACAAACGCGCTCTTAAAAAAAAAAGAAATAAGTAATTTAACATCTACTAACTCTACTATTCTATTTGTCATCATTTTCTTAATTTAACCTTTATCTTATACTTTAAAAGAATAATATATTACGTCATGTTCTTTTATGTGGTTGGTTGGCTGCGGTGTCACACCTCACCGCAACTTGTCATATTCCGCCACAACCGACACAATCCACAACAATCTACAACAACTCACCGCCCCAATAAAAGTTAAACTTTCCACAACCCACCACAATCCACTACAACTTACCACAATTCCACCACCCTGCAACCAATCGTATAAGAAAACGGGCCTTTATTTATTTTTACTCATCTTATCTATCTTTATTTATCTTGGGGGTGTTGCAAACAAGCTTTTTGGGTAGCTTTTAGCTTTTTGAGTATCTTTTAGCTTTTTGACTAAGGTTAAAAAGCGACTTGAGGTGTTTGGTAAGTAGCTTTTTATATTAGCTTTTTGGGACCCAATAAACTATTTTCAAAAAGTTACTTGATGAACTTTTTTGAGATAGCTTTTCACAAAAAGCTACTTTACCAAATATTTTTCCTGCAATCAGTTAATCCAAACAGTTAAAATCAAATAATTAAGCCAAACAACTACAACCAACAGCTAACAGCTACCAGCTGATTCTCAAACATAATCATTGTCATATTTCTTATTTATCTTGCCTCTTATTTACCAATAATAAAAACAGTCTTATCCAAATATCCTGATGGAAGTGGGTCCAATAAACTGCAATGGTATGATTTAGAGGGAGCTAGGGAATCAAAGAAGGATTGTTTTGTTTTTTTAGGCAGAGACATTTAGATTGAAGGAGGATGGAGGAAGTTAAGACTATCAATCAATAAATAAATGGAGATGCACCCCACTGTGTCAGTCCTCAGAACATACCAACTTATGGTGATTGCTTTACGTGTCGTACGGGTTATACATCTCAGCCGTTCATTTTCCTGCTGGGGGAGTAGTACTAGCAGTGCAACTGAGGTAATAACCCGTTCTTTTATACGGTACGGTTATGATGTGGTCGGTTATAATATGGTGGAATTTGAAAAAATATGGTAAATTGTGGTAAATTACGATAAAAATTATGGTAGAATAGAAGAGGGTAAGAGAGAAAATGTGAAAAGTAAATGAGAGAGAAAAATGAAAAGGTATTGGTAATAATTGTGGCGTGATGTGGTGTGGTGAAGTATAGTGGAAAATTAAAGAGTATGGTGCGGTGTAATATCGCAACCCAACCTACCGCATAAAAGAATGGGGTCTAAATCAGTTTGTGTTCAGGTCAATTGAAAATCAGTTCGAGCTCATATCGGGTTAATCGTTTTCGATTTGGGTTTGGGTATGGGTTGATTTCAGATAGGTTTTATTTGAGTTGGTTTGGATAAAGTTTTTTTTAATTGGATTTTGGTTTAATTTGGAGGCATTTGGGCAGAGATCTTAATTAATTGTATCACTTTGTGGATGGCGGTGTGGAACCATTTGAACCAAAAGTTTAAGCTGATAGATAAATATGGGGGCGATGAGATTTGATCATAAGACCTTTTGTTCAATCTAACTCTGATATCATATGGAATTATTCTCGGCCCAAAATTTAAATTGATAATTGATAGTCCAATAATAATTTTTATACTTTAACTGTTCTGGTTGATTTCAGGTTTAAGCCAATATCGAATATCTTATGTTCGTTTTTTATAATTTAAATTTTGGGTCTCAGGTTTGTTTGGCACGGTCCAGTAATAGTACTTTCCCATTTTCTCAAAGATTAATTTCCCACCGTTGAAGTCACCTTTTAGACCAAACATGCCCTTCCCATCTTGTCCTTTCTTCCAAATAGTGTTAGTAGTAGTACTACTACTCTCAACATTTATCAACATGTGTTTTAATTTTCTTCTTTTCCCCACTATAATATAATATCACTCACAACGTCCATCCAAAGGTCTTGGCTTATTGGGTTGTTAAAGAAAAGCTGTTGGATATGAACAAACAATATGAACAAAGGTGAAGTCAAATTGTATGGATAACAAGAGACGTGTAAATAATTCAAGGAAAACATAATATTCAAACTTTATTTAATTTCATTCACAATGGGTATAATTTAGGGTTCGCTCTTTTGTGCGTTTCGTTTGCGTTGCGTTAAGTTGCATTGGAAATAATTAGAAAGTAATGATAATTTACGTTATGTTGCGGTAAAGTTGCATTACATTTGAATGCGTTAACGTGTAAAAGAACGATGTCTTAATTGGGAATATAATTTATATATTTAAAAATCAAGGTCATGGCAATTTTCTTTAATTTACTCGATTTAATAAGGTAATGTTGGATAAATAGTGGAGATGAGTAAATATTACATCACCTATTCTTTTATTTTAAAATAAATTATATGAGTTAAATAAAAAATTTTAAATACAAATTACCTATAAATATAGCCTTATTCTTTGAAATAGTAAGACAATATAAAATAAGATAAGATAAATTTTACTTATCTAGTAAAAGAACATGCCCTAAGTTAAATAGCTAGCACACAACTCAATATAAGTATAGATTTTCATATGATTTTTTACATTATCCAAATCAATCAAAAATTTAGAGACAATAGTTTTCCTTTTTTTCATTGTCCAAAGGGAACAAATTCTATGAGCATGACACTTTCGAAAACATGCGAGCATGACAAAATATTAAGGCAAGATATCAAGTATTGTTTAAAAGGATATCAATCATGCAAAAGAAACATCAAAGATACTGGTGAGATGATCTCAGAGAATGTTTTCATGAACACAGTTCTTGATATTCTCCATCCGTACCTGATAACCCTCAATGCAATGTTAATTAGATAGCTCGATATCTCCTTAATATTCAATGACGTTCATGTATTTATTAAATTATCATATTCATATGATTGATTCCCTTGTTCGAAGATTACCTTGATCCAATATCCAATTTAGAAAAAGTTTACATCCAATATCATCGTCTATCCTCAAACTATCAAAACAACCATATTTAGTAATTTTCACCTGACTATTCAACATGTATCTTTATTTTCCAACATTTTTCCAACACCAGATGAGTATACAACACCAATCACGACATTTCGAGAGAAACACATTTACGTAACCTACTACCAAAATTATATCTCATGAAAGGTTTTCAATAAGCTATTTTCATAAAAATATGTCTTATGATTTAGGGGAAAAACATGAGGATACTGTTCGATATCCTTTTGCATGTTTATAGTTATGTTTGTTTTATCTTAAGATTCCCAAAAATATGGTACGTACACCTAGTTGCGATCGTACAATGACAATACGTGTCCTCATCCCTTTGTAATTTGTAGGCATGCATCGCGTTACACGTATAAAGGATCATATGGACAATATCAACTAAATTCCAAACTAGTACTATTATCCATATATACCAAAATTTATTAAAAATTTAATGTACATTTTACAATATGGGAATATAAGGAAAATGCAAATTATATTAGATCTAATAGGTCAACTTTTCAGTGATTAATTAAGAAAAAAAACTAATAAATTTTAACAAAATTATTCTTAATATATCAATAAATTTAGAATAAATTTTATGACCATTAATAATGAAATTTTACTGTAAAAACCTAGATAAATACTACCAAAATTATTGCCATTGTACTTGCGAGATACTCCTTATTCAATAATTAATTATTGTCTTTAAAAATTGTATAATTACTTTAAAATTTGACTAAAAATTTCTCAATACATACAATATTAAATTTCATAACAAAATTATTTTTCCAAAAATATGATATTAATTATTAATAAAATATTATATAAAATATTATTAACCAAAAATAATATTAAACATCGCCATAATTATAAGAGAAAACAATCTTCCAATATACAAGTCAAAGACTTACCAAAATGAACAAAAAATATAATAAATGACACTTATATAGTGACCTGTAGCTATTCATTTTTATCCTGTGATCTTACAGTAAATTTGAAACTGTGATTTCACATGAAACAACTTAATTAACACTTCAATTCTTTTCCAAATTTGCAGTTAGAACTACCGTAGTTACACAATCACCACAGCAAACAAGATTATCAACAAAATTAAGACACAAAAGCATATTGAAAGAGAGTTAAACGAAGGCTTAATTATACATTAATGACTGTAAAACAATGGCCTCAGGAGCATTAACATCTAATTTACAATACCAACAATCGTCATAATCATAAATATTCATAGTAATTAAAAACTAACAAAAATAAAAAACAAGAAATTAAAATTCAACACAAATCACTAATCTTCATCCTAATTATGAGACTTTTTTTCCCTTTTTTTTTCCTTCCACTTCTACTATCGGCAGCCATTGATGGAAGTAAATAAAAGCTTCAAATATACAAAATAACAAAGCAGGATTCTTTGGCTTTTTCTGGGATAAGCTAGGAACTTCCAGATTATATATTTTTCTCAAGGAGGGGTAATAAAATAAAAAAGAAAAAAAGTGGGGGATCCCTTGTGATTCCTTAAAAACCCATAATTGGAAAAAATATTTACAATTTTATCCAAACTCTTTTTCCTTTAAATTTCCTTCCTTCTTCCCTTCACTTGAGATGAGGAAATTCAGGAGTTTTTTTTTCCAAAAATAATCTTCAATAATTTCCCATCATCAGTTTGATTTGATCAGCTGAATTTTTTTATAAAACAATATATTATATATTAATGACCACCGAAAATGCAATTTTTCTGAAAGGGTAAAATAGTAAAATTAGTACCGCCCGATGGAAATGGAAAATACCCAAATTCTTTTTCAGCAAATTTTGGAAAAGACTTCGAGGGAAAAACAATTTTTCGGTAAAAAAGAAAATGGGAAAAACTTTGTAGAAAATCTGCTTTTTAATTTAATCATATAATAATACTAGTATAGTGTATCGTAGCGAGTACGTACGTCGTAGTACTGAGGCCACCTTTGATCTTTATCATTAATCAATCACTTGATGAGATCGGATACCCACCCGAAATCAGGACCCGACCCGGATGATGCCTCCACCAGGCCCGGCCCGTTCAGAGAGTTCTCGTACCTCAGCTTTTCGAAGATCCGGGCCCGAAGCTCCCGGCCCGACTCAACCCGTTCCAGAACGGGTTCCTCCTCCTGATAATCCCCAAACTGATCCTTCCTGGTATTATTATCCCATGCATCCAGGTACCTAAACAAAAACCAGGATTACTTGATTAGCTAATCTCCCATGATTATCACTTGATTATCATTGGATTAAGTAATTAATTAGTAATTGATTACATCAATATTATTCATATCTATTATTCATAGACAGACCATATGAAACTTGGGAATACATACCCTACTATCCCCTCCATTTCTTTTGGTATGTATTAATATCACAAAAATTTATAAAATAGTAAAATAAATCAATTAAAAATGTTTAATAAACAAAAACTTGAAGTTAATTTAGCAATAATATATTATATTAGAATTCTGGATGATATATTTAATGAGAAAAAATTAGTACTCCATAAATCCTTGAAGTAAATACTTTACAAATAGTATGGTATCGTACTAATTTCAGATTAATTTGATTTATAAAGCTAGAAGCATCATAAGAATGATTAGATTAGCTATGAAATCCCTTGGTTAATTACGTTATTATCATCTCTAATCATGTAAATTACGAACTTAAAACATGGAATAGTCACCTGATCCCGGGCCGAGTAGGGGTGGTGGGCAAGCTGAAGAACCCGGGTCGGGCCACCGGCGACCCGGTTCCCCTCGGAGATCCGAACAGGGGCGACCCGACTCCTCCCCAGCTCGAGCCGCCGCCGCCTACGGCGGCCGGCATGGACTTGACCTTGCTCAGCTGCAGATTCCTGAGCGACGCCACAAGCTCCCCCATCGACGCCACCGTGCCCGACCCGAACAGCCCGGCGCCGTCGTCGAAGTACTCCGACCCGGCGGACTTCTGGCTGGCCGGACTGGCGAGTCCCGACCCGACCCGGAGCTGGTCTGGGGTGTGTGCGAAGAAGCAGACCCGGCGCTTGCAGCCCGGCCCGTCCTTGCACGCCTGTGTCCGGTACCTGGAGGGATGCAGCCAGCACTCGAACACCCCGTGCGCGAACTCGCACGTGTCACCCTTCTTACAGCTCCCCTTACGGAAATCGGAGCAAGCCGTGCCGGAGTAGGAGTACTTCCTCGGGTCCCTCCGGCGGGCCTTCTCGCCGGGGTGTGCGAAGGGGCACTCCGTCCAGTCGTGGGCCCGTGCACGGGTGCACTTCCTCACCTTGAACTCGTACATGTAGAACTCCTCATCGTCGCCGGCAGGGAAGTCGGACTCCGCCGAGTCATCGCCGCCGGAGCCGGCGGCGAGGAGGTACGCGAGAACATCGGCGTACGACGGCGACTGCGGCGGAGGGGACGACGGGGCGATCAGGGAGGTTGAGATCTGGGCGGCGGTGGGTGGGGAGAGAGGCTCCTGCCACGGCGGGACCTGGAGGTTGAGGTGGCGGCGGGTTTCTCCGATCATCATTTTAGAGAGAGAAACTGGGTCCGTTTAGAGAGAGAAAGGAAAGAAGAAACGACGTCGTATGATGAGAGTTGGTTGAGTTGATTTTGTGTGTGAGAGGTGTAGTAGTGTCCGAGGACATGGGAGCAGAGGACGGCGGGATAAGGTGGGTTTTATAAGGGGGTGAGACTAACCAGGGTTAACTACGGATGAGAAGGTTAACCGTGGTTAGGTTAAGCGAAAGGAAATCAGCTACAGTACCGTACGTAGTGAGGTTAAAAAACGGAGGGGGGTGAAAGTTCTAGAGTCACCGGCGGTGACGTTGGGGAGAAGGAAGGTAGAAGGAGATTGGGGCAGCTGTTGAGGGGCTGATATTTTTGGGACACCTGGTGGGTTTCTGTTTGCTTGAATATTTTTGGGTTTTTTTGTTTTTTTTGAAGGCTTAGTTATTTATTATTACGTTGAGTGTCTTTTTAGCTTCGGAGTGTATTAACCGCCTTGGTACTTGGTAGTGTCGGTAACTTTGATTTTTACTGACGGTGAGGACAAGAAGTTACAGTATAGTGCGTTTATTGTGTGGGAGAGTACTATGACCGGACTCACTGTTGTCTTTTTCTGAATTGCATTTTTAACGGGTAAGATTTTGGGATAAATTTGTTGTGTGTGACTATTCATTACTTCTTTTTATCGCTATGAAAGTTATGTTTTCAGTCTCATTATAAAAAATTTTATTATTAATTTCTTAAAATTGTTGCATAAGATTTTCAATTGGTAACAAAAATAGTATCTTAAAAGTATGATATTATGATTGTTAATGAAATTAATATATAAAAAATTAGCGGTGAAAGAATAACATTGAAGATTGTAAAATCAATTAATGGATAAATAATATAGAATGAATGAAGTAATTTTTTTGAATTTATTCAAATTCACTCAACCAACTTTTCATAATTGTGTAAGTTTATTTGTTATAATAAAAATACAGTGTGAGAATTGAACGTGTAAAATACGATGTGGGTTTTATTTGGAAATATTGTTAAAAATAATGGTCAATTACTCATTGAGATAAATGTTGACTTTTATAAAATGATTGTACGTGAAAAATCTATGTTTCAAACATAACCTTATTATTGAGGAACACTAATACACTCTTGAAATCGTTGTGATTCTATATCAAAAGGTTCGACCCTCCCTATTTTAAAATGAATAATTTGTATTTAAATATGTATTAAATGTTATAATTTGCCAATGTCAAACAACACACTTATTATTCGGCCGTTTTTATAGAAAATGAACTTTATCTTCCTAAAAATTCAATTTATCGAATATACACATGTGGTGTACCCTTATTTTACATGTTTTCACTAATAGAGAATTCAGTTATATATAAATAGATTAGAGTGAAATGGAAAAAAAAAATTAAATGTAAACTTAGGATACGATGAATTACCCTTTGCAAGTGTAGCGTAAGTGGAAAAGAATTAGCTCGAGTTACAATTTGATCAAATACTAGCGTAAGACGGATTATTTAGACCATAAAATTTGGTCGTCATTTTACATTGTATCTATGATTATCTCTGTCTGGTATAGTGAAGATGTTTGTCAATGGAGGCTTTAATTCCTTCCCACCCAAATAAGATGTACCGACATGAAGAGTTTGTTATCTTCCACTATCTTTTCTCTTTCTTTTGTATCTTTTGATTGTGAATCATTGGATTTGTTATCAATGGCACCGTTCTAGAGTAGCGACATTTTATCCATGTTTAAGGAACTTTTAGGTTTGTAGGGATTTGCTAAGTCTCCTGTTCTTAACCTTCATGGTTCAATTCTGTTGGTTATGCTATTCAAATGAGTCTCTGGTTAATCACTCTGCCACCCTTATTAATTTATCATTTGATGATTATAATGGAAGGGGACGTCGGTCCACCTCTTCATTTGTGGATAATTTGCTTATTGGGGTGGATAATTTGAACATGATAAATTATTTCGCTGATTTTGGTTATTTTATAGATACATACATCCCTGACAAATTGGGTAGGAATGGTAAACAGTTGGGTTTTGCTAGATTTAAGATTAGAGATGCAGGTTTCAATGATGATAAAGCTCTCAATAATAAGTTGTTCAATGAGTATGTAGTGGTTGTCTCTTAAGAGAAATTTAGCCAAAAACCAGAGTTAAAACCCTCTTTGAGGATAGTCATTTTCAAACAAATTTGGCTTCCTAAAGCTATGGAATGTGGAGGTTGAATCTTTTCATGATAAGAGTATTAGGTCCATTGAGGCGGTGGCAGACAGCCTCGCGAGCTCACATTGCAACCTGAATGTTATTCTAATAGAACCATCTCAAACTATCTATGTGTTGTTTTGAGTCATATAAGATCTATCATTGGCATCCCTGATCCTCATGGTTTAATTATCTTCACTCAGAAATGCATCAACATTTGCATTCAAATTTGATCAAGAAGACGATGAAGACAATGATTACATGTCTGTTTACTCTAAAGATGACGTTTCTATTGATCTTAAAGAATCGCTCTTGGAATGTTTTAAAGCGCACACGAGAAGAATGAGGAGGGAAAGGCCTTGTTGCAAGGTAAGTATGATCGATCTTACTTACTTTAACTTACTTTACGGACTTTTAGATACTTTTACTCAATCCTACATTGTTTTTCCTACTTTACTTTCATATATTCTACTTATCTTTCAAAAGAACATGTCCAAAATAAGTTAAAAGTTTGTATTATTAATAGACGAACCGCCAATATGGATTATTTCCAATCAAAGGCCTAAAAGTAGGGATTGCTTGGGTCCAAAAACCCTTCAAATTAACCCTTTCTTCCAAACATTATATTTTCTTGATTGTTTGGTCTACATTGGCATGCCTTCTTGGTTAACTGACAACTATTTTTCTTTAGAAATCTATAATTAATCGAGATTAAATTCCTTATAATCGTAACTAATTATGATTAATGTACATGTGTTGCCATCTTAAGCCAAAGATTCGAACTTTATTTAATTAGTTGGAGTAATTGGATTATAATCATCATAACATTTAGGCTTTAGTCACTTGATTGATGGGGATTTTTGTCTTTAATTAATTAACTAACTAATTAATCAATTAATTAAAATTAGGTTTATCGTGTTAGTAAGAATGATTAACCACATGAATGATCATTCCTATCCTTTTACTGTCTTTTCCTTTTCATTATATTTGTGATTCGTTTTTTCCCCAACTTTCTTTTACATCAAGTTTAACTTTTTTTCCCCGATTCTTGACAACAATGGCACTTATGGAATATTAAAAATTCACTAAAAAGATAATTAATTCTCGTGACTTTAAGAAAAATATATTAAAAATGTACGTAGACTTGAGTATCAATATGGTCAGTGAATAAAGTAGGCTAAAAGTAAACAAAAATAGCAACGTACTTAATAATTAATATATATCATAAGATTTCAAAGAATATAATTAGTTTCGTCATTTTTTATATTCTTTGTCATTTTCTTGACAAGAAACTGTAAAAAAAAATTATAATTTTTGGCATTCTGAAAAAGGTTGCTCAAAATGAGATATTTTTACATGGTTTTTTTTTCCCCACCTAGCAAAGAAGTTTGCACCCTGATGAACCAGCCTTCAAAATCAACATTGATGTTTGCAGAAAGAAGGACCAGGCTCTCTATGTATGATTTTAAAAAATGACGTGATTAATAGCTATAGCTATCCTATTAATACGTCCACATCCCCAATTAATTGGAATCTAATAAACCAAACATTTGGTCCATTTTGATCTAGCAAACTCAACTTACCTTTTTGCTAATGGCATACCATACTTAACATTATATTTTTTGATCAACTCAATGACGGAAGAGGCATGCCAAGTCATAAAACACAAGCTATCAACATTTTTCTTTTATTTTTTGGCTATAAAACAGTCCACCTCAGCACAAAAAAATTCCACGTCATTTTTCCGGTGATCAGAAAGTGGTGGAGGTTCAATCAAAAAAATATAATGTTAAGTATGGTATGCCATTAACAAAAAGGTAAATTTGGTTTGTTAGATCAAAATGGACCAAAAGATTGGTTTATTAGATTCCAATTTTCCTTCTCCACATGCAATTTTTTTCTTTGTTTGTGCATTGAACAATCGTTGCTTTAGCTAACCTTACGTAATGAGCTGCAGAACTTATTAGGCCTTAAACCCGTAGATTATATTAAAAAAATAGAACGTATAGGGTTTAAAACTTAAAATAAGGTTTAAAACTTAAAAAAATGTATCATGTATTATGAATCTTCTGATTTCATAATAATGTGTTGCTCGTATTTTTCTTTTACTAAACATATATAATGACTGTTGCAATGTAGAAGGAACACATATATTTTCTCAAACAAAACATATAAACAATAAAATTTTAAAATTAATATTAATACTAATACTATGCGTTATACGACTTATGGGTTTTCCCAAATGATATAACGTTAGGAGATTTAGAGAGAATAACGACAATATTACAGTGGAAACGAAAGAGAGATGACGGAAATTACGACAAAATTTAGGAATGAAAATTAAGCGATAAAACGAACACCAAGTATACGTGGAAAACCGAAGAATTCGGAGGAAAGCCCACGGACGGTAACAGCTAGAGAATAATCAACTACGAGAAAAGGCAGGAGTACAACTCGATTACTATCACGGAGTGTGATACGATCAACAAAGAAGAATACAATAAAATCTCTCAAACTTTCAACTCACAATCTCTCTTGGGATAACAATGGGAAAATATAGGTGAAACTGTATCTCTCACAATATTTCTCTATGATCTAATCGATTTCACCAATGATTAAAGTGGAGAAAACTGTATCCTATTTATAAGACAGCTAGAAAAATTAGAGTCAGATTAAAACTCAAATAACAACAAGTAGTATCAGACTTGAAAAGATAATTAGAATCATATTAAAATTGTATGCCCTGCCGTTTTCGAACTTAGCGAATCCAATGAGCCACTAAAAAACCCAACAATCTTCACCTTGGACCATGATCCGACTCACTGGTCCAAATGGTCACATTGACTGTCGCCATCAACACGCCCCTCTGCAGGGCATTGCCCCGTAGGGCTCTCACATGCTCAAAATACCAACTAAATCCAAACAATGTTCGAACTTAGCTATAGATAGAGGCTTGGTCAACATATCTGCAGGTTTCTCAGAGGTATGTACCTTCTTCACCACAATCTCACCTGCAGTAACTATATCTCTGATGAAGTGATACCTGACGCTTATATGCTTGGTCTTCGAATGGTAAGTGTCATTCTTGGTCAGATGAATAGCACTCTGACTGACTAAATAAACTATAGTCTCGCCTTGTGGTACACCCAAGCTCCATGACCAAACCCCTCAACCAAATGGTCACCTTCACCCCTTCTGTAGCAGCAATATATTCAGCTTCAGTAGTAGAGAGAGTTGTAATAGATTGAAGTGAGGCCTTCCACGACACTGCTCAACACACATAGTAAACACACACCCTGAAATTGAGAGTCTCCGATCCAAATCTCCACCATACTCAGTATTCGAATAACCTGCAACATCAGACATTGCAGCACTGCCTCTATCATACAGGAAGCCCTTCTCCAAGGTGCCCTTCACATAGCGAAGGATCCACTTTACTCCTTCCCAAAACTCCTTCCCTAGATTCTGCATATATCTACTCACCACACTAACTACATAGGGCAGGTCAAGTCTAATGCACACCATAACATACATCAAACTACCAACTACACTAGCATTGGAAACATTAGACATATATCCTTCTTACCTCCAATTCAGATTTAGGGAAATTCTCATCATACAACATGAAGTGTGCAGCTAAGGGTGTTGAAACTGCCTTACAGTTTTTCACGTTGAATCTGTCCAACACCTTCTCCAGACATCTCTTTTGAGACATGAACAACTTCCCTGCCTTTCTATCTCTCTAGATCTCTATTCCCAAAATCTTTTTCCTTGCTCCGAGTTCTTTCATCTCAAGCTCCTGATTGAGTTGAGATTTCAGCTTCTTGATTAGTGACATTTCCCTGGAGTCAATCTACACGTCATCAATGTACAATAGTAAATAATGAAAGACTCATTGTCAAATTTCCCGAAATACACACAATTGTCATAATGACTACTTGTGTACCTTTGCCCTACCACTGCTTGGGCACGTGTTTAAGTTCATACAAAGACTTCTTCAATCTGCACACCTGTTCCTCCTTATCAGGAACAGTGAAATCCTCTGGTTGCCTCGTATATATTTCCTCCTCCAACTCGTGATAGAGGAAAGTTGTCTTCACGTCAAGTTGCTCGAACTCCAAATCAAATAAGGCAACAAAGGCTAGCAAGATGCGAATCGACGTATGCCTCACAACTGACGAGAAAACTTCGGTTTAGTCGATTCCCTATCTCTGGTTGCAACCTCTAACCACCAATCTGGTTTTCCACCTTGCACTCTCTACACCAAGGATACCTTCTTTCTTCTTGTACACCCCACTTTGCAGTAAGAGCTCGTCGCCCTTTAGGCAACTCACACAGCTCCCAAGTATGATTCTTCTGCAGACTCTCCATCTCCTTTGCATAGCTCCTATCCAGTTTGAGGCACATGGACAAGAGATGGTCTCCTGATAGGTATAAGGTTCATGATGAATCAAATTTTCACGGGTTTTAGCCCTCTTTTCTATGCTAGTTTTCGCCTTTCAAAGCTCTTTTTCCCTAATTTCTAAGTTCGAATCACTTACTTCCTTCATCTATAACTAAAGTGTGTGAATTTCCTTGTAGTTAGGTGTTTTTACCCCTTATAATTAAGGATCGACGCTTTTATGATGATAAGGAAGAGGGTAAGGAGCAGTGGAAGGTGGAAGAATAAAGAAATCAAGAGAACACAAGCTAGCACAACCCCTAGCACAAGTTATGCCGGAGAAAAGAGAGAAAAAGGGTTTGGCACAGGCTGTGCAAAGTCAGCACGGGCTGTGCAGCTGCCTGGAAATGATTTCTGCTGATTTTTCAAGTCAGCACGGGTTGTGCCAAGGTCAGCACAAGGTATGCTACAGGCAGTTTCGATTTTTCATCATATTAATTCATAATTAGGGGGGCATCGATGAAATCGTAATTCATTGTCTTGATTTTGTGAGAACAATAATTGATTCAATTCAATTGACTTAGTGACCTTCAAGAAAGGCTTAGGCGGTCCTAACTGTTTCGATTCCCCAGTTTACCGACATTGTGATTAGTAAATAAGCATTATTTTCTAACATGTTAATTTGGTAAATTCCTACCTAAGGTTTTATTACTTTGATTTCTCTTTGTGTTTATATTATTGTTATCTGCGAACAATTCAACTGTTCTTTGCTTAAAACAAGAGGAAAATGACCTTAGACTATTACGAGACCTAACTCCCTGAGATCGGCAATTCGTACTCTCCCTAGCAGTACAACAGCTCAACACCTTCAGGAGTCTCCTCTGCAACACTCAACGCATATGCGATCATACCGTTATCTTCCTCTGAATACTGCGCTGGTCTCCTAATCTCCCTCTGGGACGATCTCTTGCCATGCAATGTTCTTCCTCCACCTGAGTAAAATCAGTCTCGATGTCAAGCTCATCAACCTGAGCTGTTTCAGGAGCATCATCAGCAGGCTGCTCCTGATTGCAAGTTCCAGTAGCTCCACCTTGAGCCTCAACCTGCTCCACCTCGAACTCAGCTCTCCTTGCATCCTCCTCCTGATTGTCAACATTGTCAGAAATAACAGTAGATGCCACTTCATATAACATAGCGGTTTCATTAAATGTTACATCTCTAGACTGTATGATTTTCTCCAAGTTAAGACACCACATTCTATATCCCTTAAACTCAAACCCATAACCTAGAAACATGCATTTAACAGCCATTGGGGACAGCTTCCCCTCATTCACGCTAGCATATATAGGGCATCCATAATTCTCAAATTAGAATAATTAACTGGATTACCTGTCCATACTTTCTCTGGAATCTGAAACTCAATAGAGGCATGGGGTGATTTCTTGAGTAGATAACAAGCAGTAGATATCGCCTCTGCCCAAAACTACGTATTATTTCAAAGCCATGCATTTGAGAACATGCAACGAGCTTTCTCCAGGAATGGCCTGTTGATCCTCCCAGCTATACTGTTTTGCTGAGGTTTACCCACTAAGGTTCGATGCGTAACAATCCCATGCTGCTCGAAGAACTCAGTAAACTCAAAATCAACGAACTCCAACCCATTGTCTGTTCTGAGTTTCTTTATCTTCCTACCTGTCTGGTTCTCCACCAAAGCTTTAAATTCTTATGAGAATGTCTCATTCTTGTGCCATAGGAAATAAACCCAGGTCTTTCTCAAAAAATCATCCACGAATGTCAATATATAGAGATTGCCACCTAGAGATGGCACTCTAGCAAGACCCCATAAGTCTGAGTGAATATAGTCAAGGATCCCTGATGTTGTATGCATGGCTCTGGATAAACTGACCCTCTTCTACTTCCCATTGACACAATGGTTGCAAAACTCTAGCTTGCCAATCTGTGCGCCTCTAAGATATCCTTTTTTGCTTAGTATTGATATCCTCTTCTCTCTCAAGCTAATGACCTAGTCTCATATGCCACAACTTTGTGTTGTCGTACTTATCAAGGTTTGAAACTGTCGCTGCAGTTCCTATCACTATAGACCCCCGTAGGATGTAAAGGCTACCCTTCCTGATTCCTTTCATCAGAATCATGGAACCCCTACACACTTTCAGGATACCATCTTCTCCTTTGTACCAACAATCGTTAGCCTCAAGAGTGCCCAAAGAAGTCAAATTGCGGGTCATGTTAGAAATATGACGAACCTCTTTCAAGGTTCTAACAATACCATCATGGGTCTTGATCCTAATGCTACCAATCCCTACAACCTTGCAGGCCGTGTCGTTACCCATGACCATGACGTCGGTGTCAACACTCTCATAGAAGTCAAACCAATCCTTATGAGGACACATGTGATAGGTACACCTAGTATCAAGAACCCACTCATCTCTAACTATCCTACTCAATGTGATTGCCAAAGCATCATCCGTAACTATAAACCCTTAAGCATCTTACTCGGACTCAACACAGTTTGAGGTACCAGGTTTGGTGCGTTTATCCTTACTATCTTACTTCTGGTCTTTCTGCTTCGCCCTGCAATCACTCTCTATATGGCCTTCTTACCACAGTAATTACAATTCTTATTCTTATGAGGATTCTTATACTTTGAACGGTGTTTAAACTTCCCTCTAGACCCCTTCCCCCTGCGATCATTGCCCCTTCCCCTTATAAACAAGGCATCACTACCCTGGTCATCACCCTCAGTATCAAATTTCACATTAGACAGTAAACTAGCCTTTACTTCATTAATGTTAAGGACACCACGGTTCTCGTACAACATGATCACCTTAAATTGTTTATGCAATGTGGATAGGGACAAGATTAAATGTAAAGCCTTATTCTTATCAGTGTGTTTCACATCCATTGATTCTAACTTAGTAATAATAGAATCAAATTCATTAAGATGTACTTGCATAGAAGTACATGTTGGCATTCATAGCCTGTAGAGTTTCTCCTTCATTTGGTACTTGTTGGCAAGTCTCTTTGACATATACAAGTACAACTCTTCCAGTTTGGTCCAAAGCTTCTGAGGTTCTTCAATATGCATAACCTCTCTCTGAATATGCTCTGCCAAATACAACTGAATCCCTGCCAGAGCCTTATCTTCCAACTTCTTCCATTCTCTAGCATTCAGGTTACCTTGGATCTCATTCTAGAGCTTTTTGAAGTTTTCATCGCTCATTGGTGCATCAGTCTTCGTGTCGGAATACTCGATCACGTCCTATAACCCGTGCTGAATCAAAATCCCTTTCATCTGCAGTCTCTACATTGTGAAACTCCTCATCTCATCGAATTTCAGAATCTCGCACTTCATGATTGAAACCATCTCCACCTTACTCTGATACCACTTGTTAGGGGGGAAAAAAAGTACAATGTTATAGTGGAAGCAAAAAAGAGATGACGGAAATTATGACAAAATTTAGGAATGAAAAATTAAGCGATAAAATGAACACCATGTATACGTGGAAAATCGAAGAACTCGGAGAAAAACCCACAGACGATGACAACCAGAAAATAATCCACTATAAGAAGGGAGGAGTACAACTCGATCACTATCACAAGGTGTGATATACGATCAACAATGGAGATTACAATACAATATCTCAAACTCTCAACTAATAATCTCTCTCGAGATACCACTGGGAAAATATTGGTGAAACTGTATCTCTCTCAATATTTTATCCTTGATCTAATTGATGATTAAAGGTGGAAAAACCAATACAATATATATCCGATAGCTAGGTGAAGAAATTAGGTCAATAGGATCAATAACCCTCGACACTAATAGAAAGCCCATCGCGAACGAAACTAGGTGAAGGGAGGTGCAGGTAGCGCCTTAAGGGCGCGCGTGGCGCCTATGACCGCCGCGGGCAGCGCCCCCGAGAGCAGGTTGCGTGCCTCGTTTCGCTCGTATTGATGGAGGCGCGCCTGGCATCCCATCCGACGTATGTAGCACCTCTCTCCACGTTCTTTGTCTCTCTGGCGCAGGTGGAACCTCTGGACGCTCACCACGTCTCACTTTCTTAACCTTCCGTTTGAGGCATGCCTGTCGCCTCTTCTTGGCGCAGGTTGCACCTCACTCTTTTCCTGTTTTTGGACTCGTGGATTCAATGGGTCATACAAACCCAACAACTAAACTTTTTAAGAGTTTTATACGTCCGATCTATATCATTATATAAACCCGTTTTACTTGGACCTACTTTAAACTTGAGAGCACAAAATAACAACTTAATTTTATGCAACGTAACATGCACCCTAAGTGATTTTCAAAACAATTG
The DNA here is from genome assembly GCA_029582165.1 of Portulaca oleracea. Taxonomy (NCBI): domain Eukaryota; kingdom Viridiplantae; phylum Streptophyta; class Magnoliopsida; order Caryophyllales; family Portulacaceae; genus Portulaca; species Portulaca oleracea. The sequence continues at coordinate 58,143,875 of CM055869.1, forward strand.
TTTTACTTTCTAGATACTTGACAGCCTTGAAGAAAAAGTATGACCATGGCTTTCAAATAACAGGCACACAAAATACCTAAGTATCTAGTGCATTTATTATATTAATTTACTTCTAATTAATAAGCTTATCCGGGCCCTAGTGCTATGCCTTTTTAGCCAAGTCACACAGTTTTCACTTCCTTAAGATGATTGATCCCTAATTAAAGAATACATTTTTCTTGTAAAGTATTATAATAATAATTAAGTAATAATAATTCGAGGGTATTCGAGAAAGGCCATGAATGTTTCCTATGATGCTTATCGATATCCTTATATTATGGCATCAATTATTGAATTTATTGATATTTAATTCTCATCAACAATTCATCATCTTTTGCTCAAAAAAAAAAAAGAAAAAAAAATTCTCATCAACAATTCGTTATCTTTTGCGATTTTTAGGGCGTGAATATATATCTAGCCCAAATCATACATTCACTTTCAAAAAAAAAAAAAAAAAAAGAGAAGCATTTTATGTGTTAATTATCGTGTATTGTTAAACAAAATTGTTTGGTTATATGGCCCATCAAATCCTCGGTGGGGTCCAAAATTGAAAAAGAATCAACAATCTTTGCTCGACGCGGCTAGCGGCATTTGGACGCTACCAGCGTTTCGTGTTATAGAGTCGGAGGCTCAAGGCGTTGCCCCCTTCTCCTGGACGCTGCCAGCGCCCAATACAGAAGGTGCCCATTGGAAGACGCGGCCAACGCCATCAAGACGCTTCCAGCATCTCCGGCGTGACTGTTTCGTTGCGGCGGGCTTTAATTTCGGGCTAAAGGTTAATTGTAGTTTAACCTAATTTCTTCTTCTAGCCACCCTATAAATAGGGTTCAGTTTTCTCCACTTAATTTTACGACAAACGGCGAACGGTCGAATCGTCTGACAGAGAGTCAGAGAGGGAGAAAATATTGAGAGAGTTTGTTTCACCAATATTTTCCCAAGTGTATCCTGAGAGAAAGATTGTGAGTTGAGAGTGAGAGACATTTATATTGTAATCTCCTCTTTTGTTGATCGCATCACACCCTATAATAGTGATCAAATTGTACTCCTCCTTTCTCATATAGTGGATTATTTTTTGGTTGTCGCCGTCCGTAAGTTTTTCTCCGAGTTCTTCGGTTTCTCACGTAAACCTGGTGTTTGTCTTATCTCTTATTTTTGGTTCCTGAGTTTTGTCGTAATTTCCGTCATCTCATTTATTTTCGCTTCCGCTGTAACCTCGCTATTACTTGCTTTTCCCTAACAAGTGATATCAGAGCCTCACAAATGGTATCTGAACCTAACGAAAATCTTATGTAAGATGATTATAATCTTATATTTGAAATAATTAACAATTCAATAATTCACTACTCACATCCCACAAAGTACAAATATTTTTCTTCAGTTTTGTTTTAATTATTAGTTTTGTTTTAGGTACTACATAGTTATTCAAATTTAGCAGTTGATGGATAATTATTTGGATCATCGTTTGAAGAAAATGCACTTTAATCATATAATTGGGGTGTTACAATTACCCTTAGTTAAGTGTACAACGCTTTCCTTGTGCCTCAATCTAATCTAGAATCTTTGCTCCGTTAGGTGACTACCCATGGATCTCCCGTCCACCGCCGCAGCTTGTGGTCGCTGGTTGGCTCTGATACCATCTGTAATGTTCCGGCCCCTCCTGGACCACGAACATTACCGATAGCTGCTTTAGGTAGCTGACTGACCCCAGAAATCACCATGAGTGTTTTCAGCATGTTTCGTGCTCGCTCACACGCTGATTGGGAAAACTTTCCAGTAGATAACACATCATGAGACTACTCCCAACCAAGCACGTTTAATTGATGAGTTCTCAACGGTTGAGTTACCTTAAAAGAAGGTGTACGTTGGTGATATAAGCAGTCATTCGATTCCCTTTAAACCACACTTTAACCATAATTGGGGTGTTATAGTTAATCGTACTAAATATCAGCTTGTTTCTGTTCCATTCTATTCCATTTCTTGTGAACCGAACAAACCCTTAATAGTTGTAAATCAATTGAGAAAGTCACAATAATTTCTTAATTGACATATAAATAAAAATGGAGGGAGTATTCATTTTCTGGGTCTTGAACCTTAATTTCTTACTGGGTTACAACTATGGTTGACCACTGATCAAGCTTAAACTATTTCTTTCATATTTTTTCCCATTCACAAACCTTAAAATTGGGTACATGTATATTTTTATGCATAAAAATTTGTGTAAAATAGATGTACTAAACAAATGAAGACCTTGAAGCTAAGTATACCCAACAAATAATATCTGCATGTGATGTAGCATGGTAATGTTTATTCCTTGCAGTTTCTGATTAATATAAGTGCTGGCAGATTGAGAAGATGGCCACAATGATGCAACTATTGAGTAGATTACAAATTATCATAGTAAACAAATTAAGCTATATATATCATAAATAATTACACATCCCAAATTATTTTATGAGGTTACATATTTTTCTTCCAATAACTAGCATAGAGCTATTAAAAGTCTAAATAATACCAAAACAATAGAAAAATATATATACTACCAAAACACAAACACAAAATTGCAATTTGAATGAATATGAAATTGTAGTATTATAAATGAGAAATGATAAGTTTCTTGGATAAGACACTTATTAAGTATCTTGTGATACTACAAAACTTATATATTTGTAAATTAAATTGCAAAAAAATGATATGATTGACTTCTACAACTATAATAATATATATAAATGTTATAAAATCACATTATTATCTATATTTTTTAAAATTTATGAAAATGCGTCCAAAATATGTCCAACGGATGTGGTTCATTCGTTAGGGTGTCAATTTTAATTGTTGGCATAGCCAACACATTCCATGCTTCTTATAATTGATAATTAATAGTATCTGTCAAAAAATTGAGGTTAAAGATGATAATAAATATTAATTTTATAAGAGAGAAGACATTTAAGCAGTGTCTTGAGACAAGACACTTATCATCACCCTTATAAATGAGAAATTTGTTTTGATAAATTTTGATGTGATATTCATGGAAATTGATAGTGACTCATAACTATCAAAAAGTTAGAATTAACTTCCATTATAATTTCTAAAATTTGAGCTTGTAAATGATTGAAACTTGTGTGGTTTAATACATTTAATTCATAAGTGCATCACACAACCCATTTCCAGTAAAATTGACAGCCAACTACTATATGAATAGTAACTTATATCAGTGTTAATCAGTGCTACCAGTAATTTTATCATTGTTATTAATGGTAATTTAGTAATATTGGTTGTTGTGTTATTTTGTATGTATAGATTGCTCCCTTTCGTTTACCAAAAAAAAAAAAAAATTGCATTTTCTATGCAACTCCATAAATATTTTCATAATTTCCTAAGATGATTCTTTAATGTTAAAATTAGTCTCTTCATAAGGATAAATACTACTACCTCTGTTCCATGTTAACTATCATTTTGTTGACAGACATAGTCTCCAATGTCACTTTTTGATTGATAATTTCTTATACAATATTTTATTAACAATTACACTAATATACTTTTATAATAACACTTTTTATTACGAATCTAATGATGATAATTTTACATAGCATGTCATTGTATATATTGAGAAATTTATAGTCAAAATTTTTAAGATTTGACTGCACAGTTCTCAAAGATGACAAGTAATATGGAACGGAGGGAGTAATTAAACTAAGGACATGTTCTTTGATTAGGTTATTTACAAGTTTGGATGGATAAGTTGGGATAAGTTGAGATAAGTTAGGATAAATTATGTTATTTTTTTGGGAATTATGTTTTTAGTGTGTATGCCTTTTTGAAGAATTATGTTAGATTTGGATAGGCTTGGATAAATTTGGATAAGTTAGAAGAGTTATATCCAACTTAACCAAACAACATCGCGTAAGTTAGTCTATATCTAGATCAACATAGACCCTATATATATATAAACAAGACCTAACTAAAATTGTATTGTCATGTCATCAATACAAAACTAACTTAACTATTTCCAAGTCATATATCCTCATCAAACCTAACACAAATATGTTAAAACACAAGTTGCATGTAATTAAGCTTAGACAATGACTTGATACAACTAAAAGTATTAACTATATTTCAAAACATGTTAACTTCAAGACCAAGAAATCCCAACAACCATACAAACCAAAAACTAACTTCAACCTCAAGGCATCTAGATCAAGCTTTCCCTTTGGGAGACACCCATTTTGTAGGGTTACAAATGAGCAATTTGCATGATCAAGATACAATGAATGTGAACATGAAAATAATATTAAAGGTGCATGCTTGTATATACCCATATAGGACCATATATACACTATTTATTCCTTTATAATTTTCTATGAAAGCAATAGCTAGGTGTTATATTATTAGAGTTAGCATTTACATATATCCTTTTCAAAGTCAGTCACCTCTCGTTTGAGTGGTAAAGGGACCACCTCATATATTTGTCTTTCAGGGTTTGAATTCTGTGCGGGACATTTCTCCCTTTATCATTACTAAAAATATATGTATTATCGACCACTTTTTCTAACCAATTTAAAATGGTTGGAAAAAACCAACTGTGTTAGTAATCATTTCTTTTTTTTAATTTACCAACTATTTTTCTACTTTTAGGGGGGAATGGTTGCAAATTCCAATCATTTTTGCTAAAATGGTGGAAATTTTTCCCACTGATAAAGAATATGGCTAAATGATCCACCTCAAATGGTGGTCAAGATATATTATTATCTACCATTTTTTCTAACCAATTTAAAATGGTTGGAAAAAAACCAACTGTTTTAGTAATCATGTCATATTTTTTAAAATTTTTCAACTATTTTTCTACTTTTAGGGGGGAATGGTTGCAAATTCCAATCACTTTTGCTAAAATGGTGAGAAATTTTTCCTACTGATAAGGAATATGGCTGAATGATCCACCTCAAATGGTGGTCAGGATATATTATATATATGACAAAGAGACCATATATAACGATTGTCTTCAAAAAATAATGTGATTACAAAAGATACATTCCCTATTACTCTATTACCTACCATCCTTTTTTCTACTATTTGAAAATGGTTAGAAAAACGGTCGGGTTAAAATTTCAAAATTTTAAAAAATTGAAATGGTAGCTGAAACAGTTGATTTTTCCAACCATCTTAAATTGGTTGGAAAAAAGTGGTTTATAATACAAATATTTTTAGTAGTGTATCTATTCGGAGAATGTTGTTGGTAGGAGTAGGGTCCATCAGCCATTGACATCTCAGTTCCCGCGTTACAGACCTGTTGGATTATACCCTTAAAATAAGGACCCATTGAATTGGACCACTTACCTTTATATAAAGAAATATATATATCATTTTCAAAGGTGGGGTGCTACCAAAAGGGCCCCTTTTCTTGAAGGTAAACATCAAATAGTCCTATCAAACACCATCTTTTGTTGCTCTCAGGGGCTTCAATATCATCAAACATGACAAAAGCTAAGTGATTAGCTCAATATGAATCATGATAGGGTATGATTTTTTTTAGCATGTTACATGATGGGTTGTTAGTTTAACATATCTGAAGATCATTTAGTGGAGGATGACTTTGTTATTGGAAAATGGAAACTGTTTTTGAATATAACAAAGGATAAAATTGTTAATTATGAGGGAAACAATTAATGTTGATTGTTGAGTAGTACAAAACCCTAATACTACATGGTATGTATCATTGGTACCAAAAAAGGTAGTAACATCTTTTTTGTAAGCTTCCTATCAAAGGGTTAAGCTTTGATTGAAATAAAAAAAAATTAATGTGCAAAAGTTATGGATTAATATGGTGTCAGATTTATCACAGATATATACTTTTATATTTATTATTAATTATTATTTCAAATTTATTAAATTTGTTGATGATTTCCTTCATCTAATTATCCTACATTTAGGAAAAAAAAGTCTTGTATAACTCGATAGAAAAACTTTCAGAGACAAAAATAACCTAAGAAACGAGCAAATCAAAGAAGGATACCAAAAACCAAAGTTTTAGTTGTATATCATGCATATTACATACTTGATTTATTCTTTCTTCTAGGACTAGGTTGCACGTCATACGTAGGAGTAGTCTTTGTAATTAATTATGAAAACCATGTGTCTGTGAGTTTCACTCATAATTTTCTTCTTACCAAATTACTCCCTCCGTACCTAAATAAGTGTTAGTTTGACAAAGTTTAGACTGTTGATTACTCACAAATTATTTACAATATTATTATAATTTTTAGTATAATATCTTTTTAACGGTGTTAATTTCATATTTTAACTCATTATAATTTGTAAATAATTAACGATTAAAGTTTAGTTAAATTGACACTCATTTAAACACAGAGGTAGTACTACCTTATTGTGCATTGCGACAAGGCATATAAGAGTACGATCAATATGGTTATGTACAATGGCAAATCTAAGTCTTATAATTAGGGATAACCACTACACTAACATATTCTTCAAATACACATAAAATCTGTAATTTTTATCTCAAATTATACTGAATTTTTATTTTATCGATGATCGGGATCTACCAATGCTTATGAAGAAGCTAATTGGGATGCAAACAAATTTGTTAATAGAGAAATATTTCACTTTCAAGCAGTCAAGTCATTTTTATACCCCACTTGGCCACTACCCAACTGATTTGATGAAAATTTTACATCAATACTTTATGGGCACAACTTGATTTAGGTCGGTTCATAAATACATCGTTTTTACAATTCGACCCTCTTAAAGATACATAATTAGAATACCAAAAAAGGAAGAAGAAAAAAAAAGATTGATCAATATATAGTATGGGAAAACTGAAAAGAAGACTACCAATAAAAAGTATAAAAGATGAAGGCCATAAAATTAAAATTAATATCAATGCCGGATGTCTCTTATATGTCTATCTTTTGAATAGTTGAAAAAAATATTTTTTTAAAATTTAAATTATGCTGGATTAAAGTAAAAATGTCTTATTAATTTTCATATTTTGCTTTTCGATGGAGTCGTTGGTAGCGAACAATTTATAAAACTTGGGTTACTTAGAATCAGTTTCTCTAAATTGCAAATTTAGGGGTAAGAGTGTTGTTACATTCGACCTCCTACATATCTTGCCTATGTAGGGTTTCAGAGTATTGGCTTAAATTTGTTTTTCTTTTGCCGTGTGTCTCCTATATTTTGATTCTTATTTAAATTTGTATCTTAAAATAAATACAACCCTACGTATCTTTAAAATAAAAATGAATATAGGTGTGATATTTTCCTCAGTTTTTCCAACAATAATTTAACGATGCAAAATACATATGCTCACAATATGGCCCGCTTAAAAATCCAAAAAAGAATTAAATATAAAGAAAAACAAATGAAAATAATGGAAACTCGCTTGGATATCGCTAAGAGTCGTGGCTTCGTACTCACTTTCCTTAAGAACTATTTGCTATACCGTGAATGTCAAAGGGATAAAACTTAACTCTTATAACACTCAAGAAAATGGTTTCTCACTTGAATCACTCAAGTTAGTTGTAGTCTAGACAAGAATGAGAGATGTGATTATAGATAAGAGAAGATGATGCTCTCAAATGGCTTGGGAATGTCTCCTATTTATAGGAAAATTTCTACCATTAATCATATCCTTTAGTCAAAGAATGATTAAGGACCTTAATGATGAATTATGACCTTGACCTAGCCAGGGAATATAGCTGTTGGAAGTATATATATCAAACATAAAGTTGATATCAAAACTTAATACACAAGATTATATAATCGTTAGCATTAAAAACCATTTCTGACACTCAACACGGTCCGTGTTGACAATACCACGGTGCGTGTTGAAGCAACACAGACCGTCTTGCCTCAACACGACCCGTGTTGAGCCCAGTCTTGGTTTTTATGCTCTCTGGAGACCTACACGATTCGTGTTGGTCTCAAACTCATCCGTGTTGATCATATTCTTGATGTTTATGTTATATGTGATCCTTATACTTGTTCCACACGATTCCTTATGCTATATTAACTTCTTTTACTTTTGAAATAATTCCAACAGTTAGCTAGAGTAAAACCTCACATTTTGAAAGATTGTGAATTTAAATTCAATACCACTACATGAACATTGTTAATGAAATCTCTATACAAACACTCCCATGAACATTAAAACAACGACGACGACGAAGAATTTTTACATAGTCTCTATTAGGATACACCCATGAGTTGAAATCTCACATCAAAAGATTACTCCTCTTAACACCAATAATTGGTTTTAAGATGGAACTTCACATAATTTGTTACCATGGGCCTTGGTTGAAGTGGATTCTTGTCAGGATCTCCCCAACAAATGGTATCAGAACCGATGGTTTATTCGGCTGGGCATAAGGTGCGAGAAGATGGTCCTGCGGGAAGTACCATGGATAGGAGCATGGACCAGATGACGTGCGCGGCTGGGACTCTTAAAGCAGAGTGGAGTACGGTGCGACTCTGTAGAATAAGGTGCGGCTAAGACTCTTGAGGCAGAGTGGTGACATGAGACCCAGGTGGAGTAGGGTGCGGCTATATATGGTGGACTCTTAATGGTAACTTGAAACCTTCACATGAAAATAAGAGGCTTCCGGTTAAGGGGGAGGGCATGTGAATGTAGGTTGTAAGAAATTATGTGTGAAGTGGGAGATTGTTAGAATTCACCCATGAGTTTGAAGTCTCACATCGGAAAATTAAGGTGAAAGAGCATGGTATATAAGCCAAGTGAGTTATTCCTCTTAACACTAATTGATTTTAATATGGAACCCCAATCAACTTGTTACCATGGGTCTTGGTTGAAGTGAGCTCCCGCCTTGAATCTCCCCAACAGTCTCACTAACGCGAGGTTTGAGGGGGAAAGCTAAACCTTTTGAAAAAAACAAGATAATTCGTTTCAGACATCAAATGGAAAAACCATTTGAGAAAACAAAAGAATAAGAAGCACATGAAGAAAAAGAACTTCATATATGTATACTCCAAGCAACGAGTACTTAAGTTATTGCATCAAACGTGCTTGCAAAACACAAACAAAAGGAGGCCACAAGAAACATGTGAAAAAACCAAAGCAACCGACAACCTCTCACTCTCTCATGCAACTATACTAATTCTAACTCGCAAGACACCCCTATTAAGCTTGCCTTCCATTAAGTCTATGTGCTTTTCTACACTTGCATCAATGTCTCTTAGCTATATTAAAATCATACCCTAACTATGATTAACATATGGAATCTCACTAATCTAAGCTTTTCTACATCAAAACAACGAACTCCTAAAAAAAATGCCCAAAATCACTAATTGAGTATGATAATTTAGAACTTAAAATTATTTCTAGGTCTTTAACCATCAAGTTAAGCTTTTAGATAAGGTGATTCTAAGTGATATCAAACTCAAGATGAATAACGAGCATCCACACTCCAAGCTCAAATAATATGTACTCGCACGATGGGACATGTTAGAGTATAAAGCTATAGTTGCGGCATTAACCATTAACTAAATATTTGAGTTAAGATAGTTCCACACGAATTAACTTACTACACTGAAGATCGTTGTTAAACACTCACATGCATAAGGAAAAAAATGTATATATTTGAATTCCCCCAGACCTCATATTAACTTACTACACTGAAGATTGTTGTTATTCTTGGTTCCACAATAATTAAGCATCTAGAATCTAAATTACTTGACCTTGTTATTGTTGGATGTAAGTGAAGTATTCCTTACTTTACTTAGTTTTACATATTTCACATGTTTTTCTTTACCTTACTCACTTTACCTACTGTTCTTAGTTACCTTACCTATTATTCCTTAAATTACTTCATCTACTCTTCTTTACATTTTTCATTTTGTCATGTATCGTTCCTTACCTTATTCACATTACTTACCTTACTTACACTATCTCCTTCACATTTAAAAAGAACAACGCTTAAGGCTCTGTCCTTTTGGTGGCAGCAAATCATCACATAATATTATACCAGAACATACTTTACTACAATAACCATAACTTTCTCTTTCCTCACTTTTCTCTCTCCACCTTTCTCACTACTTTTTATTTTTCTCTTTCATCACATACCACACTGTCCATTCTTACCATAAAATTGACCAAAACATACCCCATCATACTACATCATCATATCATCGTCTGCTTTTTTTATCATACCATGTCATTACTGTACTTTACCCACCGCTCTCCTCATAGTAACATACCAATAATTTCTTAAAATGAATCTAACTTTATGGATTTTTCCAGGACTAAAGGCATCAATAATACAACCAACCGTACGATAGAGTGCATAAATGCAAAGGTGAGAAAGAAACCATGGTTAATGAATACCAAATGGGCAAATGCATGGATCCTGTCCCAAAAACCAGAAGCATATATATATATCCATGAATATTAATAATAATAATAATGAATAATGAATCACTCCAATTTCTCTGCTTTTCAGACATGCCTCGTTTGAGCCCACCATCCTTCCACATTACATCGACACATGTTGCTTCCTTCACTGGTTCATTCTATTTTATTTTTTTTTTCCATTTTTATCTTTTTTGGTAAATGTATGCATGTCCCCTATTTACCCATAAATGGGGTAAATATAAAAATAACCCCTTCGTTCGTACCATGCAATTTGATACGTGCCCTTCAAAAAGAAATCGCGAGAAGGAAGTATGACCATTCGAAGTAGATAAGATTTGCTTGTTTTAGGACAGTTATTTTTTGTACTTTTTGTAACATTTTTGTGTTATGTGTATGTGTATTTTGGTAATTATTGAAATGTGTCTTTTGTCTTATTGTATGTATTGTGTCCTTCACTTGTAGTATATCACTTTCAATTATAATAAGACCTATTTACCAAATAGTAGTTGATTGTTAGGTTGTTAATTGTTGTATTGTATGCCTGGATTGGTTATTTGGTAAAATGAGTTATTTTCGAAAAATAATTTGTTAAAATTTCATTTATTTATACTCCTTTATAAATAATATTTTTAAGTTAACACATGTGTAAATATAGATCCACAAGTTTTGGATTAAAGGATCATTTCTACAATAACCAACCTATTGAAAATTGATTGATTGAAAGATTACCAAACACCCAAGCAATTTATTTGACACATCAATAAACCAACTTTTACAATAAATTATTAACTAGGTTGTTTACGAAATAGAGCCTAAATTAAGACTCTAAAGTCTTACAGTTGAGTATTTTATGATTTATTTTCTTAATGGGTCGTACGTTAAGATTTAGTTATCTGATCCTTATTAAAAGGTATAAATAATAACTGAATAGCTAACATCAATTAGTTTACTTTCATTTTATTTCCATTAATCCTTTGATACTATGAGTAACATACTAACATGTGTTAGTCAATTTAACAAATCTTATATAATGAAAACATTAAAAATTACAACCCTTTTAATTTACTTGAATTGAAGTCAAATTACAACAAACAACATTACTCCCATTGCAAGAGAAAAAGACACAAGTAACCTAATTAATATAACAAAATTGCGAAGGGATTTTAATTAGGTAATTGCTTGAATTAAGATCAGATTATGTCCTTGATTAAGTACTTTAGTAATGCCTATACTAGCAGCACAAGTTAGACCAAATCAAAGTATTAAAGCCTCCACCACAATAATTGATTTGGTATTGATCTTGGTTGACCCTATTAGGCCCTGTTCTTTTATGCAGTACGGTTGGTTCCGGTGTGGTGGAATTTGAAAAAGTGCGGTGAGTTGTGGTGAAAGTTGTGGTATGTGAGGTTGGTTAAGAGAGAAAATGTGAAAGACAGTGAGGAGAGAGAAAAATGAAAAAGATATATTAGTAATGACTATTGTATGGTGTGGTGAAGTGTGGTGGAAAATTAAAGAGTACGGTGCGGTATGATACCGCATTGCAACCTACCGCATAAAAGAACGGAGCCTTAATGTCTCACATACTCTTTGATTAGAAATCCACTTGCTGCTTTGATCTACTTCACATATTATTTTTTTATTTTATATTTTTTTACATTGATAAATTGGGTCATCCACTGGATCCTATCTCAAGGAAAGCTCAATGGGTCCACCAGCCCATTAGAAAAGGGGAAACCAAATATACACACGCATGTTGCTGCTCCCAAGAATCGATCCCGAGACTTGTGGGTTACCACAGTACAACATGTACTACTTGAACTAAGGCCCCGTTCTTTTGTGCATTGCGTTGCGTTTAGTTACGGTAAGTTGCATAGAAATAGTAAAAAGGTAATGGTAATTTGCGGTAGATTGCGGTAATTTGCATTGCGGTTAGTTGCGTTAACGCACAAAAGAACGGTGTCTAAGAGCCACTTAACATATTATCCAAAGTTGTAGTATTATATTTCTTTCTACATTGGAAATCAATACTTCATTTAATTTTAAAAACTACATTGCTCCTTTTGTTAACATTTCTCAAAACAATATCATATTATCCATAACATATAGCATCACATAAAGATTGAAATCTTACCTAACCAAAGAGCTAACATTATGCATACCATGTATGGCTATGAAGGCAAGGAATATTCGACCTACCTTGCCTAGTTTCCATCCTAGGTAATTTCAAAAAATAAATTAATTAATTAAGACATAATTAAATGTGTTTTAAATATAGTTCATACTAGAGTCAATCATTGATCAATCCTATGTATAAATATTCTCAAAATCTCCATGGATCTTGCTTACGATAGCACAATCAAAGGCCCCATGATCAAGATCCCAAAAAACATTTTTTAAAACAAAAGAAATAAAAAAGAAATAACCCATGCATGCATGATTATATCCCATGTGAAACCCTATGAGGTGTCCTCTTTTATTGATGCCCTCATCACCTTGTAAGGAATAGTCAAGTTTTTTTGCCTTAATATAACATGATTTGCTTTAATAGAAAATTTTTAAAAAGTATTTTTTTTCTTATTTTTGGATTGTAAACTTGTATTTGAGTCAAATCTACGTGCTTATGAGAATCGACGTCTTGCCCAAAAATGGAGTATTGGGCAACAAATAAGTCTAACACCTAAGTTTTATTTATATTACAAGGCTAATACAATTCATTAGGATTAACAAAATCCTTGGCAGTCAAAGAATTACAAAAGAGGTGGCTAACAGTAAAGATTAGGGTAAAATCAGCAACTTGATTATCATTCAAACTCTGATCGATCCCAAGTCACTGAGACCAATCTAAAATTGGTCTCCACACTCATCAACCCAAGATCCTGAGTCCTCACCTTTTAACTAATATAACTAATTAGCGAGTTTTGATTCCGGCAAAGCTACTGTATATTTTGTGTGTGCGTCAATGTGAGTGTATATATATATACACACACACGTACATACACACACATGTGTGTATATACATACACACAGATATACATACGCTCATAAATACATATACCCCTGTTCTTTAGATTGGTTGGAATAACTTTTGGATGGATTGGATTGGATTGGATTGGATTGGATAAGTTGTGATGCTTTTTTTTGTAGAAATGTGTTTTTAGAGAGAAACTTTTCTGGGGAATTATGTAAGATTTGGATTGGATTGAATTGAATTGGATTGGATTGGAAACAATTACCAATCCAAAGAACAGGATATCATCAGAAAATTCGCTAAATTATATTGTTACAACAGTCAATTAAGGTGGTTATATTTTATTAAAATATAAGAAAAAGTAAATTATAACTCAAAATAATTTAGGTTAATTTTATCAATATCTGGAACATGAGGTGAGGTATATATGTGCAAATTTCCTATTTCATTTAACTTCTTAAGTCTTGATACAATAAAACTTCACAAAGACAGTGCAAAAAAGATAAATCATGACCCAAAAGCTTCGAGTTGGGGTCAACCCTAACAAGAAGTACTGTATTTCATATATTCTAATCCCCCGTTAAATATTTATGAATATAAAATAGTATTAAAATTTTTTTTTTCTGAAGCAAATCTCAATAGTATATAAGCTTCACTGACATGTTTGTTAGTTGTTACTAAGAGAAATACCACCACTTCTAGATGAACCTACATTCATATTTACCTCACTGACATGTGTATATATACATACATAGATATACATTGACACTAAAAATTGTAAATGACAGATCAAAAAGAATGAAGGGAGTAATTATAATTTTTTAATTTAAAATGAATTTTAGGTATGAAATAAAAGGATTAAAGAAGAATCTTTATTTGCTTCAATTACAATTTAACACAACAAATGTGAAACAAAATTTTTAGGTGATCCAGTACAATTACCTTTAACTGGAGCTCATTTAAATAATTGTAAACTCTCTTGCACTGTGGGGATGGTACTTTCGGCATCGTTCTTTTATACGGTTGGCGGTTAAACGGTGTGGTGTGGTGTGGTGTGGAGTGGAGGAAATGTAGTGGAATGTGGTAGGTTGGGAAAAGTAGTGGTGGTTATGGTGGGTTTGGGAAAGTTGTGCTGGGTTGTGGTGGAATATGAAAAGTTTAACTTCCAATAAAAAAAATAAATTAGAAAAAATAGATTGTGGTAGATTGTGGTGAATTGTGATGAATTGTGGAGGAATATGGAAAGTTACGGTGCGGTGTGACACCGTAGCTTGTCATCCGCATAAAAGATAAACCCTTTTGTTTGGTTACGTTATTTTCAAGTTTGGATGAATAAGTTAGGATAAGTTATGATGTGTTTTTGGTTAATTATGTTTTTAAAGTAGATATTTTTTCGGGGAATTGTGTTAGGTTTGGATAAGTAAGGATAAATTGAGAGAGTTATATATATCCAAGCTGACCAAAAAACAGGACCATGCACTCATAAATACACAGATGTTCAATCTTTTAATTTTCATTAATTAAGCTTATGAATTTTAATTAATCTTACCTTACTGTTATCCAAAATCCTTGCTTTATGGTTTATATACAAGTAGGTTGTATCCATTAAGGACCCATAGACCCGCGGATCTGATGAGTTCAGGTATAGATATGAATTTTAGAATACGATAGGTCTCGAGACGGGTAGAATCCAAAAAAATATGATGAGTTCGAATTGAATCAAAATAGACTTGCCTCAAACCCACCCCATTACCTAGGGGTGTGCATTATTCGGTTTTGAACCGAATAAAGCGATAACCGAACCGAATTGAACCGGTCCAAACCGAACCGATTTTTATTCGGTTCGATTCGGTTCTCGGTTTGGACTTTAGATCTTATTCGATTTTTGGTTTATTCGGTTCCGGTGAAAAACCATAAAAAAGCGTGTATTATTCGGTTTAAAACCGAATAAAACGAACACCGAACCAAAGCGATTTTATTCAGTTCGATTTTTGTTTTAGACGTTACCCCTTATTCAATTTTCGATTTATTCGGTTTGGCCCGATTTTTCGATTTTAAACCGATAAACAGCCCTATCCGTATAAACAAGGGTAGGGTTTGTTCTTAACTCCGGTCAAAGTAACAAAAACACAGTAAAATCAATATTGAGAGAGATATTTTATGAGAGATGGAGATGGAAGAGGAGGACCAAGTTGAGAAACAGGTGTCCTTTTCTGAGCATATCTTACAATGAATCAAGGGTCAATAATTTTAAAATAAATATTCACTAATAATAAACTACAAAAATAAATATAAAAATATATACATTGTACTTTATATATGATATGATATAATTGGGGGGAAAGGAGAGCCATAGAAAAGATACCATCTGGTGGGCTGCTATTGTATTTGTGGCACCCTCTACTCCAAGACTCGTGGGTGGTCACGTGCCACCATTGACTCCTTTTTTTCTGACTCTCTTTTTTTCATTCTATTTCATTTAATGCTTTTTTTTAAAAAAGAAAAGAATAATCGTATTTCGTTGTTATCCATTTCTACACCATCTTCGTACAATGTATTCGCAATCAAAGCATGCATGCATTGCCCATTCCGGTCTCCCTTTCTTTCCCCTTTTTTTGCGTAAGAGCTTAAGAGCATATACAATGTAAAATTTCATCTATATAATTTTGATCATGTCTCTTTTAGGTGGCTCACCTTTTCTCTTCCTTTTTTTCATTCCTTTGAGTTCTGGAACTCTGCAGCATTCCAGAACTCAAAGGAATGGAAGAAAAGGAGGAGAGAGGGTGTGCCAAGTAGGAGAGAGGGTGTCAGAATTCCATGGGTTTCATTTCGCAATGCTAGTGCTCTTATGGAGCCGATTTGTGGTGTGGTGGAAGACGAGAAAGACAACCGCTATACGAGCACCCGTAACAGTGAGTTTGAATTTAGTTAATTGGATGCCGTGAAATATATAAACTCTTATTAAGAGAGTCAAAATTTATCCCTTTATTGAGCTAGCTAGCTTTTTAATGGTGAACATGAATTTGACTTATATTAATTAAAAAAGTAAATGGATGTTAGTTAATAATATAATTAATTTGGTTATATTGATAAAAAATGATGTATATGAGGATAATTGATATAATTAATTTTGAAAGGTTAATAAAATGATGAATAAAAAAGAAAAACTGAAGAAAATGGATAATTGATAAATTATAAATAATATATTATCAAAATATCCGAGTTTTATGACGTGTCCCTCGATACCACCAGTGGAGGTTAGGGGAGCACTGAAGAAAATGAAGGGGGTAAAGCTTTGGGCCCTGATGAGATCCTCGTGGAGCTTTGGAAATTTTTAGGAGATGAGGGTGTTATGTGGTTGATGGATCTTTTTAACGAAATTCTTAGAACTGGTCGTAGGCTAAATGAGTGGAGGAGAAACGTAGTCGTCTCTTTATTCAAGAACAAAGGAGATGTTCAGTGTTGCAACAACTACTGAGGGATTAAGCTCCTAAATCATACCATGAAGCTTTGAGAATGAGGTATTGAGAGGAGGCTAAGAGAGGTTACGCGCGTATCTGACAATCAATTGGGCTTTATGTCTAGTAGGCCAATAATGGATGCTATTGACCTTATCTGCAGTCTAATGGAGCAATTTCGGGAAAGGAGGTAGGATCTACACATAGTGCTTATTGATTTAGATAAAGCTTATGATAAGGTGCCCAGTGATGTCATATGGGAGTGCTTGGAGGCAAAAAGGGTACAACAACCTTATATTCCAGTAATTAAATACATGTATAATAGTTGTAGACGAGTGTCTGAACGGTGGAGGGAAACATGGGAGAGTTCTCAATTGATGTCGGGGTACATCAAGGGTCTGCGCTTAGCCCATTTCTTTTTACTTTGGTGATGGACGAGTTGACGAAGCGGATCCAAGATGAATTACCATGGTGCATGTTGTTTGTAGATGATATAATGGTTATAGAACTAATAGAAGAGTCACGGGGAAGATTAAATGACAAGGTGGAGTTATGGAGAGAAACTTTGGACTCTAAGGGTTTCAGATTGAGCAGGTCGAAGACGGAGTATATGATGTTAGTGGCGGATCTAGGCCTTCTGATTATGGGTGATCAATACATTGATATATTCATCCGATATACATAAAATCTGTAATTTGTTTATCCCAAATTATACCAAAACACTAAAAAATAAATAAATTTACCAGTGGCCGTGGCCACCCCAGGACTAGCGTGGGATCCGCCACAGCATGATGTGCTACTTTAGTGGGATGGAGAATGAGAATCCAAGTTAAGAAGTTACTATTGGAGAGGTGGTCATTCCACACGTGGAGAAGTTTCAATACCTAAGCTCTATCCTACAAAGTGATGGAGAAATAGTGAGGATGTTACTCACCGACTTACGGTTGCTTAGAAAAAGTGGAGGCCAGCTTCATGGGTGTTATTTGATAGGAGAATCCCTCTTATAAAGTTAAAAGGTAAGGTATACCATACGGGAGTTACACCGGCGATGTTGTATGGAGTCGAGTGTTGGGCAAATAAGAAGATACATTGTCAAAGGTTGAGCGTGGCAGAGATGAGGATTGTTCGGTGGATCTGCGATCATACTAGGTTGGATAGGATCAGGAATGAAGTTTGTTGAGCTAAACTAGAGGTAGCACCGATCGAGGATAAGTTGAGATATATATACTAGACTGAGATGGTTTTGGCATGTTCGTAGTAGAAGTGAGGATGCCCCCGGTGAGGAGGTGTGAGGGGATTAGCATACCGTTTGGACGTAGGGAATCTATGAGAGAGGTAATTAGAGCTGACCTAAGACACCTGGGTACGTTAGTGGAGGACATGTCTTTAGATAGGGTCATCTGGAGGGCTAGGGTTAAAGTTGTAGGTTGAGATTTCTGGTAGGTAATGTGCTTTGTTTTATTTTTTGTTGCTTTGCGTGGTCGTTCGGTTTGTGTTGTACAGGAACACTCAACCTTTCCTCAAGCGCGTTGGATGTTCCAGTATATATCTTTATACTACTGCTTTTATCTTTTATTTTTTATTATTCTTTTACTTTTTACTTTTTTCTTTTTTATGTTTTATTTTTGTATTTATTTTATATTATTATAATTTTGTTTTCTTTCTTCAAGTTGGTTTTGAAAGATTTTACTTCTGGGTTCTTTTGTTGTCTTGTTTGGTTTCTAAAGTGATTTTTGAAAAGTTTTTTGTGTGCCCTCAAGAATCAGTTGCCTACATCTAAATTCATCAAACCGCGTTTTAAACGCATTCACCTAAGAAATTATTGTTGTTATTGACTATCCTTCAAAGTATATAGTACATACCTCCAAAAAAAAAAGATAACATCTAAAGTTTTAACTTTTTACACATGCGATAGTAACATTTTATTACTCCTACCCAATAAACATTTTTGCTAATAGTAGATCAAACTCTTCATCATGTAAATAAAAAACAAAACTCAATCTCTTTCTTTATTATTTCTCCAATTCTTACCATTGTTTTATTTGTAATTATAAAAGGAAACCCCATGCTTGCTTCCCATACCCCAAAAAGAATGGCGACGGTGCACCACGTTACACTAGATTCATTTTGCCGAAAACATGACGTCCACAAAGTACTTCATTTAAAATTAACAAAAACAATATTCAAAATAACAAAAAACCTAAAAAAAAGGAGGAGAGAGAAAGAGATAAAACTAGAAAAATTGTAGAAAAAGAGAGAGAATAATTAAGTTGAGGGAGCTCGACGTACGAGGAAAATCTGTGCAACATAAAACATTTTAATTTTTTTTTATTTTGGGGGTTATAGATTTAGGGATTGAACCTCCACGTGTAATGAAGCATTGAATAAATATCAGAATTTTTATTATGGCTTTTCATTTTCTTGTCGGACAGGTGGGACCCGCATATTCACACGCGGCGGTTTCTGCAGCCTCTCTTTCCCGTATCCCTTGATTGTCGCGTCATCTCACGTTTTCCCTAATCCGCTTCCCTCCTTCTTTTTCTTTATTTTTTTCTATGTTTTTTTTCTTTTATTAGAAAAATAAATACCAAAAATTATTCAAAGCCTGCAAAAAGGAAAGTTTATTGCCCTCCCTTATCCCTTCAAGTAACCCTTTCAAAAATATGAGTCTCGACAAAATTCTGGGCAGTCCATGTATATAAAAAGTTAATGTCCGGATCCTTTTTTTTCGAGTCGAAGGCTCTATTCTTTTGTGCGTTATATTGTGTTGCTTTGGGTTTAATTACGGTAAAAATAGTAAAAAAATAATGGTAATTTGTGATATGTTGTAATAGGTTGCGTTAATTTGCATTGCAGTTAGTTGCGTTAACGCACAAAATAACGGTATCTTATAATTTGGACAGAATTAAATTTGGATCAAAGTTGGATTCGGATAATAGGAAAAAATGCAATATTATTTGGATATATTTGTTCAAATCTATCAATTTCAAAATTTAGACAAAAAATTTGTGACCAAACTCAAAGTATTCTAATTGGATAAAATTTTGTTAGCATAGCCTCACAAGGAGAGGATACAGATTATTTGTTTTTTCACATTGTGGATCATGTAAAATTTGATGGTAAATATATAAGGAAGGATAAATATTTGTTGGAAATTATCAAAATTTATATATTAAGCAATATTTGTTTTTTTTTTCTTTGTCTAAAGAAAAAAAATACTACTTCAGCTCAAAATATATTATAACCCTTTATCGAAATAGTGGGAAAATTAATAAGTTATCTTACCTTGGCTTCTGTTATTTTTTATATTTTCAATCATCAATTAGAGATGAGAAAGAATTGGTTAATTTAAGTCTATGAATTTTTTTGGGGAATGAACTAGGGTTCAAGATTGGTTAATTTTTTGGGAGAATGAATTTTTCATAAAATATATAGTTTAATTCTGTCCCGTGCAACACATGGATACAAGGTCTAGTATATAGTTAGGGTTTAATTTCATACTTTCATATAGAGATATATAATTTATAAGGTTTTTGGTAAATTAATAATTGATGTATTATTAAAATGATAAAGTAATAAATATATATTATAGAAAAAAGAAAATTAGTTCAGAAAAGAGTATTTAAAAGTAAGCAGGTACATACTCCCTCTGTCTCTTTTTAAGTGTCAAAAAAACTAACTTTATAAAATCAATGTGTCTTAGAAATAGGGTGCAAAAGTTATGTATGAACAAGTATACCCCTTATTAAAGAAAGAGAAAAATAAAAAAGAATTTAGGTAAATTAAAAATCTCATTCATTAATTAAGGGTAATATGAGTATTTTAATTATTGAAAATGTAAAATTGACAAATAAAAAGGGACAAAGTAGTTAGGAAAATTGGCACTCATTAAGCGACGGACGGAGTAATAAATTAAATTGGTCTTATCGGATTTGCAATTTATTAGGTGCTCCTAGAGCATGTGCTGCTGATTCTACAATTGTTCACCCATATGTATTAGGTTGTTCACTTTGATTATTATAATTGTTCACTCTGATTCATATGATTTTACACTTGCAAATATCTGGATCACATGCTCCGGGTGCATCTAATATATATTGTTATCGGATTAGTTATGGGAACAAGATGATTGCATTTTTAGGGATAACGTAACTCGATCATAACTCTAACAGTCTTAACTTTTACTAATCCTATTCACTATTTCTTAGCCAATAATTTTCTTATTTACTAGCTGTATATATTTGCTGGACCAAATGGCGCAATCAAATTAAAGTCAACGTAAATTACGGAATAGTAATCCATTGCAAAACAACCAATCAAATTTTGTCCAACTCAATAATATTTTTACAGAGTTGTTGAATTCGCTTGGCCTAAATACGTCCTTTACGTATAGTATAAGGTTAAATTACCATATATTATATATAACAAAGTTATCCATGATCGACCCTCAAGTAAGTTCTAGCTAGAGACCTACTTTAGGTGCTATTTGGTAAAATTTTAAAATTATATGTGGTATGAAAGTTATTAATTATACCACCTTTCAGTTTAATACTTATTTACGAGGTAAAATACTTATAAAATATTTGTCCCAAAATTTATATCAGTTTGAGTTCATCAAATGTATTTATTTCTTACATACGTGCATGTCAAAGGTTTACTTTTATAGCAACAAAAAAATAATTTCACAAATTACAAGGAGGATAAATGAAAAAGTAAACTTTTTCTAAAGATAATGCACATTAAAAGTCTCAAGGATGATAAAAACTTAATTTGACATAGATGGCTAGCAATTTAATGAAAAAAATTACAAGACTAGTACATATAAAAATCTCCTTTTCACAAATGGAGAAATTCTAAACCATGATATTTCACTTGGTCATGATCGAGGACTCTACAAGGATATATTTTCCATGTATATATATATATATCAAACTAATTAATGTGTTGAAAATACATGAAAAGTTAAGCTCAATATATTATAGTCAAGCTATTTTTCTTTTGACTATAGTAATTATCATTTGTACAAAGGTATCCTTTTGAAATATTGACACATAGATGGACATGTTTTTTTACCGTTCATCTATTGTTTGTTTTTACTTTTTACCCTCCTTTGTTCAAAAGTAAACGAAGGAAAAAAAGGAAGGAATTGAGATAAGGCAGAGTTAAGAAAAAGGAGGAGAGAAATAGAACTTTATGATCAAACAATATAGTACAATCCCATCATAATTCCAAGCACTCAATTCATCTTTATCCTTAACTGCTACTGCTCCACAGTAAAAACTAAAGTCTACATATGAAAAAAGTAAAAAAGGGCTGTTATTCAAGGAAATGAAAAAGAAAAAACATCGCAACATAATCACACGATTTAATTAAAAATTAATGTCGAGCTCATCTACTGATTTAATCAAGTTCTTAGAGTATTTCATCAATAAACAAACGATCTAATTAAAAACTAATCATAGAAGAAGTAGTAAAACATAATGCAAAACTATTAAGAGCAAAAAGAATAAAAATTAACGTGGGTGTTAAGCAAACATCCCCAATAAGGCAATAACTATCTTTGTTGAAAGTTGCTTTACTTATCTTTTCATAGTTGGGCCCGTTCTTTTATGTGTTAACGCACACAAACGCAATGCAATTTACCGCAACATAACGCAAATTAATATTATTTTTTAACTATTTATACCGCAACTTAACGCAACGTAAACACAACGCAACGCAACGCAACACACAAAAGAACGGGGAACAATGTCAACCCCAATATATTCATGTTTATTCCAGTTTATCTTTATCAAAAACAAGTTCGATCTATATAATGATTATATAGACAGTGTGTTCTAACGTATAAACTATGTGTTCTAACGTATAAAGCCTTATCCAAAACCATCTCTTAGAGATTATGCTAAATGATTATACCACGAACTTTAAAGATCCAAAGCAAATAGAATATACTCCCTCTGTTTCATATTAATTATCATATTGTAACACCTCGGATATATGATTAAAGTGTAGTTTAAGAGGATTGAAATAACTACTTATATAACTACTAGGAAGTTTTCCCGCACAGTATGTGAGCGAGGACGAAACACGCTGAAGAGACTTGTGGTGATTAGTAGGGTCAGTCAGCGATCCTTCAAACGATTATCAATAATGTTCGCGGCCCGGGAGGGGTTGGGGAGTTACACATATATTTGACTATCAAGGTTTTCAATGTTGTTGGGGAGATTCAAGGGGGGAGCCCACTTCAACTGAGACCCATGGTACACAAGTTAAGTGAAATTTCATGTTAAAACCAATTGGTGTTAAGAGGAGTAACCCACTTGACTTATATACCATGTCCTTTCTCTTTACTTTTCCAACGTGTGATAACTTTAATTTACTCATGGGTAAATCTCAACAAATGTTATTCTTTATTGATAATGTTTTGTATGATATTATATTAACAATTACAATATTATACTTTTATGATAATACTTTTCGTTATCAATCTAATATTACTAATCTTATATAACAAAGTATTGTATATATTGAAAAATTTATAATCAAAATTTTTCGTATTTAACTGTATACTCCCTCCGTTCCATATTAACTGTCGTCTTTGGAAATTGTGCAGTCAAATATATAAAATTTTGACCATAAATTTTTCAATATATACAATGACTTGTTATATAAACTTACTATCATTAGATTTGTAACGAAAAATACTATCATAAAAGTATAATATTGCAATTATTAATAAAATATTATGTAAAAAATTTATCAATAAAAAAATAATATTAAAAACCGTAATATTTAATAAAATGACAATTAATATAGAAGAGGGGGAGTAACTTTGAAAGACGATTATATAACCAAAGATGCCATGAAGGCCATACAATCTTTTTAAATTAAAAGTAGCTCGAATTACAAGGAAAAAGGAGAAATTGCCGGCCTAATCTAATCTACATTGTATGACGTAAATATGTTGCATACCATAAGCACTGTCGATATCCACATGCATGCATGCATGCATCTCAATTTTAAAATATTAATTTAGTTGATCTTAAATCAGAAACAATTAAATAAAATAAATCCTCAACTAATGAACTATTCCTCAAGAAGCTATGATCCCATATTGAGTCACATCCGATGGACAGATAGCTAAGCTAAGTCAAACATATTATCCAATCTTATATTTTTAAGATCTTAACTTTGTCAATTATTGATTAAGTTGGATTTGGTCACACATTCATATTGCATCTTGATTTTAACACCACCAAAGTTATGATAGTCTTTTGGTTATATAATTGATGAGATTGTCCAATATTATTGTTGCTAGTATTAATCAACCTTGAGAGCAAAAATGTTGGATAATATATATTATTGATATGGTGCTTTGTTAACTTAATTAGTTGGTAAATAACATACAAGCAATCCAAGATGTAGTGGCAATGATCACTCCGATCATTCAGCCTTCTCACCAACGTTTAAGTTTTGGTAGAAGTATAAATTTTCCATTACGTGAAAATTATGGGGTTGATTAGTTATGATTGTCATGAACAATTTGATACTTTATGTCTCGATCGATACAACTCATTGATAATTATTTATGAAATAATGACTCTGAAGACGAGTCACATTTACCTGGAGTAAAAAAATATTCAACATAAAAGTAAGTAGAACCGAGTAACATATGGGTTTGGGTTGACCAATTCAAATAATGGATGAATTTTAGGCCTTCGTATCAAAAGATTGAAATTTACTTATGCGTTATTTTTCAGTGGATATGCATAAGTTTGATAAATAAAGTTCGATAGATTTGAGAAGACTTAGGTAGTTAAGTAAGTAGAAGTAGATGACAAATTGTTTTAGTAATAGATACGTACATTATGCACATAGATTCAGATTTATATATGTAATTTATGTAAAAATGGATAGAAAATATTATCTATAATACTTTATTCTAAAAGAACAGGGCCTTAAAATAAAAAAAAATGCCCGATGCAATTGAATTGACTTTTGATTGAATTGAGATTGTTTTAGACCCTACTTCTTCTGCAGTGGATAAAGTACAATAAGTACAGTATGATATCATGAAAAAGAACATGATCTTTGTTGTACAACAAAGATCCCTACTAGGGATGACATACAAGGGCACAATTGTAACTTCAGAAAGTAAAGTAAAACCAATTGATCATGATCACACAATATTAACTATAAAAAAAAACCAAGTAAATAACCTAATGAATAGAAAAATGTTTGGATGTCAACTTCGGGGAAGATTTAGGCAATCTTAAGAGGGTGTTTGGGTGAAAAGGAATGGTAGAAAAGGTTGGTGCTAAAAAAAGGATATTTATTATTTAAGAGTGATAAAAGTATTTTGTGGAACTCAAATCAAAGTTTAGGTAAGTTCCATGAAAAGTACAATTAATGGGATAATTAAATGATTAGTTTAGTCAAGTATGTCTGCCATTAATCTTAACTTTGTCTCCTCACTCCTACCGCACACGTTTGGCAAGGTATCATATTATACCCTTTGGATCCTCCATTTATTTAATCTAATAATTTATTTATAGACTTAAGATTAGCTAGCTATGGTTGTTCATAGTCTAGTCCGACCTGAAAAAGGGTTTGGATCGGATTGGACTGAGGTCTGGACCGAATGTACTGAGGGAAGTTCGGTTCAGTCCTCGGTACAAAGAATTTTTATATTCAGTCCTCGGTTCAACCTGTGGACTGAACTGATGGACCAAAATTACTAAAATTCTAAGGTTTCTTTATGTATGGTCCAGTCCGGCTAAACCGAGGACTGGTCGGTTCAGTTCCGGTCCGAACCTTTTTTGGTCCAGTCCTCGATCCAGTTTAGTCCTCTAATTAATTCGGTTGTCGATTTTTTCGGTTCAGTCCAGGATCGATGAATAGCCCTATAGCTAGCTATAAGTCTATGACTTATATCTCTTAGTAATTGACTTTTTGAAAATTTAGAGACAAAGTTAGGCAATGTATAAAAGGATATAGTAAACTCCTTTGGATAATTTAGGAGCATATCCTATTAGAATTATTAGAAATTTTTATGTTTATAGTTTGAATAGTTATTTTTTCTTCAACTTATATAGATTATAATGTATCGAAGGCACTTGAATATGTTATGTAAAGAAAGTTATCATTGAACCTCATTTTTTTTTGTGGAATAATGATTTTCAAATTTTGGGTCAACTGGAACTAATTCCTCTATATAAAAATAAATTTTCAGAAAAAACACGTTTTAGCGGTTTGGGGGATTCAGATGTAGGCAACCTTCCCCTCATAAGTTGAGTTTATGAAGAGGTTGGTTCCTACAGAATAAAAAAAAGGAGATTCTGCTATATCCAACCCATCCATATATAGCATGAAGTGATTTCAATGTATTGGTTTTGGTTTACCCTAGTAGAATTTTGCTAAATTGTAGATTCCAACTAAAATTTTCTAGAAAAAAAGGAATGTGAAGAAAATAACACAAGCCCTAGCTTAGAAAATGTTTTTTTTAAAATTATTGTTTTTATTATGTAGAAATTTTATGAGGGAAATTTCATCTTTGTATTTTCCGAATTTGATTTATATAATTTTCTGTTATGATAATACATTATACTTCAAGGGTCTTGAGTTTTTAGTATAGTTGCTTTACGCTTGATTCTGGTGCAGAATTTCCCTTAAAAAAAATTGTATACTTTGTACACGATACCTAACCCCAAAGTACATTATATTATCATACAAGAAAATTTTATAATGCATTATTATCTACTACCCTAAAATACAGTATATTGCTATCTAAGAACCCATTAAATATAACAGCTATAATCATCCATATGCATCTTGATTGTAAATCAAACATCATACATATATCTTTTAATTAAAATAAGCTTCAAGAGTGCTAATGTAACGCCCCGGCCCTCTCCCGGGCCGCGGACATTACCAATAAATGCTTCAAGGATCGCTGACTGGCCCCACAAATCACCAAGAGTCTTTCCAGCGTGCTTCGTCCTCGCTCACACGCTGCCTGGGAAAACTTCCCAGGAGGTCACTCATCCCATGACTACTCCCAGCCAAGCACGCTTAACTGAGGAGTTCCCAACGGATGAGCTATCATAAAAGAAGGTGCACCTTGGTGATATAAGTAGTCATTTCAATCCTTTTAAGCCACACTTTAACCACATATCCAGAGTATTACAGCTAAGAATTAAAGATCATATATATGTTATCGCTAGCTTACACTCTTAAGATGATCTCATATTAGTCCTTCAACTAAGTTACGTCTCTAATGTTCATAAGATTGATCGATCATAGGTGGAAAGTTCTGCAAACTTGACTTCATACAAATGCATGTGATCTTTTCACCTAAACTACAAATGAGATCTTGAACTGATTATAGGATTATCACGTCATTATAGACCTTGAAAAATGTGAAGGTTACATATGCTACATTTATGTAGAAGTGTGAATAATTAAGCTACCAAAGCCTAACATCTAGCTATAGTTTGATGGGAATTATTATTGGAGCTCTCTATTGATTACTCTAGCCATACATACAATGAGGCATTAGGACACCACTTATTGCTTGGAATAGCATATGCTAGTTTGATATAGCTTAGCTAAATGGAACCACAATAAAGTCATGGAATAAGGTAAAAAGAAAGAAAGAATTGAAAGAAATGACAATACAAAATAAAAATAATAATAAAAGTTACATATGCTAATATGCATGCTTGCATGGTAATAAGATGTTATTGGAAGATCTAACTTTTTACATTGGATAGGTAGGTTAGTCCTAGACCTTCATTTCATTCTACACATGCCACACATAATGTTAGCTTAGTTATGAATTAATATTTACTACTACTTGTTACATGCTCCACCATATATGAAAAAGGAGGCCTTTCTCATTAACCAATGGGTTAAAAATGAGCTAAAGATACCTTTAGCTTCTATTTTTTAAGTTTATATTTTATATTTAAAGTAGGCATAAATATTACTATAAGAATAATTTTTAATATAGGTCTCATTTGTAGGATTTAGAAAAGTCATAGATGGTCTTATCTCAACATATACTTTGTTCTATATTAATTGTCATTTAATTGACTATCACAATTTTTAATGTCGCTTTTTGATAATTTTTTTATATAATATGTTATTAACAATGACAATATTATACTTTTAGGAATGCATTTTTCATTACTAATCTAATGATATAAATTTTATTTAACAATTCATTGTATATATATTGAGAAATTTATGATCAAAATTTTTAAATTTGAATACCCGATTTCTAAAGACAATAATTAATATGTAACAGAGGGAGTAACTCTTAAAGACCAAAGAAAAACATTAATGTAATAAAGTAAAAGGAAAATTAGATTATAGTATGCTGAAATATAAAGATTGGACAACGGTAAGCCGGACTTTAGAAACATATCACAATAAGCTAAACTATTGAGCTCTCACTCAGATTTCGGTGCACCACCAAATTGTTTCGAACTAAACTATTTTAGTAAGCTGAAATATAAAGATTAGAAAACGATAAGCCAAATTTTAGAAATATATCACAATAATTGAAATATCGAATGTTTGATATTATATTTCAGTGCACCGCTACCAAATTACTTCGAACTGAACTATTAAACTAAAATTTTTAATACTAGAATAAAACATTTTTACAATAATTATCTTGTACCAAGACTAGCTAGCATCATCTTATACTTATATTTTTTTTATATTACCATGTACACACCCACTAACCCCCACTACAATTTAGTCAGAAAATAATTATTTATTAAACGGTTTTATAATATAAGATCAACCCATACAAGAATTGTTGTGATATTATTAAATTTATATACGTATTACACCCTATTATAAATTTTTGAACAACATAGAGTTTGATAATATCAATGCATGCATGATTAATATCCCCCACTTATAGAGGAATCACTAATTAAAAGAGATGGAGGCAAGATTAGCGGCACCATCAATTGGTAAAACCATGGGATTAAGAAGCCACCAAGAGTTAGTTTATAGGGAAGGAAACCTAACCCTAATCCTAATCTATGATTAAACAAATGTTAATTAGCTAGTACTTAATTAGGATAATTTTAGTACTACCATAAATAAATAAATCTCTTCTTGGAGCCCTTGATAGTGGACTTGAAGTTTGTGAACACAAAAGCTTAAGAAGAACCTTGAACTTTGTGAAATTTATGGTAGGAAATTTAGGGTGGATGTTAAAGTTAGATGATCACCATTCATCATCACCCACATCCATGCCATTGCCCAAAAAAAAAAAAAAAAAACCTCCCTTCTTAATTCATATTATGGATATTTGTAGTCAAGTTTTATCAACTTAGGCTATTAATTATTCAACTTATACAATAGTTTAAAATATAAAATTAAACATGGTTACCAAGATTGTTAGAATCATGATCATAACTATAATGGTTATTAGATTTGTTGCTACAAATACTTTATATGAATTTGGTGAAGTGATTTTTACAAATTTATTGTGTTAGACATTGAAGATTGAAGGAGTGAATTTGAGAAAGTGAAAAGTTAATAGTAATAAATATTAAAGAATAAAAAGAGAATTTGTCTATTACTATGAACGATAATGTGCACGCAGTCAATCTTAAAAAACTTCAGGTGTTAATTTTTTTCATTTATGTAATGATCTATAATTTATTATTTGTAACTATGTACTATGAAACTATCATGAGATAATTTAAATTCATAGTGAACAATAATTTCATAAAAGACATTATTATTAAGTTTGGAAAATAGATAATAAAATTTAATATTCAAGTATTGAAAACTATGAAAAGTCAAGAGTAATAAATATTGAAAAATGGAGGTCTTAGTAGAGTAGAAAAGTGAATTGAAATTTGGATATAATTAAGGAATACTAATTAGGGGTGTACTTGTGTTTCACATGCTTCTTTTCATAATAAGTTCAGATAAATAAGATTTTAAAAAAAAACCTTTTGAAAAAAAATTTACTGAAAAACTCTTACAAATAATTTTAGAATAATTTTTGATGTTTCGAAAAAACACGTTTAAAATAAGTGCAATTAATTTAAAATGAGTTCAATTATGTTAATAATTTAAATAATAATATAAATTCAAGACACGTATCATTATCTTTGTGAATATCGACCTCCTAGCCCTTTTCCTTCTCCTTTTTCTTTTATTCTTTTATTCTTTTTTTTTATTGTATTTTATTTATGATGTATACCATTTTGTCCCATAGGACCACGGGGATCAGGCCATTTACCCACAACCACAAGTGGTTGCTATCACCTCTTGATTGCTAAAATAATCAATATATTGCTCTTCCAGTTTTTTGGGACCTAACATTTAAATCTATGCAAAATAACAAAATGAAAATCACCATATATACCAACATTAATTGTCCACAAATAAAATCACCATCAAACAGAATGTCAGAGCTTCGCAAATACGTAATCGAGTCGCATTACTTTGTTCCCAATGTTGACAAGAAAATCTATAATTCTATTAACACCACTCGAGTCAATTCTTTAATAAAAGGCGAAAGAATAGTTCACTCTATACTCACGACATAAACATATTTTTCATCAAAGGAAACTAATTAATAGCTAACTAAACAGTCAAATTTAGTTGTGTTATTAAGACTAGTTGCTACTTGCTACTATTAAAGTTCCTTTCATGTAGGAGTTGACAACTATTTTTCAAGATATAAATTAGGTAAAACTCTTGAGACGTCTATTAGTGTTAGTTAAGACACGTTTAATAAGTATATAAATAAGCATAGATGAATTAGGCGATAACAAAAAATGAATTTGTTTTCTATGGAGGCTACGCCACCGTCCGCCGAATAATAAGAGATTTTTTTGAACTTGCTGAATTGTGATGTTTAGTATGCATTTAATACATGAATTCCAGGATTTTATCAGTCTTCCTGAACCAAAGGGTACCGTGTAGAACATGATTTTTTCATGTACCATGTTTAATTAAAAGTCAATGTTTATATCTATGAATAATTGACCGAATTTTATACAATTTTGACGAATAAATCACATACCATATTTTATACTTTTAATTCTCACACCGTATTGAGACTTGCAAGTTGAGAGGTCTATCTAAAAATCCTTGTTCTTACATTTTCTTTAAAAAAAAGTATTGGTTTAATTTGATAATAACATGGCTTGTGGAATATGACAAAGTACAAAACAATAATACTATTACTTTCTTCTCATTTTATTTGTCCATCATTAAATTTTTCACTATTTTCAATATTTTTCTTTGATCATAAATGATTCTCACATATACTTTACTAAAAGATACAAAATTATATTTCTATAATAATAATTTTCATCACCAATCTAATGATGAGGTAGCTTACATGATAGATAGTTATATATAATGAGACTTTAATGGACAAAATTTTTTGAAATTGACTCACATGAAAACCTAAGTGAAAGATAAATCGGGAAGAATGGAGTATGTAATTTAGGGTCCTGTTCTTTTATGCGGTATTCTACGGTATGGCGCGGCATGGTGTGGTGAAATTGTGGCGGGTTGTGGTGTAATTGTGGCGGGTTATTGGTATGTTGTGGTGGGTTTTTTGTATATATATATATATATATATATATATATATATATTGTATTGGTAATTGTGAAAAAGTAATTTGTGGTGGGTTGTGGTGAATTGTGGTAGAATAGTATTTTGTGGTGGGTTGTGGCAAACTGCGGTAGGTTGTGGCGCCGAAGTTTGCCAACCGCAGAAAAGAACAGGGCCTTAATTGGGAACAATATTTTTGGGACAAAGGAAGTATGAGTTTTGAGCCTATTCAATATTTTTTAACTTCTAGTTTTCTAATTGTTCCCAATGTGTATGTTAAAGTGGACAATCACTTAAAAATATGTTATGATTAAATATGAATCATATTTACTCCCTCCATTTTCTTTTAGGCCATGTTCTTTTATGCAGTATTTTGCGGAATGGTGTGGTGAGGTGTGATGGAATTGTGACGGGTATGGTGGAATTGTGGTGGGTTATTGGTATGTGGGGTAAGTGAGGAGAGATGATGTAAAAAATAGAGGAGAAAAGTGAGGAGAGAGAAAAGTAATGATTTGCGGTCAAATGTGGCGGGTTGTGTCAAACTGCGGTAGGTTGTGGCACCGCAGTTTGCCAACCGCAGAAAAGAACAGGGCCTTGAGTGACTCTTGGGAGAGTAGCGGGAAAATCAATATTGCATAGGATAATTACTTAAATACTTTTAATTAAATTTTTGTTTAGTATTTATTCAATGAATATTTTGGATAAAATAAGAAAAATTATAGTTAATATGTTGTTATAAATAGACAAAATGAAATCGAAATTAGTTAAAAAAAAATCAGACTAAAGAGATCGAATGGAGATGGTACTAATCTTCATGTCAGTGTAATACAAACCTAAAACGGCATTCCAATTTGGGCCCACTATCTGAAATTCATCTTGGTTTTATATTGAGTACCCAATGGGCCAATGTTGTAATTTCTTGAAGGCTTTCTTCATTAAGTGGGCTGACAAAATGTCAAGACCCATTGGATTTCATAGTAACCTCACTCACAGTTTCGTCCCAGTTAATTTAAAAAATATGGTCCAGAAAGATAAAGTCAGTCCACTGGCTAAAATGTGTTGTACAAAATAGTTTGGATTTTAAATAGTTTGGATTTTAGATTTTTTGATTCATTGAGTCCTAAACAGTTTGGATTTTAAATAGATCTAGTGGATCTCTTTTAGATTTACATTTGGCCCATTATCTTGTAAGCTATAGCTAGCAAGCAATGCTCTGTTTATTTTCTTTTCATGTTACATATAGTATCCTAGGAAAAACTTTCCTGGGAAAAATATTCCCGGGAAAAACATACCCGGGAAACACTTTCTCAAGGACCCCTTAAAGAAATGTTTACTGAGCTTAAGAGTGAAATAAATGGGTCTCACACTAAAATTTTATCATCTATTTGTCACAACCAAACGGGGGAAAGTTTGTCCACTTAGAAAAGTTCATTAACTTTCTCGGAAAAGTCTGGGAACCAAATGCACCATCAATGTAAACTCATTTAATCCATTCGTTTTAACATATCAACACAATGTCACACCCTAGTAAAACTTATATTTAGGTCCATTGCATGAAGAGATCAGTGAGTTGCTCAGCAGAAGAGACGTAATAGGCCTATTGTTTTTTCTTTTTAAAAGAACCCTTCTTGAACCTTGTCTTTCGTGTAATATAGTCAATGTTAAGATGTTTGGTGCGCTCATCGAAAACAAGGTTGGAAGCAATGTGCATAGTAGCTTTGTTATCAAAGACGATGAAGTTTGCACACTTGACCAGTAAGAGCCTGGGTGTAACTCGCAGGAGGTGTCATATAGACATCCTCATCAATAAAGCCATGAAGAAATGCATTATTGATGTCATGTTGATGTAGGGGCCAATCATGAGAAGTAGCAAATACCACACACACAATGGTGAGTTTAGCAACATGAGAAAATGTGTGTTTGTAGTCTTTGATTTTTACTTGCTCAAAACCTCGTATAACAAGGTGGGCCTTATGGCTTTAAGTTGATCAATCTAGCGTATATTTGATCTTATAGACCCATTTGTTGGACGAAGCCTTTTTCCCTAGAGGAATTCTAGTGAGAGTTCAAGTATGGTTGGATTCAAGAGCTTGAAGTTCTTGGTAGGTAGGAAGAATAGGAGGACTACAAGAACATGTAAATTGTGATAAATGTGAGAGCTTAGTTGTTAAAGGGAAAATATTTCAGAGAAAAATACATCCCTATGAAAAAATTTCTTTCTTGCAAGATCATAGAGCTTATTATGCGTTAAAACCATAGTTGTAGCCAAGTAAAATGGATTTAATTTCCTTATAATCAAACTTGTCTTTTGCTTGCAAATTAATAACAAAGCAAAGACTACCTATAGTGTATAAACAAAAAATTACTCGGAGGTACCTCAATATTTGTGGAAACTATTTTTCAGTACCCCAACTTTTCAAAACTCACTTTGAGGTACCCTTAACTTTTGGATTAGTAATTATTTGGTGCTTTTCCGACCATTAATTTTATTAAGTGACCGAAATACCCTTATTCTTCTTCTTCAAGGGTATTTCATCAAAAATGGAAGAACAATACCCAAAAATTAAGGATACCCCAAAATGTGTTTGAAAAGTTGGGGTACCTGGAAATATTTCACCAAAAATTAGGGTACCTATCAGTAATTTTTTGGTGCATAAATCATCATATGCAGGAGCTTTGTTAAACAACTTTTCATAAAGAGAAATTCAGTTAAGGTTTTTCATATGCAAAAGATTGATGATACGTGTGGTCGCAAAAATGCATTCACCCTAGAAACACTTAGACAAATCAGCCTAAAATTAGAGTGCCATAGTAGCTTCTAAAAGGTCTTGACGTTTCCTTTCGGCTACACCAATTTGTTGAGTCCCAACCACATATTGTTGGTAGAAAATGCCTTTAGAATAAGAAAAAAAAGTCAAAACAAGTTGAGTTAACAAACTCAATACCATTGTCACTGTTGAATTAGCTGAATTTTAGTGTGAAATTGAATTTCCACCATGTTGTAAAAGTGATCCAGTGGCATTTTGAACTTGAGTCTTGTTGGTAAAAGTTGAGTTCAGGTGTTCTGAGTGAAATCATCAACAATAGTCAGAAAAATAGTGATCTCTTGAGATATTGGGAATTTTAAAGGCTCCTAAAAGTCTATATGAACGAGTTGAAAAGCATGGTTGGTGTAAACAACACTTTTCAAAGTACTTACAAATGTAAGAAACAAGAGCTTTTGCAGAATAGGTGTTCCCAGCAGATATGTATAAGGATTTTTCTTGTATAAGCCATCAATATTTGGGGCAATTGTTAATATTCTTTTACTTGAAAAGGTTCTAAATGATACATTTTTAAGGATAAAAGATAGCAAAGATCTTGTTGACAGTTAAAAGCTTTGAAACCTATTGTAAATTGAACTTGAAATCTAGCACATAAAGACCAATACAAAGAATAATAGAATCATATAGACGAAATTGACCATATTTGGTGTCAAGTCTTAAAATTCCATTTGGAATAATGATGTTGATAGGCTTAGAAAGAGCCTTAAGGTTTTAAAAGGAGTGAGTCCATGAGTCACATGGTCTGATGCACCTATGTGAATAATCCAAGAACCATCACAACCGTTACTAATTAACAAGGTAACAAGTATTACAATGAAGGTTAATACTTGCAAAATTAGTGTGTTTACTTTCAACAATACTCTTTATTTGAGCTTACATATAGCCTATATATATGTTGCACTCCTTATGGTGCTCTATCGTCTGCTCTCTTCCCTCTCTCTCCCTCGAGACTCCATGTCTCCCTCTGTAACTAGCTATATCCGGGTTGTCTACTCTCTTCGTCTTTGAACTATTTCTCTCGACTAAATACTTGTCAGAACTCAGATGGGTGATGATAAGTATCTTGCCCCAAGACACTGCTTAAATTTCTTCTATCTTATAAAATCAATATTTATTATCATTTTTAACCTCAATTATTTTTGAAAGATACTATTAATTATCAATTATAAGAAGCTTGGAATATGTTGGCTACGCCAACAATTAAAATTGACACCCTAACAGATGAATCCCATCTGTTGGGCATATTTTGGATGCATTTTCATAAATTTTTAAAAATATTGATAAAAATGTGATTTTATAACATTTATATATATTATTATAGTTGTAGAAGTCAATTATGTCATTTTTTACAATTTAATTTACAAATATATAGATTTTGTAGCATCACAAGACATTTATCATTTCAAACTCAGATATCTTAAGGGAGATAAGTATTTAGTTTGACTTGTCAAGCACTTCAATTAATTATTAAAAAATGTTATCCTGATCCATTGATCATCATCAATAATCAAACAGAGATATAAATGAAGGAGAAAAAAGAATCATCAATAATCAAACAGAGATATAAATGAAGGAGAAAAAAGAAATAATGCCAAGGACAATAAATCAAAGAATTGTGGCTTTATATATAAAAATGGTGGAGTTATTCTTATTATCATTAATGCATGGAAAAGCAACTACATTATCCATTTCCCTGTGGGATAAAAAAAAATAAAAATGAAAAAATTCATAGCTTTTCCCATTAATTTTGTGGACTCACATTCATCTTATCTCCACCAAATATATTCCCTCAACATAATATATAATATATAGATATATAGTATGTATATATTGCTCTTGTGTTCATGGTAGCAGCTCATTTCACCATCTCAGCTTAGAAGGGAAGTACTGCAAAAAAAAAAAAAAACATAAATTGGTTTCAATAAATGGCATATAATAATTAAATTAACTTGCAATATGATTAAGATTTGAATTAATTTAAATATATATACCTTGTTAATGAGGGAGAGATAATATGGCTTCACTTTTTCAACATCAACTCTGACCTTGCTCTTGCTGTACAGATCATATTTGCTGAAAAAAGGGTTAAAAAATAATTAGAAACTTAATCAATAATTAAAATATAATTATAAAATTCAGAATAAATTTATTAGAGATTATTTACTTGAAAACTTTGAGCCATTTTAAGCTCTCCCTGTCTTCATCATTTAGTAAGTGCATGTAAGCCCCTGATTTGTGCAGGGCTGCAAGATCATCATCAACAAAAACAATATATTAGTAATTTAAAACTAATTAAAAATATTATAAAGACTAAATGTAAATTATTATATTATATTGTAAAGAATACTTACGATAAAAAGAATGAAATCGAACTATGAACAAAGCAGCTGGTGGAAGAGTTGTGCCATTTTCTTTAGCTACCTGTATTATTTTAATAAAATTATCACATTATAATTAATAACAAACATAAAGAAAAATATGTATACGTAATTTTTTTGTTTCAATGTTTGGTAAAAAAAAAAAAAAAAAAACTTACCAAATACATGTAATCATCATGTCCCCAAGAAATAAGAACATTTTCAAGGCCACACCCTTCAGAATAAATTCCATACTTGGTGTTGTAAGCTGGATTGTGGTGGTCTGGGTTGCCCTCAAAATACTGATAAAAAAGGTTAATAAAAATGTATTAGATCAAATTTTATTTATTATATATAATATAATATAATGTAATGTAATATAATATAATATAAGATTGATTCATGAAATGATACCTTGTGGTGCACAATAGATTCATCAAAAGCACATCCAACAGGGAAAGTGTCCCCTACAACAGCCCATTGTGGAAGCTCACCAAATGTGGGGTGAACCAAAACCTTTCCAAGATCTGAAAAAAATCCATTCATACCATACAAATTAGAATATATTTATATTCCTCATTGGTCACAATCATAACTCCGCCGCAAATCATTCCTAATTAGACAACTCAATAAACCACAACACGCTAAAAGTAGCGCGTTCAATCTAAACCCTGGATCCTCATACGCGCTCCCTCATTTACATGTTCAATCTAAATTGTATTATCAAGTTTTTCTTGGAGGGTCATTTTATTGTTCGGGTTGTCTGGCCCTAAACTTTGTAGCTGTTTCATACTTATTTTCGGTCTACATGGCTAAGAATAATCGAAAAATAATCTACTGATGTCGTATTTTGACATTATTGATTTGAGAATAGATACATACCGTGAATGAGGGCGGTAAGATGTAACCAGTCTTCATTAGGGTAATCCTTCCTAATAGCTTCAGCAGTTTGAAGCAAATGCTCAATTTGAGGCTCATCCAAATCAGGATCACTCTCATCCACAACAGTGCTGAGAAGCTCACAACACTCCCAAATGCTCATTTCAGCCTTGTCCAACTTGCTATATTCTGCCCTCATTTTTTTCACCTTTTATTTACACATTACACAGTACTCTTGTCAGTATATTCATTCAAATAAAATAAGTACATACATCTTCATATAACCCGCACTTTAAATTTAAAAAAATGACTCAATCAAAGTCTTACAAAGTCGACGGTTTGATTGATGTGGTTCTGGCGGTAGAATTCTGCAACGGTCTTCTGCCTTTCAGTTTCCGCCTCATAATTTCTGTAAGCACAAATTATCAATTATTGTTACAAATGAACCTAATAATTGTTATTACCTTACGATAAAATTATGGTGAGATTCTTCATATTATTCAAAGCCATAAAATAAGAATATGAAAATGGTAAGTTTAATTTTACCTAAAAGTGTTACCAAAAGCATTGGTTTCAGGAGCATCAAATCCTTCAGTTGAAACCAATTCCTTTGGTTCAGGGATTGTAAATCCAGCATCCAATATTAACTCATTTGTCTCCAAAGAGTCATTATTCTTCTTCAATTCCTCCACACCTTGGTTTTCTATATATATATATTTGCAAATCAAAAAATACCAAAAACAAATTTAGAAACAAGATCATATTAAATAAATACTGTAAATTACATCCAATCAAATCAAATAAAAACTAAGAATACTTATTCTAAGGCCCCATTCTTTTGTGCGCTACACTCAAACGCAACGCAAAATCAATAAAACCTAACGCACGACAAACGCAAGAGAACGCAACTTATCACAATCAACTATTCACCTCTACTCACCTTTTTATTAATTTCTACCGCAACCCAACGCAACCCAAACACAACTTACACGCAAAAGAACAGGGCCTAAAAAGATAATGTAAAATTAAAATATTATATTGTTTATAATTTTTTTAAAATTTTAATAGTCATCTAGTAGTAGTAGATCATGGAGTTTTGATATTTTCAAAACTGACGGCTGCCAGCGTTTTAGATATCGTTACATCAATGACGTTACAGGGTTTTAATATTTTTGCCTTATGATATTTCTACCCTTTTTTTTTTTTGAAAACTAAAAAAGGTAGGAAAAACTTGTAGATAAAGTTAATCTCTGCCCATCCAAATCAAGATATTTCTCAAGCCAAAAAAACCCAATCTATACTTTTGTATTTTTAAATCCATCACTATTGTAAACATCTATTTTCAATACCATACCCAATTTGATAATTTTTCTTTTTCAAAAAATAACAAAACAAAAGTAGCGAAAACATCCATAAAGTTAATCTTCTACCATCCAAATCAAGTTTTCTCTCAGCCCAAAACACCAAATCTTCAAATATGATATTTAAAAGCAATGTAGTTTTTTCTTCTCTTTTTTAAGGTAAAAACTAATGTATATAGATCGAGAAACCCTAACAATCTGCCCCCACCATTCATCACTAATCATCACATTCGAATTTCGATAAGATTTTAAGGAAATAATATCGCGAACAATAATCACATTGAAAAACATAAAATCCAATCAAACCAAACCAAACAAAACCGAAACGAAATCAAAAAACGTACCGTGAAGAACAGGCTCGGGGACAATGACGGTCATGATTGGCAACAAAGATCGAACACAAGAACCGAATATTATTATTATCCTATAAAATCGAACAAAATAAACAAACGCAAAAAACTCTATAATATAATATGTAATATGATATAAGAAAGTTAGACCTGGCAATCGGATGGATCGGATCGGATTCGGATCGGATTAACTCGGATTCGGATTTTTCGGATCAGCCGTACTCTGGTTCGGATTCGGATTCGGATCGGATGGGGTTCGGGTTCGGATTGACTCGGATGTGTTTTGTCGGGTTCGGATCGGATTCGGACCGGGTTTAATCGGATCGTAATGTTCGGGTGGGATTCGGGTTCGGATTGACTCGGACGGGTTTTTGTCGGGTTCGGATTGACTCGGATGGGTTGTGTCGGGTTCGGATCGGAATATGACCGGTTTTGATTGGATCAGGATCCTTCGGGTTATAGTTGGATCGGGTGGGGTTCGGGTTCGAATTCACTCGGATGGGTTTTTGTCGAGTTTGGATTGGATTAGGACTGGGTTTGATCAGATCGAGATCTTCGGGTTGTTTTTGGATCGGACCAAATTCGGATCTAAGTTTATAATATTGGGTAAACAATCTAAACATGTCATATACACCGAAGTAATGAAATTAGTCTATAATTTTATGCCAATTACACAGACCTTGTTTGAAAAATTTGTAGTTTAGATATATAGTGGTTGTGGATTGGCGGATGGTTTCGAATAAACGTCTACTAAGCTCTAAATTCATAATTTTAAAAATCAAAATATATAATTTATAAATTAAAGGTAATCATCTCAAAATTTACAAAAATCCAACTTAAAAGTAAAGTTGAATTATATAATTTATAAATTATAATGGTACCAGACATTTTTTATTGTGATTGGTCGAATTATAATCGAGTCGGCTTAGTTTGGTTCTATTTCGGGTCGAATGTGCGTCGAGCAGGGTGAAACTCCATTCGAACAATTTTCAAATTCGGGTTAAATCAAATTTGACTCGGGTCGGATGCAGCTTGAATAAGATAAAATTTGCCTGTGCAATTTTCGATTCGGTTAAATCGGATTTGGCTTGGCTCGGCCGATAAAATTCGTGTCCGCAAATTCGGATTCGTTAACTCGGATTTGGCAATGCTCGAGCCCGTTCAGATCGGATCAAATTATTTCGGATGTGGCTCGTGTCGTAAAAATCGATTCGCAATTTCGATTCGGTTATCTCGGATTTGGCAATGCTCGTGTTGTGTTCGGATCGGCTCGGATTATTTCGGATCTCTTTCTTATTCGGTAAAATTCGGGTTGAGATTCGGATCGGATTCGAGGTCGGATTATCTCCGGGTTCGGATCAAGACCGGATCATCCATTTCGGTGTCGGATCGGATTCGGATTCGGATTTTTCGGATCGGATTTCGGATCTCGGATCAGCTTTGCCAGGTCTAAAGAAAGTTGTGAATGTTGATGGGAATTGGTTTTTTGCAAGGGGGGTATATATAGTGAGACAGGAGGAGTCCTGGCCGAGAAAAGGGGGGCAAAGTGGGAGTCCTTAGTTGGAAATATTGGGAGTGGATAAAGTCCTGAATTGGAATTTTGGAAAAAGATAAAGTACGGAGGAGTCCTTGGTTACAAATAATTATGTGTCCTTGGGAATAAATATTTCCAAGTATCTTGGTGGAGATTCATTGGATGGATAGATTTTGTTATGAGATAAATTTGAAGGCCTTCTCATCAAGTTGTCATCACCAACACATCATCTTTGACCCACGTCCTTAACAAGCGCGTTAGGGTGTGTGTGTCGGTTTACAACCTGGGTTGGAGTGGATGTAAACTATTCTAAAGAGTCAAAAATTCAACCAATTTGTGCCTATATTAAATAAAACATGATGATTTAGGTTATATTCTCTGGTCAAGGGAGCGTTTGATAGGAACCCCATAAAAAATTTTCTCAATGAAATTCTTTTATAGAAAGTTTTTCATGGGAAAAATTTCCCTTAGCCCCCCTAAAAGGAAATTTTCCTTAGGAAAATGGAGAAAATGGTGGAGTTATCGTGAAAATTTTCTCGAAGTCAACCTGCATCCAAAATAGGGAAAATAAGTCAATCTGGGAAAATTGATCATTTCCCCGTGGTTATTGACCAACCAAACCCACCTAAGTTAGATATAACTCTTTCAATTTATCCCGATTTATCCTAACTTATCTAAACTTAACATAATTCCCCAAAAAGCATCCGCTCTACCCCTTTGTTTGTATTAAGGTCATGAGAGGGGAGGGGAGGGGAGGAGAGGGGAAGAGAAGGGAAATGTATTAATTAACCACATTTCATCTTGTTTGGCAAAAATAATAGGAGGGGAGGGGAGGGGAACCATTCTCTTCCATTAACCTCCTTTTCATTAACCCCTAATATGAGCGTTAATGGAGGGGAGGGGAGGGGAGGGGAGGGGAGGGGAACTCATTATGTTTTTAAAAAAAATAACTTTATTAATATAATAACTACTTTATTTTTCTCCCTCCCCCTCCTTCCGCCCTTTTCTAATCCAAACACAACAATTAACACCTCTTACCTTTCATTCCCCTCCACTTATAATCCAAACAAGATAAAAATAAGGGGAAATTGGATTCTAATAATACGAACTTTTGGCCATATAAGATTTAATAATACGAACTTTCGATTATGTTCTGAATAATATGAACTTTGACCCTCGCATTCTTCAAAGAATATGCCACCGAAGTTAAGCACTGCTCGACTCACAAGAAATGACATAGCGGTGGCGGCATGTGCTCCTTGATGTTTGACTCTGCCAGCTCAGCGTTTGACTTAAAAAAAATTGCCTCGTCACCCATTGACTCAATTTCTCTCTCTCTCTCTCTCTTCCCCTCCTCTTCTTCGATCCACCAGACAGCCATGACCATGGCCATGGCTTCTCCTCCTCTTCTCTCCATATCAAACCCAGAATCATACCAAACCTAGAATCACAAATTCAATTACAAATTCAAGCACCCCCAATTCGTTGTTTTTTGATCAAATCTTAACACCCTTTGCTCACTTTTATCGAACCAATTCATATTCAGATGGGTTGCACTACGAAGGATAAGAATGCATCTACTAGTAAAAAAGCACAATCAGCGAAACCCATCAACACAATCGATGTTGATCATCATCAGAAATCGAAAATCAATGATAAAGCAGTGACTTTGGCGAAATCCATGCTCAAATTCGGGCATAAACCCTGGACTTGCAAAATGGGTTGTTCCGATTCTGTACAGAAGAGCCAAAACCCTAATTGCTCGCCTCCTAATAAACCCCAGAACCCTAGTTTCGACGATTGTTGTGGGTGGGGGTATTGTACTGAGTATCAATTGGAGGAGATTTTGTTGAAGAATTTGGAATTTTTGTACAGTGAGGCTGTTTCTATCTAAGTTGGTTGCTTTGGGTTATGACGAGGAGGTTGAATGATGAAGCCACCTCGGAGAAGGAGAGCGAGGAGAGGGCAAAGAGGGGGTGATGAAGATCGAAGATTGAATGATGAAGACAACGAGGCAGAAACCAACAACCAAGCAAAATTCTAACCTGATTTGTTTCAAGTCCTCTCAATTTCTTCATCAACACTGAATTCTGAATCAATTCTAACCTAATCTTCACGAAATTCGGTTTGATTTTGATTCGAGGCAAGAAACAAAGATCAGGAACTGGATCGTTTTCGCCTTTCATGATCTGAATCCGCCATTTTTACTCCAAAATGAGAGCTCAAACGCAACAAAGCGAGCACCGACATTCTATCTTCATCTTGTTTGCTTGGTGGAGAAGGCGGTGATGAAGCTGGTGTGCTCGAAGGGGTCTTCGGGGTCCGACGACGGAGATGAAGGCGCGAGTGACGAAAGCAGTGAGAGTGAGAAGGCTGAGCCTGAGAGAAGGCAGCCGGCAAGTAGGTCGGGGGGCGTGAGAAGAAGAAGGTGGGTTAAAAAAATAAAAGGGAAAAAAAATAAAAGGGTGAGTTGACATTTTTTTAAGTCAACTGATGACATGGCAAGGTCAAAATATAAAGACAATATACCTCCGCCGCCAGCTAGGATCGCCATCGAGTTAAGATTATCTTAACTCGGTGACGTGTTATTGGGGGCAACAGGGGGTCAAAGTTCATATTATTCAGAACCTAATCGAAAGTTCGTGTTATTAAGTCTTATATGGCCAAAAGTTCGTATTATTAGAATCCAATTTCCCTAAAAATAAGTCTCCTCCCTTTCCCTCCCTCCCATTCCTTCCCCTCTAATACCCTCCCCTCCCCATCTAATAACCAAACAGACTGTAAAAATACAATTCTCCAAAAAAGCATCATAACTTATCCTAACTTATCTCAACCTATCCTAATTTATCCTAACTTATCAATCCAAATCTGAAAATAACCTAGCTAAAGAACATGGTCTTATTACGTCATTTCAAAATTGAATAAATTTTAGTGGTATAAACTATAAATTATTGTAAGATTATTTTTTTGAAAAATTTTTGGATTTTTGGATGTTAATATACCGAAAGGATTTTGATGTTGGCTTACTCAATGGTGATTCTACGTGGCAGGCAGACCACGTAGGATTGTCACTCGAGTCAGTCACCGCCGGAATTGTTCTAGGTGCATTATTGTCCAACATCCTTCAAAGTACAGTGTATTATTGTCCAATGTCAAAGTTCAGTGTATTATAATCCAATACTCTAAAATTTTAGTATATTAACGTCCAAAAACCAAAAAGTTTATGATATAAAATTTAATTGTTACATTCATACTGAAATTAGATAGTTGAAATGAACTTTTTTTATTATTAAAGTTAGATTATAATGGAATAGT
The DNA here is from genome assembly GCA_029582165.1 of Portulaca oleracea. Taxonomy (NCBI): domain Eukaryota; kingdom Viridiplantae; phylum Streptophyta; class Magnoliopsida; order Caryophyllales; family Portulacaceae; genus Portulaca; species Portulaca oleracea. Next base: position 58,187,944 of record CM055869.1, read on the forward strand.
ATAATGAAGCAAAATAGTATTAAGAATAATAATTAGGAATATATAAGTTGTTTTTTTTTCTTTTTTCATGTATATTCTGTTTTCTTGTTTTTCCTTTTCTTTCGTTTAGTTTGTTAGGGTTTAGGCTTATATATAGGGCTTGTTTTCTTTTTCTAGAACTCAACTGAGGATGTACTCTTCTTCTTCCTCAATCAATTCACTGTTTTCTTTCTTCCACATTCTCAGTTCATCTTTGTTTTCCTAATTCAACCTAAATCAAGTTGAATCTTCACATGGTATCAGAGCGTCGGTAATTGAAGGAGTCTTCTTCTTCCGCCTTCCGCTGCAATCTGATTCCCCTTCTTTCACCTCTCTTTTCCTTACCTCGCCATGTCTGACAAGAAAACCCTAATTGTGATCGATCCATGCGATCCCCTTTTTATTCATCCGTCCGACCAGCCAGGCATACCTCTGGTGTCCGATTTGTTTACCGGAGATGATTTCGATAGCTGGAAAAGGTCGACAACCATTGCCCTCACTGCGAAACACAAGGTCGCATTTCCGACGCCTGCCACCTGCGACCCCGACGCACCCCCTCCGACCAACGCACGCCGCCACCGTCGCCGGAAACAGTCCCCCTGCAACCTTGCGTAAACCCTAACCCTAACCCTAACAATAATCTGTTTTAGTTCTTTATTTTCCTTTTCTTTTTCCTTTTTCTTTTCTGTTTTCTTTATTTTATTTTATTTTATTTCCAAAAATTAATATTCTGTTTATAATTTCTGTAATTTTTGTAATTAGGGAAAATTATTTGTAATTGTAATTCTTGTTGTAATTAGATGTAATTTATTAATTGCTATGTGTAAATTATTATTTGTTATGTGTAATTTGTTTACTTGATATGTGTAATTTTATGTAATAAATTGTAATTAGATTAGGTTGTAATAGTTGATTATTAGGTTTAAAAGTAGTTCTTTAATGTTCTTTATTTTCTTTACATGAATCGTTAGACCACAATATTATTGTATGTACGAATTTGAAAATTTATTTACCTAGGTAAATTCTTGAATTTTTAGTAATAAAAATCGTTATGTTCTTTATTGTTCTTTAAAAGTAAATCTTGTTAAGTTTGTTAAATAAATTAGTTAACCTACTAGAAGTTGAAATCTTGTTAATAAAATCTTGAATTCTTGAAAATTAATTAGGTCTCTTGTTTCATTAAGTTAAATATTGTATGTTCTTTTAATTTTTAGGACTCTTTCATGTTAGGGTTTAGATAACATTATTATTGTATGCACGAATCTTTAAAGTATAATTATCTAGATTAATTCTTGAATCGTTAGTTAAATATTCATATGTTCCTTAAATTCTCTTAGGGTTCATTCATATTAATTTCATGTGTAAATCTTGATTAAATGAGTGAGTTGGTTAAATTACTAAAAAGGAATTCGATTCTTGTTATTAATTCTTGATTCTTGATTGTTATAACTTATTTGTAAATAATCCATGTTTTTAATCTTTAAAATCTTGGTCAAGTAATTTATGTTTTAAGTAATTTTCATTTCTTTTATGACCTTAGATTTTATTAAAGTTATTAAAGGGTCTTTTATGTTTTCTAAATTAAGTTTACTTCTACAAGTTTAATTGTTGGACCTAAGTTAGGTTGGGCTTTATATCTTAGACCCTAGTTACTGTTTTGAGCCCAAATTAGGACCCCGGGATCGAATGGTGGAAGTTAGAACCGAAAGTGTTAATTAATTGATAACCGTTAACGGGACAGTTTTGTTAGTGTCTAAAGATCGGGTTGCCACGGTTAGTGTAGTCGTCTTTTGACCAAACCCTTTGGACTGGAGGTTCCCTTAGATGTTAGGAACCATAGGAATTTTACGGATTGAACGTTTGACTTGTATAGCCCGAGTTATAACCGTTTTACTAGAACCTGTCAGAACTGGACCAACGGAAAAGACGGGTGTTTTTAGAGTCCTTTGGGACTGAGTTGGGCTTAGTCATCAACATAGAAGTTTTAGTAGACATCCCGAGGTTTCCGAAAAGTCTAGAACCAGACCCATAGGATATCGGGAAGTCGAGTTGTGACCCGTTTTATGTGAATGTTATAATCTGTCCTCTGTTTGCGTTTATTTATAAAGAATTGTTGAGTGAAATTAATGTGTGATCCTATTATGTGTTATCTTAGAGATGTTAAGTGTAATTTCATAAATGATAGGAACCTAAGTGTTCCTAGGGGATGGGTTAGGTAGTTGATAGTTAATACTAACCTCGTTAGAACGCGTTTTGATTAGATAATTATTTTTATTCTAGGCCCGAGTTAGTGCGAGACGTTAGTGAGCTCAAGTGTGTTCTTTTTTGCTGTGCTGTGAAGTATATCAGGTAATTGTCTATGCTCTAATCCCCACCGGGATGCTCTTTAAATGTGTTTTGATGTTTTATAATCTTTTTGAGAATTGCATCCCGAAAGGGGACTTTTGTGGAAATACGACCATCTGTTTTGATAATCTTCTTTTTGTTTCGATTGTGATCTTGGTTTATTTGAGTTGAGAAATTGGATGGTCTTTTATTCAAAGTTTGTTAATGGTTTTGATAACTTGGGATGGTTTGACTTGAGAGTCGTGAGTTGAGTTTGAATATTGTTAATTAATTCAAGTGGAAACGTTAAGCGGGTTTCGGGGGATAACTCGCAGTGTGTAACAACCTGCAGGGTTATGGACCAGGAGATCAGGGCTTCCTTCCCTGATATAGGATAGTATATTGATGCCTTTGGTAGGCGATGTTCTTGATGCCTTTGGTAGGCGATGTTCCTGATGCCTTTGGTAGGCGATGTTTATGCCTTTGGTAGGCGATGTTCTTGATGCCTTTGGTAGGCGATGTTATTTATGCCTTTGGTAGGCGATGTTCTTGATGCCTTTGGTAGGCGATATTACTTTAAGGGATTTGGTATCCCGCCCGCAAATTAAAATATGGATTGGATGGGTTGAGGAAAACAGTTAAGGGTTAAAGGTTTGTAAAACGTTTGATTCGATCCCTCTCCCCAAAATGAATTGAAATGAACTTAAACTGTTTTAAACGTTAGGGGTAGACATTATTGAGATTTCCTCCTCATTTTCTGAAATGTTTTGATTTCAGGTGAAGATCTAAATGCTGGGGACGGGAGTTAGAAGTGAGGACGACGAGTCTAGAAGTCCTTGAACCTTTTATATTGTTTAGTTATGAATTCTTAAAGCTTGTTTGAGTTGTTAGTAGTTACCGTTAGCAGACAGTTGTGTTTTCCTTTCTCGCCTTGTATTCCTCCGGGGATACGGCAGTGACGCCCAAACTAAATTTGAAGTCTTCCGCTAAGTTTTGTCTGTTAACGTTAGTTTGACTTTGACTTTCTATAATTGAATTTCCGGGGCGTTACAGAATGGTATCAGAGCTCTGGGTTGCGACCTAGTAGCTCCTCAGAGTCCTTTAGGTTTAGATGGACCCTAGGAAGCTAAGTTCGGAGTGATGAGCGTAGGATGGGGGAAAATGGTTCCATGCTTTCCCTAAATATTTTATTTTGATTATATCATCAGTATTTTATGTTTAATGCGTTCTAACCTTGTAGGATGGCACAACGCACACACTGTCACCAGCACCCCACGCCGTGCTTTCACCGTTACACACCCATTCCTCCTGGTGGGTATTTGGGAACCCACATGCTGAATTTTTACGATGAGATCGAACGATACACCAAGGATGTCCCGAACTCCTGCTTGCGTGACAACGAGGAAGCTCAGGCCAACGCTTTTCTACTCACCTTACGAGACGATCCCTGGTGGGGCCATACTGTACTGTCATTGCTGCCACCCCTGCTTCCGGAGGAGAGGTACCCACACCCGTGCTGTTGGTGTCAGAGGTGGAGTCGAGCATCAATTCCGGGTCTTTTCTAAGATCGCCCGGATTGGGATGCGCCGAGTAGAGAGGGTCCAGGTGAACCCAGCCCCTGCACCAGCTGAGGATCATGAGGATGACCCTGAAGAAGATCCGGAGGAGGACCCCGCCGAGGACAGCGCCCAGGATCCCGAGCCCGAGGTAACCTCTAGGGTCACGCACCGCACTGGTTGAGCCCGAGCATGATATTCCACCCGAGGAGGAGGATGAGGTGGACCGGGAAACAGGAGAAGACCCCGAGGAGGGCTCAGGGGATGAGACGAGTGATCCTGAGTGGACTCCAGTCTCAGCGAGGAAGAACCCTCGATGCAGGAGAATCATCTGAGTGGGATGGCTACTATGTGTTGAGTGTTGATGTATAGTTGTTATGTTGATATTTTTGTTAAACTGTGATATAATCTGAATATTGACTTGTGTTTCTTTTGGAAATATTGTTTTGTGACCTTGCCAAATGTGATGAGAATTCATGAAATAGACTGTTGACATAAGAAATTACTTGGTGAAATAGAACTACGTTTTCGTATTGTTTAGCACCCTATGAGAAGACCGGACCAAGTAGCTACCTTTAGTATGTTGTTGAGACTATGGATTGGAAACCCTTTAAATAGACTAAATCAACCCGTTGAATCAGGATGTCGGACGTGAACGGTACTCAACCTAACCATGGTACTCGGGAGCGTACACCACCGCGACAAACACTTCTCAAATCAGAATCGAATCAGCGCCAACGCCTGGCTCATTTAGTACCAGGGTCGAATACAGCAACTCCGGGAAACGACCTTGCTAGCATGCTAATGATTGAGATGCTCGGCAAGCACGAGGACCTACTGAGGAAAGTAGTGGATTGACAAGGAGGAGGGAGGGAAGATGACCCCTCCGCTCTTCTCCAAAGGTTCAACAGCTTCAACCCGCCCACTTACACAGGGGTAGCTGACCCCAAAGTCTTTGAAGATTGGGTTAGAGAAATTGAGAAGATTTTCGACACCACACACTGTCCTGAGGAGTTAAGGGTGGACTTTGCTGCTTACCACCTGAAGGAAGAGGCCGATTTGTGGTGGGCCAGTGTGAAGGAAATAAGGACTGAACCGGGTTTCGACTGGAACCGCTTCAAGATTGTGCTAAAGGATCGATTTTACCCAATTTCTCTCCAGAAGGCGAAAGAAAAAGAATTTATGAATCTGCGTCAAGGGGAAACTAGCGTGCTTGCCTACTCTGCAAAGTTCACTGAACTATCTCGTTTTGCATCTGCTTTGGTAGCCACTGAGCAGCTAAGGATGGACCGCTCGATGGATTGAATTGCAAGATTCAGATCGCATGTCATCACGGAGTTCACGCCTTACTGAATATCGAACGTTGCTCATCAGTAGAAAGGGTGATGCATGACATGGAACGACAGTTAGGCATACAAGGGCAAAAGAGGAAAGAACCACCCCGCTTTAACCCACCTCAACATTTTCAGGAGAAGAGGTTCCGCCCTAGCAACTGGCAGGGAAATCAGTCTTCGGGGCGTAGACCGTCGAATATTCCAATCTGCAAGGTTTGTGGTCGACCAGGCCATTACCCACGGGATTGTAGAGTAAGGAACGTGCGAGGAGGATGTTTCAATCGCGGAGTTTCCAACATCAGTACGCCAAAGGGGCGAAGTGGAGGGAACAATGGAAGTAACGGAAATAGTGGGAACAATGGGAATTGGAGAGCCCCGCAGACAACATATCAAAACCGGGGAGGCTATAATGGGAACCAAAGGCCACAACAGCAAAACCAAAGTGGATCTGGTGGAAATCAGAATAACCGAGGAGGCCAAAGAAACCCGCCTCGCCGAATAAAGAACCGCCAGCAACGGAGGACGAGTATACGAATGAGGAAAGAAGAGGTGAGAATGAAGCAGACGCATGACGGTACCTTCTCTCTCCACCTCTACACTATATCTGCTTTGTTTGATTCTCGTGCTAGTCATTCTTTTGGACGAGCTATAGTAGAGAAGGCTAAGATGAAACCCTGAGAATAGTAAGTCGGTAGCCCTACCTACCGGGGATACCATTAGTTGTGGAGAGTTATATGGTGGATGCCCTATAGTGATAGCAGGACAGGGGTTTGAGGCTGACCTTTATATGTTTGACCTAATGGAGTTCGACGTTATTTTGGGGATGGATCGTTAGCAAAATATAGAGCCCAGATAGATTGTTATAAGCAAAAGGTGACCTTAATGGGACCAAACGGAAAGAAGGTAGTGCATTGGAGTGATAGGCACCTTCATAGTGTACGGATCATCTCTGCTCTCAAGGCTCAAAAGTTGTTAGGCCAAGGTTGTGAAGGGTTTCTATGCAACGTAATCGACACCAAGGCGGAGGAGCTTACGATTGAGAATATCCCGGTAGTGCGGGAGTATCCTGATGTGTTTCCGGAGGAGATTCCGGGTTTGCCTCCAATCAGGGAGGTAGATTTCTGCATCGATTTGGAGCCCGGGGCCGCACCTGTTTCAAAAGCCCCATATCGCATGGCGCCCGCAGAGCTTAAGGAGTTGAAGACCCAGCTGGACGAGCTATTAGAAAAGGGGTATATCCGACCCAGCACGTCACCATGGGGAGCACCTGTGCTGTTCGTGAAGAAGAAAGATGGTAGCATGAGGTTGTGCATCGATTACCGGGAGTTGAACAAGATTACCATCAAAAATCGTTATCCTTTACCTCGTATTGATGATCTTTTTGACCAGTTGCGAGGAGCAACAACGTTTTCTAAGATAGACCTGAGGTCAGGTTATCACCAGTTGAGAATTCGCGAGGAAGATATCTCTAAAACCGCATTCCGAACTCGGTATGGTCATTATGAGTTCGTGGTAATGCCTTTTAGGCTTACAAATGCCCCAGCCGCCTTCATGGATTTGATGAACAGAGTGTTCGAGCCGTTCCTGGATAAGTTTGTAGTGGTGTTCATCGACGACATATTGGTATACTCAGGGACACGGGAGGAGCATGCGAATCATCTGAGAGAAGTATTGACGACTCTACGGAGCAAAGCTTTATCTAAGCTCAAGAAGTGTGAGTTTTGGTTGAACAAGTAGCGTTCTTAGGACATGTGGTGTCTAAGGAAGGAGTGGCAGAGACCTCAAAAGGTGGAGGCCATCACCAAGTGGCCGACAGAAGAATGCCACGAGGTTAGGAGTTTTCTGGTTTGGCAGATATTATAGGAAGTTCGCAAGATTTCTCAAAATCGCCACCGTTGACCAATTTGACTCGGAAGTCAATAAAGTTCGCATGGTCGGAAAAATGTGAGCAAGCATTCCAGAGTGAAGAAGAGGCTTACCTCGCCCCTATTCTTGCCTTACCACAAGGGAACGGTTTTGTTATCTATGTGACGCATCACATGGTGGATTAGGTTGTGTGCTCATGCAGGATGGGAAGGTAATTGCATATGCATCCAGACAGCTGAAGACGCATGAGAAGAATTACCCCACTCATGATCTGGAGTTGGCAGCAGTGGTTTTTGCACTAAAGATTTGGAGGCATTATCTGTATGGAGTGCACTGCGAGATATTCACGGACCATCAGAGTTTGAAGTACCTTTTCACGCAAAAGGAGCTGAACCTTAGGCAGACAAGATGGTTAGAGTTCCTAAAGGATTACGATGTGAATTTCCAATATCATCCCGGAAAAGCGAATGTAGTGGCTGATGCCCTAAGTAGAAGACCGTATCCTGCTATAAACCACTTGATGACGATGCCGCACGAGTTGTGCGAGGAGTTTAGGAGATTGGAGATTAATGTGGTAATACCCGGGAAGAAAGTTGTATTGAATGCCATGGAATTACAACCTACTCTAATGGAGGAAATCAAGAGAACTCAAGAGCTAGACTTACAGCTTGTCAAGATACGAGAAGAAGTGTTGCAAGGGAAAGCCCCTGGCTTTGTGATCCACGAAGACGGTACATTACGGTTTCATAACCGCATCTGTGTACCCAATATGGAGGAGCTGAAAAGGAGGATTCTAGAAGAGGGACACAATACGCCATATTCCGTACACCCGGGGGGAAATAAGCTATACAAGGACCTGAAACAGATGTTCTGGTGGAGTAATATGAAGCAAGAAGTGGCGGACTTTGTGGCCAAGTGCCTTACTTGCCAGCGAGTCAAGGCAGAGCATCAACGACCAGCCGGACTTCTGCAACCGTTAGACGTCCCTGAGTGGAAATGGGATTCGATATCAATGGATTTTGTGATAGGTCTACCAAGGACCAGGCGGAAACACAATGCAATATGGGTGATTGTAGATCGTTTGACTAAGTCAGCTCATTTCCTAGCCGTCGCCAACAATTGGTCTCTAGATCAGCTAGCTCAAGCCTATGTAAGGGAGATTGTAAGGTTACACGGAGTACCCAGTTCTATAGTCTCAGACAGAGACACCAGATTTCAGTCGGGTTTTTGGAAAAAGTTACAAGAGGCGTTTGGCACGAAGCTCAAGTTCAGCACCGCCTTTCACCCAGCTACAGATGGACAGACAGAGAGGACCATCCAAACCCTCGAAGATATGCTGCGAGCATGCGCTTTAGATTTCAAGGACTCGTGGGATGACGAGTTGACTCTCATTGAATTCTCATACAACAACAGTTACCATGCTAGTATAGGGATGTCACCCTTCGAAGCCTTGTATGGAAGGAGATGTAGAACTCCCCTATGTTGGCAGGACATCGATGAAGCTCTAACGATTGGACCGGACCTAATACAGGCCACTACTCAGAAGGTTCGAATCATTCAAGACAAGATGAAGGCAGCACAAAGTCGACAAAAGAGTTATGCTGACAGAAGGAGGAGACCTTTGGAGTTCGAAGTAGGAGAATACGTGTTTTTGCGGGTCTCACCTACAAAGGGAGTTATGAGATTCGGCCAGTCGGGGAAGTTGACACCAAGGTTTATCGGGCCATACCCAATTTTGGAACGCATCGGGGAAGTCGCATACAAGTTACAGCTGCCGGGAGAACTCCCCAGAGTGCATAATGTCTTCCATGTGTCACAACTCAGGAAATATGTTCCGGACCCGACCCATGTGATTGATCCCGAGCCGCTTCAGCTGCAAGAAGATCTGAGCTATGAAGAGACCGCTAGAGATACTGGACCGTGAGAAAAACGAATTAGGAGGAAAGTAGTTCCCTTGTAAAAGTGCGATGGGCGAATCATACTACAATGTAAGCAACACGGGAAATGAAGACGAGATGAGGAAGAAGTACCCTCACTTGTTCCAAGCCTAAGGCGCGTCAAGTTTCGGGGACGAAACTTCTTTTAAGAAGATAATGTTGTAAAACCTCGAGTTTTAGGTTGAACGGAACCGTTAGTTTCCTTAATGATCGTTAGGGTTAAGTTTAAGTTTAAGTTTCGAGGACGAAACTTCTTTTAAGAAGGTAATGATGTAAAACCCCGAAAAAATCCAACGATGTTGACCGTGACGTCGTTAATAGAATAGGTTTGACTTCGTTATTTACTGTTATTCGTAATGTGTTTATTTATGCCAACGCTTGAGCTCGTAGGACCGTTGAGGGGCTAACAAGGGTAGAATAGTAATTTCAGCTGGTTAATATTATTATGTGATTAATTACGTGAATATTATTTGTTATGTGATTATATGATTATTAAAATTAATATTATTATTACTATTATTAGAATTATTAGGTTTTTAGAAAAATCAGCTTTTAATTGTTAAATGGGTTGGATTAGGATTGGATTAGATTAGTTAATTGGGCCTAATTAAATGGGTAATATATAAACCCCTTTCTCCCCTCTCAAACCCTAAAAACCCTAATCTCTCAATACCAAACCCTAGCTCTCTCCTCTCTCCCTCCTCTTCCCCCTCTGCGCCCCTGCCCAGCCGGCCACCAGACGCAGCCCACCGCCGCAGCCGGCAACCACCGACCACCGCAACCACCTTCTCCTCCCTCTCCCTCCCTCTATTCGTTTTCTCTTTCTCCTTCCTCTGCCTCGCCCAGCCGCCACCACCGGGAACCACCACCGTCACCACCGCCAGCGTCGCCTCCCGACCACCGCAGGCAGCCACCGCGGAATCCCGCTATCGCCGACGACCTCTGCCCCGCCACCCTAACGTCGCCGGAGTCGCCCAGTCGAAGGAGCCGTTCGAGTTTTATTTGGTGAGTTCTTTCGAAACCGCCGGCGTCAACCACCTCCTCGACGAGCCACCACGACGCCGCCACTGCGACCCGACGCACCTCCGACCAACGCACGCCGCCACCGTCGCGAAATCCCCCTGCAACCTTGCGTAAACCCTAACCCTAACCCTAACAATAATCTGTTTTAGTTCTTTATTTTCCTTTTCTTTTTCCTTTTTCTTTTCTGTTTTCTTTATTTTATTTTATTTTATTTCCAAAAATTAATATTCTGTTTATAATTTCTGTAATTTTTGTAATTAGGGAAAATTATTTGTAATTGTAATTCTTGTTGTAATTAGATGTAATTTATTAATTGCTATGTGTAAATTATTATTTGTTATGTGTAATTTGTTTACTTGATATGTGTAATTTTATGTAATAAATTGTAATTAGATTAGGTTGTAATAGTTGATTATTAGGTTTAAAAGTAGTTCTTTAATGTTCTTTATTTTCTTTACATGAATCGTTAGACCACAATATTATTGTATGTACGAATTTGAAAATTTATTTACCTAGGTAAATTCTTGAATTTTTAGTAATAAAAATCGTTATGTTCTTTATTGTTCTTTAAAAGTAAATCTTGTTAAGTTTGTTAAATAAATTAGTTAACCTACTAGAAGTTGAAATCTTGTTAATAAAATCTTGAATTCTTGAAAATTAATTAGGTCTCTTGTTTCATTAAGTTAAATATTGTATGTTCTTTTATTTTTTAGGACTCTTTCATGTTAGGGTTTAGATAACATTATTATTGTATGCACGAATCTTTAAAGTATAATTATCTAGATTAATTCTTGAATCGTTAGTTAAATATTCATATGTTCCTTAAATTCTCTTAGGGTTCATTCATATTAATTTCATGTGTAAATCTTTATTAAATGATTGATTTGGTTAAATTAATTAATTATGAATTCGATTCTTGTTATTAATTCTTGATTCTTGATTGTTATAACTTATTTGTAAATAATCCATGTTTTTAATCTTTAAAATCTTGGTCAAGTAATTTATGTTTTAAGTAATTTTCATTTCTTTTATGACCTTAGATTTTATTAAAGTTATTAAAGGGTCTTTTATGTTTTCTAAATTAAGTTTACTTCTACAAGTTTAATTGTTGGACCTAAGTTAGGTTGGGCTTTATATCTTAGACCCTAGTTACTGTTTTGAGCCCAAATTAGGACCCCGGGATCGAATGGTGGAAGTTAGAACCGAAAGTGTTAATTAATTGATAACCGTTAACGGGACAGTTTTGTTAGTGTCTAAAGATCGGGTTGCCACGGTTAGTGTAGTCATATTTTGACCAAACCCTTTGGACTGGAGGTTCCCTTAGATGTTAGAAACCATAGGAATTTTACGGATTGAACGTTTGACTTGTATAGCCCGAGTTATAACCGTTTTACTAGAACCTGTCAGAACTGGACCAATGGAAAAGACGGGTGTTTTTAGAGTCCTTCGGGACTGAGTTGGGCTTAGTCATCAACATAGAAGTTTTAGTAGACATCCCGAGGTTTCCGAAAAGTCTAGAACCAGACCCATAGGATGTCGGGAAGTCGAGTTGTGACCCGTTTTATGTGAATGTTATAATCTGTCCTCTGTTTGCGTTTATTTATAAAGAATTGTTGAGTGAAATTAATGTGTGATCCTATTATGTGTTATCTTAGAGATGTTAAGTGTAATTTCATAAATGATAGGAACCTAAGTGTTCCTAGGGGATGGGTTAGGTAGTTGATAGTTAATACTAACCTCGTTAGAACGCGTTTTGATTAGATAATTATTTTTATTCTAGGCCCGAGTTAGTGCGAGACGTTAGTGAGCTCAAGTGTGTTCTTCTTTCTTTGTCTTTGTGAAGTATATCAGGTAATTGTCTATGCTCTAATCCCCACCGGGATGCTCTTTAAATGTGTTTTGATGTTTTATAATCTTTTTGAGAATTGCATCCCGAAAGGGGACTTTTGTGGAAATACGACCATCTGTTTTGATAATCTTCTTTTTGTTTCGATTGTGATCTTGGTTTATTTGAGTTGAGAAATTGGATGGTCTTTTATTCAAAGTTTGTTAATGGTTTTGATAACTTGGGATGGTTTGACTTGAGAGTCGTGAGTTGAGTTTGAATATTGTTAATTAATTCAAGTGGAAACGTTAAGCGGGTTTCGGGGGATAACCTGTTGTGCAGGTGTAACAACCTGCAGGGTTATGGACCAGGAGATCAGGGCTTCCTTCCCTGATATAGGATAGTATATTGATGCCTTTGGTAGGCGATGTTCTTGATGCCTTTGGTAGGCGATGTTCCTGATGCCTTTGGTAGGCGATGTTTATGCCTTTGGTAGGCGATGTTCTTGATGCCTTTGGTAGGCGATGTTATTTATGCCTTTGGTAGGCGATGTTCTTGATGCCTTTGGTAGGCGATATTACTTTAAGGGATTTGGTATCCCGCCCGCAAATTAAAATATGGATTGGATGGGTTGAGGAAAACAGTTAAGGGTTAAAGGTTTGTAAAACGTTTGATTCGATCCCTCTCCCCAAAATGAATTGAAATGAACTTAAACTGTTTTAAACGTTAGGGGTAGACATTATTGAGATTTCCCCCTCATTTTCTGAAATGTTTTGATTTCAGGTGAAGATCTAAATGCTGGGGACGGGAGTTAGAAGTGAGGACGACGAGTCTAGAAGTCCTTGAACCTTTTATATTGTTTAGTTATGAATTCTTAAAGCTTGTTTGAGTTGTTAGTAGTTACCGTTAGCAGACAGTTGTGTTTTCCTTTCTCGCCTTGTATTCCTCCGGGGATACGGCAGTGACGCCCAAACTAAATTTGAAGTCTTCCGCTAAGTTTTGTCTGTTAACGTTAGTTTGACTTTGACTTTCTATAATTGAATTTCCGGGGCGTTACAGTTACTGTCTGTTCTTGTACTGTAACCAAGAAGGATTGGATAATTGATTCCGGTGCTAGTGATCACATGTGTAATGACTATAACCTGCTACATTCTTTGGAAGATCTCACTAAACCTGTTGAGATAAAACTACCAAATAATAATGTAATTCATGTTACCAAACATGGAAAATTAAGCATTGGAAGGAATTTAGCCCTGACTAATGTCCTATATGTGCCCAGTTTAAATTCAATCTTGTATCAGTCAAGAAATTATGTGAACAATTGCACTGCCACATTAACTTTACTGAGAAAGAATGCTTAATGCAGGGCCCTTCGATGAGGAGGCTAGTGATCATTGGTAAAGAAGACAGTGGGCTGTATTTCTTAGACAGTGATGTTTTGATACAAAAGAAAGATGCACATTGTTCTTCCAATCTTGTAGATACTTGTAATAAGTTTGCTTGTTCTGTTGATAGTGAAACTTGGCATAAGAGACTAGGACATATGTCCAAAACTAGAATGAAACTTCTACCCATGGAAATTGTTTGCAACAATTATGTGCAAAATAACTGTGATGTTTGTCATAGAGCTAAACAGAAATGTCTGCCCTTCCAATCTAGTATTATATCTTCCATTTCCCCTTTTGAACTTGTTCATGTAGACACTTGGGGTCCTTTTCACACTAAAGGCCATCTTGGCCATAGATATTTTCTCACTATAGTTGATGATTACACTAGATACACTTGGGTCCTTTTAATGACTACCAAAAGTGAGGCCTTTAGTTTACTTCAATCCTTCATTGCTATGGCAAAGAATCAATTTGATGCTAATGTGAAAAGGGTTAGATCTGATAATGCTCTAGAAATAGGAAGAAGCGATGCTGCTATTAAATATTTCTCTGATAAAGGCATTTTACATGAAATTAGTTGTGTTCAAAGACCCCAACAAAATGGGGTAGTTGAGAGAAAACATCAACATTCACTAGAGGTTGCTAGGGCCCTTATGTTTGAATCTGCCTTACCATTGAAGTTTTTGGGGGAAAGTGTCTTAACAGCAGCACATATTATCAATAGGGTTCCTACTCCCATCTTAAGAGGAAAAAGTCCCCATGAACAACTCTATGGAAAGAAACCTTCATATGATTACTTAAAGGTTTTTGGTTGTCTTTGTTATGCTAGCACACTTAAACATGGGAGAGACAAATTTCAAAACAGAGCAGAAAAATGCATATTTCTAGGATATCCCCAAGGGAAAAAGGCATATAAACTTTACTCTTTAGATAACCATAACATATTTGCTTCTAGAGATGTTATTTTCTATGAAAATGTGTTTCCGTTTCAAGAAAATAAAGATTTGCTCCAACAGGATCCCACTTCTAATGACAATGGACCTCTTCTAGACTATATCAACAGTGATATTAACCTAACATCACAAGGAAACCCAGCTGATCCTCCTGGTGAGAACCAAGGAGAAGTGCAAAATGATAAAGCCCCAAATAATTTAGTACAACCTATCAGAAAGTCAGATAGAATGCATAAAAGCCCAGCTTATCTTAGTGATTATGAGACCTGTTTTTGTTGTATAACAAACTTACATACTGATGTTGTTCATTGCTTTAATGTTTCATCTGAGGATTCCAATTTGGGTTCTTATTTAGACTATAATGAGCCACAAAGCTATGAAGAGGCTGTTGTTCATTCTGGGTGGCAGAATGCCATGAAAAGAGAGCTAAAAGCTCTTCATGAAACTGATACATGGGAGATAGTTCCTTTGCCAAAGGGGAGAAAACCCATAGATAGTAAGTGGGTATACAAAGTAAAACACAAAGCAGATGGGAGTGTTGAAAGGTTGAAAGCTAGGTTGGTAATAAAGGGGTATACTCAAAGGGCAGGAATAGATTACAATGAGACCTATTCTCCTGTAGTCAAGATGACCACCATTAGATCTATCTTTGTTGTTGCTGTTAAAAGAAATTGGCCCATAAAACAACTTGATGTTAACAATGCTTTTCTTCATGGAGATCTCCATGAAGAAATATACATGAAAATTCCTCAAGGCATCTCTAGTGATATTCCTAATGGTGTTTGCAAATTAAAGAAATCTTTGTATGGCTTGAAGCAAGCATCAAGGCAATGGTATGCCAAACTTGCTAATGTCTTGTATAATAGAGGCTACAAACATTCAGAAAACGATTACTCTTTATTTTACAAGAAAGTTAATGGTGACAGTGTGTATCTTGCCATTTATGTGGATGATGTTTTGGTTACTGGCAATAATGAGGAAGAGATTCATGATCTGATGAAATATTTGGATCAAACATTCAAGATAAAGGATCTTGGTACTGCTAGATTCTTTCTGGGTATGGAGATCATTGAGGTTCCTGAAGGTCTAATGCTTTCTCAAAGAAAATTCCTTAAGGAAGTGTTGGATGACTTTGGGCAGAAAGATATGAGAGTTGCTGTTTCTCCTCTGGACATCAATGAAAAACTCACCTGCATTTAAGGAAACCCCATTCGACTCCATCCAAATACGTAAGACCGATAGGTAAGTTGAATTTCCTTGTGAATACTAGGCTCGATATTTCTTTTGCGCAAAGACTTGAGCGCCTGCAAACTCCTACTGAATCCCATTGGACAGCTGTTGTGCATGTTCTAAAATACCTCAAAGGGAAGTCTGATCTTGGTTTATTGATACATAGAGATAATAACTTTAAATTGCAAGGATATAGTGATTCTGATTGGGGTGCTTGCAGGCATACAAGGAGATCTATCAGTGGTTATGTGGTGTTTTTGGGCAACACATTAATCTCATGGAAATCCAAGAAGCAACCCATAGTCTCCCTCTCATCGGCTGAAGCAGAGTATCGAAGCTTGAGGAGATTGGTTGCTGAATTAGCATGGCTCAGCAGATTGTTTGATGAGCTCGAGGTCCCCTCCATCACACCTATACCCATTAAGTGTGACAGTGAGGCTGCAATATACATTGCAAAGAATCCTGTATATCATGAAAGGACCAAACACATTGAAATTGACTGCCACTTCATTCGGCACAAGCTGGCAGAAGGTTTAATCAGCCTGAGCTATACTCCTACAGCAGCTCAACTAGCAGACATTATGACCAAGGCTTTACCGGGCAACAAACATCGAGAGATTCTTGGCAAATTGGGGGTTTTATCACCCTCCAATTTGAAGGGGGGTATTAAGAATAATAATTAGGAATATATAAGTTGTTTTTTTTTTCTTTTTTCATGTATATTCTGTTTTCTTGTTTTTCCTTTTCTTTCGTTTAGTTTGTTAGGGTTTAGGCTTATATATAGGGCTTGTTTTCTTTTTCTAGAACTCAACTGAGGATGTACTCTTCTTCTTCCTCAATCAATTCACTGTTTTCTTTCTTCCACATTCTCAGTTCATCTTTGTTTTCCTGATTCAACCTAAATCAAGTTGAATCTTCACAAATAGCTTATTAAATTTCTCTACTTCTTTTTCATCGAGTAATAGGTAGCGGGCATTTTTAAAATTTTTATAATAGGTTTTTTTTATAGCCTTGTTATTTTAAAGTCGTGAAATATTAAGGAATAGATTTAGTATTAAGTTAATGGTTACTAACTTGTGTATACATTTCAAAAAAAAACTTGTGTATACATATTATGGAACTATCTCACAAAAGAAAAAGAAATTACACATAAATTATCAATTTTAAATTGTAAATTAAGATTAAGTGTTAAAATTTGAATATAGATTTTCATATGGAAGGCTTCCAAGATTATATTCATGACTTTACAATATTTCTCATGTGACATATCCTTATAATGTTGTCACTATAAATCGTACATTGATAAGACAATAACACTATCATGTCCTTTGGTATAGCAATTATTATGTCCACTACACGGTAAATACTAAATAGTAATCATGGTTGGTATAATTAGCCTCTACATTTTATGTCTATCATCTCTTTTAGAAAATGAAATTTTTAAAGGAATATTGAATGCATTGTTTTATATTACTTTTAGATCATATAAAAATTTTAAAATAAAAATAGTTAAATGGATAATTATTTTAAAATTATTATGAATAGAAAGATAAAATATAAATATGGAGCACCCGGGGTATCTTATAAGAAAAAATTGAATAATTATTTCATTATTTTATTGAAACTAAATTAGGTTAAAATAAACCTTACTATTAGTTGCCCATGCATAATAATATTGATGGTTTAAGGAAGTATACATTGTTTTAATTAGATACATGTCACATTCTTTTTATCCATACAAGGTACATTCTAGATGAATATATTCATCAATCAGTTTATTTGGATTCATAAAGACAGAATCTCTTAAATTGCAATGTAATTGAAGACAATATTCTAATTTTTGATAAAAACATTATGAGTAATTATAGATCAAACTTGAATATTAGAGACCACAAATTAAAAAAATTAACTATAAATATATAAATGAGACATGAAGGGTTTGTATACCAGTAATTTACTCACATTCATTCGATATTAATTATCGTCTTTGAAAATTGTGCGGTCAAATTTTCAAAATTTTGACCATAAATTTTTTAATATATATAATGATTTGTTCTATAAAATTAATAATATTAGATTTGTAAAAAAAATACTCTTCTGACAGTATAATATTGTAATTGTCAATAAAATATCAATTAAAGAGTGACAATTAATAAAATACGGAAGAGTATATTATACTCCGTATAATTTAAATTAGAACTTTTTTTGGTGAGGTATAAAACAAAAATTTCAGAAAAATAATGAGGGGCTGAAATTGGACAGCTAAGAATCTTCTAAAAATGTACATTTGAAGGTGATAGGATAATGTTATTAATCTGGTAACATATAAATGGACCATTTATTATTTCCTGAAATATTTATTATTAATTCGACAGCGACTGGACGACACGCGCCAATGTGAGGATAGGGCATTCGAGACTATCTGAGTCAGCTTTGCGTAGATATAGATAATAAAATAAAAAAAATTTAAAAAAAATAATATTGAGAGGCAAGTTGAGGCGGATTGGCGTTGGCATTGAGTCATCACCCATTCATTCATTTGGAAACGTAAGTTACTAAATTAATTATTTAATAATCCATAAAAAATATCTAGTACAAACATATACTGTTCCTTTGTTTTTTTCTTCCCTTTTTTTTGAAAATTTTAATACAAAAATTAAAATTTATTCTTCACTTTTATATGGAGATCCGGAATCCACCATATTATATTCCATTATCTATTCCTAACATAATTTGTATATATGTATTATAAGACTATATGTAACGGCGGGTTTGAGAATGATATGACGCTGACGTGGCGTAGACAAGGACAAGAAAGACAATCTAGTGGCGAGGACGAGTATCGGTGGCGAGAAAAACTTAAACTCGTGCTCACTGCGAGAGTATGTACAAACACGAGATTCTCAACATTTTTTTATTTTTATTGTAGTGTATTTAAATGATTAAATGTGAGGTCTACACTTTTTTAAAAAAATATTTTAATCAAACTCACGCTCATTATTGGAAACAAAGTTAATATGAAGAGTCCAACTCTAACTCTCGTGATGGGTCACACTGCTTCCACGTCATCCATTGAATATAACTCATGTTCATCATTACGGGCACTCTAAGATCAATTCATAAATATGTTTTTTCATGATAAATTAACGCATGATCATCTCATACACAACTTGTTAAGAGTACGAAAAAATCAACAACCTATGTAGAAAAAATTGAACGCAAAAAATAATTCTAGCTAGAGGCACCTAAATCAATTTATTCAACCGAAAAATATAACAATTTACGGATGATTCTCATATTATTGAAATTAAATTTATTTGTGTTTATTCCAAAACCTGTGCAATTTCTTTAGACTAAAAATCTTAGTGTTATTCACATTTTCGCATCCTATTATGTAAATTGATTAAAAAGAACCATACACCGTAACTTTAATTTGATTGCTTAAGACTAAATTTCAATTCCATTATAAGATTTTTTATGTTTACTTTTATTTGATAAATTAATTAACTAATTTACAAAGATTCAAACTAACTCAGAATAATGAAAATAATTGATCCAAGATATTTTTATAGTGGATTACTATTATTATTACTATACTACTACTACTATTATTGTTGTTGTAGTTATTATTATGAAATTTGATTCAACTTTGCCGCAAATATAATAAAGCTATGCCATAAGTTATGTCGACTCTCTATAAGTACTTAATAGTGGCTATGAATAAGCTAAACTAAACATATATCTACTTAGAACATTAAATAGTGAAAAAGATGGGATGAGATATATTGAGTTTGAGATACATGGGTCCAAGAATAATAATAATAATAATAATAATAATAATAATAATAATAATAATAATAATAATAATATATGTGGTTTAATGTGCCAACATAATTATTTTTGAAAGCTAGTCAAGTTGCATGGGCTTTCTTAATTCCATGCTTATGCAAAATCTTCTTAGATGGTGACACTTAGCTTGTAATTATATATTTTAATCTTAGTATACACCAATACATTATAGATATTTTATAGTAGTTAACATCTTGCTTAGAAGCTAATTAAGAAGTTAAGAAGGGTGATTAGTTCATGTGATGCTCCTCCAAGAATATTATAACTTGTAAGTGGGTTGGTGCATCACAAATAAAAATATTATATGTCATAGGATTCATAGGTTTGGTATTTTGGAAATAGTGAGAGAACAAGGTTGAATAAAGTCCTATAGAGATAGTTAAAAAGGAGCTTTCACTGATGGAGTGTTTAGTTGAGAAACTTTCCCGAGAAAATTAGTCAATTTATTCAGGTTGACAAACTTTTACATGTGTGGTTCTCCATAACATATGGGAAAGTTTTGATGTAGGACTCATTATTTCCCTCACAACCTCAGTAAAAGGTTTCCTAAGGAAAGGCTAAGGAAAATCTTTTCCGGAAAAGTTTTTCATGTGAAAGTTTTTTCCAGGAAACCAACAAACGCACCATAATTTATAAAGGAAAATTGCATTCTAGTAATCCTTACCTTCACCTTTTATATGTCAATAATCACAATTTTGTTTTTGGATTCTGGCGGTCCAAAAAAAAATTGTATTCTAGTGAAATGATGTCGAGTCAAGTGGTGGTGACTGGGTGGTTGGCTGACGTGCAGCGACGAGAGTGTGTTTGACCAAAAATTAGGACCACCAGAATATAATCAATTATGAAATGGGATCACCAAAATACAATAAATATATTAATGAGACTATTAGAATACAATAGCAAAGTAAATTAGACCACTAGAATATAACTAAAATAATAAGTTTTTGGACAAACACACTCTCACTCGTACATGTCAGCAAACCACTGAGTCATCACCACTTAAGTCGGTGGCGTCCCTCCAGAATAATTTTTTTTTGGATCACCAGAATTCAAAAATAAATCAGGAATTATTGACATACAAAATGTGAAAGTAGAAATTATTAAAATCCATTTTCCGATTGATAAAAGTGTCACTGAATTTGTAGTTAAAATAGATTAATTTTTATTGGACGAGTAATGGTACACCGTTCAATGTTGTGCATGGAACCACATTTTTTTGATAATTAGCGGTCAAAAAACCCTTTTATTAAAAGTGCCAAAAAAACATTATTGCGCATAGAACCACACTTATATATGCACATATATGTATTGGTTGTCATGTCTTTGGCGGCTTAGTAGAAGACATTTAGTACTGTGTGTAGTGTTAGTGTCAATGTGTCATGGTGACTTGGTATGTAAAATGTGTTAAACTACATTATGGCCCTCTTCTTTGGTTAGTTTGAATACAATTCTCTTAATTTATTTAAATTTAATATAATTTTTTAAAAATATCAACTCTGAAAACATAATTCCCCAAAAAATCATTATAACTTATCTCAACTTATTTCAATATATTTCAACATATCCATCCAAACCTGAAAATAACCTAACCAAAGGACGGGATCTATGTATGTTTTGTTTTGCATTATTTATTCATTAATTTGAGTAAACAATTGTACAACTTATCAATTTATTAGTTTCCTAAATAAGAGGATGAAGTTTTAATAATTAAAAAAAATAAATTAACTAATATTATACCGTGAGATATCCTTACGTTATATTTACAATTTTGCTCATCATAAAATTCACAATGCTTAATATTAATTCTGGAAGAATATTTGCTAATTTAAAAATTAAACAAAAGCCCAACTTGATCTTTGGGGATGATTTAGTTTTGGTTGATAAGTCGTGAGTGAATGATAAGGTGTAACTTTAGCATGATACTTTGGAATCTAGGGGATTTAGATTGAGCAAGTCGAAGACAAAGTATATGAAATATCATTTTAGCAGGGTTGATCGAAAAGACAACAATGAATCCATAATCATTGGGGGACGATTATTTCTGAGGTGGAGAAGTTTGAATACTCGGGATTTATTTTGCAAAGTAATGATGATATTAGCGATGACGTGACACATCGGATTAATGTGGGTTGACACAAGTGAAAGACAATCTCAAGAGTGTTGTTTGATAAGCAAATCCAATTTAAGTTGAAAGGTAAAATAAATCACACACAGAATTAAAAAGTAGAAAAAACACAAAGTCGGATAAAAATTTATCACATTCAATATGATGAAACATTATTATGTTTGTTTACTTTATATATACCAAAATTATTTCTTATTTAAAAAAATAGTATTAATTAATTACAAACAAATTCACTTCCAAATGTATAAATTACAACTTCATCGTTATGTTTTAATTTCAGCATTAATATTTCTCAGATTATTTTCATAATAATATCCTTTTACAATAATATTACATACTCTTTTATTTATTTTCATATTCATAATGATATTATCATTGTTAATCAATAATATTTATCATCATCCTTTTTTTTAACTGTCATAATATGTTTTAAAGTACGTACTGATATTAGTTATTTTTATTATAATGCAATCATTTTGCATTATTTTTATGGCTTCTTCATGTTAAAAAAAAACATGACTAGTTTACTTGGGGGAAAAAAATCTTTTTTAAATAGTAATGCTTGATATTCAATAAAGTTCAAGTCTCATCAACGTTTATGTATGTACAAGCAACAAAAAGAAAATAAAAACAATGATAACAAATTCCTAGGAAAAAAAATACGTCTGAATGATATACGGATCCAAATGTAGACATTCTTTTCTCAACGAACTGTATTTCATGGAGAACCTGAAAGAAAGATCAAGAAACTAAGAAACTTGTCATAGTAAAGAAATGCATACCTATGCATATGCTCCATGTACGGAGGACAAACTAAAACATACTTGGACAACATAACCGAATAAAAGCCACAAGACAAGAAACCAATTCAATATACAATATCCTACCATCAATCTTTCCCACAATCTTAATATCAGCCCACGAAATCTCGTATCTAGTGTCATATCCTCTGCTAAGCCTAAGTGCCTCAGGCATTCTTTTATCGCATTTCTCATGGACTTTTTAAGCCTCACACGTCGCCCAAAACGTATCCAAACACATCCTAACAAGGGCATCCTCACTTCTCCTAATTAAGGACATGCCCTAACCATCTCCGTGTAATCATTTTGAACTTGTCTTCGTAAGGCGCTACCCCTAATTTAGCTTGATGAACGATGTTCCTAAGTCTATCCAACTTGGTATAACCACAATCTACCTAATCATTCCCATCTCTACCACATTTAACATTTGACAATGTATCTTCTTGATCGTCTAACACTCAGCGCCATACAACATCTCTAGTCTAACTACCCTACAATACAACTGATTCTTAAACTTAAGTGAAATTCTATTATCAAACAACATTCTTGAAGTCGCTTTCCATTTTTTTCCGACTAACCTTAAAATAAAAATAATGAGAATTTCGTAATTTTATCAAACAACACTCAGTGCCATACAACATCTCTAGTCTAACTACCCTACAATACAAAAGATACTTAAACTTAAGTGAAATTCTCTTATCAAACAACATTCTTGAAGTCACTTTCCATTTTTTCGACTAACCTTAAAATAAAAGGGAAATATTGGAAAAAATAATCCAAACTTTGAGGGTATTGGAAAAAAAAAATTCCGAACTTACAACTTTGCGATGGATGAGCTGAACTTTAGCCTCTATTATTTTTAGCATCCACTACCTAGTTAAACTCATCCGAAAAGTTTTAAATGTATTTTTGAGTTGCAAAAAGTTTAACGTATAATATAGCCACTACCAAGTCATTTTTTGAACACGTTTAACTAAGTGGTAGATACTAAAAATAATATAGGTTAAAGTTCAGTTTATCCTTAACAAAGGTGTAAGTTCGAATTATTTTCTTCCAATACTCCCAAAGTTCGGATTATTTTGTTCTAATTTTCCAAAATAAAAAGAATGATAATTTCGTAATTTTATTTGTTAGTACTCTAATACATCACATCCAAAGACTAAAACGCAAAAGTTGTGCCCTTATTTTCAAGGAGTTGCGTCATTTATTAATTTGTTGTTGCATGACACCAAACTTGATGCTGACTCAAACATACATAATACATTATCACATATGTATAAATAAATCCATCAATTTGATGTCTAACCTCAATTCCGAACCACATAATCGATCTGTGGACGTTTGAAACTTTTCAAGATATTTTTACAAAATAAAAGACAAAATCCAATCAAATAGTTCAATATATGTGGTCATGCTTAAAAGCATGCATGCAAAATGACCTAATCTTCAATCATGGCTTAGCCATGGGATTGCGAAAGGTTGGTTTAGAGTCCTTTGTCCCTGGTTAACGTTTGACATTTTGGTTATCGTGTTGTCACATGTGAAACTATCTTAATCAAAAGTTTAAGTCGATGGTTGAAGGTCCAATAATAATTTTATATTATAGCACGTCTTCTCATGTGAATGCTACAAAGACTCATTACCTTGCACAAATGAAAATGGGGGTGCTGAGATTCAAATATAAGACCTTTTGCTCATCAGTCTAACTCTAATATCATATGAAACCATTTCAACCAACAATTTAAGCTGATGGTTGAAGGCCCAATAATAATTTTATACTCTAACACGTCCCCCCCCCCCCCATGCGAATGCTACCAAAGCTCTTTTACCTTGCGCAAATGAATATTGAGGGTGTTAAGATTCAGATCTAAGACTTTTTTCTTATCAGTCTAGCTCTGATATCATGTGGAACCATCTCAATCAAAAGTTTAAGCTGATGGTTGAAGGTCCAATAATAGTTTTATACTTTAACAGATAAGTTACATAACAATCAAGGAAATTCGTTCTTTCTTTCACTATAGATTAAGGGAACGTTTGGTACCAGGGAGTTGGGAGGTTGGAATGAGAATACATGAATTGGTAATACAATTTCAATGTTTGTTTTATGGGAATTGTAAAAAAAAAAAAGGAATTGGGAATGAGAATAGAAACCCAACTCTCACTAATCTATTGCAAGAGAGGGGTGGTAATTCATATTGAGAATTCACAAGTAATCTTAAGTACCAATATTATCCTCATACTTAATTTGTATTATCAATGAACAAAGTACATTTATCCCCCGTCAAATTTAAGAATAAGAGAATTTTACCCCTAACATATGAAAAATAGCTTTACCCAACCTAACCTTCATAATTCTAATAAATATGTGTCATTTTTCCAGCGGCTTGCTTAGCTATATAGAGTAAATTTTGAGCATGCTTTGACAGAAATGTCCCTAATTTGTAATAGTAAAAGGCGAAAAAGACTCCCTCATAATTACAATGTTTTGACAGGTTATCTTTCAAAAAATTATTTAGAGTTACCCTAACTTTTGAAAAAACAATTTTTTGGTACCCTAACTTTTCAAAACTAATTTTGGGGTCCCCTCACTTTTAGGATTAGAAATTACTAGGTGAATTTCCGGCGAAACTCCGATTGATTCAAATCATTTTCGTCCACGAAAACAAATGGCATTTTCCTCCACAAAAACATTTAATCAATTTCCCGCCTAAAACTCACCGGAAAATTCAAATCATTGCCGGAAATTCACCTAATTATTTCTAATTCTAAAAGTTAGGGTACCCCAAAATTAGTTTTTAAAAGTTGAGGTACCAGAAAAACATTTCACCAAAAGTTAGGGTACCCTAAGTAATTTTTTGGTTATCTTTTGCGCCCCTTGATTTTCCTGTGTTTGGAGATTACGTCAAGGAAACAGTTACAACCGGAAATAAACAGTCGAAAAAATTAGGGTTTTCTAGAAAAAGAAGTTAAATTTGGGGGCGATTATCAGCAAAAAAAGAATTTGAATTTGGGGTTTTTGCTAAAGATGAGTTCCATAATTTCCATTCCAGCCAAGGTAAGTTTTGTATTACAATTTCTTTGGAAATTTTCTGCCATTGTCGGGGAAGATCGGTTCGAATTCAAATTTTTAAAATCAAAATGCTTTGTCCATGCATAATCTTCAAGTTGCACATAAATCACTCTTCTATGAGCAGGGGATTGAAAAGAAAGAATGAAGGGAAGAAAGAAGACAAAATGTTTGATGATTAAGGGCAATTAGAGAAATTCATTCACATAAACAACTCACCTACTCTGAAAAGATATAATTAAATCTTATCTCCAATGGTTAGGCGGGATATTAAATATAAGTACTATAAGTTAGGGAGGGTAAATATCATTTCTCAAATACTATATGAGGGGTAAAATCATTTTTTTCATGTACTTAGTGGGGGATATGTAATTTGTTATACTATCAATACTTGTTGGAAAATGATGTTTGACAACGGCTTGAATCTTCATCATCTTCTCTTGGCTTGGCTTCTTGATCTTCTTGCGGTATGTATGAAAAGATGGAGATATGACTTAATAACCAAATGGTTAACTTGTTTGGATATTGCTAAGAGTCTGCATGGACAAAATACATTTTCCTTAAAAACTATTTACTATACCGTAAATGTTCAGAGGGATAAAACTTAGCTCTTGTTGCACTCAAGACATAGGTTTCTCACTTGATTATTTCAAGTATAGCTGCAGTTTATACTTGAGAGGATGTGATTATAGAATGGAAGAATTGATGCTTGTGATTATCTCAAATGGCTTGGGAATGTCTCCTATTTATGGGAGACTTCCACACCTAATCTAACCCTAATTACACCTTGACTTGGTCTTGATAATATAGTTGTTGGATCTTTAATACCAAGCTTAATATTGATATTATAAACTTAATACACAAGATTATATAGCCGTTAGCATTAAAAACATATTCTGGCATTCAACACGGTCCGTGTTTTATCAACACGGTCCGTGTTGGGAGCAACACGGTCCGTGTTGCCTCAACACGATCCGTGTTGAGCCCAAAATGGTTTTTCTTGCTCTCTGGAGACCTACACGATCCGTGTTGTTCTCAAACTCATCCGTGTTGATCATATTCTTGATGTTTATCTTATATATGATCATTATACTTGTTCCACACGATTCCTTATGCTATATAATCTCCTTATGCTCTTGAAATATTTCCAACAATACTAACTCACTCTTTTTTAAATTAATCAAGGATATTTTAGTAAATGTGTATTTATTCTCAATTTCACGCTTATTTTGAATTACCATGCAACAAACAAGGAACTTGGGAATTCATAAACTCATTTTCATTCCTATTCCCGTTGTAAATTCTCATTCTAATTTTCATTATGAATTTTCATTCTCATTCTCATTCGATACCAAATGGACGGTACGTAAAGGAAAATAATTAATTTTTTTTCCTGAAATACCTTCTTTTTCTTTTCCTGGAGGCATTTATTTTCGACTTACTCATGCTAACATAATTAAGTCACACTTTTCCTCTTTTCTTAGACAGGCAAAAATTCCAGGTGAATTCTAACAAAAAGAATTGGGTGTAATAGCTCCATTGTCATGTCACTTTTCTGATAAATATAATTGGGTGGTGGACTAATAAAAATAATTGGGATCAAAGTCCAACTCAATCTATTGATAACAACCTTATATGTTTTTTTTTTTCTTCTTTAGCTCTATTGATAACAAAGTTCGGTGGAGGACAACAGAAATAACTAGGTCACTGTTCTAATTTTCTTCACTAACTTTTTTTAATAATAATGGTGTATTTTTTATTATAAGGCGCATGGTACACAAGTTAAGTGATGTTATATCTGAAAATCAACTGGTGTTAAGAGGAGTAGTCCACTTGCCTTATATACCATGTCCTTTCCTTTTGCTTTTCCGATGCGAGACATTTTACTCATGGGTCATGAATCCCAACAATCTCCCACTTCACACATGAGTCTCTCCCCCTTGATCGGAAGCCTCTTTTTTGCCAAGGTTTCAGGTCACCATCAAGAGCCCATCATAGTCGCACTTTACTCTGCAGAGCCGCACCCTACTCCACCCGAGTCTCATGTCACCACTCTGCCTCAAGAGTCCCAACCGCACCTTACTCGACAGAGTCGCACCCTACTCCACCTGAGTCTCATGCCACCACTCTGTGTCTTCAAGATACCTAGCCGCACGCACGCCATATGGTCCCTACTCCACTTCATGGTGATTTTTACGGCCCAGCCGAACGAACCATCGACTTTGATACCACTTGTTGGGGAAATCTAAGGCGAGAGCCCACTTCAATTAAGACTCATGGTACACAAGTTAAGTGAGGTTCCATCTTAAAACCAATTGGTGGTAAGAGGAGTAGACCACTTGACTTATATACCATGTCCTTTCCTTTTGCTTTTCCAATATGGGACATTTTACTCATGGGTGAATCCCAACAGGAACTAACTGAGGTAACACCTGCTTTGATTAGTCTATCGAAAAGAGCACGAATGACATAACCTACTGTTGAACCTTGAAGATTGAGCGAATCATCGAACTTAACCCTATCTAGATGAAATTTGAAAGGATTTTCTCAAGATATAGAACATGAGAATGATAAATAATCGGCTCGATAGGATGTCAAATAACACAACCTATACTAAACAAATGTGTACTTACTTTTAATTTCACATTTACTCATTCCCATTTTGAATTACCATATGACAATTAAAAAAGTTTTAAATTCATATTCATTATGAATTGTCCCTACATTCTCATTACGAATTCACGTCGCCATTTCCATTGCATACCATAAATGGTCATGAAAGTCTTACCGATAAAAAAAATAAATTAAAATAATAGCTTTCCAAAAAAATGTAAATGATATCATTTACCAATTACCATAATGTACCTATCTAGATACACCACATTCGTTGAAATATATCGATTTTTTATGTGTTGAGTTTTTATAAAAATTTGTTAACATTAAAAAATATTGATAAATTTCATAATATTATAATAAATTTTATAATTAATATTGATAAATATTTTTAGAAGAATTAATATAGTGCACAATATAAAGATTGCAAAAAAAAAGGGCGCACGTTGGTTTGTTCTGTGTTCGTTAAAATAAAAGGCGCGCTCTTTCTTTCTCCTCTCCCTCCCTCACTCTTCCTTCAGTCTTATTAGCTCTCCTACCGTTCAACATTTTCAATCTCAAATTTAGGGTTTGCATTTTCGAAATTTGAACATTTCTCAAATGCAATCTGTAATTTGGGCTCATTCTGCAGTGATCACAATCAATTGAATCTTGAAAGTTTGGCGACAATTAATTGTCTTGTTACTCAGGTACGAATCTTCTTTTCCATCTTCTAATTTTGTTGGAATTGGATTTCTACTTTTCTGCTGCCCCAATCTCAATTCATGCGTGGTATGGTTAAATTTTGTAGAGATTCATGCTCGACAACACCGATATCATCCATGAATTTGCTCAATTTTGGTTGGTAGAACTTGGTACAATACATGTTTACCATTTCATTAAAAGTTAAAACCCTAATCTGGCATTGGCTTCGGAGGAATCTGTTTACTTAGTGAACTATCATGCATACTTAAGAAGGTATGGTATGCTATAAATTGAGCAAATTTTTACTTAGTGAACTATCATGCACAAGGTTGTTAGAATCGAGATCATAACTCGGATCCAGGTAGTTAGGATCGGAATTAATCCACGTAGGATTGTGGATCCGAATGTAGATGGTCGAATCGGATCTTAGATTAGGATCGGGATTTTAATATCTATGATGCATACTCAACTTTTTTGGAATCGTAGATAATGTTATGCGTCAGAGACTGAGAGCTCGAGGACATGGTGACTTTAGAATTTCAGTATAGTTTTTGAATCTTCTTAAGAAAAGGATAATTAGACACAGAAGTTTATTCGGTGATAATCCTGATAATGTGTGGCCCTTAATAAGTTGCAGTTTTCTTTAACAAAGAGCTCTTAACATCTGTATGCATATGGAGCATCTCTTCTAGCTCCACCCCAATTTCCCAATAATGGTGTCAAAGCCTTTAGATGGTAGCACATTTTGCTTAAGAAATTAATGATAATTGCATTATGACATGTTTGTTTTCTGCAAGTATCATAGCCATACTTACCAGTCATTCCATTTGTTGAAGACCTTTGAACTTTAGTTTTGAATGAGACAGAGTTTTAAGGGTTTCCCAATTGTCCAAAGTGTGTTGCCTTTTGATGAAGTGGATTTGTATGGATATAGTCTGTGCTTTTCTTTGCATTCTCCTGACGTGTTTCTATTGTTTCCGAAGATGTATATGGTGCCTCCGTCTGTAATCTTCTTGAGAACCAATATGAAAGCTTTCTATGTAGATGAAATCCGAATGTGGAGCTGTACAAGCTAGAGATTGAAAGAGGATTTTCTCTGGATGCAGAATATGAGAATGATAGATAATTTCGTCTCACCAGCTAGACAGGATGCAAATAGGAAAGCTTTTTCTTTTTTTGCAAACTTCATCGTACTTGGGTTCATTTGTATCACAGTGGTACAATTGGGTTCTCTTTTCACAAGTGAACAATGACCTTGATCATTTCATCTTCTATGAAATGATCGAAGCAGATTGAATATGACAAAGTGGAGTAACCATTGTTGCTCGAGATTCAATATGATCCAACATTCACTTGGGGTAAAGCCTTTCATTTCCTGGTTTCTTTACCTGCACCCTGTTATGATTGAACAACCAGATGGGCTTCTATTACCCTTGAAGTGTAAACTTCATGCCTGTATGACTGCCATGTCATATGGTTAGTTACAATAAGCTAGATGGGCATATTAGTTAGTCAAATACCATCTGCATCCGTATCAAAAAGATTTGAAGGGGCCTGCTTAACTTTAGCCACTGTTAGATTAGATGTTGTCTTACCAGCTGACAAAGTTCGGTGAAGATATTTAGTGTGCACTGATGAAATCACCTGCAGAAGATTCACCATTGCTGTTTGCTGGTGCAAGTTGTTCCCTCTTGCTGTATGGTAGGCTGTTAACAATTCCAACCCACCTGCATCCCCCCTCTTCCCTCTTGCTAATCACTCATATACCGTTGAATGAATGTTAGTGAACTTCAAGAGCAAATTCATCCTGGAAGTGTGTTTGGCATAGCCTTTGAGAGACTTTTAGGCTATGTTCTTTTGGTGGGAGCTGGTAGGTTTGACTTCTGAGTAGGCTGGGTAGGTTTAGGTAGAAGTGAGTAGCAATAGGTAATGAGTTTTTTTAGAAGTAGAAAACTTTAGGTAGGTCTAGGGAAGTTTATGTAGAAAAAGTAGAATTGGGTAAAAGTGAGTAAAGTTGAATTGTGGATAGTTTATTGTGCGAATCTTATTCAACTTCTAGAAGGTTTTCTTGCTTAATCAACTTGTAGAAGGTTTTCCTGCTTAATCAACAAGTCACATAACCATGGGGTCATTTGCTCCACTTTCTAATGCTACCTTCAACTTATACATTCTCCTTTGAAAGCTCTTCTATGTGGCAGCAATGCTGCTCAGCATAACTTGCTGCAAATGACCCTGTGGTAATGTGACTTGCGTCTATATGTTTGTGTGCTTCGATGCGATTTAGATTGATTGCCCCATGTTTGGTTCTGCAAATCTCTGGTCTACTTGTTCTTATTGCAGATAAATGTTGCTTACTGTTAGACTGTCAAGATGCTGCCACTATATATTGCTCCTCCTACTCTTCTTGAGGTCAGCAGTCTATTGGTTCTCAAGGTACTTCTGCATGTAACTCGTCCTCGTTCCACCATTCTTAGGTTCTTGTTCAGTAACCTTTTTCGTCATTTCATCGGCTCTATAGGAATCATCTGCAATATGCTTTACTGCAAACTTGGAAGTCCATGGGCAAGGATACTTGGATTTGTCGGGACCTGGAAATTCATAACTGAAGCTCAGATCTTGTTCTTTCGTCATTTTTTGTGGTATTGACGTGAGTTTCTGCCTTCGTGTATTTATTGTGTTTGATTTAGGCACTTTTTTCCGATATTGTCTGCTGCAACCAATTTATTATGTTTGATTTAGGCTCTGTTCGAACTACATAAAACCCAACTTTACTCATCTGTCCAATTTTACTTTTTCTTCCTAAACATAGCTAAACTTTTCTACCTCTAAGAAAAACTCATTACTGTCTTTTACCTATTTCTACCTAAACCCAGCCAAACGTACTCAAACCTATATAACCTTACTTTACCCAACTTCTGCACTCACCGAAAGAACAGTACCTTAATTGAGATGTTAAGTTCAGTAGTATCGACATTGCTTCAGCAACGTTCTGTTCCGGCTCTCATTATCTTATCTCTTGGATACATATCCATCTGCTGAAATTAAGGCTTCTTCATTTGGTAAAGGACCAGGAAGATGTGGAAACTAGGGCTTCATCTCGCGCAGACCCATGGTCTTTGGAATCTGGCTTCCTTCATCAATCTTGTAAGTACCTCTCCTTGAATCAGCTATCATAATGTGATGGGAGTATAATGTTGCTATTTTTTGAGCTGTTATGTTTGGAGTATAATATTGTTTGTGTCTTTTAGATCGAGTTTTGACATGACCAAAAATTCGGACACAAGATTTTTTTATTTGTGTTTTGTGAACTAGATTTTAGGCATGTTCTATTTGTCTAACCTGAAATCAACCCAAATACAGGGCAGGGCATACAACGTCAATTTCTCATTTGAATTTTGACTGACGGATTTGGCCAACTGAATTGGAACTTGTTTGTGTTTGTGAACATTATAAGATGCAACCTTGCAGAAAACCCCTCCCCCCCCCCCCCTTCTATTTTGGGGTGCTGGAGAGTTGTTCTTTGGAGCAGAGTTTTTTTGCTTAGTTTCTCCTGAGAAAATTAAAAAAAATTAAAAATAGGAGGAAGGAAAAGATTAGATATTCAAAAAAACTAGTGGGCACCCATATTTTGTGAAAACTATTTTCGGGTGTCCATGTTTCTAGGATATATTTTGAAGAACCTCATAAAATTGACTCATCAGGTGATTTGAACATGTTTCTGACGAGATTACTGTGACTACTGAAATGCCCATCATTTTTTGAGTGTTGTTGATCGTCGGCAGTAAACACCTTCAAACAACTTCCCACCAAAACCTCGCCAAAAGCATGTTCAAATTACCAAAATTATCCCCTAAAATTGTTAACTTAAATTATAAAGTATTATATATATTCTAGAAACATAAAAGCCTAAAAAATAGCTTTCAATTTTCACACATATACCCCAATTGTTTTTTTGCTAGAAATTTGATGGTCATTTTTTTTCCTGATACTCTACCATATTGATATTGATGTTGACAATTTATGTAGCTGGGGGCTCTCAAATTTGAAGACAATGAAAGTATCACAATTTCCCGTCCAAATTAGCTTCCTGCTGTAAATCTCTTCCTCAATCAAGAAAAATCAATTCATAAATTGAGGTTTGATAATGGAATTAATTATTTATTATTAAAAATTAAAATTAATACTTCAAAATCCTGCTAGGAAATAAACTGTCTTTCCAATACCCTTCTACGTACTTTGTTTAAAATTCGGGTCCGATCAAATTATGTTTGACAGCTTGATTGGAGTTGAAATACTGACGAGAAAATGATGTTCGAGACTAGGGGACCGGTGTGTTTGGTTGGTCAAAAACTCCAGGTAAATAATCAATTTTCCCATGTTGACTTATTATCTCTGTAGATTGACATTGGGAAAAACTTTACAGGGGGCCCCATTTCTGATATTTTCCTAGAGAAAATTTCGCTTAGGGAGGGATATGGAAAAATTTTCTCGGGAAATCTTTCCCATGGAAAATTTTACCTGAGAAAAATTTCCTGGGAATCTTACGAAACGCTGCCTAAGTTTTTCCGGGTTGGTTTTACATCGAACATTTTTTTTTTCGAACTTTGCAGGGCATTAGCCCACTTCATTACCCAGTGCCAAATGGGCACAACAAAGCCACGATGGGCAGCCAAAGTCTGTCCCAGCCAGGCCATAATTGAAAATTGGCCCAACTGAATTGCCAGCCCAACTAAAAAAACAATAATCCAAGTCTTACAATTATACCCTACTACACTTCAAAGATCAGAAAATAGAATCACATAGCCTCCACAAATCGTCATCTTCCTCTTTCTACTGCACATAACTTTCTTCCATATCCATCCTCCATGCTTGCTCCTTGTTCCTTGTTTCTTGTCTCAATCAAACAATTTGGGTATTTCATAAAATTGCCTTGCCAAAGTATCCACTGAGTATGGAATTCCGCCCTTCCAAGTTGATGCCCATAAGGCAACCCTCCTCCTTATTAATTCCTCCACCAGATCCAAATTTGGCTGCTGCTCATCAAATACTACTTCATTTCTGTGTTTCCATATCGTCCACAAGGTTGCAAATATGGATGCAATCCATAGCCTTCTTCTCAACTTATTGGTGAATGTTGAATCCATCCAAGCCTTGAAAAAATCTGTCAATGTTGGTGTAGTCTGGATTGTACATCCCAGTGCATCCATAATTCTCTTCCATATCTGTTGTGCAAAAACACAACTCACAAATAAGTGATCCACTTCTTCTTCAAAATTTCTACATCGACACATTCATACTCTGAGGCAGACACTTAATTCTACTCAGCCTTCCCCTTGTGTTCATCTTCCCCAACAAGGCCATCCAGACCATTATCTCAACTCTTGGGGGAGCAAGCTTGATCCAAGCTTTGCTTACAACTGTGTCAATTTGTACCTCACCCATAGCCAATTCCTCTGCTGCACCCACCAAGCTTCTGACTTTGAATTCCTCACCGTTCCTCCATGCCAAGCTGTCCTCCTTCTCCATATTAGGTCGCTTGCCACTCAACTCCTCTGACAATATCTTCTCCTTCTCCAATTCTTGAATACTCAATTCTTTGGACCATGTCAACACCCACCGCCAGCATCTTCCATCCATCCATCCCATATCCTTGACTGCACTTTTTGTGTGGAAAGACGGTAGAGCTCTGGGTATACTACTCTCAACGGTTTTTGTGCAACCCAAATGTCATCCCAAAAACGTATCTTACTTCCGTCCCCCAAATTAACTTTCAAATTCTGCACAAAACCAGTTAAAGCTGGTCCTTCCTCCCTTCCCACCTTCTTTATATCCCTCCATACTCCGGCCTTCCTCAGCTTGAACGGATTTGGTAGTTTTGCATTGTCTGTTTCATGGATCGAATTGACTACTTGACGCCACAGTACCCCTTCCTCGGTGCCATACCGCCACCACCATTTAAACAGCAACGCAGCATTTTTTATGAGTAAATCTCCAACCCCCAAACCACCTTTTTCTTTTGGCCTCTGAATTATCTCCCACTTCACTGTTGCTGAAATTCTTGCTCCCTCCTTCCCGGCCCAAAAGAACCTTCTTTGTATGGCGATTATTTCCTTAGCCACAGACTTCGGCATTCTGAACATCGAGAGATAATATTGTGGCAGGTTGTTTATCACTGACTTTATAAGCACTAATCTCCGTGCCTTCGAAAGACAAGTAGCCTTCCAGCTCTTCAATTTTATCTGAATCTTCTGTATTATCGGCCTCCACGCTTGTTTCCTCCGCATATTTTCACCAAGTGGCAAGCCTAGGTATGTTATGGGTAGATCAACCACCTTGCACTTCAGAATATTAGCCACTGAATGGCCCCATTCTGCATCCCTGCCAAAGACTACCAAATTAGATTTTGCAAAATTAATTTTCAAACCAGTGATTCGTTCGAAAATCTGCAGGATGGCCTTGGTTTTCACAAGCTGATCTTCGTCTGCCTTCGCAAATATAAGTGTGTCATCTGCGAACTGTAGATGGGACACTCTCACCTTCCTCCTTCCCACAGTAAGCCCCTCCAAATGCCCTGTCTCCACAGCCCTGATCATCATAGTGTTCAACACCTCACCAACCAGAGTGAACAAAAATGGTGACAGTGGATCACCTTGTCTGAGCCCCCTTTGCATTTTGAATGGCTTCGTCGGGGCCCCATTTACAATCACCGAAATAGATGCACTCCTCAGGCATGCTCTCATCCACTTCAACCATCTCTGCCCAAAACCCATTTGCTCCATAATTTCTTCCAAAGGATCCCATTCAATGGAATCGTATGCCTTCTCAAAATCTAATTTCAGCAGGACTCCCTCTTTATTATTCCTCTTCATCCAACTTACAACTTCATTAGCAACAAGAGCCCCATCAAGGATTTGTCTTCCTGATATAAATGCAGTCTGTGTCTCACTTATCAAGCTCGGTATCACCGCCTTCAATCTTGCACTTAAGATTTTCGATATGATTTTGTATAGACAACCAATCATACTAATTGGTCTAAAGTCCTTGATGTCTGTTGCTTCCTTCTTCTTAGGCAATAATGTGACCCAGGTGGTATTAATAACCTCAGGGAATTTTCCCTCCTCAAAGAAATTCACCACAAAGTTTGTAATGTCATCCCCCAAGATTGGCCATAGTCTTTGAATGGCCTTCATATTAAACCCATCAAAACCCGGTGCCTTGTCCGGGTTGCACTGTTTGACCGCGTCGATAACCTCCTTTTTAGTCACTGGTATCTCAATTTGCCTCATTCCTTCTGTAAATAAACATAAAATTTATCATTGCCAACAATTATTTTTTGGGCAATTATTTAGAAAATGGGAGTATCTATATCTATGATTCTATAAAAGAACCAAAAAAGGATCATTGGAGTATTATAGTTGCCCATCTGTATCCTGTCCCTACCAATAAAAGATTCATCATTATTCATTCATAGTGATTGCTCATCAGTCACTAACACCCACATTTCTCTCTCTTCTCTTTCTCTCTCTAGGGAGGAAGCCATGGGCAGCCATGGAAGAAGCTCTGAAGCTCCTCTGCTTTCAGTCTCAGGCAGCCATGAAAGCTATTCTAAGAGAAGTATTACTCGGAGTTGGAGCAGATTCTTCTTCCTTCTTCTTGCACTGCTCACCATCTCTGGTTAGCTCTCTCTCTCTCTCTCTGATTTCTCTCTGTAGAGGCTTTGTATGTGTTTAATTTGGTTTGATTAACAAAATTGTGAGAGAAAAAGATGAATTTCTATTTGTTCTATGGCTTTTTAGTTACCCTTTTGTGATGTTTGAATCTCTTATTTACCCAGAAGTAGATTCTTGAAATCTCTTATTCTGCAAGATTCTGGGTGTAAATCTGTTAAATGTTGGAGTCCTGGTTGCTTTTTTAGCAGTAGGGATCAATTGGATAATCATATTCATGATGAATTTAGGCCATGTTTTTTTGTTAGGTTGATATAACTCTCCCAACTTATCTAACTTATCCAAACTTATTTAAATTTATCCAAATCTAATACAATTCCCCAAAACAGCATCATAACTTATCAAAATTACCCATCCAAACCTGAAAAGAATCTAACCAAATAACATGGCCTTAGCCTGAGAAATTGTTGTTGTTGTTGTTGGATGAATTCTGCTGGTAAATTGAAACAACCAATAACCAATGGAAGTTATTATGTTTCTTGGGGCAGTTCTTTCTTTTCATATTATTTTTGTTTTCTTTATAATTTTCTTATGCATAACACAATCCTAAGGTAAATTGTCATAAGTTATTTTATATTCCAAAAGCTATTATCACAAATTTTTTTAAAAAATACTTATTTATAAGATGATCTTATAATAATTTATCATATTGTAATATGGTCTGACACAACTATCATATTTATGGATAAATCAAATTTACCAATTTTTACTGAAATTTACCAAAATTTATCAAAATTTACCAAAGTTAAAACACAAAAAAATTAATTTTGATATATATTATGATAAATTTCACAAAAGTTACCAAAATTTAACTTTTACCCAACTATTTTTTCCCCAAAATTACCAAAATTTAACTTTTATCCAACTATTTTTTCCCTAAAATTACTAAAATTTACCAAAGATTAGGACTAAAGAGTATTAATAATTTAATAGGATTTTTTTTAATGGGGTCCATAGGAGGATCATGGGGGTCCATTAGCTTGTGGGTGACGTGCATGAGTTGATTAATAAAAGGTCAACGCTCACTTTGGTCAGAAAGACTACTTAAATTGAACACAATTTCACGTAATTGAAATGAACTTAGATATAGCATAGTGTACCATTTATGATTTCTGACTTTTAAGCAGCTTGATTAGGGTTTTTTTACAAAATTCTAATCAGTTAACAGCTTTTTTTTTCCCTCGACTGCTATGAACTAGAGTAATCTTTGATATATTTTTAATCTAGGATTAAATTAAAGTGACATTTGTACAATTTACAGTAAGAAGTATGGGGCTATATGGCCCATATTGACCTCTTTCAATTTACAGTAAAAAAATTCCAGTCCGATCACCTATGTTACTTGGGTTTGAGTATGTGTGTCCATTTCAGTCACAGTTATGGGTGTCGGACGCGGCTATTTGTAAGAAATTTTGCATACTTTCATTGTAATTTGAAGCATCCAATGTCGCACCCCGGTCCAAGTATCTAGGGTCCGACATGTATACGGTAGGGAAAATGAAGAGCTGGACATTTCACGTCGGGGTGTTCATATTTTATAAGGGCTCAACTTTATATGTTCTCAATACATTATATTCGAACATTTAGTTATGCACAAAAGACCGGGGAAGGCCAAATATGAACACCCTGACAAGCAATGGGGTACCGTAACTCAACTTTACATTTCATATTGTAGTAAGATAGGCAAATGCAATTTGGCAAAATCCTTGACTTTAGTACCAAAAAATAGCAGGGTGACAAGTCCTCCACACCCTTGGTCACAGCTTATCTTAGACATAATCATCTACCTACATATATATACACATCCAACATGTCATTTATGTTCATTTCCCAACCTAAAAAAACAAGTTGAAACATCTACCAACCTTCATGACTAACTTAAGTTTCTCCATCCTTTTCACATTCCTCCTAGTCTTAGGCCTTAGGTTTGGTGGCAGCAAGATCTCATGGGGATTGATCATAGAGGAGGACCATAATGGAAATATTGGCTCGGAGGTGGTGGAGACAGAAAAAGGGGTGGTTGCAGCCGATGACGCCCGGTGCTCTGAAATCGGGGCTTCGATGCTGCGTAAGGGCGGCCATGCGGTGGACGCTGCGGTGGCGACCACCCTGTGTGTTGGCGTGGTGAATCCCATGAGCAGTGGAATCGGTGGTGGGGCGTTCATGGTTGTCAGCTCTGCAACGACCTCGGAAGCCACAGCTTTTGACATGAGAGAAACTGCCCCTGCTGCTGCTTCTCAGGTATGTATAACGTATGTGCCTACTTGCCTTGGTAAACATTACTGGTTTATGTTCGACGTGGAAAGCAACTACATCAAGAAGACCCAGTGTGGGTCCAGCTCTCGTAAGTCTGGATGTAGTCAGTCTTGCTTCGATAAACATTATACTGTCTTAAAAATTGGAAGAACTAGGTGTTGGAACAAAGCCAACTTACCCATTTTAGCAGTTCATGAGATTTCGAGTAATTGATGGCATATACCAAGGAGGTTGTGGCTACTTGCCTCGATAAACTCTACTGTTTAAGATCGCCCTAGAAAACAAGAAATCCCCAAGGTGGGTCCCGCTCTTGCGAGTTTGGATGTAAGCAACCTTACTTTGACAATTATTACTATGTTAGTTAGAAGAGTCTAGGTATTGGAATGAAGCCAACTTAATAGGTGGTTTCCAAGTTGATAACCACCCCCGTGTTCCAAGTTCCCTACCAAGGCTCAATTCTTGGTGGAAGCAAAATTATTTCCCTTGAGTTGAATTGTGAGGTTGATGCCTTGATGGGGCCATATCCTTGTCATGGGCAATTTGATACCCCTTGTACCCTGCATGTATAAGATTACTAGTAGTTCCTCCCCAAGATATGGGTCCAGTGGGCGGGCTTACTTACCCTTCATACGAAAAAAATGATGACATATATATATGTGTGTGCTCTAGTAAAACATAGGTTCATAAAATGAAACATGATTAAAATGTGAAACCTGTATTGACACAACTTGTGACAACAACAGAACATGTACAAGAATGATCCAAAAGCAAAGTCCTACGGCCCTTTGTCCATGGGTGTTCCCGGAGAGGTTGCAGGACTCTACGAAGCATGGAGAAAGTATGGCCGGTTGCCCTGGAAATCCCTCTTCCAACCCTCCATAGAATTAGCAAAGAACGGCTTTGAAGTTCTTCCCTACCTAGCAGACGACATAGTGGCACGTGACTACAAAATACTGGCTGATCCCGGTTTAAGGCAAGTATTTGCACCGAATGGCAAGCTTTTGCTGGCAGGAGACACGTGCTACAATGTCGAGCTAGCACGAAGCTTGGAGGCGATAGCAGAGGAAGGGCCAAAAGCCTTGTATAATGGCACGGTTGGTGAGAAGTTGGTGAAGGATGTGCAAGAGGCTGGAGGGATTCTTACAATGGAAGACATGAGGGGTTATCGAGTGAAAGTCACTGATGCTTTGGCTGTTGAGGTTATGGGGTATAAACTGCTGGGAATGCCTCCTCCTTCAAGCGGAACGCTCGGGATTTCTATGGTAAGATCCCTTGGCTATTTGCATATTAGCAAGATAGGTTTACTATGTCTAGTTTTGTAAGGTTTAAGCATTGTTTTTGAAGCTTCGGAATATGAGTCGAACCTAAGAGTGTGGGTCCCGTTGATGCGGGATCTGTGGATCCAAATGTAGGCAACCTAATTACCTCATCAAGCTTTACTTAAGAGGACCAAAACCAAACACAATCAGCTTGAGGTGCATATCTAAAACCCAACCCCCAACGAAAAACAACAC
Organism: Portulaca oleracea; assembly: GCA_029582165.1. Lineage (NCBI taxonomy): Eukaryota > Viridiplantae > Streptophyta > Magnoliopsida > Caryophyllales > Portulacaceae > Portulaca > Portulaca oleracea. Next base: position 58,228,034 of record CM055869.1, read on the forward strand.
TTTTGGTGTGGGTTCCGCTGACGTAGGTCTGGAGGGTTCTGATGGAGCTAACCTGTCGAGCATTACTAAGAGACTAAAAACCCGTCCCAAAAGAAGCAATACGATTATAGTTCTGACCCAATACCCTCATTCTGACATGTTATAAAACTATCGAAACCCTTTGGTTTGGGCAAGGGACGTTGTACACAAAACTGGGAATCTAGGACAGCAGAAAGCTCGAAGTATAAATGCCTATCAACATCCTCACAGTATGTTTCTCTGTCATTGTTTTTTGGGTGCAACAGATCTTAAACGTACTAAACAGCTATGGGGGCACCAGCGGTCTGCAAGGATCTCTAGGGTTACATAGACTAATCGAGGCAATGAAGCATATGTTTGCCATCCGGATGAACTTGGGTGACCCTGCGTTTGTCGACAACTCTCAGTATATGTCTGACATGACCTCCCCGTCTTTTGCGGAGAAGATCCGGAAAAAGATATACGATAACACCACCTTCCCTCCTGATTACTACATGCCCAAGTAAGTTACCGATAAAAAAAAAGGGGTCACGGGATGACACGAAAAAGGTCACAGATAACATGAAGTGCTAAAAAGGAAAAGTTTCTTGCATGTTGCTGCAGGTGGAGGCAGCTAGATGATCACGGGACGAGCCATTTCTGCATTGTGGATGCAGAGAGAAACGCGGTGTCTCTGACAACAACGGTGAACTCCTTGTTTGGGGCGGGGGTGTTGTCCCCTTCAACAGGGATCGTTCTGAATAACGAAATGGATGATTTCTCAGCCCCGACAGAGGTGAGCTCAGAGAAGCTACCTCCTGCTCCGGCAAACTTCATACAACCGGGGAAAAGGCCTCTCTCTTCCATGACTCCGCTCATTGTTCTCAAGGTACGACATGCTTTCCATTAGGATTGTTTTCATTTCTATTCTATGCAAAGGAGTTTGATTATGTTGTCTTCGTGTACGTATTGACAGGACAATAAGTTAGCTGGTGTTATCGGAGGCAGTGGGGGAATGCAAATCATCCCGGCAGTGACCGAAGTTTTCATTAACCACTTCATTCTGGGGATGGATGCTCTCACTGCTGTTCAGAGCCCACGAGTGTATCACAAGGTTTGGCACTTCTTTCTCAGCTTTCTGAACCCACGAGTGACCGAAGTTTTTGTACATATTTGTTGTTTGGGGTATAAATCATTCCGGAGTTTTCAACCATCAACTTAAGCTTTTGGATGAGATAGTTCCTATACAATCACGTTTAGAATACATAATAATTTGATTATTGGACGAACCGAACCTTTTGATCCTGAATTTATTCCCATTCCTTGGAAGAGGGTGTGGTATTCTCTAATAATGTACCGAGGCTCTATGATGTTGCTCTTATAACTTGTACTTTTCGGCTTATTTCGACTGAACTTATCTAAAGGTATTATGAACTCTTTTTGCTGAACTTATACCTTTTGATCCCGAATTGGTTCCTATGCAGCTGATTCCGAACGTGGTTTCATACGAGAACGTGACGGTGATCGATGGAGAGCACATCGAGCTCCCGAAAGAGAGGACAGTTTTCCTAAAAGAGAGGGGTCATCAACTCAAGGCTGTCGGGATCAAGGCGATTTGCCAGCTTGTTGTTCAGACATTTGAAAGTTCAGTTGATGTCGGATGGAAAATAGGAAGAGGCTCTGCTGGAAATGCCAAGTTTGGTAAGCTCACTGCTGTCAGTGATCCAAGAAAGGATGGGAAACCTGCAGCTGAGTGAATAATACCGACAATTTTTCAGTGTGAGTCCCACTTTTACGGGTCCTAGGGATATTCAGATGTACAAGTGATATACCCATTAGGATGAAGGATTTGAAATTCATATTGTAAATATACATTTGATTCAGATTCAGTAATGCAATGTCAATTCATAATGCATGGTTATGGAAAAAACAGAATCAGGAAAAGGAAGAAGTTTTGAGCAATCTGAGGCATTTTGTACTGTTATTATGTAATACATGCTGACAAAATACCCTGCAACAATAGGTTGTAATGAACTAAAACATAATGTCTCTCTAAATCTCCTTTTTCATCTCTATAGTGTGGTAAACCTAACAAAAATTAAGGTCTAGTGAAATTTAGATTGTGCAAATTCAAATACAAATGAGAAAATGATGTTAGATGCTCAGTTTTTTTCGAGTTAAAACTCGATAAACATGAGAAAAATATTTTTGTCAAGATTTTTTATCAATGTAGAAATTTGGATGAAATCTCTACTACCACACTTGATCTGTTACACGGACAAATTTTGGTATTTGGGCCCAAGAAAGTTTTACTAGCACTCTAATGTAGTGTTCACCGTTCTATTCGAAAATCATGAGTCAATTGAAACGAGCTTTTGAATTTTGCAATTTATATATTGGAGCCCTACACCCTCCTTTATAGCGGAATTAGGAGCGAAAATTTTAAATTTTATGTGGTTTGGGTTTAGATATTAGATTTTGGAGTAAATAAAATGTTCATGATCTAGATAGTAGGAAAAAGAAACTATTTTTGCAATTTAGATTGTAATAGACCAAATTAAATTGTCTTATTAGATCTCCTCTAGTCCTCTGCTTCTTTTCCATCTGATAGCAGTAGCCAGAGAATGATTTATAAATCTTAGGTCAATTAGAATTAATCTCTCCATATTGTAAAATTTAGAAGTAAGATTGGTATACCTAATTCTTTCATATCTCATTTTAGTGGAATTTTAGAGTATTGATTTTAGTTGATAACTTGGAACAAATAAAATGGATGTCTTTTCAATGCACATAAACTATAATATCTGTCAAAAGGATATTCAAGTCACATAAATTATAAAAGACTAGACTTTTTTTTTTAAAGAACATACTTGAAGACTTCCACCCTTTTTTGCTTGACCAATTAAGGACTTCCATCATTGAGGGCGGGAATAAGAGCAACCAGATGCTAGTTGACAAACAACAATATTAATATGAATTATAATATCGGTCAACAAAAATATTCAGTAAAAAAATCAATTAATTGCGTAAAGGCCACTTACTCCCTCATTTTCATATTATCTATCTTGTTTTGAAAATTGTGTGGTAAATTTATTACTATTAGATTTGTAATGAAAAAATATTATCTTAAAAATTATAATATTACAATTATTAATAAAATATTGTTTGAGAAATCATTCATAAAAGAATAATATTGAAGATCATTATAATTATCAACTAAAAGACAAATAATATTGAAAAGAAGTACTTAAGCCATAGAAAAAATCAAATGAGCAACCAAATTTGAAGTGGAGCATTTTAAAAATAATGCAAAAGTGACGCAACATTTCCAACAAACACTTGTATAAAATCCCAACAACCTCACACACAAAACCAACTAGCCTGGATTTGTTTTAAGCAAAACCAAGAATCAGAAAACAAACAAAAAAAAAATCATTGTTAGGTACTAACAAAACTCTCTACCTCATAATATTTTGTTTTACTCATAGTATTTATCATTTTATAATTTAAATATAAAGTTTTTTTGTTGCTTTTGTCATTGCAGCTACAATTTTTGTTATTCAATAAAATAATTCACTTTAAATAGGGTTTTTTTGTTAATAAATATATAATTTATATTATTATCGACCATTCTTTTTGGTTTCTCTTATATATCGTTTTCAATCTTATTGTTGGGGCCTAGCAACCTTGATATAATGATATCTGATATGGAATATTCATTTGTATATTTTAACCTTGATGTTAAGGGTAAATAATCAATTTTCCCAATCCAAATTTACTCATTATATCGAAATTTCATTAATATCATCAACTTTATCGAGATTTATCCATTTTTTAATAGAACATATTTATTCAAATATAAATAAATTTACCCTACCTTCAAAAACAAAAATTAAAAAAAAAAAAAGAGATCATAAAGAATATCATTGGAGCAAGTAGTAGTTGCCCATCAATGTCTTGTCCCTACCAATACAAGATTCATCATTCTCATAGTATCATAGCAATTGCTCATCACTCACTAATTAACACCCACATTTTCTCTCTCTTCTCTTTCTCTCTCTAGGGAGGAAGCCATGGGCAGCCATGGAAGAAGCTTTGAAGCTCCTCTTCTTTCAGTCTCAGGAAGCCATGATCAAAGCTATTCTAAGACAAGTATTACTTGGAGTTGGACCAAACTCTTCTTCCTTCTTTTTCTTGCACTCCTCACCATCTTTGGTTAGCTCTCTCTCTCCCTCTAATTTCTCTCTCTAGAGGCTTTACATATGTTGAATTTCGCAATATATTATGACGTTCTTTAAGTTGGTAAGTTGGGTTTATTCTTACCTTATCTAACTCGATTCTCTAAAAACATTTAAATCAAAATCAAAATTTTATCCTTACATTTTCTTTTGCTTATATCTTACCAAACCCAACTTGATCTTACTACTCTAAAGAATAGGGCCTATGTGTTCTTGGAGTTTGTGCTTCAAATTGATCGATTATTCACTTGCAGATATTAAATTAAGTGATTGTTCACTTGTAAATATTCTAAAGTATATATATATATAGGGATATTGGATTCTAATAATCCCTACTATCACAAATTGTATGGCAATAATCCCTACTATCATTTTGGATTCTGGTGGTCCAAAAAAAAAATTGTATTGTAGTGGGACAAAATCGAGTGTATAAGCTAAATATCATAGATTCTGTGTTGCATTTGATTCAAAACTTTGTATAACACTTTACCACGATTTTTAATGAATTTACAGCATTTCTCCCAATTTTTTTTCAATTTTTTATGATTTTTTCAATTTTATTCCTTTTAAAAAATCATAATAATTGCTCGGAATCTCAAAAAAATAATTTAAAAAATGTTTTAGTAACTACACTTCATTACCTATTTAAGGGTAGGAACCAAAAAAACAAAAACAATATGGGGTAGGCATGGAAAAAATAAAAAGAATCTGGTGATGGATTTGGTACCACTACAATACAATTTTATTTATTTTTTTACCACCAGAATCCAAAATGATAGTAGGGATTATTGCCATACAATTTGTGATAGTAGAGATTATTAGAATCCAATTTCCCTATATATATATATATATATATATATATATATATATATATATATATATATATATAGAGAGAGAGAGAGAGAGAGAGAGAGAGAGAGAGAGAGAGAGAGAGAGAATATGTAATATATATTGGTTTAATTTGATTTGATTGACAAAATTGTTCTCAAAAACAATCAAAACAAAACAATATCGCAAATTCTAATATAAGATCGTCTCACATAAATTAATCGTGAGACGGACTCTTTATAAGTCGACCTTCTTGATATTTTACTATGACTAATAAGTGATATCAAAATGACCTTTTAATATCAGTGTGACTAATAATTTATCAAGGGATGACTTTTATTAGAGTCATCCTAAATAAACTATTAATTACCCATATATTCATAAATAGTCATCACAATATTATACATTTTATAATAAATTTATGGTTAGATGGTCTTACAGAAGAATTACTGAAACAAAATTACCTTTTGGGAGGTTTGAATTGAATCTCTTAAAAAGAAGGTAGATGCTAATACAACAAGACTAGTAGTGTACAAGATTCTAGGTGTAAATTTGTCATGTTGGAATCCTAGTGTCTTGTTTTAGGAGGGGGGTGGGGGGTTGAGTTGGATTATGATGAATAGTGATTGTGTTTTTGTGGTGGTGGGAGTTTTTTTTTTATAAGGTGGGTCTAATTGTTTTGAATATCAACAATCCAAAGTGTAGCGTTGACAAAAATTGGTAACAGATAAATTTGAGTCGGTTAAATCGATAAATTTTGAAATAAAAATGAAAAATCTATAATTAAAGTGAAAACATTAAGGCCCTATTCTTTTTTTTTATGGGAAATTGCAGAAATGATATGGTGCGTGAATTGCGGAAAGTGTGGTCCATTGCGGTATTGTGTGGTTGTAATAAAATTTGTGATAAGAAATAAGAATAGCTGGTGTGGTAGATGAAAAGAGAGAAAAATAAAAAGTAGAGAGGATATTCACGAGATAAAATTATGGTTATTATGGTACAATATGATATGATATGGTAAGATGTATTAATTTGTGGATAGTGTGCTAAATTACGGTGACTGCGATAGTAACCTGAAAAAAAGCCAGGGCCTAAGTGGGCGTGAATGCTGGATAGGGCCGGCCAGGGTCTCCCATGACTTTTTGAATTTAACTTTTTTTTTTTTGCAAAATAAGGTATTAACAATGTATAATGTTGAGTATAGTCCTGCCCAAAACACATATATATATATATAGGATAATTAGATTCTAATAATCCCTACTTTTATCAATTGGACAATGGTGGACCGTACTTTCACTTTGTATTCTGGTGGTTCAAAAAAAAATGGATTGTAGTGGTATCAAATCCACCTCCACATTCTTCTTATTTTTTTTCATTCATACACTATATTGCTTTTGTTTTTTTCGTTCCCGCCCCTAGAAAGTTAATGAATTGTAGTTTCTAAAATATTTTTTAAATTATTTTTTTGAGACTCTGAATAACTATTATAATTTTTTAAAAATAATAAAAGTGAAAAAATCGTAAAAAATAGTAAAAAAATGAAAAAAAAATTGGGAGAAACGCTGTAAATTCATTAAAAATCATTGTAAAGTGTTATACTAAGTTTTGAATCAAATGCAACACAAAATCTATGATTCCCTTGAAAATATCCCACTACAATCCAATTTTATTTATTTTTGAACCACCAGAATACAAAGTAAAAGTACGATCCACCATTGTCCAATTGGTGAAAGTAGAGATTATTAGAATCCAATTATCCTATATATATATATATATATATATATATATATATATATATATATATATATATATATTATGCTCATATTTTATCAAGTTGAACAAAGGGTATCTAAATAAGACAAAGTTTTATCAATGGTTAACCATCAATTAAGGTTTTGCTTTTTCGTATAATAACATACTGCAATTTACTATAATTTACTCTAATCACAAAATATCACAAATTATCATACAATACCATACTTTATATAATAATTTTAATTTTTTTTCCCTCGATTTACTCAATAATTTCATGTTTCTCTCTCCTCACCTATCATATCAATCATTAGTACTACAAAGTCTACAATAATTGTAATTTTCCTATTTTTCATTATGTTTTTCCATTTTTATTTAATTTGCCTAAGATTTCTATTTTTTTTCGTGAGGAGTTTTACCCAAGGTTAAGAGGTATTAATATGATTCTTTTTCTAGCTATGTCCATTGGATGTAGAATTGGCAAAATTTTGTCTGGCCCGCCCGAAATACCTAAATTGTCCAACTTGGAAAAAACTGGGTCTAGACATATAATTTTATTCCAAATTTTGATATCGACCGAATATTCGGATATAAGATTTTTCTTTTTCTATTGTCTGAACCCAATTTTAGTTTCGTTCAAATTGTCTAATCTGATCCGACCCGAAGTAAAACCAAATCCGAACATGAATTTCTCGTCTAAATTTTGACATTGACCGAATTTGTCCAACTCGAATTTATCCGGATCCGAATTTTTGTCATCGCTAATTGGATGAATCATGGACCTATTGGACCCCATTAGCTTTTGCGTGGCGTGCATTAGTTGCTTGTTAGTATTTGATACTCATATTAATAAAAGGTCAATGCTTACATAGCGGTAGTAAAGACTACTTAAAATGAAGAAAATTTCACGTAAGTGATAAATAAATTTAGGTGTAGCATTAGAGGATTCCATAACGTACCATTTATGATTTCTGACTTTTTAGCAGCTTGATTCAGGCTCGTTGTTTTATGCGGTAGGTTCCGGTGTGGTACCACACCATACCGCACTTTATAATTTCTACCACACTTCTGACTTCACCACACCACACCACAATCATTACCAATTTATCTCCTCGCTTTTCTCTTTTACTTTTCACATTTTCTCTCCTTATCTACCTCACTTGCCACAAATCTCACCACAACTCCCCACACTTCACCACACTTTTTCAAATTCCACCGCACCGCACCATTATCACACCGCACTAATCGTATAAAAGAACGGAGGCTTAAGTCCTGGTTTTTTTTTGTGTGTTATCACACATCATCACGTGTTACCATATCATATCACACTTTACCAAAGCAACCATAATTTTCTCTCCTCGTGTTTTTCATAATCTTTCACTTTTCTTTCTTTTCATCTACCACACCAATCATTCTAGAACTTACCACACTTTACCACGTTATATAACAATATCCACATTTTTATCATACAATACCGGTATCACACTTTACCCATCGTAGAAAAGAACATGGCCTTACTTTCATAAAATACCGGTATCACTAGATAGTACTAACTTGCACGCATGTTAGTACTATCACTAGTTCAATAGTAGTCCATTAGCTAACCGTAAACTCAAGTAGTACTTTCACTTATGACTAGCGAAAAATAGTAGCCCACCACATTCACTACCGGTGCTGAAACCAGTTTTCGGTAAGATAGTCAAATGCAATCCGACAAAAATAGTAGCCTGCCACATTCACTACATTACACCTTTATGGCGTGACACTTCCTCAAACCCCGTTTGCAAGGACGCTTTATGCACCAGATGCCTTTACTATAGATGGATTATCAAAATCTGATCCGACGTAGATCGAGTAAGCAGTTTGTAATAACACTATATCTTTGCACAAGCAAGACCTACACTAAGAATTGTTATTGTCCTATTCAAGTTCAAGCATTTCCTGTCGGAATCAGCCTCTTGATGCAAGTTCCTACATGGGAAAAAGACTGTCTACATCAAAATTCTCTCAAACTCTGCATTGGTGGAACTATACTAGGGTGTGCTATTGCTGTTGTATTCAAGTTCAAGCATACAATGGACCACAAGTCAAACTTTTCTTTTCATGTTGGCAAATACAATCTGGAAAGATGCTTGACCTTAATACCAAAAATCAGTTGGATCACAAATCCCCCACCCTTTATTTCTTCCACAACTCATCTTAGACATCATAACTACATACATATATGCATCCAACATGTCATATGTCATCATGTTTCATTTCCCAACCTAAAAAACAAGTTGAAATTTCCAACAATTCTCATGACTAACTTCAGCTTGACATTCCTCCTCCTAGTGTTAGGCCTAGGGCTAATTGGGAGCAGCAAGATCTCATGGGGACTGACCACAAATGACAACCACATTGGAAACAATGGAACCCAACAACAGCAAGCCCACGGTTCGGAGGTGGTGGAGTCAGAGAAAGGGGTGGTTGCAGCCGACGACGCCCGGTGCTCTGAAATCGGGGCGTCGATGCTGCGAAAGGGCGGCCACGCGGTGGATGCTGCGGTGGCGACAGCGTTGTGTGTTGGGGTGGTGAATCCCATGGCCAGCGGAATCGGTGGCGGGGCGTTCATGGTTGTCAGATCTGCCACGACATCGGAAGCCACGGCTTTTGATATGAGAGAAACTGCTCCTGCTGCTGCTTCTCAGGTATGTATGTATGTATGTATGTGCATGCACATATTGTTTTTTCGAGTCACACACATAAAAGTAGAAAAGTTTAAGCAAAACTAAACATAAAAAAAGATCATGTGTGTTGGGTGTACCTACCTAGATAAACCTAGGACTACCTAATATTTACTGCTTGGCCTGGCATTCTCAAATAGTATGATTCGCAGACTTGACTAAAGAGGCGGTAGTCAAGTGACAACTACCCCATCTTCCATGCTCCCCACCAAGGTTTAATTCTTGGTGGGGGCAAAATATTTCTCATTAGAGAAAATTGTATGGTCTATGGGTCATGCCTGTCTAGGCCTGGCAAATGGGTCATCCAAATCGATGTTTTGGTTTGAGTTAGAAGAATCAAAGGTCTCGAACTAAACCAACTTGAACATTTTAGAGGGTTCCTGAAATGAAACGTGATGAAAACATGTGAAAGTGTGAAACCTGTATTTGACATTACTTTGTGACAAAAAAACAGAACATGTACAAGAACAATCCGACTGCGAAGTACAACGGCCCTTTGTCCATGGGCGTCCCCGGAGAGGTGGCAGGACTCTACGAAGCATGGAGAAAGTACGGCCGGTTGCCCTGGAAAACCCTCTTCCAACCCTCCATAGAATTAGCAAAGAACGGCTTCAAAGTCGGCCCCTATCTAGCCTACGAGCTAGCAAAATTTCCCACAAGAGTGTTGGGTGATCCCGGTTTAAGGCGACTGTTAGCACCGAATGGCAAGCTTTTGCAGGCAGGAGAGACATGCTACAATGTCGAGCTAGCACGAAGTTTGGAGGCGATAGCAGAGGAAGGGCCACAAGCCTTGTACAATGGCACGGTTGGTGAGAAGTTGGTGAAGGATGTACAAGAGGCTGGAGGGATTCTTACGATGGAAGACTTGAGGGGTTATAGGGTGAAAGTGACTGATGCTTTGGCTGTTGAGGTTATGGGGTATAAACTGTTGGGAATGCCTCCTCCTCCAAGCGGAACGCTCGGGATTTCCATGGTATGAACTCCTTGCCTATTTGCATATCAGAAAAATAGGTTTACTGTTGGCCTTTGGTGGGTTATTACCCACATTACTGAACCCAACCAGAATTTACCCATCTTTTCTGCGTTTTCACCCATCAATTTTTCTAGTTTACCTAAACTTACCCAACGTTGCCTTCACCTAACCTTACCATACCCCTCTAAAGAACGGGTCCGTTAATGCAAGGTTTAAGTATAGTTATGGAGCTTCAGAATATCAGCTTGAGGCGCACATCTAAAACCCAACAAGTGGGTACATTCGATATGGGGTTTGGGGGATCTATATATAAGCAGCCTTAGACAGCCTTAGATCTGAAACTCAATTACCAAAAAGTAATATGATTGTAGACCTAACAACCCTGAACCCTAAAACTTTCAAAACCATTTGGGAAAGGGATGTTGTCCACACAAAACTGAGAATATAAGACACATTTGAAAGGTCGAAGTAAAAATGGGCAAATGGCTATTGGCATCCTCACAATATGTTTCTCTCTTCTTTGTTTTTGGGTGCAACAGATCTTGAACATACTAAACAGCTATGGGAGCATCAGTGCTCTGCAAGGATCTCTAGGGTTACATAGACTGCTCGAGGCAATGAAGCATATGTTTGCCATACGGATGAACTTGGGTGACCCTGCGTTTGTCAACATTTCTCAGTATATGTCTGACATGACCTCCCCATCTTTTGCGGAGAAGATCCGACAAAAGATTTACGATAACACCACTTTCCCTCCTGAATACTACATGCCCAGGTACAAAATAGTCACTTCATGTAGGTCACTAATAAAAAAAACAACTCCCAATATGAGTCCCGCTTCCATCAACACACAAAATTGTGTTGCTGATCGAGAAGTTGATCCCAAGGGACCCACAAAAAGGTTACAGATAAAACAAAGCGCAAAAAGGAAAAGACACTATAACAATTACGACTCTCTTTCTTGCATTTTGCTGCAGGTGGAGACAGCTAGATGATCACGGGACGAGCCACTTCTGCATTGTGGATGAAGAGAGAAATGCAGTGTCAATGACAACAACAGTGAACTATCCGTTTGGTGCAGGGGTGTTATCCCCTTCGACAGGGATTGTTCTGAATGACGAAATGGGTGATTTCTCGACCCCGACAGAGGTGAGCTCAGAGCAGCTCCCTCCTGCTCCTGCAAACTTCATACAGCCGGGGAAAAGACCCCTCTCGTCCATGACTCCTCTCATTGTTCTCAAGGTTTGACTTTGACACGTGTTTTACTACAAGAACTTGTTTTCGTCTCTATTCTATTTTATCCAAAGGAATTTGATTATGTTGTCTTTGTGTGTGTATTGACAGGACAATAAGTTGGCTGGTGTTATCGGGGGAAGTGGAGGAATGCAAATAATTCCAGCAGTGGCTCAAGTTTTCATTAATCACTTCATTCTGGGGATGAATGCTCTCACTGCTGTTCAGAGTCCAAGGGTGTATCACAAGGTTTGGCACTTCTTTCTCAGCTTTCTGAACCCCATTTCACACACACACACACACACACAGAGACGACAAAGAAAAAAGACATTGTCTCATCAGCATAGTCATTAAAATCCCGATCCTGAGATACGATCCTATGATCCTATGTGGATTAATTCCAATCCTAACTACCCCATGGATCTAAATTAGGATCCTGATTCTGACAACCTTGCTCATCAGTACACATTTTGCTGAAGATTTTGTCCCACAGAAATTCACCTAAAAATTGTTGGAATTTCCAAAGAAGGAACGATTAATCCATGGTTAACAAGGTTAATCCTGTCCCAATAGAGCACGCCAGGCCACTCATGTCATCTGTTGCACTGTGTTCTCTAAAGATATTACTCCCCAAACACCAGTTTTCCATTATATCTGTTAGCGGGTGTCGTGGGAATAGGAATGCGTTGCTCACATCTAGATCTCCCAGAACCCTACTTCGAGGCATAGTTCAGATTTGAATTTGTAGTGCTCTCTTACAACGTGGCCAGGCTCCAAGGTGTTGCGCTATGCCTTGTTCTTTTCAGCTTCTTTTGACTTAACCTGGTCTTAATTGAACTTATCAGATTTTAATATGACCTTTGCTGAACTTATTTATGAGAGATTTTTGAATAAGTTATCCTGAACTTATTCTGAATTGAACTTTTAAAAAAAGGTAAGCTGAAGAGAATAGGACCTTAGTGAAATACTAGAATCTGTTTGTATGTAGAGGTGGAATCCCCCTGGACCAGGCAACACTGGCCCAACCCAAATGACCACCTGAATCCGACCTAACCCGGACCCGAAGCTAAAACTGATAAACCCAAAATGAACCCAAACTTGAAGAGACCCAACATAACCAACCTGATCTGAATTTATCTTTCACCAAAGTTGTTTGTTTTCTGAAGATAATCTTACCGGACAAAAGGCAAAGTGACCCGAAATTGACGCAACTAAACCCGACCCAACCCAAATAGCTTCAACAAAAACCCGACCTGAATGGCAATTGGACCCAACCCAAATGACCAATTGTGAGGTTTAATCCCCCAAAAGAACATCCCATCAACAGTGCGCTGAGTGCAGGACAATTTGATCATTAGACAAGCTAACCTTTTGATCCCGAATTTATTCCTATGCAGCTGATTCCGAATGTGGTTTACTACGAAAACGTGACGGTGATCGATGGAGAGCACATCGAGCTCCCAAAAGAGAGGATAGGTTTCCTAGAAGAGAGGGGTCATCAACTCAATGCCGTTGGGATTAAGGCGATTTGCCAGCTTGTTGTTCAGTCATTTGAAACTCCGGTTGATCAAGGCCGGAAAAATGGGGGAGGCTCTGCTGGAAATGCCAATTTTGGTAAGCTTACTGCTGTCAGTGATCCCAGAAAGGATGGAAAACCTGCAGCTGAGTGAATAATACACACTTTTCCAGCATGGGTCCTGCTTTTGCCGGGTCTAGAGATATTCAAATGTACTAGTGATGTACCCATTAGATGAAGGATTTGAAATTCATATTGTAAATATACATTGGATTCGGATTCGGCGACGTAATGTAAATCATAATGCATGGCTTTGGATGAAAATAATCAGGAAAAGGAAGATGCATTGAGCAATCTGAAGCATTTTCTACTGTTATCCAATAATGTTCACAGAATTCAGATGGTCCAAGGCTGGATTGCTAAAGCCCAAACCTGACTCAAATTTCAATTCGACGTAAATTTTAGTATTTTACTATCATTCGGTCAGATTGGACCAATATTTCCATAATTGAGAGGGAGAAGCCATAAAAGTTGTAAGAAAATAACTTGGAGCTGTCTTCATCCTCCTAGCATTGTTGGTCAGCTCTCTCCCTCTCTAGTTTCTCTCTAGAGGCTTTATGTTTGATTTGGATGTTGAGATGAAAGAAGTTTCATGTACTCCCTCCATTCCATATTAACTGTCATAATTTTTACTTTAACGGTCTCCAGTGTCATTCTTTAATTGATAATTTCTTAGATACTATTATTCACAATTGCAATATCATATTTTTATGATAATATTTTTCGTTACGAATCTAATAGTGGTAATTTTATATAGCAACTCATTGTATATATTGAGAATTTTATAGTCAAAATTTTTGACATTTGATTGCACTATTTCCAAAGACGACAATTAATATGGAACGGAGGGAGTAACAAGTTTTCTAGAATCAAAAGTGTCTAGAAGGGCATTTAGAAAGCTGTAGAAACTTTCAAATGTAGAATTGTCAACTCCTCAAAGACCATCTCAAGTATATCCATGGTTTTTGAAAATCCTAAAAGAATTTCAACAGGTAATGAAAATTCTTCACCCTGAAACAACCTACTACTTTCAAAACCATTTTAAATAGCTTACACTTTAGGGCACACTGTAGAAAACTAAGGCTGTCACAATACATATTGACACGAAAACCCAGTATAATCTGACCTGAAAAGGTGAGCTATGGTAGTAGATTTTTCTTCGAATTTTTTACATTGACCGATTCACTTCGGGTACACACACACAATATTCTTCTAATTTTTAGTCCTATTCCTTTTTTCTTGGTTTATTTTGGGCTGGACAATTTAGACAAGGAGTTTATTTTCCATTTTAGTTAAAATTGTCATTGATCTTTAAAAACTGTCATTAATGTCACTCAACTTTTCGAAAAAATCAAAACGTCAAAAATGTCACTGTTACCTTCTATAGCATCTTTGACTCTTTTGGAAAATTGAGTGACTTTTTGACTTTTTTGAAAAGTTGAGTGATTTTTCTGGAAAGTTAGAGTGACATTAATAACAACTTTCAATGATAAGTAACATTTTTTACTAAAATGGAAAGTTTAGTAGCATTTTTGTCCAAACACTCTTTGGATGAGCCTTGACTCAAGTTAGAACAATAAAAGTATGAAAAGTTATAGTCCGTACCCAAAAAAGTCAATCAATGTCAAACTTCGGACCAATCATAACCCTTTTTCAACTCAAACTAACTACATTTCCATATCTAACAAACTTGACTAGTGAAATCACAGTAAATTCTCATGAAAATCACCTAAAAACCCTATATCACTGCTGTCTACAATTCAATGCTTCTGATCAACAATAAGAACACCAAAATCCACTGAGGCACTGACTAACATAATATAGTAAATTTCATAACTAAGAGAGCTACTGTTCAGGCAACCCTAGATCATAGCTATTAAAATCCGATCCGGATCTATAATCCTACGATTTTATGATCCAAACTTCTCCATGCAATTCTACTATCTACATTCCGTCTGATTCCAATCCACGATCCTACGTGTGATTAATTCCCGATCCTAACTACCAGATCAATTCGAATATTAGGATCCCGATTCTAACAACCGTGCTCTAAATACATGACGATTATGAACAATTTCCCAGAAACAGTGCAGGAAACTTCAGATTTACAAGTTCAGAACGTGTAATCAAAGATACATACATGTCAATATGTCATCGTTTGCAGTGAATTAATCGGTTGGAATTCGATGAATATCCACCGAGAATCAATCCCAATTTACTAATACTACTGTTAAAATAACAAATCTAAAATTCAGGGTTGCACAAAGATTGAGAAAGGGAGAGAGAAACAAGCGTACCTGAATTCGTGTGAGATTGCGTCATTGCGAGACATTTGCGGACGATTTTTCAGCATCAAACTTCACAGAAAACCAACGGCGGGAATTTGATATTGGAATTGTGGTAATGCGAAAAAATTGGCGGTTGTTTACAATCAACAACACGTCTTTGAATGAATACTCCCAATAAACCCTAAACCCTAATTTGATTGAAAATAATCAAAATTGACCAATATTCGCTACTTGTAATATTTTTCTTTTCACTCCGCGTAAATTTGGTACCACAAGTAAATTTTCCCGCGAGGAGATTTATACTTTTTTTTTCTGTACTTGATGATTACTATAAAAAGGAGAATTCCAATTTATAAGTTATGTTCATATGTATTCTAATTAATATGTTTTTTGACCATATAATTTAAATTAGTATTAAAATCTATTTATATTATGAAAATATATAATAGTATGACCTTTCACAATGATATTAATTATTAAATATAGATTTATAAGCATTATAGTTTAGTCCTAAAAAAATTTTAATTAATTAATAAATTTATAGCATGTATCGCATGGATTAAAAAAAACTATTTATATCATTTCAATCCATAGAAATTATGTTATGAGAATAGAGTTGTCAAGTTTTAAAAAACACGACCTATAAATTATAGTGAGCTTTGATGAGGTGTTACCTGAACATTGATCGGATGTGTTATAGTGTCGTTGACAATCTTTGATCAGGTTATAGATATTGATGATTATGATTATTGCTATTTCATATTTTTCATTGTTATATTTTGGAGAATTCTTACTCTAGATTAGCATGACAACAAGCATAGTTATTAAAATCCTTATTTTATCTATGATTTTATGATCTTTTGATCCAAAATTCTCGATGTGATTCTGCTATTTACATTTCGATCCAAAATCATACGTGAACTAATTCTGATCTTAATTATCTCATAGATTCGAGTTGAAATCCCGATTCTAACCATCTTGACAACAAATTTTAGAGGATCTATCAAAATATCAATGTACAGAATAAAGAAAGGATAAAGCACACCCAACAATCAACATGCATGTATGTAAAATAAAGGTCAAAAAAAGTTGACAATCTTTGGTTTGTCATAGTTCCACAAACTTAAAACCGTTAACATCTCTATCTTAACCCCAAAAAAAAAAAAAAGATGGGCCCTCAGGAAACATTTATTCCTAACAAAGTTACACTAAAATATATGCATTGGTCAAAAAGCACCAAGCATAGTAAGATAGAATCTTGTTTGCTTATGAATATTATAACACAAAATTCATTCTTTATCAAATTCCACTGAACTACCACATTTGTGGACATGAATCATTCTTTATCAAATCCCTTAAGAATCTTTTTTGTGTTTTCTTTTACACCTTTAATAATGTATGCTCACTAATATATTTCATTTCCAACAAAATCGAATCAAAAAATATAATACACAAACATTAATCTCATTATATCACGAGTAGTTCTCAGAGCAAATGCAATAGCATTCTGAATTTTTTGAATGTAAGTGGGGATCCACCCCTTTCACATCACCTATCATTTTTATTTTTTGAAATTTCATTTCGTTTATTCTACAACAATAGGAGTTCATTCCTAATTTTTTACTCTAAAATATTTATATGAAACCCACTTTATCTTAATTCTACATTTTTCTTTTTTATTTTCTACCCTTTATTGCCAAAAATGGCAGCTTTTAATTCATTAAAAAACAAAAGAGAGAGTCATTGATGCAAGAATGCTGCAACATTCCTAGTTTGAGTGCCAATTATCAACGTTCTTGGGTAGAGAAGAATTGCAAAACTACGCACATATTCCAATGTCAATAATCCAACGGTGTATATGCTCTTAGAGATTAATCGAAAATAAGAATCTTTGTTCAAGTTCCTTTTTTTATATGCATGTAATATATTCAAAACCAATTTCGTAATTCTACATATCACCATTTATGCTCAAGAAAAAGGAGGGGAAAAAAAAGAAACATAAAAAGTCGACTTGAATTGAATCTTATTCTATTTTGTGACAAAACATGGAGCATCTTACAAACAATATTTCAGTCACAACGAGTTTCCAACTCGTTCTTACTTACATATGTACAAAGTTGGACTAGCCGTGATTATTTTCGAAAACTCTTCAACTCCCAACACTAAAATTGGTAGTTTTAAGTGGACAATCACTTACCAATTTTAAATACGAACAACATATCGTGGTATCTCCTATTACAGAGCAATTATGTTGGAAACAAACACCCAACTTAGACCAAAATTATCAAGTATGAGTATGCCATACATATATAATAGTAGTCTTGTATGCTAGCTTTTTGGTTTGTTTTCTAACCCCCATTTGAGAACCCATTGCTAGTCAAATGCTCATGATTTTCAACATGGTTCTCAGAAGGTATAACTTTCCCATGTTTGATCTTCTCGTTCTCGATGCCATTGTTTTCTTCAACCTTAGGTGATGGTGATGGTGGTGGTGGGTGCATGAAGCTCGGCTGGTTCGTCGAAGAAAGGAGACGGGCCCACATTCTGTCCGTTATCACCACCTTGTTTTGACTCTCTGTGATTCTCTGAAACGAGAAATATATAACCAAAATTTAGTACATTTTCTTTTTACAAGGGCAACTTTTATAATTACTGAGCCCATCTATAGGGTAAATCACAATTATTGTCAACAAAATTGTGATGATCAAGATTCAAATTCTTACTCTGTTGGGGAGGACTGAACCCCACCCAAATTCGGTATATTTCAAGGCTTAAAAAGATTATACCAAAAAAAAAAAGAGCTTTTTCAGCAATGAAGAAGGGAACTTACATAGAAGGGTATGTAGCAATGCCTGCCATTAACCGGCCCCACAGTGAACCCAGTGTACCCCGCCATGGCCCCATGAATCGCGCTCTGAGCAAGAATAGCGCAATAAACATTGTCTGATGCGTTGCTTGGAATAGCTCGGATCATGTATGTGGGATCTGCACGAATTCAAACATGTATTTTTACTCAACTTACCATCTTGAATATATTCTAAACGCATGACTATGCTTGTTCTGAAATGAACTTATTCTTCTAAAATTAGGTTGAACAAGAGGAAAAATGAGGGGAACAAGAGGAAATGGCGACGTACCTATGTACTTAAAGAGTAATATTAATCTGGTTTAGGGTCTAGGTTCGCGATTGTCTAGTTTTGTGGATGATGAAGGGTGCGTTCTTTTGGACCGACATACTTATGCTTTAGGGCTCATTCTTTTCATCTTATGTTTACAGAACTTATTTTCCTAAAGTTATTTTTCTTAGTTATTCCGACTCTTCTAAAGACAATTTGAAAAGTACATACCCTAGAGTTCAGTTTCACTAAACTTCATGCTTATAGTGATGAACAATGAGGGGAGAAAAACAAGAGGAAATGGGGACATACCTATGTACTTAAGAGTGATATTCATCTGATTTGGTTGAGCAAAATGTTCCTGTGACAGTAGAACAAGGTATAAGATTCAAAAACATTGCTAGAAAAATGACACTAGAGCATGATATTATTGATGATGTATACATATACATACCTTGATCTTGTGAGACATCCAGAGGCCAACATCTTTGAAGAGCTTATTTCCTGAAGCATCTCTTTCCTCCAAACACTCCCCTGCACCTTCGGCTATGACAATGACCATGTGACCGTTGTCCCTGAGACGCTTCTCGATGTACTCGAAAAGCCCACCGGGCCCTTCGAGATAGTAGGGTGCCTCGGGAATCAAGCAACAGTCAACATCCCGGCTCGCTAAAGTTGCATACATTGCAATGAACCCTACAACAACAACAACAATCCAGCTCATCAGACATATAGACATAGATATAGAGATAGACGTAGACATACTTGACCGTGTTCTCTTCAACTTATCCTAAACTGAACTAATGTTTTGGACTTACCGCAAACTCAAAGAGATGGGTAGATTTAGACATATATGGGCGTGTTCTCTTCAGCTTATTCTAAAATGAACTTATTCTAGCGGAACTTCTTTTCCTACACTTTTCTGAACATTTTGTAAGAGTTTTTTGCGTAACTTGTTCTGAACTTATTAACTAAACTTACCACTGTCACGGCCCATCAACTTGACAAGGCCAATGCCATTCTCGACACTCTCAGCTTCGACATGGGCAGCGTTTATGGCACGTTGAGCCTCCTCTACCGCGGTGTCAAACCCAAAGGATTTGTCAATAACCTTGTCAAAGAACAGAACATCAGAAATTGTCACTTGCCAGAGACACCAAATTTATGAGACTGACTGTTTTTTAGTCATGATAAGGTGATTTTAGAGCTTTACTTACCGGTATGTCATTGTCAATGGTTTTAGGAATCCCTACAACCGCAGTCTTCAGCCCTCGTTTTCTAATTTCCTGATATATCACAGACGCGCCCCTCTGAGTGCCGTCCCCTCCAATTATGTACACCTGAGATGGACAAAACAACCCATTTTAGGTTTTTTGTTCAGAACAAGTTCAGCTCAAAATAAGTACGGTCAAAACAGGCCTTAATTTAAACCTGATTAATTCGGCGGTCCTGAATGCTGTCAACAATCTTGGATAAGTCATAGCCTCCTCTTGATGTCCCCAAAATGGTCCCACCCCTTTTGTGGATGTTGTTCACTGATTTAGGGGTCAATGGAATAATGTTCCTAGAGTAGAACCCTTTATACCCTCCCTAGAGAAATCAAAGGTAACAAAACATGCTTAGAAGTTAGAATCATATCGAAATATGTATGCAAAACCTATGTTACTCCGACTCTTCATTTTCCCTGCAATACCCATGTCGGACCCTTGATACCCGGACACAGGTATGACACTCAACATTTCGAATTGCAATGCAAAATGTATAAAATAATAAAATTTCTTTAAAATAGTCGAGCCAAACACCCGTATCCATGTCCGATATGGACACCTGTACCCGAGTCTGAGTAACATAGTGCAAAACATAGGACAAGTCTTTTACTCATAGTTGAATAGGGAGTTTACCTCAATGCCATAGACTTTTTTGACACCATACATGTAATCCAAGCTGCAAACTAGCTCCCTGATCACAGTGTTGAGCCCCGGGCAAAGACCTCCACATGTAACAATGGCAGCAGTAACTTCATCCGGCTCAAAGTATATCTACATAACAATTCAATCAACTCGGGTTAGTATTAGCAAATCATGTACACACATGTCGGGCATCAATGGAGAACACTACACTTTGAGGTCAAAGGTAAGCTAAATCCAAGTACAAGGAACCAAGGACATGTTCTTTTTCAACTTATTTTCAGAAGAAGTTCAGTTCAATGAAGTATTAGTTAATTACCCTTTTTTTCAGAAGTTCAGTTCAGAATAAGGTCAGTCAATTACATGATTAACTTGTGAAGGCCGCCTCACGTGATTCAATTAGGCAAATAAGTTCAATTCAGAATAAGTTCAGTTCGGTATTATATAATTACCCTTTGTCGAGGACCTTGTCGACGAAAATGGATACCCCTTGGACCATCCTTATGTTGGACAGCCTGAAAGATCAAGAAATATGCAAGTATAAAGTTAGGCTTCTTTTTCATCAAAACAACAATATGCACAATATTTAGCAAGTTTAAGATTGAGAAATACCAACCTTCTGGACAACAGTGTCATCATCATCCACAAAATATTGCCTAAACAAAGAGAAACAAATGTCATCAAAATATGCATTAGGCCTAAAAGTCAACTGTTGCCTATTCTTTTCAGAACGAATTCTCTGCTTAGTGCTTACCCAGAAACTGAAAGTCTGATACCAAATTACATGGCAATTTTTTATCTTTGTCAAAAACTTGTTGAATTTAGGGTCTAATTATGGTGGGAAAAAAAAGTAACAGCAGTAATTTTTCTGGGCTTACTTGACTACAGAATAGGCAGGATTGTCTTGCAAAGGATTGGGAATTGTCTGTCAAGAGAAAGACAGCAAAAATTTTCAGAATTCATCCAAAATCATCACATAACACAATCAATCACAACTGTTTTTTCTTTTGGTTTATAAACAACTGATCCAAATTCCACATCTGGGTTCAAATTTGACTAATGAAACCCCAAAAACATAAACAAACAAACAAACAAACCCAGAATTGCAAGAATCACATATTGA
The DNA here is from genome assembly GCA_029582165.1 of Portulaca oleracea. Lineage (NCBI taxonomy): Eukaryota > Viridiplantae > Streptophyta > Magnoliopsida > Caryophyllales > Portulacaceae > Portulaca > Portulaca oleracea. Next base: position 58,249,791 of record CM055869.1, read on the forward strand.
TAGGAACAGAGGAAAACAGAGCAGCTTAAACAGACCCAAATCAACAATTGGGGGGAAAAACCAAAAAAAAAAAAGCACAACAATAGATTGTTAGAAACAGGAAAAATAGAGCAACAAAAAACCCAATTGGAAAACAATTGGAAAACCTCCCAGTTCACTAAAAGAAACCCAGAAAAACAAACCCCAGAAATGTCATAATCACATATTGATAGGAACAGAGGAAAACAGAGTAACTTAAATACACCCAAATCAACAACAATATGAAGAAGGGAAAAAAAAAAAAAGAAGAAAGAAAACCCCAGAAAAACACAACAACACTAGATTCCTAAACAAGCCCCAGAAATGCCATAATCACATGAGGAAAACAGAGCAGCTTAAATAGATATAGACCTAAATCAACAACAATCTGGGGAAAAAAAACCCAGAAAAACACAACAATAGATTGCTAAAAAAGGGGAAAACATAGCACCAAAAACCCCAACTCAAAAACAATTAGAAAACCCAGTTCACTAAACAAACCCCAGAAATTTCATAATCACAAACTGCTACAAACAGCCGAAAACAAACCACCCTAAACAATCATCAAACCCTCACTTCACAATCACAGCAGCAACAAAACCCGATCAAAGATCCAAAACAATCGATAGAAACAGAAGAGATTCATACAGTGAGGCCGGAGATGTAATCAGTCAAGTGAGGAACATCATCAAGCACATATCCAGCATCTCCTTCAACAATCTTGGCCTCCATTGACGAACACACAGAAAATTCAAAGGAAGAATAAGCAGAAGAAGAATAATGAGGGAGATTCAAACTCAAAAAACTGGGTTTGTATTTATACTTCAAACCGCATCTGGGTTTTGGGAGTAGGTATTAATTCGATTGATTGATTGTATGATGATGGAATATTGAGTGCGGTAGTTTTAGTTTGAATTTTCTTCCCCAAAACAGGCTATAAATTGTGTTGTGTGTTTCTGGGTTTAGCTTGGTACAACAGATTTGAAAAGGGTTTAAATATACAGAGAGTGGGAGTCATCAATGGTGGCTATTGGCTGAATAATGAATAATCTCGACCCTTTTTGTTTTCCTTTTTCTTTTTCTGAAAGAAACTACACAGAAAAATGGAGGGTGGCTTTCAAGCAGATGCCTTGGCCAATGGGAAACTCACGACGAAGGGGCGTTTTTCGTTTTTCTGTATTTTTTTAATTTTAAAAAAATAAACTGTATGGTTGTTTTTTTGCTAGTACAGTAGTGTCTGTAGTTTTTTTATTTATGGTAAAAAATATTAAATTTTGGTAATCTTTAGTAAATTTTGATAATTTTTGTCAAATTTATCTTATTTTATCAAAATTATTTTTTTGTTTTTAAATTTGAATAATTTTTGGTAATTTTTGGTAAATTTAGTTAAAAGCTGACAAATTCGATTTACCCATGAATTTGACATATCCTTATTGAGAGAATTTAATTTATATTTGCTTGGGATGGAGTAACACTAAAATCTGATTGAATAAAAAGAAGCAAGTAAATTCAACCAATCGTTACATTACAATGAAAATTATAGACAATATTTTATTAAAATAAGGTGCAAAAATAAATAAAAATTTTCCAAAAAAAATTAGCAATTAATATGGTGAAAGTGAAGTCTTACTTTCACCATGCGGCTTGATTAATCAGATTATTTATCAAGATTGCAGTTATAATACAGGCCATGCCCTTCTATATGGCTCATGGGATGGATAGGAGCAATCAACGTAGGTCAAGAAAAACCCATTCCTCTTGCCCGTAATTAGGATTGCTACTTAAATTTGCTTGAAAACCTCAAAAATTCGCAAAAGAGAAAAAAGGTGTCCAAGAGTTATCACCAATATTAGGCCTTCAATCATAAGTTAGAGCACAAAACTATCATGAGGCCTTCAGTTTTATAAATTTTCACTTTTAATTGAGATGGTTCAACATTGACTCGTCAAATTCGGACCGTGCCGATTGGTTCAACCGATCGGAGGAGAATCGAAAAGTAAACTGAGCTGATTTTATATTTAACCCATTGAATTGGTTAGCCATCAAAAACTGCAAAAAAAATCGATCAACCCAAATGACTTTGGCTACTCAGATCATCATTTCGAATCGAACTCCTAAGTTAACATTTACAAACTAAGGGGCTAAGGGCTTGTCAAATTCATAGGTAATTCCAATTTATCCAAATTTATCAGGTTTTACCTACATTTGTCAAAATTTACCAAAAATTCCAAAATTACCGAACTTAGAAAAATAAAAAAATTTAATTTTGATATATTGGCATAAATTTGCCAAAAGTTATCAGAATTTACCAAAATTTACCCAAATTTAACTTTTACCCAACCATTTTTACTCATGAATTTGACAAGCCCTAAGAATCCAATTTTTTTTTGTCTCAAATTTAGCCTTTAATGTTTCAACCAAATCCTAATGGATCTCAAATGTCTTCAACCAAAGACATTCCCCTAATTTATAGCTCTCTTTCTCTCTTGATGGCCACAATTGCAAATTTTGGCCATAAATCCCAAATGCAAAAATTGGAAGATAGGGGGCAAAGGGGCATTGGGAGAGACAGGAGAGATGGGGAAATAATGAAAAAGAGATTTAGATCTAAAATAATAAAAAGAGGATTTTATTATATTTTATCAATGGAAAGAAAAGGCAAAGTCTCTTAATTTAAAACATCTTTTTGGCAAAATGGGATAACATAGAGCATTTGGAAGTTTGAAGGCAATACCACAATGGTTTTTGTGCAATATGATTGTTTATTATGGACAAAAATTCATTCACCTTTATCTAACCATTTTAAGGCATCGTTCTTTTGTGCATTAACGTAACTAACCGCAACATAAATTACCGCAAATTACCTTTACCTTTTTACTATTTTCACCGCAACGTAACTTACCACACCGCAAATTAAACGCATAAAAGAACGGTGCCTTTAAAGAAGATATATCTTATTCGTGAGGTTCTAGGTTCGATAAGGGTTGTTGGTGATACTAATTGTTATTCTGAAGTCTGTCACCCAATAAATAGTAATTACAAAACAATTGTTAAGTTTTAGGAAGATTCTTTCACCCGCACATGAGCCAGTAGGTGCGGACATATATTTTACCATAATGACTATTGTTTTGTTCATACTTGTTACACATTTTAGAAGCCGAACTACTACTATTATCGTGTCATAATTTCCAACCCAATGTACATTGAAAGGTCATGAATGACGAATGATGAATCGTCGAACATGTTGTGTTTAATGTGTTTGGTCCTTTTTCTTCGACAAAAAGATTGGTCGATCAATATGATAACATGTTTAAACCTCATTATAAATTGTGATTTTGAAATTGATGTGCCTAGGCATTCTAAATGATTAAATGGTAAAATCTAACTCTATTTAAGTTTAAGTTTAGTGTGTGATCTAGTTTGATACACAACTATACAAATTAAGAGGTTACATTTTAGATTTTAGGTTCATTCGGTAACAAATTAAGTAATTATTAATCATAAAATAGTTGGACTCCGTAAAAACATCGAAATTTTATTTACATAAGTATATACATACATATATATATCATTAAATGTTAAAAGATGTTATCGTTAAAACCAAAAACTATTACATGCTAACAAACAAAAACACACTTAAGCAAATAACAAACACAATCTAAAAGATTCATATGCTTGCAAGCACACCCACATATTATATCAAGAAAACCAAAGGAAAAAACAATAACCAAATCTTGCACTTGTGAATAGATAAGATTATAGCATGGATGCTTCTCCCACACATGATAATTGTAGTGTCTCATCCTTTTCTCTGTTGTTAAAAAAAATAAAAATAAAAATAATAATTGTGGGTAATATTTAAGTTGTAGACATAATTTTGTAACCATAAATAATTGTAGAAAAAATGTAACTTTGTTTCAGTTAAAGTTGGTAAAAATGGCATGAGGTTTGAAATCCGAATTGAAACACCTACGTGAAATCCGATACATAAATTGGTTAATAAAAGAATAGAAAAAGGTTTTATTGTGTCAATACAAATTCCTAAATACAAGAATTAAGAATAATAAAAAAAAATTCTTTATTCCCCAAAATAGAATACCCAATTAGTATAAGGAAACAGATTATATATATTCGTCGAGATAGTAGTAGCTAAAGAAGACCTTTGAAGACAACCAAAGATGAGCTAGCAATACAAGTGAGTGCATTATCGCAAGGCACCAATTATGGGTCTCACCAAAGTTAACATTAATTTTTTGGACCTGGGTCTAAATAGCTTCGAGATGAATAAAGAGGTGTATTAACTTCAATATTAGTTTTAATCTTAGTTCTTAAGTTTGATGTTAATCGGGAGAGACATTTAAACATGAGAAGAAAAGAAGAATTGAACACGGACCTTTTTTTTTCAACCCACAAACTTTAAGGTCCTTTTTTATTCAGTCCATAAACTTTAGGGTCTGAAAATTCAATATTGAAAACTAAGGATCCATAAAATAAATTACTCTATATTTCGGGGTCCAAAATGCAAAAAAACCCTAATTTGATAGACAACTATACAAATCAAGAGGCTACATTTTAGATTTTATGGTCAGTACGTCGGTAACAAATTAAGTAAATATTAACCATAAACATATTGGAGTCGGTAAATTTATCCAAATCTTATTTACATGAGTGTCTATATATATATATATATATATATATATATATATATATATATATATATATGCATTGAAATTAAAATACTTTTCCTGTTGTTAAATGTCAAAAAATTAATCATTCCTTTTTTTTTTTTTTTTTGCAGTACCCCGGTGTGGTACCGCATTACACATTATAACTCACCACAATCCACTATAATCAAACACACCTTTCTATTTACCTTTTTAATAAATACCAAAAAATTTCAAATAATTATAAAACCTTTTACACTCATTTTATTATTTCCACCACAACTTACCAAAATCCATCATAACTGACCATAGTCCACCGCACCGCAAATTTACCGCATAAAAAAATGGTACCCAAGACCAAAAACTGTTACAGGCTAACAAACAAAAAGACACTTGGCAAATAACAAACACAATATGAAAGACCCATGCTTGCAAGCACACCCACATATATAAAGAAAAAGGAAAAAAACTAGAACCAATCTTGCACTTTTGGACATATAAGATAGCATGGATGCTTCATTACGCTTCTCCCACACATGATAATTGTGATGTCTTATCCTTTTCTCTACTGTTAAAAAAATATAAATAATAAATAATAATTACTGATGTATTCAAGGTGTTGAAAATTTTTGTAACAATAAATAATTGTAGAAGAAACTCAACTTTGTTTCAATTTAAGTTTAGTATTGATGACTAAAATACATCCATAATTATTATTGATGCTTGGTATTGATGTTCGGCGCAATAATCTATACAAAGTTGTCTTAAACTGCCGAAATGAGGGCATTTTTACGAAGTGGAAAACTACTTCGAAAACGGTGAGGCATAGAGCGGAGAAGATAGTAGTACTTGAGCGAAAGAAGATGGTCTTTAAAGACAACCAAAGGCGAGCTAGCAATGCAAAAGAGTGTACTACCGTGAATTGGAAGGCATCAATTTTGGGTGCTACCAAAGTTAACGTAGATGCGCGTGTTCATGGAGATCGTGGGATGATGTTAGAAGTTAATGCTCGAGATAGCACAAGTGCAATGATGATACCAGCATTGAAAAGAATAAGTGCTACATGGACTCATACGATAGTCAACGACGGAGTCAGAGGCGAAGTCAGAGTTCATAGTTAAAGGGAGAGGGGGGTCATGGACTATATTAATTAATAGTTTTGTAGTGGTACAATAGGAAAATCGAAACTAAAATCACATATCTTATAATACCATATAACAGAAGATATATTATGTTTGAAAAGTCGAGGGGGCTCGTGGCCCTATCCCATCCCAATGAAGCTTCATCCCTGGGTGAAGCACCCTTGTTGTGCAGATTGCGAAAAGATTCGGTTTCCACTTTCCAAAATATCAAAACAGACTATCTCATTTGAATGAAAAGGTTAAATAAGTTTTTATATTAGTGACATTGACATCATTATAGATGATATTCTTTCTAATTGTTGCAATCTAGAGGTTTGTAAGTGGTCATAGTACTTGAGAATATTGAAGGTTAACATTGTACCTCACCATCTCACAAGAATGAATGTTTTTTTCTTACAGCAAACCAATTGTCATTAGGGTTTACCATGGTTGAACTCAGTATGCTCACTTTCGTGTTGGCTTTACCGATGATTTTATTGTTGTTGTTTCCCACGTAGTGAGAAAAGAAGTGGGAAAAAGAGAATTCTCCCATGCTTTCCGTGTTAGGCCCCGTTCTTTTGTGCATTGCGTTTGCGTTGCATTTGCGTTGCGTTAAGTTGCAGTGGGAATAGTTATAAAATAATGGTAATTTGCGTTATGTTGCGGTAAGATTGCGATAGGGTTGCGTTGCGTTTGGGTGCATTAACGCATAAAAGAACGGGGCCTTAATTAAATTAGGTCAAACATATTTTGCACAAATATATATAATATTAATAGTAAAGTTTGCGGGTTCCGCTAAATGAAAAAAGGAGATTAATTATAGGGGTTTCGACCAATCAGAAAATTGATAAATGCCGAATTAAATTATTTTGGTTCAAATATCAATAATTATTTTGGAATAATAATAATAATAATCTATATAATAATAATAATAATAATAATAATCTATGTAAATCGAGGCCTAGTAACTTTTAATTGCATAATTAGTTCTTATCATTATTTCTATCAGGCTTTAAATTGAATTGTCACGCAAAAATAATTATCAAAAAATAATATCATCTTAAGATTATTTTTAAAAATAGAAGGGTCATAAAATAATTAAAAAAATATGGTCATTTTGGATCATTTTTAAACTTGTAATTAGGTACTTTACATTTGTCACCTCTTTATTGGTAGATGAATATGCTTTTATTATATATATTTGATTTGATTGTAGGAAATTATCACCAAGCAAACAAGTTTCCCAACAATCTTGTAAAGCATATACCAGAGTACTATATTTATTCCCTTTTAATCATGTCCATTAATTAATATTCTTGAATATTAAATTTAGATGGCTGGTTTAGGTAATGCAAAGCTGATGACTCATGAATCCAGAATTATTAGTTTTTTTGATTGAGGACTCATGATCCTTTTTTTTAATTTATAAAAAATAAATAAGAGGAAGAAAAAGAAATTGCTCAAGGAGCTATCATGGAATCAGCTTTTCTTATGATCAGCAATTATTATTATTTTTTGTGAGGTAGAATAATTTTCTGTTTTCATTCTCTTCTCATTTTTTTTCCTGTTATTGTTAAATATGTAATTATGAAGAATTTAGAGTAAATTCAATGAATCTTGGTTTTGGATTGTGAGTGAAGGTTCACTCTGTACACTTCCAACTAAGGGATGATAATGGGTCAGGTTTAATTGGACTCAGACCCAGACCTAATCCGAGATCCGATGGGTCTCAAAAACCTAGACCTAGACCCTGACCTTCCAGGTTCGTGCATGGGTCTACGGGTCTATAGCAGGTTCTTAATGAGTCCAACACTTTTATGTATTTTTTAATAAATTTATCAATTTTAATTTCGACTTAATTTTATGCGTGCACACTTGTATAATAATAACTGTTATGTTTAAATACACATATTTTCAACCTACAATAAAAACATTTGATTCCATGTACGAGGCTACGAACGAAGTTCAACGAAAAAACATTACAAAAGTCCTCAAGACATCAACTCTAAAAATAAACTACACAACTTGAATTGTAAAAAGAAACGCAAAGTTCATGATTGTCGCACTAAACAACTCTATCTTTATTTATTTAATTTGACGAGTCCATACCCATACTCGAACTTGGACCAACCAAATTTTTAGTGAACCCAGATCCGACCCACACTTAGTGTATCCAAAATTTTTGAACCCAGACCCATCTAAGGTCGAATCTGATCGAATTCAAAACCTACTGCCATCCCTGATTCCAACTATGGGAAAAACCAAAAAAGTTGCATATAATGCATATATTTGGTTTAGCTCAGACACTACATTAATGGAACTATATCAAGATTAATTGTTATTGTTATATATATTATTTACACTAAATATTAATTTTTTAAAGTCCCATAAAAAAGTATTCAATCACATGCAAGACCATACATGACATGTGTTCACCTACAACAAAAATAAATACCCTCTATTATTTAACACAATTATTGAGAAGAAGATTATAAAAGATAATCAAAGCAAAGAAAAATACCCAAAAAAAAGGAAATACTAAAATGACAGTCCACTTATCCTCTTTCCTAGGGGGAAAACTAAAGGAAAGTTTTGATAAGTGGACTTCAGTTTCACGAATTGGAAATATATATCTCACTATATTTTTACAAAATTAGTTAAAGAAGATATATTTTCTTCTTTTTTTAATAATGCAAAAAGTACAAAAAGAAGGAAACAAATAAAAAATTACAAAATGCAGAAAATAGGTGAACATTGAAAATTTGGTCCATTTTTTTCTCTAAAAAAGTGAACTTCGAACACTTGGTCCATTTTTTTATGGTACGTTTGATAGTTTTTATATTTTCTTAGGAGATGTTTTTTCAAGAAATATTTTTCTTAGCCTTCATTTGAGGAACAGTTTACTAAGTTTGTGATAGAAATAATTGACCCAAATTAAAACTTTCTTATCTATTAAAGATAATCAAATATAGAAATATTTAAAATCGACTAACTTTTTCATAAAAAGTTTCTTAACTAAGGCCATGCTCTTTTCTACGGTTGACAAACTGCGATGCCACAGCCTACCGCAGTTTAACACAACCCACCACAAAATACTATTCTACCACAATTCACTGCAAGCCACCACAAATTACTTTTTCACAATTACCAATAAATATTTATATATATACAAAAAAAAACTCACCACGACATACCAATAACCCGCCACAATTACATCATAACCCACCACAATTTCTTACCGCGTCATACCGCATAAAATAACATGGCCTAAATACTGGGAAAAAAAACAAAATTTGTGTCATTATTTGGTTCATGGTCATCAATCAACAAACAAAAAAAAATCAATCAAAAAGTTTTGGCTAGGATTTCACTTTAAGAGTCAAATTTCAACATTTGGCTATCAATTCAACGTCGGTCTACACCTAATTCATTTTTCTAGAATTAAAAGGTAGTATTGTGCCGTCAAAAAGGAAAAAGAGTTTAAACGTTTTTGTGGCCAAAAAAAAATTTCACTTTCAATAGTGAAAATAAATAAATAAAATTAACAATGATTTAATTGTAAAATAATTGTGAGGTTTGACGTACATATTGGCGTCAGCAAGCAGGAGTGAGTCATGTTGATCAGCCACTATGCATGATGTCAATTTTGATATCACTTGCACGCCCTATCATTTTATACACAATTTTCTTTTAAAATATTACATGATTACATCTCTATTTAAGGTTTATTCACAATAATGTTGGGATGATAATATCAAAATTGAAATCAATGCGTCGAATTCGTGTATGAGAGACAAATAAGAGTCAGATGTAGTAGTCTTATTCTAAATTTTATAATTTAGAGAAATTAGATTTGAAATTGATCCAAGGTTTATGTTCGAAACCCAAATTGATCAGGCTACTACAAAACGCAACAAATGTTACATACAACTGCCAAAAAACAACAGTTAAACTGCCAAAGAAAATAAAAACAAAGAACACCAAAGCACCAATATAGCAAAATAACAAAATAAAACAGCTCAATAAGATAAAACTTTTGCTTTTGGTTTCTTTTCTCTTCAGTCTTCACCATAAAAAGGAAGCACATGAGGTTTAATTTAAACCTAAACCCGAAGGTCAAAATGTAGACACTAAAACTTAATTACTACCTCTGTTACAAAATATTTGTCATTTAATTAAATTTTGACCGTTAATTACTCACAAATTATAATGAGTTTAAAATATAAAATTATCGCCATTAGAAATATAGTTTACTAAAAATTATAATAACAGTAATTTCATATTGTTAATCATCGTAATTTGCGAGTAGGCCTGTCAAAATTTAGTGATATGACAAATATTTTGAGATGGATTTAATATTTTTCATTAATTCCAGGGATTTCCATAGGTAGTAAACTAAAGCAACAATGGACGGAAAATGTTGATGAAAGGACAGAATATTCCAAAGTGTAAGACTAAATCCCAATCGTGATTCGTTTTAACAAGTGGGAATCTGAAGCCGCCCAAAGTCCCCATCACGATGTCATCCCTCAAACGTCAATCCCTCACTCTTACAACAAATCACAATCTCCAAATTAATTAATTAGTCCGTCACATATTTTTTTTAAAAAAAAATTATGGTAGGATACACAATAAAGGATTATTCTCATTCATTATTAATAGTAGAGTATCATTTCCATTCATTAACACTCCAATCTATTGGGCCCTATATTAGGGAAATAGCTCAGTAGGCCTGTACCGGACAAGGAACGAGGGTGCCAATGATCCAGACCACAGGATTTGAACTTTGAAAGACAGAGATAGAAGGTGGACTTTTTACCATTCAAGCAATAAATGATTGGATTATTGGATCCATTTACTGTATTGTATGATGTATGTATTGTTAAATTTTGTAATCTATGACTATTAGTTTTTTTTATATATATAATTGTCTAAGATATAAAATTAACGTTATCAGATTTTTGGTGTCATTTTTAAAATGAATCTTTTTAAAATAGGTGATTAGGCCATATTATTTTCTGCGGTGGGTAAAGTGTGGACATTGTATGATATGGTAAATTGTGGGAAGTGTGGTATGTTGTGGTAATGTATGATATGTTGTGTTAAAAATTTGTACTAAGAATGGTTAATGTGGTGGATGAAAATAGAAAAAAGTAAAATAAAGAGAAAAGTAAGAAAAGAGAAAATTATGTTAACTATGGTCAAGTTAGGTATGATATGGTAAGAAACAGTAACTTTTCACAAGTCACGTGAAAACCTCGCAATTCCATGTGAACAGGTAAATTTGAGTATCTGCCTAAACAATCACGCTATAAATCATTAAAGTTTTTAGATGTTTTAAATGCTTAATCAATCAATAAAAACATCAAAACAAAATGACATTGTATCAAATTATGGGGAAAGACCAATCTAACTAATGGTCCTTACTCATTGTCATTTTTTTGGTTGATAGGCTATGGCTAACTAATAGTCAAAGTAAAGTAGGATCATGAGAAGCTTGTGAAGTTATCTAATAAGATAAGAACACTTGGAGACATGAAAATTTGAAAAGGGTGATCATCTACACCTAAAAGAAACCATGAATCCTTTTCTTGTGATGTACACTTTAGTAGATTGATGTGTTCATTTGGCTATGGCCATGACTCACCCCCTCTATGATATGATTTGCATTTGTGTCTTATTTCTAGGGACAAACAACTTGATTAACTCCTTGGATGATATCCATATCCATTTGATGACAATACGAACATCTGAGCTTAAATCTAATTGGTTTGGATATATTTAGATGAGCTGTTTATTTAGACTTGTCCTTTTGAATATTGTTTGTGATCATCGTTTGTGTTAACTTCTTTATCGCTGATGTAAATGGAAAGAATAATGTTACTGTAGGCTATGGTTAGAGTTTTAATTTATTATAAGTAACTTATTATTGACTACCATAACACTAATTAAGTAATTATGATGAACGCTATTAAGCAGCGGTGACTAGGGATGACAGTGGGTCTTGGACCCGACTCAAACCCGACCCATTTAGACAGGTATTGAGTCTGGATCGCGTCTGGGTCTACTACAGTCATAGTCTTAATTGAAATTTTATGGTCCATTTGCTTCATGGGCCATCCCATGGAGTCAATAACCCACTTTTCATTCATTAGGGAAAAGAAAAGCCCATAAGATAATCTAAACCGGCCCCTGTGAAGCTATATACTCGGTCTTAAACCGGCCCAAAAATTAAACAAAGCAAAACCCAGGCCGGCCCAGCCCAATACTCGGTCTTATTTTTCAGTCTTTCTTCCTTTCCCCACTGAAAACGCCGATTCACCCTCGCAAAATTGTTTCTCCAACACCCCCAAATACCCAACGACTCTTCCACACACGAACACTCAGAAAAACTAGAGAGAGAAAGTGGGGAGAGAAGCAACAATCGAAGCTTTTGCCATCGATTAGGGTTTCGAGCTGCAGATTTTCATCGCTGATCAATCATGTATAGACTCGCAGCTTCTCGCCTTAAGGTCACTCAATCTTGTTCTTCAATCTCTTCTTTCGTTAGTCGTAACCCTAGTTTTTGACTGTTTATTGCGCGGTTGCAATCTGGATCTTCGTTTGTTTCGATTTATGCGCGTGCGATTGGTTAATCTCTCGTAGATTGTGGACTTTGTCGATGTCTGTTTTGTGCGTGTTTAGATCTGATCGATTGTCATTTCATGTTTTCGTATCGATATCTGGTAGACATTGGTTGTTCTTAGCGATTTGTGGATTATGTGCTTTTGCCTTATTCTTAATGTTGTTTTGAATATCACTGTTCCAGTTATTTTTAGAATTCTATGACCTAGAAATGTGTAAATGATTGGACGTATATCTTAGCTTTAGAGTTTAGAGTTTTTGTATTAATTTGGGATTGAATTGGTGGCAGACGTTCTTTTTTCTTTCACATTGAGATGAAATGGAGTTAATGTCATGGCATTTCCGGTATGTAATGGTCGAACTAATCATGGTTCAATTTGGGGACCCAATGTAGTGCTATGGTGTATTGCATTGGTCAAGTTTCTAGAGTAATATTCTGTTGTGTTGCCATAGGTTGAGCTTATGTTTACTCTTCAACATTGATGCAATTGCAACTTTTGCAAGCTATTGTCCTTAAAACCATTTCCTTAATTTCCATTACGGGTTGCTTCAAATTTAGTCTACTTGGAACGAAAATGTAGGATTTGCCGTATTATGCTGCAATTCTGCAAAAGGTTTCACCTTAGGCATGGAGGAGATATTGTGTTTCCCTTTCAATGTGCAAATACTTCCAAAATTTTAGCGTGAAAACCCGAACATACGTATAGAATTGCATTACTTTCTAATCTGTTGTAGATCACTACCAAGGGGTTGCATATTTGTGAGGTCTATATCCATATTTGCTGTGCTTATGTTACTTTTAACCTCCTTCTTTGAAGCTATATATGTAGGGATGGTACATGGTTTAAATATTGTATTTATATATATAACTAAAATTCGTTGAATCATTCTTTACATATCTGACTAGTATCTTTTTGAACGTCCAAACTCTGTAATAGAGGTCTTATATTATATATAATGTAACTATCTACGACTGATAATTTGGTTTAAAATTATCAATTTAGGACCGTGAAAGCAGCCGGTTTCTGACAAGGTTTGCCAGTTCAACTGCTGTGGCCTCAAAAACATCTTCGGGGGGATTATTCAGCTCGTTATTTGGGGGACAATCGCGTTCTCCCCCTCTTGATTTTCCTCTTGAGGGAGTTACTGTCCCTCCACCTTTGCCAGACCATGTTGAACCAGGAAAGACAAAGATAACTACACTTTCTAATGGAGTCAAGATAGCTTCTGAGACATCAGCTGTAAGTTTGAACTTTCTCTTCCCTCTGTAGGGTGCATTTTCTCTTGAGTCTTGAGTCTTGAATTTCCTTGTTAAAGGTGATCATTGCTGTTAAGGCGTGGTAAATTTAACCTTGTTTTTGGGAACCTTCTTACAGAGTCCGACAGCTTCGATTGGTCTTTATGTTAATTCTGGTTCAATTTATGAGACCCCGTCGTCTTTTGGAGCAACACACCTCCTGGAGCGTATGGCATTCAAAACAACAACAAACAGAAGCCACTTGCGTATAGTGCGTGAGGTGGAGGCGATTGGAGGCAATGTGACAGCATCAGCTTCTAGGGAGCAGATGGGGTACACATTTGATGCTTTGAAGACTTACGTTCCTGAAATGGTGGAGCTTCTTGTTGACTGTGTGAGGAACCCTGCATTCTTGGACTGGGAGGTCAATGAGACGGTAATTTCTTGATTGCTTGACCTGACCTGTTACCTCTTTGACCAAGTTGCTTACAGACTATAACCTTGAAATTTTGCTACCTTCTTGCAGCTTCAGAAGGTGAAACTTGAAATTAGTGAGGCTTCCAACAATCCTCAAGCATTGCTCTTGGAGGCAATTCATTCTGCTGGTTATGCTGGTGCCTTGGGGAATTCTCTTATGGCACAGGAAGCTATAGTAGGAAGATTGAATAGCTCTGTTTTGGAGGACTTTGTTGCTGTAAGTAGATGATGATGCCTCTGTACTTTTCTTTGGTGAATAGTGTGGGCCATTATACGGCTGGTTCAATCCTTTTTTTTTTTTTTTTATAAAATGTTCTAATAAAGGATTTCTTATTGGTTGTATCAGCAAAATTACACTGCTCCTCGTATTGTTCTTGCTGCTTCCGGGGTTGAACACGACGACCTAATGTCAGTTGCAGAACCACTCCTGTCTGACCTACCTAATGTACCAGCTCCGGAGGAGCCAAAATCTCAGTATGTTGGCGGTGACTACCGTTGTCAAGCGGGTGCAGGGGTTTGTACTACTATCTTCTCCACGATTTTCTAATTTATTCTGCATTCAGTAGTTGACTTAAATAATCTTTTCTCACTTGCATGGCCAGACAACACACTTTGCACTTGCTTTTGAGCTTCCTGGAGGCTGGCGTAATGATAAGGATGCAATGGTTCTATCTGTTCTTCAGGTATAGTTATTTCATTCTTTAGTTCTTCCTCCTTTTCTGTGCTAAATTCTGTGGATTATGCTATGGAAAAACTTGGCTTCTGCACAACAGAGCCCTGTGCTTGGTGGAGAACTAATTTAAGGTATCCTTTTATGCCTTTTTTTATTAGATGCTTATGGGAGGTGGTGGATCTTTCTCTGCTGGTGGCCCTGGAAAAGGGATGTATTCACGACTATGTAAGTAACCCCATCAAAGGTTGTGATATGTAGCCTGCGACAACATTCCAAAATATATTTCTGTTCATTGTTTGAGCAACTGTAACTGCTACAAAGATAAGTTTATTGAACTTTGTAAATGCTTTTACCAACAGTCTGCTATGCATATATAAGGTTAATTATTAAGCTATGTGTTTGTAGCTATGAATGTTGAGTTTCTAGGCTCCAAAGATTGTTTGTCTTGCCTAAACACGGTAATATTTTTTAACTACCTTCTGGTTGGCTATGGGCCCTTGCAAAGTTTGTAGAGGAAAAACGGAAATTGTTGCTGTTGGTGATCATTGTTTTGATTTATGACACTTATCTTTTGCAATCTCACTTATGTATGTTGCTGTGATTGAAACTTGACTGTTAGATGTTATGCTTTTATGGCTTGGTGGTGTTGGCTTTTGAACGTTTCCTATTGATGTGAGCAGATCTCCGTGTCCTAAATGAATACCCACAAATTCAGTCATTCTCTGCCTTTAACAGCATCTACAACAACACCGGCATCTTTGGAATTCAAGCTACAACTGTAAGCAGATCCTTTCACTTGATTGTTTGCTGTATGCCTTTATGCCTCTATTATTTCAGTTTGATTGTTGTATAACCTACAAGCTGCAACATTTTTCTTTGTATGTGTAAAATATGGATAACTTTAGGGAATGCATTGCAGAAGAACAACTTTAATTTATATCGAACAAGTTTCTGCACTTTTTTGGAATTTTATTAGTAATAGCTGCAGTGTGGTGTACAAAGCTGCCTCCAAGAGAGCATCTTCTTTATTGACTTGTTCTGCTTCATAGTTGTTTGTGCGCAACGGGAATGCATTGTTTTTGGTCTACTCTTTTATCTTAATCTTTAATGGTTCTTTACGGTGCAATTATCCTGAGTTTCACTAGATATGTTTATTTTTAGGGCTCTGATTTCGTGACTACTGCCATTGAGCTTGCTGCGAGAGAACTCATTGCAGTTGCATCCCCAGGACAAGGTTTGTTACCTCATGTTTACATTAAGATCGTATTATTTTTCCATTTATCTTTGCTTGGGGCGTGCAGCTACGATGCTTTTGCTAACCCCTCGCTACTCATCAGTTACCCAGGCACAGTTGGATCGTGCTAAAGCAGCAACCAAGTCCGCTATTCTGATGAACTTGGAATCCAGAGTACGTTCCCTCTGATTAGCATGTTATAACATCCTTTTGTGCTTTCCCTATTTTTTTCTCTCTTTCTTATTGGACGTCCATCTTCTGCAGATGGTTGTATCTGAGGACATTGGCCGACAGATTTTGACATACGGAGAGAGGTACTCTTGATTTTGTTTTTCTTTTAATGTAAATGTGATTATCTTTTTTTATACTTTCCCCCCAATATTTGCGGGGTAGGGTTGCTCAGTTCACTCCTAGCTAGCTCAATAGTGAACCTATGTGAAAGGAATCGTGTCGGTAGGGAAGGAGAACTCTCAAACCTGGAGTTTATTCTATGCCAAATTGTGGCTTTAGGAATAATCTTTATCCTTTGCATATGTCCACTTAAACTAGCCTGCTATGTTACATAACAGTTTTTCCCAGTAACATTTTTCCCCATGTGGTGAGATTATCAATACTTCAATAGTTACCCCAAAAGAGTTTGTTTAGTTTCAGTTTCAGAATGCAGCATCACTGGTGCGTATGGTTCGATGTGATACATGACAAGTAACATTGTTTGTCGGGGATTTGTAGTCTATTCGTCTTGCATGCAAATATGCGATAGTGCTTGGTGTCTAATGAAGCTTGCCTAATAATATAAGCTGCAATGTGACAGGAAACCTGTGGAGCACTTCCTGAAAGCTGTTGATGGAGTTACCGTGAAGGACATCACAACCATAGCAGAGAAGCTCTTGTCATCTCCTCTCACAATGGCCTCACACGGCGATGGTAAATTTCATCCAAATTCATAGCTTTTATTGCTTAGCTTGCTAATTCCTTGAAGATGAAAACATAACCCAATCACCTTGTGTCCTATTATGTGCAGTTATCTATGTTCCAAACTACGACTCCGTGAGCCGCCTGTTCCATTCAAAGTAAGAACCGCAAGTCGAAAACCTCAGTTTTTGTTTTCTCCATTTTGTCTTCAACTGTGACTTGAGATACTATGATCATGCCGGAGGCACTGAAATTCAATAAAAGGAAATCAGAGAAAGATTTGGCGAGTTTTAGCCTAGGGGGCAGACGGTCTTGAGGAGAAAATCGCTCCATTTTGATTATTCTTGCGCTGGCGGTGTATGTCAGCCTTAAGAAAAACGATACAATTCCGTTACTATTATCAATGTTTGATCTTTGTAATTGCCGCGCCAATTCATCCAAATCTTTTGTTTTGTTTGATTTTTGCATGGTTGGTTTATAATATATGCTCTCGTCTTGTCTCGACACATTCCGAGTTTCCTACCAGAGAACTAATAATCTCGTGCTTAGATGGAGATTGCTTTCTTTTCCGAGTCCAAAACCGTAACAGATATACGAGGATGTTTGTTATTTACTGAATTTCGTTCCCCGATTAGTGATATATGAGCTACTGTGTGTTGGGAAGTATTGCCCAGCTGCTAAAGAAAATTCCCAGCTTTGAAGCTATCTTTTTATATGTGTTATCAATAGAAATATGGTTTGTTGAAAGTGGTGTTAGATAATGGAGATGATGATGTTTGATGTCATAAGATCTGTCTCTATTTATACTTCTAATGACATACTAGTTAACATCTCTACCAATTTTTCCCCTTTTTTTGTTACTGTTATGCTTCAATTGACAATATCTATTATAATGAGCAAGTTATTAGTTTAACCAAAGTAAAATTTTCTCACCAAATAGGGGATAGCTAAGTTGATGGAATCAAAAATTGTCTACATCTGCAAATTGTGGAGTTAATAACACACTTGTCATATTTAGTTTGGTACTTACAGGCTACCGTTTGCCGTGGCCTATAAAATTTACCAATGGTCACTTCTAAGATAAAGATCCAGTAGGCGGGCCAACTTTACTTTGTTGAGAAACCTTAAAATTTTCTTGACTTTGAGATCCTCATTACTAGGGTGGAAACGAGCCAAACCCTAGTTCAGCAGGGTCGAGGCTCGGCTCACGAGCTATTTAGTGAGCTTGGCTTGCGAGTGTGGCGAGAATAAAATGCTAGGCTTATAGCTCAGTTCCCCAAAACTCACAAACTCTCACGAATTTCAGTGAGCTCATATTTACTTTCATTTTTATTAACTACACAGAGATCAAATAAAGCATAAATTTTGAAATAACAAATAATAAAGAATGAAGTATTTATGACTAAATCAAATCATGATCCTGGTCGAAAATTAACTAGAACTGTTTCATGATGGAAAGTAAAAGTAATTTTGTTGCGATGCAATAATTTATCGTTGTGATTAATATGTAAAAAGAAACCATTTACTAAAAAATCTTAAGTCTTTATTTTTGTGAATGAAGTAATTTAGTTTTTGAAAACTTAAGCCTCTATTTATATGAAGTAATAACTAATAACCACCAACTCTTGTATGTCAATATTTATTTTCATCCTTTCAATCTCTCTGGATTGCCCTTGATATCTACGAGGAAATGAACAAACGAGGTTGCAGAGGAACAAATCAACTTATTTATATAAAAAAAAATCGCCCAGACCCTAGTTTACCGAACATAAGATTGTTAGAAATCGGGATTATAGTCAAGGTCGATAAGAATCAAAATCTGTAGAATTGTATTGATAATCGTAAAATTCAAATACATTATGTAAATAACAAAAAAAGTTTCATAATTATAAAAACTTTTACAAGTATTCACCATGAACTAAACAAAAAGTTTGTTCAATCCGGAATATTCAAATTGTCCAACCCATAAAAACTGGGACTGAACATAGATTTTTCGTCCGAATTTTCATATTGACCGAACTGACTGAATATTCGGTTATAAAATTTATCTTTTCCTATGGTTTGAACCCGATTTCGACCCATATTTAACTTCATCCGACCTGAAATATAACCGTGTTTGGACATAAATTTCTCGTCCGAATTTTAACGTTTATTGAATTTGTAAGAACTGAATTTACCCGGACCCGAACTTTTGCCAACGTTAAATGACAACTTACGCAATATTATCAAATTCATATAGGATTATAGTTCATATACTATGGGAATCTAATAACCATGTCTAGGGCCCTGTTCGGCAAAATTAGTATTTTAGATAGCTGATAGCGGTTTATGTAGCGTATAGCAGTTTAAGCAGCGGATAACGTTTTAAGTAGTGGATAGTGGATGACTGTTCAAATAAAAATTGTGTTCGCTAAATTTAGCAGTTCAATTAACAGATTAATGTGAATTGATATAAAAGGGTATCAGTAATTTCCAAAGATTAAATTTACAAAGGGTATTTTTTGACCGAAAAATATGAAACGCTACTCCAAACGCTAAACGTTAACTTTATTAGCGTTTCACAAAACGCTCCTTAAAACGCTAAACGCGACTCAAAACGCTAGTTTACCGAACGCTAATATTTATGCAATTAGAGTTTTGACTTGGTCAAGACGCTAAACGCTACCCTAAACGCTATTGCCGAACACAGCCTAGATCATCCGACTTTCTTTTGTTTCTTTTGACGGCCGAACCAATACAGCCGGTGAAATATAGGACCGAATTAAGATTGTCAAAATTTGGGTCCGGTTCTATCGGGTTTAGAAGAATCGAACATCAGACGAAAACTTGATGTTCGATAGCCGGTTTTTGGGAACATTTTCTGGGTCGGACAATCGGACAAGCATAAATTCAAGTCTAAACTGAGTTCGGACAATAGAAAATTGGAAAATATTGCGTTCGAATTTCGGATCAAATCGGTCAATGTAAAAATTTGTACAGAAATTCAATGACCATACCCGCTCTTTTCCGGGTCGGACATTTTTTGACCGCCCTAGACCGAATAGGTTAGGTAGCCAGTTCATGCCGGTCCGAACCGGTCTTCGCAGTAATACACACGGTCGTTTATTATATTCTGCGCAAACCGTAAGTTTTCTCTCTCTAACTCGTCCACTCTCTCTCTCTCTCTAACCTTCTTTGTTTCTTCGACATCATTTGATTCAATTTAGATTTCTGGGATTTTTCAGATCGGGGATTGCTGCACCCATCTTGATCTTCCCTTCGCTATCGAGGTACTTTCTTCTTCAATCATCAAATTTAGGATTCTTCTTCCATTGTTTCTGCCGAATTCGATTGAATTGTCGCCATTGAAATGTAGGTTTTGTGTATTCGCCATTGTTAATCACACTGTGGAAGAGAGAGAGCGAACGAGATGAGCGGTCACGACTCCAAGTACTTTTCCACCACGAAGAAGGGAGAGATCCCTGAGCTCAAAGAAGAGCTCAATTCTCAGTACAAGGTTTTTCTCCCCCCTCAATCTCTCTCTTTACTTGTTGTTCTTGGTTGGAATCTGGATCTGTTCTTCCTTGATTCTTCCTGTCGATTCTTTGATTCAATTTCGAGTTGTAGTTCATGGCGATGTGTGGATCGGACCTAGGACAAGTTAGAGGTTGTGAACAACGTTGTTGGAATACTCATTTTGTGTTGTTTCTGTTGCATTTTGTGAGATTCATTTTTGATTCTGGTGGTATTAAATTGTGATTGTGAGTAGTTGCATTTATGCATGGAGGATTGGGTTTGTGGGGTTGATTTTGATTTTGGGTGCTTTGAAAAGATTATCCTACTTGAAGGTGGGTAGTATCAAGTTTTCTGGTAGGGTATATATGATATTTCCAGTGGTCTGAACTTGAATTGATTGGATGTCAAACGAAACAATTCATGCTTTGAGCTATTTCGCTTCGCCTTATTTTAGATTTCATTTATTATTGTTGCCGCATAAACTGATGATTTTTGGACACTGTGGAAATAGTAGTTAGTGTAGTTGTGATGCATTACACGAAGATTAGAGAACGTAGCTACTTCTATGATTTTATCTCTCATTTCGTTTACAATCATATAGAAATACAAAACTTCAGGAGGGCTAGGATTTCTTCGTTGGTTGGTCCGGGGAAGGGGGGGGGGGTTCACAGTTACTTCTTCCCTGGCTTATGAAGGTTAGATAGGCTTGAAAAGTGGCAAGATAAGCTACTGGCTCATATTGAGATCAGCTTGTCAACTTTTGGATTTGGGTAGGAGTGTAGCTAGTAGCTACTTGACCAATTTATTAGTTTAGCAGCACACAGCTGTTCATTTGAGGTTCACAACATATGTCTGACACAATATGTCGCGGAAAATGGACTTCTTGTATGCAGCTTAAGAGCCAACTTGACATGGTTAGATAGGAGTATAAATATCTCTCCCAGTCTTGGTTGAGAAAGGTGGGAGAAAAAGCTGCCCATCCCCTTTTCTTTTTGGGAGTATTCCTTGTTGAAAAGCAAAATCCATATTTTCAATGAAAACAGCTACTGAAAAGTAATGATACACTCTAAGTCCAAAAGGGGAAAAAAAGAATAGAATCATGTACTGAAGTGATGGATACCTTCACTTGTAATTGACTAATGTTGGGTGATAAGCACAAGATGGGTGTTAACTATTCACTTAAATGTAGTCGTATAACACTCGGGTTGCTCTACCGAAGGATCAATTGGTCGAAGTTAGAGGTTAGGTAGCTAGACATTGACTAATTAGGTGAGTTAATATGGAGAACCGAGCTTCGCAATGAGTGAGGGTTTTAGGCACAACAACCTCTGGAGATTTGGTTAATTTTAAAAAAATTGGGAAACTCTTTCAATTGGAGAAACATGATAGATTGGGTTATTTATCTGTGAAAGTGATATTGTTTTTCTTTATTTTAGTACAACGTGGATAATGAACTAACATAAATGACATGTTTCTGTTATTTAATGAAATTGCCCTTGTTGGTGGTATCTGATATGACAACCATGGGCTTTGATCAATTTTTAGGCCTCCTAAATAGTTAACTGATATTTAGCTGTTTAATTGAAGCACCCCTTCCCCCCAAAAAAAGAAAGCAAAGCAATAAAAAAGGACTAAAGAAAACAATTAGAGGAATGGTTCCTTTTCCATGGAAATTGCAACTTCGGCAGATTGGTTGCTATAGCAGTTTCAAAAGGAGTTGCAAGTTAATCGTTGCTCTTCCTCCCCCCACCCCCTCCCCTCTTTCATCATATGTTTTCTTTCAATTTGGTGTCTAATCTGCTGAAGCTTTGTTTCTATAGGATAAACGGAAAGATGCTGTGAAGAAGGTTATTGCTGCGATGACTGTTGGGAAGGATGTGTCATCATTGTTCACTGATGTTGTCAACTGCATGCAAACAGAAAATCTGGAGTTGAAGAAGCTTGTATATCTATATCTTATCAATTATGCAAAAAGTCAACCAGACCTTGCAATTCTTGCCGTCAATACATTTGTGAAGGTGAGGTCTTACTGGTGAATGTATGTCTTCAGGGGATGTAGTTTTTAATTTTAACATGAGATTGGACCACTGGAATTTTTCAGATGGTTCTATGTAGACATTTTCTGTGATCCATCCTCCCCCCACCCCCCAAAGTTAGAAATAACCTACTCCCTCCGTTCCATATTAATTGACACTTTGACTAAATTTTGACCGTTAATTACTCACAAATTATAATGAGTTATAATATGAAATTACCATCATTAGAAAGATATTTTACTAAAAATTACAATGGAGGTAATTTCATATTGTAACTCATTGTAATTTGTGAATAATTAACGGTCAAAATTTAGTCAAAGTGTCAATTAATATGGAACGGAGGGAGTATTTAGGTAAACAGCATAAAACAACCTGCCAAAGAAACTATTGAAAATAGGACAACATTGTGGAGCACCTTCCTAAGAGTACCAATCTATCCAAGGGATTCATGAAAAGAACCCACTTTATACTGTAAACTGGCCATTTTCTAGGTTGGTTTTTCTCCATGATATTGAAGATTGTAACAAATTGTTCCTGGTACTTGTTTATGCCATAAAAGTTCCTCTGGCTGCTTTGGTCCTGGGTGGTATAAGTAGCCTTTTGAGAGTGAATATGCTACGGCAAGCAAAGCAGCAGCCACCCGTGTCTTTGTCGTAGCACACTGTAGCAGACCTTACATCATTGAAATGTTGTTCATGATGGAGTGCTCTCTCTGTTACAGAGGTGAAAAAGGTGTCTTTCTACATGTCTTGTTAGAGAGATATCCAATGCATGACTCAATGATTAATGAGGTTACCAAAAGAGTTTTTCCTATGTCTTCTTTGGTATTATTTCCCTTTTCCGTGTTCTTTTGATTTTTTTGACAAGTATGATGTTTTGATTAATGGGGTTACCAAACGATTTTGTTATTGTTGTAAGCTAATGAGTTAGGAGAGTTTCATATATGTTGTAGTCTCTACTGGGTCCATCAACTGCAAATTTATGCATTTCGTATGTTTTTATTATTTTTTTAATTTTTTTTTACTGTATCCTGAGGGGTGAATTTTTACATCCCACCTGCTTTTTATGTGCTTTTATCATCCAAACCCTATTTTGGAATGATATGTGCTGGTTTATGTTCTCATATTCCTAGTTTTCTTTGAATGCTTGGCTTGGTTTCGTTGGCTATGTTTAAATTCAAATTGGTTTTCTAATGCTGGTCCCTCTTCAGGATTCACAAGACCCAAATCCTCTCATTCGGGCTTTGGCAGTGAGAACAATGGGCTGCATTAGAGTTGATAAAATTACTGAATATTTATGTGATCCTCTTCAGAGGTGCCTCAAGGTTAATGAGATTATATTTCATCCAATACTTCTTTTTTGTATATCTACATTCAATGCTTGTGTGGGGGGATACACTTATTTTTTCTGGAGGTTTCTTAATTTCACTTTTACTTTTTAATAGGATGATGATCCGTATGTACGCAAGACAGCTGCTATCTGTGTCGCTAAGTTGTATGATATAAATGCTGAGTTAGTTGAGGATAGAGGATTTCTGGATTCTCTGAAAGACTTGATATCCGATAATAACCCAATGGTGGTAGCTAATGCCGTGGCAGCTCTAGCTGAGATTCAAGAGAGCAGTGCTAGACCCATTTTTGAAATCACCAATGCTACACTTTCAAAGCTCCTAACTGCCTTGAATGAATGCACAGAGTAAGTTCTGATTTCAAATTCTGTTGGATAACAAAGATAAGGTTTGTAATGTATGATTGCCGTCTAGAGGTTATTGAGCTTCAATTTGGGTTTTGCCTGCTCAAAGTAATGTGTGTACAAGCTTGTTGGGTCTTCTGTATTTCAAATAATCATCTTTTGTTTGTTATCAGGTGGGGTCAAGTTTTTATACTCGATGCGCTTTCAAGATACAAGGCAGATGATGCTCGAGAGGCTGAGAACATTGTAGAGAGAGTTACACCACGTTTGCAACATGCAAACTGTGCTGTTGTGCTTTCAGCTGTGAAGGTGATCTTTTTCTCCGTTTCTTCTGTACCTTAGTTGTGAATTGTCATTGTAGATGCTTATCCATATGATGTGACTAAGATGTTTGAGCTTTGGTGTCATGCAGATGATTCTTTTACAGATGGAACTCATCACTAGTACAGATGTGGTTAGAACCTTGTGCAAGAAAATGGCACCACCACTTGTAACACTTCTTTCTGCAGAACCTGAGATACAATATGTTGCTTTAAGAAATATCAATCTTATTGTGCAAAAGAGGCCAACAATTCTGGCCCATGAAATTAAGGTATTGAGTTTTGCTTTTTTGTTTTTGTTTTTGTTTTTCTTCTTCTTTTAGCTAAAATTGTTAGCTCTCACCTCTCAGTGTATTTGCTGCTGTGGACTTATGCACACTTATATCCCCCTTTAAGAAGTCTATGACATTCTGTTATGTTGCATTTGGTTTTCTCTCACTAGGTATTCTTCTGCAAGTACAATGACCCCATCTATGTGAAGATGGAGAAGTTAGAAATTATGATCAAACTTGCTTCAGACAGGAATATCGACCAGGTAATTGATCACCAATTGCCACTAGTGATCCAAGTTTCTATAGGATATTATCTAAACTTTGCATTAATGTCTCCAGGTGTTGTTGGAGTTTAAAGAATATGCCACCGAAGTAGATGTGGATTTTGTCAGAAAGGCTGTCCGTGCAATTGGGCGCTGTGCTATTAAGTTAGAGAGAGCTGCCGAACGCTGCATCAGTGTTTTGCTGGAGTTGATCAAAATTAAAGTAAACTATGTTGTGCAGGAGGCTATTATAGTCATCAAAGATATATTCAGAAGATACCCCAACACGTATGTTTGAATGATTTAAGTTTCTGGGAAAGGCATATCATGTCCTTCAGGCTGTCTTTTATTTTCATCCTTCTAATTTTGTTGTGTGTTCCAGCTATGAATCCATAATTGCTACACTATGTGAGAGCTTAGACACTTTAGATGAACCAGAGGCTAAGGTAAATCTTTGACTATGTGATGGTATCTGTTATTATTTGACTAGGACTTATAAACTCGATGCATTTGTGCTCAGGCTTCTATGATTTGGATCATTGGTGAATATGCTGAAAGAATTGACAATGCTGATGAGTTGCTTGAGAGCTTCCTAGAGAGCTTCCCAGAGGAGCCGCCGCAGGTCCAGTTGCAATTGCTAACAGCTACTGTTAAGCTTTTCCTTAAGAAGCCAACAGAAGGACCCCAGCAGATGATTCAGGTTAATATCTTTCGTTTTGAATAGTTTATTTATAATTAGGTAAAGGAACTCTGACTTGTTAATATCATTGACAAAATTTTCTAGCCCAGTTGCTTAAGTAGCTTGATCTAAAAAAAGCCGCGGGCTGGGTTAAAAAATTTCTGTGTGAATGTAATATTCGGACTCAAGGTTTTTTCTTATCTAGTATATTGACTGATGCTCATATTGAACCAACATTTAGAGACTTTCCAATTTGTTTGACTGAAAAAGAAGTGTCAGACGAGATATTTATTTAAGAATGAAGCAGTCCTATTTGTTCAGCATAAACTGTAAAATTTGAACTGAACCCAAATTCTGGTGACCATTACCCGCTGCTCACAAGAATGTGTACATATAATTTAGAAATATTCACTTGGCTAAGGTTCAGTATGTGGGGGATTCATTTTTTGAAGGAATCCTCGGTTCTGGGGTTTACATTGGTACTTTGTGGTTCACTTATTGTTAAGACCTATTAGAGAGGTATTGCAGAGGGTAGTCATGACTTGAGCTTTGTCATGCTTTATTTTGATCTCCTGTTTCCAACTGTTAATTTGATGGATGTTTTACTTTTCGCAGGCTGTTCTGAATAATGCCACTGTTGAGACTGACAATCCGGATCTGCGTGATCGCGCTTATATCTATTGGCGACTTCTTTCTACTGATCCTGAGGTTAGTATGGGATAGATAATTTACAGTGTCTTGTAGTGGGCATGTTTTGGCATGTGTGCTTTGGTATTTTTGTTGAAAGCAAGTCCTTTCCCTTCCAATTGCTGATGCATTTTACTGCTTTGAGCTTTCATTTATGATTAAATTTGCGGGTCAGGGTCGAAATTTTCGCATTGGCCCGACTCGCAAAGTGCGGGGCCTGCACCTGATAAAGGTCGGGCTCAGGCCAGCGTGCCGTGACCCGACCTGACCTGCAAACCCGTACCTAATATATTATGACTTAATTTCTCATTTCTTAAAAATTAAAAAAAGATTGAATCTGACTCTTATTTTTGTGTGTGATTGGAAACTGTACTTCTATTTTGTCAAGTGTTGTAATAATTAGGATACTTGATGTTGGAAATTTTTTTCTGATGTATGGAATTTCGACTTTTATTTGGTAGATTTTTGTGTATTGTTGAAATTATAGGATTTTTTTATCGAATTTGGAAATAAACTTGCTGCCAACGAGAATATATCCTTAATAGTTCCTTTTTGCCCTAGTGTATCTTGTACTTTCAAGTAGTGCATTATATGCTATCTGCAGCTCAACTGTAGTATGCTTTAAATTGCAGAACTAAAGTTCCATGTGGTTTATCTCCTTGCTGTAATCTAAATCTGTCTTATTCGGGTTGCTCTGGATCTTTAGTCCATTGACTTAGATTTTGATCTCTTGTATGGACATGTTTTCTCATTTTTCAGGCAGCTAAAGATGTAGTTTTAGCTGAGAAGCCAGTGATCACTGATGACTCGAACCAGCTCGACCCTTCTCTTCTTGATGAACTTCTGGCAAATATTGCAACCTTATCCTCCGTGTATCACAAGCCACCAGAAGCGTTTGTAACTCGTGTCAAGACAGTCTCTCAGAGAACCGAGGACGATGATTATCCTGATGGAAGTGAAGCGGGATATGCTGAATCACCTGCTCCTGCTTCTGAGGCTGGTGCACTGCCTCCTCCATCAAGCTCAGCACCCAGACAGCCAGCAGCAGCTCCAGCTCCAGCTCCAGCCCCAGCTCCTGTTCCTGATTTACTGGGCGACCTGATAGGGTTGGACAATTCAAGTTCTCTGGTCCCAGTGGATCAGCCTACACCAGCAGGGTGGGTCTAATAGAGTCCTTTACAAGTTACTCAAAATTCGGATGAGAAATTGATCTCTGGACCCTTTTTTTTGGGGTCGGAAAATTCGGACGGAGCTAAATTCGGGTCTAAATCGGGTTTGGACAATAGAAAAAAAGAGATGTTCTGTCCGAATATTGGGTCAGTTTGGTTAGTGTCAAAATCGGCTTTGGAGTAAACCGTGTTTTTTCTGGGTCAGTTCGGTTAGTGTCAAAATCGGCTTTGGAGTAAACCGTGTTTTTTCTGGGTCGGACAAATTCGGGTATTCGGGTTGGACAAAACTGTGCTGGTGCTACCTTTTTCATTAAAACAGTATCTATAGGTTAGATAGGAAAGAGTTACTCTTAGATTTTCTGCATTTGAGAGACTGGTTAAAATTTTGACTTGCGGTGCAGCTCACCTTTTTGCCTATAGGTTATAGGAAAGAGTTACTCTTGTGAATTTTCTGCATTTCGAAGACTGGTTAAAATTTTGATTTGTGTCTGTGCAGCCCACCTTTGCCAGTTTTACTTCCAGCATCTAAAGGTCAAGGTCTACAAATCAGTGCTCAACTTGTACGGAGAGATGGACAGGTGTACTACAGCATGTTGTTTGAGAATAACTCACCATCCCTTCTTGATGGATTCATGATCCAGTTCAACAAGAACACATTTGGCCTTGCTGCTGGTGGACCTCTTCAGGTGATTATTTGCTTAAAAACATAGCTTGCTAAGTATCATAGCTGTAAATAAAACCGTGACCTATGTTACTCGGACTCGGGTACACGTGGACTTGGTTGTTGGACTCGGTTATTTTTAAGAAATTTTGCATATTTTCACTGTAACTTGACGTGTCAAGTGTCATAACCTTATCCGGGTATCGAGGGTCCGGCACGGGTACCACATGGAATATCAAGAGTCGGAGTATCACGTAGGCTGTGACTTTCATTCATGTGGTAACTAACTTTTGATTCAATACCCAGGTTCCACCATTGCAACCCGGGGCATCAGCTAGGACCCTTCTTCCCATGGTTCTATTTCAGAATGTTGCTCCTGGTGCTCCAAACAGTCTCCTCCAAGTCGCAGTAAAGAACAACCAGCAACCAGTCTGGTACTTCAATGACAAGGTTTCATTGCATGTTTTCTTCGTCGAAGATGGGAAAATGGAGCGTGCGACCTTTTTGGAGGTAAATAGTTTCCTTTCATTGATTCATTTTTTTTTTTTACACTGTATTAAGCCACTTAAAGATCTTTGTTCTATGGTGTGTAGATTCTTTTGTTCTTTGAATTTTTTTACTCGAGTCATGCAACATAAATTCATACCCTTTGTTCTCTGGAGAACTCTGTTGTGAAACAAACTTTTCAGACTAACCGATATCATCCCGAACCTACAAGTACTCGACTTAAAAAGCAGACTTGACTACCCACAATATTTTACTACCTACCCCTACTAAATTCTACCTTTATATCTAAACCTACCGAATTTTTCTACTCCTAAAAACAATTCATTACCTACTTCTATATAAACTACCCAGACCTACTGAAACTTTACTGAATTGTACTTACCCAACTTCTACATACCCAGCGAAAGAATAGGGTCCCAAAACATGATTGATAAGTTGAATTTGTGGGGTGGTGATGTTGTAGTTAACTCTTACTATCATTTTGTT
The DNA here is from genome assembly GCA_029582165.1 of Portulaca oleracea. Classification (NCBI taxonomy): domain Eukaryota; kingdom Viridiplantae; phylum Streptophyta; class Magnoliopsida; order Caryophyllales; family Portulacaceae; genus Portulaca; species Portulaca oleracea. The sequence continues at coordinate 58,279,018 of CM055869.1, forward strand.
GTCCAACAGACATGGAAATCACTACCTGACTCAAATGAAGTCCTGAAAGACTTGCCTGGCTCAGTGATAAACAGCGTCGAAGCAACTCTTGACAAACTGGGTGCATCAAACATGTTTTTCATAGCCAAGAGGAAAAACGCGAACCAGGAGGTCTTGTATCTCTCCGCCAAGATCCCGAGAGGAATTCCATTCTTGATCGAACTGACCGCTGCCCTTGGGGTTCCCGGGGTCAAGTGCGCGATCAAAACACCCAGCCCCGAAATGGCCCCACTTTTCTTTGAGGCCATCGAGCATCTCCTCAAGAGTTAGAAAAAATAGCCTTGGAATTATACTTGTGTATTGCATTTGCATCTTGAAGGTATCGAGCTTCTCCTCGAGTTAGAAAGGAGCCTTGGAATTATATTTGTGTATCGCATCGATTCTTGCCAGGTTCCAGGGATGTCGCGGTCCTCCATTCTCTTGTTTAAGTTTTGTTTGATTTTATTGGTTTCGGGTTGGAGTAAACTCAGTTCCCTGGCGATTTTTGGTGTTTTAAGTTGAGGTGGTTTGATTTGTGTTAGAATCTTGGCTCGATTCATAACTAGTAAAGAGTTGTAAGTTTGTATGTTATAGACCTTAATAGCAAGTGCTACATTCCCTTTCTTCTTACAGACTTGTGAATTGTATCACCTTTCAGAATGATTATAGCTTATATCCTTCCTATTTGTTTTCATACTCACGAACCAGAACTAAGATTATACTCCCGGAATAGATTTTATGAACAAGTGAAGATATGTTCTAAAATGAGAATTGTAAATTTATAAATTGACAAATGTATGGTGATAATATATAAATTAAGAATTCAAATTACAAATATATGTATGGATGTATGATCAAAGAACAAAAATTGTATGCTCATAAATTTATGCATATACGCTCATAAAAATATACCCACATGCTCATAAAATTCATTCTGGCAGTATGGGAGTATGGTACTCCTATGAGTATAATCCAATTACCAGTTTACCACCATCATCGGGCCTTGCATTCTTATCCTTCATCACCTTCATTGCCTCTTTGTCCTTATTTTCTTGCTAAGCCTCTAATTTGTACTTGCATTCATAAGGTTGAGTAAACTATTTGCATTTGCAAAACCTCTATAATGGAGTTCCTAATTGATTTTACTCGTGTGAATGTTGTGCCTATTCCCAAATTAACAATATAAATCAACATTCGAAAAACAAGGATATCTTCTACATGAGTTGTTCACACTTTTTTTCGAACAAACTCCGAAACTTAGTATTCAACATGCTCGTAATTTCCAACCAAACAAAACCCCTATATCCATTTTTTGTGTGTTTGGAATTAGATTGGATGTGCGATTCAGGAATCGAATTATGGGGTTGTGAAGAAGTGTGTATCGAAGTTTCACCTGCCTCTATATTACATTTCAAATAAAAAAGATAAAATATAAAAACGTCTACAACCATGTCCCTTTTATTCACTATAGTCAGTCACCATGGCATTATTGACCGAATTGAAAAGTTTAGTAACATAATTTCCGATATTATTATCCATATTTGATCTTTGCTATTAACTTTTTGCCTAGCTGAGTTATATAATATATGCTTTTGTCATAATTTCCCCCATGAGTCAGTATTAGTTAGGACTTGAGAAGAATTGCCCAATTGGTAATGCAAATATTCATTCCAAGCTTTGAAGTTATCCTTTAAAATGGAAATTTGTGTTATCCATAGAAATATATATAGTCTGTTGGAAGTGGGTTAGATTTATGCTCTCTTTTCTACTAGTTTTCCATTTTTAAGCTTGAACTGGTCACAATGTTTATCTCATTATCAATGGTAAATTGATAAGTGGTATTAAACAATGAAGATATGTTGCTTTTGTGTGATAATCTTATCCAAAAATTGAGCTCACTTTTCTATAATGTAAGGTTTGGTTAGATGTAACTAACAATTTGTACTTGTGTTTTCAATTTTTGTTTGACAATATGAAACATTGTAACCCATGAGATGAACACACTATAAAATATTGATGGATTTCTAATTGGAGTCACCATAATTATGATTCCATTATAAAATTATAGAAAGCCAAATACTCCCCTTCCATTTTTACTAGTGGTCATTTATTGTCTCTCATATTTTTCAATTTTATTTTCCCAATATTTTCTAATATAATATTTGTTGAAAATTATAAAATTGTGCCATTAATATCTATTTAAGTGTTAATTTGCATAAAATTTAAAGTGATAAATAAAATAAAAAGTATATGTCATTGTACACATGTACACATGTAGGCTATCCACCCACCAATACTTATATGATGCTCCCATGAGTATATGCACTCACTAGTTATATTTAATAATTTCACATACAAGATATTAATATAAAATATCTAACTATTTGAAAATTTTATAAATATAGAACTTAGAAGTTAAAGAAAATAAATATAAAATAAATAAAAGCTTAAAAATGTATAAATATAAAATCTAAAAGTTATATCAATGATTTTTAAACATAAAAATATTAATATATAATTAATATATATTTAAAAAAAAATTACATAAAGGAAAGTATGTGCTTTAAGAGCATATAATAACTTACCCCACAAAATGGGAAGTGTTAGTGTATCACCACTTCAACCATATCTATAGCAAAGAAAACTTGTCATATTCATTGTTGTCATATGTGTCCATTTATCATTTTTTCTATTTTATGGTACACAAACATATAATTCACTTTAGAGGTTTGATTGTGATGTCTCTTGTACTCTCTAGGACTTATCAACTAATTTTTCCAACTCAATTATTTGATGTAATTGCAAGTTTAGATACCTTTTTTATAAAAAAAAATGAAAATGACAAGAGTTTTTAATTGTCCTGTTGTTAAAACTATATTATTATATATTAAATTGATATAAAATGATATGCTTGAATTCTATAACTATAATATTTCATAAAAATTGAATAAAGTTGAAATTTTATCCATTATTTTTTACATTTCAAAAAATGCCTAAAAATGTCTAATGAATAAGGTTGATTCGATTAGGCCATTATTTATATTCATTGACATAACCAATGCATCAAAACTTCTCATAATCGATAATTAACGGTTACTATTAAAAAAATTAGTTTGAAAAATTATTAGAATTACTAATTTGGTTAACAGTAAAAACTTAAAAACTATCTTTGAGTAAGACACATACCATCACCATTTTAAAAAAGTTTCATAAGATTTATTATATTTACAATGACATACTAATTGTAACTTTACCAATTTTGCCCCTATCGTGTCTTTTTCTATTGTCTAAACCAACAATATCTACTCTAATAATAGTTAACTAGTTTATCAAGCTTTTGGTACTCTTCCAACATTCACAAACTGAACAAAAAATTAGATAAATATTTCACAATTCATCCATATAAATTTAACATATTTGACATTTTCGATCGTGAGTATAACTTGTGTAATAGTCCTTCCGTTTGCATTTGTCTATTTAACTAATTTTATTTGTGCCTAGTTATTTGTCACTTTTATTGATTTTAGTAACAAATTTACTAATTTTGTGTTTAAATAAATAAGCCATAATTATTCACTTAACTACAATTATTTTTTTGACATTTTAATACATTTATATTTTATTATTATATACATAAATTTTTATGTTAGCATTGTATTTTAAACTTCCTTAAAAAAGGACATATAATATGAAGGGACTACAAACCTACTCCTAGAAAAACATAAGCTTACCATAGCCTATAGCTATAATCTTTAGGCAAGTAGGTGATTATGTTAATCTCCAAAATCTAACTCGTACTAAAAGGAATTAAGTGAGGTATTATATAACTATTATTTATTAATATTTTAATTAAATAATTAATTAAGGGTTTTTGGCTCAAAATAATCTGAAGTCGGAGGTCATTGGCTGAAAATAATCCAAACTCACTTTTTGGCTGAAAATAATCTAAACTTTTAACCTATTTACTTGGACTAAATCAAAATCGATTTCCAGCTTCAGAATGCTGACTGGGGTCTACAAAAGATAACGAAGAAGGAGAGAGAAGACTGAGAGGAATTAGAAAAAAGGAAAACAGTTAGGATTTGGTCAAATTTTAAATTTCTGGGGTTGGAAGACTAAATTTATTATGTTCAAGTGTTTTTAATTTTTAATCCATTGCCATGTCATTATAAGTTTAAGTGAGTTGGGGCCTACATAAGCTTGAAAAAAACATTCAAAACCAAAATCAATTAAAGCAACACGTGCTCAGACTGCCCAGTCAGCATTCCGACACCAGAAATCAATTTCGGTTTAGTATGAGTAAATAGGTTAAAAGTTTGGATTATTTTCAGCCAAAAAGTGATTTTGGATTATTTTCAACGAACGACCTTCGACTTCGGATTATTTTGAGCCAAAAACCCATTAATTAATTAGTTAATTAATTAATTAATTAATAAAAAAATGAATGTCTAATAATAACGTAAGATAGAAGCAAAGGCTAATATTAGATAAACCTAATCAACAACATTCCATATTATTTGTGTGAATTTTCTCTAGCATAGTCTACAAATAATCATATAGTTTTGGGAGTCATACCCAACATACCATGATATATCCTATGACTCAATTAATTAAATATTTATGGGGCAAATCTAGAAAAATCTTTTTTTTGTTTTTAGAGTGTGTCATTTGGTCCAAGTGTCAAGATTAGATTTTGATTAGAATAATATTGGCCATTTAATTTAATATTGCAAATGATTACTTTCCACAAGGGGAAATATATATGGTGTTTGATGTTTGCACATATATACTCATGCATGCCAACTAAATAGATGATGTGTCCAAACTTTCCAAAAAGAAATAATTTTAAAAAATAAATAGAGATTCACACTATTGAACTACGATTTAATAGTAATTATTTAAAAATAGGAAATATCTCCCTCCCAAAAATAGTAAATTTCATGTCTTAAAATATAATTTGTTGGATATATTATATCAGAAAAGAAAAACAAAAGGTTACGTATGATGAAAGGTTATAACTGTAAATATATATGAGATTATATGATACGGTTCCAAAAAAAATAAATATTACCATGACTATGACAATTGAAGCACTTTGTAAAACTTTCAAATAAATTGGGATTAGTATAATAATATTAACTTCTTTCAAATTCAAATAAATTAGGATTAATAAGTGTTATACTCTTATAGTTAATAAATATATATAATAACTAAAAAATATTATTAAAATTTCAAAAATATGAATTATATGTGGTTAAAAATGGTTATTAACCATCTCAAATTAAGACATGTATCATTGTCCATATTCTTGTTTGCTTGAAGAGGCTAATAATAATAATAATAATTATTATTATTATTATTATTATTATTGATGCAACTACCTTTATTATATCAGCAAGTAATGCAATATTCAACGACACTTGTCAGTATATACCTTAAAATTCTTGATTATGACTTTATAGACATATGTCTTATAAGTAAGGCAATGCCTTAACTTGCTAAACTTTGTTTTTTGTTGTTTTCTTTGGTGATCATTTATCGTAACCAAGAAGGTGTTTTTTGTTTTACTTTGTTTTGTTTTGCTAGGTTAATTTAACAGAATATTGATGTAACTAAATTAAATAAATGACCATTGAATATTGATGTATAGTGTATATATACTTCTAAGTTATTAATGGTGCAAGTTTTTCTATTCAAAACTATACAATATAATTATATAAGTAATAAAGTCAAATGTAAGCCATTTTCAACAAAGTATTCCTTATATGGCAAATAAGTATTGAAAAAATAAACGAGCATAAAAAAAGTTAAATATAAGTTGGAAAAAAAGGTTTTCAGAATGAGGAATTATAAAAAAAAATTAAAAGAAGGAATATTTTAAATAATTAAGAAACAATGTAACAGCACATTTCTTGAATTGTTAAAATACTCTTTGCATATGTCTACATATATTATAAATTATAAATTCATTTTTATACTCTTACAAAGTAAGGATATGAATCATACTAGAATTTAAATATAACAGACAACTGAAAAATCGTCTATAAATATATGAAAGAGATAACAATTATACTATATACATGAAAAATAATATATGCTTATTGAATATTTTTTTTCATATGATTAATTAGTATTGACTATATATGTGATTGTCCTTGTAATGTCTATTAGATCTTTTAATGGGAATAGTTCTTTTACAAAGCCTATATTTTATGACACAAAACAAACCATAAACCAATGATCTTTTTTCCTCATAATATCAGACACTTTACGACTTCAATAATATATTAATTACTTATTTATCAAATTAACTTTATTAATTACATCTTTTTCTTCTATTTTTCTTTTTTATTCACTATTTTACTAAATATTTTCACATTTCCGAAAAAGTAAATTAATGTAAAGTAGAAATTTTATTGATTTTGTAAATTTTGTCTAAAATGATAAATAATTTGAGAAAAGGATTATTCGTAGCTCATAGCAAGTTTATTTGTAGTCCTACAAATTAAAGCACCATGATTTGGTGTTATAGTACAAAGAAACATAGGAATATATTATAATTAGTTATTTTTCATTTCTCTTCTTTTTTGTTTTGTTTTGCTTTATTTTTAGTTGTGACAGAAAAAGAGGGAACAATTATTTTCAAAACATAGTGATTATGAATGACATATTCTTCTTTTCCAAAAAGTTGGCCACTAAAACATATGACGTGAAAACTTTAGTCCCCAACGTAACTCACCACAATATCTTTCTTGGAACTAGCACCATTAATTACATTCACTTAGTCCTTTAAACTAAAATAAATTACTCTCCATTAATTATCGCTTAATAAATACTACCTCCATTCCTGATTAATTGTCTTTAAAACTACTTTCACGATACCAAAAAATATAGGGAATAACGTAAAAAATTTGTACATTGTCAAAAATATCCTTGAAAAGGTGCAAAAGTACATTTATAAGGGATATAATGAGAATTATAGTTATTGAAAATGTAAAAATTAAGTAATTAGATAAATAAAAAAGGATAGAGAAATTAGGTAATTAGACAATAATAAAAAGGGACAAAGGTATTATCACGTTGTTTTCATGCACTCCCATGCATGGGAGAAAACTACATATATGTAGATCACCTTAGACTCCGCATTAGTGGAACTATAATGAGGTTCATTTGTTGTTGTTGTTGTTGTTGTTGTTTTCAACATTAATTTTTTACTGATAATTTCTTCTAATATATTTTATTAAAAAGTTACAACATTATAGTCTTGTGATAGTATTTTTTCATTACGAATCCGATGATAGTACTTTGCGTATAATAGAACGTCGTATATGCTGATAAATTTGCGATTAAAATTTTTAAAGTTTAACTAACACATACATCAAGATAACAGTTAATATGAAATGGAGGGAATAATTGATTAGAGCTTTTTGCACCGTAATAATTCAAATTAGTCACTATAATATTTGTTCCAAAAAATGTCATCATTGTATTTACGTTTAGCATAGAAAATTCATTAGAGTACATTTAACAACTAATTATATTGTACTATAAGATGAGTACATGGATTCTCAAAATCTAGCAACTTATAATAACTAAGGTGAAACTGATTTGGGTTTCATAAAGCACTTATGTGTATGACACAAATTTTGATTCATGTCTCTTAGAGCAAAGTACATATTAACTTTGTGTTTAGGAGTTGTTTTCGGACAGCGTCACGTCAGTCTATTACAGTTCTTACTTACTACTGACACTGAGTACATATATAGACACTACAGAAGGATTTAAGGAGGGTACTTGGTTGGGAGATTTGATCATCGGGCTTAGATTGCCACAGGCCATGACCAAACACATCAGTTTTAAATACCATTACATTAAAGATACTGTTGCTACAGGGGATGAGTAATCAGGAAGGTGCATACTTTGGGTAATCCTTGATACATGCTTACCAAGCCACTTCTTACAGCTAAGTTTGAGCATTGTTTGAACTTAGTTAGTGTTTATCGTATATATATATATAAGAGCCCTTTGAGGTTGTGCCCTGTGTGGTGCGACACATTAATGATAATGATCGAGGTGTTATTTTGGTTTGATATGTTGGCCATCATTATCCAAGGTAGATATTTTTGAGTTAGGAGGTCAATTGGATCCTCATTGAGAGTCAAGGCTGCACGGATCACTTGATACAAACTACTCAAATTTTATTAATAAAATATTTCCACCCAACAACTAACTTAACTCAAATCTATCATGTCCTATCCTATCCTAACTTATTCTAACTTAACTAATCTAACTTGAACCTAACATGATAAAAGAACAAGGTAATAGATTATTATTATTATTATTATTATTATTATTATTATTATTATTATTATTATTATATATGCTAAAAAGATATTTGTCAAAGTATGCAAAAATTGTCTTGATGAAATTCATAAGAATAGATATTTAAAACAAAGGGAGTAAGACACCTACAAGAGCCATTTGTAAAGAGGGGGTGGAAGAAGAGAGGGAGGCTTTTAGAGCATGAGAGTTTAAAAAGCAAAGAGAAGACAATAAGAATAGGAAAAGTCCACGTTGATAATAATGATGTTGGCATGCCTTAGTAAAAAGTCATAGTAAGAAGGAGACATGCAATTGAAAGCATGCATTATATTTGCATGGAAAACCCAAAATATATGCAAACTCTATGTATGTTGTTCTCTATTGGTTCATCCTTTTGCCAACCTTATTTGGCCTCCAATACCTCTTCTTCTTTGTTGGTACCAATTAACTTACATTATTATTCATTTATATATTGGCTAAAGTGAGCTAGCTAGCTAGTAATCATAGGTGTTATGAAGTTACCTTTTCATCACTATAGTATTGTATATTTTGATGGACTATGTGGGTTCGTGTGAGATATTTTTGGTAACCAAACCTTGGATGTGAAAAGTTGAATGGTTTGTAGTTGTTTTCTTTTGGGGTAATGGTCAAAGTGTACTTGAGTGCAGATTTATGCAGGTAAGTGTAGTTGGATATATGTAAATATAGTTAAGTATAGGTGTGGATCGTTAAAGTGTAATTTAATCTAGATAAGTAGATGAACGAGGTGATTGCGAAACTTACAAGTTAGAACTTTTGTGAACGACTTGCTTTCAGAAATGGGTACCTAAAAGGAAAGATGGACGTAGAGTACTTTCGGCGAACGATTTGCCTAACTCAAGTGTTCAGGATAAGACTAGTATGGGAAATGGTGTGGATAAGGTGGCCAAATCTGATTCTAATTGCACTATTAGTGACATGACTGGTTCTTTCACTAATGACCTTCGGTCTCTCTTGCCTCTAGGAGAGAAGGACTCCATCCTTGGAGTCAAAATCTAAGACTAAACTTAAGAGAAATCAGAGCATAATGTTAAAATCCAAATGACACATAATGAGACAAACAACTTTTAATTAAGATCACGACTACGAGGAGCATGGGTCTGTGTGGGAAGAAAAATGCACTAAGAATCATAAGAACAACTCAAATAATGTGTAGAAAGTGCCGGAGAGCTCTCATGATTAGCGCTGACAAAAATTCGTCCGACCCGAATATCCGAATTTGTCCGACCCGAATTAAACCGGGTTTGGTCATCAATTTTTTGTCCGAATTTTAAATTCGGAAAATTCGGTCATGTCCGATTCAAAAATCGGGTCGGGTTCGGGTTAGAGGGAAAAAATTTGGACGTCCGAATTTTGTGTCAAATTCGGGTTCGGACGCATTCGGACATTGTTCGAATACTTGAAATCATGGAATCATGTATATATTTAGTGTAAATTCGAGTTTGGTTATATTCGGACAAATCCGGGTTCGGACAAATTCGGACAGTTCGGGTTCAGGTTCGGACACCAAAAAATGTCCGAATTTGAAATTCGGACAGGGTCCGGGTTTTGGGATTTTGTCCGAATGTCCGAATTGTTCGAACTCGATTTTTTGCCACCGCTACTCATGATAGTTTGGATGAGGAGCTAGCACTAGAGTGTCATCTATAGGTTGAGGTATAGGCTTCATTCGTGAGGATCAAGATAGGAATGCAATGAAGCTGGATAATGAGAAACGGCGATGAGAAAGGTAGACGAAAGTTAAAGCTTAATCTTGTTGAACTGTTTCACTTGATGTACTGGTACTTTGGTGTTTTTTTTTTAATGTTTGTTTTCCTTTAGCTGCCAAGTGGTTCTTTATCGCTAACTAATTCACAATGGAGCTCAGTTCCTGTTTAACTCATTGACTTTCAACCAATATGCAGGTTGCTCAATTTGAACAAAGAATAACCCTTAATTCAAACATGAATTAAACATCTTAGAACGACTCTAATACTATATTAGCAATGACTTTTTGAAAATCTTGTATTAGCAATTTGGCGTCTTGAGAAAACAAATTGTCCTAAAATGGTTTTATACTCTAATGTGTTCCTTCTCCTGCATGTTGATCTTCCAAGATTGAAACGTTGATGTTACAAAGGTCCTTCTAACATTGCATAAATAAACATGCACATTGCTAAGCTTTGAACCTCGGACTTTTCACTTAGAACGACTCTAATACTATATGTAGTAAGAAACAACTCATCACGTCGCAAAGTGCATGCCACAATCCATTACAAATGTCACTCTCTCCATATCTTTCTTTAAACAATTTCACGTAGAGGGACAAAACTAATAGCTAGAATCGTTTTATACTAAAACACACACACAAATCTTGACTTCTTGTACATGGATGAAGCCAGACGTTGTATATAGAGCTGGCAAAATTTTGTCCGATCCGGATTATCCGAATTGTCCGACCCGGAAAAAACCGGGTCTGGACATAGATTTTTCGTCCGAATTTTTATATTGACCGAATTGACCGAATATTCGGACATAAAATTTCTCTTTTTTCTATTGTCCGAACCCGATTTTAGCTTCGTCCGAATTGTCCGATCCGGTTTGACCCGAAATAAAACCGGGTCCGGACATGAATTTCTCGTCCGAATTTTGGCATTATCCGAATTTGTCCGACCCGAATTTACCCGGACCCGGATTTTTGCTAGCGCTAGTTGTATAGAAGGGGATTGGGCATGAATTTGTTTGAATACTCTAGGGAGGTGAAAAACTATCTCAACTTAATTCATCCAATGTATATTATCGCATGACCAAAAGATAGATTATTTATAGGATTATTGGATGATAATACACTGAACTTTAGGGTATTGGACAATAATGTACTGAACTTTTTTCTTGGACTCTAATACACTAAACTTTGAGGGTATTGGACAATAACATACTCAGACCAATTCGGCTGGTGGTTGACACGGTGGCTGTCATACTTTGAGGTGTCGTTTTTCTATTTTTTTTTCAGAAAAAACTTTTGCGGTGTAAGAAATTACACATAAGCAGGATGATTAATATATTTTTTTGAAAAAAAAAATAGAAAAACAATACCTCAAAGTATGACAGCCACCGCGTCAACCACCAGCTAAATTGGTCTGAGTGTATTATTGTCCAATACCCTCAAAGTTCAATGTATTAGAGTCAAAGAAAAAAGTTCAATGCATTATTGTCCAATACCCCTAAAGTTCAGTGTATTATCATCCAATAATCCTTATTTATATACGTTGAGGTGAACCGTAACAGTTTCCATCTACTAAATGCCACATACTGACATACTGTTATTATGTGCTAAGTATTAATTACTAGATTTCACTTAATAAGACATACTTTTATAAAATTCACCTTTCTGAATCTTTCTGAATCTCCATGTCGAAAATGTAAGTTTTACCCTAAATTACAAATGTAAACATTGCAAGTTTTCTTATTGCTAGCCTTTACTCTTTTCCCGACTCTCATTCCTTTTCTCATGTAGAAGTTTCCCATAATATGTGGACCCTTAATTATTCTATGATATGAAAAATATCCCAAATCATAATAGTATTTATCGAGTGTATATATATTATTTCTTCATAATTTTGATTTAAGTTCTTCTACATATTTTGTTGTTCATTAGACATTAAAATGAAAATAATGTCAATATTGATTTTGTTTAGTTCCTTTAAAAGAAGCTTTTTCCTTCTAAGAAAATGTGAAGGATCCTCTTATCTTAACATAAAATCGAACAAACTAAAAGAGGGGCACTATTAGGATAGATTTAGAAATTGGATCATTCAATTAGGTTTCAGTTCATGTCATTTTAAGTATAGATTAATTATGTTTGATTTTGATGATTCAATTAGGTTCCAAAATAGTTAGGTTTGGGTGAAATTTACTTTTACTAAACTATTTCCCAATTTCAAGAATTAGTTTGATTTGGATCTAGAATATCTAATTCAAGTCACTTTTAATGGAGAACATAAAAGATTATAACATAAATATTTTTTTATGGGTGATGTTACTGTCTTACCCTGAGATGAGACGCTTTTTAAGTGTCATTAATTAAAATTGTAATTTTTTTTTGAAATAATTTTTTTAATATTAAGTATTAATTATCAATTATAATAAGTTTTGGATGCATTGGCTACGCCAATGAGTATAAATGGTACCCTTAATCGAATCAATCCCATCCGTTAAACATATTTTAGGCATTTTTTTTAAATATAAAAAATAATGGATAAAAGTATAACTTTTAGCAATTTATATATACGATATTAGAATTATAAAATTCAATCAAATCATTTTATTTTAATTTTATATATAATAATGTAATTTTAATAATAAGACATTTCATTTTTATTTTTTTCAATAGAAGAGGGTTCCTTACAAGACATATAAAAGCTTTCTAAGAACAACACCACTCCTACTAGCTATAAGCACTTGCCTAGAAAAAAAGTAACATATATGAATTATATCTTTACAATTAATTAATTATTTTGATGTAGGCTGATATTTTTGCTCACCCTTTTTCATCCAACAAACAAACAAAATCTATGAGGTTTCATATTTCACACTATAAGCAATAATCCTTCCAATAAAGACATATCCCAAGCATGACCATACAAAGATGTTGATCCCAAAAGACCAATAATTAAGACAATTAATGTTTTACACAAGAGTGGGATCCATTAATAATTATCATTAAAGTCAACAGTCAACTTAATGAATGCATAATCTCATGAAAACCCAATATATATTTATTAATCTATCTTAAAGACACCCTTTAACTTAGACATAATTAATACATGGTAATGTTATCTAGTTTGCTTGCTAATCATATTGCATGTTAGATATTTTGCCCTAATAATTTACTTATATGTTGTTTATTATAATTTTATATTCATTGCTATCGGTTATTACCTTCGTTTAATATTATTTGTCCTCTTTGGAAATTGTGCAGTTAAAATTATAAAATTTTGATCATAAATTTTTCAATATACATAAAATAAAATTATTACTATTAGATTCGTAACGAAAAATATTATCATAAAAGTGTAATAGTGCAGCTGTTAATAAAATATTATATAAAAAAATTACCAAACAAAGTATGAAATTGGAGACCGTGATAGTCAATAAAAATGACAAATAATATGGAGTAATTAATAATTGTTTTTTCACCCACCAATGAAGATGTAGATTCAAGAGAGAGAAGATGTGAATGAGGTGACAAACATTGGCAAAAAGATAAAATCATTAAGGGGAGAGACACATGTAGTAGGATAGGTGGGTATTTTTGGCTATTTCATAATTCATGTCTTGACCAATTCAATGCAAAGTCATGGACGTGAATTTTAACAATGATTACATCAATCTTAGTTAGCTATATATGTGTGGGAAAAATATAGTTACTCTTTGTAAAAATGAGTTGTTTTGGTAGTAAATAATGTCACATTAGTTTTGCTAGATCAATTATTATTACCTCTATTTCATATTATTTGTCATTTTTGAAAATTGTGCAGTCAAATTAAAAAAATTTTGACTATGCATTTCTCAATATATGCAATGATTTGTTAAATAAAATTAATACTATTAGATTCATAACGAAAACACTTTACTAAAAGTTTATTATTGCAATTGTTAATAAACTATTATGCAAGAAATTATTAATCAAGGAATGACATTGGAGACCATGACAGTCAACGAAAGGACAAATAATATAAAATAGAGGGGGTATAATTTAACGACCGATGTATAATGATTTAGATGAGAAATTGTAGAAAATATTCAGTAAATTTAGCTCTTATATAATTCATTGATATGAAGTGATGATGAAACTGAAATATAAGGGAGTATGAATAATTTTTGAAGATAAACATTTCAAGGATTATTTTCTGACCATAAATAACATACATTAATTTTGAAAGTCAAACATTAATTCTATAAGTTTTTTGAGAAATTTTAGTTGAAATACTACTCTCTCTGTTCCATATTCCATATTATTTGTTCCATTTGAAAATTGTGCAGTTAAACTCAAACACTTTAGACCGTAAATTTATTTATATATACAATGCAATGACTTGTTGGATGAAATGACTCTAATTAGATATGTAACGAAAAATGCTAATAATAATGCAATTGTCATAACATGTTTTTATAAAAAATTATCAATTAAAAGGTGACATTGAAGACTGTAACAGTCAATTATGGGATAAATTATACGAAACAAATAACTCAATATTTTTATTTGGTCAAAACAGTCATTAATCACAAATTGCCAAAATTTCATGTGTAGGCATATGCATATATAAAATGCATTTGGGAATATGCACGTACTGTTGCAGTACAATATACCGTATACTTTTGTATGGAAATAAAATTAAAAAAATATTTTCTTTAATGACAAGGAAAATTTTTGCCCTCGTTTTTATGTGATTTATTTGAAGCTAGGTATTAGATTTATTGATTGATGATAAAATTATTTTTAGAAAAATGCATTTTGGTAAGTTAACAATAATGGTTTGCTGTAATTATAATTTACAATGTGGTGAATCTATCTAGGTCCATGACACGTATCAAAATAAGTTAATTTTTACATGATGAATTTGCGTTAAAGAAGTTTATACAATTCTTAAAAATGTGTCGGTGAATTTTGCGATAATGTTGATAAATTTATGATAAATTTTATAATAAATATTGATGATTTTTCTAAAATATAACACATTGACAGAACTAGGTAGATACGAGTTTTTTGCTTTTTGGACCCTGTATTTTGAGGGTATTTACAATCTGGACCCTCATGTTTCAAAGTTTACAATTTGGACTCTATACAATATGGACCCAAAAAATTTAGCCCAAAGTTAAGTTTGACTCTGGTGAAGACCAAAATCTTGCATAAACTGACCGATTTACCCTTATTTCATTTATTCATTTATTTTGAATTTCCTTTTGAAATAGACTAGACTGAAGACTTCAATTTCACAGCCCATACGCATATCCCACCCTTAGTGACTATTCAACTCCAAACTCCCAGAAAATCGAATAAATGAAGGGTAAATTTGGAAGTACATAAATAATTAAGGGGCAATTTTGGAAGGAAAAATCAGTCAAACTACAATAAGGGTCTCTTTTGGCCGGACCCCTCAAATTATGTCCAAATTGTTGCCGGAAACAAAGTGTAAGGTCCAAATTGTAAACATTGAAACATGGGAGTCCAGATTGTAAATACCCCCAAAATATAGGGTCCAAAAAGCAAAAAAGCCAGGTAGATACCCCAAGATATACGGTTTAACAATTGTTTGATTTGGTCATAGCTTAGGCACCAACAATTGTTCCCTTTTTCCTTTACTTTTAAGTATTTTCTTTATTTTTGTTTTTTTTTCCGAAAATGATAAACATCTTGGGCCAAGATATATTTTAAGTGTCTTGTCATTGTATAAAACCTATATATTTGTAAATTAAATTGAAAAAAAATTACATGATTGACTTCTATAACTATAATAATACATATAATTATATAAATGGTATAAAATCACACTTTTATCTATATTTTTTAAAAAATTTACGAAAAGAGGTCTAAAATATACCTAGCGGATGGGGTTACTTCGATAGGGTGTTAATTTTAATTATTGGCATAGCCAATACATTTCAAGCTTCTTATATATAATCAATAATTAATAGTAACTGTCTAAAAAATTGGGTTTAAAAATGATAATAATTCGTAAGTATTAATTTCATAAGAAATAACAGTGTCTTGCCCTGAGGTACGTATCATCACTCTTCTTTAATTTTGCCCCTTTTTTAAAAGAAAATAAAATATGTGGCTATAATATAGCGTGTAACATGTGTATGAAGAGAGAAAAAGAAGAAAAAAACAAAAGGAAGAATCGACAAATATTTTGTCACCAAAATGAAGCTTCACACTTTGGGCTCTACTTCTCTACCTTTCTATTCAGTTTTATTGTCCTTCTATTTTTTGTTTCTTTTTAGTTTCTCTTGGCAAAAAATGGGAATAGTTTGGAAAATACTTAAAATGATGTGAAACACATAAATGCAGAAGAAATTAAATTATATATGATGACCTTATATAGACTCCATATATAGTAATATAGACTTGTAAATTGAGATAATTATATTTACACTACCGTATATGTGTAATAATTTTTGTAAACCCGACATTTGAGAAATAATTTTCACACTACCTGACATTTAAGTGGTCGTAAATTTAAACTACCTAAGATATATTATAATGGTTTTTTTATGGGATTTTCCGGCAAGTATTAAAAAAATGAATAGGAAGTGACATGTTTACCCTTACTATTAATTCATAGTATTTTCAATTAAAAACGAAATTACCTATTTACCCTTATAGAAGATGACAGTGAGAAGAGTGGAGTGATATATATTTCTTTTTTTAGATCGACGGTCTTTTCCCCCTATTCCCACACAAAACAATTGAAGAGTCAGTATTATCATTTCAATCGCAATCTTAAGGGCAGTTTGATACTTTCACATAATTATATAGGGGTATTATTGTATTTTCATTTCTCCGATGACAAGTTACCGGAATTTGACACAAAAAAACACTTTCACTAAATGTCAGGTAGGGTGAAAATTATTTCTCAAATGTCGGGTGTGCAAAAATTATTACCACATATGTCAGGTAGGGTAAATGTAATTATTTGGTTTTATTGTCCTTCTATTTTTTGTTTCTTTTTAGTTTCTCTTGGCAAAAAATGGGAATAGTTTGGAAAATACTTAAAATGATGTGAAACACATAAATGCAGAAGAAATTAAATTATATATGATGACCTTATATAGACTCCATATATAGTAATATAGACTTGTAAATTGAGATAATTATATTTACCCTACCTGACATATGTGGTAATAATTTTTGTAAACCCGACATTTGAGAAATAATTTTCACACTACCTGACATTTAAGTGGTCGTAAATTTAAACTACCTAAGATATATTATAATGGTTTTTTTATGGGATTTTCCGGCAAGTATTAAAAAAATGAATAGGAAGTGACATGTTTACCCTTACTATTAATTCATAGTATTTTCAATTAAAAACGAAATTACCTATTTACCCTTATAGAAGATGACAGTGAGAAGAGTGGAGTGATATATATTTCTTTTTTTAGATCGACGGTCTTTTCCCCCTATTCCCACACAAAACAATTGAAGAGTCAGTATTATCATTTCAATCGCAATCTTAAGGGCAGTTTGATACTTTCACATAATTATATAGGGGTATTATTGTATTTTCATTTCTCCGATGACAAGTTACCGGAATTTGACACAAAAAAACACTTTCACTAAATGTCAGGTAGGGTGAAAATTATTTCTCAAATGTCGGGTGTGCAAAAATTATTACCACATATGTCAGGTAGGGTAAATGTAATTATTTGGTTTTATTGTCCTTCTATTTTTTGTTTCTTTTTAGTTTCTCTTGGCAAAAAATGGGAATAGTTTGGAAAATACTTAAAATGATGTGAAACACATAAATGCAGAAGAAATTAAATTATATATGATGACCTTATATAGACTCCATATATAGTAATATAGACTTGTAAATTGAGATAATTATATTTACCCTACCTGATATATGTGGTAATAATTTTTGTACACCCGACATTTGAGAAATAATTTTCACACTACCTGACATTTAAGTGGTCGTAAATTTAAACTACCTAAGATATATTATAATGGTTTTTTTATGGGATTTTCCGGCAAGTATTAAAAAAATGAATAGGAAGTGACATGTTTACCCTTACTATTAATTCATAGTATTTTCAATTAAAAACGAAATTACCTATTTACCCTTATAGAAGATGACAGTGAGAAGAGTGGAGTGATATATATTTCTTTTTTTAGATCGACGGTCTTTTCCCCCTATTCCCACACAAAACAATTGAAGAGTCAGTATTATCATTTCAATCGCAATCTTAAGGGCAGTTTGATACTTTCACATAATTATATAGGGGTATTATTGTATTTTCATTTCTCCGATGACAAGTTACCGGAATTTGACACAAAAAAACACTTTCACTAAATGTCAGGTAGGGTGAAAATTATTTCTCAAATGTCGGGTGTGCAAAAATTATTACCACATATGTCAGGTAGGGTAAATGTAATTATTTGGTTTTATTGTCCTTCTATTTTTTGTTTCTTTTTAGTTTCTCTTGGCAAAAAATGGGAATAGTTTGGAAAATACTTACAATGATAAATGCAGAAGAAATTAAATTATATATGATGACCTTATATAGACTCCATATATAGTAATATAGACTTGTAAATTGCACATAATCCTCCCAAAAAAGAAGGTATTTTCATGTAGTTTCTTATGGATGCAACTAGATTGAGTTAAAACATTCTACTGATGGTCAAGTGTTTTAAAGTCAGTAAAAAAGTTTTATATTGATAAAAAAAGGTGGATAGTAAATATGTTTTATGAGTTTGTAAATTCCTATTGTAAATAATGTTGATGAGTATTTATTAATAAAAATTAGTATTAATTATTGGAAAAACTTATAATGATTGTCAACCATGACAACCATCACATCGAAAATAAGTTTCATTCATACATGCGTCAATTTTTATCTCCACCGTTCATTTTTCTATTTAATACAACATTATAAAATATATTTTTTAATTAAAAATATTTTTACATACTTTTTAAAAAAGTAAATATCTTAACTCTAAATTTTAGCCTAGTAAACAAACATATTTTGAAAAATAGTTATTTTAAATTTCTTTAAAATAAATTAAAATTATAAAAACTATATTTTATAAATTTATATTAAATAATAAGAAAAACTAACCATCATGATAAAACTTGACACATGTACGAGTAAGATTTATTTGACCTATGATGGTTGTCATGATTGACAAGCACTATAAATGCATCCATTAATTATCACTCCTTCATTTCTTAATAGTTGTCATTTTTAAGCTTTGGGAGAATATCAATGAATACTAGTCGATTAGTATATTATCAAAAATATTTCTATTTTAGTTAATGATAAAAGTAAGAGGCAAATTAAGTAAAATGGTAATTAATATTGTATTAAATTGTAAAATGACTGATATTATTAAAAATAAAAAATAGTTAAAATGACATATCGAATAGTGGAGGGGGTACTAATTAACAAGAGTTTATTACTATTTATCATTAGTGCTATTTTGTTCTTAATGAAATTAAAAATATAATTTGAAAATATGACAAAATTTGATCATAAATACCAAATTTAAGTTAGAAAGAATTAGTCATCAAAATTTGTAGAGATACATGAGGGGTTAGATTTCTCCTTCATGCCTATATGAACTAATTGTATCATGTATTCGTAGATATAAATCAATAGGATTTCACATTGAAAAGAGTCAATTAGTGTCTATTTAACCATTTATATTTGACTCATAAAAAAAATTCATAACATTGACAAATGAAAAATATAAATAAGTTTCAAGTTTAAAGTAAAACGTTACAGTCTTGAAAATCAATTTCACAATGATAAATGAGGATTTCGTAATTCAATCTAATATTTAAGTTGGTTGATCCCTGTCTTGTCAATGATTTAGCGACTATCCCAAACTTAGATGATGTAATACTCTGACTCTAATTATACAAGGAAAATAAAATAAATACAATGATCTGTAATGTACTGTTACGAAGCTTATCAAATTATTTACTTCACGAATCAATAACAAGTCGATATTTTTATTTAAGACGATGTAAATCTCTCAAATTTTAATATCACATAAATGCGGATCGTTTTCGGATAGAGGGAAGATATTTGTAGATAGGAATTAAATTTGAAATTAGGTCAAAAATTGCAAAGTTTATTATTTGACCGCTGGGTAATGTTTTTCATAGATGTAAAATGTTAGCCAATATATCAATGCTTTCTTCTTAATTGTTTCATAAGGCAGCTGTCAAAATAAATAGGAGGAAAAAGAAAAAAAAAATAGTGAACTTTCTTTTGAGATTCTCATGGGTCATACTCTCTCCGTACCAAATTAATTGGCACTTTGATTAAATTTTCACCGTTAATTATATATTTACAAATTATAATGAGTTACGATGTGAAATTATGTTAATTGTAATTTTTAGTAAAGTATTTTTCTAATGACGGTAATTTTACATTGTTAATAATTGTTATTTGTGAATAATTAATAATCAAAATTTAATTAAAATGTCAATCAATAAATGGAAGGTAAAAAGAAAGAGAAGTAAAAAAAATGATTTCTCTATTTTGGGAAGTTTAGCTGAGCTTTTTACTTTGCCATATTTGACCTTGTGGTCTATTTTTTATAATATAGTTTGTGCTTATTTATATTTATGGTCTAATGGTTACAATATTTGTAACTTTATATTTTTAATAGCTATTTTGCTATTTTTATATCTCTAATGATGAGCCATCTATTCATACTATTTCACTCATTAATAATTCAACTTGCATTTCCATTTCTCTCTCACCTCACCAATCAAAACTAAGAGTAAATTTATCAATTTATTTTACTTTATTAGATACCTTGATATTTCTCCCACAACCTTTAAAACAACAAATAATTCGGGGATATACTACTTCTATCACTAAATGATTGTCAATTTGACTAAATTTTGACCGTATTATTCATAAATCACAATGAGTTACAATATGAAATTACCATTGTTAGCAAGATATTGCACTAATACAGTAATATTAATTTTATATTGTAAATTATTATAATTTATGAGTAATCAACGTTCAAAGACTAGTTAAAGTTAAATTGACACTTATTTAGAAACGAAAATAGTAATTACTAAGCATGGTAAGCAATATATATAGTCTAATAGAGACAATATATAGTACCTCATTCGTTCTTTTTTATTCAATGTTTCAACTAATTTTTCTTATTTCATATAATAAGTCAATTTATAGTTCTAATAATATATTAATTATTACTTTTTCTTATTTTGCTGTTAATATTCATTAATTGAAATATCAAAAATTAATTTCAATTAATAATATTTAAATAATTTTCTTACTAACTAATAAGTATGTCGTAGGTTTTTATGATATTAGCTTTATCCTGCCAGTTTCTAAATCATATTAAAAAGATGGAGCGAATATATTAATTTACAAAATAAATTTACTTAAATTATGAGCTAATCTCTCAATATTTCATAAATAAATATTCTTTTTACGTATAAATATACAACATTGGATCAATAAGATTTTCTTTCTAGAATCCTTTGTTAACAATGCCATTATAAAACATGTACATTTCTATACTTATTTCTTTTTATTTTCCAAAGTTTTCTAAGTTCTTAGCTGTGGAGTGTCCTTCACAACTACATGAGTGGCTAAGTCCATAAATAAATAAATATTTATGCTATAATCAGACCCTATTCTTTGGATGACTTATTTTCAAATTAGGATAAGTTAAGATCATCCCCGTTCTTTTATACGGTACCGCTGCTGTGCGGTAGTTGCGGTGTGGTAGACTACGGTAAGTTGCAGTTAGTTGTGGTAAGTTGTGGTGGAAATAATAAATTTATGTAAAACTTTTTGAAATTTATTAAAAAGGTAAATGATAAGTTGTGGTGGATTGTGGTGAATTGCGGTAACTTGTGGTACAGCACCATGCGGTACCGTATAAAAGAATGGGGTAGGATAAATTATGATGCTTTTTTGGGAATTGTGTTTTTAAATTTGATGTTTTTTTGGGTAATTTTGTTAGGTTGGGATAATAGGATAAGTTAGAACCAACCCGACAAAAGAACGGGACCTCAATAAAAAATTCTATACAAAATCAACTTAATAAATCTCTTTAGTAAGTGTAAAAATCAAAACCAATATTTCGAAATCCCACTTACCATGTTCTTTTGTGCGTTTGGTAAGGTGATTGTGGTAAAGTGTGATGAAGTATGGAAGAATATTGAGTAGTATAGCAAGTTATGGTACCGCACCGCATCGTACCGTATAAAAGAACATATTGGTTAAGATATGAAGTCATCGGATGTAATAATTTTACCCATAATTTTTTTTAATTTAGAGAAGTCGATTCCAATTGACTCGAGATTTTGAATCTTTAATTCAGCACCTACTCCTCCATAACAAAGAAATAAAGGATGCTTAATGAGACATTTACACACATACAAGTGTAATTGTAAAAATATATGTTAAAGAACAAACTATTTACACACATGCAAGTGTATATAGTATATGCACATATAGCCCCATACTAAAAGAATCATTTTCTTCTTGTCAAATAGGATCATGTGCTTTTGTGCAGTGTCATACCACAACTTACTATACCAATTAATATTCTTCAACATTTTATCACACTTTACCATAATTATTATTAAGGATTATTAGATAACAATAATACCAACTTTGAGGGTATTGGTCGATAATAATACCAAAAATTTTGTTGGACACTAGTAGTACCAACTATGGATCTATTTTCCACTAATAGTGCGCCACCGAGTTGGTAAGTTTTTGACTCGATGAAAAGATGAAGTGTCGCCTAATTGTCTGAGCTGGAGACTAGAGCAAGTGGAAAAAATGTTGATTATCACTCGTTTTTGTCAATTAAGCAACATTGACCAATTTATCTAAAAATAATTAAAGTTTTATTTTTACATTATTGTTTTGCTAAGTTGGTTAACGTTGCTTGGCGACAAAAAAATGTGATAGTTAATGTTTTTTCAACTTGTCGCAGCCTTTGGCTCAGACAATTAGGTGATATATCATCTTTCTCCTAAGTAAAAAAACCTACTAATTCAATGTTGTACTATAATTGGAAATAGGTCAATAGTTGATACTACTAGTGTACGTCCAACCAAATTGTTAGTATTATTATAGGCCAATACCCTCAAAGTTGGTATTATTGTTATCCAATAACCCTATTATTAATATATCTCATTACTTTTCTCCTTTACTTTTTACATCTTCTCTGCTCAATTACCACAGCAGTCACACTTTTCACAAATTTCACCATACCATTCCACATCACATCACACTTTCCAATATTTCACCAGAACACATCATTTCCGCATCTTAGCGACCGCAACATCAACTAAATCAATCAACATAGATTTTTATTCATACTTAGAAAATCCTAGAGGATTTTATTATTTTCTCTTTTTCTAAGGAAGAAAGGAGGGGCTTTGGTGGTCCATATATCAAAGGACACTGCTCATTTTGCCTTGCATATCAAGCAACTCCCTCTCTACCTCTCTCTCTCTCTCTCTCTCTCTCTCTCTCTAATTCTCTCTGCTAAAAAAAAACATTCATGGCAAAAGAATGATGATCACATCTCCAGCTCAAAACCCATGTGAGTTCTTCCTTTCTTTTTCATCTTTTCATTCTAATTGCCCCCTTAATTCTTTTTTTATAATTTCCAATTTTAATTATTCCCCCCCTCAAAATCTCTCCCATAGCATACCTTTCCCTCCCTTTCTCTCTCCTAAAAAACTCAAAAAGCTTAGCTCTTCTTCACCTGCTTGATTCTACAAAGACAAAATTCTTATCTTAATCAGAAATAAAGAAAAGAAACCCAGAAAAAAAATCAAAATAAAGGAGAATTCTTGTCTTTGATTTGCCTCCCTCAAATTCCCAAATGGGTATCTTCCATTAACTTTACTAAATAAACTACAACTCCTTCTACTTTCTTGCCCACCAACTGTTCGATGAAATTCCTCAGAGATCACACAGTCTGAGTTACAAACTGGGTTTTTTTCTGTTTTAATCAAATTAAAAACCCAGATTAATTAGGTATGTATATATATGTATATGTATATGTATATGTTTGTTTTTTTGTTCTGGGTCTGAAAATTCTAGCCTTTTTTTCTTTGCCTCTTGCAGTTAAAGCTGATGACTGATGACTGCTGATGAGAAATTTCTGGGTATTTTTTTTTTCATTTTTCCCTTCTGGGTTTTTTTCTGATACAAAATTTGATTTGGGTTTTCTTTTTTTTTTTTAAAAAAAAAAGCGGTGGGTTTCTCTCTAGGTAGCTAACTGTTTCTCTCTCTCTCTCTACTATCTGTGTGTTTTATAGCTGAAATTCCACCTTGACTGTCAGTTTCTTCTCTTATCCCTAACTCATCTTCTTCCTTGGGAAAATCAACCATTTTTTCTTCCATTTTTTTCTTCCATTTTTTTCTTCTATCACCCCCTTTGAAAATCATATCAATCTCCTCCTCTAATGATACTCTAATCTTTCAGGTTGATCTCGATTTCTTGGATACAATAAACAAAAATAGAAACCCATCAATTTCGATCGATCGATGAGGAAATGATTGGTGGTGTGTTGTTATACGAAGAAGGCGAACCAACCACTGCTATTGATGATGAGCAGTAGAGTAGTATATATGTCATTTGAAGTGTAGCAGAAGCAAAGGTCGTCGTCGTCATCGTTGATTATTAATTAATTAATTATAATTAGAGCGAGTATAGTGATTAGTGCATACTATATAGTTTTCTCAGACGAGATTAATTATAGAAGATTGGGGATTATGAATACTCTTGGGAGTAATAATACGAGTAGTAAGCTTATCGACGCCAAGCTCGAAGAACACCAGCTTGGAGGGGCTAAGCAGTGCCCTGGATGTGGACATAGGCTCGAAGGATCGAAACCGGTATGTATGTTCTTCTTCTTTTTCTTTTTTAGGTTTTTTTTTCGAGGGTGGGGGTCGAAATTTTATTATTTTGCTTGATTTTGAGCTTAAGGGCTGATTTCGTATTCGTCTTTGGGGTTTTCTGGGTTTTTTTTCCTAATGATAATTGAAAAAAGGGGTGAAATGAAGGTGAGGTTATGACTGATTCATGGTGTATGTAAAATGGGTTGAAATTTTGGGACTTTTTTTTTCTTTTTTCTCTTTTTTTATGGTGGGGGTCGAAATTTTTTAAATTTTGCTAGATTTTAAGCTTACTGGCTGATTTCATATTCTTCTTTCGGTTTTTCTGGTTTTTTTCGAATAATAATCGAAAAAAGGGGTGAATTGAAGGTGAGATTATGAATGATTCATGGTGTATGTAAAATGGGTAGAAATTGTGGGCTTCTTTTGGGTTTTTTTTTTCTTTTTTTTAGGTTTTTTTTTTCTGGGTGAGGGTGATTTACTATTCGCCGCCTTTCATTTTATTTTTTGGATTGTTTTAGAAAAATCCCAATAATAATCAGAAAAAAAGAGATGAATGAAGGTGATAGATGATTCATGGTGTAAAATGGGTTGAAATTTCAGGTTCATTTTGGGTTAGTTTGAAACTTTTTTGAGTTTGATTTATTTTTCCCATTTGGGGGTTTGTTCTATATTTGGTGGGTTTCATGCCAAATTTTTCTTACCTTAGTGAACTTATTATTATTTTTAATATCTTTTTTGAATATTAATCCATGGAAATAATTTGATGAGGAGGCAGGATTGGGTAGGTCTACCAGCTGGTGTAAAATTTGACCCAACAGACCAAGAGTTGATTGAACATCTTGAGGCAAAAGTTGAAGCTAAATCCTCCAAATCCCATCCTTTGATTGATGAGTTCATCCCTACTATTGAAGGTGAAGATGGCATTTGTTACACTCATCCTGAAAAACTCCCTGGTAATTAATCTTTTTTTTTACCCTTTTTCGGTACTGTATATAAATAAATAACGGATCTATGTCTTTTGATTAGGGGTGACGAATACACTATTATATTCATCTGATATACAAAAAACTCATCATATGATTATCATAAAATTATGTTGTCTTGGCATTCCTCATTCTTGATCACCCTTCTTTTTCTTTTTTCCAATTAAGTAAATCAAAAACAACTTAATTAATTAATTAATTAATCAACTGTTCTTTTGTTTAACTGGAAAAGTAAAAAAAAAAGAAAGAAAAAGAAAAGGTTGTTATTGGCTTCTTTCTACAAGTCTTAACTGAAAACAACACAGATTAACCACCATCTCCACCATCACAAGTTTTTCTTTTTCTTTTTTTTTTAATTTCTTTGCACCTTTCCTAATTAGGGTATACTCTACATGCTCCTCCCATTTTCCTCTCCCTAGCTAGCTCCATTGTTTGTTGTGACTTTGAAGAACTACATATATATTTCTACAATTTGCAATATAGTTTTCTCATTAGTCTTATAGTTTGTTGCACCTAAGTAAGCAACCTAACTTTGAATTTTCTTTCTCTTTTTTTTTCTAAAAAAAAAACAAATAGGAGTGACAAGGGATGGTTTGAGTAGGCATTTCTTCCATAGGCCATCCAAGGCGTACACGACGGGCACTAGGAAGCGTCGTAAGATCCAGACAGAGTGTGACAACCTCCAGGGGACGGGAGGGGAGACCCGGTGGCACAAAACGGGCAAGACCCGGCCCGTGATGGTCAATGGGAAGCAGAAGGGGTGTAAGAAGATCCTGGTCCTCTACACCAACTTCGGGAAGAACAGGAAGCCGGAGAAGACCAACTGGGTCATGCACCAGTACCACTTGGGCCAGCACGAGGAGGAGAAGGATGGGGAGCTGGTGGTCTCCAAGATTTTCTACCAGACACAGCCCCGCCAATGCAACTGGTCCTCCTCCGACAGGACTGCTGCTGCAGCAACGACCACCACCGGTCTTTGCTGCGGCGGGGAAAGTGCGGAGGAGTGGGAGCACCTCTTCTTCAAAAGAGGTGATCCCCTCCACCACCATCCACCACCGCCACACGGTGGTGGATGGTGGTTCCGCTGATGGTGGTTCAGGAGGAAGTGTTATTGTGGGATACAATGCTATAGAACATATGCAACATCAATTGAAGGCTGCAGAGAATTATGGATTTGTCAACTTTAGTAAAGGCTTTGATGAGGTAAAGTTTTAAAATTCTAACCCCTTCCTACTCACCCCTCATTGAGAAAAATAGTTAACCAAAGAAACATCTAAATGTGAGGTGGAGAAAAATCAATTTGACTAAGTATGCAATGTTGAAAGTTTCAAGTTAAAGTATCCAAAAATGAAAAACTACGTGTATATATACGTATTTGAAGTTATATGAACACTTTTGGTAAAAAATAATTGTTGTTGCCACCTAAATCAACCAAAAAAACCCTATAAAATGTATTATATTAATTATGTTAGTAGGATCCCATTTTGTTGTATTTTTATATTTTGGAATATCTTCAACACCATGAAAAATTAAAAAAATACATTAGAAAACAATGTTTAAGTTAGTACTTTTTAGATTGAGATTATTATTATTATTCTCTTGGAGGAACAATGGTCCAAGTATATCCTCTTTGACTCATTTTATAAAAGGAGTAATTTTTTTAACCATGGATCTCAAGAACTTATAAGAAAACTAGAAAACTATATTAGTATTGTTATTATTATTATATAATAAAGCTAAGGTTCGAAAGTTGCATAAAGGATTCAATTAAGCT
Organism: Portulaca oleracea; assembly: GCA_029582165.1. NCBI lineage: Eukaryota > Viridiplantae > Streptophyta > Magnoliopsida > Caryophyllales > Portulacaceae > Portulaca > Portulaca oleracea. The sequence continues at coordinate 58,306,789 of CM055869.1, forward strand.
TTGTTGGGCAGTTTTTTTGACTGTTTGTTTAGTTGATTCAGGCGGGAATTGGAGATGCTTCAACGGCTGCTGCCATGTCAGCAGCTGGTGTATGTGATGATCATCATGACCCTAGATCCCTTCATCATCATCATCATCATCAACATCAACATCAACATCATCAACAACATCATCATCATCATCCACATCATCATACCATGGTTGCTTCTACTACTACCGCTGCTACTACTAGCAATGCTGATCATCAGCAGCATCAGCATCAACATCAACATCATCCACATCATCATCATAATCAGCATCCACATCATGGGATGGGGACCACGGCGGCGTTCCACATCAGCACGCCGTCGCATCCCATATCGCAGATCATGGCCCCGCCTCCGCTACATCATGCATCCATGCATAACATCCTCGATGATGACTCGTTTCATGTGTCAAGGTTGATGCTCCAAAATGAAGCTTTTCAGGTAAACTTATTCAGTCTTGCATGAATTGAAATGGTTGAGTGCATACATTACATGCATGCATGCATGCATGCATGCATGGACATGCATCAATATATATAGGTGGGAAGTAGGAACAATCCCCTGACTCATCCTATGAGACCGTCTCATTATAGATTTACCACGAGAAATACAACATTGATATGAACTTTAATGAATATAAGGATAACTAATATTTTATTTAGGATATACTCATTTTAAAAATCACCCCAGAAAAAATTTGTCTTACAATAAATGTTGTGTGAACCAAGATCATCTTAGAGTTTGTGTTTTTTTTAAAAAAAATAAATAAAAGGGGTTAGGGGGTATGGTCCATGAAATGGTAGCCCTTGCATATATTTTGTGTGGGTCATATGGTTTTTCCTATAGTAAAGTATGTATGTACATAGCATATATTTTGTGTGGGTACGTAGTAATTACATGCATGAAAAGAGAAAAGAAAAACATTGTAGTGCCCCCATGTATATGTTAAACATATCTTTGAAAGAAAAGGTTGTTTAGATTATGGTTATTATCCTTCTTTTAAAAAAGAAAAAAGAAAAGATATATTGCTTCTGTCTCATAATACTTGTCACTTTAATTAATGTAACTATTTTTTTATTAATTTTTAGACACAAAAATAGAAGAACTAGTAGAGAGAGAAGTATATACAAACAATTTAATATCAATAGTTTACAACTTTTCCAACAATACAATATTCAACAAACTCCTTTTATTGATTTGCTACATTTTTATTAAATGGACAAGTAATATGGGACAAAGATAATACTTCTTTCGTTTCGTATTAATTGACATTTTGTTAGTTGTCACGGTCTTCAATATCACTCTTTATTTGATCATTTTTTTATATAACATTTTATTAAAAATGACAATATCATGATAGTGTTTTTCATTAAGAATCTAATGATAGTAATGTTATATAATAAGTCCTTTGTTTTTAAAAACTTATGGTAAAAATTTGACTGTATAATTTCTAAAGATGAGAATGATATGGATTGATCACCAACTCAAGTAGAAAGCTAAGCATGTACCCAATAGTGGGTATTATATGTATAGACAATGTGAGTTGTAACACAATACATAGATAAATATAAGTGATGATGATTAGAGAGATAATTATTAAGAAATGAGACAAAATGATGATAAGATTGGGATGATAATGAGTATAAATTTTACATATGTAAATTGTGGAGCAGCAACAGCAACAGCAACATCAGCAGCAGCAGCAGCAGCAGCAGCAGCAGGAAGAAGTAGAAGAAGAGGAGACAGAGTCAGAACAGCATAATGATAAAGTGGGAGGTGGAAGGTCTTCTGGATCTGGTTTGGAAGAAATCATAATGGCCTGCACTTCTTCTGCTTCTTCTTCTGGCCCTATCAAACAGGTACCACTTCTCTACCTCTCCCTTTCATTTTCACCCTCCTTTCACCTTTTTCACCCTGAATTCTATGCTCCCTCCTATGTACCCTACCCTACCCCTATATCTATAATTTCCCTTTTTGTTTTTGTTCATTTTGTGGCTCTTCTATTTATGCTCCATCCGTTTCATATTAACTGTCGTCTTGTGCAGTCAAATTTACAGAATTTTGACCATAAATTTTTCAATATATACGGTGACTTGTTATATAAAATTATTATCATTAGATTTGTAACGAAAATACTATCATGAAAGTATAGTATTACAATTGTTAATAAAATATTACGTAAGAAATTATCAACCAAAGAGTGATATTGGAGACCGTGATAGTCAACAAAATGACAATTAATATGGAGTGGAGGGAGTAATTAATACTCCTTCCGTTCCAAATTAATTGTCATTTTGACTAAACTTTGATCACTAATTTCTCACAAATTACAGTGAGTTAAAATATAAAATTACTGTCATTAGAAAGATACTTTACTAAAACTTACAATGAATGTAGCTTTATATTGTAACTCATTGCAATGTGTAAATGATTAACGGTCAAAATTTGTAAACCTTATAAACTTTTGACCATAAATTTCTCAATATATAAATAAAACTACTACTTGTAGATTCATAACAAAAAAAAACTATCATAAAAGTATAATATTGCAATTGTTGATAAAATATTATATAATCAACTATCAATTCAAGACTAACATTGGAGACATGACAAATAGTATGTAATGTAGGGAGTATATACTTCCTCCTCATAAACATATAGACTCCTCAATATACATAATAATGTAATGTATTAAATTTAATATTTAATATTTTCTCTTTTTTATGGAATATTAAATATTTTCATATATGTATAATCTTATAATTTTGGAAACTAAAATTGAAAGAAAATGATAATTGAAATATCGTATCGAAAATTATAAAATAGTAAAAGTAATGTGCAGTAATTTAGAAATGCATAGAATATTCAAAAATTAAAAACCTTGGTTTATGTAAAATTGTATAGTTGTTAGACCAAGTAATTCGGACATTCAACCGCGAATGAACTATTTGCCCATTTGGCATCATGGTATATTTCATGTTGGATGTTGGAGGGCGAATTCCCTCTTTATAAATTATTAAGTCCAATTGAAATATCTTTAAAACATGGGTCTGGTTCACATGATCCATCTTCATCCTTGTAAAATGTATTTGGGACATTCAACTTAGGTTAACTCGTCAGATCAACATGATACCAATTGCAGATTTAGATTAGGTAATTTTCAATTTATGTTGATTTTATTCAATTTTTAATCAATAATCTTGTCTTAAAACATAGATGAATGTAAATAATTATATGCTCAATCTCTCTCTATATATAGAAGCCAAAAAAAAAAAGGAGAAAACTCTATAATGTGTATAGAGATACTTAAAGGAAGGTGAGATGTAAATAAAAGAAAAGGGAAATTAAGTTGGAAAAAAAAGGTGAAGAAGAGTTTAAAAGATGCTCAAAAACACAAAAAAGGAAAATCCCCCAAGTTCTTTATTACTACACTAGTAGTTTAGGAATAAAGAGCTAACTAGAAACCTTTCCCTTTTTCTCTTTATCTCTTTAAATTTTTCTCTTTTTCATTAGTTTTTTCTTCTACGTGGTACGTAGTAGTACCCACATCATTATTTGTGTATACAAGGAAATTCATCTACTCTTTATCCCTTAAAAAAGGAAAAAAGAAAGATAAAGGATGTAATTGCTAATTAACCATTTAAAAATTTGAAAAAGACACCAAAAAAAAAATGGATCTAGGCTTAGAATACATGTGAATAAAGGCGGAAATTGTGAGCATTTTTTATGCATATTATATGTAAATAGTTTGTATATATAATAAAATGTTGGCAAGGTTCTTAAGTAACGTATTTATGAGTCATTTTATTCTTTTTATTATTCGAAGTTATTTGTGTGCTTGAAAAGTTTACAATACAAAGCAAACATAAATTATAAAGAATAATTTTTTCATGCATATTATTTTTTTTTATTATGCGGAAATGATGAGCATTCTTATGCATATTATCTTTAAATAGTTTGTACATATAATAAAATGTTGGCAAGATTCTTAAATAACGTATTTACGAGCCATTTTATTTGTTTTATTATTCAAAGTTATTTTTGTGTTTGAAATGTTTATGATACAAAGCAACCATAAATCTATAGAAAATAATCTTTTATGCGTATTATTATTTTTTATTATGTGGAAATGATGAGCATTTTTTATGCATATTATTTTTAAATAATTTGTACATATATTAAAATGTTGGCAAGATTCTTATGCAACACATTTGCGAGTCTTTTTTTTTATTACTCAAATTTATAAATGTATGAAAAGTTTACACTACAGAGCAAACATAAACCTGTAAAAAGAACAAGAAACCATAGCAAAACAAATAACTACCTAAAATAAAAAATAATAAATTTAGACAGTTATTCTTAAGTTACTCTCTCCGTTCCAAATTAATTATCACTTTGATTAGATTTTGACAGTTAATTATTCACAAATTACAATGAGTTACAATATAAAATTAACCCCATTATAATTTTTTGAAAAATATCTTTCTAATGACGGTAATTTCATATTGTAATTTATTATAATTTATGAGTAATTAACGGTCAAAATTTAGTCAAAGTGACAATTAATTTGGAACGGAAGTAATATCAATTTAACCCAAAAATACTGCACCATACCTCGAAAAAGAATCAGACATATATCCATAAAGTATGTATAATTTATTTTAAAAAAATGGATCTCACAGAATGCATTTGAAAAAGAGGCGGAAAATAGTATTAATTTGCACGTACTATATTAAAAATATTATATGTAGAATGAAAGTTGGTGAGAATATTAAGTAAACTACGTACAGTATTTCAGAATCATCTCAAAACTGAAATCTCAACACATGTTCATGAAAATATGGACCTCACTTAAAACCAAAAAGTGTTCAACTTATTGAGCAAAAAATTAGGGCAAAGGAATAATAATTTACATGTACTATACTCAATGGAATGTCGGTGACATTCTTAAGTTGTAACGTATAGTCGTCTTAAAACTGAAATTTGGAACAATGTACATAGAAATATTTATCTCACTTAAAACCAAAAAGTGTTCAGTTTATAAGCCGGAAATTACTATTACTTTTTATCGGTTGGATAAAAAATCACGAGTATGCATGCTAGTCACTTGTGTACATATCGAATGAACATCATCTGCTAAGTATATTTTAGACACTTGTTTGTAAAATTAGAAAATTATGAATAAAAATAGGGTTCCATAAAATCAATACTTTATACAATTTATATGTGATGTTATAGTTATAGAAGTAAATTATATCATTTATTTCAATTTGATATGTAAATATATGATTTTATACTAAAGCATGACACTAAAGAGGATACATCATACATACACATTGAAAAGTGGGCAAGATTCTGAATTACTCCGTCATTTCCATATTAACTATTGTTCATAAAATTTCACAATCTTTGATATCCTTCTTTTAGCAGAATACTTCCCGTATCATACTTCATCAAAAAATTACAACATTGTTCTCGATCTTATGATAATACTTTTCCTTACTAATCTATGGTAATGCTTTCATATAATAAAATATTGTAATAATTGAAATATTAATGGTTAGAATTTTCAAAATTTTAACATACGCGTATATCAATGTAATTACTGATATGGAAATATGGAATAGAGGGTGTACTCCTTAGGAACTTATATGAAGGTTATATAAAAAGTTAAAGGAAAATTGAATTCTAATAATCTCTATTTTCCGCTTTTGTATGCCAATAATAACTATTTTGTTTTCGTATTTTGGTAGTCCAAAAAAATAAAAATTATATTCTGATGGAACATCACTAAATAATACCCCTAAAATTTCAAATATATTTATAAAGTACTCAACTTATTGAGCTAGCTAGGAATTATGAATACTTTTCAACGATTAGACACAAAAGCCACAAAAAAAATGACTCTAAATTTAGAGTAGGACAAAAGAAATTCATGAGGAAAGAACCTGGTTTTTATTTTATCTATCTGTGGACACAAAGCACTAAAGCAACCACAGGAAATTTTTTGGAGGAATTATAAAGAAGGTTGTAATTACGTTGGAGAAAAAATGATTTCTCATCAAGGAAAGAGAGGAGGAAAGACAGTAAATGTGTCTTCTTGCATTGTGTTTTTTGTATCTCAGCATCTTAGCTTTCGGTGAAATTCAACTTTCAAATTATATATTGAGGTGCTCATCACTCATCAATATATATATATGGATTCACTTATAGTGGTTGTCAGTCATGACAACCACCGTAAGTAAAATAAATCTTATTCGTACATGTGTCAAGTTTTATTTTGACTGTTAGTTTTCTTATTTAATATAAATTGTAAAATATATATTTTTTAAATTTTAATTTATTTTTAAAAAAATTTAAAAAAATATTTTTTTCAAAATATGCATGTTTACTAGGTAAAAATTCAGATTTAAGATATTTAAATTTTAAAAAATTTCGTAAAAACTTTTTAATTAAGAAAATATATTTTATAATGTTGTACTAAATAAAAAAATGAATGGCGAAGATTAAAGTTGACACATGTATGAATAAATATTGTTTTCATTGCGGTGGTGGTTGTCATGGTTGACAAACACCATAAGTTTTTCCTATATATATATATATATATATATATATATATATATATATATATATATATATATATATATACTGAAAAACTTATAGTGGTTATCAACCACGACAATGAAAACAATATTTATTCATATATGTGTCAACTTTTATTTTTGTCATTCATTTTTTTAGTATAACATTATAAAATATATTTTCTTAATTAAAAATATTTTTACGAAATTTTTTAAATTTTAAATATCTTAACTCTTAATTTTTACCTAATAAACATGCATATTTTGAAAAAACATTTATTTAAATTTTTTTAAATAAACTAAAATTTTAAAAAATATATTTTACAATTCATATTAAATAAAAAAATGGACAAGATAAAACTTGGCACGTGTACAAGTAAGATTTATTTTATTTACGATGGGTGTCGTGGTTGACAAAAATTTTATAGTGGTTGTCAACCATAATAATAATCACAATTAAAACAATTTTTGTTTGTATATATGTCAAATTTTATTTTCACCATTTTTTATTTTATATAAATTTATAAAATATATTTTCTTAATTACAAATTTATTTACAAAAATTTTAAAAATTAAATATGTTAAACCTAAACCCTAAACCTAATAAAAACCAATATATTGAAAATATTTAATTTTCAAATTTTGGTAAATAAACTATAATTAGAAAAATATATTTTATATTTTTGTTTCGGATCTCGTGTTGATTAGCATGTGAATACTAGGGTTTGTTGTTTTTGTATATTTTATAATTTTGCGTTAAATGAAAATATGAATGATCAAGATGAAACTTGATATATGTATGGACAAGATTTATTTTATTTGTGATGATTGTTCTGATTGACAAACACTATATAATCCCTACTTTCACAATTGGACAACAATAATCCCTACTATCATCCTGGATTCCGGTGGTCAAAAAAAAAAATTGGATTGTAGTGGGATATCACCGAGAGTATACCCTAAATATTATAGATTTTGTGTTGCGTTTGATTCAAAACTTAATATAACACTTTACGGTGATTTTTAATGAATTTACGCGTTTCTCCCAAAAATTTTTGAATTTTTTTACGATTTTTTATGATTTTTTTCACTTTTAATTTTTTTAAAAATCATAATAATTTCTCAAAAGTCTCAAAAAAATAATTTAAAAATTATTTAAGTAACTACTCTTCATTACCTTTATGGGGGCAGGAACGAAAAAAACAAAAATAATGTTGGATAGGAATGAAAAAATTAAAAAGAATTTGGAGGTTGATTTGGTACCACTAGAATCCAATTTTATTTTTATTTTTTTGGACCGCCATAATCCAAAATGAAAATAGGGATTATTTCTATACTATTGGTGAAATTAGGAATTATTAGAATCCAATTTTCCTATATATATATATATATATATATATATGTTTATTAATCATTTGTTTCTCTCTCAATTTTGTGGTACACCATGTTTTGAACTTGCGAATAAAAGGAATGTTTGCATCGTAACTATGTATATATGTAGGACAATTTTGGTTTGGACCATTTTGGGAGTCATGATTAATTTGAGGGAAATGATTTTAAGGGGGAAAAGGAAAGTGAGTGATTGAGTTGATTGAATGTTTTAAAACTAATTAAAATATTGGGTAAAAAGCGAATAGTTTTTTTAGTTTTTAATTAGTTAAGCAAAATCCAAAATGTAAATTTGAGTTCAAATTTCTCTATAAACAAAATCTAAAACCTGCGCAATGGAATCCTAAGAACAAACTCATTCTGGCCAATAATTTTAGAATATATATACATGTATATATATAAAATTGATCATGTAAACATGACATTTTGGTGAGCAGGTAAGCAATGATGGACATCAAGTATTATTTTGGGGGAGATCAAGTTTGCTGGTGAAAATCATGGGGATGTCAATTATCCATGCAAACTTGATTCCCCTAAAGTAATATTTGATGTCTATCCCTGCTCACTTGCTCATAAAAATGACAGTCTTACATGATTACTTCCCATATATATATCGAAAATGATAAACATCTAGATGCAAGATGGTTATTAACCATCTTGCATTTTATGTAAATCACTAAAAAAATTAAATGTAAATATATTTAAATCATTATAAAGGTAAGTTTCATTATTTTAAAGGTTATTATGACTTATAAATTATATAAAAATATTTATTTATTTATATTTTTTCATAAATATAAAAATGTGCACAAAATATACATTTTCTACTATGATTTATAAAATTAGGCTATCATTAATATTTTTTGACGTAGCAAATAAATATTATACTCTTATATTTGATAAATATGTATAATTATTTGAGAAAATATTATTAAAAGTTACATAAATGTGAATTATGCACAATTCAAAATGGTTCTTAACTGTCTTGAGTCAAGATATGTATCATTGTCCTATGTGTGTATATAGGGGGTGTAGAGAGAGAAATTAAATTACACTTAACTAGTTGATGCCATTACTCTCATAATATTGGATTTCGAACTTCTTTTATATATATATATGGGCGAATAACGTAAGAATAAATTAGGGAAAATAAGTAATATATATATATATATATATATGCTAATTTGGTTTTTTTATCAAGAAAAAGAAATTATATTCTCTTAAAGAAAGTTGAGTTACAAAATTATGTAGTCCTTCTTTTGAAGGTTCTATTTAAATTATGCTTATATAAAATACTAAAAAAATTCAAGACTTTAATTATTTCACACTAGCATAGAATCGAGTGAGTAAATTAACCTGACGAGCTAATGAATATAGTTTGATTGTCTTGATGAAAAATACGAAAAATATGTCTGGCTTACATAAAATAGCTCAAATGTTCAATATTGAAAGGTTATTAAGTATTTTTGAAGAATAAAATATCTAAAATGTTACATCCATTATTATCTATATTGGATCAAAATCTTAAATGATTGATGTAGGTTATACAATTAATGACTATTGAAAATAAACTTATTTAAGTACAATGATGTGATTCTAAATAAATGACCATAATGCTAATATTTTGAGGTATTAATGTTATAACATTTCTCCTTTATATATAACTTATTGATGTTTATGCATAACTTATAGTTATTGAGGTTGATAGAAAACCTTGTGGAAATTTGACAACTTTCCCATGTTGATTAATTTTCATTTTTTTAATAAGTAGAGGCCTTCAGCCAAAATTTATTCAACCGAAATATGCAAGTGCCAAAAGAGCACAAAAAAGCAACAAACTCCATCTTAAGAATGATAATAGGCTTGGCCATGTTGATTAATTTTCATATTGGGCTGCATTTAGTTTTTGAGAAAAAGAAATCATGATGAGCCCACAATTTCTCAGGAAATTTTTTCATCAGTCGAAATTTTCCTCAGGAAATTTCCCTAAAATTCCTACCAGACCTTCTAAATAAATAATATAATAAAACTATAATAGTAATCGTTTGGATCGTCAAAAAACTACCCGATTTGATATTCCAATCCCAAAAAATTGACTACGTACCATTTTTAAGTCTAGACCTGAACGCCTCACATCTGGGTTTAGACACTATAATATAGATTTTATGTCCAATATAAAGAATATATAGGTGCCTTAATTCAAGTTTAACCCAAATCTAAATTCTTAACAACCCAAATTAAGATTTAGATTTGCTCTATCTTATATCTAAAGTCGATTACAGGAAATGGAATTTTTCAAAGAAATACCGAATATGGTATTGTTTTATGTTTGACTTTAGAAAACATGCAAGAACTTTAATATTATTAATAGTTAAATAAATAATAATTAATCACATTTACATTTTAAGTAATTTTATTTTACTTTTTTTTGATGGGGGAGGGTATGGGTTGAAGTTGAGCGGACAAAATTTTGTCCGGCCAGGAAAAAATCAGGTTTGGACATAGATTTTTTGTTTGAATTTTGATATTGATTGAAATGACCGAATATACGAACAAAAAATTTTTCATTTTCTATTGTACAAACCCAATTTCGATCCAAATTCAGCTTCATCCAAATTGTCCAACCAGATATAAAACCATACTCGGACATGAATTTCTCGTCTAAATTTTGACAATTGTCCAACCCGAATTTTTGTAAGCTATAGGTTGAAGAATCTAGGAAGAAGATGATGATGTGAACAGTGCATAGAAATAGAGCATAATAACAACATGGGGATAAGTAATAAGTAGACAATGACCCTTAAAAAACTTTTGTCATGGCACCATTAAATACACACCACCAACAAAAACAAACAAACAATACTAATACTAATAGTATAAATAAATATATAAATAATAATTGAATTGTCAATATCTGTCTCTTCAGGAATAATTAAAAGACAAAAAAGGCACCTTCTCCTTAATTTCCAATTCCTATAAATAAATACTATTTTATTATTTGTACCCCAAAAAACCCTAACCCTAACTTTTGTCATTTTCTTCCTTTTTTTCTATTTTTTTCCTGAATTTTTTTGTACTTGCAGGAGTCAAATATCACAAACCCACCAGAAGCAGAATGGCTCAAGTTCTCAACATTCTGGCATGATCCTGACAACCCAGATCATCATGGGTAATCTCAAAAAAATCCCCAAAAAGAAAAAAAAAAGAAAAAAATTACTTCTACCCAAAAAAAAATAGGGAAAAAAACATAGGTAGGAAAAAAAATAAAGGGGAAATCATACAGTGATATACCATATTTTCTTTTTTTTTAGTTTTTTTTTATTTTTTTTATTTTTTATTTTTTGTTTTTGGGGGTTTGGAAAACTGTTGTGTTTCAGAGCTGAACAACTGAATAACTAACTGTACAAGTACAACAGTTGGCCATGTTGTGAAACAAAGGAAAAGGAGAAAGAAAGAAAAAAAGAAAAAGAAAAAAAGGCTGCTATGAACTGACACACAAAAAAAAGGTGGGAAAAAAAACTTAAAGGAGTATGTATGCATGAAAATCATCACCAGTATGATTACAAGAATCATCTTTTTTTTGTTCCCTTTTAATTTACATATTTTGAGTTTTTTTTTTGGGGGTGTTGTAATTTTTCTCATAGAGTTAGGTTTTTTTTTTCTTCTTTAATTTAATTGTTAGTTTGTTAATTTGTATTATTATTGTAAGTTGTTATACTTCCTTTTTTAATGAAAGGAAAATTTGCCAATTCAGGAGTTGTGCAAATTGAATTGTGATAGGAGAGGAATTGTTAATTTGTGATGTAATATTCCTTTAGTTTCTTGTAGTAGGATGTGAATTAAAATTTACATATGTTTCTTTTTATAGAAATGAGATGAAAATTATATTTACAGATTACTTGTGTGTTTTAATTTAATCTCTTTCTCATCATTTTTGGATGATAATTGCTGATATTATTTTGTAATAACCTTATATTCCTTTAATTTTTTGTTCTTATTTTTAGGAACCATATGATTTATCTAGATTTTTTAAATCAATGTTATTTATTCATATTAATATATCAGATGCTTGGGGTAATGAGAAAAAGTAATGCAAGAATAATATAAACAAATGAGACAATGTTTAATGTGTGAAATCCGAGAAATGGGTGAAAAACTCACAGATGACACAAATACAAACAAATTTCACTATCAAGGTCAGAGTGTAACTACAGATCTTCTACTCTTAGGAGAGGTGCATATCTGCCCTTATAAACCCAATTACATGAGAAGAATATTACTCTCAAGACTCTCACTATGACAACTACTCAAATCCTAGTGAATATGTCTGCGCACAACCTCTCTCCTCCACTTGAAAGGATCAAGGTGTCTTAAGAAATCCTCAGCCTTTCTGCCACAATGTTATCATGAGACACCTGGTACTTTCACCACGAGACACACATAATACATTCAACAACTTGGGAATATATAGGAAGACAAACTTTGGTCACCACTCCAATTAGGTTTATCGCATTCAATATAATAATCAGGAGATCCAACATAATAAGAAAACCCAAATATTTCCTAGCACAATCAGGAAACAAATCATATGGCCAACCTAGAAGATTTAGAACACAATATTCCTAGCAAATTGTATGACAAAATCAAGAAAACAGCACATTCTGCGCCAAACCATGGACAGATCGTGCTGTGCTCATCACGGACCGTAGTGTAGGACCCTTGAGACTCTTCACTGGTAACTTTGTCACATTTTTCTCATAGAGATTGATCATATCACTTATGATGACTTTATGTGGTTGTTTATTACTCCATTATCTTGCTTAATCATAGTTATCCTATATAATGATATATTATTGAGGCTTCAATCATCTTTATCATAAAATGATCAAACTTAACACAATATGGATAAGGGTTGGGAGTATCCTCAACATTTTGGGTGAGGGTATATGATTTAGAATTGAGATGAGTATTCTAATATAGTTGTGGAACCGTCTCAACCAAAAGCTTAACCTGATGGTTGAAGCCCCCAGGAATGGCATGGTTTTATACTCTAACACGCCCCCTCACGCGAATGCTCTTTGGGCTTGAAGCGGGGATGCTGCAAAGACCCTTTTTTCCTTGTGCAAGCGAATACAGGGGGTGCTGAGATTTGAATCTGAAACCTCTTGTTTATCGGTTTGACTCTGATACCATATGAAACCGTTTCAACCAAAAGCTTAAGCTGATGGTTGAAGCCCCATGAATGCTTTTATACTCTAACAATAGTTAGGATTATCCTTAATTAATATTGTAAATCCTAAGAATAGCTATCTAACACCGATATTGTGAATCCCTATAGTTTTCTTTTTCATTTTAGGGTTCTCCATGTAAATTTGGTGTCGATCTTTTTCTTTCTAGCTTGTTTATTCCACATTATTATTTGTGACTGTGAATTCCCTAATCTAACAATTGTTGTGTTTTGAACAAGCATTTTGTGAAAGTATAGTATGGAATCTTGTTTTTACCACATTGATAAACACAAACACGAATGATAATATCGTAAAAATGATGCATGCAATGCAATGCAATTAAGTATAAAGTGGACATAGCCTCTCTTTATTGCTTTATTCTATTCCCTTGTATTATTCCTCGTGCTTTTTTCACAATTTTTGCCCATATATTTTGGGGTCTACATGCATGAGGTTCTTTTTTAATTAATAAATTCCTTCTTTTTCTTTTAATATATATAAAATGCATGGTGTGTTATTTGTAATATGAGAGGACGTGCATGAGACATGTAAATCGTTAAAAAGGCAAAGACATGAAAACTACTAAAGACATCAAATGACGCAACTTCATCGTAGTTTCTCAAGACGAATAAAGACAGCATCGAATAAATTAAATAAGCCCCACTATTAATATTTGATACCATATACTATAGTCTATAGAGTAAAATCCATATATTATGTCTCATTTATTAGTCAATGATATTACCAGTCCACAGTATTCAGCTACTGTATTTGAAGTATTCCTATTTGAAGTAATATTGTCGTTGGGGTCCGTCGGAATCAACATCTTCGTGCATTTTTGTATATGAGCGGAAGACTGCCTATATCTAGACCCCCTCAGATCTCACATTAGTGGGACCACACTGGGGTCGACTGTTGTTGTTGTTGTTGTTGTTGTTGTTGTATTTGAAGTAATATTGGTGGGGAGATCCAAGGCGGGAGTCCATTTCAACTAGGGTTTTAGAATCGGGATCCTAGGTTGGGTTCATGGGGTAGTTAGGATCGGAATAAGCTTACGTATGATCGTGGACCGGAATGTAGATCGTAGAATCGCATCGAGGATTTTGGGATCATAAAATTGTAGGATCGTAGATCCGCATCGTGATGGTAACAAGTTAAGTGAGATTTCATCGTAAAATCAATTAGTGTTAAGAGGAGTAGCATACTTGACTTTTATACCATGCCCTATTACCTTAATCTTTCGATGTGGAACTTCAAATTCATTGGTGAATCCCAACAAATGTTTAATGTCAAACTAATAAGTGAAAATACTAATATACTATTTGGCAAAATTATAACAATTTATGTAATTGATAGTTGTTTGAGAAGCAGATAGCTATTTAGATACGTAATGTGTGGTTACTTGTGTTTGTATATATATGTATGTATGTATGTATTATTCCAAAAACTTTAAATAAGTTATGGAGTCACATGGTGTTACTTTGCAGAAAGAAGCAATATATACAAGATGAGATTGACTCAATAAGAGATAATAATGTAATGTTTAGTCGATTTCCCTCTTGATAGTAAACCAATCACTTTTAAGTGGATTTTTTTAAAACAAAAACAAATGGTATTTGGTACCATAGAGATGTATAAATCTCACTTTGGTTGTATGAGATTTTTTTTCGATTATCGAAAACCAACAGGCTTAAAAGTTTATGGAATACAGCAAAATCGCATTACAAAACAGCAAACAACAAATAGTCAAATCAACATATAAAGGCTACAACCAAACACAGCTAAACATAAGCAAACAACAAGGACTATCACGCCCAAGACATCAAAAAAAACCTTCACAACTCAATCACAATGTTAAAAGGTCACTAACTTCATTTTGGTGGGTCATCGGAGACTCGCACGCCTATAACATTACCAATAGTCACAACTCTTCGGTCTATCTTAGCATCAATTTCAGCAAGACTATCATCCTCTACGATGTTCACGCCTATAGCATTTTGGTTGTATGTGATGTTGGAAAATGATGTTTGACAACGGTTTGAATCTTCATCATCTTCTCTTGGCTTGGCTTCTTGATCTTCTTGCGGTATGTATGACAAGATGGAGATATGACTTAATAACCAAATGGTTAACTTGTTTGGATATTGCTAAGAGTCATGGACAAATACATTTTCCTTAAGAACTATTTACTATACCGTAAATGTTCCGAGGGATAAAACTTAGCTCTTGTTGCACTCAAGACATAGGTTTCTCACTTGATTCTCTGAAGTATAGCTGCAGTCTATATTTGAGAGGATGTGATTATAGAATAAAATAGATGCTTGTGATTATCTCAAATGGCTTGGGAATGTCTCCTATTTATAGGAGACTTCCACACCTAATCCAACCCTAATTACACCCCTTAGTCAAAGGCATAATTAAGGTCCTTAATGATGGATTATGACCTTGACTTGGTCAACTAATATAGTTGTTGGATCTTAATATCGAGCTTAATATTGATACTATAAACTTAATACTCAAGATTATATAGCCGTTAGCATTAAAAACATATTCTGGCATTCAACACGATCCGTGTTGGGAGCAACACGGTCCGTGTTGCCTCAACACGATCCGTGTTGAGCCCAGAATGGTTTTTCTTGCTCTCTGGAGACCTACACGATCCGTGTTGGTCTCAAACTCATCCGTGTTGATCATATTCTTGATGTTTATCTTATATATGATCCTTATACTTGTTCCACATGATTCCTTATGCTATATAATCTTCTTATACTCTTGAAATATTTCCAACATGTGATATTACACAAAAGTATAGTATAGATTAATTTGATACTTATACATGGGTAGCTAGCTAGGATAGCTTCCATAAGAGTTCTTTTAGTTTTAGCTACCATTCGTAAGTTGGTTACATACATCAGATAAATGTCAAAATAACTTTCTAAATGTTGAATTAGAAGAGGTAGTGTATATGGAATAACCCCAGGGTTTGTTGATAAGGGACAAGAAAAGAAAGTATAAACTTATGCGATTATTGTATGGACTAAAACAAGCACGGTTCCTTGCCCTTGTAGGGATGAAGCGACAAGTTTTGAGAAGCATTTATTTTAGAACTCGATTTCTCTTCTTTTATTAAAATTTTAGTTTATATTATTGTAATCTGATCGAAGAAATATGGAGTTGCTTGATTTTAATGAATCTTAAGATACTTCTTATAAATGATATACTACAAAACTAGAAGTTTAGAAAATTTTGTATGGTTCCCTCCTTAAATGTTGAAATTTCTACAAAAAGAAAGATGCAAAGTTTTACAATCAAACTTTGGAAGAAAATTTTCAAACATGACATTTGATAAGTTCCCTCTCTTTTGTGCAAAATTTTTGAACATCTTATGTTTTTCTTTGTCTTTTTAAGTTATCATTGAAATATTAAAGTGAGCTTTTTTCCCAAAAAAATAAAACATTTGGTTTGATTTGAACCTAGCATACTAGCAAATCTAACCACTTGCAATTTGCTAAAAAAAATATTCTCCTATCCAAAGCTAATTGGAATTGAGTGTGTCAAGATTCTTCTTCCTTTTAGTGATGTTGAAAGTAATGTGGTTCCCCTCTTCTAGAATATATATGGTTCCCTTCAACTCCAATGTACAAAGTGATCCATTAAATAAATATAAAATACTATATGTCTTTTTTTCTTTATCCACCATCTAGATTTTTGCACAAAAAATTTGACCCCTAATATGTTATAATTTGTATGATGATTTATCATATAAAATTAATGTCAATAAATTCATAATAAAAAATATAATTAAAAAATATAATATTGTATTTTTCAATAAAAATCATATATAAGAAATTATTAATTAAAAATTGATATTGAAAAGCATAAGTGACAAGATAAAAAAGAATGTAAGAATTATATCATACTATTAAGACAACTTTTTATCTTGTTACTAAATTATGTAACTAATTAATTCCAACCTAATTAAAGGGAATCAATCGAATCAACGAGCAAGTTATCCTTTTAGTTAAGTAGAGTGTACTTCTATTGATACTCCATAATTCATTCTTTAAAATTTTATTCATCCGAACAAATGAATGTTTAAATGATTTGATATCTCAAACATTTGTTTTTTACAATCTCAATTTACATAAATAAAGAATAACATTTATTGAAATATTTTTTAAGATGAATGTTTTTTGAAATAGTTAATAGAAATATAAAATCAAACAAAGAACGTGTTAAAATGATATTACTAACTTGCTAATTAATAATTTCTTTTATTTTTGTTAAAACAAATCTAGTTAATAAAAATTGGATAAGCACATAACTTAATATAGAAAAGAAATTGAACTTTTCTATAAAGAAAATAGAAATGTTGAAGCATATTTAATTACTAAATTAATAAGAACTAAAAATAACTGGTATAATAATATAAATGCATAATCAAATAAATTAAAGCAGCATGATCGATAATAGTAATAACTTGCTTCATTATTTTTTTTGTAAATCTAGCTAATAAAATTGAATTGCACATCATCAATAAATAAATAAATAGACACTTAAGAAATCCAACATTTTCTTTTAAAAAACTAGAGATGATTAATTTACTTGTGGGATATGAAAAGAAGAGGAAAGTGGGAATATATAGGGCAAAGTAGTAAGGGGAGAATCTTATGTAATTCATAGGCATATTACATAGCCTAGGTATAATATAACTTGTACTAATAAGGTACACATATATATACTTCATTACAATTATTATTACATATACACAACAATGAAAAAGATAGAGTCACTTTCCACATGCAAATTAGGGAATTTTCTTTCTTTTTTTCTTCCTTCTTTTTCTCTTTAGGATAACATGTCTTGTTCAATCCAGTAGAAAGGTGATATTCAATTTCTTTGTAACTTTTTGGGAAGATTTTGGAAGCTTTTAAAAGCAAGATTATATATGAGTGTGGGAACAACTATTACAAGAGGAAATTAGCATATAATTTTGTGCCATAAAGCAATTGCAACAAGAATTATTGTATGTAGTGATTGGTTCTTGGAATATTATAGCAAAACATGGGGGGCCATGCTACTACTTAGGCAGGCAAAATCCCTAACACAATTATTCCTAATCAAAGATTCTAAGATTTTGTGGCTTTGGATTGGATTTATATACCCTTTGTTCCATATTAATTGTCGTCTTTGAAAGTTATGCAGTCAAATTTCAAAAATTATATGGTGAATTCATTCCTATTTATTCTCAATGCATAATCTTAGTCGCAATTTCTTGTAAAAGTATTATTACATAGAATTAGTGTGCCAGATTTTTTTATTTAATGTGGATAAATCGGAACAGATACGGAGGAACATCATTAACAATTATTACAATACCATGGTAGATTGATGGTATGGTAATAGTTTATTTCTTTTATGATGCATTCTATCTCCTAATTTATCAGTAACTATATCATATACCTTGACATATACTTAAGTATATATCAAAAATCTAAAATAAAAAGTAATAAACCGAATGGGCTGTTAGGCACCTGATATAGGTATTTTGGGCCGGTCCATACAGGACTTAGTCCACCACGGTGGACCTATAATTTCCATTAATTTAGGATCTGAAAAATTGAACAATTTTCATCCAAACAAGAAAAGGCCCATCCCAAGTTTTCATCCAAATAACCTGCTAGTTAGGCCCAACTTTAGTATCGATTAACTAACTTTCAGTGACAATCAGTTGAATATATGAATGAAATCTAAGTACTATGTGTCAAATTTATTGGTAAAAAGTAATTAGATAAAAGTTAAATTTTGATATGTTTTAGTAATTTTTGGTAACTTTTGGTAACTTCACCCTAATATAAATTGAACTTTTTTTTTGTTTTTTAACTTTGGTAACTTTAAGTAAATTTTAGTAAAAACTGGTAAATTCAGTTTATCCATGAATTTGACATGACCAAACGAGCTTTTCAGTCTCGATTGCGAACTTTCAACTATGTGTCACACTCTATGCTACACCTAGCAAAATCTGACCTGACCCGATTTTTCAAACTTAAAATATAACAAACCCAGAAAACGGGACATATCGAACCCGACCCGACTTGCCCGAATTGACAGGTCTAGCACTCTATACAGCTTCATCTCTACACCAAAATACTGTACAATTCATCGTCAAAATTACCCAGAAAGAAAGTACCAAATTCATGGCACCCTGATCCAAGAATGACATTATTTTTCTTCATACAGAATCAATCAGAAAGAATGAAATATGATGTCAGAGCCTCTCAAATCTAAGTACTAAACCCGCTTTTCAGTTTCCATATGGAACTTTCGACTATGTGTCACACTCTATACAGATTCATCTGTACATCAAAATACTGTACAATTCATCGACGGCATTATTACCCAGAAAGAAAGTGCCAAATTCATGGCACCCTGATACAAGAATGACAATCTTTTTCTTCTTAAAGAATCAATCAGAAAGTCTCAAAATTTGACGCCAGAGGCTGTGTCAGTGCTGTTCGAGCTTTGGTGGTGGCGATACACACTGACAGACAGCCACGGGCAGAGAAGTGATGAATGAGGACAGCCTTCTCAATTTTGTCGGTTGAGAAGGCTTAGCTGGTGTCGAGGTTTCCTCCTCGGGCTTTTCCCGGTATCCTTCTGCATCGGCATTTGTCACCAACTCAAACTCTTCGCTTGACACAGGCTTTGCATGGTATCCTTCTGCATCTGCATTTTGCACCAACTCGAACTCCTCGCTGGACCCCAGCTTTGCCTCGTATCCTTCTGCATCGGCATTTTGCACCAACTCAAACTCTTCACTAGACGACACAGAGCGCCTGTAATATTCATTAACCGCCTGCCAGTTTCGTTCACAGGGGACAATCAGTAACTAGCATTTTACGGTTCAAGGATCTAGGGTTTAGGTTTTAGGGTTTAGGGTTTAGCGTTTGGGGTTTAAGGATTTAGGGTTTAGGGTTTAAGGTTTAAGGTTAAAGATATTTTAGAGGCTAATCGGGGCGAACACTCCCCAGTGTACTGGCATTAAAGTCCTCCATGGACACTTTGCCATGTAGGACATCCGGTTCCATTTTCTTTTGTGTGTGTGTGTTTTAGGAAGAAATTCACAGAGGAAAAGCATAAACCAGAACTTATGAGCAACATACGTTCAACTACATAGAGTTTGCTATGGGGGTACATGCAAAGGTTGAGTGCACGTATACCATAATGACTAATAATATGGAACGGAAGGAGTATTCTACAACCGTTTCAATTAAGAGAAAGCCTGGACAATCACTCCACCCTATTCGTGTTCCCTATATCAATGTAAAACTTTCCCGTCGTTTTTTTAGGGTTTAAGGTTTAGGGTTCAATTAAGAGAAACCTTGGACAATCGCTTAGGCCGCCCTACTCTTCTTGCCCATAAAAAACTGTAAACTTTCCCGTCTTCCTTTTTAAGGTTTAAGGCTTTAAGGTTTAGGTTTAGGGTATTGCAGAGGTTAATGGGGCAAAACTTTCCTGTCTTCCATTTTCTTTCTTTTTCTTTCCGGGTACATAGGAAAAGCCTAAACCGGGCTTGTGAGGAATATACCTTCCACTGCAGAGAGGTCAAAGCCACACGAGGTCTTATGGTACGGATATTTTCCAAGGCAGCATCAGGTGTCATTTTCAAGTACTTCACCTGCAATTGAAACAGATAATAAGTCCATTCAGAAACTTGTCAGACCGTGGTACGTATTCAAATTCTTCAATTCCGAATCCAAAAAGTGGTTTCTTAGATGAGCATACATTACCATGTAGCAAAGAACAATGGTTGTGCTCCGTCCCCTCCCAGCTTTGCAGTGAACATACGTTGATATGCAATGAGACGCATGATCTAGTCCCGGGACAGGAAATTCGATATTATGGTTCTTCACAGGGTAATTGGACATGAAATTCGATGCATAAGACCCATTACTCGGTACTCACCGTGGATGAACTCTACTGCTCTGTCGATGTCGTCGAAAGATGGGGCGTATAAATAATCTCGAGTTGGGATGACCAGATGCTTCATTCCTTCATCCTGAGAAACCATAAAACCACCCTGTAGTTCAGAATTACTTCGAATACCGCCAACAGATAATCCAACTTCAAATGGTTCAAAATAACTTCAGTTCAGAATAAGTTACGGAAAAAGCTCTCAGTCTCACAAATGGTTCAAATTTCAAAATAAGTTCGGAAAAGGTTCAGTCGAAAAAAGCAAAAGAGAACAGGCCTTTAGACTAATGGGTGTAAATTATCCATACATAAATGTCATCTCGACATGAACTTAACTCATTGGTCTCGTGAATCATCCACCATCACATATAAGGCAACAATCTTCACCAACAAATCAATCAAACCATCAAACATTAGCCATAAATCAAGTCAAAATGAGTTTAGCACTAAAAACAAGTTCATTACACAGCCTTAGGCTAGTAACTGAGGCCATGTATTTGTAAGCATGCATCCTGGATATGTTCAAACATACCACGACTTATGCAGTGGACCTATGGCCAGTAACTAAGGTCATGGAATATAAAGGAGGTCTTTCTCATTGGAAATCATGCCTATGACCACGGGTCGCATGCCTATGTAGGGTTCCGAGTAACTATGACCACGATGCATAAGGGAGTCCTATATCAATCTTTCATGCACACTTTCACGTACCGTTCTTAATTGTCTCTCTTTTGTTAGAAGTGCAATTACGTTGCATGCAACCAAATCTAGCCAAATCCAAATCCAAATCCAATACGCCAAAAGTCCCATGCTATGTAGGGTGGTGGGGACTTGATGTAGCAGTCTTACCATTGAATTGAAAATTTTAAAGAGACTAGTTCCAAATTAGAATTCATCCAAATGCAGCATTCAAACAGATAGAAACTACGCAAAATGCAATCGAGCAAAAAGCAAAACACAAGTGATTCAAGTGAAGGGATGAAGTGATCAGAATCGAGATCATTAAGGTGGTCATATAGAGGGGAAAGTTCTAATCAACAACTTTGCGCAAATTCTGCTGAGTGGAGAAGATTTATCTCACCGTTCTAGTGTTTAAACGTTCTTAATTCACAGTCCCAAAAACGAATACTGATTAAAAGCGTACGCGAAAGTAAAGAGCTGACCTTGTAAAGTGATGGTGGAACCAAAGTCTCAAACGGTTCATTAAGAGTAATTACGGCACCGACGTGGAGTTCCTTCTTCAACTTTCGAACATCTTTGGGGAACGGGACCGCACCCAGAATGACAAACTGCCTCAACAAAAACAATTTCAAGAAAACAGAAATCAATACTTGAAATGCAAACTTCACCACCCAGAAGACGATACTGCCTCAACCGGAAACCAAAAAAAAAAAGAAAATAGGAATTGATATTTGAAATGCAAACTTGCCCATCACTGAATTTCACCCTAAGAACACACATTTACTCTCCAAGGTCCTGAATTTTGATAACTCAAATCACATTTGAATGAATTTCCTGATAAAATGCAGATAAACTTGACAGAAATGATCAATCCAAATACAAAATTAAAAAGTTTACTCCCCAAGGTCCTGAATTTTGATAATTCAATCACATTTGACTATTTGAGTGAATCTTCTGATACAATAATAAAATCCTGATAAACTGGATAGAAATTATGCAATCCAAATGTTGAAAGTTTGGATTTCAACAATTTCAGTCAATAAACACAAAATTAAATCATACCATATTCAACTAGAATTGCAAGAAACCCAAGTCCGATTTCACAAACTCAAAAATTCCAACAATGAAATTTAAGCAAGATTTCTCTGAATTCAGTCAATTGCCACTGAAAAGATCATATGAAATTCAACCAAACACAAGAATCCCCAGAAACCCAAGTTTCATTTTGCAATTTGGCATGCAAACGGCTTCCAGAATTTTGGCAATTGAATCACATTTAAACGAATTTCCTGATTTTTTTTTTTCGATAATTACGGCCAATGGCCTAAATTTAATCATGCTACCTTAAGCACCAACCCAAAAAAAAAATGGGTATTACAAACTCAGAATCTTTCTACTATCACATAACACAGAGAAATATGGCCCACTTACCACAACTAGTGGACCATATGTATAGAATAGGCCCACTACATGAATCACCCAATCAATTGTGCCCTAGATTTCATCTCAGCCATTCATATTTCCTTGTTTCGGCCAGAATGCACCTTGTTCTGTTGCTCATCCCTTGTTGCTCCATCCTTGCCTTTTCATTTCAAAGCTTCCACCATGTCAGTAATCCTCTTCAAAATGTAATCGTCACCAACAATTGAAATTCTACTGATGTTAGGTTAATGGAATCAACAATCTCCACCAATCTCAGTAATCTTCTCCAACATGTAACGAGCAGTTCCCATTGTAGTCCCTGCAGAAATTCCACCAGCAGAACTGACTGAATCAACAATGTTCATTCCAAAGGCTTTTTCAGCACCAATACCACTATAATACGGTCCCTGCACATTTTATCAAGATAACAAATGACTCCCTTTGCCTCCATTTGCATCACATTAAGGTGCCAATTTCTTTGTATAACTCAGACCCACTTTGAGACAAGCCAATTTCTTCCATGCCTTGCAATCACTCAAAGTCAACTTGCATCTCTTCTTTGTATGCTTTCTGTTGTTCTCAATTTGACTTTGAAATCTTGCAACCTCCATACACCCCCTTCAACCCAGCAAATATCCCTGAACCAACACCCAACAGTTTCTACAACCCATCCTACAACCCTTGCCAGGCCTCATTTTGTGTGGATAGCCCTAACCTCCTCTCAAACTCTTCTCTTCCTCTCTTTATTATGATTTCTTCTCTTCCCCTTCCTTATTTCTCCAGCTCTCCCTCCTCTTTTCCCCTTTTTGCTTTTGTTGCCTTTCTCCCCATAGAACATGGGACTGACCTCAATTTCCTTGAGAAACTTAATACCAATATTTCTTCCTATTATTGTTTCCATCTTGTCAACCCTCCTCTGAAACTCCTCAGAACTCTCACCTCTCTGATTGACTTCCCCTTGGTTCTCATTTTGTGTTGCTTTCTTCATATTTTCACTCTCCTCAATACTAACTGAAACTAATTCCCCTTCTTCCAATGTGTCATGCTCAATCTCCTCATTATTGTGGTGACCTTTTCCAAAAAACTCATTGTTCTCATCACTACATCTCACCTCTTCCTCTTCGTGATTCTGTGACACATCTTCCCTCACTAGTTCTCCCAAGGCATTAAATGAATTCTCCTTGGAAAATCGCATTTCTGTGATTATTGGCTCAACCAACACTTTAGTGTTTTCATGATTGCTGAGTTGTAATTGCTATCTCTCTTGGGAATCAGCACCCATTGGAACTGGGGTATCTTGATTACCTGCAACGTCTTCAAATTCTTTCTTCTCAAGACTTTGTTCCTCTTCTATCATGGTTCTTGACCGCCATGCTCGAGATTCTTGCTTTGTTCCTCATCCTCTTCGCTCTCATCTTGAATTGATAAAATCTTTTGAAGGTACAACCACTGGTGAACATATGTGTGACTTCTTTGACGACACGGTATATGAACAATCACCAATTGTAAGCATCACGACCTTCTATCCTCTCAAAACCTTGGTCAAGATTTGAACTCTCATATTTTCAAAGTGTTCTGTCATTCTTGAACTTTGCCCAAGACATAACAACTTACCCCAATGTTGCACATTCTTTGAAAAGTTCCCATTTCCATCCATGGGGAACACCATGTATATCGATCCGCACTCTTCTATCTTCACATGACTCATACTTTGTCCACTTCACGATGTCCGAGAACCGGACTTCTAATTCTCTGGGGTCCTTCGTGCTTTTTCCAAATCTTCCTCCTTAGGCGGTGTTATAATAAATTTCGTCTTGCTCATGTTGTCACTCTTGAGATTGGGCCATAATTATGTATGATTGCGAGGACAAGGATGCCAAATCTCTTGGTTGTGGACTAATGCAAACTAGGCTTCTTTGCAACCATTCCATGATACCTTCATTAATCTCACCACGGCATGGATCACCATGTCACCTTGCATCTTGATTTTCTTTCATCCTTAACGCCAATATTTGTTGCTTGCTTTCGCACCCAAATATTTCTTCCCCTTTCCGTCCTCATGCCTCGTTTCTGCCTCGCAGGTTGGACTAATATTCTGTTCCCTCTTATAATCTTCCCATCCATCCTCTTCAAAGCCTCCTTCACAGCTTCTTTCTCCCAGAAATGTACGAACCCAAATCTACCTTGTGATCCCCTTCTCCATGGTAAAATTACCTCCTTTACTCTCCCTATTTTTCCAAAAATTCCACGCAGACCAAATTTGTCTATCATTTCTGGTATGTTTCCCACAAAAACTGTGGATTCATTGTAGGTCTCACCTGTGTTCCCCTCCCTGCCTCTCCAGCTCCCCCTCTCTCTCTCTCTAGAACCCATCATTGTTTTACAACCTAATTTGATTTTGCACAAGTCTACTGATTTTTTATGAATTTCCTGATAAAACCCAGATAAACTTGGCAGGAACGATTTGAGAGTTCGGCTGAAATTTCAACATTTAAAATGAGTCAAACAACAGTAATACTAGTCCAGTCCAAATTTAAGCAATATTTCACTCAATTTCCACCTAAAAGATCATACGAAACTCAACCAAACACAAGAATTTCCAGAAACCCAAGTTTCATTTTACAATTTCGCAACCAAACATGATTGAATGAACATCATACAATCAGACAATTCACCAAATTGCAGAAATGTTAGAAATTAAACCTCGCAAACTTTATCCCACCATCTGAATTCATCGGGTTGAAGCTTGTTCCTGACGACATTGTAGAAAAGGGTCGGGTAGAATAGGACTCGAGCACTAGCACCAAGTAAGAATTTCTTAGTATCAACTTTCGAAATCATCGTTCCTTTGTTTTCTCGCTCATCATCATCATCAACTTCAGCAGTAGAAGTACTTTGATCACCCGACATTCTTGATTTCGCTCAAATTCAAGCTTGAAATTAAATACCCAGATCAGAAATTCTTGATAATCTTGCAAGTTGAGGTTTGCCCACAATTGCTGTTGTGAATTCTGATCGAGTTATTGCTCTAATATTTATTCAATTGCGGCGAAAATAGGGAGTATGGATTGATCAGAAATTGGAAGTGGGGAAAAAAAAAAGAAGAAGAAGAAGAAGAAAGAGTGTAAAATGCGACGACCAACGATATTTATTCAATTGTTAGTTACGTAGGAGTTGGTAGATTGAACCATTTTTGGTACAAAAGTGTCAAACAACTTGAATTATTTTTATTTTTTTATGGATCAAAACTACTTGAATAAAGGAAAAACAAAAAATTGAAAAACACTTGAATTTTTGTTATTCATCAATTATTCAATAGACATCCAAATTATTGAAAGAAAATACATATATCATCCCACCTAGCGCCAGTAAAAATTTGGGTGCGGGTAAATTGGGGTCAGTCAAATTTGGTTAATGTCAAAAATTCGGACGAAAAATTCATGGGACCTAGTCAGATAATTCGGATGGAACTAAATTTAGGTCAGAATCAGCTTTGGACAATAGAAAAAAGAGAAATATTATGTCCAGATATTCGATCAATTCAGGCGATATCAAAATTCGGACGAAAAATCTATATGCAGACCCGATTTTTCCGAGTCGAACATTTCAGACTTTTCAGATCGGACAAAATTTTGTTAACTCTAATTAAACCCTAAAGTAGTGGATTCCATGCATATATGGATTCTATTAAGAATAAATTCATCAACCTAAGTAAGTATATGCACTGTATCCTGTGCATAGTGCTCATTTGACCTTATCAATTGTAACTTGTTATTACCCTTTAAGCCCTATAACTACTTTTACTAAAGTAAAGTAGGGTTCACATTACGATAGATCATACGTCAAAGGATTTTAAACCCATGTTAGTAGTGACGCTCTTCACCAAATCCCTTGGCAAAATTTAGTCAAATGGTCTGCTAGATTTAGAGTTTATTTGACATAAATATAGTTATGTCACCATGTTGAATCAGTTGTCTCACATAAGCATGTCACAAGCTAATCTAAACTACTTCCCATCGATAAATTCCTTAGCCATTTTGCTTCCTTTCCCCCTAATGTTAAAACAATGAACTCTAATTCCATAATTGAATGTGATATACATGTTTGTTGTTTAAAGGCCCAACTAATGGCTCATCCTCATATGGTGAATATTCACCCAGATGTTAACTTGTTATCCTTACGGCTAGTTATCAAACTAGCATTTGTGAACCCCTCCAATACCAATGAAAAATCATTGTAAAAGAGGCCTAAGTCAACAGTCATTTTCAAGTATCCAAGTACGTACTCTTGCAATGGATTTCCAATGTTCTGCACTTGGCTTACTTGTATACTTTGATAATTTGCATACAACAAATGCAATGTCTGGTGTGGTACAATACATTGAATACATAAGACCCTCTCTATAGCACTAGCATACTCTAACTGTGCAACCACCCTTCACGTGTTCTTCACTAAGTGAACATTAGGATCATTAGGAAGTTTTGGTATCCTTTACATCGAGGTGTTTGAACTTAGTCAACAATTTCTCGATATAATGAGATTGACTTAATGAAAAACCTTCAGTGTGCTTTTTAACCCTTATACCTATGATATATCTTAAATTGAGAAGTGAGATTGGCTCAATACAAAACTTATCTCCGTGAGCTGGACATAGTGTTAGCGGACATTTTAAGCCGGAACGCTAGGATTCCTTGGTGCAAGTGGTCTTGTGTAAGGAGAGAGGGCATCAGTGCAGCCCATCACCTCGCAAGGGACCCTTCTGTCGAGGTGGAACATATTTGGTTTTTGTCTTGTCCCGCCTCAATTTCGAGATATGTATTGATATACTATCTTACGGTGAACGACTAAGTCTTTTGCGAAAAAAAGTAAGTAGGTGGATATTTTTATGTAATTGATGTAGCATATTATGAGTGTAGTAACTGTTATAATTGAAGATTGTAACCGACAATTTTGTGTCGAGGAATTGAAGGGTTGCTTTAGTAAATTTTCTTTTTTGAATAGTTGTTTCTTGGTGTTTGACACATGAGAACTTATTGTTGATTTGTGTTTTGTTTTAATCTAATTAATAGATATAGATTAACAACACATAGCTGATTTAACTATGCCATTATTGGGTTGCATAAGGAGAATGACTATTGGACTTTAGAAAAAGAATGATAGATGGCTATTTGGGTTGGATTCCCGCCGAGGCTGTAAAATTGTGACATGTAGCAATGTACTTACTTTGGAAATCCTGTTTTAATATAATTACCAGTCTTTGCACCCGTACAATTCACCAATTGCTTTGTCTTATTTTTTTCGAATTTAATTGTACGTATGCCGTCTCTTTCATTGTTGAATACTTGGTTCAATTACTGATACGAAATTTGTGAAGGATTCAATAATTTTATTTTGCTACGTACATGTTTACACTTTTTGTGTATTTATTTCTTTGTGTTTCTTTCATTATATATATTGGAGATTTTTATAATTACTTTTGTTATTACTCCCTCTATTCCATATTAATTATTATAATTTTGACTTTTACAGTCTCCAATATCATTCTTTGTTGATAATTTCTTACATGATATGTTACTAACAATTGTAATATTATACTTTTATGATAACAGTTTTTGTTACAAATATAATGGTGATAATTTTATATAAAACTCATTGTAAATGTTGAGAAATTTATGGTCAAAAATTTTAAAATCTGACTGTACGATTTGAATTTTATGTATCCTAATTAAATTAAAAATTAGTATTTTTGCACTTTGGGTCTATATTTTCCACATTTTCCTTAAAAATATTTTACGTTGTCTCTCTTCCTTCCACCCCTCTCTTCTTTCCCGCTGTTAACTAGAAACTCAACTCAGGCGATTTCTAGGGTTAGGGTTTCGTCGCTGATCTTTCTATCTTCTTCGCCGATTGTAGACACCGCCGCCTCCTCCCCCCTTTACAGCTAATTTCTGGTGCGTACACTCCAAATCTCCATATTTTTGTTTACTGATTTGAGATTTGTTTTTGATTTGGCCCCTTGTTTCTGGGTGTTGGTCATGTCAAATTTGGATTATAGCAAGTTTGAGTGGAAATGAGCGAGCCTGAAGAATGAATCGTTGATGAATTTGTGGATTTACGCGTAAATATGTACTAATTGCATAGTTAATCCGCATAAATTTTGTTGCTTCGTCCAATTTTAATATCTTATGAATATTATTCTCGGAACTGTTTGATTTAAGTTCTGTATCCTCCATTGATAATGAGTGTTTGGATGATTAAAACCCTTTTGATGTAGAGAAACATGTTCTAATTTGCAAATTTTCCAATCTTTGACTGATAATTGCAGGTACAAATTCGATTGAGGTTTAGTTGATATGAAGACGATAAAGGGGCAAGTAATTTCTTCGAAGCCGGTTTCGATCTCCAAAGCAGCTAGAGTGCTTTCAAAGTTTGCAGCTTCTGACAATGGAGCTCCCCCTGCATTTGTTGCTTATCTGAAGCGATCGTCTGCCGCCTTTGACGAGCTTGTTCAGCTCCATAAAGAGCTGAAAGGTGTTTCTGTTAAGAAGAAGCATAAAATGGGTGAGGGAGATGAAGCGGAAGGTGGGGAGATCGAGGGTTACGAGAGTGTTGGAACTCGAGCAGAGAAGCAAAAGAGCGAGGGAAATGTCAGTAGATATGAGACGGATTTGACGGAAGAAACGGAAAAGAAGAAGAAGAAGAAAGATAAAGGGGAGCGCAATGAAAGTGATGTTAAGGAAGAAGCAACCGATGTTTTGGAGAACGGCGTGAGTGAGCGAAAGAAACATAAGAAGAATAAGAAGGGGAATGAAGAGAAAGAAACCAGTAGTATTGTTGGCAGTGAGAATATTAAGGTCAAAACAGAAGGTGACGAGGGAAAAAAGAAGAAACGAAGTCGTGAAGAGAAGGAAAAAGAGAGCGATATTAAGGTTGAAGTTGAGGAGGAGGGCTACCGGAAAGAGAGCAAGAAAAGGAAGCACAAAGGGAGTGATCATGGGGGATTGGATGGTTCAGAAGAGCGACACAGGTCAAAGAAAAAGAGCAAGAAGAACGTAGTAGATGACTAGGCCATAGTGATTTTAGACACTTGTTATGGCTCTTCGCTTTGTATTAGTCACGATTTTGGTATCCAGATCAAGGGATCACCTCTAGGGAATCTGGCTGGAGTAACAGATTTTGTAGAATGCAATCGAAAATAGTTATTGTGATTTGAATTATGATGGTTGAGTGATATTAAAACTTGGCAATTCTTTTGGAATTTTCTTCGGATCCTTGCATGTGTGGCATCTCAATTTTCTAACCCGTGTTAACTTCAAGTATACCATACATTTCTCACGATAATATTTGTCGTCATGAATACAGAGAAGACATCGGTCTTTGTTTTCGTTCATTTTTTTTTTTTGAACTGCTGCAAGTGACTGATTTTGAAGTGCTAGTGACAAAATGAAGATTGAAGAGGTGCAGACGTGCAGTCCTGTCCACTACAGAGAAGCAGTATTCCTTGCGGTAAGAAACTCCCTTGCCTTTTCTCTCTAGTCTCATGAAATGAATTAGGGTTTGTTTGAGAAAATGGGTGATTTTTCCATTTCTTTCTTTTTTTTTCCTTGTTGGGTATGTTGCATAGTTACCAGGAATGCTTCCTGGGTCGTTAATTTTTTCACAAATTTAGTCTAGTTTTGACTTCGGAACGCTTGTTACTGGAACACGGGTCGCAGACATACGTAGCGTTCTCGGTAACTATGGTATGTTGTGAAGAATATGCTGATGGTAGGCTGAGAGCTTTGCAATCATGGTTTTCTGGTTTATTTGTTACTATCAGTTTTGGTCTTAGCTTTTGCAAAGTTGAATGTGCATGTATAAATCTGAAATATGAGCCATTTGGCTGCTAATTTCCCTGTTTTAAGACTGCTTCTGTATAAATCTTCCCCCAACCTTATTTCAGTGGTCACACACTAGCAGTTGTAGATTGATGTACTATAGAACTGGTTGTCATGGGACCACATTGTAGTTCACATTCATTTGGTTTCTGTAGGTGTTGGAATCACCATTGGTGCTGAAGTTTATGTCCTCATTGGATAAGTTGCCAGAGAGCAAACAGCATCTGTCATTACATATGCATCAGGGAAGGGTAATAACTGTTAACTGATGCCTTTTGTTTTTATCATCTGTGTTGTACCCACAACCATAGTTACCAGGAACGCTTCCTGGGTCGTCAGTCTCAGAATGCGGGTCACTAGTTTTTACACAAATTTAGTTAGTTTTGACTTCGGAACGCTTGTTTCCGGAACACGGGTCACAGGCATATGTAGCACCAATGATACATGAAATGGATTACATATTATCTACTATATCTTTGTACAAAATGTTTTTGTGACATCTACTTTACAATATCTCTCTTGTTAATTAGCTCTTTGATTGCAGAGGGTGAGACAAGGCATTGTAAAGTTGGCCAACAAAACACGGGTTTTGGTAAAGTAAACACGAAGAATTTTGATCGTTTTGCCCCTGGTCTTTATTGATAGTCATTGCAAATGGTCTTCAAAGGGAAGTATCTTTGTTTGAGTTGCAAGTCGCGACTATTTGAAGGAGTTAAATCAATTCGAGGTATTGCTGCTCATTTAGCTTCTACCTCCTGGAAGCTTGTCCAACATGGTCGCGTTGATATCATCAACTGATCAACATCGTCATTTGTTGGTGCAAGAATGTCTCGTTTTTGGAGATATGACTACCGAGTATAATTTGTGTAAATCTGAATGAGGCCCTGTTCTTTTATGCGGTATTTTGTGGAATTGTGGTGGGGTGTGGTGGAATTGTGGTAGGTTATTGGTATGTGGGGTAGGTGAGGAGAGAGAATGTAAAAAGTAGAGGAGAAAAGTGAGGAGAGAGAAACGTAATGATTTGCGGTAAAATGTGGTGGGTTGTGGCCAGCAGAAATCATGCAGAGGCCATGGATGGAATCATTCAACGAGTTCATCGGAACCATATAATCGTGCAGTGGACTTTGTGAGTTGGAGACGGTGATTTGGACAGAATCTCGAATTCACATAGGATGGAAAACTGAACTGGATCACAATACCAAAGAATTTATCATCCCTGATGGTGATGGTGATGGTGTCTAGATATGATATTTACAGACAAAGTTGTAATTATAGCACACATCATATTAAGATCTTCACCACACAATGTTATCACTTATTAGCTTATTTGTTTGATCTACTATAACACCTAAACAAGGGTATTTGGATTAACATATGTCATTGGATGGTCATCCATGCATGCCCTAAACAAGGGTAAAATTTTACTCCCTTCATCTCAAATTATTTGCTCTCTTAACGACTTTGTCTTTTGTCAAGAGGAAAACACGTAAACTCTAGGGGGTCGTTTGGCATGCAATGGGAATGGGAATAGGAATTCATAATGACACTGGGAATGAGAATTCATAATGGTAATGAGAATTAACATGTCTTTATGAATTACCAATCTTTTTGTTTGTTTTGTGGTAATTCAAATTGAGAATAAGATAGGAAATAAACACACATTGACTAAAATACCCTTTTATTGATTTATGAATGTTTTAATAAATTGAAATTGATAGGTCATAAATAACACACATTTATTTCTAGAAAATCAATTACTATATGATTTTTTTTAAAAATAAGTTCATAAAGATTTTAATAAAAATTAATTGAGCATCAAATATGAATTAAAAAATTAAAAACAAGTATAGAAATGTTCAAAGTATGAATAGTTCAATAAATTATTAAATTTACATGATAGACCAATTTTGACGGGTGCCGTAAGATTCAATAACTCAACTAGGTCTACTAATATATTACTCCCTCCGTCCCAAATTAATTGACATTTTGACTAAATTTTGACTGTTAGTTATTAAAAAATTATAATGAGTTACAGAATGAAATTACCTCCATCGTAATGTTTAGTAAAGTATCTTTCTAATAACGGTGATTTCATATTGTAACTCATTGTGATTTGAAAGTAATTTACGGTCAAAATTTTGTCAAAGTGTCAATTAATTTGAGACGGAGGGAGTAATTATAATAAATATTTAATTAATAGAAGGAAAAGACGTAAACCCTACTACATTAGTAATATCTCAATCGAAAGATATTTAATAACAATAATATTTAATTAATATAAGGGATTATAAGCAAAACTAATACTATATTTAGGTGACGATAGCCAGCAAAATTGACAATAAACATGAGTTTTTATTTAATATAAGCAAAAGAAATGAATAAATATGAGTTTTTATTTTTTTTAAATAGGGGTAGTTTTGGTATTTAATAGTGACTAACGAATTTCCAATATCTATTACCACACCCCCCATGGTAATAGATCGTTGGGAATAGACCCCTTCTATTCCCATTCTCATTCCCTTCTTTTTTTTAATTACCATGAAACAGACATGGTAATTTTATTTCCCATCCCTTTGTAAACACAAATTTCGAGCCTGAAATAAATAAAGACAAGAAATATGAGAAACAAATTAATTTGTATCAATATTTGAATGTAAGCGGGTACAATCTCTGTATTAAATACAATAAAGTAGTCATCTGATTCAATCTCCTGAAATTTGGGTGAGCCGAGGCCGCAAACGCTTGATCTCGATCTCAAATGCAGGTCTAGCTGAAGAACTCTTGTAGCGGTTCTTGAGTTGAAGGTCTTGAGCGTTGATCCCCTTAGTGATTGGTAGCTGGAGTCTGCTCGAAGTTTAACCGTATGAACCAAACGAAGAAGACGATTGCAGTCTTTGATGTGAAGGACAGAAGTTGTTGAACTAGCCGACGTTGGTCCTTGGCGCTTGGTAGCTGGAGAGTGTCTGTAGTTCGATCTTCTGAAGGCTTTGCAGGTATTGCTGAAGAACTCTAAAGTAGTTCTTGATCTTGACGCAGTAGAAGCTTGAAGACTCGATCTTGAGCTTTTGCAGACTTCGATCCTTGGCGCTTGGTAGCTGAAGACTGCTGGCAGATTGATCTTCTGAAGCCTCTGGAGTGCAGAATGCCGAATGCCGAATGCCGTCGGGGGTAGACTGTAGTGTGTCTTGAAAATGAGGAAAATGACCCCTATTTATAGGTTCGGAGGCCTAGGGTTGCCTAGGGTTTGAGTTGTACTTTGGGCCGCGGCCCAAATTAATTAATTATTTCTTTAATTTTAAATAAAGAAATAACTAATATTTTCTGCATATCTTTGACACGTGTCACGATATTATTGGCCGTAATGTATTTCCATTTAAAATTTAATTAAATGGACCGTCGTAATTAATTTAATACGTGACAGCTTGTAATTAGCCAAAATAAAACTGATTTATTTTCCACGTGTCATTTTCTGATTGGCCGACAAATTTTTACCTCCTACACCCTCTATTCCCATTCCCAACCCCCTACTCCTCATACCAAACGGCCCCTAGGGGTTTGTTAATTTGCAGGGTAAATTTAATTTATCAAAACTTATCAATTTTTGTCTAAATTTACCAAAACTTATCAAAACTTATCAAAGTTAAAAACAAAAATATTTTAAATTTTGATATAGTAGCGTAAATTTGTCGAAAGTTACCAAAACTTACCAAATGTTACTAAAATTTAACTTTTACCCAATTATTTTTTTTACACATGGACAAGCAAAATGATATTTTACACACCCTAAATGGATAAAAAGTTTGCGAGTGTTGAAATTCTAAATAAATTTTTCTTAAATGGACAAACAAAAGGACAAAATAAAATTGCAAAATGATAAACATCTTGACACTAACTATTTTACATTTCACCTAAATCACTTATAAAGTTATGTAAATATATTCAAATCATTATAAATGTATGTTTCATTACTTTGCGGGTTATAACTTATAAACAATATAACAATAATTATTTATTTATATTTTTCATAAATATAAAACTATGCATAAAATGTGCATTTTCTATTAAAATTGATAAAATTAGATATCATTCATATTTTTTGACCTAACTAATAAATATTATACTCATATAATTGATAAATATATACAATTATTAGAGAGAATATTATCAAAAGTTACAAAAATTTAAAACATAGACAATTCAAGATGATTAATTGATTATTAACCATCTTGAGTCCAAATAGGTATCATTGTCCTCTGTTAGTTAAACACGTATAATAAGCGTATAAAACGCGTGTAAATGATTTGAGCGTTTAAAAAGCGCAAATCCATCTCCTATGGAGGCCGCTGAATAATAAGGTCGTTTTGTTGACCTTATCAAATTATAACGTTTAATACGCCCTTAATACACGAAGACCCCGTTCTTTTATGCGGCAAGTTTGCGATGTGGTAATTTGCGGTGAATTGCAGTAAGTTACGGTCGAAATAATAAATGGGCGTTGAAATGGTAATGTTAATAATAAAAAGGTAAACGCTAATGTGTTGTGGATTATGATAGATTGTAGTAAGTTGCAGTAAGTTGTGGTGCAGTAACTTGCAGTACCGCATAAGAGAACAGTGCCGAAATATTCGTTTAAAAGGAGAAATTAAGAATTATGGACATAAAATCAATATAAATAAATTAATAATAAGACCGTATCAGTGTTTCCAAATAAAAAGCTCTTATAAAACTTTTTCATGTACTCCCTCCGTTCCATATTAATTGTCTTTTTGTTGACCGTTACGGTCTCCAATGTTACTCTTTGATTGATAATTTTTTGTATAAATATTTTATTAATTATTGTAATATTATACTTTTATGATTGTATTTTTCGTTACGAATCTAATGATAGTAAATTTATAATGGCAAGTCATTGTATATATTGAGAAATTTACGGTCAAAAGTTTAAAATTTGACTGCATAATTTCCAAAGACGACAGCTAATATGAAACGGAGGGAGTATCAGTTTAATAAAAGTTTTCTATTGACAAACAATTGACCGTATGTTTCTACAATATTTTGAATAAAAGACATGCCGTATTTTATACATTTAATAGCATGGTCATTCTCCAATAAAATTACTTATCGTAACAAACAAATTGGGAATAGAATCTTAATTTTACTCCAATCTTCTCGAATGACAATTTAAGAAAAAAGGCGGGAGCAGTAAACAGTTGATGCTAATTACTCCTTTCGTTGCATATTAACTGTCGTCTTTGAAAATTGTGTAGTTAAACTTCATAAATTTTGACCGTAAATTTCTCAATATATACAATGAGTTGCTATATAAAATTATCACCATTAGATTCGTAATACAAAATACTATCAAAAAAGTATAATATTGCAATTGTTAATAACATATTATACAAGAAATTATCAATAAAGAATAATATTGGAGACTGTGAAAGTCAAAACTATGATAATTAATATGAAACCGAGGGAGCAGTAATTACACATCTAATAATTCAGATTTTCATTTAATTTTCCCCACATTAGCCAACCCCCATTGACTCCCTCCAACGGCGATCCATATTTCCCGGCGATGTATCTCCGGCGACTCCTCGCCGTCTCCCTCCTCTCTCTCCTCTCTCTCACTCATTCCTTGTCGCCGGAAAACCATCTCCGCCTCCCCTCCAGCCGGAAACTCGGCCGAGACGACTCACTGTACTGCCACAGCTGGCGGTTCTCCGTCGAGGTCAACGACGCCGGCGAGTGGTCCGCCGTCCCCCTCCGATGCCGCCGGTACGTCGATCGGTACATGACTGGAGAACTCTACTCCTCCGACTCGGAGATCGTCGCCGGTGAATCGCTGGAATTCGCGAAGTCTGTTGAGATCGCCGGCGATGGAAAAGATGCGTGGGTGTTCGACATTGACGAGACTCTTCTCTCGAATTTGCCATACTATCAGAATCATGGATTTGGGTGAGTTATCGATGATTGCCTTTTTTTGATGTTTGCGATTGATTGCTATGAATCTGATTCAACCGATGATTATATTGGAGTTTGGAGTGTTTATTTCATCTGGAATTTAGCATTTCAAATTTTCAGTGCACTGTTTCATTGCTTGGAGTTATCTAAAAGAACAAATTGTAGTGAGACCATCTCAGGTGATCTTTTGAAGGTTTTTCTTTGATGAAAATTCAACTATAGCTGATTTTTTTTCCCTCAATGATGATAGTTGAAAGTTTCGCACCATTAATTTGTCCAAAATAAATCACATCTGTTATAAAAAATTTATGTGTCGATCAATATATTGATTTCGATCTTTCAAGTTAGAATCAATGATATTAAAAAGATTATATGCCAATGATTAGGATTATTCCTTTAATGACTTTTGTAATGTGAATGTGATTCGTATGTATGTTCTTGAATGGATGATTGTTCTTTTAGTCACCCTTATATTCGTAAAATTCATCAGAAAAATACATACCTCTTACACTATCGTGCAACACCTACTTATAAAAATGGGGACGAATGGATCAAAACCTAAGTATATTATAGAGGTGGCGAAATATATGACACGAATTCAAGACCCAAATGGCCAAATCTGTACCTGACCCAAAGTCTACTCGAACAAAATTGACCTTACACATAACGAAACCACGACAGACTGAATTGAATTGTCACAATCTAGTACTAACTCTGCCCAAAAGGCCAAAACTAATCAAATGACTCTTTGTTAGGCCTAGTTGTACATAGTTTGCGCTTTTCATTTGTACCGCACTATTTTTGGTTTTCATCCAGTGAAAATTATATTTTGATGTTTAAATCATCCATGCATTTGGTGTCTCCTGTCATTTGATATTGGAATGGATGTTTAGCGGGCTGAAGATGTTGGTAGTGGGTGTTTAATGGCAACAAGGAAGGGAGTTGTTTCTTTTTCCACACTCCCTTTTGTCCCACATAGGAGGAATAAGGAGTTTGTTTGTGGTTTATATATCACTCTTCTCTAGCTAATGGTGTATTAGCTTGTGAGTGGTTTTATGGTGGAGGGCTAGACTTGGGCATCCACACGCTGCTGCTGCCGCCGCCGCCGCCATGGGGCTGGCCAATGGCGCCGTGGGTTGGATGGTTTTGAGCCCGGCTTATCTTTTTGCGGATAATCTAGCCGTTTGGAATCTTTGACCGGAATATTATCCTCCTTTAATTCCTGATTTTATGCCTCATTAATCTCCTTGATTTCCTCCCCGTCTTTACTCCATTGTCTTCAGTTTCGGTTTTCAAACAGTCTCTTTTCTTCTATAAGTTGAGGCCTTTGCTTGCTGTCAGTTCTTATCAACCTCTCATTCTCTTCTTCCTCTTCTCTTTTCTGGGCAATAAGAATATCATACTCCAAGCCTCTACTCTCGAGTGCACGAGTGTAAAGGTTATCTGAGTTAACCTTGGGGAGCGACCGGCATTTTCGATTGGCACCGAGGTCGAGCCGTAATCGCTTTCAAGGCAGTGGTCCGTCCACGACTCAGATTTGTGTCCGTTCCGTAGCCTTGATCAATACTTTTTCATAACAATTTGAAAGCGATTAATCTGATCAATGGCTGCTCCACAGAAAACCCTCTCTGAAATTTATAGGTTCGATCTTCTTGATGGAACCAATTACAAACGTTGGTCTCAAAAATTGCTTCTCTGTCTTGAGCAATTGGAGATCGATTATGTGTTGTCTTCTCCTCATCTGGACGCTGAAGATGATGCTACTGAGGCCGGGGCTGATCCAGAGAATACCCCCACGAAGACTCCGGTCAAGATGCCCGATGAAGCTGAGTTGAAGAAATTGGAGAAAGACAACAAGGTTGCTCGGAGTCATCTCCTCAACAACATGACGAACCCGCTGTTCGATTTGTTCGTCAATTTCAAATCGGCGAAGACCATATGGAAGAAACTGGAGATCAAGTACGGCGCTGATGATGCTGGAAAGAAGAAGTACGTGGTTGGCAAGTGGCTGCAGTTCCAGATCGTGGATGACAAGCCAATCATGGAACAAGTTCATGAATATGAGAACCTGTGTCTTGAAGTTAGGTGAAGGGATGAAGATGTGCGAGATTCGCAAGCCAATGTTACGATCGAGAAATTCCTCCGTCTGGTGATTACAGGAATCATCTAAAGCACAAGAAAAAGGATCTCACCCTTCAAGAATTGATCAGTCATATGAGGACTGAAGAGGCTAATCGTTTGAAAGATAAGATGACCTCTCTGTCTTTAAATTCTGTTAAGGCTAACATTGTTGAATCTACTGTACCTGGCGAAAGGCAGTTCAAAGGAAAAATAAGAAGGACCGTAAGCAAATCAAGCGCCGATTAACAAGCCTAACAAAGATATCCGAAAGTCAGAGTGCATTGTTACATATGCAGAAACCAGACACAAAGCGTATCAATGCAACAGAGAAAGGAACCGATGAAATCCCAACACAAACTGCTGGACGAGCGATTGGATGTAATCAAGCCAACTTGACCGAGGATTACGAGGTGTTCGTGCGGTGACGGTGGAGGCCAATCTCTACCAACAACACCGAGTGGATTCTCGACAATGCGCAACGAGGCATTTCGCACCAACAAGGACTGATGCATGATTTTGAAGGAGTTTCGTGGTGAACAAGTGTTCATGGAAATGCGCTACTTCGCGGTGTTGAGTAAAGGAAAAGTTCTCCTTAAATTTACTTGGAAAATCTTTGTGTTTGAACAATGTCTCGCTTGTTCCTTCCCTTCGTAGAAATTTGGTTTCCGTAGTTTACTTGATGTTCTTTGGATTTGAGGTGAACCAAAAGTCGGAAAAATTGTTATTCGTAATGGGGTTTTGTTGGGAAGGGGTATCTTAGCAATGGCTTGTATGTTCGAATGTTGTTTCGATGCTAATGGAAATGCTTCGCTTATATTATATTGAGTCGTTGATTTATGGCATGGAGACTTGGACATGTAAACTTTGCTTCCATTAACAGATCAAGAATATGAAACTAATTCGAATGTTAGCACAGAAAATTGCACTAAATGTGAAGTATGTGTTGAGGCTAAATTTGCGAGAAACCATTTAAATCAGAACTCACGAGATCAATGAATTGCTTGACCTTATTCATTCGGACTTAGCAGACTTTAAGAACACAATGAGCAAAGGAGGAAAAAATGGTATATCACCTTTGTAGATGACTATTCTAGATATACAAAAGTATACCTCCTAAGGTCTAAAGATGAGGTCAAGAAATGTTTTTAAAGTATAAAGCGTAAGTTGAGAACCAATTAGGCGTAAAGATCAAGAGACTTAGGTCCGACCGGTGGTGAGTATGATTCAAATTCGTTGGCTGTTTTTGTGAGAAAATGGTATAATTCATGAGACCATCGCCTTATACACCACAACAGAATGGTGTAGCCGAACGTAAGAACCGCACTTTAAAGAAATGATGAATGCTATGCTTTTAAGTTCGGACTATCCGATAATATGTGGGGAAGCTGTTTTCCGCTTGTTTTGTGCTTAATAGAGTACCCCATAAGAAAATAGACCGGACTCCATATGAGCTTTGGAAAGGGTATGCCCCAAATCTAAATTATTTGAAAGTGTGGGGTGTTTGGCTAAAGTAGCTTTGCCTAGTCATAAACGAACCAACATAGGCCCTAAGACCTTTGATGTCGTTTTCATTGGTTATGCTCAAAACAAAGGGCATATCGCTTTATGTCTCTAAGTGATTATTCTATTTCGAATATAGAGATCTTTGTGTTTTTGAGCATGTTTTCCATTGAAAAGGATGTGCCTAATGTTGTGCCTAATGTTGTACCTTTGTTGAGCACATTCTTTGTGCCTAATGCTATGCATGAAAGTGTGAGCTTGCGCTTCTAGTTCTAGAGATGTTGACTTTGAACCTAGAAGAAGTAAAAGACAAAGGATTTCAACCGATTTTGGTCGTGACTTTGTTCTCGCTTTTATGGTGGAAGTATGTGAAGAATACAAAATTGATGTTGTGTCAAGAGTTTGTTTCTGTTTTCTTGTTGAGCAAGATCCAAAACTTTTGATGAAATTTATTAAATCTGTTGATGCAACCTTCCGGAAAGAGGCCATTAAAAGTGAGATAGATTCTCTAGAGTCTAATAAAACTTGGGAATTAATCGATTTGCCTAAGGGTTGTAGACCTATTAGTAGTAAATGGATCTTTAAGAAGAAACTGAGTCGATGGTTCAATTGATAAATATAAGGCCGGACTTGTCATTAGAGGTTTTGACCAAAAGAAAGGATTGATTACTTTGACACTTACTCTCCGTGACCAAAATAAGCACCATTAGAACTTTGATTGCTTTGTTGCCTTGTTTGATCTTGTTGTGCATCAAATGGATGTTAAGACTTTTCTTAATGGTGACTTAGAGGAAGAAATTTATATGACCCAACTGAAGGATGTGAAGTCCAGTCGGGAGGATAAAGTTTGTAAATTGAGAAAATCCCTTTATGGTCTTAAACAAGCTCCTAAATGGTTTGAGAAGTTTAATAATTCTCTTGTTGAAAATGGCTTTAAGGCAAATTTTGGTGATTCTTGTGTTTATTCAAAGATGTTTGGATCAGTTGTGTGCTTATATGTTTATATGTCGATGACATGCGATCCTTGGTCCAAATTTGCATGTGGTTAATGAGACTAAGAAATTGTTGTCTTCTTTGTTTGAGATGAAAGATATGGGTGAAGTCGATGTGATCTTAGGGATTAAAATTCGTAAGACTAGTTACGGTTTCGTTGTCTCACTCACATTATGTTGAGAAAGTATTAAAGAAATTCGACCACTTTGATGTGACTCTGTGAGAACCCCTTATGATCCTAGCATATCTTTAAAGAAGAACAATGGTTCTGCCGTGTCTCAATCTGAGTATGCAAAATTATTGGAAGTGTAATGTTTTGATGAACTTTACTCGTCCCGATATTGCTTATCTTTGTAAGTAGATTGAGTCGTTATACACATAACCCTAGTAAAGAACATTGGAATGCACTTTATCGTTTGCTTAAGTATCTTAAAGGTACTATGGATTGGTGTTTGCACTTTAATAAGTTTCCTGATGTGGTAGAAGGATATTGTGATGCAAACGGGTTTCGATAATGATGAAGTCGATTCTAGTGGTTATGTGTTTACTTTGGGTGGAGGGCTATTTCACGGAAGTCTGCAAAGCAGACTTGCATAGCCCGCTTCTACCATGGAATCTAATTTATTGCTCTTGAGATGGCAGTCAAGAAGCGTAATGGCTTAGAGGTTTGTTGGCGGACATACCTCTCAGAGAAGCTTGAGATTCCTATCTCTATACATTGTGACTCAGCAAAGAATCGAGTAGACATAACAGTTGTCTACAACGGAAAGAGGAGACATATCCGTGTTAGACATGGTGCGGTGAGGCAATTCT
This sequence comes from Portulaca oleracea, assembly GCA_029582165.1. Lineage (NCBI taxonomy): Eukaryota > Viridiplantae > Streptophyta > Magnoliopsida > Caryophyllales > Portulacaceae > Portulaca > Portulaca oleracea. Next base: position 58,349,358 of record CM055869.1, read on the forward strand.
TTGAAGCAAGGTGTAATAACTTTGCATTATGTGAGGTCCGAGAAGAATTTGGCGATCCGCTCACTAAGGGCTTAACAGACGAGTTGTTCTCGAGGCATCGAGGGGAATAGGGCTTAAGCCTATGGTTTTGGCTTGAAGAGGTATGGTGGATATCCACATGTGGTCAAACGAAACCATACTAATCTTCAAGATGCACTACATTCCTATCCCTATGGTGTCAGGTAGTGCTTTAAGGATGAGTTTATATACTCTTAATGAATCCACGCCCGTTGTGGGGGGGTGCTTGTGAGATGCACTGAAGGATTCACCGATTTTTGTGTGTGAGGTTGAGCTATCATGCTCTTAATAATTCCATAGCCATTTTTCTGCGGTGGTCTATATTGAGATAGACTTGATGGAATTACCTAAGTAAGTGTGAAGGTTTGGCCGCCTTCTATGAGAGACTAAGATTGTCTCTCTAGAGCACTTATGAGTCCCAAGGTGTGCGCATGGCCATTAAAGCGCAAGTGTATTCTATCGCGGAGTATGTTCTTCTTCAGGGTTGATATGTGTTGTGGGGGTCTCAATTAAGGTCTTTCAAGTTCAAGGCCTAGTCCACTTGACTAGATCATTGATTGTTGCCTCACATCACTAATGTGTCAATTCAAATCGAAAGATATTGACGCGTAAGTATCTGACCTATTCTTGCCCATTTTTCTTTTCTTTCTTGTTTTTTGTCCTTGTTTGCCATTAGTGGGGGATTGTTGGTAGTGGGTGTTTAATGGCAACAAGGAAGGGAGTTGTTTCTTTTTCCACACTCCCTTTTGTCCCACATAGGAGGAATAAGGAGTTTGTTTGTGGTTTATATATCACTCTTCTCTAGCTAATGGTGTATTAGCTTGTGAGTGGTTTTATGGTGGAGGGCTAGACTTGGGCATCCACACGCGCGCCGCCGCCGTCCGTCCGGCCGGCCGGTCCGGGCGGGGCTGGGCTGGGCGCGCCGTGGGTTGGATGGTTTTGAGCCCGGGCTTATCTTTTTGCGGATAATCTAGCCGTTTGGAATCTTTGACCGGAATATTATCCTCCTTTAATTCCTGATTTTATGCCTCATTAATCTCCTTGATTTCCTCCCCGTCTTTACTCCATTGTCTTGATTTGGTTTTCAAACAGTCTCTTTTCTTCTATAAGTTGAGGCCTTTGCTTGCTGTCAGTTCTTATCAACCTCTCATTCTCTTCTTCCTCTTCTCTTTTCTGGGCAATAAGAATATCATACTCCAAGCCTCTACTCTCGAGTGCACGAGTGTAAAGGTTATCTGAGTTAACCTTGGGGAGCGACCGGCATTTTCGATTGGCACCGAGGTCGAGCCGTAATCGCTTTCAAGGCAGTGGTCCGTCCACGACTCAGATTTGTGTCCGTTCCGTAGCCTTGATCAATACTTTTTCATAACAGAAGAACTGTGTGTTCCACTCGAAAGTCATACTAAAAGTTCCATCGTTGATGAAGAGTCAAGTGAATATCCATCGTTAATGCATATATCTTCTAATAAAGTTCTACAAAAATATTTCGTATTCAGGAATGGCTCATTGTTGTTTATAGTTGTTCCACTCAAAGTTATACTAAAAGTATGCTTGATTGCTTGCTCAATCTGTTTGCTGCCATCACACCAGAAAATGCATTCTGTTTCGAACTGCTTTGAAAACTGACTATTGAATTCAAGACACCATGATAGACATTATCCATCTGAAAATTACTACTGAAATCTGCTTGAAGTAACCGTGTATATCGCTTTTCTATCTTGTCTCATTCGATATAATGAGCCTTCTTTGTCGATCTGCATTTTGTTATTTTCTCATTTACCTTTCTCTTACACTTCATGTGATCCATATTACTCCATCAGAACCTTCTATGTTTCCTATTAGAAAATCATTTCCTATTGGTGCCTTGTGCTATATGTTGTATTCTTTTGGCACTAAATGTTAACTGTTTGTTAACCTGTACATCTGCTTGCTTTATATGCTTATGAATCAAGTGAGAGTCAGTTTTCACAATTCTTTTTTCTGTCATTGTCACGATGTTGCCATCTTTCTGCTGGGAATTGGGATACCTAGTTAGATCTAATCATGTGAATCCAGTGACTTTAGGAAAATATCCAAGTGCTGCTTGTATAAGCAGCTTTAGTAGTACCATTACTTGACAAAGGATACATTCCTGAATGCCCGACAACAGCCCTATTTTGACTCGGACTCGAATTGGCCTGAACCGAAACAAATGGACTAAGGATTTTCTTCAGTAGTAATGGGGGTAAACTGGGATTTTTGGACCCTATATACTGTAATTTAGGGGTGTTACTATACTATACAGAACCGTAGGCTAAATTCTGGTGCATAATTGTCCAGAAAAAACACTTGTGTGGCTTGTACAACCCCCAAAGTACAGAATTCTAATGCCTCAAAGTACAGTATATCGGCATTCAAAAACCCGTGCGAACTGTGCTAGCAATCAATTACTTACGTTTTGTCATTGCATTAACCCGACATTGCCTGACTGCAAATTAACTCAAATTCAACCTGAAATAACTTGCTCAGATCAGAGGTATTCGATGAAGGTTCTTTCGATAGCTGGGCACTAAAGGCTATGGCACCTGCTCTGCCTGCAAGTTTGAGTCTTTACAAGGAGCTGCAGCAGCTTGGCTTCAAAATCATCCTCTTGACAGGAAGGAGTGAGCCTTTTAGGAATTCGACCGTCGAAAATTTGAAGTTTGTGGGCTATGATGATTGGGAAAGACTCATCTTAAGGTATGTACATTTATTGGTGGCAACATTCTAATGTAGTGGTTCTGATTTTTTGGTCTCTAAACTGGCTTTCAAATTAGTTTCCGAAAGGTCTTTTTCATAGGTCCACAGGAATCAACCTATCCATATCATGAATTCATGTGGGAAGACTGCCGACATCTAGCAATTTAGGGCTGTCAAAAAATTGTCCCACCTGAAAAAAAAACTATGTACGGTCATAGATATTTTGTTTGAGTTTTAACTTCGACCGATTTGATTGAAAATCTTGACACAATACTTTTCATTTTCCTGTTGACCGAACTCAATATTAACCCTTATTAAGGTTTGTCCAACCCGAAAAATATTGGAAAAAACCAGGTATCAGACATCCACCAACACCCAAACCCGAACTTTTGACAGCCCTAAATTCTGGATCCCCAGACCATGTTCAAACGTGTTTTTCTTGGGAGTTTGTTTGTTGTGTGGAAGTGAAGCCGATTTGAGATGCTATTCTAATGTATTATGTGGGATAATAACACAGGGGACCCTCGGACCAAGGCACATTGGCTGTTGGTTACAAATCACAAAGGAGAAAGGAGCTCATCGACGAGGGCTATAGGATCCATGGCAACTCTGGAGATCAGTGGAGCGATTTGATGGGATATGCCGTCGCTCGACGATCATTTAAACTCCCAAATCCAATGTACTACATTGCCTGATTCATTTCTGGGGTTGTGTTATTATATACCCAATTTGCTGCTCCTGTAACAAACTGTAAGTTCCAACTTCCAACTAATCCTAATACTTATTCATGGGTTTCTCCTACACTGCCTCTTTACTTGTCTGGAATGAGATTTTGCTATTACTTTCTGGACTAAAACACTACTTACTGGGTTTCTGTTACTGCTTGTAAAAATCCGGTCATTTGGTCATATGTCTAGACTTGAGAATTTGGTCATTTGGGTCACGTTTGGGTTGGACACGTCTGAGTTGGGTCAATTGGGATGAACAAGGTTTGGTTTGGGCCAGGTTTAGGTTGGCTCGAATGATTTCGGGTCACTTTATTTTTTGTCAGATAAGATTGTCTCTAAAGAACGTACAACTTTAGTGAGAGATAAATTCGGGTCAATGGCTGAATGTAAATTCGTGTTGTGTTTGGTTGAAGGATTTTCTGATTAAACACAGGTCCAGTCAATTATTCTTTTTATGTACTCCCTCCGTTTCTAAATAACTGATTTTCACGCTTTCCAAGCTTTATCTTTCTTCAATAATTTTTCATGTAATATTTTATCAAAAAAATTTAATTTTATATTTTTCTAAAAGTACTTTTTAGCATGAATCTAACGGTATCAATTTTGTATGATGAATCATTATATATATATCGAGAAATTAATGGTCAAAGTTGATGACACAGAAAACGGGGCGACAATTAAAAAAAAACCCGGAGAGAGTAGTGTTTGGGTTTGAGGAGCTTGATCGAATAACCGTTTTGACTGAAACCCGAACCCAGATTTTACCACTCCTGGTTTCTCTGTGTTGTATATTTTGCATTAGTTCATGATGTTAGACAATCTCGGACTAGTAAAGCTCATATGCTTTCCATATATTGCAATTGTCATAGCATAAAACAAACCGCACTCATTGTGTGTCTTGTTAACGTGAAATCTAGGAAGATTCAGATGTAGATAATCTTATTTCAACAAATATTTATATCTGTTTGTTAACAGACTGATTTCATTATTTTTGCAAGATCCAATGAGACCTAGGTCCAAGTAACTTTTTTCTATGCAACATCTAGTTACAAAAAGCGAGACCAAATATTATTACCAACACATTGATTCAAAAAAATCACAAAAACCCTAGCATTGTATCATAAATCCTACATCAAGAGACTACAATTAATGTTGTTTTGTCCCCATCCACTATTCTAATGATCTACCATTCTAGTAACTATGAAAATGGTGTATAAACAAAGATTTAACTGTGTTAGAAAACTGTGTATAGTACTGAAAATGTGGTTAACAATATAGGGTAGGGTACCCTATTAACTAAGATGTAGGTCCAGAGCAGTGTTTGAGGCCTGCCCATTGTTGATGGCATTGACTTTGGTGGCATACACTTCAGTGGTTCAAAACTTAAAAGTCCATGTGACAAGAGGTAGGATGACATACATACATATAATATAATATAGGGGAACAATATCAAAGCTCACCCATTTATTGTGTTGACAATGACACTCATAAATCATAATAAAGTATGTTTATGGACCTCTGTCTCCCCACCCTTTTTTTTAATACTCCTTTCAAAATAATTCTTATTTTCTTTTACCTTTTCACTACCTTTATATGATAATTTTATCCTTTGTCAATTTACTGACTTTCTGAACCTAAGTTAAATTTACTGAATTTTATCTAATCTGACCCAAAGTTACCTAATTCATCACAATGGTAAACTTTTACGGAACATTATATATAAACACCATTATATTATTGAAAAAATAATAATCATAATTATGTCATATTTGTTTGTGAAGTAAGGGAGAGCGTAAAATGATGGCCCTGTTATTTGGATTGGATAAAATGTCGTTAACTCGTTACCTTGTCCTGTTTTTTGGATTGGATAAAATGATGATTGGATAGATTGGATTGGAGTGAATTCTTTTTTGGGAAATTTTATTTTTAGAGATGATGTATTTTTGGGGAATTGTGTAAAGTTTGGATTAGATTTGATTTAATTCAAAGAACATGTTACATTCTCCCTTACTTCACACTAGTCACATTAGTAACATTGTATAAGTGTTAATAGGTAATCACATTAGTCATATCATAAATCTTTATGTAATAGTTACATCATTTATTAAATATATGAACTTTTAAATGTATATATCATATAGATTGGTTCAAATAGTCTAAGTAAGAAAGTAAAAATAGACAAGTAAGATGAGTAAAATCTTACTTACTTCACAAAGGGATGTCAAAACTTTGGGTTAGGGTCTTTTCGTGTCCAAAAGAATCGGACATATATTGGATGAAAAGTTGATATCTATCTAGTTTTTTGTATTTTTCGGATCGGACAATTCGGACGAACCTAAAGTCCGGTGAATGTCGAGTTCGGTTTGTAGAAAGGTGGAGAATATTGTATCCAAATTTTTAATCAAATTTGTCGAAGTTAATTCAAACAGAAAATTTACAGTCATACCCAATTTTTTTCGGATTAGACTAAACCGAGTGTTCGAGCTAGTAGGAAATTTTTGACAGCCCTTGTCTTCACAAAACAACAGGGAGTCAGGCTGTGAGCAGTTTATAGCTACAGTTGGAGAACTGTGATATGGAGTACAGATAGTAATGAAGGTGGCATCACAATTCAGAAATACTACAGCAAATGTAGATACCCACACAACAGGGTTATTAAAAAAAGAGGTGTGTTTGATGTTTTTACTTTAGGTTCTGAATTTGTAGTTTCCAGAAATGAAGACCTGATAATTGATTCATCTCTATGTTCTTTGGTAGAACATAAGTGTAAAAAAGAGGGGAAAAAATAAGGTTATTCTTCCTAGGGCTTTGGCATTTTATTTAAAAATATATTACTATAAATTATAACAATTTTGATTGTTTTTTGTTAAAGTAAGTTTTCAAGTTTGAAGGTATGGTCCTCGGTTCCAAGGTGAAGCTTAGACCTTGTTTTTTGAATGAGTTATTTTCAAGTTATGATGGTTAGGTAAGGATAAATTATTCCCTCCGTCCTTTTTTAAGTGTCAAATTAACTATTTTTACAAAACCAATGTGTGTTGGAAATAGAGTGAAAAAATTATGTATGGACAAGTATACCCTTCATTAAAAGAAAATAATAAAGGAGAATTTTAAAAGGTAAAATAAAAATCTTATTCATTAATTAGGGGTAATATGAGTATTTTAATTATTGAAAATGTAAAATTGACAAATAAAAAAGGACAAGGTAGTTAAAAAAAATTGACACTCATTAAGGGACGGAGGGAGTAGAATTTTTTTTTGAAAAATTGTGTTTTTAGGGTGAATATTTTTTTGGGGAATTGTGTTAGGTTAGAATAAGTTAGGATAATTAATTTTAACCTGACAAAAGAACAGAGCCTAATCTATTTGACATGGTTGCTCATACCTTAGCTAGAGTGACTCCAATAGAGGAAGAGTAAGTTTGGCTCCGGGTATGTCCGAGCCAGGCTAAATCTTACGTCCTAATGGACAAACTATCAATATAATGTTGACTTCCCCCTTAAAAAAAAAAAAAAACACTCCGACTTTGAAAGAGTATCTCCCGTCTGCTTGTACAAAAGGTCATACGATTAGAAACATATCAAATCAAATGAAGCTGTATTAGCAACAAAATAGTCAAGATCGTGTGGACCATTTTACAAATTGCTTCATTGTCTTCCCTACAAACATAATCCATTTGGCTCCTTATGAGTTATAACATTTGGGGAAACAAATCCTTTATGATGTATGTTGTTGGTCAAAAATTATAGGGAAATTGTCAATTTTTTCAAGGCGAATTATTTTTCTCATATTTGATACTCCCTCTGTCTCAAATTAATTGACACTTTGACTAAATTTTGACCGTTAATTATTCACAAGTCATAATATGTAACAATATGAAATTACCTCCATTGTAACTTTTAGTAAAGTATCTTTCTAATAACGGTAATTTCATAGTGTGACTCATTGTAATTTATGAATAATTAACGGTCAAAATTTAGTCAAAGTGTCAATTAATTTGGGATGGAGGGAGTAGTATTTTGGTCTTATAAAAAAATCTATAAGGGACTCACAATTTCCTACCTTTAACTTATAGTGCGTTTGGTAGTTTCATGAAAAACATTTCCTAGTAAAAACGTTCTTGGGAAAGACTTTCCCTAGGACTTAATTGGGAAAATGTTTAATGAGCTTGAGAGTGAAATCGTGGGTCCTACATGAAAAATTTTGCTCACTTGCAAAATTTTATTAACTTTCCCGGAAAAGTTTGGGACGAAACGTTCCCCTAGGAAAAATTTGAAGCCTACGAAAAAGGTGGATATGGGAAAGGAAATTTTCCCATAGAAAGTTCTTACCACTCTTTAAAAATAACTCATTGCCTGTTTATGTAAATGACTCAAAATTAGGAAATAAATAACCTTAAGATCAAAAGATTGAGTGATTTTAGAACACTTTTCAAGTAATATATTTTTTTTTAGAATATAGGGTTAAACTTAATTATGAATTTATGATGTTTGGACATCTAAGAATGCAATTTAAACCACTCGTACAGGTTTGTAGGCTCCAAGTTCAAACAATAGCCACGCCCGTCTTTGGGCCAACCCTTTGCGTCGTACTCGATAGAAATCGACATTCTAAAGGCCCATTCTTTTATGCGGTAGATTATGGTGTTGTACCACACAATCATTATCAATATATCTTTTCATTTTTCTCTCTCCTCATTTTTTTCTTCTACTGTTCACATTATTTCTCTTAACCTACCCCACCTATCACAACTTTCACCACAACTCACTACACCTTTTCAAATTCCACCACACTGCATCATTACCACACCGCAACCAACCGTATAAAATAACGGGGCCTAAAAAACAATTATCCTCATTTCAACTATTCTTTAAACAAAATAATCGGGTCTTAATTTGGTTGTCTAGTAACTTTTTTTTATACTAAGGGTGAAATCGAATAAAATTCAAATATTATTGTTTAAGTTTACATATATCCATGGATCATAGACTACTATCTGTTCATATTTACTTAAGAGAGCTTGAATCCTTCAGGCTCAGACTCAGCTTAATGGATATCATAACCAAGCTTTGAATGGGTCGAGTTTGAGTCGAGCTCGAGCACTCGCTAAGTCGCTGAGCCAGCTCATCTCTTTTACAATCCTTTTGCAGATATGACTAACGACTAAAAGACTCCTTCAAAGCTCTCATTACCTAATAGGCCTCAAATTGTTATTCTTTAGCCTTGCATATGATGAAGGATTATAGTGTTGCTTTCATATACACAACAATGCTCACATCAACAAATCAATACATGCACAACTATCCCAAGACTAGATTGATTGGTTGGATACTTTTGCTACGGAATTTAATCGTGCTGAAACGACACATCAACACATGTGTAGCACTTTTCGATATATCTCTAGTAGTATGCCCATGATGTATATGGCGCTGATTTTATATTCGTAGGTAGTTTTCGTTTTGGTTCAAGTTCTTGTGATGGAGGAATTTCTGTTTTTCCCAACTACTGTTGTTTGCCTGATTATATAGGTCCAGTTTTTCTTTAAAATAAAAGGATCTATCGATCGCAAATTATCAAAAAAAAAAAAGATGAAAGAAATTACAACATGGGTTTCATTATTTCACTCATAGACTCAATAAATAGTTTGTATGTCAAGAAGGTCTTTGCCAAATTATAATAGAAGAAACAAGAGGTGATTTTAGGCACTTTTTCCATAAGAACCAATATGAATACAATAGTAGTCAATTATAACTTACATATATCAATACAAAATATCAATATTCATAGCCATTATCATTGATCATCTTCAATGGCTCATTAGCTTCACAATAAACATCTATACCAACTACAACCATAAGGTCTCAAAACTTACTGAGACACAACACTTCCTTTGCATAGACCTAGCAAAACTAACCCGAACCACCCCAAATAAGACTCTCACAAACCCGAGCCTCACCCAAACCAAACTCAACCCGAACCGAAATTGGTTGACCCGATATCATCCCAAACCAATCTTCACCCTAGTGGATTGACCCATTCGCCATGTCTACCTTTGTACGAAATGTGATATGATATGATCATCATCGAGATCGAATTTGGTTAACTTAGCCAAACAATTCAATCTCGAATCCCTTTTTCCTCTCCTATGCCTAAACCCAAACCCTAATTTAATCTTCTAAAATCCAATTAGAAAACCCAAAAAAATAAACCAAAAAAAAAAAAACAAATTTTCCCAATTTCAAGGAGATAATGGTATGGGCATGAGACCTTGAAGAAGATCAAGCAACGATCCACAAACCAGCGGCTTCGTCGCCGGAATCCTCAAACAGCTCGAATCATCCCCACCACCACCACCTCCTCCGCCGCCTGAACCACCGCCGGAACTACCGCCGACGCCGGGGATCATGGAGCATTCCGGCGGGGGGCGTTGCATTCCTACTCCGGGGATGCAATTCAGCGAGAAATCGAACCCTACGCTCCTCGAAAACAGATTCTCGCACGTCGGACTAAACCCAGAGAAGAAATTATACGCCACCGTCAAATTCAACAGATTTCTCAACGAACAAACGATGTCTGGGAGCTCCCCAGAAAGATGATTATGCGCGAGATTAAGAACTTGAATGTCTTCGAGGCATGATAATGAATCTGGGAGATGTCCTGTGAGTGAATTCTGGCTCAAATCGAGCACCTGCATGTCGGAAAACAACCCTAATCCCTCCGGAATACAGCCGGAAAGTTGGTTGTTGAGGAACAGGATCTCTTTGAGCTGCGAATTTACGTCCCCTAAACTCGCCGGAATCTCGCCGGAGAATTTATTGTTTGCGAGGTTGATGACCGACGCCGGGGAGCTGCCCATGTTCTCCGGGAGCTCGCCGGAGAACTGGTTGTTGTTAACGAGGATCGCATCGAGGGGTTTGTTGAAGAGCTCCGGCGGAAGTCTGCCGGAGAATTGGTTGTATCGGAGGTCGAGGTAGACTAGGTTAGGGATTTGGAGGACGGAGATCGGAAACTCGCCGGAGAATTGGTTGTTGCTGAGGTCTAATTCGGTAAGAGAGACGAGATTTCGGAAAGATTCCGGGATTTCGCCGGAGAATCGGTTGGAATTGAGATGGAGAAGAGAGAGTTCAGAGAGAGAGGAAAGTTCAGTGACGAGAACACCTCGGAGGTTCGCATGGTTGAGATCTATGGCGGACACAGAGGGAGAAATGGAGGAAGTGCAGAAAACCCCTTTGTAATTGCATACATTTGGACCGACCCAGGTGGATAGAACCTTGTTTGGGTCCTCAACAATGGCGGACTTCCATGCTTGAAGAGCTGTGTAAGCTCGAGTTAAGCTCGGATTTGGCAATGCAGGTGTTGCAGGTGGAGGAGGAAGTTGTTGCTGCGGTGGTGGGTCGGAGACTCCGCCGGATCCGCCGCCGACCCAGACGCCTCCGCCGCCGGAGCCGACGCCGACGCCCATTCCGACGCCGCCGCCGACGGTGAAGCCCGGCTGAGCGATGATGGGGCGGATGATGATGGTGATGATGATGATAAACAGGTGGAATGCTGTGGAAGTTGCCATGAATGAATGATTGAGTTTGTTTTTTGTTTTGTTTTGATTTTCAGATGTTTTGATGGATGGATTTTTGTGGGTTTTTTTTTCACTTTTTTGAGGGGGTTTTTGGTTTGGATTTTGGAAGGTTGTGTTTGGGTGTTTGAGGTTTCAATCTCTCTGTTACTCTCAGTGAGAAAGGTTAGAGAGAGAGAGAGAGAGAGTGGGGGTGAGGTGGGGCCTGGAATGGACTGGAGTGAAGTGTGATGGAGGGGAGTAGTTGTAAATGGAGAGTGATTTATGTATAGATAATAATTGTTCATGGAAATTAGCATTGGTTAAAATTTTGTGCTATCACACAATTAGATAATTCCAAAATTTTGACCATAAGTTTCTCAATAGATACAATAAATTGTTATATAAACTTACCATTATTAGATTCGTAATAAAAAATATTATCATAAAAATATAATATTGCAATTGTTAAACATATTATGCAAGAAATTATCAATCAAAAAGTGACGATGGAGACCATAAAAATTAAAATTATGACAATTAATATGGAACGGAGGAAGTACAAAAAGGCACATGAATGGATGGTTTTTTAGCGGGTGGTTAATATATATGGCATTTGGTAAACAGTCTATTCAACAACTTATTGTAAAAATTTGCTTATTGAGATATCAAATAGGTTGTTTGAGTATTTGGTAAACAACCTATTATGTTGGTTGTTTGGTCCCAATAAGCCGATTTTCAATAGATTGATTAGCACTCTATTGAAAATGGCTTACTGAAAAGATCATTTAGTATAAAATTGTCTAAATTTATACATATGCTATCTTAAAAATACTATTTGCAAAGGGGTATAAATGGAATTTCAAATAAATTATATTTTTCAGAAGCAACTAATTTTACTAAAAACAATTTTTCAAAACAACCAATCCAATTAACCAATAAATAATTTAATAAATTTAATAGTAATAACAACAATAATTTGTCAAACAGGGCCATAAAATAGACTAACTAGAATAAAGATTGAAACATGAGATTTTACTTGTTTATGTTGATTAAGCCCGTTTTGATGTGAATTTAGGACTATTTGAATGATTCGGCTTGAAAAATAGGGTATGGTGATGATTTCTGTGTGAAATTTGATGTAATGTCGAATTTGATTTTAAAAAAAACATATATAAAATTTTGCTTTTTTTGTTATTTGAATCTAATTATAACTTGAATTTGGAAATATTGGAATTATCCAACTTGATAAAACTTGAACATATGATATTAGTTTCTCATCTAAATTTTAACGCTGACTAAAACTAAACTTTTAGAAGCGGTGGCATAAGTATTCTTTTTTTAAAAATAAAAATGATTGAGTGGCGATTTTGTTAACAAGTCATAAAATTGATTGCAATCAGAAAGAGTTCATAGAGAAAATGACATTGTCATGGTAGCACTCAAACAATGATCTTACGTATATTAAACTCAAGGGACAACCCCATTTGTCTTATTTGGATTGAATTAGGTGGTCCAAAATCTAACTTTAATGGATTATATAGTTAAACATATATTACCTCTCTTCCATATTAATTATCGTCTTTAGAAATTATACAGTCAAATATGAAAAATTTTGACCATAAATTTCTAAATATATACAATGAGTTGTCATATAAAATTACCACAATTAGATTTGCAACGAAAAATACTATCATAAAAGTATAATATTACAATTGTTAATAACATACTCCCTCCATTCCATATTAACTGTCGCCTTTGAAAATTGTGCAGTCAAAGTTCAAAAATTTTGACTACAAATTTCTCAATCTATACAATGAGTTGCTATATAAAATTACCACCATTAGATTCATCACGAAAAATACTATCATAAAAGTATAATATTGTAATTGTTAATAATATATTATGTAAGAAATTATCAATCAAAGAGTAATATTGGAAACTATGAAAGTCAAAATTATGACGATTAATATGGAACGGATGGAGTATTATGTAAAAAATTATCAATCAAAGAATGACATTGAAGACCGTGAAAGTCAAAACTATAATAATTAATATACAACGGAGGGAGTAATAATTGTGCCTTTTTCTTTTGCCTTAAAGAGAGGTTTGTCTCAAGGGTATATATAGTCATTCTGCTTTTTTCTTTTCTTTTTTTTTGGATGATTAAAAATTATAAATTGATCATAGAATATCGCAACAAAATTATATAAAATAAATAACAAAGGAACAATAGCTTCACAGTAAAAATAATATGTCAAATTGTGCTTTTTTTCTTTTGTATTGGGGTTTGTCTCAAGGGTGCACCCAACATATTGTAAAAGGGTATTAATAATGGGCTGAAAATACAACAATATAATGTATTTAAACTTTAAAGCCTTCTATTCAACCTCTTATCAAAGGTGACCACTTTTTGTTCGTTTTTCTTAAATGAGATACTTATTGCATATTTATTATTTATTCTCTTATGCTCCATTCTTTTGTGATGTATAATAAAAAAAAATGTGTGGAAAACAGTGAGAAAGGTGAGATAGTGTTTGAGAAAGTAAATCACATCATAAAATATACAAAATTTTGAATATATAATTTATCGTTTATTACATATATAAAGTTTTAAATATATATTATATAAAATAGATGAGAAAGTATGAGATAGACAGAAAAAGTAGGATAGAGTAGGAAAGAGTGCAAAATGAGGGGATATTATCCCTGCACCATAAAAGAACAATTCCTTAATTAATTTCTTATTTTTAATTATTTGTCATTTCATATTTTCAATGTAACTTTTACCAATTTTACATTTATATTTTCCGTTTTTGATAGCTTAGGTAATTTTATAATTTTTTTCATTAACTATATTAATCATCTTATTATCTTTCAACTCTTCTAAAATAATAAATAAATATGGATGGAGGTACAAACAACTAGTTACTAAATCTTGTTAGCTATTATGATGGTTGATATACTGATAAATGCTGTGAAAAAATTGCCCTCTTTATCCTGCCTAACATAAATGTAGCATGAACTCCATGATAGATAGATTGATAGTGGTTAGTGGTCAAGATCATATATTATTTCCACAAGGCACCAATCACCATTTGGAAAAATCTTACTCTATTCAAGATCATAAGTTATTGGTGAGGTTTTAAAAGCATACAAATAGGTAGTAGTCTAATCAAGCTAAGGTTATGAGTGTTTTAGCCACCTAATTATGCTCCTTTCCTCTTGGGATATTCTTTTAGAGTATTGATAATTTTTTGCCATAAAAATGATGAAAACTGATCCATATTTTCAGTTTTTGTATGTCAATAACTCATACTTTATTTTTGGATACTGGTGGTCCTAAAAAAAATATGGGGGAGTGTGTTTAACATGTCAGTTTTCCACCAAGTCACCGCTACTTGACTCTGTGACATCTCACCATAATACAATTTTTTTTATACCATCAGAATCCAAAACAATAGTAGAGTTTATCATCATACAAATGGTGAAATTAGGGATTATTAGAATCCAATTTCCTAAAATTATGGCCACCGAAATTCGAATCCTCTTAGAGCATCACAAAGTGAGAACCGAGACGTTGAGATGTCAGAATTCCCTGGTGGCAAATCCGAAAGCATCCCAATAGCATGTGAAAATATCGGGAAGGGTCCCTGAATATTCCCACCCTTGTAGATTTGGGGTCTCCTAACATCAGAATGAAAGAATAGAGAGAAAAAAGATTCAAATTATTCTTTTATCCCTCTCCTCTTTCTCTCCCATTTTTCTTCCTCATGTCACGACTTCGCTCCCATGGATTGTGTGGTTCCACGACCGTAACACCTGCTTCTGCATCTTTCCACTTAACTGCTCATATCTTACTAACACGCCACATCATATTTCTCACCCTCTTTACATGCTCCTGTTAATGCTATTAACAAGGGTAAACATCCTACTTCCTTGAACTACAAGCTATTAATTAGATCCTCTTCTTGCAATATGTGTTACTTTTTGTGAGTTGTACATCTTAACCCACAACTCTAAATCATTTCCATCATACAAAATTTCTATCTTTTTATGTTGGATTGCTTCTTCAATGTAAGCAATTTCCAATGTTGCCTAATCATCATTCCCCGGACAATACCATAGGTTTTTTTTTTTAAAAAATTAGGATTTTCCATTGAGGATTTATATCTAATCGTTTTGTATTGTAACAGTAATAAATACGAACAAACAAATCATACGCTCATTATATTTCACGAATGAAGCTAAACTTACCAAATAATTCACAAACTAAACCTTAAGCTCGCTAAGCCTAGGATTCTCTCAACTCACTTCCACCCTTAATCTACAATACCAAATGTACTTCAACAAATGTGAATGTATATACCCATGAAGCCAACTCAACGGCAAACTGATGGCACGTCATGTATTCTTTGACTATTTGCACGATGAATTCGTCTATTTCCTTCTCTACTTTTATATGCTGATAATTTAGATAAAACTCTTACAAAATTGAGAAAGGCCGCCTAAATTCTTTTTATTCCCTTTTTTTTTCCTATGAGCACCAAAAAGAAAGTCATTTTCCACCTCATTTTTGTCCCCCCTTCCTATCCACACTTCCTACTTTCAACATAACCTAAAATCATGAACAATCAATTCAGAGCAAAAAAGGAAACAGTAGATATATATGAAAAACTTGAATGATTAGCATTTACCAATGCCAAACATGAATGGCAATGGTGTCCCCCATTAAGCATGAAATACATGATAATAGGCCAAAGACTTTGCTTCACAGGAAAACTATGGAACATGAGCAAAAGAAAAAGAACAATTCCCATTCTTTTGGATGGCAGCTAAGCTTCCATTGTAATCCAAATACAACCAACCAAACTGTGAAAATACTTCACAATGGTCAATGATGGTGGACTTTTTTTTTTGTTTTTTTTTGTTTAGAAACAATGGTGGGCATCCAAAATGAAGGGTGTATGATTTTTTTTATTTTTTTTACTCGGGTAAACAAGATACATCAAGCACTTAGCGATCCTTCTATCAAGGCATCTCCCTAAGTTATCTACATGAATAATAAAATAAAAAAGCACCAAAGGGTTGCATATCCATAGACCGACAGTGTATAAAGAACAACCAAGATTAGTCATCTAATCTGCCGTTAATTTTGCTTCTTGGTAGATGTGGCAAACAGTAGAATCTTACAACTGCCTGATTAAGTTTTTGATCTCTCTAACAATCATATCAAAATGGCAAGGTGTGTGGACGACCCCTTGGATAGACTGGATGAGAATGAAACTATCTCCTTTAATCTGAATTCTTGAGAAACCTTCCAGAATAGCTTGTTAAAGACAAAAACAGAGTGCCAAAGTTTCCGTCAACAAAATGGACTGTGAATCAACCGGCATGGAAATGAATGGTGTATGATGTATATAGAAGGTAAACTGTTTATACACAAGTGTTATTATGAATGTGCAAGAACTTTTTTGATCATACATAGATTACAAGAAATCTGAATACTCAAGAACAACAACTCTTATGTACAAATAAAATGCTTAGCAATCCATAATGCAATACAATTTCATCTTTCTGAGCAAGAACAACATCCAACTTCTTCACCAATAATCTGAGCAAGAACAACATCCATCTTTGAAGTGATGAAACCGCGTTCGATCCCTCACAATGATCTCAACATCGAACATTTTCGAAATCAATTTCGTGACTCGATGGCAATCGTTGCACACTCGAAGGTTCTTGAACACTCGAATTGGCACCCCGGGCTTCGAATGCAGGAGCCCGAAAGCGATGGCGAGTCTTTCGCTATGCAGCCTCAGAGCATTTTCTTTCAAACCTTCTTCATCTTCATCATTGACCAAAGGTGCCTGTGAAATGTCAGGTTTGTAACCAAGTGAACTTATCCTATGGTTTATCGAACCGAGAAGGCGGTATATGTCCTTGCTTTGAGGGTGAGATGTGTCCCCGGCGAAGAACTCGTGGTGGACACCGTCGAGTTCTAAGGAACTGCAACCGGGTTCTTTCGTTATGCCCCGGTCACTCATCAGTTTTCTGATCGAACCGACATCATCCCACCTTGCAGCGGACGCGTAAACCCTAGAAAGAAGTACATAGACACCGCTCGAGGCTTCTCCCCCTGATTCATGTAGGATCATATTCGCGACTTCTTCGCTTAATTGTACGTCGGTGGTGTTGTTTTTGCAACAGGCATCGAGGAGACTTCTCCATATGACAGCATCGGGTTTCATTGGCATTGTCTGTACAAGGTCTAAAGCTTCGTCGAGCAAACCTGCACGAGCCAGAAGATCAACCAAGCATCCGTAATGCTCGAGCTTAGGTTCAATTGAGTAGTTCTTCACCATCTTGTCGAACAGCATTCGACCTGTTTCAACCATTCCTCTATGGTTACACGCGCTCAAAATCCCCACGAATGTGATCGAATTCGGCCTCAATCCTACCACATTCGTCATCTCGTCGAACCTTTCCAATGCCAACTCGGCTTCCCCGTGCATCGCGGACGCTAGGATCATGGCATTGTATGAATTAACATCGTGCTTCGCCATCCCATTGAAAACCTGCTTAGCCAAATCCAGCATCCCACACTTACTATACATCTCAATCAACGCGTTTTTCAATAGAATATCGTCGAAATTCTGATCATAGAGCTTAAGAACATAAGCATGAATCCACATTCCCAACGACAAAGCTCCTAGACTAGCACAAGCCGATACGACACTCTGCATTGTATACCCATCCGGCTCGAATGACTCCTCCTCCTGCATCCTCCTAAACAATCCCAAAGCAGCATCAAACTCCCCCAACCGAACCAACCCATCAATCATCACATTCCACGAAACCAAACTTCTCTCAGGCATTTCATCGAACACTTGGCGTGCACAATCCAGCCTCCCACAAGAACTGTAAAAATGAATCAGACTGTTGTTCACATACACATCCGACCCAAACCCTAGTTTCACGACATGGGCATGAGCCTGTTTACCCCCCGATTCATCGAACAAGTAAGCACAAGCCTTGAGAAGAAAAGGGTAAGTATGGTTGTCGGGATGAACACCTCCGTCGATCAACAACTCGCGATAGAGCAGAAATGCGAGGGATTTGTGATCTGGGTCGGAGCTTGACGCGCAGGCACGGATTAGGGTGTTCCAGATGAAGGAATTGGGGGTTTGAATTTGGCGGAAAAGTTTGAAGGAGTAGTCGAGATGGTTGGAAGAAGCGGTGAAATGGAGGAGTCTGCTTTGGAGGAGAAGGAGGTGTTTGGGGTGGTGAGAAGAGGAAGTTCGGAGGGTTTGTGCGTGGATTTGCTTGAGATCCGCCATGGATGAGCATTGGTTGAGCAGGGAGAGAAGATGAGATGGTGGTGATGTAAGAAGCATTGTGGAGATGAATAGATACGATTTTTTTCCCCAATGTCCCAGCTCATAAGATTCAAATGGATTTTTTGTTTTTTCTTTTCGATTATTTGAAGTTTAAATTGGACTGAAGAGTACATAACATAAGTTGTAAAAAAATGTGCGAACAACAGCTTGACAGTTACAACAAATGCATTAAAGATGATCAAAGTACAAATACATCAAATAAAACAATTATTCATAGATGATTTTTCTTACTCACACACTAACACACATCTTATTATTTAAAGTTTAAACAAGGTCCATGAATAAATTCACCGCCATAGAATGATGGAATGATAATCACTAACGAATCCAACTTTACACATGCTACAACTCGCTTACATACCGAATAGAGGGCATGTTTCCTTTGGTGTGAACATGTGAATACTAAATATGGTTCATAATCTTATCTTCCAGTGCATATAATGATTCTTTCGCCATTTAGGGCATTAACTTACCAAATTTTTCAATCTCACAGTTCCATTTTTTTGTCTAAACTCAAATTGTGGCATTTTGCTAGTGCTTCTTCGGGTCCTTGACTTGTCATATAAATATGAATTCATATTTCCATATGTGAAAAGAAGTATAAATATATTCATAAACAAGATGCTCGCTAAGTACCGCATCTTCAAATGTAAATTTTCTTCTGCCGCGTATATAAATGAATAATAACTGAATGGAATATGGAAGAGCACATATAAAAAGGAATAATAAATCAAGAGAATATGATAGTGCTTAGACTCAAACCATTTCAACCAAAAGTTTCAACAAACTATCAAAGGTTCAATAATGATTTTATCCTCAACACTTTCCTTCCACGCAAATACCCTTTGAACTTTAAAACGTAGATGCTACAAATGTCTCTTTCACCTTGCGGAAATAAATACATGAATGCTCAAATTCAAACCTGATACCCTCTTTCTCAGTCCAATTCTAATACCATATGAAATCATCTCAACTTATAATTGAAGGCCTAACCACGATATTATACTCTTAACATAATACTTCCTCCACTCAGGAAAAGAAGATGATTACCAGGTGAATTAACAGGAAAGATAGTACAATACAAAGAAGCCAAGGTTAATGTCTAGGTGAACTAATTGGAGGAACAAGAGAGGCAAGAAAATACACAGCCTCACATCACAGTACACACAACACCAGTACAAATACAATCAGGCAATGTAGTACATTGGATTTGGTAGTTTGAAGGATCGCTCGGCGACTGCAAATCCTGTCAGATCACTCCATTGATCTCCAGAGCTGCCGCGAAGCCTGTAACCCTCGTCTACAAGCTCCTTTCTCCGTTCTGACTTGTAAACGGATGCCTTTTTGCCGTGATCATTTGGACCCCTGTGTCATTCCATTCGATGAGTTAGGAAGATGGTAACTGAAATCGGGTTCTATACGAACAGACCTGCAGTTTATTAGGTGCTCCAGGAGATCTTGCTCCCGGCAATGTTCACTAGCTTGTTCTGGTTTGTGTACTCACAAAATTAAGATTGTTTACTATGGAAGATATGTTCTTCTGGGTGTATGTAATGCATATTAGAATAGACCTACCAAACGGGTCATGTCATATTTTGAACTTCGGATATATCATCTTCAGTTCTGGATTTGGTTTGGCTCAGGTGGACTTTTGGGTCGCTTTGTTGTCAGTGCGATAGGCTCGTCTTACTGAAATGATTAGGTTTGGGAGAAAATGTTCACGTCGAGTTGGTTTTGGTCACAGGTCAAATTCAGTTCCGATTAGCTGTTTGGTCATGTTAGGCCTATGTCCATGTAGCTATAGCAAAAATTCAGTTTCGGGTCAAATTCAGGTCGGTCAAATCAAATATCAAAATCAAGACGAGATTTTGATGACCGTTGCTTTTTTCGAGACAAACCACGTTGAATAATCCGGACATACTTATACCCAGGGCAAAATCAGGTTCAGACACTAGAGATAAGAGGCATACGGTGTCTAATTTTCGATCGAAGTTAAAATTTGGACGAAAAATATGCCCGATCTTTTCAGGTCGGACAAAATTTTGCCTAGGTCTAGGTCCATCTACACGTACGAGTACCAAAGAATCTGAAGCCTTGAAGAGTGAAGTAGAAGGTATGAATGTACCTCAAGATGAGTCTTTCCCAGTTGTCAAAACCAGCAGCCTTGAGATTGTCTTCAGTAGCTTTCCTGAAAGGCTCATCCCTCCCTGTCAAGATGAATATTTTGAAGCCAAGCTGTTGTAGCTCTTTGTATAGACCCAAACTCGCAGACAAAACAAGTGCCTTAGCCTCCCCGACCCACTCATCGAAAGCCACTTGGTTGAATTCTTCGGATCTGAGTCCATCAATCAAGTAAAAGGGCGGGGAAATTAGTTAAATGAGAAGCAATCGAGAGTAACTGAAACTGGCACAACCGCATAACATCAAAGTCACAAGTATGTATGAGCACCATCAAAGTCACAAGCAAATTTCAGAAAAATCTTTGCTAAGCACCATCTTTTCAGGTCTGTTTACAACGAGATAACATCAAAGTCACAAGTACGTATGAGTGCGGTTTTCAGAGTCGCAGTTTTATATGAGTATCTACCCCAATTCCTTACAGAAAGATGGCAGTCACCATGAAAATAAATGAATGACAATAGAGTAAATGGATTATAAACTGATTCAATTATATAAAACAAGCACAAGCGCATGCACCGGTTAACAGCCAAACAGCAACATTTACTACTAGGAGCTGTAAAAAGGCCTTCTTATGATTCACAAGAAGCCTAAGGAAAATGCAAGTGAGAGATACCAAATTGAAGGGATCAGAGAAAGCTTATTCATTTTTTTTATAGGAAAAGATATATTTCTATTAATTGGATTGACAAAAAAAAAAGATGATCAACCAACATCCTGCGAAGTTATGTACAACCACAAAACAAACTGTCCACAAAATCTACCACATCAAAACGGTAAGAGCTAAACGTCAAGATCAAAGCTTATTAATTACGTCAAATGAGACATGAGACAGCAAAGAAACTTGCAGTGATGCACTCCACTTACTAAGTAATATGGATCTTCATCTTCAATAGAATAATGAGGGAAGATACTTCAATAATAATTTCCAGATGGATAAGCTTAAAGTGGAAGGCAAGAATGCATAACCTAGAGGAGGGATGACTGACTGTCAAAAAGTTCAAGCAAGTGTGTAATCAGAAACCCGAAAGCATCGTGCCAGATTGTTCAAGAATGGTAATAGAAAAGCCAAACTTTTGAGTAAAAATAATACAACTATGGACATGGACAGCTACTAGTCAATCAAGTGCCCTGCTAATACAAACAAATGTTTAATAAATCAGTCATCATCCATCCAAAGTCACAATAGTAATAAACTGTGATAGCAGCTATACAACCTTCGGTCTTGCTTATACGTCAATTATGGGTTTGTTGACAGACATCAACCCATATCACAGGACTGTTAGGTGACACCGGCGACGTATTATCATAGAAGATGCACAAATGTATTCTTGACCAGTTCTTAATATGACTAGTAGCTCAAAAATTGATCAAAATCACAACCCAAGTTCAAGAATCCAAGATACATTTTTTTAGTGTTCGCATTTTGACTACCCATATATTTCATGAATATGGTAATCCTTCACACATACCAAAATCTGAAAACTAGCAACTACATTCCAACAGAAGCCTATGAATGGGAACATTAACATGTTTGGCAAGTCCTCTCAAGCTAGTGAATAGCAATTGGTGGGTCTTTTTAGTATTTATTAGCTCGATTCACAATTAGGACACAATAGATAATCCTTCAGAATTACTTCCATTGTTACAACAACATTAACCCAACTCATTAGTAGCCAAATAATCAAAACATACAGTACACAAATGAACATATGATTTCACCATCAAAGTATGTATTACCTTCTTCACAAAATCAAAACAACCCGCAAATCAAAAGTACAATAAGATCTCATGATTTTCATCTCCTCGTAGTGATTATACTGCACTTAGTAAATTCACAAGAGACTTCCCAAATATTCACCTTTCAATATATGGTAACTGTAGACCAGATTACCACAAATGGTCTTTTCTTTTGATTTGAACACCAAACAGTTTCATACTTTCTTAGTGATTCCTTCCAAACAAAATATTGTTTGATTTCTTCCTCAAAGTCATGGGGCCGACATTCACTTAAGATTAGACTAGCAGAAAGTACAAGAAAACCAAAGTCATTTCGTAGTGACTAACTGATTATTAAACAATGTTTAAATACCGCTCCCTCCGTTGCATAATATTTATCACTAGTGTAACTTTCACGTTCTCCATTGTCACGCTTTAAATGATAATTTCTCATATAGTGTTTTACTAACAGTTGCACTATTACTCCCTCCATCCCAAATTAATTGACATTTTGACTAAATCTTGACCGTTAATTATTCATCAATTACAATGAGTTACAATATGAAACTGCCTCCATTGTAATTTTTAATAAAACATCTTTCTAATGACGGTAATTCCATATTGGTACTCATTGTAATTTTTTAGTAATTAGTATTTACCCCAATGTCAATTAATTTGGGACGGAGGGAGTTCACACTTAGCACACTATTTTTTGCTATGAATCTAATGATGGTAACCTTATGCAACAAATCATTCTAAATATTAAGAACTTGATAATCAAAAATTTATAAAATTTACTCTCTCCATTCCAATATGGCATAGTAAATGTTCCACGGCATCTAATATTCTTCTCAAACTTAAAATTTCTTATAACATATTTTATCACAATATTGTAACATTATTATCGTATAATAGTATGTTTCATCAGGAATATTCTGAGAACACTTTCATATAACAGAATATCATATATGTCCAGAAATCAATGGTTAAAATTTTTAAAGTTTAACTTATACACAATTAATTATTGAGTATAATAACTAACAAGATTTCGAAAGAGAGAAATAATTTGAAACTGAGCGAATAATAACCTGTCAATATGCAGTATATCTGTATTGGTTGGATAAAATCCCTAGCAATCAATCATAACAAAATCACAAACCCCTGCAATAATCATTTATGAGCTCAAATCCAGCAGCTAGAATTTAAAATCCAAAGCAGCAACTCACTCACCCAAATCCATGATTCTGATAGTATGGCAAATTCGAGAGAAGAGTCTCATCCACATCGAACACCCACGCATCCTTCCCGTCGCCGGCGATTTGGACGGACTTCGCAAACTCCAGCGACTCGGCGGCGACGACGTCGGAATCGGAAGTGAAAACCTCGCCCTCCATGTACTCCTTCACCGCCGACACGCACCGGCGGGGGATGGTGGACCACTTTCCCGCGTCGTTGACCTCGACGGAGAACCGCCAGCTGAGGCAGTACACCGAGTCATCTCGGCCGAGTTTCCGGCCGGTCGGGAGGAGGAGGACGCGGTTCTCCGGGATGAGAGAGTGGGCGACGGAGAGGAGGGAGAGGAGAACGGGGAGGAGGAGGTGTCGCCGGAGATGCATCGCCGCCGTGTCGCCGGCGAATGTGGAGGAGTTTTAGAGAGAGAAAGGGAATCTAGAGGATCGGAGATGATGCTGAATCCGAGGGAAATGAACCAATTATAGAGCAGTGCGAGTGATATTAGTAAAAGTGACGCGTATTTATAAGGGTTTTTAGCCGCAAATAATCCGTATTGACCAGTTTTGGGTATTCGCTGGGCACATCTTAACACATCATTTTATTTTTAAAATTTTTGGAACTCATTTTCTTATTTCCTCAATTCCAACTTGTAATTTTAAATAAATATTTGTCAGTACCCGTAAGACCATCCGTAACGGTGAGTTTGAAGGTGAGATAGCACTGACGTGGCGTGGCGAGAACGAGAATGACAGTGCAGCAGCGAGGATGAGTGTCGACAGTAAGAAACTCGAACTTGTGCTCACCGCGCGAGGACGAACACAAGATTCTCGACATTCTTTTTTTTATTCCTAAAGCCTTGAAGGCCCCGCCAGCTCCCCCCTTCACTGACATGGAGTTCATTTCGTCTAACTCAGCGGCAGGGCAAGGAGATGAGGCCAGAGGGATCGAACCCCTAACCACGCGACCAAGCTGCAAGTTATGGTGTATTTAAATGATTAAATGTGAGGTCTCCACCTTTTTTTTAATATTTTAATAAAACTCACGCTCACTATTGGAAACTAAGTTAATATAAAGAGTTTAACTCTAGCTCTGCTTGTGGGATTTACTGCTCCCACCTCATCCATTGAGTATAACTAGGGCTGACAATGAGCCAAGCCACCTCGTGAGCCCTCGCGAGCCAGCTCGGCGGGAAGCTCGATAAGTTCGAGGCGGCTCGGGCTCGTCACATAAACAAGTCAAGCCGTGCCCAAGGAAGCTCGTAAAGCTCGTGAAAATGGAAAATTAGACGAAATATGTTGTGTTTGATAATACAATTTTCCAAAACAAGATTACCTTATTCACATGAATTGAAACTTGTGCTTTTGATACATTTTTTTTATGTGTTATAAATCCACAATCATAAATTATTTTCATTATCGCTAAAAGATTACTATATTTTATATCCTATGATTGTTATTTTGCATTAATTAATTTTCAATCTTATATCATTATTTGACTTTGTTATGGGTGCTTTTTTTTAACTATTCTTTATGTTAAGAGTTACTCTTTATTATCACTTTGTAGGTCAACAAAATGAATAACAATGAACAAGTATTGGCTCGTTAAAGCTCGTGAGGGCTCGCGAGCCTTGGCGAGCCAAGCCGTAAGCCTAACTTTTCAGGCTCGCTAAGCTCGCGAGTCGAGCCAAGCTTGCAATGTAGCTCACGAGCCAAGCCTCGAGCATGCCAAGCTCAGGCTCGACTCGACTCATTGCCAGCCCTAAGTATAACTCATGCTCACTATTGCGGGTGCTCTAATGGTGAACATGAGTTATACTTAATAGATGATTTGAAAGCAGTATGACCCACCAGGAGAGTTAAAGTTAGACTTTTCATATTAACTTGGTTTCTAATAGTGAGCGTGAGTTTGATTAAAATGTTTAAAGAAAGGATTTAAATCACAAATTTAATCATTTAAATACACGACAATAGAAATTTTAAAAAAAATATCGAGAATCTCAAGTTCATACTCGAGCAGCGAGCACGAGTTCGAGTTTTTTCTCACTGCAGACACTCGTCCTCGCCATTGCACGGTAATTCTCCTCCTCGCACACGTCATGTCAGCGTCATCTCACTCTCAAACTCGCCATTGCACGGTAATTTTCCACCAATAAAAAGTAAGGAAAGATGGAAAATGTCAATTTCATTCCGGAATGGTTTACAGTTCCAGAATGAGTTCCAAAATTGTGGAACTTACACAAAAATTATTGTTACCAAGAAATGGAATGGAATGTTGGTGGAGTCATTGGAATGAGTACCAAGCATTGCACATGCTCTAATACTCCCTTTGTTCCATACTAATTATCATAATTTTGACTTTCACAGAATTCATTGTCATGCTTTAATTGATTGATAATTTTTTACATAATATATTATTAACAATTGCAATATGATATTTTTATGATAGTATTTTTTCGTTACGAATCCAATGGTGGTAATTTTATATAACAACTCATTATATATATATAAAGAAATTTATAGTCAAAATTTTAAAATTTTAACTGCACAATTTAAAAAAAAGAACAATTAATATAAAACGGAAGGACTAAAAACGTGAATGTCGTGACTTCGGTGTTTGGTATATTATAGAGAAACAAATTTGTGATTTGAAGTTAGGTGTGACCATCTTTTCTGTCCGTTCAATGCCATGCATGATGCATGATTTCATTTTACGTGAAATAGTTTTTGATAAAGGAAAATTGGAATCTAATACTTCATATCATTTTTTGTAAAGGAATATTGGATGCTAATATACTGAATTTTTCGGGTATTGAAAAATAATACACTGAACTTTGACCTTCGACAATAATACACTGTACTTTAGTAGGTGTTAGACAATATTGCACCCAAAAGGATTTTGACGGTGGCTGACTTGGTAGGCTTTGGTAGGCCGGCCACGTATGATAGCCACCGAGTCAGCCACCGCCGGAATTGATCCGAGTGCATTATTGTCCAACACCCTCTAAAGTACAGTGTAATATCCCAAAATTTCAGTATATTAGCGTCCAAAAACCCTTTTGTAAATTTACTCTGCAGATTTTAGGAAAAATTATTTGTTATATATTTTAGTTAATTTTGCCCTTCTTTTGGTTGGCATGTATATATTATAGCTGAAAGTTGAAACCTTAATTTGTTACTCCATCCGTTTTTTATTTGTCTTTTGTGATTTTCAGTGTCAATCTTTAATATAAATTTTTATTAAAAAATATAATATTATAATTTTTCAATAGTACTTTTTATTACGAATCTAATGACATCAATTTTGTATTAATGAATCAATATACTAATTAAGATATTAACAGTCAAATAATAAATATAATATGTTTGATGTAAAATATAATATTGAACTATAATTTTTAATATGAATTTTTCATCATTTATTTGAACTATTATATATTAAAAATAATTGTAGTGTGATGTTATCTTTATTGTCATATTTTGATATATATTAATTACAGCAAAAATAATATATATTAAAAATTATTAACAGTCAATTATTTAAACTATTATTTGTCAAAATATAAGACCCTTTAATTTACCTACTATAATACGTACTATTGAACTATGGAGTAACTAATATTTTAATGTATAATGTGCATTACAAAAAATAATTACTCCCACCTACCCAAAAAAAATGTCTCATACTCTCAATATCATGTGATCTTTTGGCTCTTCAATGCAATAGTTTAAGCAATATACGATTAAAAGATAATTTAGATGCAATTATTTTAAAGATCCTATATCTAGATAATCGTGACATCTCAACTTATTTTTCGGCATATAAAGCATTAGTTATACAATTAAGGTTATGTTCTTTTATACAGTTGGCTGGCTGCAGTGCCACACTATACCACAATTTTCTATATTCCACCACAATCTACTTTTTTAATTTCAATTTATCTTTTTATTAAAAGTTAAACTTTATCTACCAACACATTTCTCAACACATTACAATTATTAAAACCAAAATCCACCACAACTTTCCACAACCGACTACAATCCAACATAACTCACCATAACCCACCACAATTCCTCAACACCGCATCGCACCGCACCACAGCCAGCCGTATAAAAAAAATGGGGCATAAGAGAGTATGAGTAATGTGGATTGTGGAAAAGATGGAATAAGGCTCCTTCTTTTACACGGTTAGTACAGTATGGTAATAGTGCAGTGCGATGAAATTTAAAAAAAAATGTGGTGAGAGTTATGTTAAGTGTGGTAGGTAAGGAGAGAGAAAGTGAAAAAATAGAGGAGAAAAGTGAAAAGAAAGAAAATGAAATAGATATATTAATAATGATTATGATATAGTGTGGTAAAGTGTGGTAGAAATTAAAAAATAAGATACACTGTAGTAACGCACCGTAATCTACACATGAAACAACGAAACCTAAAAAATGGGACAACTTAAAATAACACGTCTAACTTTAAAATATGGGATGCTTTTTTTTAAAAAGAAAAAATCTGATTTTTAAATAATTATTAACACGTGACATCATATTCTACCAAATAAAAACAATGAGCAATTATTGTGGATTGATTACGGCTGTGGAGAGTGATGGGGATACGTGATTGCAAAAGTTGTCCAAACAAGTGGTTGCCAAATTTTAGGTTTGAGCTATTTTGAGTTTGTACAAATTTTAATATAGAATGGAAAAGTTAATGTACCATATTTAATGTTTTGGATATTTTCTGGATCATACCATCCAGAGAAGTGTAAATTCGCTTTGATATCGAGTTCGATCAATAGAAAAACAGAAAACATTACATTCAAATATTCGGCCAAATCGATTGGAATTAAAACTCTGATAAAAAAATCATCAATTGTAACCGATTTTTAAGTTAAATTGAATCAGGTAAGGGCAAAAATGAGTCAAGCCAATTTTTGAGCCCTTGCAAGCCGATTCGGCGGGAAACTCGTATAGCTCGGCTCGATATAAACTCAGCTTGGCTCGATTTCGAGCTCGTGAATTAGCCAAGCCAAGCCATGAGTAGCTCGGCCTAAAATTTTAAACAAAATTGACTTTTAATGCTAAAATTTACAAGTTTTCTTACATGTGCCAAGCCTTTTATTTTTGTTTTCTTGATGAAGTTTAACAAAAAATAATAATAATTTGATGTGCATAAAGAAATTGACAACAAAAGTATAATATTTGGGGCATTAAATGGAAACAAAGTAGATTTTGCACGTTTGACCCAAAAGGGAAAAAAACGTATAGAATATAATTGAATACAACTGAATAGTTTTGGCTGCCAATCAACAAGTCAAGATGGCCGAGTTGGTCTAAGGCGCCAGTTTCAGGTACTGGTCCGAAAGGGCATGGGTTCGAATCCCATTCTTGACAATACTTTTATTTTTTGACATTTGTATTTGTATTTGTATTTGTATTATTATTATTATTATTATTATTATTACACTTTTGTTTGACATTTAACAAAAACAGAATATTAGGAAAAGATATAATGTTTACTTACACTAATGTTATTATTGACAGTAATTATTAACAGTATATTGTAACTAATTGGAAAAAGTTAGTATATTTCGAGACCAATATAAATATGAGCTAGCTTTATATAGTTTATGAAGGAGACTAAAATGCAATTGGCAAGCAAAATTATGATTAGGAAAAAAATTATAAACATCATGGGGTATTACACCTTTAGCTAAGACATCAATTGAAACTTCCACTTCCCTTTGTGGACTCTCCAATAACACCTTCTCTTCTCAACTTCTCTTCCTCAGCTTTTCTGCAAAAGATCACCCAACTATTCACTTCTAAGGCTATGCATATTCCAATCAATGTGGATAGACACAAACAATAGGCCAATTTTGCGTATGACCCACTTGCTTCCATCACTTCAAACCCTTGAAACACATTGACAATAGCTATAATAACACAAGCATACCCTATAAGATGGTGGTATGACTTCCAATACTTCCTATACTTGTGTGTTGTCTTTGGCCTAAACAACAAGGCAAGTGTTTGGACACAAGCCAAGCCAAACGCGATGAACCCTAGCTTCCTGTGTAGCCCGTATACTTTACCTGGTGAGAGTTGTCCGAGTCTTAGCCCAATTGCAAACCCTATGGTCCCTAGGATGAACCCTGTAAGCTGTAAGCTGGCATGAGCATAGAACCACGCGGGTCCTAATGATTGGATGTGTCTTAGATAGCGCGACATGACTATCCCAAATGGGAGCATGACGCCCCATGAGATTACGTTTATGGCGCCATGGACTGTCTTTAGGGTTTGTAGGTGAGTGTCGCGACTTGCAATGTTGGATAGAAGATCGACTGTTGTGGCAGAAGAGAGGTCATTGATGGTTGTAGGATGGATTGTGGGTGAGTATCCTTGGACATAAAGCCCACGATTCCACACACAATGGATCTTGGTTTCATTGGGTGAAAGTTTGATCTTGGCAAAGATTTGGACTTGGGCCCCATTATGGACCGTGGCCAAATGCCCACCATACATGACCACCGAAGAAGATATGAGGTGGATATCAAGAGGCCGCGACAACAATGGAGACTTCTGAAGCTTTACCGTTGGGTCTAACATGTACGGGAGAAGGACCAACTTCCCAGAGTTTGGATCAGGAAAAGCAACCAGCGCACGCGCACTAGTCATTTCAGCCGAGTTAGGGTTAATCCCCCAACCCACCCAACCGGAAGGCGAAATGAAGCTACCAAAGAAACAAAGATCAAGGGTGGCATTGTGAGGATAGTATGTCCATGCAAGGGAGGCTTGTTGGGTTGGAAGTGTTATGCATTTCTCAAATGTCTTGGTACTAGTGGTGGTGGTACAATGGGAGGACACCCCTAGTTGAAACCAATGTGAATAGAGGGCAAACAATAATAGGAGAAAAGGAATCATGGTTGTGGTGGTATGAAAAGTTAATTAGAGCAAAGGAGGAAGAAGATTATAGATTTCAAGTTGAGAGTAGTAGTTGTATTATATCCACTCTTTTTTGTTAGTAATGATGGGCAAAAGATAAAAAATGTGAGAGAAATGTCATAGGATATGATGAAATGTGCATGCTTAGCTTTGAAGATAGGCAATATTGATGAATAATGAGAGCATACTAGTTTCCGGTGTATCACAATGATATGGCATTTGGTTGGAGATTTTGTATTTCTTTTATTTATAAAGGTTAAAGTGCATTACTAGATCTATTGGCCCTCTATATAAAGGATAACTATTAATAAATATTACAGGGTAAATAGAAAGCCAATTACGAACTTTTCCGTACATAAAATATCAAATTTGTTGCCCCCAAAATTCGAACTTAGGTGATACCATTTTTTTAATGTTGTTGGTTACAACAACTAGAAATTTTATAATGAGCTTTCGCACATTTTTGGTATAATGGATGTGTGTGTGTGTGAAAGTAGAAAAGTGGAAAGAGGAAACTTCAAATTTAAGGTTAGAAAGTAGAAGTGTCCTTTACATTGAGAGTGACATCAAAGCAAAGGAAAATCAAGTACAGCCTTGGCTAAAAACATGTTAATTTGATACAAAAAAATGATCTCATTTTCTTCTCAGCTTGACAATGACAAATGTAGACATTTTCTTTCATTTGTTGTTGGATCTCGAGCCTATTGTTGGCCCGTAAATAGGTAGTACATATTTTCTCCATTCACAAAACTCGAACTTGAGAATATGTGTCGGTATATAGACAACACTCATTCACTTATGCATGTTTCTTCCATAGAATTGAAGAGAAGATCTTCCAAACAAACCTTATGCAAAATCATGCCATTGTAGTTTTTGTATCTTGGTTGATTCTAGGTGAGCATCTTCATATTTCGAGGATGATATCTGTCATGACTCGTGACCACTGTCAATGACAACAATGATGGGGATCATCAATTATGGACCCTGTATGAAGTTTATGAAACTAAGAACAGTCAATATTGTGAAAAACAAAAAGGACAGCAGTATGTTGCTGTTGTTGAAACTTAACATTCCTGGAAGTTGCAAACAACCACCATAATCACAGCAAGCAAGGTCAATCAGTACGAGTCGAGAACTAAGTCTAAATTATCTAATATAAAACTTTTGTTGAGGTACGAGTACGACTGCCTACATTTTGATCTCCTCAGACCCTATGTAACAGGGACCCACACTAGGTGTATTGAAAATAAACATCATTATTGGAAGCTGCACACAACTACCATAATCACAACAAGCAAGATCAATCAGTACAAGTCCTGTACTAAATCTAAACATCTAATATAAAACTTTTGTTGTGATACGGCTGCCTACATTTCGATCTCCCCAGACCCTATGTAACAGGGACCCACACTAGGTAGTTGCAAAAAAAAAACACTTCTATTGGGATAACTACAAATGGGTTTCTTTAGTGTCTAAACTGGCTTTCAAAGTGGGGGGTTTTTTTTTCCAAAAGTCTTTACGTGGGTACACAGGAATCAACCTCCCCATGAACTATTGGGGGCAGACTGTCTACATCTCAATCCCCAGATCGCTTTCATACGTAGTTTTCCTAATAGTTTGTTATTGTTGTTTGTTGAGATAAAACTACCTACATTTGATCTCCTTAGACCCCCGGTAAGCGGGACCCACTCGTACTGTTGTCGAAAGTAAACAATGAAATCAACAAGATGGATCCTACTTGAGCCAGCACACATGCGCGAGCATTCCACTTCCACTTTGCAAGATACATGTGGGAACAATGCATATCACAACCAACACCATGTGAGCTATCAGTGTATCGCGGCATGTGTGTTTGATTATAGTAGACTTTGGCTAGAAAATGTGGTGGTATGATACTTTTATTGCAACTATAGAGGAAGGGGGAGGGGATAATGTGTGAGATAGATACTTATAATAATCAGAATCAACTACTAGAATAAGCAGTTCTGGTTCTGGGTTTGTTTCTTTCTTTTCTTGCTTTTTCTTTAATGTTAATTATTTTATTTATCTGGTAAAATTAAAGGGCAAATACACATGTGATACATTATGTATGAAATTTAATTTGTGAATCTTTTAGTGTTGATATAGTAATGAAAATGGGCAAACTGAAATCAAGATGCCGGGTCATGGAATGCTGCAAAAAAATACAGGACATGTAAGCCACAGACACGTTCAAGCGCTAAGTAGAATGCTGCAACTGTACAGAGATATGCATGATTTAAGTTTTTCCCTACATCAATTATCAACCTATATATCTGCACCCCCCCCCCCCCCCAAACACCAAGAAAAAGCCCTATTACAAGAAAAGGGGGACGAAAGTAAAAATGCCATTGATTATGATTATGTATAGTACATGTAATTATCAAAATGTAAAGTACATGATTTTTAAATCTTGAGTTAATTGGAACCAGTCTCTCTAAATTGCAAAATTTAAGGGTAAGACTGTTATATTTGAACCCTCCATACTCTGCACGGGCGGGATTTTTGGGGTGTTGGTTTTTGGTAATTTGAATGATTAGTGTTTGATTAATCAAATACATTATCAAATTTTTAAGCTGGCAGGTTGTTGAAAACAGTTTGTGGTCCTGATGATGATTGAAGGGTTTGATTACACTATGATGATTACAGTCCAGAAAGGCAAGATTCACTGATTCAGGAGGAATATAATGGGGGTGTTAATTAGGCATAGCTACCCATCTTTTTCATGTTTATACTCAATCACAAGAAATGGGGTATCAAATACCCTTATTAATACTCATAGTAATCCAAACATCAATTGCAACTCATGCACACATAGCCAAACCTGGATGTAAGGATCATTGTGGAAACATCAGCATCCCTTACCCCTTTGGAATCGGTCCCAAATGCTACCACAATCCCTGGTTCAATGTCAAATGCACCAAGAACCACAAACTATCCCTAGCTTTCCTAGGAATCCCAGTGAGACGTTTCTTCAACCCTGCGAAAGACCACGAAAGAACCCTTGTCATATCGACATCCTCCACAGGGCTATGTGGCACGACCAATGCCGGGTCCACAGAGCTACTAAAACCAACCACATCATCCTACGACTTACACGGGAGTCCATTTTTGTACTCAAAAAAGCACAATGTCCTCCTAGTGGGGGGCTGTGGTGGGAGTGTCATCATGGTGGACAGAAGGCTTCAGACAGTTGCAGGGTGCGCTGCGCTCTGTGTGAATGGTTCTGAGGTCAGTAAGAATTGTTATGGTCTCGGATGTTGTCAAACTACCATACCATTTTCACTTGATCATTACGGTTTTAAGGTTGTCAACTTGAGGGTTGTTCCGAATGTCTCGGAGTGCCTAATGATGGCATTGGTGGACAGCTCGTCGACTCTCAACAAGGCAATTGACACACAGCTGTCGGGGTTTTCCCCTGCACCGACAGTGTTGGAATGGAGGGTGACAGATTTGCCCATTCATTCGACGAGCTATGCCAACTCGAGTTGCGAGGTTAGGGAATCGGGTGGGGATGATGGGGGAGGGTATTTCTGTCAATGCAAAGATGGTTTCTATCAAGGGAATCCATATCTGCCTCATGGGTGCCAAGGTTGGTAACCAAATTAAATTCCTAGTTTTGTGATGTTTGTACATGGCATGGGTATGATCTCATTACTATTTCTGATTTTTCTTTTGCCCCCCAATGTTGTTATCAGTTGTCAAAGAATGTGAAGGTTGTGTACAAGAGTGCATCCACTATGGAAATGAAACCTATGGCTGCCCCAGTTTGAAAAACTCGACATCGAAGATAAAGAACAGCTCCACATTGGAAGTTGCTCTTGGCAAGTTGTTTGAACTTGCTATTTACAATCTTGGTTTTTAAATAATAAGGCTTTATGATCTATTTATGGCTTTGGGAAAAGAATGAGGTGTTGCATATGAAGTTTATAGACTAATTAAACTCTAGGTCAAAACTAGATTCAACTTGAGAGTAGGTCACATCATGGTCATGTATTTATCTGCATGTGAGTATGTGACTATTTATTAACAAGAAGAAATTGCAACTCTTGGATATGCTCCTCCCCTTTTCTTTTGGTATGAAGTGTATTGTCCTTGGTGAAGTTGTTTACACATAATTTTTATGGCTTGACTCACCGAATGACCGAGTCTAAAGATGACAGAATTTGATTTTTGAAGACAAATCACGGGTTAACAAAGATAGTGTCTTAACTTGATGGGTAATGCAGGAGTGGGACTTAGCAGTGGATTAGCAGTTCTGCTGTTTGGAGCGTATTCACTGTGTCACTTGCTTAAGAAAAGAAGGGACATTAGGCTCAAAGCCAAGTACTTCGAAAGAAATGGCGGCTTATTATTGAAGGAACAAATGGCTTCTGAAGATCACAGTGGTAGCTTCGAGAAAATCAGAATCTTTACTTCACATGAACTGGAGAAGGCGACTGATGGGTACAATGACAATCGAATATTAGGACAGGGTGGGCAAGGTACAGTCTTCAAAGGTATGTTGGTTGATGGAAGGATCGTTGCAATAAAGAGATCAAAGATAGTCAATGAAAGGCAATTGAAGACATTCATCAATGAGATGGTTCTTTTGTCTCAAATAAACCATAGAAATGTGGTAAAGCTATTGGGATGTTGTTTAGAGACACAAGTGCCTCTACTAGTGTATGAATACGTCCCAAACGGGTCGCTTTCTCAGCACATTCATGATCCTAATGAAGAATTCCCGCTCACTTGGGAAATGCGCTTGCAAATTGCTACTGATATAGCAAATGCACTAGCATACATGCATTCTTCATCATGGATACCGATTTTCCACAGGGACATAAAGTCATCCAACATTCTTTTGGACAGTAAGTACAGGGCTAAGTTATCCGACTTTGGAATATCAAAATCTATGTCAACAGACCAAACCCACATAACAACTCGTGTCCAAGGGACATTCGGGTATATGGATCCAGAGTACTTCCAATCAAACCAGTTTACCGACAAGAGTGATGTGTATAGTTTTGGTGTGGTGCTCGTTGAGCTTTTGACAGGAGAGAAGGCTGTTCGTTCTGCAGAGGAGGAAGAGCGAGGTTTAGTGCCATGGTTTCTTTCGTTTATGGAGAGTGATTCTTTGGACGATATACTGGATGCTCGAATCCTAAAGGAAGGTGGAAATGAAGAAGTCGGTGTTGTTGCCAACCTTGCAAGAAGGTGTTTGAGTCTTGATGGAAAGAGAAGGCCGTGTATGAAAGAAATCGCGGCAGAATTAGAGACAATTAAATCAACCAGACAAGTTCTTCTGACAAGGGGCTTGCTGAGTTTCAACCACACGTACGATGAAACTTCATTTTCAAGGACCAGCACGTTCAGTTTCCAAGATGAGGTTTAATGCACAGTCCCAAGTTATGTTGGGGGATATGCTACTTGTTAGCTTCTGTAATTAAGGATCTTTCTATGTGTTTTTTCTTTACTGACATCATGGTTAATGCAGAACATTGAAATCCATGATATTGTAGTCAAAATTCAAATTGAAGTTCAATGTAAATATACTTGTATAAGCTTTCATGGAAATTCACTAATTTCATTTGGTTTTCCCTTTTTTTTTGTTTGGGGGGGGGGGGGTGAATCTAAGACCATTCTTTCTTGTGCAGAAGTATGTGCAAAATGGGATCTAACCCATTTGCCAAACAATTAACATATTGCCCTCAAAATTTAACCAAACACAAATCACTAAGGGCCTGTTTGGTGAGCAAAACAGGAATGGAATTGAGTAGGAATGGGTTCTAGTTCCTGTTTTTTCTGTTTGGAGAGCAGTTTCTGGAATGGAATTGCAATCTCTAGGGATTTGTTATCCCTCCCAAATAGGGGGATTAGAAACCTCCCAAATGTGGGGGGAATAGGCTATCCCTTTTCTTTCACAACTACATCAAAATCAATAATAATAATAATAATAATAATAATAATAATAATAATAATAATTATAATTATAATTATTAATAATAATAATTATAATAATTATGATTATAATTATTAATAAATATTATTATTATTATTATTAATTATAATTATTAATAATTATTTTTATTAATTATTAATTAATAATAAAAATAAAAATAAAAATTATAATTAATTTGTAATAATAATAATTAAATTTATTAATAATTAATAATAATTATTATAATAATTATTATAATAAATAATAATAATAATAATAATAATTATAATAATAATTAATAATAATAATTATAATAATAATAATTAATAATAATAATTATAATAATAATAATTAATAATTATTATTATAATAATAATAATTAATAATAATTATTATTATTATTAATTAATAATAATTATAATAATAATTATTATTATAAATGTAAATACTAATAATTATTACTAATAATGAATTATTAAATGTTTTTAATTAATATTAATTTATAATAATTAGTAATTTAGTAATATGAAAATTAGTAATTAATAGTTAATAATTAATAATAAACATATATATATTAATAAGTAATAAGTAATTATTATAATTAGTTAATAATAATTGATAATTACTAATAATTAATAAATAATTATAATTATTAATAATTAACAATTAATATAATAAAGTTACTAATTGACACAAATGTCAAAAATTAAAAATTAATTAATTATTATTATAGTTAATTATTTTCCATTGATAATAATTATTAATTAATAAAAAATAATAATTTATAATTTATAGTAATAATATTATTAATTAATATATAATAATAACTAATTAATAATTGATAATTATTAAAATTTTATTATTGTCATAATGATAATAATAATAATAATAATAATTATTATTATTATTATTATTATAATAACAAATACTGTGACTATAGTTTTAATTCCATTCCACTGCTCACCAAACACTTTCATTTCAGGGTTCTAATTCCATACCCAACCTCCTAGGATTCTAATTCCATACCCAACTCATTCCACTTTTCTCTCCAAACAAGCCCTAAAAGGGTTTGACAAGAATGAAAATCACAAAAAAATCCAACAGCCAAAAGGAGGAAAAGGACATACTCAATCTCACAAGGACAAGAACTTTGTGCCTCCATTTGTCCTTAGTTCATAAAAATTGGTAAGTTTCGACTCAATCCAATCTGTGTACCTGCAATAATTTTGATAAAGATCACACGACAGTCTGGGGAAGATGTTGACCTAATGAAGATGGACATGCTGTACCAACTGCCATAGACAATAATTAAGAAATGAAACATAAGAATATCAAATCTGCCACTATGAAAGATGATCAAGCTTCATGTTCAGTTCTTTGAAGCTCAAAAAGCTCAAAGCCACTATGAAACTCAAAAACACAAAGGACCATAATCCTGTTGCTTCAAAAGCAACCACCATTTCTTTCAAGGTAGTGTTCTTTGAGCTCAATGTTCATAGTTTCCATTTCTTACAGATTGAGAATACATGCCATGCAGTAAAACCACAGATTGAATGTTATATCCCTTCCTCTTCACTGTTTTCCAACTTAATGCCTTCATATCTCACACAAACATAGACATTTCGGCCCAAAATTCCTCTGAAGAGAAATAGTACTGATA
Source organism: Portulaca oleracea (assembly GCA_029582165.1). NCBI lineage: Eukaryota > Viridiplantae > Streptophyta > Magnoliopsida > Caryophyllales > Portulacaceae > Portulaca > Portulaca oleracea. The sequence continues at coordinate 58,387,470 of CM055869.1, forward strand.
AGTGCTACACCCTGGACTGGAGGAATGCAGGTTATAGAACATTGCACTGCTGTTCTTCAGGGAAAATGATTTCAAAACGTGAAATCTCATGAATTAGGATCTCAGCTGGTTGAGTGTAATCACAGAGCCAATTTACCAATTATCCAAATATTCCTCCAACAACTAAACGAATCACAAGACCTCGTACCCGTAATTTGCACTCCGGAGTGTGTTCATGAAATTCGCTAATTTCTTTTTTGTTCTAGTTCGAGGAAAAATTCATACAAATACGTAAAATCATAGTTGATGAGATCACCATCAACCGATCAATTAATCACAGAACAAATTCAGTAAGTTACAATCAAGACCTCTGACCTCGTACTCGTAATTCGAACTTCAGAGTGTGTCCATGAAATTCGCTAATTTCTTGTGTTAGTTCGAGGGAAAATTCATCCAAATACGTAAAGTCGCAGCTGATGAGATCACCATCAACCGATCGATTAATCACGGAACAAATTCAGCAAGTTACAATCAAGACCTCGTACTCGTAATTCGAACTTCAGAGTGTGTTTATGAAATTCGCTAAGTTTTTGTGTTAGTTCGAGGGAAAATTCATACAAATATGTAAAATCGCAGTTGATGAGATCACCATCAACCAATCGATTAATCACGGAACAAATTCAGCAAGTTACAATCAAGCCAATTACATCCGACAATCATGATCAGCAACAACAATCCAACAGCCAGAAGGAGGGAAAACTCACCGGAATCCGTAAGCTGCGTAATCTGAAAAGTTGATTTCGCCGGAGATGAGCTGATGGACGGTGGCGCTCGGTGGATCGCCGCCCTTCATCGACGGAAAACCGCCGGCGGAGGCGGTGGAGTGAGTCATCACGTTCGAGATTTTCTGGGTTCTTCTGAAGATTAAGGAGCGAAAATCATATACCGTTAGAATAAAACGATTTTATTAAAAAGATTAAACTATATATATTTCAAAAAGTTACCTAGTGGTATCCTAACTTTTGAAGAAACAATTTTTTGGCACCTTAACTTTTCAAAACTAATTTTGGGTACCCTTATTTTTAGGATTAGAAATTACTAGGTGAATTTCCGACGAAACTCCGATTGATTCAAATCATTTTCATTCACAAAAAACAAAGGGCATTTTCGTGCACACAAACACTTAATCAATTTTCTACCTAAAACTCACTTGTGAATTCAAATCATTGGCCGGAAATTCACCTAATTATTTCTAATTCTAAAAGTTAGGATACCCCAAAATTAGTTTTTAAAAGTTGGGGTACCAGAAAAACATTTCACAAAAAATTAGGGTACCCCTTAGTAATTTTTTTTGTATATATTTTGAATATTTTTGGCCCAACAAAAATTAGTTATCAATTCAATTGGGTCATTTCGGATGGTTGGGCTGGGTTAACTTTAGGCTGGATCGTATTAAGATCAATAAATTTGGGGTTGGATTTAGGTTGTTGAAAAATGAAAATGGTTTTTCTTTTAGCTTTGCTATAGGTTTTGTATTACCTCCTTTTCGTATTAATTGTCGTCTTTAAAAATTGTGTTGTCAAATTTTGAAAATTTTAATCATAAATTTTTCAATATATTCAATGACGTGCTATATGAAATTACTATTATTAAATTCGTAACGAAAAATATTATTCTAAAAGTATAATATTGCAATTGTTAGAAAAATATTATATTAGAAATTATCAAATGAAAGAGCGACATTGGAGTCTGTGAATCAATAAAATGACAATCAATATGGAACAAGGGGAGTAGAGTTTTTTTAGTCCATCTTCATGCACTTTTGTGCAATGGGATATTTGTTATGTTGGAAATTGTGTAGCCGGTTGTTAAATATTTTGATTGCAATTTTTTTTTAATTTACATAATGATCTATTACATATCATTAAGTTTATAGTAAAAATATATTCTTATAAAAGTATATTTTCATAAATTTTTCAAAAATACATTATCATAAACATATAAAAAAATAAAAAACAACAAATGTTAAGGACTCGAGGTAATATCTTTTATGGCTTAGACATACTTTAAAAAAAATTAGTATAATGATGATGGATTGGTGGTAGTGGTAGGCAACCTTTTTCTTTTGGATTTTAAAAATACAACAATACAATCACCATAATCTATGCTTCTCATTCTCAATAATCCATATTTTAACATCAATAATCATGACTTTTACTCCCAATAACCCCACAACCTTAAAGGTATTTTAAAAAATGGAGGAACTATTGTCAATAATATGTATAGCCTTCTTTAGGGGTGTAATAAATTTATCCACCTCACCTCCTTTATCTATTTTATTAGCGTTAGACAAAAATTTAAATCTGGGTGAATTTAAGTTGGATAAATTCGGTTAATGTTAAAATTTGGACAAGGAACTTTGTATTTGGGTTCGGGTTTATTTCGGATCAAATTGGGAAGGGCATTTCAGACGAAGTAAATTCGGGTCGAAATCGAGTTCGGACAATAGAGAAGAAAAAATTTATGTATGAATATTCAATCAATATCAAAATTCGGTTGAGAAATCTATGTTCATACCCGATTTTTTCTCAAAACAATTCGAGTATTTCGGGTCAGACAAAATTTTTTCAGGTCTATACCTTAGCTTATTTTATTCTAACACTTTATCTCACTTTACTTATCTTACATATAATATATATTTAAAAATTCATATATTCAATAAATGATATCATTGGTATGACTTATCGTACCCACAAAATCTTATTAAAATTTATAAACTATTTATTTAAAAATTTATATATTTAAATGATATAGCTGATATGATTTATTTTCTTAAATAATTTTCTAAACTATCCCACCAATTTATCCAACTTTATCTACATTATTCCGACCTACAGCTGACCAATCATCCCACAACCTAAAAGAATATATTCTATTTTAAGTTTTAACTTTTAGCCAAATAATAATTTCCGCATGGGAGAATAATTTATTCCTTTTTATAAATTATTAAATTCCAAAAATTAATCTTTTTAGTTGCATGCTAGTAAGTAGTAATAGCTAAGCTCAAGTTGCTCCATATACAATGAAATCTAATCCCTCTCTTTTCTTCTTCTTCTACTTCTTCCTCTCTGTTTTCTTCAGTTTCTGCCTCCATCTTTCTTTATCCCAAGGACCTCACAATCCTGAAGGTAATTAATTACTCCCTCCGTTCCATATCAACTATCATAATTTTGATTTTTACGGTGTCCAATATCACTCTTTGATTGATCATTTCTTACGTAATATGTTATTAACAATTGCATTGTTATACTTTTATGATATTATTTTTCATTGCGAATCTAATAGTAGTAATTTTATATAGCAACTCATTGTATATATTGAGAAATTTATTGTCAAAATTTATTGTCAAAATTTTTGACATTCGACTGTACGATTTCTAAATACGACAATTAATATGAAACGGAGGGAGTAACCTCTTTCATCATTTTCTGAAATGGTTTTTATCGTTGAAATAATTATTTTCTTTCTTTTTTTTTTGGGAACAGTGGAAGCCTTGATTGCAATCAAAAAAGAATTACAGGATCCAAATGGAGTTTTTACCAACTGGGATCCATATTCACCTGATCCATGCACCTGGGGTTTCATTACTTGCTCCTCCAATGGTTTTGTCACAGCCTTGTAATATTTCCCTCTAACTCTTTCCTTTTTTCCCTTTCCCTATATTCCTCTATTTCAAAAAAATAATAAGGATTTTAGATGCTAATACATTAAGGTCATGTTCTTTTGTGCGGTTGGTGAAATACGAAAAATGGAACAGTGTGGTGAAATTGTGAAAAGTACGGTAAGATGGGAATGATACAGTAAAATCTGTTGAAAGTTGGGTTGATGTGATAGGTGATGATAGAAAATGTGAAAAATGAAAGATATATTGACAATGATTGAGGTAAAGTACAGTGAACTGTGGAAGAATATTGAGTAGTACGAAGAATTGTCCATATAAAAGAACAGGGCCTAATTTTTTGATCTCTTTGGTCCACTGGAATCAACCTCTTCGAGCATTTTCGTACAGGGGGAGGCTACCTACATTTGGACTCCCTCGGACCTCGTGTTAGCGGGTCAGTTGAGAATGCACAATAACCCTCAAATTGATGAAGCATATAGAAAATAATTAAAATATGTTTATATTTAGTTTTTTTTAGTGATTTAGGTGAAACTTAAGATGATTATTAACCATCTTGATTCAAGACGCTTATCGTTCTGGTTTTTTGATATTTGAGTGTTACCAACTTTCAAAATTAGACACTAACGTCCCGACCTTTTCGACTTATTTACCGTTGTATTTAATTTTTGGTGATGATTAGTAAAACTAAACACTAGTATACCGCGACTTAATGTATTCAAAGTTCAGTATAGTAATTTCCAGCTTTAAAGGTTGATATATTACAAATTTACGGTTTAATTACCCAAAGTTTCCAATTTACATAGAAATTATTCATTCTTTTTGTTTGAAAACAGGGGAGCTCCAAACCAATCTCTGTCTGGGAAGTTGTCAGGAGCAATTGCAAACCTTACAAATCTTGAGCAAGTGTAAGATAATAGTAAAAAAAATATATATATTTAAAAAAAAAACCACAATTTATATTCTGAATAATATCATGGGTTTGTTTCAAAATTCAATTTTTTTGTGAAATTTTGGATTTACAGGCTACTTCAGAATAACAATATTTCTGGGAAAATTCCACCAGAAATTGGTTCATTATTGAAACTGCAAAGCTTGGATCTCAACAATAATAGGTTTTCAGGGAGCATTCCAAGTAGTTTTGGCCATTTAGAAAGTCTTCATTACATGTAAGTTTCTCATATTGTTAAAAGGTATGTTATTTTGAGCTTATTTTAACTGAATTTTTTATAAATTAGTTGTATTTTTTTTCAATTATTCAAAGTTATATGTGGTTGAAAGTTCACATATGAATTAATTTTATTTGAATTTGTTTTTCTGGATTTATTCTGAGCTTATTATAACATATTCCGGGGGTGGGAAAAAAAAAGGTGAAAAAGATAAACCATTTTTTGTTCTTATTGTTGGTTCATTGTAGGAGGTTTCACAACAATGCCTTATCTGGTCCAATTCCTGCATCATTGGCAAATCTCTCACAACTTATCCTCTTGTGAGTATTTTGTTTCTTGTCCTATTAATACTGAATATGGTTATGCGTAGTTTGGTCCGGACTGAAAAGATCGAAAACAAAGTTAGACTGAGATCAACCCAAAAAAATTTGATCCAATCCCCGATTCAATAAATTTCGGCCCACCCAAACCTTAAAGTTCCATCGTTGGTCATTTCAGTCCAGGAATCCTGAACCGATGAACAACCCTATATTCTCTCTTTTTTGGATTAATTTAAGGGTGGACAATGAATTGGATCTTCATTGGGCCAAGTGGGTTGGCCCAAAAATATACAAGGAAAAAGGATCATTCAAGGGTTGTTTCATTAATGACAACGGGTATGTTAAAAGATCAATGAATGGGTTAAATTATGTCAACTTATAAACCCCAAAATAAAATAATTTTTTTATATTAATTTAAATGTCAATAGTTAAATATATTAGTAATACTTTACATTAACTACACCTCATTTTAATTTTTGAATTAAAACGGATTATCCATAGACCGACCCTAATCTTAGCTTAGAAATTCTAACTCGGTCCATTGTGACCTGACCAACCTTACAAAGATAATGAGTGACCCTAACATGGCCCAGCCCGGCCCGGCCCGTTACCCACAACTTTATATGTAAACAAATTTAGTAGCACATTGATAGTAGGGTTATTGTGTTTTTGATAGGGATTTGTCATATAACAATCTCAGTGGACCAGTGCCTAGGCTTCCAGCTACTATCAGGTATGCATTCCTGCTTATTTCTATGTTTGCTTTTTCTTGTTTTTTCTTTAAGATAAAATATCTTATTAAGGCCCCGTTATTTTGTGCGTTGCGATGCGATTATTTGCGTTAGATTGTGGTAAGTTGTGGTGGAAATAGTAAAGAGGTAATGGTAATTTGCGGTATGTTGCAGTAGGTTACTGTAATTTGCGTTGCGGTTAGTTGCGTTAACACACAAAAGAACGGTGCCCTAAATTTCTTTTACTTCTTTTTATAGAGTAGTGAGTAGCAAAACTTTCTAAACCTTGATTCAATTGAAATCAGTTTCTTTAAATTCTTAAATTTAGTGGTGAGATGTTGGATCCGATTACATCATATCTAATATTTTGTTTGATGAAATTTCAAAGTATTGGTTGTGGTTTTGGTTTTTATTTCTTTGAACTTGATATCATGTAAATGTAAATTTGTGAGTAACTGTCATTATTGTTTGCATTTAAAACAGTGTTGAAGGAAATCCTTTTATCGGGAGCAAAGGTGCTGAGGAGAGCTCAGTCCCAGAAGGCCAAGCTCTGAAATCTTCATCGCCAAGTTCATTACCTAGTAAAGCCCGTTATATTTTATGGTTTGTTTGGCTGGGCGTAGTCCTAGTGGCTTAGGCATGCAAACACCACATTAATGTATAAGTTATAAGCTCGACTACAGGTATTTAGTTGTGTTTTGGATTAAGGAAAAATGTTTTCTTTGGACGTTTACATTTATGATAATGTTAATGTTATGTTTAGGGTGAAAGAGTATTGGCGTGAGAGGACTATCTTTTCGTTGTTTGATAAAACCAAGAAAAACCAGCTGAATCTATAACAAAAGCTATCGAAAATGACACAACCGAACTATGATGATTGACCATATTTGATCCAAACTTATAAAGCAAAAGAAACATAAAATCGCGTATCAAATACGAATAGTATAATCTTGAAGTATATCTAATCTTATATTCATATGCGAGTACATATTGTGATAAGAAAAAATAAAGCTAAAAGATTTGAAGCAAAGTACTTTTGATGCAAGTTACATCAATGTATGAATCAAAACTAGCTACAAAGAATACAAAGAATTGTACTAAACAACAAAGAATACAAAACTTGTTTTTGTGATTTTAATGAACAAAAAAACAACACTCCTCTCTCTGTACAAAGTACCTTTTGTCAATCCAAAATACATATATAATCAACAATTATAAGAAGCTAATATATATCCTCTCCAGTTTTCATGATTGTCAGCTATATGTATACATCTCCTCCTTGGAAACTCGCTGTCAAACACAAGACCTAAAAAAAGATAATTAAACCAGCATTAACAAAAACCTCACATCGATCCAACTCTCATGTTAGAGAGACTGGATCACCATCATTAGTAGTTTGGTATACGTACACGCTCAAACCAATAATTTACAGGGGTAATTAAATTCGAGTTATTGGTTCTCACTGCATCCAAAGGAGGAGAAGACGGACGACCACGATCGATTTCTCTCTTCACAACATGTACATGTCGTGTTGATCGTCGTGGCAGAGCTCCTTCCTTAACTTATGAGAGAATAGCCGGCAGGCATCCATGGAGAGGTCAATGGCGGCCGAGAGGGCGATGAAGAGGGCAGCATCGGCCATGCATGTCACGTGCTGCATGCCGACCTGCACGAGCGGCTTGCTCGCCTTCCCTTCGCCCTCCACGGTGGACCCCATCACGAACCCCTTCACGGGCGACCTCATTAGGTTAAGCCCCAAGGTAGATTCCCTCTTGTCGATGCAGAAGTGGCCCCCCTTCTTAACGCTCAGGGTGGCCTCAGCGATGGGGATGCCCGTGCGGGTGGGGCCGTTGTCGGTCACGAGCTCGAACTTGTAGCCGAGCCCGTCGACCGGGCCCCGCTCCCGCCAGGCCTCGAGCCGGCCCCACGGCTTCCAGCTGCTCACGTGGGAGCCGCCGTGAGGCCGCAGGATCAGCCACGCCCCAGGGTTTGACCGGGACACCCGGTCAGTCCCCGGTGACGGAACGAAAGGGGTGATCACCGACGCCGCCGCCACCGGCGACCCCGACAGGTCGTAGATCATGATCATCCACCCCTTTCGTTCCCTCGCCGGCTTCTCCCTATCCCCCGACAAAGACCGCTTCACCCACCCCCGATGGTTGCTGTTCGGCGTGCTCAGGGTGAAGTTTGCAGGAAGGGATCTGAAATCAACACAAGAGGAACACCACAATCAACTCCAAATCTTACAATATTGATTTTTATTTTTCGAACATTCACATTTTTTTAATAAAAAAGTCATATGACATCTACATCAAAAATTCTATATCAATAAAAAATTATACAAACTCAAATTCTCATGTCCAAAAAAAACTAATACACTATCTATGATTCACATTATTGATCATTAAGATAAGAAATGGCATAGAATTAGGAAATTTCTTTGCAAGAGATTATAGTTAATTAGTTGGAACAAAATTAAGGAAATCAGAATATTTGAAAGCAAATCCATTAAACAAATTGTCATTACTGGAATCAAATCTACACAAAAGTTTGTCTGGAGTCTTGACCAAGTATTCATTATATTTTTCAGGCCAACTTTAACAAACTGATACCACATGATTACTTCCTAATCCATAAAGATTAATCTTAGTTAATTACGTAGGATTTGCATCTTTTTTTCACATCTAATGGAGAAAAAGGACATCCTTAAATACTGCTAAATATATTCCCTTCGTTCCATATTAATTGTCATAATTTTAACTTTCACATCTTCCACGTTACTCTTTGATTAATAATCTTTTTACATAATATGTTATTGACAATTGCAATATTATAGTTTTATTGACAATTGCAATATTATAGTTTCATAATAGTATTTTTAAAATTTGACTGTACGATTTCCAAAGACAACGATTAATATAGAACGGGGGAATTACGTGGGATTTGCAATTTTGCATCTTTTTTCACATCTAATGGAAAAAGAGGGGGGGGGGAGTCCTTAAAGACTGCTAAACACTAATTAATCATGAAAATGAACGGCTAATGATCTGCAGCATATAAATCTGGAGAATTTAACACAGATTGAACAGTAGCAAATCAGGAACAATATCATTGCACATGCAGAGTGGTTGTAATTAGGAGCAGATTATAATTAATTAAGGGGTGATTAAGAATTTAAGATATTTGATCTGGGTTGTTACAACAGACTGTTTCTCCATTAACTGTATCCTCCCATGCAATTAAACTACAATTAAAAGTACGTTAATACAGTTGTTAGAGGAATCTAGTCTTAGTCAGCAATGTGTTGGTTGCTTCATTAGGGGTTTTAACTGCCAACTAAACAAGAGTACACATTGTTAATTAAAGTACTAATCAAGATTAAAGAAGTGCAAATTGCACAAGTTTAATGTCAGCTTTGGTTTCAGATCATCGATCGTTTGGGTTGAAGGTACCTAGGACGGTGCTCTTGATCGATCGATACTTGTTCGTCCGTCCTAGATCTTGCATGTATGATTGAGATTTAAGTACTCTGCATTAATGGTTAATCATAGAAAAATGTGGTTAATTAATTAGAGATTAACTAAATTAGGAATTTGGAGAGTTCTGGATGGGAATCTGAACAACCTAGCTTGTTCAGTGTTCATTTAGCTGGCCATGTCAAAATGACTTGAGAATGAATCTAACTTAGTTTTTAGATGGAGTGAGTTTGTGTTCTAATAGTACATGACAACACCATAAAAAAGACATAAAAGTAACTCTACTAGATCAAAGCAAAAACCATATTGACACCATGAAACTATATACTTTATTCCGTTCTCAAAATTATCTATCGTTATGAACTGTGAGCAATTAATTTTTAAAGCTTTGACTATTAATTTCTAGGCATATGATGCACTACGATGTGACATATAGTCATCATTAGATTTGTAATGAGCATAATTTCGTAAGATTATATAATTTTCTTGTCAATATATTGATTGAAAAACATGGTAAATAAAAGTAAAATGTTGACAACAATAAAAGGCCAAAAGGTGATGTATAATATGAAATGAGTGGAGTATGTTCTTTCGGAAAGTACGTATTGGATAAAGTAAAGTTGGATAGGTTTGAGCAGGTAGAAACAGGTAATGAGATATTTTAAATGTACAAAAGTTTAAGTAGGTTCAGGTAGAAAAAGTAAAATTCAATAATAATATGTAAAGTTCAATTCCAAGTAATTTACCGTGTGAAAAAACAAGACCTAAAGGCAGTAAATAGACTTGAACTCAAATACCCACCAACTCAAATGGTACAAAATCATACTCAATCAAAACACTGACCTAACCCAAACTTGAATTAACCAGCACTGATCGACACTAAAAAAGACAAACTTTCACACAACAAACTAATTTCACAACCTAAAATCAAGATCATTCAACCCAACTCGATCTTAATTATTCGAACATGAAGAACTAACCAACATTGGTCGAAACTTAGATGAATTTCCACACGACAAATTAGTTTCACAACCCAAAATCCAGATCATTCAACCTAACCCGATCTTAGTTATTCGATCATGGAGAACTAACCCACATTAGTTGAAACTAAGATGAATTTCCATACAACAAACTAGTTTCACAACCTAAAATCGAGATCATTCAACCTACCAAACCCTATCTCAATCACCCGATCATGGAGACCATATCTAACAAAATTGACCCCTCAAAATTGTAGTACAAACTAAAACCCGATCCAACCCCACCCGCCCCACCCTGCCCCGCTCCGCTCAAATTGACAGGTCTAATCGAATCTAAGACGCATATCCATACAACAAACCAGTTTCACAACCTAAAATCGAGATCATTCAACCTACCTAACCCGATCTCAATCACCCGATCATGTAGATCACATCTAACAAAATTGACCCCTCAAAATTATAGTACAAACTGGTGATGTACGTTGAAATGTTTTTTGCCTGGTTGATAAGGTGCATGCTAGTTTGATTTTAACTGGTACACAGCTGGACATAAATAAGGTAGTACTAGTACTACCCACAAAATGATAATTGACAACCCATAAGCCTTTAATCATCAAAGAAAACAATAATAGGGCCACCCTCCCTTGTGAATTATCGACCCACCAAATATACCAACCAAGAAAAAAACAAACACTTAGCCCCACCCCAACCTCTCCCTTTTTGCTTGCCCCCACATTCAATACAATACAATCTTCCTCTTCAACGGCATGCAAAGTTGCATACTCCCCTCCCTTTGGACAAACAACTTTTGTATTAGGTTCATACTTATTAAAATCCCGATCCTAATATACGATTTTACGTGGGTTAATTTCGATCCCAACTACAGCATGAATCCCAGTTATGATCTCGATTTTAACAACCTTGATTAGGGTATGTCTCGTCAAGAACCCCGGAAAATGGTCAATTGGATAGTTTTGGTACATCTTTTGCTTAAAATTTATGAGATAATCCATGACATTCTAATGATAGAAGGGTTTTTAGATATTAATATACTAATGATAGAAGGGTTTTTAGATATTAATATACTGAACGATAGTATATTTAACTTTATAGTGCTTAGATATTAGTATTATTTTACTATGGGTGTATTTATTTTTTTGAATATAACACTTATTTTTTTGGACGAATTTAAACCAAAATTGTCCGAAAAAATAGGTGGCACAGTATGTAGATAATAACGTGATCCGAGTGAAAAGATAGGTACATTACCATTCAATCCCGCAAGATATATAATTAAGTATATGTCCCATCCAAAAATACTATTAATGGGCTGAATTTTCACATATTGTTATACACTCTCATTGTCCATATTTATTTGTCACATGAGATATCAAAATAACTAATATAATTATCAGAAAAAATTAAAATTACCAATAAAAAAAAATAGTTAAATGAACAAATAAATAATGGATTTTATTTGCTTACATTATTTTTTTTAATAAATTCACATTATTTTTAACATCCAAATATTCTACCATTTTGACTACTTTAACGGTTGATTAACCATAAATTATAACGATTTACAATATAAAATTAACATGATTGTAATATATAATATCTTTCGAATAGTAATAATTTCATATTGTAATTTGTGACTGTCAAAATTTAGCCAAAATTAACACTCATTTGGAAATGGAGTTAATACATTAAAAGGCCGAATTTTACACATGGCTATAGATTTCTACATAGAGAGGTAGATTTTAGTAACTTGCGTTAATTTTAGTAGACTTTAACATTTTAAAAAAATAAGAAAATGTATAATGTCTTTGACAATTTGTTATTTTAACAGAAAAAAGGAAATACAGACGAAAAGAGTGAGAGAGAGTAGTAGACTACTGACCTGGAGCGGGAGTTCCGGTCTGCACTGAACTTACAGCTAAAAACCGGCTGTCTAATATTCCCCTGTATCTGAAAAACCACCGGACTACACTCCGGTTCACCTCCAAACTGAAACACGAACCGCGGATCCGGTTCAGATCGGACCACCAAATGCAGCTTCGCCCCCGCATTCTCCGCCGCGTCCTTCTTCTTTTCCCGGCCGATCTTCACCCACCCGGACTGGAAAACCACCGGCTTCGCCTCCGCCCCCTTCAGGTCGACGGCGACGGTGGTCCGGCCGACGAGCTTCCCAGACCGGACCCCGCAAGTCTGCCCCATCCGCCCGGAGTAGACCGAGATGCGGAGCGAGAATGCACGGCCGGACATGCGGCGGAGCGCGGCGGGGTCGAGGTGGAACCCGGAGGCGGAGGTGGAGGATTCCGGCGGGGTGGTGGAGGAGGAGGTGCAGAGGGGGAGGAGGGCGGTCTGGGAGGGGAAGTTTTTCAGGGAGATCTTGCAGTAGCACGGGGTGGTGCTGGGGTGGACGCCGGTGGCGGAGATGGCGGCGCCGGCGCCGGAGTTTGGAGTGACGTGGAGTTTTAGGGCCAGTGACTCGATTATCAGACGGGCAAATGGGCACGGGTCCATTTGAGGGGTTTTTCTGGGGTGATTTTTGACTGAAATACTGAGATTATTGTTCGTGGAAGAAGAAGGAGAAGGTGGGATGATGCTTCGTTTGTTATTTTGTTTGGGTTTTTCTGGGTTATTTTGGGTGATTTTTGAGTGAAATTGTTTGAAGAAGAAGATGAAGGTGGGATGATGCTTCGTTTGTTGGTTAGTTTGTTTGGGTTTCTGGGTTTTTGGAAGATAGTTTTAGAGAGAGAGAGAGAGAGAGAGAGAGAGGGGGGGAGTGATGGGGATTGGTGAAGGAAGGAGGGAGGAGGAAGAGGGGGGGTGTTAATAGTTGGTGATTTGATTGGTTGAGGAGGATTTTTAATTTTCCTTTTCCTTTTTTGTTTTGGAGGAATTATCTATCTGGCGGGGGCTTGGATCGGCGCTGATGAGTGTGAGTAATTTTGTTTTGTTTGTGTATGCGAAGTTTTATCCAGTAAAGTGGGGAGAATTTGGAGGCAGGCCCAGCCAAGGTTTCGAGTTAGTTGTGAATTTGGAGACTTTTGTACTACCTTTTCTTTAAATTAAAAAAATTGTTCCTTCTCCATTCCAATATTACTTCGTCCAATCTTCAATATCTGTCACTTTAGCTAACTTTTTATTTTTCATAATATCTGTCACTTTATAATTTCAATGTATTATTAATGGCAATTTTCTAAATTGACCACTTTTATTATTACCAATACAAATATATAACCAAAATAAAAATTTATCTATTACTTTTATCATTTCCAATACAATTATCATTTTCAATACTATTTTCTTAAAATCTTATCAAAACTTAAATGTGACAATTATTGAGAAAATGAGGGAGTAATTGTTATTTTGTTGATTGTTATAGTTTTCAGTGTCATTATTTAATTGATAATCTTTTATGAAATATTCGATTAAACATTATAATGTTATTTTTTTATGATAATATTTTCTGCTATGAATCTAGTGATAGTAATTTTATGTAACAAGTCATTATATATTGAGAAGTATATAATCAAATTTTAAAATTTGGCAGCACAACTTTCAAAGACAATAATTAATATGGAAAGCTTCTTGGTTTTTGAGTTTTTCATTTTATCCAAATGGTTTCCCTTCAGTTTTTTGTACCATAACTGGTTTTCAAAATGATTTTCAAAGTTTTACAAATTCGCATAATCATTATTTTCATGAACTTCAATTCATAAGAGGAAATGAGTACATCTAAACCTTTCAAACGGTGTTTCTAATATGTTTATCTCATAATTTGTTGAATACCACCTTTGTTCCAAATTAATTTTCGTCTTTGGAAATTGTGAAGTCAAACTTTCAAATTTTTAACTATAAATTTTTCAATATACAATACAATGACTTGTTATATAGCATTACTATCCTTAGATTGATGATTAATTTTTTATAAAATATTTTATAAATAATTGTAATATTATGTTTTTATGATAGTACTATCATAATTCATGAAAACATAATATTACAATTATTCATAAAAAATTTTATAAAAAATTAATTATCAATAAATACCATTGAAAACTATGGCAATTAATAAAATAATACTAACTAATATGGACGAAAGGGTAATTACTTAACCAAAAGAAAACGGGCGGGAGAAGTTGTGGGTGGGCACACCATATTTTTGTCACTTTGTGACGTCATGTATGGGGGCCAATGTACTAGGAACTTTGTAAAAGTGAAAAGAATGCCCGGTTGCAAATGGAGGGAAATTTAAATAGTGGTTGTAAAACGGCTTTACTCACCGGGTTATATTAATATTGTTTACGTTTATTTTGACTTTTTCAATATTCAATATTATATTTGATTAATAAATTTTAGGATATATTATTAATACTTTTAATATTATATTTTATGATAGTATTTTTTTATTGTGAATTTAATAATAATAATTTTATATAGCTTGTATATATATTGAAAAATTTATAATAAAAAAATTTGAATTTTAAGTGCACAATTTTCAAATAAGATACTCCCTTTGTTTTTTCTGTCATTTACGGTTTTCAGTGTCAATTTTTAATTAATAATTTTTAATATAAATTTTTTATAAAAAATATAATATTATACTTTTTAATAGTATTTTTATTATGAATCTAATGACATCAATTTTATATGAAAAATCATAATATAAATTAAGATATTAACGGTCAAATTTTTAACACAATTTCGTAGGCGACATATAAATAAAAACCGAGGGGGTAATTAATATGGAACATATGGAGTAACATTAGTATAACTTTTAAGTTTACATATATGAGACTCTCTACGTTTCAATGTAGCTATCGATTTCATTTAAAATTTTAAAAATTAAGAAAACCAATTGGTTAAATATAGTATCATATGAAAAATTGCAAAATAATAGTATTATTTGGGAATAAAATTAAATTATTTGTATATTTTCTCTCTCTTATTTTTATGTTTGTCTAAAAAATTTATATAAAAAGTAATTAGATGAAAAAAGTTGCATTAGAATTAAAATAATAACTATTGTGGAACAATTTTTTTTTAATTAAAGTGACAACTATTATAAAACGGAAAGAGTATTATTTGTCATTAGCACTCAATATTGTTCACTATTGATTAGTGACCAACGTTGATCAACAATGGTCATCTAATACTAACATGTCAATACTCAATATTGATCATTACTTATCGAAATTTATTATAAAAAAAAAGCTCTAAAGAGTTGTTTTCAATTCTCTCACTAAAGTACGGTGTTTATAGAAAAGTGTTATGTAAGTTATGTCCACTATAATTCAAAGAATTTATGAATTTTTGTTTTTATTACAAATATATGAATCCGCTGAAAGTGATTGATGAGTAGGTGTTTTGATAGATTTTTTGTTTAGGGTTTAGGGTTTCACTTTGATTTAAATTTAACGAGCATAATTTTTTTTTATTTCACTTTGATTTAAATTCATGCAACATCTTTATATTCTTTCCTGTTTGTCTTAAGTTATGACCATTGTAATCAACACTGCCTTCTCGCCAAACGCTATCATTGTAATCAACTTTCTTCAAAAAATATTATTTAATTATTTCTTATAGATGAAAATTTACATAAAATACATTATTTTACTTTCAAACTCAGAAAAAACATTTTGCTAATAAAACTAGAGAAAGTCTTTCCATACAAAGGAGGTGTTTGATTGTGAGCTTTTTGGGACAATTTTTAGCTTTTTAGACACTGTTAGCTTTTTGACCAAGGTGGAAAAGCTATTTAAGATGTTTGATAATAAGCTTTTCATATTAGCTTTTTGGACCCAATAAACTAGTTTTCAAAAAGCTATTGGATGAAGCTTTTTGAGGTAGCTTTTCACAAAAAACTAATTTACCAAACACTTTCATATGATCAATTGTCCAAACAATAAAGTCAAACAACAATTTAATCCAAACATAGCTAAAATTTATCCAAAAAAATTCTTTTTCAAAAGATTACCAAACACATCGTGGTTAAAAAGAAGGGAAATTGAAAGGGCCCACGATGAGAAATTAGGAGCCGCTTCCATTATACTTATCCAGGTAGACCGCAGTCCAGTAGATGGAGGTGGGTCCCATTCCCTCTGTCGGCCCCACACCTCACCTGGTTCATAGCTGGCACCACTGTATTGGTACCTTTTTTTTTCCCTTTTTTTAAGTTAAGAAATGAATATAAATACACTCACATCACATAGCCGCTGAGCCGCATATACACACTTACATGGCATCCATTTTTTTTCCGGTTGTCCTAGAAATACTAAAAATTTGGTTCGGATAATTTTGAGTTCGAACAAATTAGACAATAGGCGGAAACTTGATGGCCCATACTCAGGTTTTTTTGTTTATTTTTCTGGTTGGATTTGGATTTTAAAAAAATTGGACAAATATAAATTTGGGTCTAATTAGGTTTGGACAATAGAAATTAGAAAAAAATGTATTTGAATTTTCCGTAAAATGGTGAATGCCAAAATTCGGCCGAAAATTCCATGAGCATACTCAGTTATTTTCGGGTCAGGCTGATTTTTTATAGCCCTAATCCTCTCTCATGTGAAAAAAGGAGTTTGAGAAAATTAAATCTCAATTTATTTTTTGATTCTTGATCTTATGTCTATCTGAATCCAACCGAAAAGAAGACGCTTCTATCATTATTTTGGTCAAATTCATACAACTTGAATATGTAATTTTGCCAAAGAAAGATTTTTAGATGCTAATATATTTTGATATTATAAAATTTAGTTTTGAATATTGAAATAAACATGTAATATCCTAGATTAGATCATATTAGGCTAATAGCCATTTTCTATATATTTTTATTTTTGTGGAACCAATCTTATTCATAAACATTACTCGAAGGTACCCCAATATTTGGAAAAACTATTTTTTGGTATCCCAACTTTTCAAAATCATTTTGAGGTACCCTTACTTTTTGGGTTAGTAATTATTTGGTGTTTTTCCGGTCATCTATTTTTTTAAGTGACCGAAATACCCTTATTCTTCTTCTTTAATGATATTTTAAAAAAAATGAAGAACAAGGGTATTTCGGTCACTTAACTAAATTGATGAACGAAAAATTACCTAATAATTTCTAACCCAAAAATAAAAGGTACCCCAAAATTAGTTTTGAAAAGTTAGGGTATCTGAAAAATATTTCACCAAAAATTAGGGTACGTCCGAGTAATTTTTTGGAATCTATCAATTAAAATATTTAATTTTTATTTTCAGTAACATTAATTGGAAAACTTAGGAAAATAATTTTATGACTAGTCATTTGTTTGACCACATCTGATCCCATCTGTGCTTGACTGTTAAATAAACGGCGCCAGTAAAATTGGAGCATGTAATTTGTCGTTTATGAAGATCGAGATTTGGGGCCAATAGAATCCATTATTTTAATTTCTTACAAATTAATAACTAAAAGATTAATATATTAGCATATATTATGCACTTTCTATAATGTACAAAGTAATAAAATACAAGAATATAATCTTCTGAATCAAGTAAGTGACCCTTTACAAAAGAGACATCTGTACTTGAGTCCTGCATTATTTTCTAATTAAGTTAATATTTATTTTAATATAAAATGTTGTACTATTAAATAAATTAGATCTTAATTGCTTGGTAGGTGTGAGAAGAAGATTAATTAAGTTTGATTAATTAATCCCACTTTTTATCTTTTTGTGCCAAATTATATGCTCCCTCCATATCATATTGATTGTCATTACGAAACTAATGACGATACTTTTATATAGCAAGTCATTGTGTATATATTGAGAAATTTATGGTAATTTATTTTTTTTTGAAATTTGACTGCACAATTTCCTAAGACGACAATTAATATGGAATGACTTTCTGATTTGCATGGATTATATAGAATTGGATTATGTTAATTAGATGGATTATTATTTAAATCATGGTCAAGGCTGTCTATAAGCTAGCAAACAACAAGTAATGGGTTCAAGTGCATGATCAAGAATCAATATTAGGAAATTAAACAAAAATAATATAATGGAAAAAATATATATGAGAAGTCTTCTTTTGGGAATTATGATGGTTGGTTATGTTGAAGAATTATATTCCAATCTTTTGTGTTTAATTAAAAAGCAAAAAAATTAATTCCAACTATAGGTTTGGCAAGCCTTTTATTAAATAATTGGTCATATGTATAAATAAACATATTATTGAAATAATTATTGAATTAAGTTGGAGTTTGGTTGAATAATGAAAAAAAAAGTATAGTACCACTAGTTGACAATCATCCTGGTTATGGACTCACTAATTTCAGCACATTATTTTGTGTTCCATTGTTTGAGACAATACTTATGTTCACATTTCATCTGAAACTATATATTTATTTAAAAATTGGAATATCAAAGTTATTACTGAGATAAAGAAAATACAAATGCTAGATATAAACATTTTAGAAGGTTAACTAGTTTTAAGCAATTTTCATTGAATTCAAAATTTTGATTTCAAACTTTGCTCTATTTAAATTTATTTTCTGAATTATTCTTTATATTGTAATAAATATTCCATAATAATTTTGTTGGAATAAAAATTGAAAAAGTTTCAATTATTAATTTAAAATTGTAACCAAAGTATAACTTTAGTTTTTTTTTATATATATTTTGTAAGAATATCATTTATGAGTGTGTTAACCAATATCGGGTTGGAATTTGTTTAGGAATGACAAAAAACTTTTTAAAATTTGTTATTTAGGTTTGGATTTCCCTTACGATTTTTTCTTTTATACACACATATAGAAGGAGAGAGTATTATTTTAAATATAAGTTGAGAAAATGTTACAATTTATAAAATGTAACTATGCTTAATGGTACATCATTTTAATATGTCAACAGTAATTGATGAATTTGAAAATGAATATGGAAACATGTACAAACACTACCCACCTTTCATTAAACGTAGTATTGTAGCACCCTAGATATATGGTTAAAGTGTGGCTCAACAGTTTGAAACAACTACCTATATCACCAAGGTGCACCTTCTTTTAATGTAGCTCATCCGTTAGGAACTTCTCAATTAAACGTACTTCATGATGATTTGTGAAATCAGTCAGCGATCATTGAAACAATTATCGGTAATATCCACAACTCGAGAGGCCCGGGGCGTTACAAATATAGCATAGTATAGTAGTGTATACAACTATGCAAGTAGGTGGGATATGAGACAAGGTGGAATGGAAAGGAAGTTAGTAGTGAGAGGAAGAAGGAAGCAAGCAAGCGTGGATGGAGGGCAAACATTACAACCCCTCCATATCTCTTAATTTGTTGTTATTTGTCAACGCAAATCTAATAACACGCATCATGTTGCCTTTCTTTGTTGCCATTCCCACCCTACTCTATATGTATATATGCACTACCAATTACCAAACCCATGCATGCATAATTTTACACCTAATAGTAAACATCAAATTAAATATGAATATATAGAGCTCTATAAATTATCATATTGTAACAAAAAAAATTCACCTAAGGGTATTGCCGCTATAATATGCAAAATTCAGACTACACAAGCAAGTGTACGATCTCTGGATATAAGCTCTATAAATTAAGAGCCCCGTGAAAAACGACCCCCTGTTGTGTAAGCCGAATTGGATGAATGCTAGGACCTATAGAATCTGGTGTGTTGGTGGACGATTTTTGCGGCGAACTAACGGTCAGTAGCTGCGAAAATCGTCCACCCTTTAGAGCACCAAAATCGATGGGTCCTAGCACCCATTTGACCTCTCTTTCACAACAAGATGTCTTTTCTCATGAGGCTCTTTATAGGGCTTGTATCTAAGGGTTGCACACTTGCTCATTTAGCCTGAATATCGCATTTTATGGCGACAATACTCTTAGGTGCATTTTCGTCAAATGAAAAAAATTATGAAGATGGATAGTTTAGATAGTGGATAGACGTCATACTCCCATTGTTCCTTATTATATGCTAATTTTCTATTAAATATGAGTATGTAGGGTATGTAGAGTGTTTAATATTATATTGTAAAAACTAATGGCAAATGAAAAATTTATGAAGATGAATAGTTTAGATAGTGAGGTGTTCATATAGTACTCCCTATGTTCCTTATTATTTGTCAATTTTCTAGACAACGCAGAGAAGTCATTGTAACAAAAAAAATTTAATTTATGTAAAAATGTACCAAAATGTCAAAAAAGTTTATAATTATAATTGTGATTGATCACAAAGTTGGTTATTATAGTTAAAATTAGTAAAGAATATAAACAGTTGTGAACACAAATTTTTCAAATGATATTTTCTCAAAAAAAAATACAAATTATGTTAATTTAAATAAGGGTTAAAAGCCACTTGAAACACTAACATTATTCATCTAGCCACCCATCACTGATAATCTAATAAAAACATTACTATAATCGCTTTAAAAAAAAAAAACATTACTATAATCTATTATTAAAACTCTTAACTCTCCAAACAATATTTGTTTTTTTGCATTAACATAAAAATAACAGCAGAAGCTAGCTAGCTAGCTAACTAACTAGCTGGCCAGTGAAGCTGGATTTCTGTAATTTTCTGAGGATTTTATTCTGATGTGTTAGATGAGCTTTGAGAAATTCGGAGAGACACAAAATATCAAGACCCAGATCAGTAAATCACCCATTTCATGCAATAAATATTAAAATAAATGTCTTTAATATATAGTTATTATACATGTGGAATTGTGGATATTCTGAGTTTTCATAGTAAATAAATGGTATATACATAATATATATATATATATATATATATATATATATATATATACATAATATATATATATATATAATGTTTTGATAAGTATGTGAGCATGATTGGATATCATAGGAGCATCAAGTATTGTTTTATGGAATATTAAGCAGAGGAAATTAACTTACAGATTTGCTTGGGGGACATCAATATTTTTTATGTATGTTCATTCATCTTACATATTTGATGTACCTGAAAATAATACTTGATGTCTTCCTGGCATCTTAACATGCTCACCAAAATATATTGCTCATATAATGTATATTTTTATGTAGAAGGATAAGTAGATATATCACGCTGAATTATGTCCCCTAAGATAAACATCCGATGAGTTTTAAGTTCAATCGGAAAAAAATGATATGTACCAGTTAATTTGTTGTTAAACAATACTTTACACTTGGTAGGTTTATGGTTTTTCAAAATTTTTTTTTTTGTCCGTCGTGATTAGCTTTTTTATGTATTACCATGTATAAAGGGAAGACTGCCTACATCTGAACCTCCTCTAAACCGCATTAACGAAATTGTATTGAGGTTTGTTGTTGCTATTGTTGTTGTATATTATTTCTTTGGCAACCCCATTTTTTAACTTACATGACATATACAAACATGCCCACCTTCATTTGTCTACACATTGTCACACATACTATTAGAATAGCACTACTACACCTATCTTTCCCTTTCTTGAGTATCAATAGAAGGGTGTAGTTGTTGAGTTGAGTTGCTCCAATGATATTTTGAGCATCTTCAAAAGATGTTGAATTGATTGTTATCATTGCTATTTTCTTAGTTTTGGAGGATTTATTTGTGATAAGCTTGGTGAAGATTGCCTCAAAACCTTTGCCATGATCAAGCATACTCACAATATTAAACGGTTTTAAAAGAAAAGGAGAAACTCAAATTAAGAGCAGAATCATCGAGTTTTGATATTGATATTTTTCTATTATTTTTGTTGTAAAAAATATGCGTTAGAAGATGACTAATATTAACTTTTCTAATCTTTCTATAGTCATTTGCTATAACTAAGGATTCTTATATGATTCTTGTGGTTGACATAATTTTATTTGTTCGAGAAATAATTTTGGCATGGAAGGCATGCACGAAATTATTCAGATCATATCAGTTCAGTATGTGCAACAAACTAATGGCTAACGGTGGAGAGCTTCATTATTTAAGGAGCCAACGTGTTTATGAAGAGAACACCAATCGAAAGCAGGCAAATATTTATAGTGATTCATAACTCTTTGTGCTATTAAGTCTTTCTTTACTCAACCTCAAAGTGAAATTGTATTTAGTACGTAGTAGGTCAAGGAATTCGCTAGGGTAGCTAACTATTGAGAGGAAATACTTAATGAGTGTACTTAGTTTTGAGCTAAGGAAAATGGAATTCGCTAGGTTTCGGCCAATCGAGTCCATCTCGCATTTAGCGAGTATGTCTGAAATATTAACCAAATAGGGTTTGAATTTGCTGATATTATCCGACGTCCTTCATTTTTTCAGAAAGATTATGTTATTATTGTATCTAATATCCTAATTATGGAACGTAAATATTATCTGGATCCAAACTTTTGTTGGGGATAGTTGAAAAAATACTTGGTATATAGTAAACCAACCATTATTAGTTCATAATTTTACGTTGGTTGGCCACAAATTCACTTAAATAAGCCGATGAGGTCATCCATCAACACACATCACATGCCAAAAGACTTCAAGTTCAAGTGCCCCTTGTTTTGGGTGCCCCTAGTTTGGGACCCTTTAAGCCCCTAATATCTCATTATATTACTTTATCCTTTTGAATTATCTATGGTTATGAATTTTGAGTAGTAATATTAATTGTTAATATGTATAATAAATTACTTTTATGTAAAATTGTTATCATTTTACTTGTAATAAAAAAATTTATGAATAAAATCTAATTTTTGTAATGTATTACCAAATATAAAAATATATATGTAGTTTATTATTCTATCCTTTTAAATTATATGTGGTTATGAATTTTGTATATTTTTTCTTGGACCATAATATATTGTACTTTGGGTGTTGAACAATAATACTTACATGACATTAATTTAGGAAAATTTTTAATTTTTTTTGCTACTTAATCTACCATGTGAGACCGCCAACGAATTAGCCATTGCCGGAACCGTTTTATGTACATTATTGTCCAATATCACCAAAGTAGAGTATATTGTTGTCCAAAAATGTTCAGTGCATTCCAACACCTCAAAATACAGTGTATTAGCGTCTAAATTTTTTTTTTAAACTTTATGATGGCCCTAATTTTAAATTTGCCCTAATTTTAAATTTGTTTGTATCTCTTTCTTGTAATCTTGCTGTAACCTCTCATAATAATATTTCTCCTCACATTCATAGAGTCAGAGGAAAAGACTTGACCACCTCACAGAGGTTGTCCCATTACATAATGCTAGATGATGCAGCACAGCACCCAGCTGTATGCAGTATGCAGGATTACAATTGGGCCAATAGGGCCCATGTTTAAGTATGCTGGGACCCAAATGGACCCAATGTTTAAGTAAACCGGGACCCATGTGGGCCCATCGTGGCCCACAAAGTGTACGAATGCATTGATCATCTTTTTTACTGTCTCGGGCCCCATTTTACACGACAAGTTCAAAATTAACAAACTTACTTACGGCATGTAAAAGGGGTTAATAATCATGGGGTAAATCATAATTAACCGTCCCACCCACCACGCCTTGGGCCTTGTTTGGTTTGAGGAAGGGATTTAGTCACGAGATAATAAAGACTTTAAGGAGATAGTTACATCACTAGATATCAAATCTCTTTATGAAAAATTGTCATTTTGAGAAATCAAATTTGTTGCTCATTTTGTTTCTTTAGTGACTTTTTAAGGTGAGGAACCAATATCACTAAAAATAATAAGGTAGTTAGGTCCTGTTCTTTTGATTGGTTAAAATCAAGTTTGGATGGATTGGATTGAATTTGATTGGATTGGATAAGTTATATGTTTTTTCGGGGAATTGTGTTTTTAGAGAGGATGCTTTTTTGGGTAATTATGTTTTAGAGAGGATACTTTTTTGGGAAATTGTGTATGATTTGGATTGAATTGGATAGGTTAGTGTAACCTATCCAAAGAACATGACCTATATTTAGATTAATGTAACAGAAAAAAGATAAGAAAAGTAGTATCTTGCACGGGAAAAGTGGCCTATATTTAGATTCTCATAGACCTTGCGTTAGTGAAACTATACTGAAAATTGTTGGTGGTAGTGAACAATATTTTGGTGTAATTCAATCCAATTCGGATATGGATATGGTGATGTTGTTAGTTAGCTCATAAGTTTGGAAATCAATATTTTGTGAACTCTCTTGTTTTTATGTCCACTAAATTATTCATTTTTCAATAAATACAATAACTTACTATAGCAAACTATTATTATTGGCCCGGAACAAAAAATGCTATAATACAAATGCAATATTACGACTTTTGACAAAAAAATCAAAAAATAAAATAGTCCAAACAAATATCAAATATTATAAAACATCTAATACATAGCCAATAAAATGAAGTAGTAATATAAACATACCAACTTATTTAAATCTAGATGCCTTTTTGGATCATAATTTATATATTTTCAAACAAAGTAATTAAAGTCTTGGGCATGTCCCCTAAATCATAGGAAAACATTGACATTGCTTTGGCTTTAATTCAGTGATCCTCAAAGAAAACCCTTTTTTGTGTCTTGCGTCGTGGGGTAATTTGCTCATTTGTTTGACTTTACCACGAATTATGATGTGTGGATGATGGTGTAAATGACGTAGAGATTAATGCATCAAGATTTTATACGTAAAGTCAATGCTAATTTATCCCAAAATAAATAAAATAGAGTACTTTCTCAAACATTTGAGTAAGTTGTGGGCTATTGCTTCATCATGCATGCAGATTATATACAGGAAAATTGAATTTTAATAATCTCTACTGTTAATTTTATAGTAATAATCTTTATTTTTATTTTGGATTTCAGTGGTTCATAAAAAATTGGATTTTTATAGGATACTGCCGAGAATATACCTTAAATATCATAAATTTTGAGTTTTAAAATTTAGTATAACATCTTACCACGATTTTTAATGAATTTATGGCGTTTCTCAAAAAAAAAATTCATTTTGTCACGATTTTTTCACTTTTATTCCTTTTAAGAAATCATAATCATTGTTCGGATTCTCAAAAAAAATTAAAAATTCTTTTAGTAACTACATAGTCTAAATTTCATTACCTTTATGGGACAAGAATGAAAAAAATAAAAAGAATGTGGATGTGGATGTAGATGTGGATTTAGTATCACTACAATTCAATATTATTTTTTTGGACCACCAGAATCCAAAATGAAATTAGGGACTATTGCTATACAATTGGTAAAAGTAAGAATTATTAAAATCCAATTTTCCTTATATATATGTACATATTGTTTCCTTGGTATTTTAAGTTGGTTTCCAAATGTTCTTTTTTTTATTTTTCAATTTGTTTTGTGTCTAAATTGATTTTCAAAAAAAGTTTTGTAGGTCGACAAGATTCAACCTTTCCATAAACTTCAGTTTATATAGTGGAAAAATTACCTATATTTGGATCCCTAAATCACACTAAAATCAAGTTTCCCCTGAAAGTTCATTGTTATATATACATTTATATACAAAAATGACCTGAAAACGTCCAATTTTCTAAAGCCATAATATTTAAATACATCAAAGCGAAAGCCATTTTCAACCGATCGAAGGAACTCAAGCACACAACAATATGTATTTTATGTTCATGGAATTTATGTTCCGGAGTATCTATAAATAAACAATCACGATATTAAAATGAACAAACCGGTGTTTGCAAATGAGCAATCATACTATTTCAATATTTCCACAGTCATGCCACAATATGATCTATGTACTTGGAATTTAGGTTCCAAGGTATCTACAAATAAGTAATACGTAGTAATAATATTAAAATGAACAATCTAATATTTGCAAGGGAATTGTCATACTACTTGGAGCATAAACACCATGAGCACCTAATATTACATGCACCAGGAGCACGTGCATGCTCCAGGGCATTTGTAAGCCTGTTTGGTGAGTGAAAGAGGAATGAAATTAGTATGGAATGGGGTCTAATTCCTATTTTTTTTGTTTGGAGAACATAAAATGAAATGAAATTATAATTCCCTCAGGTTTCTTATTCCTCTCAAATGAGAGAAAGTAGAACCCTCCCAAATATGAGAGGTATCCAATCTATCCCTTTTTATTATTTTTTTAAAATTAATTATTCTTCTCTTCTCCATACCTCTAGTTACAACAATGGTGAGAAAAACTTCATCTTTCCCCTGTCTTCCCAATTTTGAGTCTCTTTGACTCTTTGAACTAACTTCAACCATATAGATCTAGAGAGAGAGAAAAACTGCAGAGAGAAAAGAGAACTTCCGGCGGAGATGGATTTGTAGAAAAGGATTTGTAGCAGACGGCGGAGATGAGGGAGGAGAACTTCCGACTGACGCGGGAGAGGTAGGCCGAGTGCTGGGGGTCGTTGGAGAGGTGGAAGAAGATCTTCAGGACGACGTCGTCAGAGAGGAAAGAGAAGGTGTCGTCCTCCATTGATGGGAAAAGAGAGCTTGCTTGGTGGTGCAGAAAGAAAATGGAGAAAAGTATAGAGAGAGAGAAAAAGAATTGAAGATGATGATAGAGAGTATAGAGAGAGAGCAAAAGAAAAGAACGATGAGGGATTATATTATTATTATTATTATTATTATTGTTTCATTCCTTTTTCTCACCAAACACTTTAAATTCTGGAATCAAATTCCATTCTCAACCTTTTAGATATCTAATTTCATATCCAACTCATTCCTTTTTTCTCTCCAAACATGCCCGTAGTGAACAATCACAATAACAAGAGTGAACAATCATAATAAGCTTCAGGGGCACCTAATAAACTGCAGCAGCAACACTGGACAGGTCAGTTGGGCCCGTGTTAACAGTCTGGGCCAATGCACGGCAAAGGGCAGCTTGGACCGGGGCACGGTACAGGGCAGTGTGGGCCCGGGCACCGAACAGGGCAGATTTTGCCGGGGCACAGTACAGAGCAGTTTGGGCCGGTACATATTAATGGGCGGCTAGAAGCTGGTGCAAATGATACCAAAATGAGGCCAAGTGCCAGAACGATAACAAATGGTTTCATTTTGTGGAGAGACCAACAACACAAGGAAAATGATCACCAGAAAAACAGGGTGCCATATTTATAGGCTGGAGGAGGGTACATTTATTGTAATAATAATAATAATAATAATAATTAATAATTATTATATAAAAATAATAAAATAACATTGCTGTAGACAACTTCAGCCAAGCTGTAGATAATCTTCACTGTATGCACGTATATGTTGCATACTTGCATATAATAATGATGATGATACGATGGTGATGATTAGCGCTGCCAAAAAATTGGGTTTGATCAAATTTGGATCGGTCAATGTTAAAATTCAGATAAGAAATTGATGACCACACCTGGTTTTTCCAGGTCAAATCGGATTGGACAATTCGTACGGGCCTATTTTCAGGTCAGAATCGAGTTTAGACAATAAAAAAAGTGATATATTATGTTCGAATATTCAGTCAATTCAGTTAATATCAGAATTTTAGACGAATTTTTTTTATCGGACCTGGTTTTTTTCCAGGTCGAACAAAAATTTGCCACCTCTATGATAATGATATGTACAACCTGGTACAAGCCATAGATATAGGTCGAGATTCTAGGATCTAGTTTCTTTTTTTAAACAAAAAAATGGATTTAGTTAGTCAAATTATAAGAGTTGGGATAATAGTAAGTTGAATTTTAGAATTGTATCACGCAAGCTGAATTATTAGACTCTTGGATTTCGGTGCACTATCATCGAGTCATCCAAGCTGAATGAACTATTGGACCCTTGACCGGGCCTGGACATCAATTTCTCATCCTTTGCTAATTACTATTAACTGAATTTGACTGACTCTAATTTATCCGAACTCAAACTTTTTCTAGCCCTGCTAATTCCCCCCAAAAAATAACTCTTTTGTAGTCCATGAATGATCTAATTGGATCTTAGTAATGGGCCTAACAGTCAAGTTTTTATTATGGGCCAAGCCCAACCACGCAACTCCCTCACACAGAACCCAGTAAAGAAAAAACACGCGAAATTTCAATCGAATTCGAAGCTGTAAAGAAGCTTCTGGGCAGTGGAAAATTTCCTTATTTACTAAGGAAAAAAAACGAAATAAAATTCTTTCCCTACAAACTACAAAGTGCGTGTATTCTCAGATTCAGAGTAGAATCCTTCAAATTCCAACTGGGTTTTAAGCATTTCCGACAAATTACAAGTCTCGGATTCTTCCATGTCTTCTCCTGCAGAGTACTAATCTCTCTTTCCCTCTTTCTAATTCGTAATATGATTCGTTAATCTTGATTTGATTGTGGGAAGTTTGATTTGATTTGGGTTGGAATTCTGTATTGTTCATGTTAATTTTGATTAGGTATCTTTCAATTGAATGCATTCTTGTTGACCTATTGAATTGAGTTACTGAAGTTCAATATGTGAAATTCTGAACATGAAAAGTGATATATGTAGTTGGTGTTGGTGAATTGGGGGTGTAATTCTGAGATCTCTGGGAAATTTGGTCAGTTTGAAATTGATTCCCAGTGATTTGGATTCATTTTGGGTTTAGGGTTTTAATTACTGGCTCCTTTCTATGTTAATTGGCTTAATTTTGACTTTTATTGTCTCCAATATTACTCTTTGATTGATAGTTTCTTGTATAATATGTGATTAACAATTGCAATATTACACTCTTTGATAGTATTTTTCGTTACAAATCTGACCGTAGCAATTTTATGTAGCAACTCATTGTATATATTGAGAAATTTATGGTCGAAAGTTTTGAGATTTGACTGCACGATTTCCAATGACAACAATTAATATGGAACGGAGGGATTATCAACAATTGAAGGAATAGCATTGATTTTGTTGGTTGGTTATCTCACTATTGAAAGATTGATGGAGAATTTCATTCTCCCTCTGCCCTATTAATTGTCCCTTTAGCTTCTGGGGATTATCAAGAGACTAACATCGTTAAAAATTAGCTATGCAATGTCCAAATTACCCGTCTATTAAAGTAGATGAAACCAACCCAAAACCAGTACTCGAAATAAGTAGATGAAACCATATGAAAACCAATACTTTGAAATTCTGCCCGTGTGGGGTATGCAGGGGTTGGATGTAGCGGTCTTACCCCTAAATTTTACAAATTAGAGATACTGGTTACAGTTGACCCAAGATTTAGAAATCGTCCGCTACCTATTACTACCTCTGTCCCTAATTGTTTGTCACAAAAACTAATTCATCAAAACCAATTCGCATGGAAATGAGGTGAAAAGTTTGTAAATTGCCCAAAATATCCTTGATAATAACCTTGGAGTGAGGTCAAGAGTTTATTTATTAGGGATAAAATTGGTAATATGGTTGTTGGAATTGTAAAAGTTAATTAATTTGACAAACAAAAAGGGGCGGAGAAGTTAGTTAATTTGACATACAAAAACGGACGGAGGTAGTACTTCATGGAAAAGAAGCCTGGGGGGGGGGGGGTTAATGAGGCATTTTACTTTAGTCCATTACAATTATGTTGATTTTTTCCCCCTAACTATCCAAAGTACGAACATAAAGTAGATGAAACTAGAAAGGGATTCAAAGTAGCAAATTAATAAAGGTAAATATGGTAACTTACCATTAGTGTGTTATTGGAAATGTAAAACATAAATATTATGGGAAAATGAAGTTAGTTAAAGCGACGGTCAAATTGGGATGGGGGACATTAAACTCGCTCTCCACTTTATTTGTTGCTATGGTTTCCATATACAATGATCCATGATGTGGAACTACTATCATGTATTGGAAATGTATATCATTAGATTCATTACAAAAACTATTGCCATAGGATTATGCCATTCTAATTTTTATAAAATATGGAGAAATACTTGGTCCATGAAGAACATTGGAGAGTGTGGAACATTTACTAAGTGATAAAAAAAGAAAAGGTAAGGAGGGAGTACTATGCTATTGTTCTAAGCTTTTTGAAAATATTGGGTGCGGTTTGCCCTCTCAAGCAGGTGGCTTATTTTTTGCATAAGGAGGAAGTTGTGATGTTATTTCGTGCTCCCTAAATAATTGTGATAGTGTTCAGCATTGATGTTAATGATGAATAAGCGCAATTGATAGGATTTTTACCTCCATTTGGGATAAATGTTTATGAGTATATATGTTGGGCCTAAGACTGACCATTCTGATTGGAGTAAGACGAGTCCCTAAAAAACAAAGGAAAAGGGCAGTGGGAGAAGTTATTCTTATGGATGGTAATGAGCTTGAATACTTGATTCATATGGAAACTTGTGCTACCAAAGATGTTGATAGCCTTGTTGGCTGCTATCATCGCCGTCCAAGTTCATGTATTTTCCATTTGTGGTGTCATGGATATTCGGGTTGGCGGGTCAGTTTCTGTATGGGTTGTTTCGGGTTTGTTTAGGTTTCGGGTTTGGAAATCGCATTCAAAAGCCTAAACTTTTGGTCGGGCCAAATTCTACCAGGTCTACCCTTATTATTGGTCTGTGGAGATTGGCAGGTACCGCTAAGATTGGGCCAGTGGGTTGGACTGCTTACCTTTTATGAAAAAGAAAATGAAAAATTGTGCCTGTTCCTTTTGTATTTGTAATGTCGCAATTGCCATCCTCCGACACGATGTCATTTGGGAGAAATTAGTGATCTCGTATTCGTATCCCTTATGTGCCACTATTTTGACCTTTTTTTGCAAGTAACCAACTTCGGCCCTAGGTAACTCAAGCACAAGTTTTAAGCTTTGACATAAAAGTTTTCGTGTAATTTCAATGCAAAGATAGGGTAACACAAACATCTAGTTGGATAGTGGAGGGAGATAGGGTAATATGGGTTTGGATAATGGAGGGAACTTGTAATTGAATTTTCTTGAAAGGCCCTCTTCTGTTTAGTAGTTTAGAGGGATAATTCTTGGTACTTCATGCTTACTTCTAGCACTTTGTGGACTTTTCACTCACATATAAACTTAATTTGCCCTCCCTATTTCAGGTGGTATCATTCACTCCCACCAATAAGCAAGGCTTATGGTACCATTTGCCTGTTGTTTACCACGGCAAGTCAACTTGGCCTGATCCATCCTTCTCATATCGCATTGATATATGGAAGAGTGTTCAAGAATTTCGAGGTATCATCAGTTTTCCTACGGTTGAACTCATTCTAATATGCATCTTGCCTGTGATGAATGGAAGATTGACTTGGGATTTTTTTCCCTTTTTTTGCTTATTAGAATCATCAAGCTGCTATTGTTGGTGATCTGGTTGTTTGTGTTTTTTCATTGTGCCTTCTAACAATTGTTCATTGGGATCTAGGTGTGGCGGCTCATTACAAACTTCTTTTTCCTGGGAAATTTTTCTATCAACTTTGGAATTCGCTTATTGATGATGTAAGTTCTTTGCTTCCCCCCTCCCCCTTTTGTCCCTTCTAATAATTGTTTTCCGACTTTTAATGCTTCAGTCTATTGATATTGCGAATGCTTTTATGGCCGTGAAAATTGCATGCTCACTGCTTAATGCACAATCTTTATCTTGATCAATCAGAAACTTTGGGAACTTGTTGATTCTCATGAGTTCCCATTTACTATTGATAGTTTACAGTGTATCATCTGTGTAACTAGTCGAAATAGTCATAGGTTGAGCAATTTTGATTTCACAATTAGAGTTCAAAGTTGTGTCCTTTAGCGGGGTAAATACCTCACTACCCAACCTAACCCAAATTTACCCATTTTTATCCATACTGTTAACACTCAATTTTCAACTTTAACCTACATTTACCCAACCTTCACCCAAGATTAATTTACTCCTCTAAAGAACAGCTGAACAGGCTTTAAGTCTGTTCTTTAGAGGGTAAATACTCTCTTGCCCAACCCATCCAAAATTTAACTATTTTATCCATATTTTAAACACTCGACTTTTCAACTTTTACCTAGATTTACCTAAACCTTTACCCAACCATACCGTACGCCTCTAAAGTACAAGCCTGTAGCATCTCCCAAATGTTTGTGAATGTAAATCCTAATTTGATCACATATCACTATATTTTGGCATGTTTACTTTTCCTATGTTCTCTCCGCTTGGTAGTAGGGGCTTTTTTTTTTGGGAGACTGGGGCTCATGACACTCTTTGATAATCAACGGACACTATTTGTAAATCGTTGTTCCAGTCTTGTAAGTATGACTGAGTGATCAACTTCCATGATGCATTGACTCGGCCGACCCCTTTACTATTTCTCCTGAGTACTTGTCATAAAAACCTTTTATGAGTGGTTTAACTCTACCAAAGTTGGTTTTGTTGTGTGTCACTCTGATTAAACTGCAGCAAAAGTTGGTACTTGCTAGTTGCTACATTACTCAGACATGGGTATGGGAGTCCGATATGAACATGGATACGGGTGTTGGAGTCTGCTATTTTAAGAAATTTTGCATATTTTCATTGTGATTTGAAAGGTGTTCATTTCATTGTATGTACATCTATTGATCTTCGGATTCAAATCAACTCATTCTTATGGCTCATAAATTGGTCATCCTTCATCTGGATTGCCTGTTTGACTCCTGCATTCTGATACATTAGTAATCCTGAATTTTTACCTATGCTATCTTAGTAAGACATTGTGCTATTATGATGTTCTCTGAACTGCTGCCTGTGGAAGTAACCGTTACACCTTTCTGTTGTCTTTGGATTTGCACGAGTTATTCTTCGTTCTTGATGCACCGCGCTACATCCTTGAACTATCTAGTCTTGGTTTCCAAAACCGTGGGAAGATTTGTCCTCTTAGTAGCCTACTTTTTGGACGTCATCGATTCTAAGAATGGACCAATGTGGTTATAATTTCTTAACTTGGGCTGTCTTGCATCTTGTTGTCACCGTATGCATTTGTATTTTGCATCCAGAAAACATCCTGAAACACACTATTTGTCTGACAATGTTGGAGAAATATGAGTTGCATGTTCTAATATGATGTGAACTAGAGCTGAATTATATTACACCTAAATTTTGGGCCTAGTAATTATATTAAACTGCGTTTTGAGGCACAACTTGGCTTCTATTTTTCCTTTTCAGCATCCCTTTTTCTTTTTAACACGTTGTCAGGGCCTTGTTTCTGTGATCTGAGGCAATTTTGTTAGTGGATGATGTAACAGAGCAAGATATGGAGTTCAATTGGAGCAGGGACCATTCCAGAGGAGGACAGCGGATTTTTTGTGGATGATGATTTTTGGCGCTTTAACTTTGTTGGTACGTAAAAATGCTTATCGTTTTTAACTTTGTTGGTGCGTAAAAATGCTTATAGTGATCGGCTTCCCGATGTTCGTTTGCATTCCTGGGTTGGTCTGTTATACTAATCACCCCTGTTTAGTTCAAACAGCGACCTGAGTGCTCTATCTAAATAATTCTATCTTCGGAAAATAAGCGCTACATTAACCATATGGACTGATCGATTAGATATTTCAGAAGAGTGGGTCTCTCTCCGTTCAGTTATATTCTTCTGCTGTTTAAGGGGTTCCCACTCCCTAATATAAGTTTATAGCGATCGGCAAAGGATTCTTTTTTTTTTCTTTTTTTGGCAGAAAATGAACTTTATATCTAACTAATACTCCCTCTGCTCCGTAATATTAGTCGCTTTGACTTAATTAACGATCTCCAATGCATCATTTTGACCATAAATTTTAGACATAATATCTTACCAAAAGTTATAATGTTATACTTGTACGAAAGTATTTTTCATTAAGAATCTAATGATAGTAATTTTATAAAATGGATAATTATACCATAGTGACTAATATTGTGGAACGGAGGGAGAGAGTATTTCAGATAATGGTTATTTGCGTTTTTGAGCTTTTTGTTAAAGTGACTTGTATACTTTTGGGTGGAGGGAGTATTTCAGATAATGGTTATTTGCGTTGAACGACAACTTGAACATGTTCTCTGCGTTTACGTATGTTTCGTTCAACTCAGGCACTGTCGGCAATTCCCTTCTTGTCCTCGCCGGTCCTCGGGATATCTCTGGTTTTCATGCTTCTCTACTTATGGAGTAGAGAATTTCCCAATGCTAATATCAACATCTATGGCCTTGTCACCCTAAAGGTATGCAGGAAAACTACTCTTATCCTATGTTAATTGGACTCTGGTACGTGTGTCCATATCGGACATGGATACAGTTATCGGACTTGGCTATTTTAAAGAAAATTTATACATTTTTATTGTAATTTGAAGTATTGAGTGTCGTACCCTTGTCGGGGTATCACGGGTCCGACATGGGTATAGCCGGGAAAATGAAGAGTCGGAGTAACATAGCTCTTATCTTATGTTCTTGTGATGGTCTCCGGCGCTTTGTATCAGTGTAGAAAAATTTATGTAGCCTGCTAATATTTTATTTTGGCCCGCTGTTATATATGCAGGCATTTTATTTGCCTTGGGCGATGCTTGCATTGGATGTTATTTTCGGTTCACCTATTTTGCCAGACCTTTTGGGGATTGTTGCTGGGCATTTGTATTACTTCTTGACCGTGCTGCATCCCCTCGCCACTGGAAAGAACTTCTTGAAGACTCCTTCATGGGTGTATCCTTTTTCTACCGTTTCTTGCTTCGATATACATGCAAAGTTAATCTGATGTCGTCATGGCTCATGTTCTGCTGAGTTTACGAAATTTGCCTTCTTTTGTTCTGTATGGGGCATTAGCATCTGCTTCATCGAACCCAATTTAAATTTACCAATTCTTCCTGTGATCTTTCGTGGGTAATTTAGCCATTTTCTTCAATTTTAACCGAACCAAAATTACCCATTCTTTCCATCAGTTTTCTGAAACTTACCTATAGTATTGCCAAGCCAATCCAAATTTACCCAACTGTACTTTGCGCCTTTGCCTATGAAGAACACACCTGAAATACTCAATTTTTCAACTTTTATCTGAATTTACCAATTCTTACTTTACCCAACGTTCCCATATCCCTGAGAAAAACACACCCTTAATCTTTGACCAAAAGCTACAAACGTAATTATTCGCGAAGAGATTGATTAGACGAGACCCACCAAAAAAACACTTTGACCCCACATTTCGCTGATATAAAAGACGATATGTAGGCCATTTATGGTGCTGTATGCAAGCTTTACTTTACTCCCTGTTCTCTGACCAAGATCTTGTTTGTTTATGGCATTATTAGTGGATTCGCACCGTATTTCTGTAAATCCCTTGACCGCTTTTGTGACAGACATAAGATAGTGAGAAAGTATAGAATCGGAGCCCCGACATACGTACAAACAACCACAGGACCAGCTGCAGCTTCCCGGGCTGAACCCGAGAGAAACACCGGCGTTTTCAGAGGGAGAGCTTACCGGCTGAGTGACTGATAGCCACGAGCAGAGCAGAACGCCGTGTTTGGAGCTCCTGGGAAAAATGGGAGGGGGAAAAAGAGGCACAGAGTTCGCTTCAGATCGTGGTTAGTTAGCTCGGGTATACGACGCTTTTCAGTGTAATGCTTGTGACAGTCTTACTGTGAATCTGAGACATGTTTAGGGTTTTAGCTTTGAGAGGCTGCTGAGAAATGATCTCCAATTGTTCCAAAGTTGATGCAATGGATAGTTGATGGATATATGCATTCAGTTTCTTTTTTCATGAGGAAGTTTTCAGTTGGAAAAGAAGGAACTGTGCCTTTCATTTTCTTATAAATGGAAACAATTTATTTGCATTGGGGCATTTTGGCTTGATCTGAAATATGATGGCTACTAACTCTGTTGTTTGGTTTGGATAATGATTAATGGTTCCAGATTGAGCGAAAGACAGATTTCATGCCTTAGTTTCACCTCCATGAGGATTTTATTAACTGATACATATTGGGCCAAATTTCAGGTTCGGGTAAATTTGGATCGGACAAATTTGGATGAGAAACTCTTGTCCGAAACCGGTTTTATTTCGGGTTGGACTAGGTCAGACAATTTGAAAAAGCTGAATTTGAGTTTGAAATCGGTTCAGACAATAGTAAAAAAGAAATTTTATATCCTAATATTCGGTCAATATCAAATTTCGGATGAAAAATCTATGTCTTGACCCGGTTTTTTTCTGGTCGGACAATTAGGATATTCCAGGTTGGACAAAATTTTGTCAGCTTTAATATTGGGTTAAATAGGTTGGTTGACGAGAATCGTCCGCTCGGACTGCTCATTATTATTTCAAAAATGTTCGAATGCTGCTGAAAATGCTAGGTTCAAACACTAAAATTCATACACTTTGCGCAATTAGGGTTTTGATTTGGCCAAAACGTTAAATGTTATCCTAAACGTTGGTGTCCAACATAGCCTAAGCTTTTTGACATATTGAGATTTGTGGAAAACCAAGACAAACTTTTTCAATATGTTACAGACATTGAAAAACAAGAGGAAAAAATAGTGGGAAAACAGAGAGAAAGCATAATAATCGGGAAAAAAAAAACACAGAGAAAGCATAGACTGAACTTTACTGATAAATTAATATGTTACAGACAGTGGTTCAATACCATATTACACATTATTCAGGACCCAGAAAACACTAAACCTGCATAGACATCTACCTGAAATTCAAAGAACTCACACATGACTACCAACCCAACCCAAGCATGAAAACAAGCTCATACATGAAGCTGGATATGTTATTCTCATCCCAATTCCTGCTCTGATTTAAGTTAAATCCAAATTACAGATAACGGACCGTCTCTGACGACTTTCATTCACAGACAGGATCAGCTCAAGCTGCTGAGGACACAGCCTGTTTCATGCTGAGTTTCCCAATCGGATTCTTCATCGATAAATGATGCCCACGAAACCACAAACTAGGGTTCACAAACCTCCTCTTATTATGCACAGATTCCTGTTTCATATCATCATTCGTGTATTTCGAGCAAGACGGTCTTGTTGTGCTTTCGTCTTCCATTCTGACCTCTTTCTTCCCTTTGTCCAAAGCGTCGTAACTAGAAGAAACAGATGATCTAGGAATGTTCAGAAGTCCCTGGTGGTCCTGTAAGATCCCGAAAGCTACTCCTGAGGCAAGCTTCTTCCGGTTGGTAGGGCTGGAAATGTTGCTCCTGACGCCGAGTGTTCTCTTGTTACTGCCCGGGAGAGAATTAGAGTTTGAAAATCTTTCCCTTAGAGGGATTGGCGGTGTCTCCGGTGAGGGCCTCTTTTCGGTTTCCTTCTTTTTTATCAACGGCCAGTGCAACATAGTTTTCAACCTATTAGAAGCACTGTGTTGCAAATTCCCCAGTTTCTTTATATTGAAATCGCGACTTTCAGAAGGTTTTTCCGGGCTCTTCACGCACTCCCGCACATGGAGGGAAGACTGCCTACATCTGGATCCAACCGTTGCAATTTCACTGGCCTCGCTTAAAGACCGAAAGTGGCCTCTTCCTCTTGCACCGCTTACTCGGGTCAAACCGGGAGTCAACGAGCGGTCAATGCCAGTTCTTAGCAGTATTTCATTGTCAGGCATCCTGAAGGCCGCCCCGGGACTATTGCAGACACTCTGCATCCTCACATGAGACGCAAACGCCTTTCTAACAGCGTGATCTTTGCACTTTGAAAGTCCGCCAACCGAAACCAACTGTCTGATTAGCATCTCCGAGG
Organism: Portulaca oleracea; assembly: GCA_029582165.1. Classification (NCBI taxonomy): domain Eukaryota; kingdom Viridiplantae; phylum Streptophyta; class Magnoliopsida; order Caryophyllales; family Portulacaceae; genus Portulaca; species Portulaca oleracea. The sequence goes on from CM055869.1 coordinate 58,425,331, forward strand.
ACAAGGTCTGTGGTTGTCTGTTAAGATAATCAAGCGGGGTCATCCCGTGATTATCCCGAACGTTGATATCAATGTTGTCGACACTCATCAGAAGTTGGACAAGATTAGACTGAACATTCCCTATAATAGCCAAATGAAGAGCGGTTTTCCCTTCGTTGTTTCGGGCATTGATGATGCTTCTCATGTTGAAGGTTCTGGTGCTGACAACAAGCTGTTTCAAAAGCTCGGTTTGTCGGTCCAATCTACAGAAGCCGGGAGTGCCGAAGCCGGATACGGCCATGTGGAGGAACGTGTTGCCGGCTTTGTTGACCACAGAAGCCAATGACGGGGATGCTTGAATGAGGGCTTCAAGAACGGATGCTTGGCCTCTGTAGGCGGCAATATGTAATGGTGTGTTGCCCTCATCGTCAGTTGACGAGATCATGTCATAGGATGATACTAGGTAATTGACCACCTACACGATCAATAAAAAAACTTATCAATAAATGCAAATCATAAAATTCAACAATCCCGCTTGCATGGGGTATAGAAAGGTTGATTCCAATGTAGGCAGCCTTACCCCAGCATGTAGAAATGCATGCTGAGAGACAAATCACGAAATATTCCGCACCATAAAACAATAGGCTTCGGCTATGAACAGCCTTAATCGGCTAGTGCCTCGTGATACAAAGATTCATCAACCATGTATGTATTGATCGATAAATCGGATCTAAACCACTGCATTTGAGGAAGTAGGGCACAAATCTTGGCTTCTTGCCTCCAACCATTCATTCCCTTTCCTTTACCTTTTCTTTTTGAGAATCCTCCCTCTATATTATTAATTTTTCAAAGCTTATTTCATAGAGAGGAGCAAGAGGTTGAATAGTCTTTTGTTGGATAGGTTTGTCACTGTCCGTTTGTGATGGACTGAAGCAAAATGCTTAGACTTCCAACGTTTCATTCCGAGTTCAGAGGTATTACAAAGAAACGCCACCCAAGAGTTATGATGAGACAAACGACATTTAGGAATGATTTTTTTTTTTTGAAGGACTTGATAAAACTAGCATGCCACATTAAAATGTCTGACTAACATGAAAGTGACTAATAACTTAAGAGAACGTTTGGTTAGAACAAAATTTCTCATGTTTGGGTTTCCCTAGTGGTGGGAAAGTTTTAACGTGGGGCCTGTTATTTCCCTCACAAGTTCAGTAAATAATTTCCCAAGGAGAGCTAGGGAAAGTCCTTCCCGAGAAACGACCAAACGCACCATTATCAACAAATGAGTTTATCATAATCATTCTAAATACATTGTAAAACACCCTCATATATATCAAAAGTCTCTATGAAAGCGTCCATCTCACCGTAAAAGAAAACCAATACACCTTCCCGACGCAACCTTCTTCTAGGTAATGGTTTACTACTAGGGGTTAGTAATCCAAATCAAGTCCAGGCAGAAGTTGAAATCCTAATCTTGAATTTCAAAAGGAAGGACTGAGAATAATTTTTTCAACTGATCAAAGGTCAAAAGGTCATTGTCTATTCTCCCTTCAAAACCAGCTAGGATCCAAGAACACACACACATTAATTTATTATAACCTATCATAAACATTTCAACTAATCCAAAGTCAAAAAGTAATTGTCCATTCACCCTCTTAAGTCTTAGCACTAGGATCCAAGAACAATACATTATTATAACCTACTATAAACATTCCAACTGATCAAAGGCACCATTAAAAAAAAACAGATCTTTTCCCAAGCCTTTTGCAACTCAAAGTTACCATTTCAAAAAGGAATACTGGAATCAAATATTCCATACTTTTGGAGTTACTGAAAAGTGAAAAAATAATTCCAGTTTACAATTTTATTATCGCTAAGGGTGTGTTTGGTTGATCAAAAACTCTGAGAAAATGGTCATTTTTTCTAAATTGACTTTTTCTCCATGTTTGGTTGTATATGAATCTTGGAAAAATTTTATAAGGGACTCCATCATTTCCAAGGTTTGACTAGGGAAAATTTCCCTTAGAGTAGAGTTGGTGACAGGAAATATTTCTGGGAGAAATCTTTGTCATGAAAAACTTTCTATGAAAAAATGTTCCACGGGGGTTCTTACCAAACCCTTCCGAAGCCGAACTTTTATGACAATTATTTTTATTGTAACTCAGCAAAAAAGACTGTACGAAGCCATTTGTTCACAATGGAAGCATCTATTCTTTGGGTTGTTATATGGATTCACAGATAGTATATTCTCCATGGACAACAAAACTAATTGAGGTCAAAGTTCGACCTAGACATAAAATGCAATTATTTTTTTCCAATACCCCAAAATATGAATAATTTAATTCCAATTATTCTTTTAAAAAAATGCAAGAAACCTCACCTCCAATTGTCCTTTTCCAGCAGCAGCATGCAGAACAGTGGATCCACGATCATCTCTCAACTCCAAAACATCCCCACAACAATCATCACCAAGAAGTTCCTTCAAACCCATCAAATTCCCACCTCTAGCAGCAGCATGAACACCTCTTTTCTTCACCTCCACCTCAAATTCCCCACCAACAACCCCCTTCCCAACCTCCCCTCCAAACCTGGGATTCACTGCAAAGTCATAAACAACCCTAAAAACCTCCAAATTCTTGCTCCTAGCAGCAGCATACAACACATCAGTGACCCCATACTCACCATCCCCAAACACCATCAAAGGGTTTATCCCCAGAAGTTTCCGCACAAAACCCACGTCCCCGGCCGCGGCGGCGGTGTACAGGAGCCACCCGCCGTACCCGGCGGCGATCAGGGGGTGCTTGGCGTCGTTTTGGGAAGATCGCATTTCGTCGAACAATTGGCGTGCAACTTCGCAGCGGCACTTTGCGACGCCGTGGAACTCGGCGTCCCACACCGCCTCGAGGCGGCGGACACGGCGGAGGGAGGTGAGCTTGATGAGGTGGTTGCCGTCGAGGCGGAGGAGTTCTCGGACGAGGGCGTAGTGGCCGTTCGCGGCGGCCCAGTCGATCGGAGATGCGTACCACCATTTGTCGCCGGTGCTTTCCCAGCGCAAAGGGAAGGTTGGAGGGGGCATTTTTGGGAGGGGAGATGAAGATTTGAGAGGAACCCAGAAAATTTTGATGGAGAAAAAGATGACCCAGATTGTTAAATGATCGAAAATGTGCATGTAAAGATGGTTTCAGAGGTGTAAATCATGAGGGATGAGAAGCTGAAGAAGTGCTTGGTTATTCAGTGTTGCTTGGGTTTGCATTGGGAGTGTTGCAACTTTGGATGCTTATTTTATGTGAAAAGAAACGTAGTTATAATACCAACGATGGGAGATATCTTGATAGACGTGTTTCCCAAATACTATACGAGGTGTAAAAGAGTAAGATTTAGGCCACGTTCTTTTATGCGTTAACGCACTCAAACGCTACGCAATTTACCGTAACATAACGCAAATTATCATTATTTTTTAACTATTTTCAACACAACTAAACGTAACGCAACGCATACGCAACACACAATAGTAGGGAAATAGGGGACGTGGTGGGGACAGTGGCGGATCTAGGTTTATAGACTAAGGTGTCCATTATAGTATTATATTTATTAGATATACATAAAATCCACAATTTTTATCCCAAATTATACAAAATTTTATTTTTATCGGTGGCCGTGACCACCCCTTACATGGCCTGAGATCCGCCCATGTGTAGGGACCTAGAAAGTTGACGTGATTATAGTCGACCTAAAGCAACTATGATGAGAGACGTGATCATAGTCGACCTATAGCAACTACGATAAACGGATAAGCTGACATTAAATAGGATATTTTAGAGGGATAGGATTAAGTTAGTGGGGTGAAAGTTGGAAGGATTCTTGTATCATTTGTGTGATTTCCCTGTACATACACGTAGATTCACCTCTCCCTCGACTTGGTGGAGTATCCAGGTACATTTAACTTTCTTTTTAACGTCGAGGCAGGTATATGTATACACTATTTCTATATCATGCTCATTATCTTAGTAATATCTTAGGGGGTGTTTGGTTGAGAAACTTTCTCGCTCAACTTTTCTAAGTTGAAAATTTTCTCCATGTTTGGTTGAGAAACTTTCCCGGGAAAGTTTTGATGTAGGGCCCATAATTTCCCTCACAAACTCAGTAAAAAGTTTTCCAAAGGAGGCTAGGGAAAGTCTTTCCCGGGAAAGTTTTTCCCGGGAAACAACCAAGCACACCATTAAGATTTTCCAAAAGTTTTCAAGTTGGTTTCATGAGGTAACTAAACAAGCTTTCAAAGGTTTTTCTATAACTTTAGAAGAATCATCATCTTCATGAGCTTATTAAGTTAGTGGTAGTAGTATACTTCTAAAATCAGAAGAAGAAATGATGTTTAATATCTTTTGTTAGGGTTTTATTTTAAATCAGAGAAACCCAAATTTAAATTCGACAATAGAATTGAGTAATATTTTTTCTGTATCTGAAGAAATCAAATTCAAACAAAAAAAAAATATATATATATAATAGTACCTAATTTATTTATGTTTTTGGCTTGAGCCCTGTTTTTTTTTTTAGGGTTCGGTACTACAACTCACTATACCACTCAATATTCTTCAATGTTTTTACTATACCACACTTTATCACAATCATTATCAATATATCTCTTCACTTTTGTCATATACTTTTCAAATTTTGTATCCTCATCTACAACTTTAACCACACGTTCCACAAATTTCACCATATCATTCCACACATCACCGCACTTTTCACAATTACACCACATCCCACCATTTCTGCATCTTACCGACCCCACACAAGGACAGGGCCTTAGAGTAAAGTTGATATTACGATACAATCATACAATAGTTGGGTAACAGCCCTAATGTTGAATGATTAAAGGGGTTTTATTTGGGGATATCCCTATGATTCTATGAACATGAGAGAGATAGAGATAGTAGGGGACATGAATGATGAAATTATCTGTTAAGTTAGAGATGGGGAGCATGCTTTTGGAGAAAAGGTTAAGGAGAAAGTTGAAGACACACATCTTTTTAGGGCACATGCAAAAGTCTCTTTTAAATCTGTTATCATATATAGTGATGGATCACAAGAAATGTTGGGACATATATCACGTTAATGTTTGGTGGACATCAAATTGAATTATGGTAGCTTTGGTTTGGTTTGGACGAGTATGGAATTAGTGGTGTTATATAATTGAGTTAAATTTATGCAAGATTAAGAAAGTCGCTAGGTCTGAACTCTGAAGTTAAGGAAGTATATATCCTGACATAAAGTATTAAAGGTTTAGCCCTTCCTTAGCGGTTTTATTTCTGTACTCTGTCTATGCTATCAAAATAAAAAAAATAATTAAGTTAAATAAATTGGATATCACAAAATTTTAATTTTTATCAATAAATTTTTAAATTTGTCAAATACGTCAATTAATTTCTATAATTTATCAAAAAAGCCACGTGGAGCAATAAGTCAAGATTAAATTTTGTGACACTCTGACAAATTTTAAAAATTATGTGACATATTTAACAAATTTCGTAAGTTAAGGGACATATTTGAAAGTTTAGTGACAAAAGTGACAAAAAATAAGAATTATGTGGGATCGAGATCATTTGACTCCTATATGAGTAGGTTTTACACATACGTGACTAATATGAATCGTTATGTGATATTAATCGGTATATTAATTCAATTTATATTGTTTCTCTTGACTCAGTTAATTTCAGTTGCAACTGATGTTGTAAAGAGTCACCCTAAGTTTATAGGTAAAATGACTAATAAGTATTATCTTGTTAATGGATCTGACACCCTCATTGACGCGGAGGCTGCTGATTCTGGATTGTTAGTCACCATGAGGCTTCACCATAAATGTTAATAGATAAGTCGTTCAACCATCAAGCCTCTATCTTATGGAAATAATCCAACAGACCTGTAGCAGACGAGGAATAAGAATGTTAATGACCCAAAGTTGAACTCCTCTCCTATAGCTACCCACAGCATTCTCCGAAATGTTATTTTATATTGTAATAAAAATAAGTTCTTGAAATTACGCAAAAAATATCCAGGCTAAAAGAAAAGAAGTGAAGTCACTAAACAACAGATTGCGAGTTGAAGTCGCTCAAATTCTTCAACATCTAGCATCAATATTTATGACAATACAAACAATATTCATCGATTGATTCATAGATCGATGAAATTTAGTAACCAATTGCACGTGAAAGTTTCAGATATTGCACATTGTGAAGCACACGAAAAATTTATTGAATGCTAAAAAGTGATTGGTTCATATTATCTTGTATGATATATGTTTTGTTGAACGTTATCTTGTTGGTTTCACTAGTTAACACATGCAAGGAGTTTTATTCGTGTAATAATCGAAAAAAATAAATTGTAAGGATAAATAGAATATAGACCAATTCTGGCAGTTGTTAGAGTCATTGAGTGTTTTATGTCTTAAAAAGTCAAAAGCAGAATTTATAGAATAGTCTCGAGTAAAGATATTAAGTATCCAATGTGTATTATGTGCTTTTGTATATATGAGAAATCCCATTTCATTTAGATAAATAGACTTGTTCAAAATCTCCACCCCTCTATTTGCTAGGCCTACATATCATTTGCTAATAACAACAAACAAATTTCAATCGCACCGGTTAGATGTTAGGTGGATAATAATGTCGAAATTTGATAAGTTTTAGGACAGAGACAAGGAAGTTTAGTAGACAAAGTATTTGTTAACTCTGCCTATGCATGCAGCCAAATAGAAATATTATTTTAGGTCTTCTCTTTGAAGTTGATGTATAGTTTGGTTTTGTCTTATTTGAAGAATAACCCGTAACCCTTAAATATCTTCTCTTATTGTACAATGAGTAAAAAGTCAAACTTATCTTCCATATGTAGAAATATATCTTAAGTATGGTAAGACATGGAGGAAAAGAGGTCGATATTAACAAGGAAAAATAAATTTTCCTATGCCTTTATAGTAAAATTATCACAATACATTTTTTTAGAAGTGAAATAACTAATTATTAGACCACCCCATACCTTCAATATATCACCAGAAAGTACAGGAAGCTAACCTATAATATAGAAATTTAAAGATAAATTAAGTAGATAAAGTAGATATACTAAAATGTGTTTTTAGCAGCGAAACGAGAACTACTGAAGATCCTTAAGGAGAGATGATTTCAATTTTCAAGGGCTTAGAAGTAACCTAGGATTGATTGTCAAAGACAATTGGGAGATTGACAATGCCATTAACAACATAATAAGGGTTGGGTGACAAAAGTAGCAAATGCCTTTAGAGTTTTGTGCAATATGAAGATACCATACCAGATAAAATTAAAAGTAGAATGTAGCGTACCACCATTAGACCAACCTTGCTTATGGGGGTGGAGTGTTAGTCAACCATAATGAAAACTCAATTTTAGAGAGGCTTTTGATCACATAGATGAAACTAATCAAAGAAGAGGCGATCACACAAATATGTGATATACGAGTAGCGGAATAAAAAACGAAGTTATTAAAGCAAGCGTTGGGACGACTCCCATAAAACACAACATGTGCTCCATATGTCCACCCCTAGATTTAGATCGACCGAACTTGAGATCTCACTATTCCCCCTAATCCTGGCAGCCAAAATATCCCCTGAAGACTACGTCAAAATCTTTTCTACGATTACTCACTTAGGATAGTATCTCGCAACTCATTAACTTCAGTTTATCCTCTTTCCTACTTGAAGGACTAACAGAAATTGCAAAAAAATCATGAGATTTAGGCAGGGTAGCCAACAGAGTATAAACACTAGTCCCGTTATCAAAAGTAAATCCAACATAAACCAATTTAGACATGATCGTACTTAACTCATTAATATGATCATGCATATCACGAGACTCTTGCATCTTAAATTCAAACAAACGACGCATTACATGTACCTTGTTCATTGCCGAAGGTTTCCCATATATGTTCTTCACGGGCTTAAGCAAACCTTTCGTCATTTTTCCCGTCCCTCGCGATGAAAACCACGTCCCTTGCTAACGTCAGCCTCACCAATCTAAGCGCCTGATGAGCAAGCAAGTTTCAATCCTTATAATCCATCTCATCTAGCTTATCCCCCAACGCAAGATGCAACGTTTGCTGGTAAAGTACATCCTCAATTCGCATTCTGCACCATACACAATCTTTCCCATCAAATTCCGTAATCTTTTTATTTCTGCCTTCCATTACTTCTTAGTTTGCAAATTAAAAATGCTCCAACCAAAACTCTGATACTAATTGTTAGAATCCCAGAAAGAATAGTAGAGGTTAAATAATAATAATAATTGACATAAAAGGATTAACGTAGAAAACTCAAACCGGAAAAAATATCACGAACGACGTAGTATATCAAAGGATTACAAGTGTTTATTAGAGTTATTTTATTTATAGTAAGAGACTAGTATAATAATCAAGATTAATAAGAACTTCTTTGGTCATCAAACTCTCCAATTGAATATCAAACCAACCCAAAGTCATAATTTGGGTTCCACACATTAACCTATATTGCAATGCAACCAACAGGCTAGTTGCAAACAGTGGGCAAGCGAATGCCAAAGTCCACTACTAGCGCAACCTTCAACACCAACCATCCCAAGTCCCAAAACTCTTTACGAAGAAAAAACGAATGCTCTAAGTAAATAAGGGTGTGCAAGACAAGGTAATCGATTAAAATTTAATGCATCCAGTTCCGTATCCAATTGGCAATGGTTCTTGAAATCTGGATGCAATTTAAACTAGATACTAAAATTAAGATTCAATCCTGGATCCACTAGGTGCCTGGATCCTCAACCAAATACCCTATTGGAAAAACTTACATCATGTCCCCCCTCCCAAAAAAAAAGGTTAAACTTGCAATAGTAAGTTACACTATTTGAAGAAAAAGTTAGAAATCCAAATGCCAAATTTATCCAAAAAGTTAGAAATCATATATCAAGAGTAAAAGAGAGAGTTGCTACTCCAATTCTTCATTGCCTATTACCAACTTTAAAGTTCAAACACAATAAAATAAGGAGTGAACATTGAACAATTAGTTTTGTTTTTTTTTTTCACAAAGAGAAATATATACATGCGAGATCAGCCATATGAGATGGGATTGAATTCTTGGAATTGGATCTAAAGCTCGGGTTTATTAAAGTTTTTTTAACAATAATCTTAAGATATTTAGTTGGATCTTGGATTCTGAATGTGAGGATATAGTATTGGATCCAATTATAGTTGTACCCTAATTTTTGGATCCATTCTCGAATCCAATTAAGTAGGATCCAAATCCAGATCCACTGAATCCTACTAATTATAGATCTGGATCAGACTACCCATTTGCACGTAAATATCGTTGTTATTATCTTATTTTTCTTGTCCAAACCTAATTTAGACACAAATTTTCATATATTCAAATTGATCAACCTAATAAATACAACTATTATTTTATTCTCCCGATAATTTTAACCCCGTGCTCTAAACACAAATTTTTGCCAATACACACGTTGGAACATGGGAGCATCCGACTAGAGCTGTCGAAAATTAAAGTTCGATCGAGTCTCAAGGAATCGGACACTGGCAGAAAAGTCGATGCTCAATTCCAACTTTTCAAATATATTTTGGGTCGGACAATTCGAATAAGTCTAAATTTGGGTCAATATCGGATTTGATTAATAGAAAGACGAAAAACATAGTGTCTAAATTTTTGGTCAAATTGATCGGTCAAAAGACCTAGGACTATAACCACTTTTTTCCAAGCCAAACCGAACCGAATTCTCGAATCAAGTTATTCGTTTTTACAACCCTAGATCGGATCCACGCCAAATCGTGGAGCATAGTCGGTGGAATAATTCGATTCAAACATCTGGCAAATCTCAAAAGCTGAGGTAATAATTGCTCAATTCCCCATCTTTTATTCCCACAAAATTATCATCCTTCCTTTTTTTTTCTTTTTAATTTTCCCCCTAATTTAATTTAATTTCTGCAGACCCACCTCGAATTTCAATTGATTTTCTATTTCTTAATTTCTTCTCTCTCTCATTCACTGTCAAACTGCGTAGTGCGTACCCTCAACGCTATATTTTTCTCTCTCTTCTTCCCTATTTCTTCTCCACCCCCGTCTTTGCTCTCTTCGCTCTAAAACTCACATTCACAAGAGCAACCCAGAAGATCTCCGCCGTCGATCTTATCAATCAATCAATCATGTCGTGGCAGACTTACGTCGATGACCACATGATGGCCGATGTCGACGGCAACCACCTCACATCCGCCGCTATTCTTGGCTTGGATGGCAGTGTTTGGGCTCAGAGCCCTAATTTCCCTCAGGTTGATTCTTCTTCTTTGTATCTGATCTTGTGTTCTTCGTTTTTGTTGATCGATTTTGATGTATTTTTGCTGGGTTTTTGCTATGTGGTTGTGAATTTTGCTGATTTTGATTAACCCAGTTGGGTACTAAGTTGCGATCGATTGACGATGAGTTCATTGGTTAAGTACCTTGTTAGATTTGATTAGGTTCGGTTTGATTCGATTCTGATCGTCTTTGATCTAAATGGGAGTAGCACCAAATCTGAAGATTTTATTGTTTTGTGGGGTTTATGGATGAGTGATGAGATTCAATATGAATTGGATTGCCTGCTGGGAGTGAACCCTTTTTAATTGTTTAAGAGTTGCGATGCTTGGATGAGTTGGATCTATTGGTGTTTAGTTAATTGATGAGCAGAAAGTATCCACGATTGTGTTCATACTACTAGGATCCTTGGCGGGTTGTGAATTGTCTGACGTTTTAGAGGCCAATTGTGGTGTCTGGATGGGATACTTCCTAGACCTGTCAATTGAGTCATTCAGGTCGGGTTTGGGTTGGGTCAGTTCGGGTCAAGGAGATTCGGGTTTGGATCGGATCAGGTTGATTTGGGGTTGTTTTATTTTTCGTCCAATTAGATTATTGTTGGAATGTGAACAACTTTGATGTAACATATAAATTCAGGAAAGGGTCAGGTCTGGTTGAGCTTCATCGCGCTTGGGTGCGTTTCGGGTCAATTAGTTTTGGCATTTTTGGGTTTGGGTTTGGGTCAGGTGAGGTTCGGATGGGTCATTCGGGTCGGTCAGTTTGTCAAGTCTACTTGCTTTGCTACGATTGAGTAGTTTAGGGGTGTTAGATTGGAAAACATTCATGTGCCTTTAGCTATGAGTATAAGCTTTTGGTTGAGTTGGTTTGTTCTTGCTCAATGTCCTTTAGGATTTAGGGTGATAGTATAGATGATGTGATTATGTGCTAATGCAATCTAATGGCTTAGCTTTCATTTCTTTCGAAAGCATGGCGGTATTTTCATGATGAAGAAACCCGTTGCTTGCCTATTAGATTTGTGTGGTGCAAGAGAAGGGAAATGGTCAAAACAAAGTGAATAGTATTTTGTCTTCTATAGTGCTAATGATATATTCGGCGATTGCAGCTGGGCTTATATTGCTGACCTGTTATTTCGTGAGTTGAGCATTATTTGGTCTTATGTTTGCTTGGAAAGCTGGTTGTATGATCAGAGTGTTCAAAGGCGTTTTTGCTTGTTTCGTGTTTGGTGCTTTGGTGTGAATCTTAATTCTACTTGAAAGCATCTAGCATTGAGTAATTTTCGTTCGTGTTACTGTAGGCGAAACCAGAGGAGGTAGCTGCCATTGCTAAGGACTTTGATGAGCCTGGAACACTTGCCCCAACTGGCTTATACCTTGGTGGCGTAAAATACATGGTCATCCAAGGTGAACCTGGTGCTGTCATCAGAGGAAAGAAGGTAATTTCTTTTAGCGTTGTTCTTTGAATGACGAAAGAACTATTCTGAACAAGTCTGTCGTGAAACCTTTGGCATATTCTTAACATGAGAATGAGGAGATGTTGATGTATCGTACTAAGTCTAGGACTGTTTTGTCAGAATTTGTTAGCTTGATTTGGTGGGTTATATGCCTTTTCTAAACATGCATCTTTTCGATTTCTTTTTGGTAAAGAAACGGGTAATTCATGAAACCTATGAATACAAGAAATGATGCTGAAGAAGGATCCAAAATAGCCAGCTTCCATACTAAACTAGAAACGAAATTTTTTTTTGGAACCTGATCCAACGGTTTACGTTTTGGATTCGGGCGTTGTTTTGATTGCTGAATTATGGGTTTCCTTTGTAATCAAATATGTGTTCGTCCTGGTCTAGTGTAAGACTGAGCTTTAGTGATGCCTTCAAAATCCTTGGTTATTGCCGACCAAGAGCTAGTAGCTCATCTCAAGCGACTATAATTTCCATGGTGGGAATTGCTGGTGTTCCTATGGGTTCTTTGTGGGCTTGTTTTCAAGGCCTCAGTTGGGCCTAATATGGTGCTTGTATTATCCATTTATTCTCCTTCCCCCCGCCCGTTAGCCTGTTGGGCTTACACCCTGTAGAGGGGGCCATAAAAGAAGATTTAGTACTTCTATCGGGAATTTATATCTTCATGACGTGTTAACAGGGTACTGGAGGTGTTACGATCAAGAAGACCAACCAGGCTTTGCTAATTGGAATATATGATGAGCCCATGACCCCTGGTCAATGCAACATCGCCGTGGAGAGGATTGGTGACTACCTTCTCGAACAGGGCTACTAGACATGAAGGTACATACTTTTGTATCGACTGGCGCACAACTTATTTTGAAGATCATGGCATGCATAATCACAACCATAATCTGAATAGCTAAAATGGACTTTAGTTTTTCCATTTAGATTCTAATGGACTAAAGCAACATGTTCCTCTAAACCTCGTCCACTTATTTTCCATGGAGTAGTAACTAGTAAGTAGTGATTGAGTTTGAAGTTGGTTTATCAAAATCAATATCTTTGAGCTTTTCAGTTTAGGGATAAGATTGCGACATCAGTACCCCAAAAGCCCTGTTTTTGTTTCTGCAGCGGGGTTTTTGTGGTATAGGGTTTGCGGGTTTTACGGAAACGGTTATTCTTTTCAACTTTTTAATTGCTTTTAGATGAACTAAAGTAAATTGCCTTATTAAACCTCCTCGCCATCTTTTCCACAGAGCAGTAGCTAGCGAATGATTTCTAAATCTTGGTTCAATTGGAACTAGTGACTAAGTTATAAAATTAAGGTGTAACGATTAAATTTTTTTTTGGCATTCATAATCGTCGTTTGACAGTGTTTGAAATTGGTTTTGTCTGCAGGGATGATAAAGACGAGTCTGTTTTGCTTTTGTCCTGTTTTGCATAAGTTATTTGGAGCTTGATCTTCTTCTTCTTCTTCTTCTTCTTCTTCAACCACATGGGTCCATTCTTACTGTTTTGAAACTTGGTATGTATGGTGGTCTTATTAAAACTCAAAGGATAATGGATACTCTTTGGGTAAATTTTCTGTATTGGTGTTGAAAGGGATTCCTTTATTATAGTTGCTGCTGCTGCTGTATATTTAAATTTAAGCAAATCGATGATGAACCTGTGTATGCTTAAACACTCAGTGTCTCCGGGATAGATCTTTGCTATGAAGGATTTGGTGATTGTTATATGGTTGGTGTTGATTGGAATTTTGATTTGGTGTCTAATGGCATACACTTTGAGTTTGGTGTTGATTGAATGAATGAATGAATGAATGAATGATTTGGAGCTCGATCAGAGGCATCGACTTCACCTTGTCGGTTGATTGGTAAACAAAACATCGTCTGCCCGTTGAATGAAGTAGGGCTGGTAATGAGAGGAGCGGGCTTGTGAGCCCTCTATAAGTTCGGTTTGAAATAAGCAAGTTCGAGCTCGTTACTTTAGCGAGTTTAGCCATGTCATAAGCCCAACTTTTTAAGCTGGTGAACCAAGGTAAGCCAACAATATAGCTCTTTTTGAAATAAGCAAGTTCGAGCTCATGTCATTAGCGAGTTTAGCTAAGTCACAAGTTTAGCTAAGTCACAAGTCCCAACTTTTAAGCTCACAAACCAAGATAAGCCAACAATATAGCTCAACCTTTTTATTAGTCTCTAACTCTCTCAAAACCCCGTTCAAGGCGAAAACAACTCTTCTTTGGTGTTCGTCCTAGTCTAAACTTTGACATGCCCCTCACATATCCTTATAGGTGCTTCAGTATTCATCCCTACTACATGTTCGAATTATCTCAGTCTATCATTTCTCAATTTATACTGGATTGGTTTCATTCATACTTTCGATTGTGTCTAATCTTGGGTGTTACTCTAATCGCCTTGTTCCTCATTCTGTCTAGTCTTGTGTGTCTCAACGTCGGCTTGATTTTAGTCGTATATGCTACCATGATCCTTTGAATATAACTTTTCTCAATCGTCGAACATTTTGCACCATATGGTGATGCAGGTCGAACAATCACATGGTAATACATGTTTTTGATTTTGACAAGAATTTTTCTTACCAGATAATATTAAGACTCATCCACCCTGCTTGAATCCATTGATTGATGTTCCCATTAAAACTCCTTGCCATCTTGGATGACTGAGATATAGTATTTGAACTTTTGTACACGATATCGCAATACCATCAATGGTGACCTCAAGTTCACTATCCTCGTAGATCCAAAGTGTAAATATTGAACTTTTTATATGCACAGATTAAAACCTGCTGACTCCAAAATACTTTGCTATTTCTTCGACTTCTTGTTAACCCCTTCTCTAGTCTCATTCATGACAACTATACTATCATCTAAAATACACCATGGTAACTCCTCTAGATCGATCCCCTTAATTAGCTCGCACATTACCTAATTGTAAAGAAACAAAATATTGTTCTTAGGATATTCCACAAAATACAAAAAGACATCTTTTATTTTATAAATAAGTTTGTAACTCTAACCAATATGTAATTATTATGTTTAGAAAATGAACATTTTTTTTTTTACAATGGATGCGTATAAAATATTTAAATTAGTGATTAATATATAGGCCCAAGCTCTCTTATTTTAGATTGGGTATGCTAGTTATCATGTTCTTTGGATTGGTAACTTTTTCCAATTCAATCCAATTCAACCCAATCCAATCCAAACTTTACACATTTCTCCAAACACTTTTCTTCTCTAAAAACACAATTTCTCAAAAAAGAATCTAATCCATCTAAACTTCATTTTATCAAATCCAAAGAACATGGTAACTTACTATCTAAAAATTTTATCGTAAAAATTTGACAAGGTCAAATAAAAAGAATAAAATAATATTGTTGTTATTATTACTATTATTACTATTATAATTTTTTTTGAGGAAAATTATTATTATTATAATTGATTACCCATGACATCCAAAACCTATATTTAGATTTCTTAATTTAAGCAAACTTAAAATACAGATAAAAATTACTAAATAAATGTAAAAAAAATAGTAATCATAGCCTAATCTGTATATAATTAGTAGGAAAGTTTGTGTAATAATAATAATAATAATAATAATAATAATAATAATAATAATAATAATAATTGAGAAGGATAACATTTTGTGACGCAGCATACGCATATTGGCTGAAGTTTTGACCGTTGAGCATGGCATGTAGTCACTTCAGTTTGTCATGGTGACCCAATAAAGAAAGAGTGAAAGACATACACATACTGACATACCACACATCACACCAGGCACCACCACTACCATAGATACTATCATAAGCATCGGGCCGGATTGGGTCGAGTCCGGTCAATTAGTTGATGAATGTTGTATGACTTGTAAATTTACTAATTTTTTTATAAATATGTTTCCATGTCAATTTTTAAGTAATAATTTCTAATATAAAGCTTTTATAAAAAGATATGATATTATATTTTTCTAATAGTATTTTTTATTACAAATCTAATGATACCAATTTTACATGATAAATCATTATATAAATTATTGGTCAAGATGTTTAACACAATTTTCTAGATGACAGATAAATAAAAACGAAAGGAGTAAGGCCCTGTTCTTTTATGCAGTAGGTTGCGATGCGGTACCACACTGCACCACAATCTTTAATTTTTCACCACACCACAATCATTACCAATATATATTTTCATTTTTCTCTCTCCTCACTTTTCTCCTGTACTTTTTACATTTAGACTATTTTAACATATCCCATATACCACAACTCACCACACCTTTTCAAGTTTCACCGCACCGCATCATTATCACACCGCAACCAACCATATAAAAGAACGAGGCCTAACATATAAGCATTTCTAATTATTGTTGTTCTCTAATATACTGATGCGGAGCCTATAGAATTCGTGGATAAGATAATGAAAGGTAGTGTAATTTTATAGTACTTCAATCTTTCCCTATATATATTCAAAGAATAAAAACAAAATGTCCAAAAATTAAAGAAAAGATAGTGCAATCTTCCCCTATATGCAATCATTTCTAATTTTGTATATATGTAAATGTAAGGTAGTGTAAAATAGATAAGAAAAGGTGAAGAATAGGAAGAGGAATCTCAATATAATGTGTAATTTTAAGTGGCGTTTAGTCAGATAAGCTACCTGCAGGGTTGCTTATTTAAGGAGTTTTGGTCTCCAAAAAGGGAAGAAAAAATGCTCTAAAGACCAGAGTCCATCTGTGAAGATGATTTAGAGATTGACGATGGGGCTTTGAAGGTTCCCGTGGAAATTTGTTTGGATAAATTGGACAACGAAGCTTGCAGAGCAGCTAAGGGTGGGTGTAAATTGGGTGTCATTCGTGATGATGAAGACATTGCTGCAAATAAATTAAGGGACGATTTGCTGGAAGAAAAGAAGGCAAAAGTGAAGTTTTAATTGTGTTTTTTTTTATTGTTTTTATACTTCTTGAGATGGTTGCTTTTGTCTGGTTTGATGTTTTTTCTGTGTTGTTTATTTTGTCTTGTTTGGCAATGGTTGTTTTGGAACTCTTGCCCTTTTTTAGGCTCTAAATAATAAAAAAAAAATTATATAAGAAAAGGTAAACAAAATTTTACTCATTAGCCTAGAGAACAAGGCTTTATTCCCAAAAATGATTTTAAGTAACTTAATAAAACTATACCATGCATCATAAAAGACTAGGGCCCTCTTCTTTTCTGCGGTATTTTGCGGTGTTGTGTGGTGGGGTGTGGTGGAATTGTGGTGGGGTGTGGTGAAATTGTGGTAGGTTATTGATATGTGGGGTGGGTGAGGAGAGAGAATGTAAAAAGTAGAGAAGAAACGTGAAGAGAGAGAAGAGTGAAGAGAGAGAAAAGTAATGATTTGTGGCAAACTGCGGTGAGTTGTGGCAAACAGCGGTGAGGTGTGGTACCGTAGTTTACCAACCGCAGTATAGAATAGGGCCTAGTTCTATATGACATGTGGAATAACAACAATAATAACAACTATCCTCCTAATCAGAGGAAGATATTCGTTTCATGGGCAAAATTCAATAAAAATCATGCAGCTATGCCTCCTGATGCAGTGAAATTTGTCCAAAAGTGGGTTCCCAAGAAAATTAGTGGTGGACACTACTTGAATGATGTGCATTTTTCTTCTCCTGGTAGTGAGGCTTCCAATGGCTTAAGGAATCTTGGTAAGGACGACACAATTGTGCCCAATTCTCTTGAGGATCTAGATTGTCATGGGTCTGGGGCTGCTTCTAGTAAGACCATCACAGATCCCATTGATGGCATGGATAACAGTAAGCATGTAAGCAGGTTAACTTACAGGGATGTTCTTTTGAGTGGATCCAAAATCAATCAGATAGAGAAAAAGGATCAGGAAACCAATTCTGACAGTGAGCGCACTCATAGTATTCCACTTGGATCCTTTGATGATGTGGATGAGCGCGACTTATGTGTAGATATTGAAGATTCCATACTTGAGACCATGAATGGTAAAGCCAGGAGCAAGAGAAAATAGAATATGTTGATGAAATCCAAATGGCAGCTTGTTAGAGAAGCAATTTGTAGAGCAGTTATTGGCAAAAAGGATGGTCAGAAGGCAATGAAGAATAGGCGTGCAAACAACTTGGAAGATGACATTCTTGATGATATTGATGTTGAGGTTGAGCGCAGAAAAAGGATTATTGGTAAGGATATAGGCGTGAGATTCCTCGATGACTCACCCAAGTCAAGCTGATCCTTTGTGATAATTGCAGGCGGAGAAAGTTTTGGTTCAGTAAAACTGTGCTTTATTGATTATGTTTTGCAGTTTTTTCGTAACTAGGCATATGTCCTTTGAAGTGGGCTGCTTGCTGTTTTGTATTGCGGATTTGTTGTATGTTTCAAACTCTTTAAGCCTTTGGCTTGCAATAATAAAAAAAAAAACAACTATCTTCCTTGAAAATACGTTTGAATGTGGTATGAAATATCAAAATTTAGGCAACATTTCCCAGTGAACTTAAAGTTCATGGAGAGACTACTTTTTGTGCATGCACATGAAATCTTTAAAAAAGAATGTTTCTAAAAAATATGTCATTGCTCCAAAATCTCATTAACATGGAATATGGAATAATCATATATGCGCCCTCGTATCATATTAATTGTCGTATTTGGAAACCGTACAATCAACAATTTCACCCATAATACTGTTATAAAGATCTACGAGATTATCCTTTTCTAATAGTATTTTTTATAACGAATATAGCAACATCAATTTTATATGATAAATCATTATCCAAATTGAGATATTAATGATCAAAATTTTTAACATGATTACCAACGTGATAATTAAAAAAAAAAAAAACGGACGGAGTATTGAACTCCTTCATTTAACTACCAGCTCTCTCTCTCACTCTCACAAAACCCCACCAAGAAGCAGAAACCCGTCCTCTGTAATCAGTACTGTCCCCTTCCCTCTCGAGCTTGCTGAAAAGTAGTCCGTTTCTTCTTAACGTTACATCCTTGGAAATCCCACTCAAACACACACACAAAGAGGGAGTAAAGACAGTGAACAACCAAGCAAGGGTTTCAATTTCAGCATTCTGGGTTTTGAGTTGAGCTGCAACTCACCACCATGGATTGGATATCTACTCTCTTTTTTGCTGTTTCTCTCTTCTTCTCTCTTCTGGGTATACTCTCTTTCTCTCTGAGTTTGCATTTCGTTTGAGTACTGATTCTTCGAGTAATTTGTTTCTGGGTAACTTTGCAGTCTCTCTCTGAGTTTGCATTTTGTTTCAGTATTCGAGTAATTTGCTTCTGGGCAACTTTGGAGTGCTTATTTGCTTCCATTTTCATGCTTAGTTGGTTGATTCTTCATTTCTTCTAGTAATTTGTTTCTGGGCAACTTTGCTGTGTGTATCTCTCTGAGTTTGCATTTTGTTTGAGTACTTGCATCTTTTAGGTTCCATTCTTCCAGTAATTTGTTTCTGGGTAGCTTTGGAGTGCTTATTTGCTTCCATTTTCATGTTTATTTTATAGATTCTTCCAGTAATTTGCTTCTGGGTAATTTTGCTGAGTAGCATTTTGTTTGAGTACTTGCATTTCTTAGGTTTGAGATTCTTCGAGTTATTTGTTTCTGGGCAACGTTTGAGTGCTTATTTGCTTCGATGTTCAACTTTTCATGCTTATTTGATTGATTCTTCCAGTAATTTGTTTCTGGGTAACTTTGCAGTCTCTGAGTTTGCATTTTGTTTGAGTACTTGCACTTTTTAGGTTTGATTTTTCCAGTAATTTGCTTCTGGGTAGCTTTGAAGTGCTTATTTGGTTCCATTTTAATGCTTATTTGATTGATTCTTCTAGTCATTTGTTTCTGGCAACTTTGCTGTGTGTATCCGTATGAGTTTGCATTTTGTTTGAGTAATTACATTTCTTAGGATTGATTCTTCGAGTTATCTGTTTCTGGGCAACTTTGGACTGCTTATTTGCTTCCATTTTCATGCTTGTTTGATAGATTCTTCGACTAATTCGCTTCTGGGTAACTTTGCAGTGTCTATCTGTCTGAGTTTCTATTTTGTTTGAGTACTTGAATTTCTTATGATTGATTCACCCAGTAATATGTTTCTGGGCAACTCTGGAGTGCTTAGTTGCTTCCATTTTCATGCTTATTTGATGGATTTTTCCTAGTAATTTGTTTCTGGGTAACTTTGCTGTCTATCTCTCTGAGTATGCATTTTGTTTGAGTACTTCAATTTCTTTGGATTGATTCTTCCAGTGACTTGTTTCTCGGTAACTTTGCAGTCTCTGAGTTTGGATTTTGTTTGAGTATTTGCATCTTTTAGGTTTGATTTTTCCAGTAATTTGTTCTGGGTAACTTTGGAGTGCTCATTTGCTTCCATTTTCATGCTTATCTGATTGATTCTTCCAGTAATTTGATTATGGGTAACTTTGCTGAGTTTGCATTTTGTTAGGACACCATAGTTTGTGACCCGCGTTTCGAAGTCAAAACTAGACTAAATTTGTGTAAAAATTAGCGACCCGCATTCCGGGACCAACAACCCGGGAAGCGTTGTTGGAAACTAGGTTGAGGACTTGCATTTTTTAGGTTTGATCTTTCCAGTAATTTGTTTCTGGGTAACTTTGGAGTGGTTTTTTGCTCCTATTTTTTATGCTTATTCATACTTCCAAATGTGTAATCTGTGCTGTGAGGTTGAGATTTTTTCCCCTGTTGCTAGAACCGACATTCTCTTGCTTTTTTTTTCCTTTTCTTTTTAAATTTATTATTTGGTCCTTGTTTTCTTTTTGCTGCTATTTGATTCCAAGCTTAAACAACTTAACTTAAGCATATCTTTTATGTCATAAGATTATATTATAATAATAGCTAATTGTGGGATTTATTCTATCATCTACGGAATGGAATTTTTCTCACAAAGAGACATCTATCATTGAACAAATTATTTTTTTAATACATAATTAATTTATTATAAATTCTTGGGTAAGTCTCTATGAAGTAAAATTTATGACAACGGGACTAACTTTTAAGATTTTGCGATAGACTAATACTCCCTCCTTCGGACCTTCCTATATTATTTGTCACTTTAACTAACTTTATATAAATAAGGTTTCATAGTAGCCAAATAGCCTGGTGCAAGTGGAGATTAATGACCCACCATTAGTAATTCACAAAGAGAAAAAATTAACCTTACTAATATATTAATTACTATTTTTATTTGGCTACTATGAAACCTTATTAATGACCCACCATAAAAATACATGTTGATATAAATAAATAAGGTTTCATAGTAGCCAAATAGCCTGGTGCAAGTGGAGATTCTGGAATTTTTCTCTTTCTCACATGTTTTACAGTGATCTGTGTGACTGTTACTTGTTTGGTTGTGGGATGCAATCTTGTTCTTATGTGGGAATTTTTTCCATTCATGTACCTCTTATAGCATGTCTCCAAATTTTCAACTGTGCACAGACCCAAACATGTAACTAGTTTAATCTTTTACATTATTTATGAATTTTCTAATAATAGTACTTATGAATTCTCTGATCAAGCCTAAGAGTTTAAACTACATACATGTAAAGACTAGATGAAACTTCCTATTTGTTTGGCAAAATTACAAATTATAAGGTAAGACCCTAGGATTGTCTCACATGAGTTATGGCGAGACAAACCGCTTTTTGGGTGAATCTCGATGCGAATAGGTTATTTCAAATAAATTATTAGTTATCTATATATTCATGAAACTGACTACGAAAATGTACGTCTCACAATTAACTTATGGTATTGGTGTAGGAGAAAGTTAATGTTAGTAACATTATTTTCCTTGGATCGGTAACAACTGAGGGCGAGAGTCCGATATGTATGTTCTATGTATGCTCTATTAATGTGGGTTGTGTCTGAAATCCTAATGTAGACAGTCTTGTCTCAACAAACATTTACATTTTTACTTGCCAAGAGATCCTCCGTAGCATAAGTGTGGGATTATATTTTTGACCTAGTGGTAAGATTTCCAATTCTAAAGTGGGTAAAAATATGAATGGATCAATTGATCTTGGTTTTCTTTCTTTCTTTCTTTTTTATTTTTTTACTTGCACATTATTGAATGTCTTGTCTATAGTTCAATGTAGGGGGAGCACAATCGGAGTTTGCTATGGCCGAAATGCAGATGATCTTCCAACTCCCGACAAGGTTGCGAATCTAGTCACCCAACACAACATCAAATACCTCAGGATTTACGACTCCAACATTCAAGTTCTTAAGGCATTCGCTAACACCGGAGTTGAGCTCATGATCGGGGTCCCAAACTCCGACCTCCTCCCATTCGCTCAGTTCCAATCCAATGCCGACACATGGCTAAAGAACAGCATCCTCCCTTACTACCCCGCGACAAAGATCACATACATAACCGTCGGTTCAGAAGTCACCGAGGCCCCGGACAATGCCTCTTCTCATGTAGTCACGGCAATGCAAAATGTGCTCATTGCTCTTAAGAAGGCCGGTCTTCATAAGAAGATCAAGGTCTCTAGCACCCACTCCCTAGGGATTTTGTCGCGGTCTTTCCCCCCTTCGGCTGGGGCTTTTAGCAGCAAATATGCATATTTCCTAAAACCCATGTTGGAGTTTCTTGCGGAGAATGATTCTCCGTTTATGGTTGACATTTACCCTTACTATGCCTATAGAGACTCCCCTAGCAATGTCTCCTTAGACTATGCCTTGTTTCAGTCGTCGTCTGAGGTCATTGACCCAAACACCGGGTTGCTCTACACCAACATGTTTGATGCCCAAATCGACGCCATCTATTTCGCTTTGAACGCCTTGAGCTTTAGGACGGTCAAAGTTATGGTGACCGAGACAGGGTGGCCTTCCAAAGGGTCACCTAAGGAGAAGGCTGCGACCCCGGACAATGCCCAAACTTACAACACTAACTTGATCCGTCACGTCATCAACAACACCGGGACACCGTCCAAGCCCGGGGAGGAGCTCGACGTGTACGTGTTCTCGTTGTTCAACGAGAACAGGAAGCCCGGGATGGAGTCCGAGAGGAACTGGGGCATGTTTTACCCGGATGGGACTAGTGTGTATAACTTAGACTTCACCGGGAAGGGTGTGACCGAGATGGGACTCGGGGGGAACGGGACAAACAGCACGGGAGGACCCAGTTGGTGTATTGCTTCATCCAACGCGACCGAGGCGGATTTGGAGAATGCCCTGAATTGGGCTTGTGGGCAGGGGAACGTGGACTGCACCGCAATTCAGCCTAGCCAGCCGTGTTATGA
Organism: Portulaca oleracea; assembly: GCA_029582165.1. NCBI lineage: Eukaryota > Viridiplantae > Streptophyta > Magnoliopsida > Caryophyllales > Portulacaceae > Portulaca > Portulaca oleracea. The sequence goes on from CM055869.1 coordinate 58,448,373, forward strand.
GCCTGATACCTTGGTTTCTCATGCTTCGTACGCGTTCAACAGTTATTATCAACAGAATGGAGCCACTGATGTTGCTTGTAGTTTCGGAGGGGCGGGTTTGAGAGTCACTGACAATCCAAGTAAGTGTTTATTTGGATTATATGTTGTTAATCTTACTGCATTTTCTCTGTGTTCGAGTTTCTTCAATTCTGTGAGACTTGCTAGTGGTACTTGGAAGGGTTTTGAAATCTTGGAAAACCAAGCTTTGTGTAAAAGTTTCTTCGAATATGTCTTCGCCATCTAGTAGTCATAACATTATGGGAATTAATCTCTCAATGGACAGGAGTGTTTGGTAAGATTGAGATAAGATGGCTTATATTTGAATCTGACATATACATGTTTGTTCATTGCAGGCTATGACAAGTGCCACTACCTAACTGCGGGGTATGTCCTCAATCCTCATCTACCTTATTCCTAGGGCTGCCAAATATACTGATTTACCGGATGGACGAATTGGACATGGGACAAAAAATTGATGTCTGATACCTAATTGCTTGTGTTATTCCCGAGTCAGACAATTTGGATCTGTCTAAGTTTGGGCTTAGACAACTGAAATAAGAAAAATATCGTGTCCATACCCTAAAAAGCTGGTCAATGTCCAAATTCGACCAAAAATCCTTGACCCATATGCAATTTTTTTTTACTGAACTGATCGAACCTAGTATCAAAGATCGGACAACTTTTTGACAGTCCTACACATTTTTACTACACACACTAACTGCGATGCTTATGTAGGGACAAGAAAAATGCTACTACAAGCAGCAATGAGACTGCGACTGCTTCATTAGCTACCGGCATCCAGAGGACTACCGCGCTGTTTTCATGGATTTCTGTCTGCCTGCTTTCTAGCTTATTCCTCCTATGAGTCTTGGAGGACGGGTTTTTGAAGGAAGTCGGAATGTGAGAGTGTGAGTGCTATCTATTATCTCTTGGCAAAGCCGTGATGAAATCTACCTATGTAAATGGAATGGTTGAAACCGGAATGTTGCATGCCCTATTTGAAGTGGGAATGGATTGGTAATTGCACATAATTGTAGACCTGGTAGTGTTTTTGTAGGTTGTGATCTGAAGGGCATGAACCCGGGTCGATTTTGGTACTAAACAATTGCCAATTGGTGCTAACTATGGAAAGACTGCGAGCTTATGTACTCATGTTGTGATTGTTGTCAATGTTCAAGCTTGATGAGGATTTCATGGGTATAATGCTTATAACTATAAGGGTTATTGGACTCTAACGGACTATTAGATCTGTCAAAACTAAACTGACTCTAGAAACCCAAATGGTTGATCCGATATTGACCCTAATCGGAAGAAAACCCAAAACTTGATCTGACCACAACCCGAAAATTGACTCGAATGACCTCAATCAAACTAGAATTCAATCGGAAACAAACTCAAGCCAACCTGTACCTAAATCGAATTTTGGCTCGATGTCAACCATAATTGACCTTCAACCAACCTGAACTGATTTGCCTGATTGTCAGGTCTACAGACTCTACTTTGAGAGTGTTGAACAATATAGCACTATACAATACGATAATGCACTGTGTTTTGGGGTTGGGTGTCGTGTATAAACCATATGGGTGTTTACTGAACAATCATGCATCAAAAAAAGTCGGAGATTTTGCTAAAAGTCCAATATTCACAAAGTACAGTATATTACCATTTTAAAAAGTTGTACATTGCAGAGCTGTCCAATATTTTCAAAGTACAACATATTAGCATCCAATAATCATAACTATATGGGCAAGACTGCTATATCATTCAAGTGATTCTCTTAACTAGCTCCCAATTTCAGGCATATAATCTTTGAAAAGTAGTTTGGAGTATGGAAGAACAAAGGGGAGTAGAGGTACGTCTACCATATTTACACTCTGTGAGATCAAAACCAATGCATATCTTCTGCGAGTTGTTACCATCGAACTGTTAGAGTATAAAACCATCGTTGGACTTACAATCATTAGCTTAAGCTTTTTGATTGAGGACCTTGAGGTGGTATGTGTCTGGGCATTTTAGGTATGTCATGCCACTGCCGCCACATCATCCCGCCACCGAGTTAAGTTGGTGACATACTACTAGAATCCAAAATCCAAGGGGTCCAAAGTTCAGATTATTCAAAACCAAATCTAAAGTTTATATTATTAAATCTACTGTGGCCTAAATTTCAGATCATTTAAATCCAATTTCCCTTCAAAATTTGACATATACCAATGTTGAACTAAAAATACTACCTAGGTAATTGAATATTATTATTTTCCAAGGTGTTTTTCGCATATCAAGGTGTGGGTAGTGAGAGAATGTGAGTAAGAATACTAGTTATTTTATTGATTGGAAAAGTAAAAAGTTAACATAATTATTAAAGTTAAAATAATTAAGTTAGATATTGGGAAATGAAAGGTGACAATTATTTTGAAACAGAAAAAGTTAGTTTAAGTGTTAAACTAGATGTAAAACTAGTACTACCTCCGTCCCAAAGTATTTATCCTTTTATCTAACTTCTTTGTTCCAAAATATTTGTCCTATTGCATTTACAATTCCAACAACCGTAATTCATTTTCTATCCTTAATTAATAAGTTCATTTATAACTTTTTATAATTCCAACCATTATTATCTTCACTTAAAGTAGAGATAGTTTTGGTAAATTATAAACTTTTCACATCAATTCCCAATATGCATTGGTCTTCTCAAGCAGTGGTGGATCCAGACATCCAACTTAGGGGTGTCCAATATACTTATTATTACATAAACGTTTTTGAAAAATAAAATAATAAAATTTAAATAAATAACAATAAAAACAAAAATAAAAATAAATATTAAATATTAAATATTAAATGACATATTCACCAGCTTAACAAAATTTCACATCATCATATAAGTATGCAAACCAAATAAATTAAAATTTCACATTAACTAGATATTTATATCTTAAACTTATACTGATATCTAATTACCCAATTCATTGGTTTACACTTTTTGTTTATAAAAAAAACAATTTGATACACCCTCCATCCCAATTAATTTGTACGTCCAACTTACTTTTTAACGGATTTCGATGCAATATTTTTTACCATTAATTTTTCACATTTGATCTTAGCTCAGGTAAAAATATTTTTCATTATAAATCTAACAATGGTAGTCTAGTATAACAACTCAACATATAATTTGATAAAGTAACGATTAAAATTTTAAAATTTTGACCTAATCAGTCAACTTGGACATGTTATTTGGGACAAAGGGAGTATTATTTTAGGGTTTTTGGGTTGCTGCTAAATTGGACACCCCTATTATGTTTTTTGGATTTTTTTTACGGTACACTTGCTCCAATTAAGAAAATTTTTTCCGAATAATATTAGAGAATCACAAACTTTTCTTTGGTCAGGGGTGTCCGTGGACCACTACCAATGCTACAAATCCGCCTCTGTTCTCAAGTTATGTAAATGGACAAATATAATGGGACGTGGGCAACAGTAACTATTACATTGATGATATAAAATAACAAGTAATTAAGAAAAAAATTCTTTAAGTGCACGAATAAATAGGAATATAGGGTTCTTCAAAAAAAAAAAAAAAAGGAATAGAGGGAGTAAAAAGCCTCAACAAAGGAGAGAAACGTTCTCTTTTCGCGCTCATCCTTGTTTGAATTTGTTACTCTCTCCCTCACTCATTCTGCAACCCTAAATCACTGTATTCACGAATTCAAATCAGTCGGGTAAAGAAAAAATGAAGACCAAGACGCCATTGAAGATGCTCAAGCTCTCCGTTCCTGCTCAAGAAACTCCCATAACCAACTTCCTGTGAGCTTCGATTGATCCTCGCTCACTTTGCTGTTCTTGATTTCTGTTGTATCTCTTCGATTCTGCTGATTGATTGATTGATCGATTGATTGATTGCTCAATGTCGATTAACATCGTTCTGGTTGTGATTTTGGTAGGACTGCGAGTGGAACGTTTCAAGCTGGCGATCTGAGGCTCAATCACAAAGGATTGCGACTTATTTCGGAAGAAAAAGAACCTCGTGTATGCTACTTTTTTCAATTCAGAGACTTCTCTTGCTTGTTCTATATCTTTGATGCATTTTTATTGAAGTCTTTAGGAACTCTTTGCAGTTTTGATCTTCGTTGCAATGCTGTTAGCTTGTAATATTGTTTGGTTCTGGATTGATATGAGCGTCTTCTTCAATTCAATCAGACTGTTGTTTCTGTGCAACTCATTTAGCGAGAAGAGGAATTAGAGTGTTGAGTTTGGAATTGAATGAAGTTGAGAGTAAATAATGACTAATTGGAGTGGCATTTGAGCCAGGAAAGTTTTAGTAGCTATTGAAGATCAATTGTTTCTTTGAGCTTGTAGTAGGCAATATAGAATTGTAGCACTTGAATCAGGTTCTTTAGTTTTTGAGTCATTTGCAATATTTTGAATGTTTATTGATGATTGTGATCTGTTAGATGCCCTTCTTCAATTATGGATGAGCCTTGAAGCTTGAACCAAATTTATAATAATCCAATCCATTAGTTCAGTCTTTTGGGATTGTTGTAGGGAGTATTGCTTTGTCAACATTTGAATTCATATTCTTTGGTTTTTAGGTCTTTCAGAACATTGTTAATAGTTCTTGATGATTGTCATCCCTTAGATGCCCTCCTTCAGCGATGGATGAGTATTGAACCAAATTTAGGGTCGATTAATAACAGATGGAGTTCTCTTCTTGTCATGGGTATTGCTGTTGTTTGCTGGGGGCAATGAGCTAGTACTTCATAAAGATTCTATATTCACCTTTTGTGAAATGGAATATCTTTGTGTACCTTTGTAATTGATCTTTAGGTTTGTTTCTTGGTTTGGAAAATTGGGTTAGCTACCTAGAGCAAGCAGTATCAATTTTCTGTCTGTGTACTTCCAGTATCGAATATTGATTGTGTGACTGTAGGTCTTTTCTTCAAACTCCTGAAATTCTACTAATCTGCTTGAGCAGCATTCTGAAGGCAAGGAGCTTGACTTTGAGGTCACATTGGAAGATCTTGAGACGGTAAAGGTCATTGGTAAAGGAAGTGGTGGTGTGGTTCAGCTTGTTCGCCACAAATGGGTCGGAAAACTATTTGCTTTGAAGGTAATAATCTGATACTTTTTACTCTAGTTTGCTCAAATTATTTCTTTTAGCAATCAATAACTCCACAAAATTTCCTAAATCATTAGGGTAGCCTCAATTACTAACGTTTGTGCAATTATGGATGTAGCCTAGGTCTCTAAGTTATTGTCTTATATGCTGAATGGATCAATGTTGGCTTGTGTGTGCTGGTTTTTCAATGCTTGAGATTAATCGTTAATGTTTATTATCAGTGCCAGTTTGCAACAAGCCTTCGCATCTTTAACTGCTTTTTTTTATAACATTCTTCATATTTGTCTTTGTGAAGACTGGTAAAACGAAAAATGCTTGAGATCAATCTTTAACGTTCTTTAATGGACACAGATGGTCATTCCCCATTAAGTTTACTTGATCTGTCCCTGATTTGCAATCTCTTGTGAGCAGGCCCACCAATGAAACAGTGTTTGTCTAAGCCTTAGGCCATACAGATTTAATTCATTTCACATTCTCTGAAATGTGCCAATTTTGTACCCACCCATTGCTTCAGTGTAGGAATCCTGTGATTTTCTAGTTTAACAATGCTGCATTGCCCTACCAAGTTTCATTGCAAAATAGAGAATTTCTGTGAACTGACATTATTTTATTTTCATGGGACAATATGATAGGATAAATCATGCTGTTTCTTTAGTTAACTTCTTACGGTTTACAGTACAACAAGACAGGCCAATTATCATCCATATACATATACTGATATTACTTTGCTCAGGTCATCCAAATGAACATACAAGAGGAGATCCGTAAACAGATAGTTCAAGAGTTGAAAATCAACCAGTCATCTCAATGTCCTCATATAGTAGTATGCTACCGCTCCTTTTACCAAAATGGAGCAATCTCCCTGGTCCTGGAGTATATGGACCGAGGATCCCTGGCTGATGTTATAAAACAAGTGAAGACAATCCTTGAGCCCTACCTTGCAGTCGTTTGCAAACAGGTTCGTCTTTCAAATTCAGTTAGATTCTCAGCTAATTACCAAATTTCCTTCCTGCTTTCTTCATATCACACACATAACATACTTGTGCTCTCGCCAGGTGTTAAAGGGTCTTGAATACCTGCACAACGAGAGGCACGTCATACACAGGGACATCAAACCCTCAAATCTGCTCGTGAATCACAAAGGAGAGGTGAAGATCACAGATTTCGGTGTCAGTGCAGTCCTGCCTAGCTCCATGGGCCAACGAGATACATTCGTTGGAACCTATAACTACATGTCGGTAGGTGGACCGTCTTCTTCATTGAACATTAATATTATTGGTCTGTCAGAAATAGCTATCTTTGTCATGAACACTAGCTTTTAATTGGATTGTGAGATTAAAAAGAGAAATCCCTTTTACAGCCAGAGAGAATCAGCGGGAGCTCATATGATTACAGCAGTGACATTTGGAGTCTAGGCTTGGTGGTGCTCGAGTGTGCAATAGGACGCTTCCCTTACATACAGTCTGAAGATCAGAAAAGCGCGCCCAGCTATTTTGAGTTGTTGGAGGCGATTGTAGGAAGTCCGCCACCATCTGCCCCATCAGATCAGTTCTCACCGGAGTTTTGTTCCTTCATATCTGCCTGGTAATTACTTGAAAGTTGAAACACCCCTTCACTTTGGAACAATATCTCCATTTGGATATTTGCTATGTTGCTGATTTGCATAAATGTTTGGTCTTACACATTCTGATTATGGGGGGAATACTCTGGAGCTAGAGGTCCTCACTACTCATAACAAGATGCATTCTTTCATTTGGTTATACTTATGCACCTAATTTGCATAAATGTTTGGTCTTACTCATTCTGATTGTGGGGAAATATTCTGGAGCTAGAGATCCTTTTTAGTCATGGCACGATGCATTCTTTCCTTTTGCTGCTAGAAGTATAGACTAACAAAAATGACTCATCTGAACGAAGCTAACCTGAAACATATAGACCTGGCAAAATTTCGTCTGACCCCAATACTCGAATTTATCCAATGCCATAGATTCTTTGTCTGAATTTTGATATTGACAGAAAATTTGGACACGATATTTCACGTATTTCTATCCTCAGCACCCGAGTATGACCCGAATTCAAAACTGTCCAATTTATCAGACTTGAAAAAGAAAAAACAGGAACGGTCATCAATTTTTCATCCGAGTTTGACGTTGACCGATCCAGATTTAAACCGAACCCAAATTTTTGGCAGCACCACTAAAAATGAACCAAACCATACCACAAACCAACCGCGATAGATTCCACCAAAGTTATCTATTTTCACAACACAAGCCTATCCTTTCTGTTGAAGCCAAAGTAAGGCAATCAAATATGTATTGGTCATTTTATACCATAGAGATGGTATAAAATATTTCTTAGCGGTGGAAGTTGTAAGGTTAATGGGTCATGCTTGTCATAGATAGTTTGATATTTACTCTTATTGTTTTACTTGGTTTTCAAATATATATATATATATAATTATGATTTGGAGGGTTTACGTGGTGTGCTTTTCCCTCTGCAGCATACAGAAGGATCCAAAAGACAGATGGACATCTTCAGATCTTCTGGTTTGTATCCACTAATCATTATAATTTGTAGGGTTGAATTTGAATATGAACATTCTCTATGTTTCATATTCATTGTCACTTAGTTGACTATTCGCGATATTATAGTTTTAAAATAATATTTTTCGTTACGAATCTAATGGTAATAATTTTGTATAACAAGTCATTGTATATACTGAGAAATTTATGATCAAAATTTTTTAACTTTGACTGTGCATTTCCAAATGCGACAGTTAATATGGAACATAGAGAATACATTACTTTATATTTTTTTTAATGCCTGCCTACTTATAACTGCATTTTTATTACCTGCAGAGTCATCCATTCATCAAGAAGTTTGAGGACAAAGATCTTGATTTGGGAATTCTTGTGGAGAGCTTAGAAACCCCAGTAAATTTTCCCATATAAAAGTCTCCTATTCATTCCACCTTTGTAGTTTGTATTGTAATATTAACAGAATGTAACAGGATTTACTACTATATTAAAACAGACTCTTTGAGACTTATAATTCACAGCAATGATTTCAATACACGGTACATGCTAAACTGTGTTTTAACTGCTCATATTCAATATGTATTACATGCACTTGCAGTTCATGTTTTAGAGTATCTGCAAGTTAAGAATTATATTATTGAGAGTGAACAATTTAATATATGTAAGTGAACGATTATCCTATTAACATAAACTCTAGAAACATGTAATCAGTCATTCATATTTAGATCTCTGTCAGGTCCACATATATGAAACTCGGGTGTTTTTAAACCATCCGCAACGGCAAATTTGAGATTGAAATGGTGCTAATGTGGCGTGGGCAAGGATGAGAAAGAAAGTGCAGCGGCGAGGGCGAGTGTCGGTGGTGAGAAAAACTTGAACTCGTGCTCGTCGCGCGAGGACGAGGACGAGATTCTCGGCATATTTTTTCATTTCTTTTATTTATGTTATATTGTATTTAACTATTAAATATGAATCCTATACATTTTTTTTACTTATTTTAATCAAACTTACGCTCACCATTGGAAAACAAGTTAACATGGAGAGTCTAACTCTAACTTTTTTGGTGGGTCATACTGCTTCCATCTCATCAAATGAGTATAATTCATGCTTACCATTGTGGATGCTTGTCGTGCTTCCAAAGTTCAAAGACATGTGTGCTTTGTGATTTGGATTTAATTTTGGCTTATATATACTGAATGAAGAGTTCAAAGAGCAACCTACTTTGCATTATGCATATGTTTCGTGTGTTTTTCGAGTGATTACAAGTTAAAGTATATTTTAAATAGCGGAGTTATTAGCTCCTTAAGTAGTAAAATCATTTCAAGGGTTTTTCATACTCTTGAAATTGCGGGGGATTGTTGGAATTTTTCAAGAGTATAAGAAGATTATATATTATGAGAAACCATGTGGTACAAGTATAGGGGTCATATATAAGATAAACAATAAGAATATGATCAACACGGGTGTTCATGAGAACAACACGGGCCGTGTTGGTCTCCAGAATAGCAGAAAACACATTCTGGGCTCAACACGGACCATGGTACAGACACCACGGACCGTGTTGAAACCCAGAATCTGTTTTTAATCCTAACGATTATATAATCTTATGTATTAAGTCTATAATATCATTTATAAGTCCGATATTATGTTCCAACAACAATATTCTTATGACTATTTGACTAAGTCAAGGTCATGGTATTCCATAAAGATCCTTAATTGTGTCCTTCGATCAAAGGGTATGATGAGGGGTTAGAATTCTCCTATAAATAGGAGACATTTCCTAGCCATTTGAGAGCATGAACAACATCTTCTATAAACACATCTTCTCATTTTTGTCTAGACTCCAGCTATACTTGAGTGATTAAGTGAGAAACCATTTTTCTTAAGTGTGATAAGCGCTAAGTTTTATCACTACAACATGAAACGTCTAGGGCGACCAACCTAAGCGACCGATGTGTATCGGTCGCAAGTCTCACTTTATCGGTCGCTGAGCCAGCGACCGATACCATATCGGTCGCTGGGTATCGGTCGCGAGGCTCAATAAATACGTCAACTGAAATATTAATTTCGTCTGTCTTTCTATCGGTCGCTGGCTATCGGTCGCCGGACCTTTTTAATGACTCAACGGGCAGAATTAATTCGATAACGCTGCTCTTTGTCTCTCCATCTCGCTCGTTCCTCTGACTCCCCGACCCCAACCACCTTCACTCCAGCCACCACCGTCGACGCCGACCGACACTGTGACCACCGACGACCACTGACGACCATCATGCGCACACTTCCAGCAACCACCGACGCCAACATCTCCGACAACCACCAATGTGAGTCCCTAATTTATTTTTGTAGTTAAATTGTTGATTTTTAACTGTAAAATTCATATATATTGTTGTATTTGAGTAATTTTAGTGTGGTTATGGTTTGAAATTCAAATTTAGGGTAGTGTTTAGTGTTAGTCAAGTTTAGGGTTTGAAATTCGACTTAGAGTTGTGTTTTGAATGTAAATTTTTAGGGTGAATTTGAGTAATTTACTTGAGTAATTTTAGTGTGGTTATAGTTTGAAATTCAAATTTAGAATAGTGTATGTTTTGAATGTAAATATTTAGGGTGAATTATGAATGTTTAGAGTTTATTATATTATTAGGTTGTTAGGGCTGGAAATTAAAGTTAGAATATTGTTGTTTATTAATGTAAGAGTATATGTTGTTGAAATTGTTGTTTTTTAATTGTAAAATTCATATATGTTGTTGAATTTGAGTAATTTACTTAAGTAATTTAGGGTTTACTAGATTATGAATAATTAGTTTAATTAGTATAATTAATTATAGGATGTTTGTATATGTTTGTATGGGTTAGGTCTGTGGTTAGGTTTAATTGATTATATATGTTTGGTTAGTTAAGTTAAATTAATTTAGTTATAAATTAGGGTTGAGTTTAATTAAATAATTAGTTAAATGAAATTAAAATAATTCTTGAGAATGCGTATGACTATTCAAATTTAAGTAGGTTAGTTTTATATGTTATAAATTAGGGTTGAGTATGAATGATTTTGGTAGTTATTATATATTTGTACGGATATTAAGTTAATATATGTATGAAACTTATGAATATGTAACGTATGTACGTGGGAAACTTAGCTTATATGAAACTTATGCATGAATGTTCAATATTATATATGTTTAATTATATTATGTATGAAATCGAATTGGATAAATATGCATTGAATATATATATATATATATATATATATATATATATATATATATATATATATATATATATATATATATATATGGGAGATGATCATATGAGCATGCTAGTAAGGTGAGCATGTGAGCACTACCAATATGAACCATTGGATGTTGATCAATGGATAGGAAAAAAGGGGACTTTAGATTTTTTTTTCAGCCCTTTTGTATATGAACTCACGTGACTTATAAAGAGGGTGAGGGAAATAAAATTAAGGGGAATGCATTTGCTGTGTTGGGAAGTGAAAGGCGGCTGATGGTAATGATGAGAACATTGGAAAACAAAAGAAAAAAAAGAAAAAAGGTCTCAGCAGGCGCATGCAAGGGCAAAACGTCGGGACAAATTGAAGTTTCAACACTCAACTGTTCATCTCCCATACTCATTCACACTCGGTTGAGCACTCATCTCCCATACTCATCCACACTCGACGGCGAAAGATGAACTCGACGGCGAGAGACGACCGAGTAGGAAAGTTTTCAGGTAGATCTATGGCGAGAGACGAACTCGACGGCGAAAGATTCATATCCCCAATTTCAATTTCTCATTCTATATCTGTATTTATTTGGTTGAAGGTTTAATTCATTCAATTTTTGAATTGCTTGCGATTTATGTTTGCCTCCCCAATTGCAAATTCCTCCATTTCATATCTCTTTGATTGATAGTGTCACTGTTTCATAAAGGAGGAAGAAGGGAAAAAAAGATTGGGAGTGTCTCTGTTGGACAGACATCACTTTGTCGACGAATCATTACAAAGGAGAAAGAAGGATTGGGATATACTTGGCCTTGGAATTACATGAAGTGGACATCAGGTTCTATCAATATGCACATCAAGTTTAACAACAAGGGACATCAAGTATTAACTAGATATCCAAAGAATAACAGTAGTGGACATCAAACATTACCAACTTGAAGGTCAAGTATAACATCAGATGTCCATATTAATAATACTTGATGCATACGAAGAAACATGTTGTCCACAGTCCATATGCGCATTGTCCTTTTTAGTAATACTTGATGTCCACAATCCAAACTGGATGCCCATCACTATTTACAAATGAATAAAATTACATGGTGAATTCCCATGTCCACAATCCGCATGCTTGATATCCTATTTGGTAATACTTAATGTCACCAGTCTAAAATGATGGATTCCCTCACTCTTCACAAATGAACATCAACAGTCTAAAATGATGGAATTTTAGACTGTGGGCATTAAGTATTACTAAAAAGGACAATGCGCATATGGGCTGTGGACAACATGTTTCTTCATATGCATTATACCCAATCATGTGGACACTCATCTCATGTGCGTGCACTTGATATATTTTTATTGATTTGTCAAGAGTGAGAGCATCCATCATTTTAGGTTATGGACATTAAAAAATAATAGCAGTGGACATCAAGTTCTATCAACATGGACATCAAGTATAATAACAGGATGTAAAGTATGAATAATGAAACTTCAATATCGTACTATGCAATCTAAGTATGGACATTTTTGGTGTTTGGATTGTGGACATATCGTAATTTCAAAAAGGACAATGTATGTATTGACTGTGGATATTATATGCATGCATATATATTTTTCTAAATTCATTTTAGTGACATGCACTTTCATATAGGTTCATTAATTTCTCAAAAGTTATGACATGTATAATGTATGCCTTATGGGCAATAAGGTAACAAATCGCGATGGATATGTGATTGTGTAACGCCCCGGAAATTCAATTATAAAAAGTCAAAGTCAAACTAACGTTAACAGACAAAACTTAGCGGAAGACTTCAAATTTAGTTTGGGCGTTACTGCCGTATCCCCGAAGGAATACAAGGCGAGAAAGAAAAACACAACTGTCTGCTAACGGCAACTACTAATAACTCAACAAACTTTAAGAATTCATAACGAAAACAATATAAAAGGTTCAAGGACTTCTAAACTCGTCGTCCTCACTTCTAATTCCCGTCCCCAGCATTTAGATCTTCACCTGAAATCAAAACATTCCAGAAAATGAGGGGGAAAACTCAATAATGTCTACCCCTAACGTTTAAAACAGTTTAAGTTCATTTCAATTCATTTTGGGGAGAGGGATCGAATCAAACGTTTTAGAAATCTTTAATCCCATACTGTTTCCTCAACCCATCCAATCCATATTTTAATTTGCGGGCGGGGTACCAAATCCCTTAAAGTAACATTTGCCCACCAAAGGCATCAAACAATCGCCCACCAAAGGCATTATAACATTCGCCCACCAAAGGCATATCGAAACATTCGCCCACCAAAGGCATGATAACATTCGCCCACCAAAGGCATTAAAAAATACTATTCTATATCAGGGAAGGAAGCCCCGATCTCCTGGTCCATAACCTGCGAGTTGTTACGCTGCAACAGTTATCCTCAAACCCGCTTAATGTTTCCACTTGAATTATTTAACAGTATTCAAACTCAACTCACGACTCTCAAGTCAACCATCCCAAGTTATCAAACCATTAACAAAACTTGAATAAAGGACCATCCAATTTCTCAACTCAAATAAACCAAGATCACAATCGAATCAAAAAGATTATCAAATAGATGGTCGTATTTCCACAAAAGTCCCATTTCGGGATGCAATTCTCAAAATAGATTATAAACATCAAAACACATTTAAAGAGCATCCCGATGGGGATTAGAGCATAGACAATTACCTGGATACTTCACAAGATAGTAGTAACGAAGGGCACACTTGAGCTCACTAACGTCTCGCACTAACTCGGGCCTAGAATAAAAGTAATTATCTAATCAAAACGCGTTCTAACGAGGTTAGTATTAACTATTAACTACCTAACCCATCCCCTAGGAACACTTAGGTTCCTATCAATTAAAATATTACACTTAGTACACTTAGGAAATATAAGACAAAGCATGCATAGAAATTTAATCAACAATTTACATGCATAAAGACAAGCAGGGACAGAATATAACGCTTACACAAAACGGTTCATAAAATGACTTTCCGACATCCTACGGGTCTGATTCTGGACTTTTCGGAAACCTCAGAATGTCTACTAAAACTTTCATGTTGATGACTAGGCCCAATTCAGTCCCGAAGGACTCTAAAAACTCACATCTTCCTAATTGGTCCAGAACTGACAGGTTTTTGTAAAACGGCTATAACTCGGGTAATACAAGTCAAATGTTCGATCCGTCAAATTCCTATGGTTCCTAACACCTAAAGGAACTTCCAGTAAAAAGGGCTTGGTCAAAAGACAACTATACTAATCGTGGCAACCTGATATTTAAACCCTCAAAAAACTGTCCCGATCCCGGTCTTTATTTAATTCGTTATTTAGGTTCTAACTTCTACCATTCGATCCTGGGGTTCTAGTTTGGATTTAAAACAGTGATCAAGGTCCAAGGTCTAAGTCAACTAAGGTCCAACATCATCCTTTAATATTAAACGAATCATAAACTTAGTCATAACATTTAATCTTAACAAGAAATTATTTTAATCAAATTCAAGAAAGACTTAGGAAAACATAAAGACAACATAGATGTAACTTCTAATCAAGAATTCAAGATTTTATTAACAAGATTTCAACTTCTAGTAGGTTAACTAATTTATTTAACAAACTTAGCAAGATTTACTTTTAAAGAACAATAAAGAACATAACGATTTATACAACTAAAATTCAAGAATTAACCTAGGTAAATAAATTTCCGAATTCGTACATACAATAATATTGTGGTCTAAACGATTAATGTAAAGAATATAACAATATTAAAGAATCACTTTCAACCCTAATAAACAACTATTACAACCTAAATCTAATTACAAATTTTATAACATAAAAAATTACATATAACAAATAAACAAATTACATGTAAATAAAACGATACAAGGACACCTAATTACAAGTAACAAATTACACAATTTACACCCCTTTTCCCCAAATTACAAATTAAAGAAAATAATAATAATAAACTCATAATAATAATAATAATAATAATAATAAAAGAAAATTGCAAATCAGATTTTTAAAAAAAAACAAACAAAGAAATTAAAAGAAAAGAAAAAGAAAGAATTAGTTAGGTTAGTATTAGGGTTAGGGTTTTACGTAGGGTTTAGGGGCAGTCTGGGCGCGGTGGTCGACGAGCAGGGCGGTGACAGGCGAGGCGGCGGCGGCGAGGGTGATCGGAGGTGGCTCCGGTCAGGGACGTCGATGCTCGTCGGCGTTTGGTCGAGTTCGAATCGCAGCAGCACAAGCAGTCCTCGATCCTCGTCTTTGTTCTGGGCGGCTACGGCTCCGACGTTCGGTGGCGGCGCTGATGGTGCGACGGTGGTCGTCTGGGTGGCAAGGCGACAGCAACGGTGGGGGTGATGGTGGTCGTCCGGCGGTGGTGGCGCAGCGAGGGAGACAGAGATCGAGAGGGAGAGAAGAGAAAGAGAGAAAAGGGTGGTTGGGCGATTTCCGGCGGCCGTCTGGTGGCGGCGGCCGGTGCGGTGGTCGACGGCAGAGGGAGAGCAGAGGATCGAGAGAGAGAGAGCTAGGGTTTGAGGGAGGAGGGATTATTAGGGTTTAGGGTTTGAGAGGGAAAAAGGGGTTTATATATGCTACCCATAATTAGGCCCATTAACTTGACTAATCCTAACTCATTGATTAGCAATTAAAAACTGATTTTTCTAAAAAAAACCTAATAATTCTAATAATAGTAATAATAATATTAATTTTAATAATCATATAATCACATAACAAATAATATTTACGTAATTAATCACATAATAATATTAACCAGCGGAAATTACTATTCTACCCTTGTTAGCCCCTCAACGGTCCTACGAGCTCAAGCGTTAGCATAAATAGACACAAACGAATAATAATAAAACACGAAGTCAAACCTATTTTATTAACGACGTCACGGTCAATATCGTTGGATTTTTTTCGGGGTTTTACATCATTACCTTTTTAAAAGAAGTTTCGTCCTCGAAACTTAAACTTAGCCCTAATGGCCTGGTAAGAAAGCTAACGGTTCCGTTCTCCCTAAAACTCGAGGTTTTACATCATTAACTTCTTAAAAGAAGTTTCGTCCCCGAAACTTAGCGCACATTATGTGTCGGAAAAGGTGCGGACGCCTCGATCCCTTTATCCTCCACGGCTAATGGTATCTCCGGTAGATAGGGCTACCGTCATGGGCTTACTATTTTCTGAGGGTCTCATCTTAGCCCTCTCTACTATAGTCCCTCCAACAAAAGATTGACTAGCACCAGGATCAAATATAACCGAGGCGTGGTAGGGAGAGAAGGTACCTGTCACGACGTCCGCTTCGTTCTCAGCCTCATCCTTCCTCATCACATATACTCGTCCTCCTGCGTTGCGCGACGGTTGTTGCTGCTGTCGAGGCGGGTTTGCTGGCCTCCCTTGGTTGTTCTGATTCCCACTGGGACCACTCCGGTTTTGTTGTTGTGGCCTTTGGTTTCCATTGTAGCCTCCCCTATTCTGATATGCTGACTGCGAGGCTCTCAAATTTTCGTCATTTCCATTATTATGGTTCCCCGAGGGCTGTTCAGGACAGTGGCGGACCTGATGTTGGAAGCTCCCACAATTAAAACATCCTCCCCTTGCGGCCTTTGATCTACAATCTTGGGAGTAATGACCAGGTCGACCACAAAAGTAGCATATTGGAATATTCGATGGTCTACGCTCTGAAGACTGGTTTTCCTGCCAGTTGTTAGGGCGGGACCTCTTCTCCTGATAGGGTTGAGGTGGGTTGAAGCGGGGTGGTTCTTTCCTCTTTTGCCCCTGTATGCCTAGTTGTCGTTCCGTGTCATGCATCACCCTTTCTACGGCGAGGGCAACATTCAGCATGTTTTGGTAAGACGTGAACTCCCGTGATGACATGCGATCCTGAATCTTGCAGTTTAGTCCATCCCAGAAGCGGTCCATCCTTAGCTGTTCAGTGGCTACTAAAGCAGATGCAAACCGAGATAGTTCGGTGAACTTTGCAGAGTAGGCAAGTACGCTAGTTTCCCCTTGGCGCAGATTCATAAATTCTTTTTCTTTTGCCTTCTGGAGAGATATTGGGTAAAATCGATCCCTTAGCACAATCTTGAAGCGGTTCCAGTCGAAACCCGGTTCGGTCCTTATTTCCTTCACACTGGCCCACCACAAATCGGCCTCTTCCTTCAGGTGGTAGCGTGAAAGTACACCCTTAACTCCTCAGGACAGTGTGTGGTGTCGAAAATCTTCTCAATTTCTCTAACCCAATCTTCAAAGACTTTGGGGTCAGCTACCCCTGTGTAAGTGGGCGGGTTGAAGCTATTAAACCTTTGGAGAAGAGCGGAGGGGTCATCTTCCCTCCCTCCTCCTTGTCGATCCACCACTTTCCTCAGTAGGTCCTCGTGCTTGCCGAGCATCTCAATCATTAGCATGCTAGCAAGATCGTTCCGGTGTTCTTTGTACTCGACCACAGTATCAAATGAGCGAGCGTTGGCGCGATTCGATTGCGATTTGAGGGCGCGATTCGACCACGGTGTGGGCGCTCGGTTCCCGTTGTTGGCGTGAGACCCATTCATGTCCGACATCCTGGTTCCAAGGGGTCGATTTAGACTACTTAAGGTTCTTACTCTCACAACGCAGATACAAATTCTGAAGTTAACTACTCTTATTAGACTAAAACATAAAATAACTCGACAAGTAACCGAACCATAAACATAACTTTAACTCTAATCGCATGTAATAGCATCACATTTCATCACTTTGGTACTTGCAACAAAATTCAAGGGTCCCATCTTTGATATTAACTCCACATTTCACTTGATAACTTGCCAATAACTCAAGAGAAGAATTTCATTATTTCATATCCCTTGCACCCAAGCATAGCATAAAGTTTCATTCTCTCCTAACTAGGGCTAACAAAAGCAACAAGCCACACAGTTATAAATTTTAACAATCAAAAACTATTTACATGTAAACATTACTACTGGGGACTACTCCCCCTACTCTTTTACTAACTCTACTTAGAGTATTTTCATACGAAAAAGAGTTCATGCGGACCACGATTGGGGTCCAATCAGGATCGTCAAGCTCATTCCCAAAGTTCTTCTCGGAGTCTGCTTCCACCTTGAACTCTACTAGAACCTCATCTTAAGGCTCGGTCTTTCATTGAGGCTACCTCCTCTGCAACCCCAAAATCTCCAGCGACTACTCCTCGTATGTCACGTCTTCTTTCGGCCTCCGAATTCTCATCAGAGGTCTTCTTCTGGTTCTAGGCCCTCCTCGGGGCTATATTTCACAACCTCCTCGGGATTTAGGTCTTCTAGAGAAGCTAGAGCCTCGTGCTCATAGCAAACGCTGCGGTATGCCGTCCAACAGGGTTAGAACATATTAGTAACATAAAATATTAATGACGAAATCATGTAATATCAGGGAAAGCATAAAACCCTATTTCTCCATCCTACACTCATCACTCCGAACGTAGCATCCTAAGGTCTAACTAAACCTAAGGGACACTTAGGAGCTACCAGGTCGTAACCCAGAGCTCTGATACCATTCTGTAACGCCCCGGAAATTCAATTATAAAAAGTCAAAGTCAAACTAACGTTAACGGACAAAACTTAGCGGAAGACTTCAAATTTAGTTTGCGTTCACGCGTATCCCCGAAGGAATACAAGGCGAGAAAGGAAAACACAACTGTCTGCTAACGGCAACTACTAATAACTCAACAAACTTTAAGAATTCATAACGAAAACAATATAAAAGGTTCAAGGACTTCTAAACTCGTCGTCCTCACTTCTAATTCCCGTCCCCAGCATTTAGATCTTCACCTGAAATCAAAACATTCCAGAAAATGAGGGGGAAAACTCAATAATGTCTACCCTTAACGTTTAAAACAGTTTAAGTTCATTTCAATTCATTTTGGGGAGAGGGATCGAATCAAACGTTTTAGAAATCTTTAATCCCATACTGTTTCCTCAACCCATCCAATCCATATTTTAATTTGGGCGGGTACCAAATCCCTTAAAGTAACATTTGCCACCAAAGGCATCAAACAATCGCCCACCAAAGGCATTATAACATTCGCCACCAAAGGCATATCGAAAAATTCGCCCACCAAAGGCATGATAACATTCGCCACCAAAGGCATTAAAAATACTATTCTATATCGGGAAGGAAGCCCGATCTCACGGTCCATAACCTGCGGTTGTTACGCTGCACAACAAAGTTATCCCGAAACCCGCTTAATGTTTCCACTTGAATTATTTAACAATATTCAAACTCAACTCACGACTCTCAAGTCAACCATCCCAAGTTATCAAACCATTAACAAAACTTGAATAAAGGACCATCCAATTTCTCAACTCAAATAAACCAAGATCACAATCGAATCAAAAAGATTATCAAATAGATGGTCGTATTTCCACAAAAGTCCCATTTCGGGATGCAATTCTCAAAATAGATTATAAACATCAAAACACATTTAAAGAGCATCCCGATGGGGATTAGAGCATAGACAATTACCTGGATACTTCACAAGATAGTAGTAACGAAGGGCACACTTGAGCTCACTAACGTCTCGCACTAACTCGGGCCTAGAATAAAAGTAATTATCTAATCAAAACGCGTTCTAACGAGGTTAGTATTAACTATTAACTACCTAACCCATCCCCTAGGAACACTTAGGTTCCTATCAATTAAAATATTACACTTAGTACACTTAGGAAATATAAGACAAAGCATGCATAGAAATTTAATCAACAATTTACATGCATAAAGACAAGCAGGGACAGAATATAACGCTTACACAAAACGGTTCATAAAACGACTTTCCGACATCCTACGGGTCTGATTCTAGACTTTTCGGAAACCTCAGAATGTCTACTAAAACTTTCATGTTGATGACTAGGCCCAATTCAGTCCCGAAGGACTCTAAAAACTCACATCTTCCTAATTGGTCCAGAACTGACAGGTTTTTGTAAAACGGCTATAACTCGGGTAATACAAGTCAAACGTTCGATCCGTCAAATTCCTATGGTTCCTAACACCTAAAGGAACTTCCAGTAAAAAGGGCTTGGTCAAAAGACAACTATACTAATCGTGGCAACCCGATATTTAAACCCTCACAAAACTGTCCCGATCCCGGTCTTTATTTAATTCGTTATTTAGGTTCTAACTTCTACCATTCGATCCTGGGGTTCTAGTTTGGATTTAAAACAGTGATCAAGGTCCAAGTTCTAAGTCAACTAAGGTCCAACATCATCCTTTAATATTAAACGAATCATAAACTTAGTCATAACATTTAATCTTAACAAGAAATTATTTTAATCAAATTCAAGAAAGACTTAGGAAAACATAAAGACAACATAGATGTAACTTCTAATCAAGAATTCAAGATTTTATTAACAAGATTTCAACTTCTAGTAGGTTAACTAATTTATTTAACAAACTTAGCAAGATTTACTTTTAAAGAACAATAAAGAACATAACGATTTATACAACTAAAATTCAAGAATTAACCTAGGTAAATAAATTTCCGAATTCGTACATACAATAATATTGTGGTCTAAACGATTAATGTAAAGAATATAACAATATTAAAGAATCACTTTCAACCCTAATAAACAACTATTACAACCTAAATCTAATTACAAATTTTATAACATAAAAAATTACATATAACAAATAAACAAATTACATGTAAATAAAACGATACAAGGACACCTAATTACAAGTAACAAATTACACAATTTACACCCCTTTTCCCCAAATTACAAATTAAAGAAAATAATAATAATAAACTCATAATAATAATAATAATAATAATAATAAAAGAAAATTGCAAATCAGATTTTTAAAAAAAAACAAACAAAGAAATTAAAAGAAAAGAAAAAGAAAGAATTAGTTAGGTTAGTATTAGGGTTAGGGTTTTACGTAGGGTTTAGGCGATAAAGTAGGCGGCGAGGCGGCGAGGGTGATCGGAGGTGGCTCCGGTCAGGGACGTCGATGCTCGTCGGCGTTTGGTCGAGTTCGACCGCAAAGAAGACAAGCGCCCTCGATCCTCGTCTTTGTTCTGGGCGGCTACGGCTCCGACGTTCGGTGGCGGCGCTGATGGTGCGACGGTGGTCGTCTGGGTGGCAAGGCGACAGCAACGGTGGGGGTGATGGTGGTCGTCCGGCGGTGGTGGCGCAGCGAGGGAGACAGAGATCGAGAGGGAGAGAAGAGAAAGAGAAAAAAAAAAGGTGGTTGGGCGATTCCGTGGCTAGTGGCGGCCGGTGCGGTGGTCGACGGCAGAGGGAGAGCAGGGATCGAGAGAGAGAGAGCTAGGGTTTGAGGGAGGGATTATTAGGGTTTAGGGTTTGAGAGGGGAAAAAGGGGGTTTATATATGCTACCCATAATTAGGCCCAATTAACCCAACTAATCCTAACTCAGCCCAATTAGCAATTAAAAACTGATTTTTCTAAAAAAAACCTAATAATTCTAATAATAGTAATAATAATATTAATTTTAATAATCATATAATCACATAACAAATAATATTTACGTAATTAATCACATAATAATATTAACCAGCGGAAATTACTATTCTACCCTTGTTAGCCCCTCAACGGTCCTACGAGCTCAAGCGTTAGCATAAATAGACACAAACGAATAATAATAAAACACGAAGTCAAACCTATTTTATTAACGACGTCACGGTCAATATCGTTGGATTTTTTTCGGGGTTTTACAGATTGACATGGACTTTAATTGGCACCCCCCATGTAATAAGCAGTTTAACTGGCATGAAATTTAATAGTGGTGAGGCATGTATTTTAATTGACATTTTTGAGTTTACTTATATGTCATTATTAGTTGTGGACATCTAGAATTACCAAAAAGGATGATACACGTATAAATTGTGGACATCTAACAGTGACAACGTGGACATTACACCTTTAAACTGTGAACATGCATTCATTATCGATGTGTGATTGACATCCCCATGTTATAATAAATTTAATTGGCATGAAATTTAATAGTGGTGGGACATGCAGTTTAATTGACATTTTTTAGATTATTTATATGACATTATTAGTTGTGGATATGTAGAATTATCAGAAATGATGATACAGGTTTAATTTTATTGCATAATTTCATTGTCACCACTCATGTTATTGACAGTTCTATATGACATTTGTTAGAGTTTTTTAGAAGGACGATATAGGTATTTGTTGTGGACATCTATTCGTGACAATGTGGACAATACGCGTTTAGAGCGTGGACATGCATACATTCCTAATGGAAACAGTGAGGGTTTACATGTTTATCTATTGTGCACATTTCCACTAATGTTGTTGTGCACAAATTCAACCAATATTGCAGACATCATCCATCATTAATGCGTCAAGTATTAACATAGTATCATACATCGCTAATGGTGGTTCCTGAAATACAAAGTGCAAGAAAAAGCCTTCAACACCAATCAAACTTTTGTTCATTACAATCATAAGTCAACCATCCACAAGTTCATGGTACACAAACTACTACGTAATTCACATCTGACACTTAACCATCCACAAGTGCTTTAGTTTCATTCCAATGGGATGCTTTGCTGAACACTTGGTCTTTCAACTAGTTATCTGCATGCATAATTATGTCGTGACAGTAGCGTTTCCTCAATGCCTCCAATCGGTCCGCCTACAATGATAGTGGAAAAAAATAAGAAAACATATAAGAACTTTTATAAAGGAACAATTTATCATTATTTGAACAAACACCATTTACATTTTATAAAAAAACATACAATGTCAGTGTGGACATCACAATTTTTCACAGCGGACATCAATTAATATCAATGAGGACGCCATTTTCATTGAGTACACACACAACAATGATGTGGACACGGACTTTATGAAATCCGTACATTCAAATCAACTGACCAA
This sequence comes from Portulaca oleracea, assembly GCA_029582165.1. Classification (NCBI taxonomy): domain Eukaryota; kingdom Viridiplantae; phylum Streptophyta; class Magnoliopsida; order Caryophyllales; family Portulacaceae; genus Portulaca; species Portulaca oleracea. The sequence continues at coordinate 58,471,197 of CM055869.1, forward strand.
CAACGTGGACCACATTGTGCCCAATACGTACATAATAAACCATTATCATACTGTGTAATCCACACCCACAAACCCACCCATATTGAAATATATTGTAGACCCAAACTTTTCATTTGTGGACATCAAGTAATGTCACTGTGCACAATTTAATCATTATTTGAACAACCATCAGCTAAATAATGTCAGTGTGGACAACACCATTTTTCACAGTGAACATTAATCAATGCCAGTGTGGACACCACTTGCATTTTATTCAATATAAGCAAAACAATAATTGTGAACATCAAACTTTTCATCTATGAACATTAAACAATATCACTGTCAACTATTGATCATTAATTTAACGAACACCACAATTACTCCATTTGTTATATGCATGTCTACAACCAATAATGATCAATCATCGCGCCATAAAACACATTGTGGACATTCATGAATCATACTGTGGACATTCATAAATCACACTGTGGATCACTCCTTTATTGTCTGTGAACATCGATCACCACATATATGTATAACTATTATCAATCATGACCAATCAACACGGCATAACAAATCAACTGTGAACATTGATGAATCACAATGTGGACATTCATCAATCATTAATCCATGGAGCTTCTTTCGTCATCCATTTGCCTCGAAATTTCAAGTTTCTGAAGATTTCAAGGCAATCTTGAAATTCAGGACTGGAAAATTTGAACCTTTGGATATTTTTGTACTGAAATTAGGGTTACAATTCTGGGTTACAATCGCATACAGATGAAAACCCTAATTCGCATATGGATGAAATAAACCTTAATTCGCATATGAATGAAACAAAAATATGATGGAGGATTACAAAACCTAATTCGCATACCTATAGAGCAAGGTTGAAATTCTAGGTTATCGTCGTCGGACAATGATTTTCGTCGCCAAATCTTTTTCCTCCGGTCGATCAATCGCCGTCCAAACTATCTCCTCGGTCCTCCGTCGCCGTCGAGTATGGCTGTAAATGAGATGGGAGATGAACGTTCACTGTGAATGAGAGTATTTTGAAAACTGAAATATCAGTTTTAGAGAATGATGATCATGCGCAGAAGTTATTAATGCATCCCTCCTTTTCCTTTTTTTTTTTACTAAAGCCTCACGTGAGTTGATAGAAAAGGGTTGGAAAAAAAATCTAAACTCCTCCTTTTTTCCCATCCATTGATCAACATCCAATGGTCCATATTGGTAGTGCTCACATGCTCATCTTACTAGCATGCTCATATGATCATCTCCCATATATATATATATATATATATATATATATATATATATATATATATATAATGGGTAATATAATAATAGCAGCGACCGATAATTCATAAACATATCGAGAAATACAACGTGATTATAACCTAGTTGATCACAATCCTGAATTTTTTTAAAAAATAAATTAAATTCTGCGACCGATACGTACCAGTCGCTGATTAATGGTCACTATTAGTGATTGTTACCTTGCGATCTTGTATTATCGCTATTTATGATCGCATTTTGCGATCTTGTATCGGTCGCTAAACTTGCGACCGATATGCAGCGACCGATACGTATCGGTCGTCCGTGTGCTCTATTGGTCGCAAGTTTAGCGACCAATACGTATCGGTCGCCCGGTTAAGGAAACGACGGATATGCGGCGACCGATACGTATCGGTCGCCCGCCCTCTCATGCGACCGATAGAGGCCTATTGCGACCGATAGTAACGGTCGCCTCAGGCCTGTTCTGTTGTAGTGTATCCGTTTGAACATTTACGGTATAGTAAATAGTTATTAAGGAAAGTGAGTTTATCCACGACTCTTAGCGATATCCAAAGCGAGTTTCCATTGTTTCTATACCTTTCAAGCACTTTCCTCCAACACGCGCCGACTCCAAAAGGACTTCAAGTAGAAGATTCCAAAATAGGAATCCTCCACAAAAGGTCCACACAATGCCTTTCGGTACGGTTGTTAGACCGTTTCAAACCTGGTCAAATCGAGGTCAAAAGAGTATGTTTGACCGTATCTAATACGACCTATCCTTCCCCCTTTAGGGAGATTTCCCGGGAATCACCCCGAGACTCCTAAAACCGGGGACTCTCAAAAAAAGTTTTTTCCGGTATCCCTTAAATCTCAAATATAGAGAGTAGCCTTATAAATGGCCACTTGGGATGAAAAGATAATTTTCCATCAAGGGGAACCCCTTTATAGGGGAAAGGGGAAAGAAATGAGAGTTTCATTTTCGATGTGGGACGCGCGCCTGGGCATCACAACGGAACGTGGTACCCCACCACGGACCGTGGTGAGGTTCAGAATTGATTTTGCAACCCAGGAAGGCACCACGGACCGTGGTGGCCCTTGCCACCCTCCGCAGTGCTTCTCCTTCACCCCCTAGTGGTTTCTCAACCTTCCCGGTTCAATACCTTATTGAACCGACCCTCTTTCTCACATACTCATGCCTTAGGGTACTGGCTTCTGTGACCCTGTGGGACCAACTATCACGGTTGTGATTGAACTGTTCAATTATCGGTTAAGAGATCTTCTAACAGAGACATCAACCACCGTGCCACGTTGACTTGAATACTCGATTGTATTTGAACATTGTTGGAGCACTCTCAACAATAAGTAGCTATAGGCCTGGCTTCTGGTTTTTTTTTTTTCTTTCTGACCACCAATCGTATCTTTAGTGATAATCACGTTGGGTTTATTAATATTAATCATCTTACTTTTGGTCCTCAAACTGCACCGTACTATTTAGCCACAATGAAACAAAGTAACAAACACATCAACTTTCCAAATATGTAAGATTTCAATTATGCATTTATAGTTTCATACTTCATGTGAGTTAATCTTATTTTATTGAGATAGATAGTTATGTTTTCAAACTATCATATATATATATATATATTTCTGGGTACAAAGGGTGAGGATCGTAATATGTGAGTTTTAGTAAGGGCATTTTTGGAAAAGTAAAATTCATCATTTTTAATTTTTTTAAAAATAAAATAAATATTAATTGATAGTATAAATTGACCTCAGTTAAGAAAAATTAATCATAAAGAATCTTGATAGTCATATGTATTCCTAGCCGGCCATACGTTTCATACGTTTATATTATTCTTTCATTAACCATGTTTATAACTTATTATTATCCTTTCTTCCATGCTTCTATTCCTTTTATGGCTACCAATGTCTTTATTATTCTCATTATAAAAGCTTCAATTTTGTAGATTTCTACAGTGCAGGTTGGTTGTGTAAGAAAGATGTATGTACACAAACCAAACTTAGGCTTTTATTTAATTATTTTTCCATATTATTATATTTCAAATATTTTGATAGGTCATAAATTATTTCTTCTGATGCTTTTAACCTACTAAACACTATATATCGCTCCAGGTAAATATTATCCATCTCTCCTATGATAAATCAACCAATATATATACTCTATTTTGTTTCTTTTGAATGATTATATGTTATTGCTTTTGAAGATTTCTTTACCGTTCTTTTTGTGCGTTTAATTTGCGTTGCGTTGCGTTGCGGTGCGGTGCGTTGTGGTAGATTACGGTAAGTTGCGGTGAAAAAAGGGGAAATAGTAAAAAGGTAATGGTAATTTGCGGTAGGTTGTGATAATTTGCATTGCGGTTAGTTGCGTTAACGGACAAAAGAACGGCGCCTTATATTAAAGTCTAATATATCTCCAAATATCATCTCATATTATCATTCTTATATTACAACGACCAAAAGGTATGCTTTATTTCTTTAAAATATATTTATTTAATCATGTTTACTATATATATTAGTAATTATGTATTGCTATATTTGTGTTTTTGAATTACATTCCTTTGATCTTTTACAAGTTATATAATTGGGATAATCGAACAAAAATATAAAAGAAAAGTATAAAATCAGTCCTCATGAACATTCCCACATGATATGTATGTAACTAAAGGAATTAATTATTTTTTTCAATTGTAATAACTAGACAGATATTTCCAAGATCTGTAATATATTTAGGGTAATTTTCTACATAATGTTTCTTGGTTATTGTTATTTTAGTAATTACTAAAATCATTTTTCAAAATCCAAATAAAATCGCTTAAAAAATTAATTGAAACTACAAAGTAGTTTGATCACACACACACGCAGGCATATATATATATATATATATATATATATATATATATATATATATATATATATTTCTGGGTACAAAGAATAAGGTTGTAATTTGTGTGATTTTATAGGGGTATTCTTGGAATTTTAGGTTCATCCAAAAAATATTTTTTATTTGTTTTTTTTAAAAGAACCATTCAAAATCTTAACATTAATCCCATTTTAAGCCATTGGTAGTTGTTGACCAATGCTTAACATTAAACTCATTTTAAGTGATTATTAATTATTAATTGCAAATAAAAAAAAAGAAGCAAATAGCGATTGGTATACGTTGAGCCCTCTTCAATTGGTTAGTAACAGCCAAACCTTATCTTTAATTCATACGTTTTTAGTCAATCATGAATATAATATTGCATCACCTTTCTTTTGTTTTAATTATACAATTCAAAAAAATATTCAACAACCATAATAGCCTTCGTAATGGTGGAATTCACATTTAATTTTCAATTAATCATATAATTTAAAAAAAATATATTCTACAATGTTCCTATAAAAACCATGGTGAGGTTGTGTATCAACCATTCATCTTTCTGGATAAATAGTGATTACCACAATTTCAAAAGTGTCAACCACTCTATCACAATCATAATGTTTTAGTCATTTCTACATTAAATCACTTGAAAGAGATGATTGAAAATCAAGGCAAAAGTCTCGAGATTATAGAAATTCTACAATGTGAAGGATGATATATTTTTTAGTAAAGATATGGGGTTCACCTATGAAAAGGTATATTTACATACTTTATTCGATTCAAATTAATAAAATGTTTGTAATGTGGTTTACTATTCACATGCTAATAAAGATATGATACATTTTGAGATAAAAAGTTTTGTAATGTAGTTGGGGTTTGGCACTCCATGGTAGGAGATATAACCATTTTTCTAATTTGCTTTAAATATTACGTAATTTCTTTAAGCTGATTTTACGCGTTTAAATCTCAAGTGTAATATATTATTTATTCAAATGTCCCTACATGTTAGATAGTTTAACTTAGAGTTCATGTTGTGCCTTTAGATTATTTTAGTTGTTTGGTGAATTAAAATAATTGTAAAGCTCATGTAATATATATGTACATGGCACAAAATACTGATGAGCATAATCAAGAAAAAAAAAAATAGAAACGTGATGTGCTTTTTTTTTTCATGAAATATATAATTTTGATTCTAGAAAACAAAGTTAATCTCAAATTGAATTTCAATTACATTTTAACTTATACTGTTTCACGATTAAAAGTCTAATTATTTTGGTATGAAATGACTAATGAGTTTTACAATTCATTTGTAAAATGTTTTTTGTAAAAAAAAAACAGATTAATTTTGAAAAGTTTTGAAGATCCACATTATATTTTTCAATCTTCTCATTGTTTAATTATATTAAACTTTTTCTATTTATATAATATAATTATCGTAATTTTTTTAATTATACAAAAGTCACTGAACGTGAGTGATACTGATATTCAATGTTAGAAAATAGAACAAATTTCAGATAGATTACTATTCAATTATCTTCTCATTGTTTAATCTTCAGTACTCCTATATTAACCATATAAAAATATTATAATTAATTTATTATTATCATCACTATATCATGTATTTAATATTTGTCTATCATCACCAACACTTTTTTTTATTGTTATTACATATATATGAACAAAAAGATCCATTTAAATAAATGGTTGTAACACAGCAAAAAATGAATTGTTAATGTATTTTGAATTGAACTCTAAAGAAATGTACCATATGGAGATCAGTATCAAAGATATAAAAATGTTGTATATTTATTCATTTTTATTATACAAAATATAAAAATCACGGTTACATTTCGATTATATAAAATCAATATTATATTGTGTTATAAAAAAATGTTGTATTGTTTGGACATTGTATTCGATGGGAGATTATGATAATAGTGAAGACGATTATAATGATTATGTTTAACTGTTTAAGTACACTTACATATTTTGAATTGAAACATTGTCTTTTCCTAAAATTATTAGAAAATTATATTGACAAAGTAATAATCATTATTGATAGCCTACATAACATTTTCAATAATATATGTGATTTAATTTTGTCCCGTGCAACGCACGGGTATAAGGAGTAGTGACTATTTATAGACAACCTATTATATTGGAAGGAACAACATCAACAACAACAACAAACAAATAATTCAATTCTTTCTCTCTCTATTTCTTCCATTTCCTAATACCTTCTTCCTTCTTACCTATCTGGGTCAAGGTAATTCTCTTCTCTAACTTGTAAAGTTGGTTGGTTTTCTGCCATTTTTTCAGTTCTTGCCTTGTTCTTTCAGCAATCCCAATTAGGGTTTCCCTTGTTCTTTCTTTTAGTTTGTGGGATTTGCTTTTCTGCTGTTCAGTTTTTTCTTTCTTTTTGATTGATTACTGGGTTCCCTTTTACGGGTTGTTGGAGCTTTGTGTTTGATGTGGGAATTGTGCTTATTATGTTGATAGCAAGTTTATGTGTTTTTCTGGGTTGCTCTCTGTTCTTTAATCTGGGTTTATTTGGAAATGGATTGACAATTTGAAATTTATGTTGTTGGGTTCTTGCCCGGGTATCATTTTTACCATTTTCTTGAATTCTTTTGGTAAAGAGATGAATTCTTGAGGTTTGGGACGGTGATTTTCTGGCAATCATGGGTGGTTGAAGTTCTTTGAATTGTAGATATGAAGTTGTTTGAATTGTAGTTATGCTGGTCAGGTTGAGATGAGATGTTTTTGGGTTGGCTTGGGTTGTTTTCTTTTGAGCTTTTTGATAAGATGGTTGTATTTGGGGAGAGGTTTGTTTTATTGGGTGTATAATAGCTTTGATGGTTTGATGATGGTAGTTCTTGGTGCATCAAGGTATTCAGTTATGATGGATAGTTGTTGTAGATCATGGGAATTCGAATAAATTGCCTTGTTTGTTTCGGTCATTTTGATTGTCCTGTGATAATACTCTGCCTGTTTTGCTTTGTATGAATGGTGGATTCTTAGTTGTCTATGCAACTTTTCTCCATGTAAAATTATGAATAGCTTCCCATGTCTTGATTCGCGTGATTCACGCCATTGATTTATAAGTTATATTATCTTGATTCTTGATAGATGAATGATGGAGTTACTTCAGTGTTTTGTTTTAACTATCTTGAAAATGTTTTTCATAGTTTCTCATGCTGTTTTCAAAACATTATGGATGATTGTGGATCTTTCTGAAGAACCTTTCGACTAGTTTCTCACTTATCAGTAAAACTAGTAATAGTAGTGCTACAATCAGTAGTGGTAGATGCATTATTGCTTATGGCCTCACATGTATGCAATCAGTTGTATAATACATATCTTTTGTACCTTCTGTGAAATGCAGATTATCTAGTATAAGCCATGGCCGGTGCACTGCTTCAGTCAACTAATATCCCCGCTACATTTGCCCATCAAAGAAATGGCCAAATACAAAGATCAGAAAAGGGTAAAAAGTCGGTGAAGATGATGGCTAGTCTTCAAGCACCAAGATATAGAATGCAGGGCTTCCGGGGATTGCGTGGGGGTAATTCTTTGGATACATTGGGATCATCCAGGGAATCTTTCTACACCAAGATGAACTCTGTCCTATCTATGCGTAAAGGCAAAGCAAGCCGTGGTGTAGTGAGAGCCATGTTTGAGCGTTTCACAGAGAAAGCAATCAAGGTCATAATGCTTGCCCAAGAGGAGGCCAGAAGACTAGGTCACAACTTTGTTGGCACCGAACAAATTCTTTTGGGACTTATTGGTGAAGGCACCGGAATTGCTGCTAAGGTCCTCAAATCCATGGGAATTAATCTGAAAGATGCTCGTGTAGAAGTAGAGAAGATTATTGGCAGAGGCAGCGGGTTTGTTGCCGTTGAGATTCCATTCACTGCTCGTGCCAAGCGTGTGTTGGAACTATCGTTGGAGGAAGCCCGACAACTCGGTAAGTTGATGTGACCTAGTGGGCTTTTGAATTTCTATATTATAGAAAAGCATCAGTAAATTTTCATGTAAATCTCATATGTTTTTGGTGTCTGCTAATCGTCCTACCTTCTTGGAACAGAGTAGCCATTCAAATGAACTGCTTACCAGTAAGGATTAGGTTAATGTTTCTGAAGTAGGGGGTGGGAGTGGATGATATTTATATGCCCTCGTAACATTTCATGTTATACCAACCGGTTATTCCTTCACCGGTTTTAACCCTCGTCACAACTTCTTATATTGGCGCTTAAACAATGCAGGGCACAACTACATTGGATCCGAACACTTGCTTTTGGGTCTTCTACGTGAGGGTGAGGGTGTGGCTGCTCGTGTCCTCGAGAATCTGGGTGCTGATCCCAACAACATTAGGACTCAGGTTAGAAGTCCGAAATACGTTACTCTTACGTCTGTGGTTTCCTGTTCTGTGCTAGACATTTGACAATATACTTTGTTTATGATAAATAGGTCATCCGTATGGTGGGTGAGAACACCGAAGCTGTTGGTGCTGGTGTTGATGCCAACATTGGAGGAGTACGGAACCAATCTAACGAAATTGGCAGAAGAGGTGAGTGAAAATTTTGGTACTACCCTTCAATTAAATATGAGTAGGAATATGTAAGTTTTGCTATGTCATACATTGATCAATTGGGTTTGATCTGAACTGCTTTCGTTATCAATGCTAGGGCAAATTGGATCCGGTTGTTGGAAGGCAGGATCAGATTGAGCGTGTTACCCAAATTCTGGGTAGGCGAACAAAGAATAACCCTTGCCTTATTGGAGAGCCCGGTGTTGGTAAAACAGCAATTGCCGAGGGCCTGGCACAGAGAATAGCTAATGGTGATGTCCCAGAAACAATTGAAGGGAAGAAGGTACCTCTTTATGGATTGTTCTGTGTCTTTTCATGGTTTTCTATGCTGATATGATATGACCATATTTACTAAACATACATTTTCTGGGTCTTGGGCTGAATCCTAATGCAGAAGAGTTGTGTTAATTTCAGGTTATAACTCTTGATATGGGTCTCCTGGTTGCTGGGACTAAATATCGTGGAGAGTTTGAGGAAAGATTGAAGAAGTTGATGGAGGAAATCAAACAGAGCGATGAGATCATCCTATTCATTGATGAGGTACACACTTTGATTGGTGCTGGAGCAGCAGAGGGAGCCATTGATGCTGCTAACATTCTAAAGCCAGCTCTTGCTAGAGGTGAATTGCAGGTGAGTTTATCCTTTTTAGTTTGACTGTAAGATTGCGAGCGGAGTTTTTAAACTAGTTTAACCGTAATTTGTTCCTTTTTTGTGATATTAGTGCATTGGAGCCACCACACTTGACGAGTACAGAAAACACATCGAGAAAGACCCAGCTCTCGAGAGAAGGTTTCAGCCTGTTAAAGTTCCGGAACCCACTGTAGATGAAACCATCCAGATCCTGAAGGGACTTCGTGAACGCTATGAGATTCATCACAAGCTTCGTTACACTGATGAAGCCTTGGTAGCAGCTGCACAACTCTCTCACCAGTATATCAGGTTTGTCTTCCAGTGCTTCTGTATTCATCAACTTCATGGCCGCTTGTTATGTGTTCTTTTACTAAATGTAGAATAGATCAACAGCAAGAAAACAATATGATTGCATAGGTTTGTTAGGAGCATATTTGTGTTCTTTTGGTAGGAATCTTACGCTCTGTTTTTTCTTTTACAGTGATCGTTTCCTGCCTGATAAGGCTATTGACCTCATTGATGAAGCTGGTTCCAGGGTTAGATTGCGCCATGCACAGGTTTGTGTTTTGTAATGTCCTTTTTACAATCTTATGAAACAATGCTCGTTTCTCACCACCTCGAATATCTGCAGCTCCCTGAAGAAGCTAGAGAGCTGGAGAAAGAGCTCAGGCAGATCACGAAGGAGAAGAATGAAGCTGTTCGCGGCCAAGACTTTGAAAAGGTACAAAATGTGATATGTAGTGTGTTTGAACTAATAAACCTTGGCCAACCTCAACCATATGTGCTGTTTTGCACTGTTTGTGATATAATATGATGATTTATCTTGACAGGCCGGTGAATTGCGTGACCGAGAAATGGACCTTAAGGCTCAAATCACTGCCCTTATAGAAAAGAACAAGGAAATGACCAAGGCAGAAACCGAAGCCGGGGACATCGGTCCTGTTGTGAATGAGTCCGACATCCAACACATCGTCTCCTCTTGGACTGGCATCCCGGTTGAGAAAGTCTCCACGGATGAATCTGACCGTCTCCTCAAGATGGAAGAGACCCTCCACACGAGGGTCATTGGTCAAGACGAGGCTGTCAAGGCCATTAGCCGTGCTATCCGTCGTGCCAGGGTGGGTCTCAAGAACCCTAACCGTCCCATTGCGAGCTTCATCTTCTCAGGGCCCACCGGTGTGGGAAAGTCTGAGCTCGCAAAGGCTCTGGCCACTTACTACTTCGGGTCCGAGGAAGCCATGATCCGGCTCGACATGAGTGAGTTCATGGAGAGGCACACGGTCTCGAAGCTCATCGGGTCGCCCCCGGGTTACGTTGGGTACACGGAGGGTGGGCAGCTGACTGAGGCGGTCCGTCGCGGCCCGTACACTGTGGTCCTGTTCGATGAAATCGAGAAGGCCCACCCGGATGTGTTCAACATGATGCTCCAGATCCTGGAGGACGGGCGGCTGACCGACAGCAAGGGGCGGACGGTCGACTTCAAGAACACACTCCTGATCATGACTTCGAACGTGGGGTCCAGCGTTATCGAGAAGGGCGGACGGCGCATCGGGTTCGACCTCGATTACGACGAGAAGGACAGCAGCTACAACAGGATAAAGAGTTTGGTGACGGAGGAACTGAAGCAGTACTTCAGGCCGGAGTTCCTCAACAGGCTGGATGAGATGATTGTGTTCAGGCAGTTGACAAAGCTCGAGGTCAAGGAGATTGCCGACATCACGCTGAACGAGGTGTTTGAGCGGCTCAAGGCCAAGGAGATCGACCTGCAGGTGACTGAGCGATTCAGGGATAGGGTGGTCGAGGAGGGATACAACCCGAGCTACGGGGCCCGGCCTCTGAGGAGGGCCATCATGAGGCTCTTGGAGGACAGCATGGCTGAGAAAATGTTGTCGGGAGAGATCAAAGAGGGTGATAAGGTGATTGTGGATGTCGATTCGGATGGGAATGTTATTGTTCTGAATGGCAGCAGTGGTGCACCTCCCGAGTCCTTGCCTGAGCCCATCTCCGTGTAGAAATCAGCATCAAAACAAAAACAAGACAACTTTTTTAACAGTTGGAGGATGATATGATGGATAGTATGTTTGCGTCAATCTAGTGTCTAATTTGAAGTGGCTTTATAACCCTGTTAATCTTTCTTGTTCTTTTCATCTCTTTTGAGATTGGATTGAAGACATCAGAAATGTAGGAGCTATTTTCCTCTGTATGAATAGTTGTCATATTATACTAAAAATTCGTTCATAAGGTATAACTCTTTTGCAGTTTGGTTATGTGAGATTTTTGACATTAATTATTAATATTTTGGACTCTATGATTCCAAGGTTTAATCTTTGATCATTAATTATTAATTATCAGTTTTGTTTGATTTCTTTTGTAGAGTCATTAGGGGCAGAGCTAAGGTGGGGTCATGTGACCCGCTTTTCTAGAAAAAAATAACAATGTTATGGCTTTTTGTACGAAAATATACTTTTATAATCTCATTTAATAAGTTAATTCTAACTTTTAATTATCTTTTGAAGTATAAAGAAAAAAAAATAGAAGAATAATTTGTTCACATATGTAATGCAATATATTAGTTTAATTATCATGCTCTATATTATATATTTATATCAATTTTAAAATAAGGCTTACAAATTATTTATATTTAAAATATTAGTTTTTGAATGTTATTAATTACATGTAAATTTTCAAGTACTCGCGTCTTTAAATTTGACATCGCTAAAATTTAATTTCTAGATTCGTCCCTGAGAGTCATGGTACACGAACATATGTCCATGGAGGCTATTTGTAATAATTTGAACAGTGCGGATACGAGAGCACAAGCTCTTTGTATTGATGCACTGCTCAATATTCTCTGGAAGGGTGCAGAGAATGAGATTGACGGAGAACATCCGTTCACTGAGTTGGTTCATCACTATGACGGATTCCGCATGCTGATGGACCCAAGGGTAAGAAATGAGGAAAAAACAATACTCATACTATAGAGATTTTCAACCACTAATTGGATTGGTTGATAATGTAAATAGGCACATTGCTGGTGTTGGCATTTTGTCATGTAAATTCTTTAAACTAACAATTACACCTACTAAATCTCCTCTTGTTATGTTTTTTTGCTGCCAATCCAACAATAACAGTGTAAGTATTGTTGAAGAGGCTCGGTGATGGAGGTCCTCCATCAGAACCAGCATCTGGAGCAGCAACGACATCACCAACATCAGCATTGAGGCCATCATCAACCACATCAAACACTGACATCCAAGAGTGCTTTATGATGGTCCAACAAGTCATGGGGTCGTCCAACAACAGCAGCATCATCACCAACAGCAGCAGCCAACCAGTGAGGCTACTTCTCAATTCCATATCTTTGGATTGAGGTCCTCACCAGTGCTTTGAAGACTTCACTCTAGAGCTGTTGAGGACTTTCCATTTCGATGAAGATGTTTGCGATTCGAGGTCCTCTATGAAGACATCACCCTCGGCTGCTGAGGATATTCGATTCTGTGAGGTGATCCTGCATTGAGGTCCTCCACGAAGACTCACCTTCAAGCTGTTGAGGCCATTTCCAGCTTGTGAGGTGATATAACCGTTTGTAATAAAGAAAACGCGTTTGTTAGAGTTATTTCATTTTGTTTCCTTTTATTTTGAAGTTATCCAGTTTGTAATGAGGCTTAATTAGCTTGCTAAGTTAGTTAAGTAGTTTAATGCTTAATTAGTGAGTTTCTTGAGTAAGGGGAAACCCTTAATCATCCAAATTTCAACCCTAGCTTTATATACATTGTAATCGGCGACTTTTGAGGATCATCTATCGTGAAATTAATAGCATTTTGAGTGCCTTGATTGAGCCTCTTGTTTGTGAGTGACGTTAAACTCTCATCTTTGGTTAATTCTACTCTGAGCAAGGATTTGGCAATCCTTGTGGTGGGTGTAGAGCTTGGTAATCTCGGTGGTGTGTCCAGATCCATTGAGGTCATCCAGTCCATTGCCCTTGAAGTTCTAGCTGTGGTGTGTCTGTATCAGCTCGAGCCTCAAGACTATCTTCGTTTACTGTTTTATTGTAAGTTTGTCCATCCGATCATCATTTCATCATCATCCATTCATCCATTTGTTCATTGGTGTTTATACTCTGTTTTGGAGGAGGTTGTAATTGATTTCTTGTCGTGAGGTCTGTTTTGGTGTTTGATTCTATATTGTAAGGCCAGATTGTGTGTGATATGTGTTAATGTGGTGTACTGTGAGGTCAATACTCTGATCTTAGGACCTTGCTGTAGACCCCGAAAAAATCCCGGAGGGATATTCCCGTGGCGCTACTCGAAAGAGTGGACTTTTCCCTCTTTCTTTGAATTGGGAGCCGACGTGGGATTGCTTATCCTTAATCAAAGGCTCGACTTTTAGGACACTTTTTATTAAGTGATAAATTTAACCCGAAAACCTGATTTAAAAAGAAAAAGGAAAAGAAAGAAAGAAGACGGAAAAGAAAAGAAAAAGAAAAAAGAAGGAGGAACGTGCAGGTTCCCGAAAGAACGGAAAAACAAGCGGGGCCCAAACCCGATTAACGCTCCGGAGAGCGAATCGGAGTCCGGTTCGCTAGAGGAACCTGCAGGTTCTTCAAAACCGAGCCGGACGCAAAAAGGGGAAAGCCGGTTAGGAAGGGGTGAAAACCAAGAAGAACCCGGCCGGGTTCTCTTGGAGAAAACCAAAAGAAAGAAGAAAAAAAAAAAGAAAACAAAAGGAAGAAACCGGCTGAGTTCGAAACGAAGCCGGGAAGCAAAAAAAAAAACGACAAGGAACCCGTCTGGGTTCCAATCTTCAAACCGGGACGAAAACAAGAACGCAAAAGAAGTTTTCGCAAAAAAGGTTTTCGGGAAAAGAAGAGTGAGAGTCGCCAGTTGAATTTTAGGGATAAAACAACAAACCCAAAAGAAAATTTGACTCCGACCTACGAATCCAAAGGTGGATTCGGGGGTAAGGTTACGAATTTGACGATAAAAACCGTCAAACTCGCCCGTTCAACTGAACGGACTCTACTAGGATCAAATTAAAGTGGAAAAAGAGAAGAAGAGAAGAGAGGAGGGAATTTGAATACTTCACAATAGTATTATTAATGTCATGCAATTATAAATAAATAAGAAAAACACATAAATTACATTGTGTACAAGAACGAAAACTACGATAGCGATAAAGTAAACATGCAATTGAGGGTGAGAAGAGAAGAGAAATATACCAGTGTCAATACTCCCGGTATATTTCGGTGTGTCTTTTTAGGTGATGGATGGGGGGTATTTATAGTGGAATTTAGGTTAGGGTTTAGGTTAATTTTTAGGGTTTTGGAGCGTTTTGGCGCCGGGGTGCCGCGGTGATGGGAAGACGAACCTGCACGGTTCTGGTCGAGGCCGGGCCTGCGCTCAAGAACCCAGACGGGTTCCATGGCGCAGGTCGGGCCTCGCCCAGAACCCGTGACGGGTTCTTTGGGGCAGAGATCGAGCCTCTGGCCCATCGAACCCAAATGGTTTCCGCTTATTTGGGCTTGGTATTTTGGGTTTGTGGAAAAGGGCTTTGCGTGTTACTTATCGGTCAACTTATTTCCTAAAATTAATACTAAAAAGAAAGAAAATAAAGCCAAAAATTTAGCGTCTACAGATAGCCCCACTTTGATCGAGTTTGAGTAAAGCGGCGATCAAAGTAGTCTTGATAGTCTTGGATATGAATTAGAAGCACGCTCGTTGGTTGGCGCTTGAAGCCGGGTCTGCGACGTCGAGATGTCGTTCATCGCATTGTGAAGGCCCGATGACGGCCCTTGTCGCATTATGAAGGCCCGACAATGGCCGCTGTTGACGCTTGGAAGCTGGGTCCTGCGCCGATGTAGATGTAATGTTCGTCGCATTGTTAGGCCCGACGACGGCCCTCGTTGCATTGCGGCCCAACGATAGCCTTTGATGTTGTCACGTATTGTTAGGCCCGGTGACGGCCCTCATTGCATTGCGGCCCAATGATAGCCTTTGTTGTTGTCACGTATTGTTAGGCCCGATGACGGCCCTCATTGCATTGCGGCCCAATGATAGCCTTCGATGTCACGTATTGTTAGGCCCGGTGACGGCCCTCATTGCATTGCGGCCCAATGATAGCCTTTGTTGTTGTCACGTATTGTTAGGCCCGATGACGGCCCTCATTGCATTGCGGCCCAATGATAGCCTTTGATGTCACGTATTGTTAGGCCCAGTGACGGCCCTCATTGCATTGCGGCCCAATGATAGCCTTCGATGATGTTGTCACGTATTGTTAGGCCCGGTGACGGCCCTCATTGCATTGCGGCCCAATGATAGCCTTCGATGTCACGTATTGTTAGGCCCGGTGATGGCCCTCATTGCATTGCGGCCCAATGATAGCCTTCGATGATGTGATGTTCGTCGTGTTGGTCGGTCAGACGATGACCCTCGTTGCATTGCGGCCCAACGATAGCCTTTGTGAAAGACATGCCGGGCTCAGAAACCACCTTGATCTCATATTTCGGCCCAGAAAATCATTTGGGCTTGCGAGATTTGGGTGTGTTTTTGGCCCACGACGATTGTCGATATCATGTATGTTGGTGCAGAAACGTGCTGGGCTCAGAAACCATCTTGATCTCGCATTTTGGCCCGGAAAATCGCTTGGGCCTGAGAGGTTGGGATGAACTTTTGGCCCGCGACTTGATTGCAGCAGTTTGGGCTTGTTTCGGCCCAAGAACCCGTCTGGGTTCATGCGTATTGGGCCCTGTCTTGGCCCATGAACCCGTCTGGGTTCCGTGCACTGGGCTTCGTTGCTCGGCCCAAGAACCCATCTGGGTTAGCCACCTTGGGCCCGTTTCGGGCTCATTTTTCTTTTTCCTTCTTCTTTTTTTGTTTTTGGCAAGTGGATAGGATAGGATAGACTTGTGGATTTCCGGCCAATGCATGTTCTCCACTATCCGGATAACGGGGCCCGCTGCTTGGGACATTTGTGTGGCATGCATTCACCCATGATTTCTATAAAAGGGTGCTCCTTCTTCATTCAAACTCACACCTCAACTTCTCACTTGCATTCTTATAGCTTCTCTCTCTTGTTTCTCTCTCTAAAAGCAAATTACTTGCTAGTTAGAAGATAATGGTTAGGAAGGCTAGAAATCCGCCCGTTCAACCCCATGCGGTGAACTGGGCACATGAAATGTCTTCTCGGCGGGCGTGGACTCCTCGACCCGGTTGGGAGCCCTCGGAATTGGTGCCCGAACCATGGAACCATGTGTGGCACAAACATTCGCACGTCCGGGTAATGTCCTTTTCTTGACTTCGCTCTTGATTTTTTTTTTTTTTAGCTTAAATTTGCAAGTAGAAATGTTGGATTCCCACTTGTTGATTTAGCTAAGAATTGGGTCGAAGTAGAAAATCCGGCACGTGGGCCGAGTAGAACCCGTCTGGGTTCGGCTGGAACTGGGCTCGGTCGAGCTGGGCCGACAAAAATGGGGCCAGGAACCCGTCTGGGTTCTCCTGGTCATGGCTCTCTTTTTTTGTGTTTGCACGTGGGCCGAGAAGACGGAGGCCCACTGAAAAGTGTAGAACCCGTCTGGGTTGATCATGAAGTAGGCCAAGCAATCTTCGTGTATGGGCCGAAAAAGGTGGAAAAAGGGCCTTGAAAATGAGCAGGAACCCGTCTGGGTTCCTTGTAGAAGGCCCACTGGACAAGAATAAGAACCCGTCTGGGTTCTTTCAGCTTCTCTTTTTTGTGTTTGCACGTGGGCCGAAGGATGGAGGCCCACCTGAAGACGAGAATCATGCAGGTCGCTTGTGAGATGGGCTAGGTAATCTTTGTGCGTGGAAGGCAGGCTTCCCTTTTTCGTCTTTTATGGGCTGAGGGAGATGGAAGGAAGCCCACTGGAAATGGAGGTAAACCCGTCTGGGTTCTTTCATGAAATGGGCCGAACATTTTTTGTGGCGGAAGCAAAGCCCAAAGGTTAAAACCTGTCTGGCCCAGGCGTCGGGCTCTTCTTTTATTTTGCGTGGGTCAGAAAAGCCTGGCCCAAATGGAATAGAAGAAGACCCAAACCCGTCTTTTTGTGCCCTGGCGCTTAGGCTGATTTGACTCGTTGCTGGTGCCGCATAGCCCCCAGTTTAGTGGGAGTTTGATCTGACTCTTGCTAAACCGGGGATTAATCGATGGTTGCCGTAGTGACTTGCCCCTTTTGAATTCTTCCATGGCGGATTTTGTGGACCTAGGCAGGCTACCCCGGCTGATTTGTCCCTTCGCTTGGGCTGCATAGCCCCCAGTTTAGTGGCAGTTTGATTTAACTCTTGCTAAACTGGGAGTCAATTGATAGTTGCCGTGGTGACATGCTTCCTTTTGGATTCAAACAGCCCCCCGGCTTAGTGGCAACTCGATTGAATTTAAGCCGGCGTCACTCGAAAATGCAGGCGGTGCCGAAGTGTTGCACCTATTTGGCTCAGGTAGCGATACAGAGGTGGTAGACTCCTCTTACTACCAGTGGGACACTTACTTCGGTTCGGGCGGCAATGGAGCTCATGGAGTTGATAGTGCTAGCGGCGGCGGTGGCACGTGATGACTGCTGAAGATGATGTGCCTGCAGAATTCCGACACTATGATATGCACGACTCTTTTACCATGCACTTAGGACCATGCTATGTAATGATGTACTAGATGCACTTATGTACTAATGCAGACTGATGCAATGTTTATGCAAAGATGATGTTATGTAATGTGACTATGACTTTCTATATACTACTGAAACAAACTGGGGCAAAGAAATTTTCTTATTAACACGAAGCCAAGGCTAACAAGCAAACACAAAGATTAATCTGGACAAGATCAAAACTCAGTTCGAAAGAGATAGGAAGAAGTTTTCGAATTTTAAGGGAGAGAACAAGTAATCCAGAGGCATAAGTCCGCCAACAGTTCGAAGAATAGTGCAAATATGCGCGGTTGGTTATGGACGTAAGCTAGTCGAAAGAACAAACCTCACATAGGACAGAATAAACACTCAAACACTCAATTTTGAATATGTATGTGAGTTTTTCTCATACTCAAACCAAAAGAAGCAAACTACCATAGGCTTGGTAAGAACCTCGCTCTCCACTACTCGTATGCAATGCACAAGTGACAATCAAAAGGACTTTTTCGGGTTGTAACGGGGCTTAGGCTAGGGTAAGGAGCGGTAAAATTTGGGAATGAGGAGTTAAAAGCCATGCTTGGATTGGTCTTCAACGAATGAAACTCTCCAAACTCTCCTTCTTTCTTAAGGTATTTTCACCTTCCATCCTAAAACATTTCAACCGAATACAACTAGGTCAAAGTTTTCTGGACTTTAAGCCGTATCTTCCACAATCACCCTCTTTTTCTTTTTTTTGATTTTTCTTCTTTTTTTTTTTTTGATTTTGTGGGTGATCGGGGAGAAGAAATTCCTATTATAACTTTGACTTTAAACAGCACAACCAAATTCACTCAAGATATAGGACCTTGGATCTTCGGACTTCATACTCTGCTCACACTGAACCAATTGTTCTTCCAAAATGATAGACTTTCATCCAACCAAGCATAGCAAGGGATATCGGATATCAAAGGCCAAGGCTTGTATTGTCAGGGTTCAAACATGAAAAAAAAGATAAACAAAGGCTAGGCGGGGCAAAAAGAACGGTAAACATAATGTAGGGAAGACTATTTGGCTATGTGGCTTAAAAAATAAAAATCGAATGCCTTGATCACTTTGTCACAGCGCGCAATGCAAATATGTAGTCTCAAGCAAGATGCAAAACAAGTTCTAGAGATGCAACTAATGGGTGAGTCTCTCAAGGGATCATGGAATTGATGAAAATGATCAATTCAGATTTTAGGCAATGTGGACTCACGGGATGAGCTCAATCAGCTAAACTTAGCCCAAAGATTTGCGGCACGCACATTTTATACCTTCTAAGATAGTCAAAGCAGTCAGATACGTCTTCTACTACTGGTCTCAAAATCAGAAGGCTTGAAGAAAAAGGTTTTGAAAACTTTTGAGATTTCATCCAGATCTTTCTAGGTGAAGCAAGTCAAGCCAGGAAAAAGGTCGATTTTTTTTAAAAAAAGTTATGGACTCTTTTTTTTTTTTTTAACCTATGACTAAAACTGATATGATGCTTATGCGACACAAAATGCGACCTACATGATGGGACCTACATGATGGGAGATGCTGAACTCATGCAACACAAAATGCGACCTACGTGGTGGGATCGTCCCCACTTCCCCAAACGAAAAAAGATAAAAAAAGAAAGAAAAAGAAAATTAAGCCTTATAAGTAAATTCGAACGACAGTTTCAGGGCTAGCGAAGACGCATAATTAACTCGAGGACCCGCATCGCGACCATAATTTCATAGATTAACCGTCTGGGTTTTCGCTAGCGTCGCCGTCTGGGTTTCTTGACACTCTCAAACTGCCGTCGCTCTTTCTTCACCCATATTCCACATTAAGCTCGTGCGGTTAAAACCAAGTGTCTAGAGAGGCATTCTAGTTGCTTGGCCTAACCAGTCGATTGTTCTTTTAAGGGTTTATTGTATTCATTATCACAACAGCTCGAGTAAGCAGAAATGTTCATCTTATTAAATGCAGAAATGGGTACATCAACAGACTCTGGGTTTAATCCCGACCAACTTAGGACTACTAGACCCTGACTCTACGACCTTTGGGACAGACTCTCCTATGGACAAAGTAAATTTGTTTTCTTCATCGTCGATCCAGGTGATCTCAGGGTGGCCGCCATCTTCTCCGATCAGCAAACTTGGATCGAAGCTTGGGTTAGAAAGTGCGGCGATGACTGGGTCAACGGCTTCCTCCTTGCGAGCCTCTTGTCCGAAGAGCATTCCGAAGATGTTACCTCCAGCGAGGTGAGTCCATTCCAAAGGTGGACGAGTCCTTCTAGGCGGGATGAATGTAGCAGTCGTGGTGACAGCACAATCATTGAAAATTTCTAGCCCAGCTACTAAGACTCCTTGTGATTTCAGGTAATATGGCTCCGGGAAACCGTAGTAGGGGAAATCATCGCCCTCCCTCAAGAATTGTCCATTGAGAGTGCGGGGATACGGCTGGATTTGGTACAGCGTCGGAGGATCGTTCCGCCTCCTCTGTGCAGCCATGGTGAACTTCATCATTCTCACTTCCTTTTCAGTTGGCTTATAGCCTAACCCGAACCTTCCCTTGTTCTTAAACAACTTGAAATTTGGTGTCAACTTGCTCCTAGGATTCCGGCCGAGTGGCATCCCTGGAAAATAACCTTGCCTCTTCAATATAGCATGGATGTTAGGGTTTGAGTGTGGATCGAAGTCAAAGTGAGCTTGATCCTGGCTCAAAGCCGCTACCATTTCAAAGCTATGCAGCTCCTCGTCAGCCGAGTTATGCTCAATCTCGAGTGTGGGCCTCTTGGGGTCAAAAACGGCACTAAGGGGGGTGCTTGAGATCACGACGACTTGGCCTTGAATAATTAGTTTCACCTTTTGGTGTAAGGTGGAAGCGACGACATTGCATTCATGTAACCAAGGCCTTCCTAATAACATGTTGAAAGAAGCCGGAATGTCGAGGACGATGAACTCGACGTTCTTACTTATGTGATCCATGGTGATGGGAAGCACAATTGATCCTAGCGACTTGCGAGGAGAGTTGTCGTATGCGCGTAGCTGAACAGCATTTTGTGTCAGGTGTTGTCTTTGAATTCCTAGCTTTTGTGCGGTTCTCCATGGATGACATTGACAGAACCATTATCCACGAGGACAAGTGGGATGGTCTCATGTAGAACACCCAATGGTGAGATAGAGAGCTTTATTGTGGGACCCTCCTTCCTCGGGTAAGTCTTCATCCCCGAAGGTGATGGTAGGCTTCCCGGAGACGATATGGGAAATGAGGTCCTCTGGTGATGCTGCGGTAGGGACCATGAGCCTATTGAAAGCATCAAGTAGTATTTTTCTATGGTCCTGTGAGGCGCACAAAAGTTGCCAAATCGTGACTTCGGCCTTTGTCTTCTTTAACTGTGTGAGGAAAGGATCTTCCGGTGGAAGTGCCGGGGTTTCTGTCGCTTCGGGACTAGGAGTCACTGTAGTAGTACTTCTATTATAATAGCGACCGGACCGAGTAAGGGCTGCGGCGTGAGGAGTTGTTACCTCTTCCTCATTTTCCTCCTTATCGGAAGTATCATATAATGGATGCCCTTCATTCTCATGATTAGTGAAGCCTTCTTCATCCTCGCTATCCCAAATACCATTGATAGTGAAGTCGTCTGTAAATGGTGGAGCAACTGGAATTAACTGACCCATTTTAGTGATGAGGGTAGATGGATCAAAGTGATCTTTCTCCAGAAAGATGGCATTGCTGTGATTAGGCATTGGGTTCTCCTTGTTATTAGGCCTCTGAGATGAGCTTGGTGGAGGGATAACACCGTTTCGAATTAGTCCTTCGATCTTATTTTTCAAAGTCCAACAAACCTCGGTGTCATGACCCCGACTACGGTGGAAGTTGCAGTATTTGTTTCCGTCCCACCTTGGAGGCTTGATTTCAGGTTCGGGTGCCGGCAAAGGTAGCTGGATAATCCCTTTTTTCACAAGCCTTTCCAATGCCTTAGCGTAAGACATGTCTAGCGGATGATAGGAGTCATACTTCGGGGGGAAAGACTTTCGTTGGATAGAATTAGTCTCAACAGCTTTCTGAGGGATGCTAGGTGTACTAGTGGCCCTCCTGTTGGAGCTAGATCCTTTCCAACCAGAGTTTTGCGTGCCCCTCTCATTGTTAGCAGCTTCAACTTGAGTGCACAAATCTTTCAGGGTTTCGAAGTCTTTGATGGACTGGAAGCCGAAATGTCGCGTGATGCGAGGGTGAATGCTTTGCCTGAAAGTGCTCAGTTGCATCCTAAAGGGGATAGCTTCATCGATTTCAGATAGCATGGTGTGCCATCTCTCGTAGTAGGAAAGAAATGGCTCGTTCTCCCCTTGTTTCATGGAAGTCAGATCGTCCGCAGTGACCTCCTTCTGTTGTAGACGACTAAAGTGGCTGATGAAAGCTTTGAACAATTCGTCTGCATCGGTCTTAACTTGTGAGGGTAGATTTTGGTACCATACCTTGGCCTTACCTTCTAGAGTGGAAGGGAAGACTGTGGTATAGAGACCTTCATCTACCTTATGGAGAGGGGCCAGCCTCATGAATTCCTCCAGGTGATGAGAGGGATTTTGGTGGGCTTGAACTTTATGGCGGGCACCTCGACCTTGTCTCTTACCCTCGATACATGGTGCTTAGGAATGGCCAGATCCATGCATGCGTCGGTGAAGGTCGGATCGGTTTTCATCATCCTCCTAGTGAGCATGTCAACCTTCTCTTCAAGCTTTCTGACATAAGGGTCCTCCGAGGTTTTGGAGCCCTTTGGTGTAAGTTTGGACCTGACCTCACCAGATGATTTAATTTGTAGGCCTCCAGTTTTGGTTTTGAGGTGTTCCCTTCTATTCCCGTCATCATCCTCGGCCTCAGACTCAGACTCATAATAGTTTTCCTCTTCTTCGGCTTCAACACCTAGCTTTTTATTGAGCTGCCTAATGGCCTCCAGCATGCCATTCATGGTCTGTTGGCTTTCGTTGAACCTTTTTTCCAACTTTTCATTAGTCCTATCCTCCAAATCTGATATGTAAAAGGCTATTGCTTCCTGTATCCTCTCATATAGCCCATCAGGTAGCTTGTCACCAGAACTTTCCCCAGAAAGGTTGTTGTTAGGAGATCCCGACATGATGGATTCACTGGATTCACTGGACTGGGTTGGTGGTCTGCAGCTCGGATTGTGGACGAGCCTACCGGTGTGCGGGTCGCGGATGCGGGCTCGAAGATGGTATGCTATTTTGCCTGCATGGAAATTGATTTAGTACTCGAAAGAACTTTTTATGCTACCCACCCAATATATGCATGACTTAGTGGACCTACATGGGCCTAGGACACAGACACGACGCCTACATGCTGACGTAAGGACGACTCACCCACTTCGCGGGAGTGCATGTCTTAACTCTACATGGACCTAGCATGCGGACTGACAACATTAATCGTCTATTGGGTCCTTACTCGGATCGAGTCACGATTGCTTTCGGTTTCGGGCTCAGATTCGAGTAACAGACGCAATAGGGATTGGACTTGAGGAATGTCATAAAGGGCCGAATAGGATCATCAACAAGGTATTGGGCCATCTGCGGGGTGAAGCGATCAGGCCCGAAGAGAAGAGAGAAGACCAGACTGGGTTAGGAACCCGTCTGGGTTCTCCTTTCTCTGACGAGGCCTGCACCATCAATTTTCAGCAAGTGGGCCAGTCCAGATGGGCCAGGAACCCGTCTGGGATTCTGATGCACTGGACTCCCGCTTACCGAAAATTGATGCGGATGGGCTGGGCCGATGCACCAGAACCCGTCGGTTTCGATAAGTCGAACCTTGAATGTCCCTACGCGGACTAGAATGACTCCGACTCATGAAAGGTTTGACAACTTGGACTCAAAGACTCCTTAAGACCGGACTCTAAAACTCTTTACAAAATGAAACTACATGATTAACTTGAAATTCTTTACAGGTGGAATTTTACAATATGTACGTCAGCAAAATACTTCTTTACAACTTTGTACATGGATGGAACTTTACAAAGATACAAACTTTACAACCTATACATTGATTCTAAAAAAATAAAAATAAATAAAAAACACATAGCATACAGATGCGGGATTAGCCTAACCATGACTCTAGGTATTAGGGTTTTCTAGGTATAGGAGATGATCGTACCGCATGTTCTCGCCCCGGTGCATCCCCCCTACATAGGTAGGCAGTGATGTGTGGGGTGTTGCTCTTCGGGGTTTCAGGGAAACCCTTAGAGTGTAACACGGGGATAGGGCGAGTCAAAGGCTTGGCGATGTAAGTGCATCCCACAAGTAGTGACATCGCTTCCTGAGGGTAACCCTAGTTTTATAACCTACCAACGCTTTTGTGCTCCCCAGCCATAAGGCCCAAGAGTAGCCTGGATGCAATATGCCTAAAATAATAATAAAATTGTGAAGTAAACTAATTCCTCCCAAAAAACACTAAAACTTAATCCTTTCAAGTTTTACCCTCTTGTTAAGTTTAAGTCCCAAAGCTGAGTCGCCAATCGTAGACTCCCAAAAATCCGGAGGATATTCCATGGCGCTACTCGAAGAGTGGACTTTTCCTCTTTCTTTGAATTGGGAGCCGACGTGGGATTGCTTATCCTTAATCAAAGGCTCGACTTTTAGGACACTTTTTATTAAGTGATAAATTTAACCCGAAAACCTGATTTAAAAAGAAAAAGGAAAAGAAAGAAAGAAGACGGAAAAGAAAAGAAAAAGAAAAAGAAGGAGGAACCCGCCCGGGTTCCCAAAAGAGGACGGAAAAACAACGGGCCCAAACCCGATTAACGCCCGAGAGCGAATCGAGTCCGGTTCGGCTAGAGGAACCCGTCTGGGTTCTTCAAAACCGAGCCGGACGCAAAAAAGGGGAAAGCCGGTTAGAAAGGGGTGAAAACCAAGAAGAACCCGGCCGGGTTCTCTTGGAGAAAACCAAAAGAAAAAAAAAAAAAGAAAACAAAAGGAAGAAACCGGCTGAGTTCCGAAACGGCCGAAGCAAAAAAACGACAAGGAACCCGTCTGGTTCCATCTTCAAACCGGTACGAAAACAAGAACGCAAAAGAAGTTTTCGCAAAAAAGGTTTTCGGGAAAAGAAGAGTGAGAGTCGCCAGTTGAATTTTAGGGATAAAACAACAAACCCAAAAGAAAATTTGACTCCGACCTACGAATCCAAAGGTGGATTCGGGGGTAAGGTTACGATTTGTGATAAAAACCGTCAAACTCGCCCGTTCAACTGAACGGACTCTACTAGGATCAAATTAAAGTGGAAAAAGAGAAGAAGAGAAGAGAGGAGGGAATTTGAATACTTCACAATAGTATTATTAATGTCATGCAATTATAAATAAATAAGAAAAACACATAAATTACATTATGTACAAGAACGAAAACTACGATAGCGATAAAGTAAACACGCAATTGAGGGGGAGAAGAGAAGAGAAATATACCAGTGTCAATACTCCCGGTATATTTCGGTGTGTCTTTTTAGGTGATGGATGGGGGGTATTTATAGTGGAATTTAGGTTAGGGTTTAGGTTAATTTTTAGGGTTTTGGAGCGTTTTGGCGCCGGGGTGCCGCGGTGATGGGAAGACGAACCCAGACGGGTTCCTGGGTCGAGGCCGGGCCTCTGGCTCAAGAACCCAGACGGGTTCCATGGGCAGAGGCTGGGCCTATTGCCCAGGAACCCAGACGGGTTCTTTGGGGCAGAGATCGAGCCTCTGGCCCATCGAACCCAAATGGTTTCCGGCTTATTTGGGCTTGGTATTTTGGGTTTTGACGGAAAAGGGGCTTTGCGTGTTACTTATCGGTCAACTTATTTCCTAAAATTAATACTAAAAAAGAAAGAAAATAAAGCCAAAAAATTTAGCGTCTACACTTGCATACATCATAATTGGTATCAGAGCTGAGTAACATCTTGGAGGAAGGTCTGTTTGTGTTATTTGTGCATTTTATAATGTCGGGTTGTAGTAAAACACCTCAGGAAGTAGCAGAACAAGCCTTGAGGGAGAAGGAGGAAATAGAAGGGAGAATGAAAATTATGGGTGAACAGTTGCAATATTATATGAGGTTGCACAGGAGAGAGATCAATAGAGGCGATGTGGAGTCCAAGAAGAAGAAGAGGATAACCCTTTTAGTGAACCTGGAAGGGGAGGAGGAAGACCTAGATATCACAGAAGAAGGAGGTATAACAGGAGGTCACCTAGAAGTAGTGTTAGTGAATCCAGGAGTAGGAGTGAGAGGGAAGAAAGGAGGGGAGAAAGAAGAGTAGAGAAGTTGGATTTCAAAATAGATATTCCAGAATATGGAGGTGAGTTGGATCCTGATGTATTTTTGGATTGGTTGCAAACAGTGGAGAGGGTTTTTGAATTGAGGGAGTTGTCTGATGAGAACAAGGTGAAGTTGGTTGCATTGAAACTGAGGAAATATGCATCTACATGGTGGAACAACTTGCAAAGAAGGAGAGAAGAAATCAATGAGCCTAAAGTCAGTACATGGGTTGAAATGAGGCAGAAGCTCAAGGAGAAATTTCTACCTGAAAGTTACATGAAGGAAAATTATTTCAAGCTTCAACACTTTGTCCAGGGTAGTAAATCTGTTGAGGAGTATACCAAGGAGTTTGAACATCTGCTGTGGAAGTGCAATATGAAGGAGAATGAAATTCAAACCTATGTGAGGTACCTTGGAGGGTTGAATGAAGGCATCAGAAATGTGGTCGAGCTGCAGGTGTATAATTCACTTGATGAGCTGAGTTCTTTGGCTCATAAGGTGGAACAACAGAAGAAGGCCCAAAGGAAGGAGTATGGAAGCAAGTACCCAACCAAAACCTATCCTCAAACCAAATCCTATAACCCACCTCAAAGAACCTATCCATCCCCACAACCACAAACGGATATCCATTTCTAAACCACCTCAAACACAATCCCAAAATCCCCCACAAAGAACCCCAATCCCTACCAATCGACCATTCCCTGAGAGGAGGTGCTTTAGATGTCAAGGTCTTGGACATCTAGCCTCAGAATGTCCAAACAGAAGAGCAGTGACCTTAGCAGAATATCAAGCAGCACTGTTTGTTGAACCTGAGTCAGTTGTTGAGGAGGAACAGTATGATGAACCTGAAGGAGATCCCGTATATGATGAAGAGGAAGTTGAGGCCAGACCTGATGAAGGTGAAATGTTGGTGATCAGGAGGATCCTTAGCAGTACAACAATTGATGAGGAAGTTGAGCAGAGGGAGAACATTTTTCACACAAGATGTACAGTGCAAGGGAAGATCTGTTCCTTGATCATTGATAGAGGCAGCTGTACTAACGCAGCCTCACAGACTATGGTGCAAAAGCTGAGTTTGCAAACCTGTCCTCATCCAGCACCATACACCATCCAGTGGTTGAGTCAATGTAGAGGTATCAAAATCTCATCTAGATGCCTTGTGAATTTTTCAATTGGTTCTGTTTATAAAGATGAAGTGTGGTGTGATGTTATACCTATGGATGCATGTCATTTATTGTTGGGAAGACCTTGATTGTTTGATAGATCTGTTAACCATGATGGAAGAGCCAATACTTATTCCCTTAACCTAAACCACAAAAAAATTGTCCTCACCCCACTTAAACCATCCCAGCTCACAAAAAGAACCAAGAACCTGATTGTTGAACCATCCCTTGATGTGATCTTACCAGCTGAATATCATGAGTTACGTGATGTAAGGAGTTACTTTTGCTTGATCTTGATGAAGAACCGCCTCACAAAATGAGCGCCTTCACAAAATAGCCATCCTTTATTCCAACCCATCCTAACCCAAGACCAACATGTTTTTCCAAAAGAAATGCCACTGGTTTACCCCAAAGAGACATCCAAAGATAAAATTGACCTCATCCCAGATCTATTTTACCAAACAAACCAGCCTATAGAATGACCCTGCTGAAACCTATGAGATCCAGAGGCAAGTTGATGAATTGTTGGAGAAAGGAATGATTAGAGAGAGCTTGAGTCCTTGTGCAGTGCCAGCATTATTGGTCCCTAAGAAAGATGGAAGTCAGAGGATGTGCATTGATTGTAGAGCCATCAATAAAATCACAATTAAGTATAGATATCCTATTCCAAGACTTGAGGATATGCTTGATGAGCTCCATGGCTCAACTGTGTTTTCAAAGATTGATTTGAGGAGTGGATATTACCAGATCAGAATTTATGAGGGAGATGAGTGGAAGACAGCCTTTAAGACTAAGGGAGGTCTGTATGAGTGGTTGGTCATGCCTTTTGGTTTGACAAATGCACCTTCAACATTTATGAGGCTTATGAACCAGGTTTTGAAGCCTTTGATTGGGAAATGTGGTGTTGTGTATTTTGATGATATACTCATTTATAGCCAGCCTGAGGAGGATCATGTGAACCACTTGAGGAGTGTTATGGAGATTCTGAGTAGAGAGCAGATGTATGGGAACCTCAAGAAGTGTCAATTCTTCACCAGCCATGTTATATTCCTTGGTTATATTGTGACATCAGAAGGAATTCAAGTAGATGAGGAGAAGGTCAAAGCCATTAGAGAGTGGCCTGTTCCTACATCAATCCAGCAGATAAGGAGTTTCCATGGTTTGGCATCATTCTACAGGAGGTTTGTGAGGAATTTCAGCACCATTTTAGCTCCCATGACCGAGTTAGTGAAGGGGAAGAGCTTTACTTGGACACCAGCAGCACAGAAAGCTTTTGAGGAGGTCAAAAGACAGCTAACCTCAGCCCCAGTTTTGGCATTACCTTGTTTTGCCAAAGTCTTTGAAGTGGAATGTGATGCCTCAGGCGTGGGCATTGGAGCTGTGTTGACTCAAGAGGGAAAACCAGTAGCTTATTTCGGTGAGAAACTCAATGAGGCCAAGAGGAAATACAGTACATATGATAAGGAGTTCTATGCTATCATCAGAGCTTTGCAACATTGGAGGCATATTATCTGATTGGAGCTGAATTTACTCTGCACAGTGATCATGAGGCCCTCAAATTCATCCAGGGGCAGCATAAACTCAACACTAGGCATGCTACTTGGGTGGAGTTCATGCAACAATTTCATTTTGTGATCCATCATAAATCTGGGAAGCTTAACAAAGGAGCTCATGCTTTGTCCAGGAGGTATTTGTTGTTGCAAGTTTTGGATGCAAGAGTGCTTGGTTTTGAACAGTTGAAAGCTTTGTATGAGAATGATGAAGATTTTGGAGAGTTGTACCAGAAATGTCAGGGACATCCTCAAAGTCTATACCACATAGACCAGGGATTTCTTTTCAAAGGAGCAAGGTTATGTATTCCAAGGAGCAGTTTTAGAGAGTTGTTGATCTCTGAAGTTCATGGAGGTTGCTTGGCAGGACATTTTGGCATTGAGAAGACCCTTCTTATGCTGAAGGAACATTATTGTTGGCCTAAAATGAGGAAGGATGTTGAGCATTGGATCAGGAGGTGTGCTACATGTCAGATTCCAAAGAGTCATAGCTTACCTCAAGGGTTATACACACCTTTGCCAGTTCCAAACAGTCCTTGGGAGGACATCATCCTAGACTTCATTGTTGGTCTACCAAGAACTTAAGGAGGAAAAGATTCAATCATGGTAGTTGTGGATAGATTCAGTAAAATGGCTCACTTCATTGCTTGCCATACCACCTATGATGCTGTGAGGGTGGCTGAATTGTATTTCCAGGAGGTAGTGAGACTCCATGGTGTTCCCAGGAGTATGGTGTCTGATAGGGATGTCAAGTTCCTAAGTCATTTTTGGGTTACTCTTTGGAAGAAGTTGGGCACCCAATTGAAGTATAGCACAGCTTGTCACCCCCAAACTGATGGGCAAACAGAGGTCACAAACAGGACACTTGGAACACTATTGAGGTCACTGATATCCACAAACAAAACAGGATGGGACGCCCTCTTGTCTCATGCTGAATTTGCTTTCAATAGAGCACCATCCAAGGCAACTGGCCTTTCACCATTCCAGGTTGTCTATGGTAGAAATCCTATAACTCCATTGGATTTATCCCCACTAACAAATTCTGTGAGGTTTAGTTATGAAGCAGGTAAACATGCAGAGGACATCAAGAAGCTTCACCAGCAAGTCAGGGAGAAGATCATCAAGTATTCTGAGCAAGTTTCTACATCAGCCAACAAGCATAGGAGGAAGATGGTTTTCAATCCAGGAGATCTAGTGTGGATTCATCTAAGGAAGGACAGATTTCCAAGCAAGAGGAAGGGAAAGTTGACCCCAAGAGCAGATGGACCTTTTGAAGTGCTAGAGAGGATTGGAGATAATGCTTACAAGTTAGACCTTTCTGAAGACTATGGAGGCAGTGCTACATTCAACGTTGCAAATTTGAGGCCTTACTTTCCAGAGCATGAAGACCTTCCAAGTTTGAGGACAAAATTTCCTCAACCTGGGGAGGATGATGGAGGTCCTCCATCAGAACCAGCATCAGGAGCAGCAACGACCTCACCAACATCAACATTGAGGCCATCATCAACCACATCAAACACTGACATCCAAGAGTGCTTTATGATGGTCCAACAAGTCATGGGGTCGTCCAACAACAGCAGCATCATCACCAACAGCAGCAGCCAACCAGTGAGGCTACTTCTCAATTCCATATCTTTGGATTGAGGTCCTCACCAGTGCTTTGAAGACTTCACTCTAGAGCTGTTGAGGACTTTCCAGCTCAGTGAAGATGTTTGCCAGTTCTGAGGTCCTCTATGAAGACATCACTTCTGGAACTGTTGAGGATATTCCAGTTCTGTGAGGTGATTCTGCATTGAGGTCCTCCACGAAGACTCACCTTCAAGCCGTTGAGGCCATTTCCAGCTTGTGAGGTGATATAACCGTTTGTAATAAAGAAAACGCGTTTGTTAGAGTTATTTCATTTTATTTCCTTTTATTTTGAAGTTATCCAGTTTGTAATGAGGCTTAATTAGCTTGCTAAGTTAGTTAAGTAGTTTAATGCTTAATTAGTGAGTTTCTTGAGCAAGGGGAAACCCTTAATCATCCAGCTCAACCCTAGCTTTATATACATTGTAATCGGCAGCTTTTGAGGATCATATATCAGTGAAATTAATAGCATTTTGAGTGCCTTGATTGAGCCTCTTGTTTGTGAGTGACGTTAAACTCTCATCTTTGGTTAATTCTACTACAGTAGCAAGGATTTGGCAATCCTTGTGGTGGGTGTAGAGCTTGGTAATCTCAGTGGTGGTGTGTCTGTATCCATTGAGGTCATCCAGTCCATTGCCCTTGAAGTTCTAGCTGTGGTGTGTCTGTATCAGCTCGAGCCTCAAGACTATCTTCGGTTACTGTTTTATTGTAAGTTTGTCCATCCGATCATCATTTCATCATCATCCATTCATCAATTTGTTCATTGGTGTTTGTACTCTGTTTTGGAGGAGGTTGTAATTGATTTCTTGTCGTGAGGTCTGTTTTGGGTGTTTTGGTGTTTGATTCTAGATTGTGAGGTCAGATTGTGTGTGATATGTGTTAATGTGGTGTACTGTGAGGTCAATACTCTGATCTTAGGACCTTGCATACATCACTCGGGTGCCTTACTCTTCACTCGTCATATTTGCCAAGAGAGTTGCATCTGCCTCACCAAGTCTCAATGTCCAATTCCCGGTGGAATCCGGAAACCTCAAAATGTAACATCCCAACTTTTTAATAATATTGAGTTAAATATAAATTATGATAGTTACGATGATGATAATAATAATAATAATAATAATAATAATAATAATAATAATAATAATAATAATAATAATGATGGTAACATTTCCAATATGGTAATAGGGAAATATTAACCATGATGTTTTGCGGCAATCTCGGTTATGGAGATCATATTGATCTTGGCCCTTACTTTTGTTCAAAATTATAACCTCAAAATCTCCCTAATTATGGAAGCAAAAATTCTAGAACGTACAACCTACACCACCCCTTCCTTGACCTACCAATATAAATACCACCACCCCTTGAACCTTGAAGAACAGTGTCAACACCATAAAATAATAACCTCACTACACTGCATTAGTCTAACTACGGGTTGTCAGAAGTTAATTGACAATTGATGAGCACTTCTACTCTTTTATCCAAACCACATGCATTCCATCCATCTTTGGAGATGCTAGAATAAAAGTCCATTTTCCTGTGATAACCTTAGACCTTACCCTCTTGCTGATACGTGTATTAAGAAAATTAACTATATCAGTATAGCTTAATTGCATCCACACCCACGTCAATGCACATTTTTTTTGTGTGGAAAAGGTGGGTCAAAGCCCTTTTATTGAATCATAAAAGACGAACGATTTCATGAGATAAATACTCCTAGCGGCCATTCGGTCCGCATGGAGCAATTGTTGGACCTCTCTAGGGGGTTCTCCTAGATACTTGACAGTCCCAATATTCTGATCTAAGGCCATCGATGCTAGCTTATCAGCCACACGACTTGCTTCACGGTGCCAAAACGCCACTTCCGTCTTCCATCCATCCATTTTCATCCAGCTTTGGCATTGTTTGATTAATGGGCCAACGGTTCTATGTGTAACATCTTCCATACAGAGGAGCTTTACCACAACTTATAAGTCTACCATAAGTTCCAAACTTTCTACTCCCATATTCTTGGCCATCTGAACTCCTTGCAAGACTGCCTTCACCTCAGCTGTGAGAGCATTGTAGGTTCTAAAAGGGCACATGAAGCCCCATATCCATTTTCCATCAATTCCTCTCAACACCCCACCTCCTGCTCCTATGGGTGGATTTCCTCGGACCGCACCATCAATACATAGTTGAAGGGCATTACTACCCATGGTTGGCCCGACCCAATGCGTGAGATTGCGATTTGGCTCATCAAAGACGATAGTGCGAGTCACGTCATTCCTTTCCTCCTCCATGAGCGCGTCATGAATTCTATCAATCTCACCCAATAGCCATTGTCCCCGATTGAACGGGATCCGACTTTCTTCCCTGAAGATTCTTGCATTCCTCCATATCCAGATGTGCCAAAGGGTGATTGCGGCCGACGTTTTATCATCGTTGGACTTGGGCGTAATTGCCGCTGCAAACCAACCCTTAAAGGGTCGATGCACCGTACAGAAAGCTATCCCCTCCTCTTCAATGGCTCACCAGATGGACTGCGCTTTCGGGCAACGACGGGAAAGGTGATCGAGGGATTCCACTTCATCCCCACATTCTTGACAACAATGGTTTTCCGTAAAATTTCTCTTCACTCTATTTTCATTAGTGAGCAATTTATTATAGAAAATTAACCACATAAAAACTCTATTTTGTTAGGAATCAGTAGTGGTTTGGTTAAAATAACCACAAGAATCAATAAGACATGGTAAAAGAACACTAACCAATAAGCTCTAGCTCAAGTGGTACCAGTTGCACCGTGGTATCCCACAGATTTCAGGATCGATTATTGATGTTACAATGTGAAGAGGCTCAGGCTACCTTTGAGTACCTCCACGCTCAGAATGTACGTGAGGACCTCAACGCCATCACCAGACGGCAGCCACCTCAGCAGGATTTTGTTTGAAAGATAATTTAGGGATGTATCAATCATATTTTAATCTCATCTCTTATCCATATTTCTGTGATGGCATACTCTAATGATTTGACCTTCCTTATTTTAGAGACCAAACAAGAATGAAAGAAATATGGAGCTAAGAAGATGGCGCGGCAAGATTGTAGATCCGTTTTAATATGGAAAATATTCTGAAGAAAGGAAAGTAGTCGTTTGCCTCCAAGACCCTATATATTGTTGTCTCTTCTTTGTAGTTAAGCAATCAGTTTCCAAGAAAGAAAATCAGTAGTAGGAGTTTTGTGAAAGAAAGCTCTGAGTGTAAGAATTGTGTAAATTCTGAGTGTAACCACATTTGAGTTGTGGTGAGTCTTGTAACCAGAAGTCTAGCTGGTGAGGACCTCATAAGGTCGTAAGATTGTATGAGCTTAGTGATCTTCTGTGAATAGAAGTCACTGTGTGAAACCGCCTCTTCTGTGAGGCCTCAAAATTAGAAGACAATTGCCCAGTCTTCTACCTCCGTAAGCTGCTTTGAGGGCCTCACAGTCCTCTTACCAGCCGAGTTGTAACCTCTTTCCTTAAGCACTTTTCATTCAATAATAAAGAAGTTATTTTTAGTATTTAAAAGTGTTATTTAACGTGGTTGTGTTGATTAAAGTGCAGAAAGTTTTCATAACCCTAATCACCCATCTCTAGGGTTATTTCACAATGTAGTGATTTTTGGATGTATGTCTTTACGTGTGTCAGTATATTAGATTCGTAGGAGACATTTTTGGCGAACCAACGAACTGTCGATTAGCCGGTAAGAAAGGTACAGTAAATGTCAACCCCTTTCTATAAAATATTGTTTTATAAAATTATTACATTGTCTGTTGGATATTCATTACTGTTACTGCTACTGCTACTGTTAATGTTACTGTTCCGGTGATAACCTGGTTATTGTTATGCGCGCCTACTGTTTATTGTTCATGGGTAAATCCACAGACACTACTGTTCCCTCTCCCTCATTTTTAAACTAAAATGAATTTCTAAAATGTATTTGACATGGTTGGGTTTGCTGTATTGAGACTCCGTTCTCACTTTTAAAATTATTTTATGTTTTCAGGTTGATCGTGACATTGATTGGGGGTTTAGCTATATGGGACGCTCGCTAGAATCACATATCTAGCATATAACTAAATAAATATGATCCAACTATAATTAAGTTGCTATGTTTGTAAGAGACATTATTTTCCACTTTTATTTGTCGAATAATTTAGTAAACCATTTAGTGAACCATTTTTCAATAAAATGGATTAGTTTCTTACTGATATTGTACTGGACTTGCATGTTTCTAAGGCATGACATGCGGCATAACACCCCATTAAATGTGATTAAATTAATTATTCGGCATAAAATCTCAGGGCGCTACAGTTGGTATCGGAGCCGACCTGCGACAGTGTGCTGCGCCAGTGAACGAGAGATCCATGGGCTGTAACCTAGCGGGGCAAAGATTCTAGAGTGGATTGTTGCACAACGAGGATGTTGTGCGCTTAAGTGGGGGTGATTATAACACCCCGGATATATGGATAAATTGTGGCTTAAGAGAATTGAAATGGCTACTTATGCAAGGTGCACCTTCTTTTATGGTAACTCATCCGTTGGGAACTCCTCAGTTAAGCGTGCTTGGCTGGGAGTAGTCTCAGGATGGGTGACCTCCTAGGAAGTTTTCCCAGGCAACGTGTGAGCGAGGATGAAGCACGCTGGAAAGACTCGTGGTGATTCGTGGGGCTAGTCAGCGATCCTTGAAGCAGTTATCGGTAATGTCCACGACCTGGGAGGGGCGCTCGACCATCTTTGGATGGGTTCAGGAGATAAATTCAAACATGGGAAGAAAAATAAAAACAGTACACAGACATTTTTTTCAACCCACAAACTTTAAGGTCTTTTTTATTCAACCCATAAACTTTAGGGTCCCAAAAATAAACAATGAAAACCAAGGGTTCCGAAAATAAATACCACTATACTTCGGGGTCCACAATGCAAATAAGCCATGGATGAAATGGGGGCTTGAAATTAGGGTTTTAAAAGATTTGCAAACGAACTTGAGTATCTACAGAAATTTTGCAGGGAGTTTGGAAAGAATCTTCATTGCAATTATATCGAATGGAAGCGTTGTTGGCGTTGGATCACGTCTCAGATCAGTCGCCGCGTTTGAAGACTTCTCGAAGTTCACTCTCAAACCTGAGTGTTTCAGTTTTACATAGGTTTTTAGGGTTAGGAATTGATATCTAATAAAGTTCTACTACCTATAATCCTATATATAACATATATTAGGTTTATTTTTAGGGAAATTGGAATCTAATAAACCAACCTTTGAGGGTCCTTTGAAATAACGAACCAACCTTGCAAGCTAATTTACAACGAACCCACCTTAATATGTTAATTTTTCTAACGAACCTCCGACGGGTCTCACAGACCGGAAAGCTGATTTGGCGGTGGCGGAGGCTGACTTGGATTATTTAAGAGCTAAAAAAAAATAAACATATTATGACATGTGCTGAATTTTTTCTCTGCCAAATCACTATTCTCCTTTATTTATTTTTAACTCCCCTTTTCTTTCTTTCTCTCTCTCCTCTCTCTCTCACTCTCTCTCTAACCAAGCTGTAAACATGGCTGCAGCTTACAATCCACTCACCTACCTCACATTCCTCATCCTCATCGTCACCGCCTCCGCCCAGTCTCCCGCCGCCTCCCCCACCACCTCTCCGGCGATTAAAGAAAGAAAAGGGGAGTTAAAAATAAATAAAGGAGAATAGTGATTTGGCAGAGAAAAAAATTCAGCACATGTCATAATATGTTTATTTTTTTTTAGCTCTTAAATAATCCAAGTCAGCCTCCGCCACCGCCAAATCAGCTTTCCGGTCTGTGAGACCCGTCGGAGGTTCATTAGAAAAATTAACATGTTAAGGTGGGTTCGTTGTAAATTAGCTTGCAAAGTTGGTTCGTTATTTCAAAGGACCCTCAAAGGTTGGTTTATTAGATTCCAATTTCCCTTATTTTTATCTAATTAATACTCCCACCGTTTTTTATTAACGGTCACTTTAATTTTCATGTCAATCAAATTTTTAAAAATTTAACCAAAAAATTGCTGAAAGGTATCATCTGTTTTGCGGAAACTATTTTTTGGGGACTATGTTATTGAAAATTATAATTGGGTGAACAAAGTTTTTAAGTATCTATTATTTGGGGCAAAACTCACTGGAACCTACCGAAATCCGGTGAAAAATATATAAATCGACTAACTTGCCCTGGTTAAACAATTGTATTCAGATTAACCTGTTCAATCCATATTTACCTCTTCATGTCATAGAAATGGAAATAGCAAGACCTCTCCCTGTCTCTCCCTGTCATAGAAATGTGCATGATATCATGATTCAGCCCAAGTATTGTTCTGATTTATCGAAAACGAGCCTTTTGAGCAGGGAGCAAGAGTAGAAAAGTATGCTCGAAGAAGAAATGCCTTTTCGACTGGTTATTTTTAGGCCTTGGATAATAGGTATTGGGTTTCCTGGGTTTGGTAATTGCATATGGGGAAATTTGGACTGTCCTCTAATCTGCTTGTACATGTTTTAGGTACATATGGTAATGCTATAGAAGACGGGGAATCAGATTACACTATTACTGAATGGTAATCTCTTGAAGTTAGTAGAGGCCTCGATTTGACATTCTATGCATTATTGAGAATGGACAAGAAGAAATTAAAGCAGGTAGTGTTCGTAATCTATTTGGAAGCCAGAATCAAATGGCTACATCGCTTCAGCAAGTTCAATCGGTTGCAGAAAAGCTATGTATAAATATGTGTATGGCTTATTTCAGATTCAATTCTGTAAACTACAGCAATACTTAGTGCTGAAAATATCTTGCATGTTTGCCTTTCTCAACCGCTTTATTACTTAGTTTTTCATCTTGATCTGACTTAAATGCATGTCGATCCTTCTGAGCTTTATAGAAGGTATACTGGTTAATCTAAATACAATTGTTTAACCAGGGGCAAGTTAGTCAATTTATATATTTTTCACCGGATTCCGGTAGGTTCCAGTCAGTTTTATCCCCAAATAATAGATACTTAAAAACATTGTTCACCCAATTATAATTTTCAATAACATAGTCCAAAAAATAGTTTTCGCAAAATAGAGGGTACCTTTAAGCAATTTTTTGAAATTTAACCATTAATATATCAACCCAAAAATTGTTGCACCTTGTTTGGGGTTTGCTTGCAAAAATAAGGATATTGTCAAATCCATAACTCTATAGGAAATGTTTGCTCCCAAATCAAATAAATATCCCTCATTTGTCCTCTCTTCTTTTCTATAATCTTATGATTTCCCTAACTTGGAGGATTCTTATTTCCTAGTCCTTACACATCTTATCCATGTATTTATCTTTGTTGTCTAATTCTACTTGTAGTTGTAGATAATGTGTATATCTTGTGACATGTATTGCATTTTAGTGGAAGTTTTGTCGATGAGCTAATAATTCTAAATACACAAGAGGAGTATTTTTAATAGCAAAACGAGTAATATGTTGGTTAAAGTAAATGATCAATTCTCATGATTTATAAGTCACTTTGTCTGGAGATAAACAAGTCATGAATTAGGTTTTTAGACTTGGATTTTGACCTGTCTAATGTCTATATGTCGTTAAATCCAATTGGAATATCTTATATCTCTAAAATAAGAGACTAGTTCAAATGACCCAACCCAAATTTACCCAATTTTATCCAACTTTCTTACCTTCTTAAAAAAACACCCGAAATATAAATAATTACAAGAGATAAGGACACTCACGATACCTATTATCTTATTTATATATCATAAAAGTCAATCCACTTAATCCGCTATTAGCAATTGCTTTCTAATTAGAAAGTTTTTAGAATCTTCCAAAAATAGGTCACTTTTAGAGGAATACCAAGGGATTCAACTTGCATTGAGCTAACCATAAAAAGGGACTACTCATGGGAGCATTTGATGCATATTCTTTGAGATACCATTTGATAATGTATTGGTTGTATGTATCATCTTCATGCCTCCTTTACTTCTTTTCCATAATCTATATAGTTGAAAAGATTTTTTTTTTCGATTTAAATTATAATAGACTAAAATAAAATGTCTTGTTAAACCTCTTCTAGTTCTTTTTCCATGGATTAAAACATGAGGAGCGATTTCTAGATTTGGTCAATTAAAACTTGAATCTCTAATTTATAAGATTTAAAGATAGGAATGATATATTTAACTCGTTCATACTTTTACCAATTGTATATCAATAACCCTAACTACTTTCATTTTAAATTCTGGTAGTCCAAAAAATAAATAAAATTGGATTCTTATAGGACACTACCGAGTGATACCCTAAATAGTATATATTTTGTGTTGCATTTGATTCAAAACTTAGTATAACACTTTACAACGATTTTTAATGAATTTATGGCGTTTCTCCCAATTTTTTTCATTTTTTACGATTTGTTCATTTTTATTCCTTTTTAAAAAAATCATAATAATTGTGCGGATTCTCAAAAAAATAATTTAAAAAATCTTTTAGTGACTACACTTCATTACCTTTCTGAGAGCGGGAATGAAAAAAAAAAACAAAAACAATATGGGGCAGGTATGAAAAAATAAAAAGAATGTGGTGTGAATTTGGTACCAGTATAATCCAATTTTATTCATTTTTTTTAGACCACCAGAATCCAAAATGAAAGTAGAGACTATTGCTATACAATTGATAAACCGTGAAAGTAGATATTATTAGAATCCGATTTTCCTTATTTTATTGGAATTTTGAAATATTGATTTAGGATTTTGATTTATTGTGCTCCATACCCAACTTAGCCAATGGTTGGCCTTAGAAGCACTCAACTTGTGGGCAAGAAATCCGGATTGAACCAACTTGACCAACATTAAATTGGGCCACGTCAAAAAACATATTCTCATGGACTATTTTGCTTCAAAGTTGGGTTTGATCTTTTGTATTAAAGACGACAATTTTGTAATATCAAATTATAATATAAAATTACTATCATTAAAAAATATTTTACTAAAAATTACAATGTGGTACCTTTGTATGGTAATTCATTGTAATTGGTGAATAATTAATGGTCAAAATTTAGTCAAAATATCAATTAATTTAGGACGGTATAATATATAAAAGTTTATCAGTCAAAAGATATTATAGATTTTAAAAATTAAATAAGAGACACTTAAAATAGGAATATAACATGTTACAGATAATAATTAAGAACACCATTGATTTTATTTTAGGTTTATTCATTAGGTATAGTCTTCCATCACACAAAATAAAGATTAGACAGGTTAGGCCGACAAGGTTTTTGATGAGATAATTCAAAATGCTAAGAAAAGTAAAAACTTGTGTTTGAAAGTGAAATTTGAATTAAAGTAGTATAACTTGTGTTTCTTTTTTTTAATCAAAATAACTTCCTTTTTTTGGATATATAACGAAGGTAACTTATATTCTAGACGCACAATTTAAAAATTGAAACCAATATTTTGAGACTAATTCCAATTTATTTAAGAGTTAAAAATATTATCTACCTACTATTCTATAAATAAAATAAAAAAAGAAGAAGAAGAAGAGATTTAATAAAACATTTAGTTTTAGTTTATTATAATTTAAGGATATCCTTACATATTATCTTTGATAAATCACTCGCTTACATGCTGAGTGATCCTTTAAGTTTAGGGATGATCCACAATTGATTCAATTTGAGCCAAAAAAAAAAAGAGTGACGAGGTTGACACAATGGATTAGAATTCCTAGCAATCCAAGGATATATTGAATTTGATCCTTAAGTGATCCTTTAAGTTTAGGGTGATCTATATTGGATTGAATCTATGTCAAAAAAAATATTTTCAAGTGATCCTTAACATTGGATTGTCATTGTATAATAAGGTTTGCTTATACCTAATAAATTGCACCACTTTTTAGTGCGAAATCCAACCAATCAACTATTGAAGGGCCACATTTGCGAATGACCTAAGTTAAAAGAGTTAGAAATTATACCTTTTTACATAATGGTAAATTGGACAATTTATTGAGTCTCTTCTACAATATGTAAGCTTAGTAAACTAGCAGCGGGAGATGGGAAACTACAATACTAAACTCCAACCAAAACCTAACATGAAACTCACAAAAAAGCTTTATGTGGAAATTGGTAACGATGAGTCTTTTTTCGAAGTTAGACAAAAGCCAAATTCAAACTTTATGTGGAAGTTCAAGTGATTTTTGGTCAGACAAACTACTTACAGGGTTGCCTGATTAAAGAGTTCGAGTCTCAGTAAAGGGATGAGAAAATGCTCCAAACTCGACAATGCCAACAGTAAAGATGGTTTAGAGATTAGTAGAGAGGCTTTGGAGGTACATGTGGATATCTTCCTGAATATATTGGATGATGAGGCTCGAAGAACATCAAAGTTTGGATGTGAACTGGGTATCATTCGTGAGGAAGAAACCGCAACGATGAAATTCGAAGACGACTTGCTTGGAAAAAAAAAAGGCAAAACTGAACACCTAAACCTATTTTGCCGTGTTTTATATTTTGTGGCTTGGTTGTTTTGTTTTGTTCTGATGCAAGTTTTGAAATGTTTCTTTTATAGTATTATTTATAAGCACTATTATTACGATCTCTTACCCATTTTTTGGGCTATGAACAATCAGAAAAAAACCCACCAAAAATCTCTAGAAAACTCGATAATTTCTATCATAAAAATTATAATCATCAATGCTTCAATCTTCATTAAAAAAATCTAAATTTTCTACTCCCATATTTACTTAAACTCCTAGCTCATGGACGAATTTTGAATTAGTGACATTTTCTACAAATGCAAGTAAAATGCTACTATGAACAAAAGAGCTACTAATATTTAAACTTTACCCAAGTGGGAGTCTTAAAAGCTGAAATTGTCCATGTCTTTATGAGGCAAAAGATGCCACATAGGAAAAAGTGAGGCCTAAACTATTCCCCTTCCAAAACAAAATCCATAATTAATTAATAATCAAATAAATAAGGTAGTAAAAAGATATGAGTGACTCAGCAACTAGTAAGTGTTTTCAAAATTTGACCTTATCCATGTTCTTGTTTTTATGGAGAAATACCTACACAATTTTCAAACCATACAAAGTTGATAATGACAACCCCCAAAAATTAGGGGACAGAAAAAAAAAAAAAAAAAAAAACCCACCTCAGTATTATAAACCTTATCAATGCTTCCACCCAATCCATACCCTTATACTTATCCAAAATAAAATAATTTTTATTTTGGTGCCCTTTTTTTAATTTTATGTTTCATACATATCCACACCATATATATATCATGAACATCATTTTATGCAACATGTCTCCTTCATATTACCCAGTTCAAATAAGGAAAAGATAACCTAAAAAAATAGCAAAATCCCATATGAAGAAACAAGCAAAGAATAGTTTTTCATCATCCATGGATTCTTCAACAAAGGAAGATTATTCAGATTCATCTGATCAGAGGAATTTTTCATCATCATCAACATTGTCATCAGATTTG
The DNA here is from genome assembly GCA_029582165.1 of Portulaca oleracea. Taxonomy (NCBI): domain Eukaryota; kingdom Viridiplantae; phylum Streptophyta; class Magnoliopsida; order Caryophyllales; family Portulacaceae; genus Portulaca; species Portulaca oleracea. Next base: position 58,513,282 of record CM055869.1, read on the forward strand.
ATGGAGGATGGATCATCATCATCATCATCATCATCATCATCATCATCATTATCATCATCATCATCTTGCAATGGTCCTTTGTATCTATTATCTGATCTCATGGCTCAACTTCCCATCAAGTAAGCAAATATTCCACTTTTGTTGTCATTTTTTGTGTGAAATTGTCATCTTTTGTTTGCAATGTGAAGTGGGTTTTTGCTAAAATGCATCTATTTGGTCTATTTTGACAATAATATAGAATATGGGTCGTAGTTTTTGGTTGAAATAAGAAACTTTAATTTATGATGGTTTTTTTTTTTGGCTAAAATGTATGTACTTAGGTTTACTTTTTGAACAACTATAGAAAATGGGTTTACTTTTTTGGTTGAAATAAGGAACTACAATAAGAAAATGCATTTTATTTGGTCTTTTTGAACAATAGAAAATGCATCTATTTTGTCTAATTTAACAACAATAGAAATTGGGTTGTAATTTTTGGTTGAAATTGGAAACATATATGTATTAGGTTTCAGCTGAAATGCATCTATTTGGTCTTTTTTAACAAGAACAGAAAATGGGTTGTAGTTTTTGGTTCAAGTAAAACACTATATGAAATGGGTTTTGGCTTCTATTTGGTCTTTTTTAACTACAATAAGATGATTTTTTTTTTGGGATCTTTTCCTAATAAAAAATAAATTTTAAAAACATGGGTTTTTTTTTTTGGTTATTTAAAAATATAAAAGGCTGAAAGCTTCAATACAAAAACATGGGTTTTTCATATTTGGCTCTAATTTGAAAGATTAGGTTGTATTTATGCCTACACAAAGAAGAAATCTTGGGTATAAGACATAGTTATTAACATCTCTATCCTGATCTACGAACTTACGATTTTATAATTCAAAATTCTCGATGTTGTTCTACTATCTACATTTCGATCCACAATCTCTTGTGATTAATTCCAATCCTACTACCCCATGGATCCGATGATCCTAATTTTCTATTGTTTGGTTTTTTTTTTTTTACAGGAGAGGATTATCCAAATACTACCAAGGAAAGTCAGAATCTTTTGCATCACTAGCAAGTGTTGAGAATTTGGAAGATCTTGCAAAGAGAGAAAATCCATACAGAAAAAGAATCAAATTGAGCCCAAAAACAACCATTTCAAAGAAGAAATCTTATGCAAGAGGGGGTTGTTTTTCATCATCTTCATTGAAAAATAATAATAATAATAATAATAATAATAATAATAATAATAATACTAGTATTAATAATAATTTAGTGCCCAGTTGCAGGCTGCAGGATTTCTAACATAGTGATGTAAAAATTCCTCCATTTTTTGGAGGTTGTAGAAAGTTAATTAGAATTTGAATTAATCAATAGATTTAGCATGGAGTAGTAATATGTCTAATTTTCAGCATTTTTTTTCCTCCCTCCTCAAAATTTTGGAAAAAAAAAGGAAAGAATCTAGGAAAATAGAGGAGTTATGAGTGAGTTGAGTTGTAATTGTAGGATGATTCACAATTTTGCAGTGAATGATCCTTTGGATATTAACTATTGGAGCCCTTTTTTGTAAAGATAATGTAGTTTCTTCCTTGAACTTATTTGTCTTCGTAAATAGATATAGTTAAATTTTGAAAATTTATTATTAATTTTTCAATATATATATAATGTTCCTTGAAATACTTAATTATCATTAAATTTAGAGCAAAAAGTATGTTAATATAAATTATATGTTTGTAATTTTTGTAAATAAATAATGATAAAAAACAATAGTTAAATAAATAATGGTATGCCTTTGGTCATAATGAACATTATGTTTATAGCCTATGCATAAAATGTATGATTATTAACCATTACTACATCATGTATAGTTCTAAGACCACGTAGTTGGTATGTCAATATTTGTTAATGTTCAAAAAAAACTTATACATTAATAATGTTCAAACCTTACATATTCCATTTCTTTTAAAAAAAATTACATATAACAAAATATGACGAACAAATAAAAAAAATTATTAAATATAGTATGTTTAAAAAATTACCGAACCAAAACTCTATTTAAAATAAATATCCTTAAATTAAGGAATCACTCCAATATGAATTCATTTAAACTCCTTAAAAACTACCTTGATAAAAGAATTTTCCACCATAACTAATATATAAGGTTGTCATCTTTAAAAGTAATTCAAGTTATGCACTCATAAAGGACGGGCAAATCCTAAAAAAATTAAAAGCTGGATCGCTAGCAATATTTACAAAAATTAAATCTTTAAAGCAAAAAAAAGAAAAAAAACAAGTATTAATTATAATTGCTACTTTCAAGGCAAAAAAAAAAACAATTTACCATCTAAAGTTTGAATTGATCTACAATCCAAATCCAAATATCACTTGATGCCACTTTTCTTGGATTGCATCTAGTCTCGTAGAATTGACTTTAAAAAGCCTTTAATCTTTAAGAATCTCTTGTCATATCAATGAATGATCCATTTAGATTGGCTTTAAATTAAGCGAATGATTCTTGTTAGAAAAAAGTGGTAGAAAATTTGATTTTGTTAGGTTTGCTTCAAAAGAAGAAGATGGTGACAAATCTATTGAAAAGATATTTAAATAATGAAATTGTCAATGGAATGAAATTAAATGTTTCCTAGTCAAAGTTTCAAAAGAAGGAAGGCTTCCTCAAAGCCAATGATAGGCACGATGTGAGTTTTTAAGAAGTTTGGTGAGCACTTTGAAAGTGCAAGGAATATAGTGAAGCATACTCATTTTACTAGCAATAATGATATACTCATTGAAATGGTTGCTGATATCCTCGATAGCCATGCTAACATCCCAATTTTCGAGTCAAACAATGGAACCATTTCTGACCCTCTTAATGCTGGATTGAATTGATCGTAGTTCATTGATAAAAGATTTTAAAATGATTGTCTTGTGAGTAGTTCAACCACTATTGTTGTGAGTGGTATCGTGTTAAAACAAGTGGACATTCCCCATCTGAACTAGGAGATTATTTGGACGATGGTTCCCTATCTAATGAGTTAGACTCTTATATTTCTCCTAGAATTGAAGATTTCTTTCGAGTGCTAAAGCCTGTACTAAGACTTAAGAGAAGGGAGAAAACAATGCCAAAAGTTAAATGTTATCTAGCAAGTAAAGTTGCACACAAAAGTTACTCCTTTGAGAAATTTGAAACATGAAGGAAAGGAAAGGAGTGGATAACCTAGAGCGGAAAGTTTATAAGAAGATTTTGAAGAAGCACACTCGGAAATTTTCTTTAAATCATAGCAATGTTTTGACATCCTTTTGAGATGTTTGGCTGCTTTGAACTGTTGAATTTTGTTTACTTTATTGTTGCCATTGTGATCTAACTTGTATCATCCGTTGTATGGATTTATGCCTCCAACATTCTTCAAGCCTTGAATAATCAGGAAAACAAAAGGCTAAAGAAAATCGTCAAAGCTTGGAAGAGTTATGCTATTTAGATGAGTTTTTTTCACATTCTTTTGTCTCCTTTGCTATGTATAAAAGGCAACCTACCATGAAAAATCAATGAAATCAAGAAAAATAACAGTATGATTGAAAGAATGTTAATGCAATCCAGAATCCCAAAATTTACAACTGATACTTCCTCTATTTCACTATAAATGAAGCCTCATCAAATCTTGTAAACAGGTGTAATTCCAAGAAGATGAAAACATTTCCTCATCACCACTGCGGTTGCTTCACACAGCAATAGCCGGCTCGTCTCTTCTGCTGAACCAATCACCTGCAACACCAAATTTCATTGTTTAAAAAAAATCCTGCGGACCCCTCGGAATCAGTCTCTCCCCTTACGGTAATGTTTGTCGTGATAAGGTTGCCTACACCCTAAACCCTAAAAAGACCTTAAACCCTAAACCTACATGCTACAACATAACTGAACGCCCCAAACCCCGCAAAAGCAGGACCCATGCTAAGAAATGTTTGCCGTTGAAAGCATTAGGGAGGCTTTTCATGAACAAATGTTCATGAGGCTAGATTGCATACATTTGGATCCCCTAGACTGGGCTCAAACGTGTTTGCCGTGGTAAGGTTGGCTACCCTTAACCCTAAACCCTAAAAAACCTTAAACCTACACGCTACAACCCAACTAAACCTACAAAAGTGGGACCCACACGGATAGTTATTTGTTGTTGAAAGCATAACGGACGTACATAGACACTAGCTAGGCTAGTTCTTTTACGTAATGCAGTCCGTAGACAATGATATATGTCAATTGCGGTAAGGCTGCCTACAGAATACAACGGGATCTCCCCATGCCCACAAAAGCGGGACCCACAGTATAAGTTGTCTGTTTTGCCGTTGAAAGTATATCTAAGGGACTAAGAAGGCTCGACACATTCGGTGTTTGAAAAGAATAGACACTAGCTAGTTCCTTTACATAATATGTAGGCATGCCACTTACAAGACTAACATGCCACAAAACTCATCGAGTTCACTATTGTCGAATGGAGAAGCAATTGAAAGCAAATTCAAACAAACCCTAACTAAATGGGGGAAGCAAGAAGGGGAAGAATGTGTGTAATACCGGACAATTTGAGTAGAAACCAGTGTAGCGTTCTGACAAGTCATACAGGTAGTCACATAGAATGTTCGGGAAGAGATTGGTACAAGCCTCCTCAACAACCTGATTAGCATCAAAGAAACAGTTTTTTTTTTGTCAAATGTTCTAATGAAGCTATATATGGAGTTTTTGCTTTTGTGCAAGTTACCTCAGAAAATCTAAGCAAATGAAGCCCTAAAGCACGTTCGTCTGGATGATCCAAGATTACCTCTCCACTCTGCATGAAAAATCATAACTATAATCTACCGCACGATTTGTTAGTTTCTGGGGAGAAACAAGACAAATGAAAAAACTAACCTTCTTCAGTTCCTCGATGTCTTTACCAGATTTTCTGATAATCGAGCAAATCCGAGCATGTGCATAAAGTAAATACACTGCTGTTTTACCCTGTCCATCAAAGTGTCATGTGAAATTGCAATCTGGGTTATTTTTCAGAAGCAAATTATACGATCATGTGTATGACTTATGCTTGAAAATGAGAAGAGGTAGGGAGATCGAGGGATAATGATTAATATGAAAGCATACCCATAGTAACCATACTCGGTATCCTCATAGACTCATAGTAAGCCAAAAATAATGAGGGGAAAAAAAAAAAGACCGATACCTTATCGTTGAGCATCTGATCAAAGCTAAAGGTATAGTTGGTAAGTCTATTGTTCTTCAAGTCAGCAAACCTGCAAAAACAGAAAGACAATAATATAGTATTCAAGATCTAGCCATGAAAATGCAAAAGGAAAAGGTCCATCAAAATCCATTGTTCACAATGACTAAACTCTGGATAAAATGAGCAAATGCATGGACCCAAAATGGCAAAAGAACTGGCAGATAGTACACAGCAACAAATAACATATAGAAAGTGCAGAATCTTACTTAATAGCCCCATAACCAATTGCCTCAGCAGTTTGCTCCAATTCATCCTCAGACCATTCATTAGCCTTACCTAACCAACCAGCAATCAGTATGAAAATCTTACAAATCATATTCTTTTTCTTACAATGGTAAGTTGGCCACTGAGCCCCCTCAACAGGTTCTAAACCCAGCAGGCCAGCAGGCTAACAGGGGGAGAAGGGGGTAGTACAACACCAAACTAGGCCCATAATAAGCCACCAGGAGTACCACAATTCCGACCAAGGAAATTGTGGCCGAGATTCGTACCATGGTGGGGGAGGATAGACCTCGTACTCCCATGCCAATTGAGCTACAAGCTCTTGGGCAATCTTACAAATCCTACGAAAGCACTAAGAACTGCAACGAAAAAGAACATCAGAAGTCTTGGTTGATTACAAGATTGGTGCAGTGGTTTTTGAGGGAGTTGAGACTCCTGTTCAGAGCTTGAGAGAGAATTTTATGAAGTCTCTCTACTTTTTGGTTATTGGGAAGTTTAGCTCTTTGCCTTTTGATGTAGTGGATTTTGTGGATAGCCTATATTGTGGTTGTACATAACTTTGTAGGATGCTTCTTAAGCATCTGATCCTTTCACTCTATTATTAGTATTTCTTTTTTCCTATCAAAAAAAGATCGGTGAAGTGGCAAACCCAAATATATGCAAACCATACAATGTTACAAATCATTTTTTTTTTATTTTTTATTTTTACAATGGTAAGTTGGCCCCACCCACTAGGCCCCCTCTACAGGGTGTAAACCCAGTAGACTAGCAGGTGGGAGGAGGGGCTACTAGAACACCAAACTAGGCCCACAATGAGCCTTTAGGAGTACCAACAATTCCCTCCAAGGAAACTGTGGCCATCTAGATTTGAACGTTGGTGGGGGGGGGGGGGGGGATAGACCTCCTACTCCCATGCCAATTGAGCTACAAGCTCTTGGGCAATGTTACAAATCATATGAAAGCATTGAGAACTGCAACGAAAAAGAACTTGGTTGGTTTCAAGATTGGTGAAGTGGTAAAGCGAAATATATGCAAACCATACAAACAAGAAATGAAACAACTTGTGATACCTCGCTCAATAAGCGCTTGTTTACTCCTAGTCTTTGCTTCATCGAGTAAATCAGCTAGACGAACCACATCAGAACTTCGAGTTCGAAAGCGCTTTCCATCCTCCCCAAGCACGAGACCGAAGCCAACGTGACTAGCTCTTGGATATAAATGGTCATCAAGAGGAAGCCAGCCTGCAAGCTTTGCAGCCTGTGAGACATAGCCACTTGAGTAAAATAGAGAATTCATATGTGAACACAAGAAAAACAACACAAGGAATGAACAAAGTATGGATAACGAAAGCACTTAACTGTCATGTTACATGAACAAGTTAAAACCTTGGGCCTCAGTTTGGCACAATTTGTAAAGCAAGGCTAACAGACAGTTGTATTTTTAGAATTGCCTGAACACATTGTCAAGCTCTAATTGTATCAGGCTATCAGCATACTAAATTCCAATATACTCTTCAATATGCAAGAACCACAGTTGCGAGGCCGCGAGGTTAATGGGTATTGTATGCCACCACAACAGTAAACAAACAACATTTTAGAATCATGCTTCAGAATACAGGAGCCATAAAATGGGGAGTATTGTACACAATCTTCAAAATTTTTGAAAAAATGTTCAAAAGCTATCAATGTTTGAATATTGCCCCCACACATTTTGCTGTATGGTAGTCCCAATTTCTACTTTAGATAGTTCGGAAAGTATTCGATGCCACCATATTGCTTGTTTCATGTTGTCTTGGGATGACACCTACAGATCGTCCAGAGGCTATGCATAAAACCATCACAACTAATTATATTGTATAAGGAGATATGTGGGCTTTCATCAGATGTACAAAATGTATAATGGTGAGAGCTTCTTGAGGACTGGAAAATTAAAATTTGTTATGCACGATATCTGAGATTTCTACAAAAATGTTAGACAAATTGTCAAACTATCACTATGTGCTCATATATTGACCCGGTGACTACAAACTGTTTTAGGTATTTCAAGACGATTGAAAACAATTATGGAAAACAAAGGCTACAGTCCAAGTTACAAACAATGACTCCAAAAACAGCCAAAAAAAGCCTGAAAACTCTCTTCTGCAAACCCTCTAGTGCCCCCAATACTAAGGCTATTTACTAGTAGTCTTCAGCATTTCAGAAAGATTTCAAGAAAATTTGTCAAATGGTGATACTACCCTACTACGGACCTGTTAACCTGTCAGGCTGTCACATATCCTTAGATATCTTAGGTCCATTCCATATTTCCCTATTATAATAACTTACCATCTATATACTTTTGATTTTTCTTAATAATTTGAACACAAGAAAACAGAAAGCATCCAGAGAAACTCAGCCACTACTGTATTAAAAAAACAAGCATGATTGGGCATATAGATACTGACATGGAAGACCATTTCAAAGTGCTCACGCTGACCGACATCAGTTACATATATTATCCATTCCGCCTTCTCCTCATTGAGACGGTACCTACCACATGCAACCAACAGGAGGGAAAAAATCAAAATCAATTGTCATCCGCTGCAATCCAGATATCAAGTTTGACTACAAGAACTCAAGGGCAGCAACAATTCCGAAAAAAAAAAAAAAAAAAAAAAGAGAGAGAAACTGACACCATGACCATAAAAGTCAAGTGTTGAGGACAAATGCATCTTGAAAAAACTAAAAGGAAATCACAACCATAAGCCCCAAGAACATAGAACTGAGAACTGACCAAAGAGCTGTTAAATCAGTTGAAGCATAATTGAAACCTCCATCTCTCTTCACAACTATAAGAGGTATACTTTTGCCTTCAATGAATATAACGCGAGCACCCTCACTTTCTTCAATCAGACCTTTACTGCTCAAAATCTCCAGAACGCTTGGGATATATGGGTTGTAGAAGCTTTCTCCCTAAAGAAAAGGAGTAGAATTGGGAACTGAACAATTGTGTTCTTTTGAGGATAGATTTAGGTTGGATAGATTTTGGTAAATATTGGTCGGCAACGCATTGGGAAAATGTGTAAAATTTTAGTGGGTAGTTTGGGTAATGAGTAATATGAGTATTTTGTTATATGATGTATCAAATTTTCAAAATTTTACATGTTTTCCCAATACCTTGCCAACCAATATTTACCAAAATCTGTCCAACTGAATTTTATCCAACAGACATTCATTGCATTTCCCAAATTGAAAGAATTGTACCTTTTCCTCTAGGTGGACTCCAAGCCTTTCATATACTTTGTGAAATTCCCTACGACTAATTTCACAGATTTTCGCCCACGCCTTGCGATACTTGGGCTCTCCACCCTGTGATACAAGTTGTAAGCATGACATGGGATGCCTACAAACAAATCAAAACTAGCATACCACAAACAGCAAAGCATGACAATCACACTGAGATCCCTAAATTGCTTTTACTGTTGAGGCTGTCAAATAAGGTTGTGGAAGATAAATATAGTCCCTCCTTTCCATTTTATAGGTCGCTAAATCTATGCGTTATTCAAACTTTGACAACTTTGACCGTTAATTTTACAACATGTACAATGTCCTATTGTAATAAAGTCTTATCAAATATCATATGAGAAAGTGCCAGTCAAAGAATAACATTGAAGACCGTGAAACATTTAATATGTGACAAATGAAATGGGAAGGTGCGAGTATTCTACAGCCTATAAGTTATAGCAAGGTCATTCTAGTGGCATACAGTTGCAGAAAAGAAAAGGGTACACAAACCTCAGAATAAAGTGGCATGTTTCAAGTACAAAGGCAATACCGCTAACCCCTCTTAAATATCACATAATCATGCCAAGTTCACTAAGATTAATTATTTACCTGAAGACTGACCACCGCTTTTTGAGCCCTTTCCTTGAAGATGAGATCATCATCAAATCTTTTTTTGGATTGTTTGTAGAAGGCCTAGCAAGGCATCATCCAAATTCCAAAGTCCAAAAAAGTAGCCAGCATTTTCATCAACACTCAAGCAAGCAGAGCATATGTACCAAATACAATGCGCTAAGAAATAATTAATAGTTTAAACGAATAAATAAACAATCAGTAACACTCGCATGTATCATCTTCTTTCTCTCACTCACTCCCCCCGCTCCTGTGGTAGGATTTCTGGAGAACATGTTTTGTTCCACTACCATTTCCAACTGGCCACTAAGATTTAGGATTACAATCAGAAAGGCACAAGGGAAAAATACACTCCTATGTTGTTTTACTTCAACTTGAAAAACAAGAGCATAATCGACCAACTATATTCTTTACAACAATATAGGTAAAGCCATGTGTTGTTGTTGTTGTTGTTGTTGTTGTTGTTGTTGTTGTTGTGTGTGTTGGGGGGGGGGTGTTAATCAAAAATAATATTGGCAATCTTGAACGAGATAGACTATCAACTTCTACCATGTTAAACAAAAATAGCCGTCCTTTGTCATTACATATTTAAATCTCCCTTTTTCCAAGATTTAACTCCCAGATAGAATGCCACCATGAATTAGTATGCACCTTTCTATTAAGGGATTGCATGGTTTGGAATTTAGGTCACTGAAAGCAATTCCTTGGAGGATCCCCTCTGCCCTTTCTAACTGTCTAGCTAACTGGTAATGGCTACTACAGCAACATGGACGCATGGTGGTTTGTCTTATTAACCACCTATGACTATGAGTGGCATTTAGTTTATTGGTGGGGATATAGAAGGATCCCCGTAACTATGATCTTGATATTTAAGTAGTAGGTAGTATCATGATTTATGATATGGAATGAAGGTGTTGTCAACGATTGGTTCCTTTATGCACCGGTATTACTTGCTTTAAGTATTGGTTTGTACCATTGTCACAATGTTCACATGGGAAAAAGCCATCTAGTAAAAGTCCTATTTCAAGTTTAACAGTCCTGTAAATAAAGTTCTAATGATCATATTGCAAAGCAACAATGAAACCTGATCGATCCCTTGAACAAACCTCACACTATGAAACATTGATATACAATCGATTGCCTATTTGAAAATCATTCCAACATATATTTTTTCTAGGCACAAAGGGGTCATGGAGCCTAGGTGCAAGCTTGTAGGCAAAAGCACGTGCCTTTTGGCCGTGAGGCGCACTTCATAACATATTTTTTTCTTTGAATGAAAACCACTCCAATATGGAGAAGAGTGGGAGCTGTGAGAGTTTCTAGCGGCACTTTATGGTTGAGGGGGTCAAATTAGAAGGAAACACAACAAAAAGAATTTTTTTATATTTCTTTCATAGTGTAAAAGCAATTGTCACAGACACTTTACAGCCTAATAAGGATGTGAATGGTTCAGATCACAGTAGGCAATTCCTTGAAGGAACCCCCCCCCCCCCCCCCTTCCCAGGAAAAAAAAAATTATATTAAAAAAACATAATAGGAAACTACTTTTAAAAGTCAATCAAAAACTAGTCAACATACCTCAAGATCTTGTATTGGTATTTCACTTCCATCCTCCCATTCTGGGAATTGTTCAAACAAGAATTCAATCAACATTCCAAACTGCAAAACATCAATTGTTTTTCACAGATTAATACGACGATAATGTGGCTCTCAGATGAAGATCAACAATGAAGAAATTCCCAGTGACCCTTATGAATGGGTTTCCTTTTTCCATTCATGAATATGTTCAGCTGAAAAAATTACAATGGCATGGCAAATCCAGTATCATCCAGTAATAACAGAGAGGACTAGCTCTTTACAAAGAAAAACCATGTTCAGAGAATAGTTCAAGATTTACTTTTGCCCTCAGTCCAACATAGATTTTGTTATTCTATCGTGAGCTCCCTCGCAGGAATTTTAAGTTTTTAACTACCTAAACAACAGACAGGGTATATGGCGACCTCTTAAGGGAAATATCCAACCAAGATGATTCGAATCGTTTATTTGTGGCTTTTCTTGACAAATGGGAGTCAAAATGGACAATTATTCTTAAATAAAGGATGTCTTACAGAAGACGACATGAATACAGTATAAAAAGTAGACATCCCCATTTATTCATCATCCAGGGAAAACTAACAAAGAAATCCAACAATATAGTAACTGAGCACAGAGACAGTCTTCAGAAAAGTCTGAAAATAAAAGAAAAGAAAATCTATTCCCGGGATGTTGAACTTGCAAAATAGCCTAGGTGTGATGAATGATCATACAACAAGAGACCAAGGAGCCTATAGTGCAATCTCATATCTGGAGCAAGAGAGAACAAAATATGAGATATTTATCTGATGCTAAGATTACATTCAACCACCTAACGTTGGCGGGACTAAACTGGGGTTTGTTGGTATTGTTGTTGCTAAGGTTACGTTCAACCTTTTAAGCAAACAATCCTAAAATAAAAGGTATTAGGACTCTACATATGCATGGGCAGCAATACAGCCATGCAAGGACAGTTTGTTGTGTAGCTTGCAAACCGCGTGACCTTTGGATCAAATGCATACAGCAGGAAAACTATAAATAAATAAATAATCCAGGAAAATTGTCTTCCCTCCACCAAGAGGCTGAAGAATGACAGAAACAACATTATAGCAACAATCTTCGACTTCTAATCATGAATAGGTCATTGAGTTCTATAATTCTATCTTCTCTTACACTAATCTACTTTTTATTCTTACATACTCTTCCCTCTATAACTTCATATTATCCTATTTTTCCCATTCATGAAATTTGACATGGTAGGCTGTGCATCAGCGACAGACCAAATGAGAGCTAATTTAGGATAACGATAATTATTTATTTTCTGTTGAGGTAGTTGTTATGCTTGAAAACTTGGTCACTGACATAAAGTTTGAAGTAAACATTGACAATGAAATTAATGACATAAAAGTGAAGAACATAACAACACTTAAAAAAAGGGAAGGTTACCTGTGTTCCCCAATCGCCAACATGGTTTCTACGAAGAACTTCAACACCAGAAAACTCGAGCATCCGGGCTAGAGTATCTCCAATTATAGTTGACCTCAAGTGCCCAACATGCATTTCCTTTGCAATATTAGGCGATGAGAAGTCCACCACGGCTCTATCAATCGACAACTTTGGGGCCCACGTCTGGACACCTTCCATAAGCATCTTTTGAATGCTCTGTGGCACCAATCTTGAAGATAAACAAATCGGCACATACACATATAAAGACTAAAGAGCTAGCTAGTGCAATGAGCAACTGAAATTTAAGGATGCCCAATAACCTTTGCTAACCATGTCTTTGATAGGACGATATTCACAAATCCCGGTCCCGCTACAGAGCATTCCTCAATCATGTCCGAGGCAGGCAAGTTTTTCATGATAGCCTAATATAACCATGAAACAGAAAAATGTTGGTGGAATCACAGAGAAACTAAAACCAAAATGCCCTAGGCAACAAAAAACAACAGTGGTACCTCTCCAACTGATCTCGGGTTCTTGTATTCAGCATTCTTCCCCTTGATCTTGGAGAACAAGCTCATAGCATTGTTGCTGCGCCAAGACAAAAATTCTTTCTTTAGTGCATAGCAAGCAAATGCCTATAATCTGGAGAGTCGAAAAAGAGTTTTTTTTTTTTTTTTTTTTTTACAACTTAGATTGTAATGGACTAAAGCAAAATGTCACATTAAACCTCCTCTGCTTCTTTTTCCATGTAGTAGTAGGTAGCGAACGGTTTCTAAAACTTGGATCAATTGGAATCAGTCTCTCTAAATTGCAAAATTTAGGGGTAATACTGCTACATCTAACCCCTCCATACCTCACCTAATGGGATTTTGGAGTATTGGTTTTGGTTTTGGTTTAGTGCATAGCAAGCAATTGTCCATAATCCAAATAGTTGAAAAAGAGTAAAAAAAAATTCCCCAACCTAGACTGTAATGTACTAAAGTAAAATGCCTCATTAAACCTCCTCTGTTTCTTTTTCCATGGAGTAGGTAGTAAACAATTTCTAAATTTTGGGTTGTGGAACTAGTCTCTCTAAATTGCAAAATTTAGGGGTAAGATTGTTACATATGAGCCCTCCATACCTCGCCTAGGCGAGATTTCAGAGTATTGGTTTTGGTTTTGGTTTTGGTTTTGGTTTTGGTTTTGGTTAGTGCTTAGCGAGCAATCAAGCATTCTATACAAATACAAACAAAATTCCAAACATGCAAAGCCCAATACCCATCATCAATCTAGATCGTACCACTGATAATCGCCAAAGTTTGCAGCACAAGCAGCAACTAATGGCTCTATGCCAGCCTCACTCGGAACAGTTTCCCTAAGGGACTTCTCAAACACTTTCTCTAATTGTCGTTTCATATTACCGCCGTCTTCCACCTGCATAAGCATGAACATTTCAATGCTACATGAAACAACAAGAAAGCAACACAAACCACCTATATACATCAAGCTAGAATCCAATAAAGTTTCAACAAGTTGGACTTACTGTTGTCATGGTTGAGAAAGCTCGTATTGTGGTAGCCAACTGAAGTCTTCTAGGTGTTCTCCTTAAGAAACCTATCTAAGTTTTTCCAAGCAACCAATGTGGTTAACACAAACTTTCCCAATACTTCCTAAACTATTAACATTGACATTGTCACATTGAAACCAAAAGAGCTTTTGCCCAAATAGCCTCTACTTTTGGGTCCTTAATTGGGAATAATCCAAACTGACTTTTCGTCCATCAATAATCCAAAGACCTATTTTCTATAACTATACTTTTTACCTACTTTAGGCACCGGATTTTGCACTGTTAATTGCCTAAAATTGCTAAAACATTTAGTTACAGAAAACAAGTCAACAATTCGGACTATTGATGGACAAAAAGTCAGTTTGGATTATTACCAATCAAACACCAAAAGGTAGGGCTTATTTGGGGCCAAAAAACCAAACCAGAAACATGTCTATTTAAATGATTGGGAAAAAAACACCCTTCTCAACATACATTCAGAAACTACACAGTCCAAAGGTCAACACAAAACTTGCAAATTCAGAAATTCTCAGCATATATTCAGAAACTAGATAGTCCAAAACCTAAAGGCCACACAAAATTTGCAAATTCGGAAACATGCCAATTTCTTCCAAGCAACCAATGCGATTACTACAAAATGTCCCTATAATTCCTTACTAATTTACAACTAACATTGCAAACAGAAACTACAAAACCCACAAGGCCACAAAAACCTCCAATTTGAGAAAAAAAGAAACGCAAATAGCAAAATTGTTAGCATGAATTGCAGCATATTTCTCAGCTGGGGTAAATCAACGACTGAAATTTCTATACTAGAAAGTGGAAATGTGTACAATCTAATAAAGCAGTGAAGGCATGATAATCAACAAACGAGGCGAAAATTTATCAGAATCCATAACATCGATTACTACCAAATGTCTCAATGATTCCTTCCTAAATTACAACTAATATTGCAAACAGAAACTACAAAACCCAAAAGGCCACAATGATTACTACAAAATGTCCCATGATTCCTTCCTAAATTTGAGAAAAGAGAAATGCAAATAGGAAAGTTGTTAGCATGAATTCTAGCATATTTCTCAGCTGGAGTAAACTAACGACTGAAATTCCTACACTAGACAGTGGAAATGTGTACAATCTAATTAAGCGGTGAAGGCATCATAATCGACAATTACTACAAAATTGATCAGAATTCATAACAGCAATTACTACTAAATGTCACAATGATCCCTTCCTAAATTACATTGCAAACAGGAACTACAAAACCCAAAATGCCACAAGAAACTTCGAATTAGAGAAAAGAGAAACGCAAATTGCAAAACTGTCAGCATGAATTGCAACATATTTCTCAGCTGGATAAACTAAAATGAAGTGAAATTTCTACAGTAGAAAGTATAAGCGAGTACAATCTAATTATGCAATGAAGACATGATAATCAACAAATGAGACGAAAATTGATCAGAATTCTTAACAGCGAGTACTACAAAATGTCCCAAAAGGTCACTAAAACTTCGAATTTGAGAAAAGAGAAACACAAACAGCAAAACTGTTAGCATGAATTGCAGCATATTTCTCAGCTGGATAAAATAACGACTGAAATTTCTACAGTAGAAAGAATAAGCGAGTACAATCTAATTAAGCAATGAATACATGATAATCAACAAACGAGGCCAGAATTTATCAGAATTCATAACAGCGAACAAAGAAAGAAAGCAAGCAGCAATGGATAAGAATGATACGATGAGAAAAACGAAAAGAAGACTGACCAGGACAGCAGAAAGAAGAAGTAGAGCGATGGAGAAAGAGAAATGGGGAAGGATAAGTAACGGTTGCCGCCATTGTTAAAGTGTCTCTACTAAACCCTCCTTTGCTTTGGTTGGTTGGCCCTTCCTTTCCACAGGGTTCGGCTCATCCATGGAAGTTATGAAGTTCATGGAATCATGTTTGTTTAGTATTAGAGTAATTTAATTGCATGGTTGGTAAATGCTTATCTTTTTATCTTTACATGTTCGGGTTCTCAATACTTGGGTTGAGCATTCATTTTTTATTGGATGTCTTAAATTTATGGGTGGTCGGGCGGGCAATAGGTTTGGTTGGGTCGGGCCATGGTCAACCTATTAGCTATGTAGAGTCGGGTTAGGTCAAGAGTTTGTCCATTGTAATTGTGAGTCGAGTAAGAGTTTTGTAGGTGACGAGTGAAATTTGTATATATATGTAAATTTGGATGATTTGGTGTGGATTTGAGTGATTTTCGATATGTTTGTATTATTTTATACCCAAACTTGCCATTTTATGTTTGGTTGAAGTTTGGTGTATTTTTGTAGAAAATTTGAGGAGAAATGAAGAAAATCAAGCTCAAATCAAGTAACAAGTTGACGGAAGTTGATGGAAAATCAACCCCAAAACCTAAATTCTAGGCACACACATGATCCTATTCAGGACCCAACACGAGTGATCAAATGGCCAAAACGAACCGTTCTGGGGTCCAAAGGCCTCAAATTCAAGTTCCTTGGTTCAACACAACCCGTGGCCAGTCAACACGGGTCGTGGGGGCCGGGGGACAACAGGACCGTGTTGACCTGGCATGGACCATGTTGCACCCTGTTTATTGCATTTCGCCGTTTCAAGTCCCATAATTGCTATATAATTGTGGATTCAACTGTTTTTCTATCATTTATCCCAGCAATTACGACCATTGATTTTCACATCCATCTTCATCTTCATCTTCATCCATATCCATTATTAAAGCAAAGAATTGGGAGATTTGTTGAGTTTGTTGGAAATATGGGAACAACAATGGATGGGTAAACCGGGTATAGCGAGGGAGTCGCAGGCGCACCTACTCTCCTTAGACTTTTGTATCGACCGTACAAAGTCTTAGGGATAAAACTCTGCCAAGGAAACTCAAAGAACGTAGTTTCAAACTTCCCATGACAACTCTAGAAATGCTCGAGACCAAAACTAGAGAGGTGTGTTTGGTTGAATGAGAATGTATCAACAACATGACTCACTTGTTTTACTCTTGTATTTCTCATCTCTTGGAAATGGCACCCCTGACATCCTATTTATAGGCCTTGGAGAGGCACCTATAATAGGATAAGATTGGGTGGATAATTATAACCACTTATAGATAAGGTTAATTGGATAATGATGATCTTAATCATCATTATCCACTTAGTGAAGGATATTTGGATAATGATGATTAAGATCATCATTATCCACTTAATGAGACATAGGATGCTATCCATAAGAAACCGAGGCAAAACTTGAAGGTGCAACATGAGGGACTAATACAGTCCGTGTTGCCTGACATTTAACTTGATTTTGCCTCTTATTCATAGCTCATATCTTATACACTTGAAATTATCCAACAATCCCCCGCCATTTCGAGTGTATGAGATTCAAAAACCAATACCTCAATACACCCCCGCCATTTTGAAAATTCAACAAACACTCAACCATAAACACCAAGGAAGTAGGGAGTGAATTGCATATCATGAGAAGTGTCTCGCGACTTGAACTTTCCATGTGGTGAACATAATTTCAAGTAGTCCAAATGATATAGTAGACAAGCTTTGAACTATACATTTTTATTGACTAATTGGATACATTACACCGATACAACCACTCAACTATTGTTCTTGAACTTTATGACACTATTAACCGCCATGTGTCCATATCCTCTCGTGAGCGCATAGAGCCAAGCCCAATAGCCCTTTGAGGCAGCTACACCTCACACTCACATAGGTAGACTGCACCTATATGCTCCTGTAATTGAGCACCCATCCTAAACACAGTCTATTAAGAGTATAACAACTCATCCTTTTATCATTACAGCTAGTCAATCACTTTCTTACCTGGGACGGTTTAAGTATGTGCTTCCAACCACTATATAATAGAGTCACCCACCTCAAGCTTGACATCAAGTCAAGTATCAAGTAGGGGCACCATTACTAGTAATTGTCAAATTTGGGCTTATTCCCATCCCCCTAATATTATAAAATAATATCACCAAGTCCTTGTTTAGTTCTTTACTCAAAGGATTAAACCGAGGTCCTTATTTTAACTTAATTTCTTGAAAACAATGATCTACTTCAACTTGACTAATAAAGACCACTAAATAAATCCGTATCTTTCCATGATCATTATTAAACTTTGAAGGTAGTCATACTTAATAACACTTGAAAATTAAACTTGAATACTTATATACATCGATCATATACATACAACTAAACCATTGTTGTAACGCCCCGGAAATTCAATTATAGAAAGTCAAAGTCAAACTAACGTTAACAGACAAAACTTAGCGGAAGACTTCAAATTTAATTTGGGCGTTACGGCCGTATCCCCGAAGGAATACAAGGCGAGAAAGGAAAACACAACTGTCTGCTAACGGTAACTACTAACAACTCAAAACAAACTTTAAGAATTCATAACGAAAACAATATGAAAGATTCAAGGACTTCTAAACTCGTCGTCCTCACTTCTAATTCCGTCCCAAAGATTTAGATCTTCACAAATCAAAACATTTCAGAAAATGAGGAAATCTCAATAATGTCTACCCTAACGTTTAAAGCAGTTTAAGTTCATTTTAATTCGTTTTGGGAGAGGATCAAATCAAACTTTTACAAACCTTTAACCCTTAACTGTTTTCCTCAACCCATCCAATTCATATTTTAATTTGCGCGGGATACCAAATCCCTTAAAGTAACATTTGCCCACCAAAGGCATCAAACAATCGCCCACCAAAGGCATTATAACATTCGCCCACCAAAGGCATATCAAACATTCGCCACCAAAGGCATTATAACATTCGCACCAAAGGCATATCGAAACATTCGCCACCAAAGGCATAATAACATTCGCCCACCAAAGGCATATCGAAACATTCTCCCACCAAAGGCAATAATAATATTCTATATAAGGGAAGGAAGACCCGATCTCTGGTCCATAACCTGCGGTTGTTACGCTGCATGACAGTTATCCCCCGAAACCCGCTTAACGTTTCCACTTGAATTATTTAATTCAGTATTCGAACTCAACTCACGACTCTCAAGTCAACCATCCCAAGTTATCAAAACCATTGACAAAACTTCGAATAAAAGACCATCCAATTTCTCAACTCAAATAAACCAAAAACCACAAACGAATCAAAAAGATTATCAAAACAGATGGTCGTATTTCCACAAAGATCCCTTTTCGGGATGCAATTCTCAAAATAGATTATAAAACATCAAAACACATTTAAAGAGCATCCCGGTGGGGATTAGAGCATAGACAATTACCTGAATACTTCACAAGATAGTAGTAACGAAGGGCACACTTGAGCTCACTAACGTCTCGCACTAACTCGGGCCTAAAATAAAAGTAATTATCTAATCAAAACGCGTTCTAACGAAGTTAGTATCAACTACCAACTATCTAACCCATCCCCTAGGAACACTTAGGTTCCTATCAATTAAAAGATTACACTTAGCATCTCTAAGATAACACATAACATGATCACATATTATTTTCACTCAACAATCATTATAAAAAGAAGCAAGCAGAGGACAGATTATAACATTCACATAAAACGGGTCACAACTCGACTTCCCGACATCCTACGGGTCTGATTCTGGACTTTTCGGAAACCTCAGAATGTCTACTAAAACTTTCATGTTGATGGCTAAGCCCAACTCAGTCCCGAAGGACTTCAAAAACTCCCATCTTTCTAATTGGTCCAGAACTGACAGGTTTTAGTAAAACGGCTATAACTCGGGTTATACAAGTCAAACGTTCGATCCGTAAAATTCCTATGGTCCCTAACACCTAAAGGAACTTCCAGTAAAAAGGGCTTGGTCAAAAGACATCTATACTAGTCGTGGCAACCCGATCTTTAGACACTATCAAAACTGTCCCGTTAACGGAATTCAATTAATTAGTTATTTCGGTTCTAACTTTTACCAAACGGTCTCGGGGTTCTAATTAGGACTCAAAACAATACTTAGGGTCTTATATCTAAGGTCCAACTTATCTTAGGTCCAACATTTAAAACTTGTAGGGCTACACTTAATTTAAAAAGCATGAAACACCTTAACAACTTTAATTAAAAACCTTTAAGTCACAAAAGAAAATAACTTTCTTAAAACATAAAACACTTAATAAGATTTCAAGAATTTAACTACACAAAATTGGTTATAAGTTTGTAACCATAAACCAAAATTTTCAAGAAAATAACAAAAGCGGTTAACACGTAAAATTTCTTTAATAAAAGATTTAAAAGAACTTTAGGACACAACTAGTTACAAGTAATTAACTAATCAAGAAACGAATAACTAATTCTTTTATAATTTAATAAGAAATCAAGAATTTAACTAATGGTAGGTTACTAATTAAACAACCTAGCGATTTAATTTACGAATCAAGAACAAGAAAATTTAGTACTAATTGTATTCAAGAGATTAACCTAGATAATTTAATTATCGAATTCGTGCATACAATAACATCGTGGTTTAACGATTCATGTAAAGAAAATAAAGAACATTAAAGAACTACTTTTAAACCTAATAATCAACTATTACAACCTAATCTAATTACAATTTTCATCATAAAATTACAAATAACAATTTAAACAAATTACATATAACAATTAGGAACTTACACATAATTACACAAGAAAAATTATTACAATTAATTAAAATAATTACAATACTAATAATACAATAATTATAAAATCAGAAAATTAATAACAATAATATTTACAAATAATAAATCAGATTAATAAAAATAAAAACAAGAAAATAAAAAGGAAAAAGAAAAGAAAATAAAGAATATGATTAGGGTTAGGGTTAGGTTTTAGGGTTTACGAGGTTAGGTTACGGTCATTCGTGGCGGTGGCGCGGGCGTTGGTCGGAGAGTGCGTCGGTCGCGGGTGGCGGCGTCGGCCGTGGGCTCGTCGGAGGAGGTGGTCGGCGTCGGCAACGGCGATGGCAGCGGCAGCGATTCGAGGGCTTCTCCTTCGGCCCGCTCCGGCGGCGTTAGGCGGCGGTGTGACGGTCGTCTGGTGGTGAGCGGCGGCGGCGGCGATGGGCGTGGCCGGCGACAGAGCAGCGGCGGTCGGACGTCCAAGAAAGAGAAAAGCGATGAGGAAAGAGGAGATCGGAGAGAAAGAGAGAAAAAGAAGGCGACACGGTCGTTGGGGCGGCGATGCGGCGGCGGCGACGGTGGGGGGTAGCGACGTCCGGTGGCATCGGTGGGGGTGCGGTGCAGCTCGAGAGACGGGTGGATCGAGAGGAAGAAAGGAGGAAGAAGAAAGAGAAAGGAAGAGAGGAGGGTGGTTGCGGTGGTGCAGGTGGTTCGATCTCCGTGACACAGTGGCGCGGCGGTGGTAGGCGGACGGCAGAGAGAAGGGAGAGAGAGAGAGAGCTAGGGTTTGAGGAGGGATTATTAGGGTTTTAGGGTTTGAGAGGAGGGTTTAGGGGTTTATATACTAACACCCATAATTAGGCCCAAAACTAATCCTAATCCAACCCATTTAACAAATAAAAACTGATTTTTCTAAAAACCTAATAATTTTAATAATAGTAGTAATAATATTAATTTTAATAATCATATAATCACATAACAAATAATATTCACGTAATTAACCACATAATAATATTAACCTACGAAAATTACTATTCTACCCTTGTTAGTCCCTCGACGGTCCTACGAGCTCAAGCGTTAGCATAAATAAACACATTACGAACAACAGTAAATAACAAAGTCAAACCTATTCTATTAACGACGTCACGGTCAACATCGTTGGATTTTTCGGGGTTTTACATCATTACCTTCTTAAAAGAAGTTTCGTCCTCGAAACTTAAACTTAGGCCTAACGGTTCGGTAAAGACTAACGGTTTCCGTTCTACCCAAAACTCGAGGTTTTACATCATTACCTTCTTAAAAGAAGTTTCGTCCCCGAAACTTGACGCGCCTTATGTGTTGGAAAAGGTGCGGATACCTCGATCCTTTACTCTCCACAGCTAATGGTATCTCCGGTAGATAGGGCTACCGTCATAGGCTTACTATTTTCTGAGGGTCTCATCTTAGCCCTCTCTACTGTAGTCCCTCCAGCGAAAGATTGGCTAGCACCAGGATCAAATATAACCGAGGCGTGGTAGGGAGAAGGTACTGTCCACGACGTCCGCTTCTCGTTCAGCCTCATCCTTCCTCATCACATATACTCGTCCTCCTGCGTTGCGCGACGGTTGTTGCCGCTGACGAGGCGGGTTTGCTGGCCTCCCTTGGTTGTTCTGATTCCCACTGGGACCACTCCGGTTTTGTTGTTGTGGCCTTTGGTTTCCATTGTAGCCTCCCCTATTTTGATATGTTGACTGCGAGGCTCTCAAATTTTCGTCATTTCCATTATTATGGTTCCCCGAGGGCCGTTCAGGACAGTGGCGGACCTGATGTTGGAAGCTCCCACAATTAAAACATCCTCCCCTTGCGGCCTTTGATCTACAATCTTGGGAGTAATGACCAGTTCGACCACAAAAGTGGCATATTGGAATATTCGATGGTCTACGCTCTGAAGACTGGTTTTCTGCCGATTGTTAGGGCGGAACCTCTTCTCTTGTTAGGGTTGAGGTGGGTTGAAGCGGGGTGGTTCTTTCCTCTTTTGCCCTTGTATGCCTAGTTGTCGTTCCATGTCATGCATCACCCTTTCTACAGTGAGGGCAACGTTCAGCATATTCTGGTAAGACGTGAACTCCCGTGATGACATGCGATCCTGAATCTTGCAATTCAATCCATCCCAGAAGCGGTCCATCCTTAGCTGTTCAGTGGCTACCAAGGCAGATGCAAAACGAGATAGTTCAGTGAACTTTGCAGAGTAGGCAAGCACACTAGTTTCCCCTTGACGCAGATTCATGAACTCCTTTTCTTTTGCCTTCTGGAGAGAAATTGGGTAAAAGCGGTCCTTTAGCACAACCTTGAAGCGGTTCCAGTCGAAACCCGGTTCAGTCCTTATTTCCTTCACACTGGCCCACCACAAATCGGCCTCTTCCTTCAGGTGGTAAGCAGCAAAGTCCACCCTTAACTCCTCAGGACAGTGTGTGGTGTCGAAAATCTTCTCAATTTCTCTAACCCAATCTTCAAAGACTTTGGGGTCAGCTACCCCTGTGTAAGTGGGCGGGTTGAAGCTGTTGAACCTTTGGAGAAGAGCGGAGGGGTCATCTTCCCTCCCTCCTCCTTGTCGATCCACCACTTTCCTCAGTAGGTCCTCGTGCTTGCCGAGCATCTCAATCATTAGCATGCTAGCAAGGTCGTTCCCCGGTGTTGCTGTACTCGACCCTGGTATCAAATGAGCCAGGCGTTGGCGCGATTCGATTGCGATTTGAGGCGCGATCGCCGCGGTGGCGGGCGTTCCCGGTTCCCGTTGTTGGCGTGAGACCCATTCATGTCCGACATCCTGGTTCCAAGAGGTCGATTTAGACTACTTAAGGTTCTTACTCTCATAACGCAGATACGAATTCTGAAGTTAACTACTCTTATTAGACTAAAACGTAAAAGAACTCGACAAGTAACCGAACCATAAACATAACTTTAACTCTAATCGCATGTAATAGCATCACATTTCATCACTTTGGTACTTGCGACAAATTCAAGGGTCCCATCTTTGTTATTAACTCCACATTTCACTTGATAACTTGTCAATAACTCAAGAGAAGAAATTCATTATTTTATATCACTTGCACCTGAGCATAACATAAAGTTTCATTCTCTCCTAACTGGGGCTAACAAAAGCAACAAGCCTCACAGTTATAATTTTAACAATCAAAAACTATTTACATGCAAACATTACTCTGGGACTACTCCTCCTACTCTTTTACTAACTCCACTTAGAGTATTCTCATACGAAAAAGGGTTCTGCGAACCACGATTGGGGTCAATCGGGATCGTCAAGCTCATTCCCAAAGTTCTTCTGAGTCCGCTTCCATCTTGAACTCTACTAGAACCTCATCTTAAGGCTCGGTCTTTCATTGAGGCTACCTCCTGCAACCCAAAATCTCCAGCGACTACTCCTCGTATGTCACGTCTTCTTTCGGCCTCCGAATTCTCATCAGAGGTCTTCTTCTGGTTCTAGGCCCTCCTCGGGGCTATATTTCACAACCTCCTCGGGTTTTAGGTCTTCAAGAGAAGCTAGAGCCTCGTGCTCATAGCAAATGCTGCGGTATGCCGTCCAACAAGGTTAGAACATTTTAGTAACATAAAATATTAATAACGAAATCATGTAATATCAGGGAAAGCAATAAAACCCTATTTCCCCATCCTACACTCATCACTCCGAACGTAGCATCCTAAGGTCTAACTAAACCTAAGGGACACTTAGGAGCTACAGTCGTAACGAGCTCGATACCATTACATAACGCCGGAAATTCAATTATAGAAAGTCAAAGTCAAACTAACGTTAACAGACAAAACTTAGCGGAAGACTTCAAATTTAATTTGGGCGTTACGGCCGTATCCCCGAAGGAATACAAGGCGAGAAAGGAAAACACAACTGTCTGCTAACGGTAACTACTAACAACTCAAAACAAACTTTAAGAATTCATAACGAAAACAATATGAAAGATTCAAGGACTTCTAAACTCGTCGTCCTCACTTCTAATTCCCGTCCCCAGCATTTAGATCTTCACTGAAATCAAAACATTTAGAAAATGAGGAAATCTCAATAATGTCTACCCTAACGTTTAAAGCGGTTTAAGTTCATTTTAATTCGTTTTGGGAGAGGATCAAATCAAACTTTTACAAACCTTTAACCCTTAACTGTTTTCCTCAACCCATCCAATTCATATTTTAATTTGCATGGATACCAAATCCCTTAAAGTAACATTTGCCCACCAAAGGCATCAAACAATCGCCCACCAAAGGCATTATAACATTCGCCACCAAAGGCATATCGAAACATTCGCCCACCAAAGGCATTATAACATTCGCCACCAAAGGCATATCGAAACATTCGCCCCAAAGGCATAATAACATTCGCCCACCAAAGGCATATCGAAACATTCGCCCACCAAAGGCAATAATACTATTCTATATCGGGAAGGAAGCCCGATCTCACGGTCCATAACCTGCGAGGTTGTTACGCTGCTGACAGTTATCCCCGAAACCCGCTTAACGTTTCCACTTGAATTATTTAATTCAAGATTCGAACTCAACTCACGACTCTCAAGTCAACCATCCCAAGTTATCAAAACCATTGACAAAACTTGAATAAAAGACCATCCAATTTCTCAACTCAAATAAACCAAAACCACAAACGAATCAAAAGATTATCAAAGCAGATGGTCGTATTTCCACAAAGATCCCTTTTCGGGATGCAATTCTCAAAATAGATTATAAAACATCAAAACACATTTAAAGAGCATCCCGGTGGGGATTAGAGCATAGACAATTACCTGAATACTTCACAAGATAGTAGTAACGAAAGGGCACACTTGAGCTCACTAACGTCTCGCACTAACTCGGGCCTAAAATAAAAGTAATTATCTAATCAAAGCGTTCTAACGAAGTTAGTATCAACTACCAACTATCTAACCCATCCCTAGGAACACTTAGGTTCCTATCAATTAAAAGATTACACTTAGCATCTCTAAGATAACACATAACATGATCACATATTATTTTCACTCAACAATCATTATAAAAAGAAGCAAGCAGAGGACAGATTATAACATTCACATAAAACGGGTCACAACTCGACTTCCCGACATCCTACGGGTCTGATTCTGGACTTTTCGGAAACCTCAGAATGTCTACTAAAACTTTCATGTTGATGGCTAAGCCCAACTCAGTCCCGAAGGACTTCAAAAACTCCCATCTTTCTAATTGGTCCAGAACTGACAGGTTTTAGTAAAACGGCTATAACTCGGGTTATACAAGTCAAACGTTCGATCCGTAAAATTCCTATGGTCCCTAACACCTAAAGGAACTTCCAGTAAAAAGGGCTTGGTCAAAAGACATCTATACTAGTCGTGGCAACCCGATCTTTAGACACTATCAAAACTGTCCCGTTAACGAATTCAATTAATTAGTTATTTCGGTTCTAACTTTTACCAAACGGTCTCGGGGTTCTAATTAGGACTCAAAACAATACTTAGGGTCTTATATCTAAGGTCCAACTTATCTTAGGTCCAACATTTAAAACTTGTAGGGCTACACTTAATTTAAAAAGCATGAAACACCTTAACAACTTTAATTAAAAACCTTTAAGTCACAAAAGAAAATAACTTTCTTAAAACATAAAACACTTAATAAGATTTCAAGAATTTAACTACACAAAATTGGTTATAAGTTTGTAACCATAAACCAAAATTTTCAAGAAAATAACAAAAGCGGTTAACACGTAAAATTTCTTTAATAAAAGATTTAAAAGAACTTTAGGACACAACTAGTTACAAGTAATTAACTAATCAAGAAACGAATAACTAATTCTTTTATAATTTAATAAGAAATCAAGAATTTAACTAATGGTAGGTTACTAATTAAACAACCTAGCGATTTAATTTACGAATCAAGAACAAGAAAATTTAGTACTAATTGTATTCAAGAGATTAACCTAGATAATTTAATTATCGAATTCGTGCATACAATAACATCGTGGTTTAACGATTCATGTAAAGAAAATAAAGAACATTAAAGAACTACTTTTAAACCTAATAATCAACTATTACAACCTAATCTAATTACAATTTTCATCATAAAATTACAAATAACAATTTAAACAAATTACATATAACAATTAGGAACTTACACATAATTACACAAGAAAAATTATTACAATTAATTACCCTAATTACAATACTAATAATACAATAATTATAAAATCAGAAAATTAATAACAATAATATTTACAAATAATAAATCAGATTAATAAAAATAAAAACAAGAAAATAAAAAGGAAAAAGAAAAGAAAATCAAGAATAACAGTTAGGGTTAGGGTTAGGTTTTAGGGTTTACGTAGGTTAGGTTCTGGGCTGTTCCGGCGGCGGTGGCGGCGGACGTTGGTCGGAGAGGGGTGCGTCGGGGTCGCGGGTGGCAGGCGTCGGCCGTGGGCTCGTCGGAGGAGGTGGTCGACAGCAGCAGCGGCGATTTCGAGGGCTTCTCCTTCGATCGATCGCCCGGCGGCGTTAGGGCGGCGGTGTGACGGCCGTCCGGTGGTCGAGCGGCGACGGCGGCGATGGGCGTGGCGACAGACGGCGGCGGTCGGACGTCCAAGAAAGAGAAAACAGTGAGGAAAGAGGAGATCGGAGAGAGAAAGAGAAAAAGAAGGCGACACGGCCGTTGGGCGGCGGCGACGGTGGGGGGTAGCGACGTCCGGTGGCCTCGGTTGGGGTGCGGTGCAGCGAGAGAGACGGGGGGATCGAGAGGAAGAAAGGAGGAAGAAGAAAGAGAAAGGAAGAGAGGGAGGGTGGTTGCGGTGGTCTGGGTGGTTCGATCTCCGGCGACCTGGTGGCGGCGGCCGGCTGACTGGGCGGACGGCAGAGAGAAGGGAGAGAGAGAGGAGAGAGCTAGGGTTTGAGGGAGGGATTATTAGGGTTTTAGGGTTTGAGAGGAGGGTTTAGGGGTTTATATACTAACACCCATAATTAGGCCCAAAACTAATCCTAATCCAACCCATTTAACAAATAAAAACTGATTTTTCTAAAAACCTAATAATTTTAATAATAGTAGTAATAATATTAATTTTAATAATCATATAATCACATAACAAATAATATTCACGTAATTAACCACATAATAATATTAACCTACGAAAATTACTATTCTACCCTTGTTAGTCCCTCGACGGTCCTACGAGCTCAAGCGTTAGCATAAATAAACACATTACGAACAACAGTAAATAACAAAGTCAAACCTATTCTATTAACGACGTCACGGTCAACATCGTTGGATTTTTCGGGGTTTTACAATTGTACTATAGTTCGATACTAATTAAGAAATTGTACTTCCGCAATCAATACGATTAAATCATCATATTGTAGGCGCTTTGCAATCAATATGACTTGAACTTTCATATTGTAGGCACTTTAGCAATCAATATTGTATGCTTTAGCAATCAATATGATTTAAACTATCATATTGTAGGCTTTTATAAGCAATCAATATTGTAGGCTCTAAGAAAAAATCTCACACTAAACCGCGTGCTTAATAATAGATCCATAATTAACTTGTAACCGTAATTAAGCTATTACATCTTAAACTTAATATAAACTTTATTAAGTTGTCGTGGAGAATAAATTCCTTATAAACTTATTAAATTTAAAACTTCATCTCATATATGTAATTAAACTATTACATATTAAACATTTGCTACAAAAATGTAATTAAAACTTAATTACATCTTACATTAATTGGCCATAAATAATCATTCATGATCTACAAGATCATCTTATAGAGAATACTACTAACTCATAATATGAATAAATCTTCACATTTACTTATAAAATATTTTCTTCGTGACTATATCCAAATAAATAACCATGGATTCATAATCATATACATAGCCAACTTTAAACTTAACTAAATCAAATGTACATAAAATATACATTTCTTTTATTGTAGCAAAACTTATACTTGAACATGCATACTTGAATAATACATATAACACTTAATTAATCTATAGACTGTACACTTAAACCATGATCATCTTATACTCATAAAACAATATATCAATATTGTCATCTTATCATAGCTCATATCTAGTTAAGGATGAAGAAGATTTTGCCTCTTATTCATAGCTCGTATCTTATACACTTGAAATTATCCAACAGAGTTTTGAGGATCGATTTTCAAGTTTTGTATTGAAGTGGAGGAGCAAAAGTTTCTACGGTTCATCATTGAAGCAAGGATCGGTCATCTCCTCAGTTTATTTCTCATTCTTTTAGATTTTCCGGAAAAAAAGCAAGCAACAGTGGATAAGAATGATACAATGAGAAAAACGGAAAGAAAATTGATCAAAAAGGCATAAAGAAGAAGTAGAGCAATGGAGAGAGAGAAATGGGGAAGAACAATTAAGTAATAGTAATCGCCATTGTTAAAGTGTCTCTACTCAACCCTCCTTCGCTTTGGTTGTTTGGCCCTTCCTCTCCACAGAGTTCGGCTCATCCATGGAAATTATGAAGTTCATGGAATCATGTTTATTTAGTATTAGAGTAATTTGGCAAACATATAATTGCATGGTTGATAAGTGCTTATCTTTTTATCTTTACATATTCGGGTTCGATACTTGGGTTGAGGATTCATTTCTTATTAGATGTTCTAAACTTAGGGGTGGCCGGGTGGGCAATAAGTCTAGTTGGGTCGGGCCATGGACCCATGGTCGACTTATTAGCTATGTAAGGTGGGGTCGGGTCAAGAATCTGCTCATTGTAGTTGTGTATCGGGTTGGAGTTTTCTAGGCTAAATCTTACACACCTATTGAAGATCGACAAACTTTAGAGTTAAAATGAAGTGTATTTGTATTAAAAAATAATAATTATGTTAATTATTATTTACTATTATAATAAGATATCTAAGTAAGTTTAATATTTAAAATAATAAGTTTTGTCTAGCTATTGCTTATCGTACTGTTTTGATTGGTTTATGCACAATCATATACTCATATTGTCATGAGTTACTATTTATTTAATATAATTTGTGATAAATATGATTATGTTTTTATCTTGTTTGTTATGTTATGCACTGTCTAAGTGTCTATTTCTAAATTGCTTTGTTTGTTCTGTTACTCGTACATATTCAACACTCAATCAATTACTCATACACACTCAAGTACCCATATTTTAACACTCATATTTGTACATATAATAATCATCTCCAAAAGTCTCATCAGCTCATGTTTCTGTTCTAGTTATTCTAGGGAATTAATAAGGGTTGGAGAAAAAGGCGTTAATGAGCCCCTACTAAAAGAAAAACATAGATATTGCGTCAGATATGATTGTGTTATGTCCAATACATCCATGAATTTTTAACATGTCGAAGCGGAGGCGGATTTATATGTATGGTAGAACGGACACCCCTGACCAAAAATAATTTGTGATTCTTCACTATTATTCGAAATTTTTTTTCTTAATTGGAATAAGTGGACACCGTAAAAAAAATATCAAAAAATATAATAGGGGTTTCTATTTAGCAGCAACCCAAAAATCCTAAAATAATACTCCCTTTGTCTCAAATAACTTGTCCGAGTTGACTAATTAGGTCAAAAATTTTAAATTTTGATCGTTAATTTATCAAATTATATGTTGAGTTGTTATACAAAACTATCACTATTAGATTTGTGATGAAAAATATTTTTACCTGAATACAATATTATTAGTCTTGCCAAGATAAGATGTGAAAAATTAGTGGTCAAAATATTGCGTCGAAGACCGTGAAAAAGTAAACTGGATAAATTAATTGGGATGGAATGTGTATCAAATTATTTTTTTATAAACAAAAGTGTAAGTCAATGATTGAATATCAGTATAAGTTTAAGATATAAATATCTAGCTAATGTGAAATTTCAATTTATTTGGTTGACATATTTATATGATGATGTGAAATTGTGTTAAGCTGGGGAATATGCCATTTAATATGTATTTTTATTTTTATTTTATTATTTTATTTTTAAAAAATGTTTATGTAATAACAAATATATTGAACACCCCTAATTTGAGTGTCAAATCCGCCACTGTGTCGAAGCGAAGGGATTTGTATTTGAAATTGGATATTAACAACATACTAATGAGTCAATGACTCATTTGTCTATACTAGCCAATGCTACATACTAGGGGCAAATATTTATGATTAGAATTATCAAAATTTCATCCGACTGGGAAAGTTTGAATTGTTTGATCCGGAAAAATTGGGTTAGGACATAGAATTTTAGTCTGATATTTTTTATATTGACCGAGTTGACCTAATATACGGACATAATATTTATCTTTTTTCTATTGTTCAAAATTGATTCTGACCTGAATGTAGCTTCATCCGAATTGTCCAACCTAGTCCGACTTGGATAAAAATCGATTCTGAACATAAATCTCTCTTCCAAATTATGACATTGACTAAATTTATCTTACTCAAATTTACTTGAAGTTGAAATTTCGTGAAACGGTATAATTATGATAAATGGCCAAAAACAAAATATGTGAATGCCATGATACCCCTGCCAATGATCATGTTCTATGGTCACCCACGTGTCCAACATTTTATCCAAACGATACCCTAAAATAATCCTTACCCCATTTTCTTACTATATTTTCCCCAAACTCAATTTCCCATTTTACCCTCCGTAATCCGTAAGACCCACAGTTTCATCCTTATCCGTTGGCCCTACTCCCCCTCAAAATAAAGATAAATTCCCCAAATTTCGCCCCGTTGTACTACTAGTAAGAAATCCAAAAATAAAAATAAAACCCCAAAATATCTCCTCAAAACCCCGCCTATATAAACCCCTCCAAATTTCCCTTATCCCCAAATCAACTAACAGTATTTCACAGTCACAGTAGCTGGTTTTAGAGGGAGAAACAAGAGAGAGAAAGTGACCGGAGAATCGAAGATGAAGCAGAACGGAAAAGGACCGAAGGCGCACACCAAGGCGGCGGAGCAGGCTCACGGCGGCGCTAGGGACCGGAAGTCCGGCACCGGCGTTGCCGGACTGCCGAAGAAGGGCGGCCATGGCGGCAAGTTCACCTGGTCCGGCAGCGGCGAGCTCGTCGACGCCGCCGACTATGCCGCCGTCGATGCGAGGGATCCGAACTTCGAAGATCCCGCCGATGATCTCGCCGCTCAGACTAACTGATCTGATCTGATCGTGTGCGATCTGGTACGTGTGATGTGATGAAGATGAATATGATGATGATGATGATGATGATGTGATGTAAATAGTGGTTGTTATTGTCGAGGTTGGGGATTTGAGTGATCGTTGGATGTTAATGTCTGATGATCTTGATGTTCAATCGCTGGATGTTAATGTCTGATCATCTTAATGATCGATCATTTTCAGTATCTAATGAAATAATCCCGTTTTCACTGCTAGTATTTGGTTGTGTGTGTGTGTGATTTTGTGTTTTTGTTTGGTTGATCTTTGATTTTTCAGGCGTATTTTTTAGGATTTTCGATTAGATAATCTGGTAATGTGTTGAAATTAGGTTTAGATACTGGTAGCAGACTAGCAGTAGATTTTCAATAGTAAATCAATCGAAACTTTCTGAATTGATGTTTAAATTAATTAATTCAACGGTGGATTGTGATGAAAAAGACAAATCCAATGGGGAAAAAAAACCTTATCCACTTTCAAACTGATGACGTGACGAGACGTCGCGAGGTACTTAATTCAATTAACAAGGGATGTATCATGTATTATTGAGTAATAATGTGCAAATTCACAGTTCGCTCTAAAATCGGTTGAAATGAGAAATATATTGAACTCAAAATTGCAAATAAGGAAAAAAATAGGTAGTGAAAAAAGTACTCTGAGTTAATTATTAGGGGTGTGGAATTGTCCGATTTCATTGGATTAAGAGGGTCGAGATGTAGAAAACAAGGTTCGGCAAAAGGGTTGGATCATGAAACGTCAGTTCGATTAATAATGTGAAAAGGTCGGATCGAATCGGTTTATTAACAACTCGACCCACACAATCAATGGACCAACATTGACCCGACCCGACCACTATCCACCCCTACTAACCATTACAGTGATTTTTGATTGCTAATATATGTTTGTCTAGGTGATAGGTACTTACAAATGGTCAACAACACTCTTGCTAAGATGTTAGTCTTACAACAGCATATCTCAATGTAGTCTTGTTTGTGTGGGGTACGAGGAGATTTATATATACGCATCCTTATCCCGTATATCAAAATGCATAAAGAGACTAATTCTGATGGATCCAAGAAAACCTTTTACAAACTACAAACGAACATTTCAAAAACTAGTTAAAAAACTATTTGGAGAACCAAAAAGACAAGGGAATCAACAGACAAGAGACAAACATTTCAAAATTGTTTGCTAAGATGTTAGTTTTATTTATAGTTTGTATTAGTGAATATAATTGTTGGATATTATTTGTATTTTGTCATTTTAGATTTCTATAAATATGGTCCGTAGTAAGTTTTACATGTGTAAATTAAAATTTTTAAGATTCTTCACGATGATCGCTTTTTCCATTGTTACTAACACGAATTCACCATGGCTGACAGCACGACACTTCAAAAATAGGATGTCAGTTGATATCAAATGTAGTTTATTTTAAGGGAAAATTTCAAATGGTAGGCACCAACTATTACCTGTTCCAAGTGGTGAACAACTTTTTTATGTATTTCAAATGGTAGACTTAATTATCAAACAATTCCATCCCGTAAGCACCTCTTGAACCTGCTGTTAGAATATCAAAAAAAAAGATAAATAAAAATTAATGTGTTGAATTCTCCAGTCTTCGACATGCGACTGGAATTTTGCTCAAACTGAAAGTGGGGACGCTCAAACAGTCAAAAGCTCTGTCACTCAGGCGTCGCTCGTCGGTTGTCGTGGTGGCCGTGTTGCTCGCCGACGGTCGCCTTCCCCGGGTCTAATCTGTCGTCCCGGATCACCTTGCCTAACTAGTCGATCGTATATGCCGAAGTGAATTGCCTCTGTGTGAAGACTGTACTTGGAGATTACTTGACAACAATCACATCTCCACCAACCTTTCAATTAAGTTTGGCAGAAGCCCCCGAACTATCTGTAGTAACACCTATGTGCTCTCCATTTACTCGAAACCAACCATTAAAAAAAGGGTCAATGATTTCAGATGCCGCAATTTGCTCAGTGATGGGAGGTGCTGCAACCAGTTACATCAATGGTCAAATTTGATCTTGCCCAAATTTGGGAAATAAATTGCCAAAGTGAATCACCTCTATGTGGAGAAGTGAATCACCTTGCCCTCTCATCTCCTCCCCAGTTTCAGTTTGAGCAAAATTTCAAGCATGTCGAAGACAAGAGAATTCAACACATTAATTTGTATTTTTCTTTTTTTATATATATATTCTAACGGCAGGTTCAACAGGTGTTTATGGGATGAAATTATTTGGTAATTAAGCCTACCATTTGAAATACATAAAAAAGGTGTTCATCACTTGGAATAGGTAATAATTGGTGCCTACCATTTGAAATTTCCCTTATTTTAACTTTTTCATGAGTGATGTTTATGATACTTTCTAGCATATTATAATGAAGTCCAGTAAATCTGAAAAGTACATTTCTAATAAAATTTTTCAATAAAGCTTAACCCCTTTTCAGCAAAATAAATAAATAAATCAACCAATATACTCTTTTTTTTTTTGGTTTCGGATCAGATTTCAATCAAAAGTTGCCTAAAAAGGAAAAAACACATATTGGGCAATGCCTTGTTATGCCTCCACTTGGAGAATATGGCTAGCCCATGTCACTATCAGGGTTTGGGTTTGTTTGCAAATGGGCATGGACCCATGATGCTCCCCCTACCCAGCTGTCTATTGTAGTTGCTTTCTACTTTTTTTTCTTTTAATTTAATTTTTTAGATTTTCGGATTGTAATATATCAACCTTTACTATTATATGTTAACGTTCTAACTTTTATACCTAGTTGATTTTAATGTATTTTAAAGAACTTAAGTGACAAATGAATCAATTTCGTGGATAATGTGGCAGATAGTGAAAATTTCCCGAGACCCATAAGGGACCAAGACAAGCCTACTTAAGTAGTCTTTGAGACCGTTTTGCAACCGTTGAAATCATGGTAAGCACATTACTCACATAGGTATAAGTGTCGATATATTGACATTCAATAATAAAGATGGATATATTACAATCCAATATCCAAGGTGGAAATAAGGATAGCGCTGACAAAAATTCGAGTTCGGGTAAATTCAGGTCGGACGAATTCGGTCATTGAAAAAATTCGGACGAGAAATTCATGTCCGAACCCGGTTTTATTTCGGGTCGAACCGCGTCGGACAATTCGACCGAAGCTAAAACCGGGTTCGAACAATAGAAAAAAAGAAATTTATGTCCGAATATTCGGTCAATTCGATCAATATCAAAATTTGGACGAAAAACCTATGTCCAGACCCAATTTTTTCCGAGTCAGACAATTCAAATATTTCGGGTCGGACAGGATTTTGCCAGCACTTAGTAAAGATTATTAAAATCCAATTTTCCTTTTACATGTACCTCATCACAACTAGAAATTAGAAATTAGAGTGCTTTATAAAATGAAATTTAGGGTTTAAGTTGCAATTTTCCCTCCTTTTCTTCGATTAATCCCTCCAATTTCCCCTTTTCCTCCTCAATTCGCAACCAATTCCCATACAAACTTGATCATTTCAACACGATTCCACACGAAAATGGAGTAGAGATGGGAGATGATCATACGAATTCACGATGGGGAACAAGATCGCACGTACAACACAAGCCTCAGCGACAGAGTACTACCTCCATGATCTTCCTTCCTCCTACAACTTAGTCTTGAAGGAGGTTCTATGTCGCGGTAGATTCTTCAAATCGATCCAATGTAAACACGACGAGGGACTTGTGCTTGTCAAGGTCTACTTCAAGCGAGGCGATCACATTGATCTTACGGAGTACGAGAGACGACTGATTCATATTCGGGATACGTTCATTCCGACTGAACACCCCCATGTTTGGCCATTCCAGGTATTCAATTGTGAGTTTTTGAATTGTTTTTTGATTGTGATAGGGAAGGGAATTTGGTAGGAATTTGAGATGCTTGATATCATGGTTTCTTGACAGTTTCTTGTATGATATTTTTTGTAACAAATTGCAATGTTCACTCTTATGATAGTGTTTTTGGTTGCAGTTGTGATGATATTGCGATTTGTTTTTGTGGTACTCTTTATTTTCGTCTGATTCAGATGGGTTGTTGGTGGTTTATTCGATTGTGAGTTTTTGAACTGTCTTCGATTGTGATAGGGAAGGTAATTTAGTCGATATCTTGATTAAATTATCCACAAACCAAACAGATGATGTTGGGTTTGGCCTATCTAAACGACCACCCCACATCCACCATTATCAAAATGGAATTTGGTAGTTTATCTAAATCTTGGAAAGTATGAATATGAACTCATAAAGAATTTCCTCTTTACTCATTTAACCTCATTTTGGAGGTTGAACAAACACTTTGGTGAGGGTGTGAGTAGGATGAATGGTTATGGTTATGGTTATGGTTATGTTCCTATTAGACTTCCCTTAGAGTGTGGAATGTTCCAAATAATCTATTTTTTCTCTATTATTTTTGGAGAACCTTGGATTTTGATGGAATTGCAGTAGGTTTGCCAATGTTTTATTGCAATCTCTATTCGACTAATCGCGTGAACAATGTGGATTCTGGTGTCAGAAAGGCGACTAATTTATTTGACAAAACCAAATGAAACAACTGAGAGTAGCAAAGGAAAAAGAAACCATGGGCTGTACCACAAGTCATATAACCACGTAGCAAGATTTCATCAAATTGAGTCATGTTCTTTTCTGAATTCTTGAGTTTCGTTACGTGTTCACCTTTTGGTATCAAGCCACTCATGCTATTGAACTGGGTTATTTGCAGTTTTGGCTGGAGACTGATAAGGCTGCCTACCTGCTTAGGCAATATTTCTTCAACAATCTTAACGATAGGCTCACTACTAGACCTTTTCTTACCCTTATTGAGAAGAAATGGCTAGCTTTTCAGGTTTTGATTATGCTACTTTATGACCTCTGGTTAGTTTTGTCTATGCAACTGGGGATTACATTGGTTGATCATGTTTGAATTTGAATTGCCCTCTTTCAGTTGTTATGTGCTGTCAAACAGAGTCACGAGCATGGGATTTGTCATGGTAAGTTGCACAATTTTGGCTGGCTGTTTGTGTACCGCTGTTTGAGTTGGTGCATGATAATGATTTCCTGTTTCTCTTGTTGGAGGTGATATTAAGTGTGAGAATGTGTTGGTTACTTCGTGGAATTGGGTTTACCTTGCCGACTTTGCATCTTTTAAACCCACCTACATTCCTGACGATGATCCATCAGATTTCTCATTCTTCTTTGACACCGGGGGGAGAAGGCTATGTTATCTTGCACCTGAGGTTGGCTTCCCGTTTTCTTTTACGGTTTTTGTTGTAACGTCCCTTTATGTCCCCTGGTGTATTTCGTGATATTTGTATGTATAGTTTCTTCTTAACTCCCCCATTAGTGAACAACACATGAGCAAAATGACGCAGTTAATGCCCATAAGATATAGGTGGGACAATATAAGGTCAGGTTTTTATGAATTCTTATAAGTTATATCACTATAGTAGGATATGGTTAGCTGAAGCCTATGACTGAGGTCAGGAAAAATTACATTGAGTACCAACATTAAATCTGTCAATGGAGCAATCGTACTCAATAGTGTAGGACTTATGAGATCTAGTTTGGGGAAATATTTTGTAATCACCTAAATTGTAGTGACTATTAGTTAATTTATAGATTTTTTCGCCTTTCATTGTATCTATTTAATTTGTCCATAAAATCTGGGCAGTTGAAAGGATTATTTTTTCAACTTTACATTGTAATGGATTGAAGCAAAATGCCTCACTACTTCTTTACCTCCTTTAATGAAGTAGTAGGTAGTAAACGATTTTGAAATCTTTGGTGATGGATTAATTAGGACCAGTCTCTCTGAATTGCAAAATCTAGGGGTAAGACTGCTATATGAGACCCCTTTGTAACTCGCCCAGTGGTGGGATTTCGGGGTATTGCCGTATTGGATTTGTTATCCATGTAATGCACATAGGATCATGTGATTCTTTTGCCGTGATTACCCACTATAAATCCTCTGAAATATAACTTCATGTCATGCGGATATCATTTCAAAATATTTTGCAGAGATTTTATGAGCATAGAAGTGATGTACCATTGGAACCTGATGCACCTCTTGAGCCATCCATGGATATCTTTGCAATGGGGTGAGCTTTAAGTTCCTTTTAGTGTGACTGAAACAGCTTTGAAGTACATGTTATACAATTATCAACATATATTGCATGAATTGGGAGTTTATACTCCGGGGTATCTCAAGTGAACAATCACAATATTGAGAGTGAATAGCCATACTATTTGGAGCACAAACTCTAGGAGCACCTAATAAATTGTATACAATTATGGGTTGTTATGATTTCCTTTTTCTGTTTAGGTGTGTAATAGCTGAAGTTTTCTTGGAGGGTCATCCATTATTTGAACTCTCTCAGCTACTTGCTTATCGGAGGGGACAATATGATCCCAGTCAACAACTTGAGAAGGTGCTGAATGCCAACAACACAACCCCAAATATGCAGCAGAAGAAAAAAAAGTTTGTGGAAGCAAATTAAAGCTTTATGATTTTGTTTGTCATTTGATTCATAATTTCAGATCCCTGATCCAGGAATTCGAAAGATGATTCTCCACATGATACAGTTAAATCCAGATGAGCGATTATCTGCTGAAGGCTATCTGGTGAACTATGTTGGGACTGCATTTCCAAATTATTTCTCGCCGTTTCTACATGACTTCTATTCATGTTTGGGCTCTCTTGACCCTGATGCAAGGGTAATTGATATTTGATACTCATGTTGAGTTCTTTAGTTGTGTGCATGTGTTAAATCCTGTGTAGGGTTGTGCATAGTCTAGTCCGGACCGAAAAAAGGGACAAGTCCCCGAACGGATCAAGGGAAGTTCGGTTCAAGAAATTCTGATATTCGGTCCTCGGTCCTACCCATGGACCGAATAAAAGTGACTCAACTAGTAAAAATGTTATGGGTTCGTTCAATCTTTCTCAATAAGGCTGTCCATAGTCCAGTCCGGACTGAAAAAGTTCAGCCGGTTCAGTCCAGAACCGAACTTTTTTCGGTCCAGTCTTCTGCCCAGGCCCAGCTCGGTCCCCAAGTTTGGTCCTCAGTCCTTTTGGTGCAGCCCTGGACCGATGCTCAACCCTAATCCTGTCTACTTTTGTCTCTCTTTTGGTCTCTCTAATTCTTGCATATTGGAATGCTTGTTCTAGGTTGGAATGTGCCACAGTACCTTTCATGAGATAGTCACACAAATGACCAGCAGTGAATCTAGTGATGAGATGAGCAAAGGACTTGAGGAACCTCCCAACTCAGCCATTAGTAAGACATCTGAAGAAACGGTTATAAATGAAGTCCCACGTCATTGCAGAGGCTCTTCGAGGAAGGATGATCCAACCAATGGATCCGCTCATGAACACTACGAGCTTCTTGCTCATCTAGGCAACGTACTGAGGGAAGTGAAAGAACCGTCGAATCATTTTTCCAGCAATACGGTTCAGGAGGATGCAACAACCAGGTTTGATTCAGTACAGAAATTTGAGGACAAAAACCAGCATGCTTCTAACCGGTTTCTCCAGAGTATTTCTGATGTGTTTAAGAGGTCTGAACGTGCATTTCTGAAGAAGATGACCATCGATGAGTTGAAGTCCTTGATGTCTGAGTATGACCCTGAAGTAGACACTTACCTGATGCCCTTCCAAAACCCACCTCAGAAAGCCGTGACTTGTGAAGGCATGGTGCTTATAACTTCCCTACTATGTTCATGCGTTCGCAATGTCAAATTTCCTCAGCTGCGTCGCACTTGTATCCTCTTGTTGAAGTCTCTGTCTGTATATATCAACGATGAAGACTGTCTACAACGTGTGCTTCCATATGTTGTTTTCATGCTGTCCGATCCGTCAGCAATTGTTCGTGCTGCTGCCATTGAGACTTTGTGTGATATTCTGCCCTTGATCCGAGAATTCCCACCAAGCGATGCCAAAGTTTTTCCCGAATATATTCTTCCCATGCTCTCCATGTTCCCTGATGATCCTGAGGAGAGCGTGAGGGTTTGCTACGCAAGCAAAGTATCTAAACTCGCTTTAACATCCTATGGGTTTTTGGTTCATTCATTGAGGATGAGAGGGGCGGGGGTAAAAAATGGAAATGCTCAGCTCGCTCATCTTAGGAAGTCAGTCATCGAGGTGGTGCAAGAACTTGTAATGGGTCCAAAGCAAACTCCAAACATTCGGAGGGCGCTCTTGCAAAATATTCCCGGCCTGTGCTGCTTTTTAGGGTAGAGGCAGTGCAATGAATTCCTTCTCCCAATCCTTCCTGCTTTTCTGAATGACAACAACGACCTCTTGAGGACGGTTTTCTATGAGCAAATTGTGTATGTTTGCTTCTTTGTGGGTCAGAGAAGTGTTGAGGAGTATCTTCTACCGTTCATCGAGCAGGCTTTGAGTGATACCGCTGAGGGTGTTATAGCTGGTACGTTGGACTGTTTGACTGTGCTGTGCTGTAATCGTTTCCTAAGGAAAAGGGTACTTGTGGAAATGATACAACGCGCTTTTCCTTTGTTGTGTTATCCCAGCCAGTGGGTGAGGAGGTCGATTGCAGCTTTCATAGCTGCAAGTAGCGAAAGTTTGGGTGTTGTGGACTCGTATGTTTTTCTAGCCCCAGTGGTTCGCCCGTTTTTGAGAAGACAACTGGCTTCTTTGGGCTCAGAAAGGGCCCTTCTTTCGTGCCTGAAGCCGCCTGTTTCTAGGAAGGTGTTTTACCAGGTGTTGGAAAATGCGCGGGGATCGGACATGCTAGAGAGACAGCAAAAGATATGGCACGCTTCAGTACAACATAAACAATGGGAAACTACGGATTCACCTAAAAAGGGTGATGAGGAACTCAAACAAATGG
Organism: Portulaca oleracea; assembly: GCA_029582165.1. Lineage (NCBI taxonomy): Eukaryota > Viridiplantae > Streptophyta > Magnoliopsida > Caryophyllales > Portulacaceae > Portulaca > Portulaca oleracea. Next base: position 58,553,918 of record CM055869.1, read on the forward strand.
AGAGAACCGAGGTTAAGTTGAGAGCTTTGGGGTGTTATTTCCATGGTGGTGCTCCATGTAGACTCGATCTAAGCAACAACCATATTTCATCAGAAAAGCTGAGGTTCTCGGGGTTGATATCTCCTCAACTCAGTGGCCGGACCAGCTTCCTTCAGGACAATTCATATGAAAACATACCTCTATACTGTTTCTCCCTTGATAAAAGAGAAGTGTTAGACAATAATTCAATGGTTGGGTCATCATTTTATACAGCACCTAATCCCGTTGCCTCGTGTTCGTTTAATGTCCCTTGTGGCACAAAACAGTTCCACTTCCACAGGGTGATCCACGAGCCCGAGCCCAAAGAGAGTGGTCAAATGTCGTACGTCAATGGCAAGTTTCAGGATGTGGGGATCTCGAGCACCGTGAAAGGAAACTCGGTGCTCAGTGAGGATACCGAAAAAGCGGGACCCCCTACAGCAACCCTGTCTTGGGTTTCCACACTTCCTGATCCCGGGTGGAAGCCCCGGGGAGTGCTGATTGCTCACCTGCAAGAGCACCGTTGTTCTGTGAACGACATTTCTGTCTCAACCAAAGAAAAATTCTTTGCCAGTGTCTCAGACGATGGAACTGTGAAGCTATGGGAGTCTCGAAAATTGGAGAAGAACATCTCGTTTCGGTCTAGTGTAACGTATTCTCTAGAGGGGGGTCGAGGTTTATGTGCAACCATGCTTCGGGGCTCATCCCAGGTGGCTGTTGGCGCTTGTGACGGGAGGATACACACATTTTTCGTGGACTATTGTAAGTGGAAGGTGTGGTAAATGTTATTTTTTGGTAACTTTATGTAAGTTGACGTCAGTTTCGGCAAGTTATTGGAAAATTGTCATGTTTTTATAATAAATTTATGTGAATTATATTTCAAAAACTGAAAGCAAACTTTTCAGATTTCTAGCTTCCAAATTTTCATCTTTTTTGGCAATTTTTATTCTAATATAAACTTCTCAGAAAATTATTACCAAAAAAATGTATTAAAAAAACCTAATATGTCTCAACTTTAAATTTTTGTAAGTTTTGGTGAATTTTGACAAGTTTTGGTAACTCTCGGTGAATTTCTGTAAATTCTGGTAAATGTCAGTAGATTTTGGTAATCTTTTAGCAACCCAGATTTGCGTGTGAAATTTGCAGGCCCTAACGTTGCTGACAAGTTATCCAACATTGCCGATGTAAAGAAGAAGGAAACAGGAGAGGGCGCGATACTCCACATTGTGAACTCTGCTGAGGCCTATGGTGGTGGTGATCAGACGACACTCATGTACACCACACGGGGGTGTGGGATCCACTTGTGGGACACTCGAACGAGGAAGAACTCGTGGACTCTAAAGGCGGCTCCTGAGGAGGGTTATGTCTCGAAACTGGTGACGGATCCGTGCGGGAACTGGTTTGTGTCGGGGACATCTAGGGGGTGTTGTCCCTGTGGGACCTTCGGTTTCTAATACCGGTAAACTCGTGGGCGTATCCCCGGGTGTGCCAGGTGGAGGACATGTGCCTCTATGTTCCTCCCCCGAATGCGGTGGCGGGTACCACCATGGCTAGGCCTCTCATTTATGTGGCTGCGGGGGTTAATGAGGTTTCACTGTGGAATGCTGAGACCGGGAGCTGCCATCAGGTACTTGCCCTGTTCCTTTTATGGTGCATTTTGGTAGTTTACTGGGATAGTCTTTCCCGGGAAAAACTTTCCCGGTAAAGACTTCCCCTGGCCCCCCTTGGGAAACTGTTCATTGAGCTTGTGAGTGAAATAATGAGCCCCACATTAGAAATTTTCAATCTATTAGGCACATCCAAACACGAGAAAGTTTGTCAACTTGGAAAAGCTGACTTTCCCGGGGAAATTTCCCAACCAACACTCTCTTATTTGTTGCCAAGGGAAGTTGTGATACTAGTTGTGGACAACATGACTTTGGTTTGTTACAAAGAAGAAGGGGTTTGCCATTGTTGGGGTTGGTTTGAAGACTCTTTTTAGACTACTGAGGGCAACACATACACTCACATTCAGCCCGCATAGCGAACCGATGTGATGTGTGGTTGCTATTTCCAAATTTTTACCTTAAAAAGGGGATAGGAGAAGCCTTGAATACGCCATGTTACGGCTTCTTCTTTTCTGATAAGTTTAGTTCAGAATAAGCTAAGGACATGTCTTACAAATAAGTTCGGAATAAAAGTTCAAAATAAGACTCTTTTCAGATTATTTAGGGCAACACTCACACTCACACTCACACTCACACTCACACTCACACTCACACTCACGTTTGGTTGCCTATTTTCAATTTTAACCTTAAAATGGGGAAAATGGAGAAGCCTTGACCATGCCTAGTCATGGACTCATGGCCTGTTCTTTTCTGAGTATGCTCGGATAAGTTTAGTTCAAAATAAGTTCAGAACATGTCTTAAAATAAGTTCACAAAAAAAGTTCAGCATAATACGTTCAGATACATTTAGTTCTTGATAAGCGGAAAAGAACATGCCCTTAGTCCAACCTGTAGACCCCCGGCCAACCTGTACACTTTTATAATTATACCTAATGATGGATTTAATCTTTGGTAGGTATTCCAAGTACCAGTTAACAATGGCGAGGAAGAAATGAGTGACCTCCCTTGGGCTCTATCGGGGCCTCCGGTTAAGGAAAATCACAAATCACACTCAGGACAAAAATACAGAGTGGATGAGTTCAGTGAGCCTTCTCCTCGCATACCGGGGTTTCAATCACTGCTTCCTCTACCCGGGGGAGATTTGCTAACAGGGGGAACTGATCTCAAGATACGTCGATGGGACCAATGCAGGTTCTACTTCTACTCCTACTCCACTTCACTTCATCTCGTTCTTCGTTGTTTTAATCAAGTTCTTAATGGGTGCGTTTGGTAGTTTACTTGGAAAGTCTTTCCCGGGAAAAACTTTCCATAGCCCCCCTTAGGAAACTATTAACTGAGCTTAGGGTTTAGGGCCAACCAAACATGGGAGGGTTTCCCAACCAAACACGCTTGGTTAATTACATTGTCTCACTTGCTTTGTTGAAATGCAGACCTGAGAGGAGTTACTGTATTTGTGGATCAACAGTTGACGGCGTCGGAAATGATGAAGTTTACGAAATTAAATCCAGCTCTGGTGTTCAGCTTGTACAGGTGAATTTACAGATGCATTCTGCTATTTAACTTTCAGTAGTGTTAGGCTTATTAGGACTCCACTATAGGTTTACACATATCCTCACTTTTAAAATCATACCTATATCAATATCTACTGGATTTTAAAAAATCCATACCCATACCCGTATTCATACCCATCGAGTTTTGTGGATTTTTTAGGTTTTATGTTGATATATCCAAATTCAATACCCAAAAAGTCCTGGTGCAAAACAGGATGTTTTGGGGGGTTGGATATAGTTGCCTACCCTTGAACTTAACAAGTTTAAGGAGACTGCTTTCGATTGCCCCCATGAGATTTAAAATCGTTCACTACCTACTGCTTCATGTAAACGAAGCAAAGAAGGCGTACAAAGACAATTTGCTTTAGTCCATTACAATAGCTGGAAAAATATGTCGTTATTAAATGCATGTTGGAAGTAAAACTAATAGTACCCATATTTTACCGTACAAGGATTAATTCAACCAAAAGCTTAAGCTGATAGTTGAAGACACATGAATAATTTTATACTCTATTATATACTTTAGTGAAACTATAACCTTGAAAGTTGTGGATATTTCATTAAGAAATACTGATAAATGATTGTGTTTTTCTTCGGGTGTCCTTATCGATACATCCCTCCTTCCCATTTTATCTGTCACAGTGATTTACATCTCAGACAAACTTTGAAAGCTTAGACCATTAATTTTTCAATATGTACAATGGTCTATCATACGAGAGTACTGCCATTTGATTCATAACAAAAAATACTATTGTAACAAGATAATGTTGTAATTTTTTTTGGTGAGACATATCCATACTTCGCTCTGGGCGGGATTTCAGGTATCTGTTTGGGTTTTGTTTGAATATGTGCTAAACTTATACCAATATTCATCTTGATCTGGAACAGGAAATGAGGAGAGGTGAAACAAGCAAACTGAACACAAAAGCAATCCTGAGAGCAGCTGCTACTGATCGTGGTGGTTGTCATCGCGACTCCATTCTTTCTCTTGCATCCATCAAGCTTTCCCAAACACTCTTGATCTCAAGCAGCCGAGACGGGGCGATCAAGGCCTGGAAATAATGCAATTTTTGTTGATATCTAGTAGAATTTTGGTACATATCTGTGTTGATTCTTAATCTTAGGAGGGTGTTTCTCGATTCTTCAATCGATTTTTGATGGGGAAATGTAGATCTTGTATATGTTATGGTAAAGCTGTCACTTGTAGCTAGCTTTTTGAACGGTAATATTTGAACGATTATTGTGGTGAACGGTGTTTTGAGTTGCTTGAAATGATAAATGCTGCTTCAGACGTTGTCATTGAATATATGTAGTTTATATGTGTTGTTGAATGGACGATATGGTAAATGCTGCTTCAGACGTTGTCATTGAATATATGTAGTTTATATGTGTTGTTGAATGGACGATGTGTTTTCCAAAGATATTTGGGATAGAATGTAAAACATCTTTTAATTTTACTACACGAGCCAAACCTCATCGTCAGGCTCAACATTAATCAACATTAGAGAATTTTTCAAACTGTATTTTTAACTCTAACAAAACAATAAAAAGACAACAAAATGTAACACACAACAACCAAGAGATACGAACAAAGTGATCCACAAACGTCTACTAAAACTAAAAACCACTCCAAGAAAAATTGAACAATTTAGTCTTCCCTTCAAATCAACATCCTATGGTACATTGGCTACTTATGACATATATACCACAAACAACTATTTAGAACTTCATTAGGGTCCACAATTGAGCACCATGGTTCTTGGTTGTAATAAATAAGAAAGAGATAAGATAAAAAATCAAAATTAAATAAAAGAAAAAAAAGGTACATGCAAGTTGGTGATTTATTCACTTACACTAGAATAATAGTTTAGTAAAATTTTATGGCTGGTGTTATCTTCTAGCCTGTTCTACTGTAGATTATATTATGGGTGTTGATCATAAAAATAAAATAATATGGAGACCTAACTAACTAACTAAACTAATTCTCAAGAGTTTGATGAATGAATGATGACCACAAATAACACTGTTAGTTTGTATGGTCATAGTCACAGGTCATATACTATTACATTATTCATATACCATTACAATATTATTCTACATATTTTGCCTTACAAAATCATGTCTCCTCATCATCTAAAGCTGTCTTGAATCTTGATAATGAAGTGGTTGTTGCTAACCCTCTAATGTATGTTTTTATAATTAAATATAGGGTTATTGGATGCTAATATACTGAACTTTTGGGGTGTTGGACAATAATACACTGAACTTTAACCTTGGACAATAATACACTGAATTTTGGGGGGTGTTGAACAATAATGCACCCATAACGATTCCGGCGGTGGCCGATTCGGTGGCAATCCTACTTAATAGGGGGAGGAGATGAATTGACCCGAAAATGTTTAAATTTATGATATATAAGCTAATCCACACATAAGCAAAGGGAATGAGCTTTGAAAAGAGTAAAAAAAACATAAAATCACATTTGCTTAAACGTGTTTTCGCTGAGAGATTGTTGTTGTAATTGTATAAAATCACCTTTGCTTGTGTAGATTAGTAGACGTGTCATAAATTTAGATATTATTTGCCCAATTTATCTTCTCAACCAGCCCCGTAAGATCACCACCAAGTCAACAACCATCAAAATCGTTCCAGGTGCATTATTGTCCAACACCCCTCAAAGTTCAGTGCATTATTGTCCAAGGTCAAAGTTCAGTGCATTATTGTCCAATACCCAAAAATTCAGTATATTAGCATCCAATAACCCTTAAATATATGATGAGTTCAATTGGTGGTAGATTCAAAAATTGGGTTTTTTACATTTTAGACCCCGAAGTATAGGGGTATTTATTGTCTGAACCCTTGAGTTTCATTGTTTATATTTGGGACCCTAAAATTTATGGTTGAATAAAAAAGGACCTTAAAGTTTGTTGTTGAAAAAAAAGGCCCGTGTACAGTTTTTCTTTTTCTTCCCATGTTTGAATTTATCTCCCGATTAGCGTCAAACTTCAGTACTAAGGTTTAAGCTGATATTGAAGTTGTAATACACCTCTCTTGTTCATGCCGGAACTAATTAGACTCTGTTGTAATACACCTCTCTCATTCATGGCGGATCTACTTAGACCATTGGTATTTCAGGGTCTAATTAGTTCCAACATGAATAAGAGATGTGTATTATAGCTTCAATATCAGTTTTAACCTTACTCCTGAAGTTTGACACTAACAGGGAGATAAATTCAATCATGAGAAGAAAAAGAAAAACAGTACATGAGCCTTTTTTTTTCAAACTACAAATTAACTTTAAGGTCCTTTTTTATTCAACCATAAACTTTAGGGTCCTAAATATAAACAATGAAACTCAAGGGTCCAGAAAATAAATGCCCCTATACTTCGAGGTCCAAAATGCAAATAACCCTTCAAAAATCTATTTATAGATACACATAAACACTCGATTTATACAATTTATTACATGCTCATCGAGCATGTGCTCCAAATATAGTTATTGTTCATCCTCAATAATATAATTATTCACTCATACCTACTAATTGTTTATTCCCAATAATATAATTATTCATTAATACCTACTAATTGTTTACTGTTACTCCCAATAATATAATTATTCACTAATACATATATACAGAGCACATGATCTAGGTGCATGTAATATATATATTGCTCAATTTAGGTTCGTGAAATTATCTCAATTAAAAGTTTAAGTTGATGTTTGAAAATTCATAAATGATGGGTTTATGCTATTACAGCGTTCCCTCATGAGAATATTCTTTGAACTGGACGCCTTCATCTTAGGCAAATAACATTTTGAACTTGAGACTTCATGTTCAATTTGATATCAAAACCATCTACAATCATGTCAACCAAAAATTTAAGTTAATAATCAAATGCCCGATTATAATTTTATCCAATAATAAAATTTAATAGTGTAAATTAATTCAAATAATTTGATGTCCATTTATTTTTGTTTAAATAAGGTCTTGGATTCGAGTATTGAGTATTGCAATGTGTCCTTCATAATATAAATTTAACTATTTAATTATGCGGCTAATTAGTCACAAGAATACAAGATGTCACATGTTTAATAGTAATTGTTTGGTTATCACGAGTCATATACTATACATATATGATTTATGAGTTGTACCATCTTTGACCAAAAACTATGTCATAATGTAGGTATTTAACCATCAGAATGACATGTACTATCTCCGTCTCTAAATAAACTAAACTTTGACTGTTAATTAATCACATTATAATATAAAATTAATATTATTGTAAGTTTTAGTATTATATTTTCTAATGGGGATGATTTCACATTGTAACTCATTATAATTTATGAGTAATCAACGGTCAAAGTTTGTAGCATATTGGAATGTCTAAATATTAATTAATCCTCATGCTTCCTAAATCACAAAAACAATAAGTATTCCTTATTCACATGCTATTCGGTGCTAACAATAATCTAAACACTTACACCATGCCGAAAGATAGTTAAGAATGTTCTTGTAGATTCATGAATATTAATTCATTCAATACTTTCCGCTTTCTATTTTATCTGTTGCTTATTAAATATATTCTGGATACTAATATTGTTCATTTGTCGATAATTTTTTTAAAATAATATTTTATTGAAAATAAATTACAAGATTAGATTTTTTATGATAGAATTTTAAGAATATGATAATAGTAAATGACATTTAATAAATCATTACATATAATAAGAAAATTAATTATCAAGAATTCTAAAGTTGATTAATACAAATTTTAAGAATATGATAATAGTAAATGAGATTATATTCACTTATCATGTTGTTTTCTTTATAGTTAATTCAATCTCTCAATGCAAACACGCAAGAAATTAGTGATTGAATCGGGCTTACATGAGTTCAGTTATATATGTTCCAGTCAATTCAAGTAAATCAGATTGGATAGTTTTGTTTAAGTTTCGGGCCTTTGGTCATTTTTAGATTTAAAAATATTCCTATTTGGTGATTTGGATATGAGACGTATTTATTAGAGGTGACATTTTTTTAATTACTAAAAATCAGTAAAAGATTAAAATTTGTATAAAAATACTACAAAATTTAGTAAAATAATGAAAAAAAGACAGCAAGACAATACTCACATCAACTAAAAGATAGAACCAAAAGCTCTGCACATATAAACCGTATAAACTACAAGCCATTCCAAAAGAAACGAAACTAATTACCTTCTTTTTTTTTTTAGCATCCTTAATTATTGAAAACTCCGCAAAAAAACAGACCACACAGAAAGAACATATATATATATGATATAAAGACAAAAAGATATAAAGAGAATGTAGAAGAATATAATGATGTACTCATTCCAAATGCACATAGGTAGGTAGAGGTAGCAAATGTGAAGTGTCACTTTTTATGAGATTTATGTTTTGGTCGAGCAACTTGCTAATTGTTATTTAGAAAAAAATCGTCAAAAATGTGTGGCTATGAACATGCATGGGCTAATTAAGTTAAAATACAACTTAGGTCGGCGGTTAATGGAGTGTTTGAAAGGCTGAGATGAGATTAAGAGGTGCATTAAGCCATTAATATTAGGTCAAAAGTTAATCAAGGATTTGGTACCTACGTAATCTAATCTAATCTAATGCCACTCTCTTTTTATTTTTAGCACATTAATTGGTTTCCTACAAATCCCACCATGAGTGTGCGTTCATTTGTAATTTATTACATATTCTTGGAGTATGTGTTCGGAATCTATCCGTTGTTCATTATCAATAACATAATTGTTTAGTCATATCTACTTGTTGTTTATTCTCAATATATAACATAATTCTTCACTCGTATCTACCCAAAATATATGCTCTAAGTGTATGTAATATGTATTGACATTCATTCACCCAATTTTATTTTTATTATTGGTATATTATTTGGGTGAAATTCTTTAAAATGTGAAACATTAAGATATAAATGTTACACTGTTTTCAATATTATGCCTTAATTGAGAATTTCTTGTAACATATTTAATCGAAAAAATTACGATAATATATATACTTTTAGGATAGTATTTTTCGTTACAAATCTAATGTTAGTATTTTCATATAATAGATAATGTATATGTTGAGATGATTAATTTTTAAAGTTTTTAAAGTTTGAATGATACATGCATAACGTGACGGTCAATATGGAACAGAGGGAGTAAGTATTATATACAACAACAACAATCTCCTAGAGAAACACATTGAGCGCGGTCTAGGGGATATGGATGTAGGTAGCTCCCTCCACACCCACCCACCCACACACACACACACATGGACTGACGTTCATGAAGAAGCTGATTCACGCGGACCCAAAATGCCTTTTGGAAAACCACTTTGAATAACAATTTATTAGAAAAAAAAATAGAAACCCAAAAGGAAAGCCCTTGGAAAACAAAAAAAAAAAAGCCCAAAAAAACTAGATGCTTGTGTTGAGTAAAGTGTTGCATACTTGTGCATTCTATATAGTTGAGGAAGAAGTAAATGTATCGAGGTACCATTCTCAAAAGGAGGCATCTGCCACCAACTAAGTCTAAGCACATTCCCTACTATTAAATCTCACCCTACCAACTTAATGCTAGCCATCCAAACTTCGCTGTCTAGTGTCATGTCTTTTGATGTCTCTAACTATCTTGTTGATCTTCAGGGGGTGTGAGTCCTGGATAGTGATAGTTCACAATATTGTGAGTTTTTCTTTCTTTCTTGGCTAATTTTGACCCTTCAAAAGCTTGCTCACCTATTTTTGATACAATTTGGCTTATTTTCTTCATTAAAGACTAAAGTGTACGAATTTCTATAGTCTTAGGGAATCTCATACGTTGTGATGAAGAATATGTGCTTTTGGGATGTTGAAGAAGAGTGTTAGAAACAATATAAGGTTGTTGAGTGAAGAAAGAAATCCAAGCCAACATAGGCCGTGGCACGGGCTGTGCTAAAGAAAAGAAGGAAAAATATGGCTTAGCATAGGTTGTGCTGATTACAACACAAGTTGGGCTGACTGATTAAGCCCAGAAGGACTTGCCAAATTCGACACTGCATGTGTCAGTCTTCATCCGATCGGGTCTAATCCTAGAATGATCAGAGCCCGCGCTTGATTCTTCTGCAGTCTCAAGCATTCGTTTGCAACCCAGAAGAATTAGAAAATGACCAAGCGCTTCAACAAGATGTTGAAAAGAAAAGCAAATTTGTAAAGCAACACAAATAAGTTATTGATAAGAAAGAAATTCAAGTATGAGCCTTCAACTTTGATACCATGAGAAAACAGAAAATTGAGCGTGATCTTATATACGATAGACCGACCAAGGGAAAAAGGTATGAAAAGAGATACAACATTCCCCCCCCCCCCCCCCTAGGAACAATAACTTTACATAACATAAGGAGAAAGTATAAGAGTATAAAACCATTCCTGGGACTACAACCATCAGCTTAAACTTTTGGTTGAGATGATTTCACTAGTATTATGAAAATCGATGACAGGTGGCCCACTGCAATGAATGAAGAGGTGCAAGCTTTGCATAAGACATGCACTTGGGATATTGTTGAACAACCTACAAACATCCTTACAAAGGCACTTGGTCGGGACCAGTTTCAATATTTGAAGTCCAAGTTGGGTATCGGCAATCCCTATGCTCAAACTTGAGAGAGAGTATTAACAGTCTCTGTCTCAGTATTGTATTCAAATTCTTATGATAGAATTAGTGTCATGATGGTTGGCAAACTCCTCAATAAGAGTTTGAGTTAGGATTAATTTGTACAAGTTGAAGTTGGGTAGTATAGTTGTCACTATATAAATACTCTTGTATCCAACATTAAGAGAGAGAGAGAAAAAACAGAAGAACAAAATTCTTCTTTCACAAATTTTCATTTTCTTATCCAAAATTTCATCATTGTAGAAGTTGAAGTTGGGTATAGTATAGCTCACTATATAAATACTCTTGTATCCAACGTTAAGAGTGAGAGAGAGAAAACAGAAGAACAAAATTCTTCTTTCACAAATTTTCTATTTTCTTATCCAAAATTTCTTCAGAAAGAATTTGTTAGGCGGTTATGAGAGGAGCTAATGAATTGGAATAAACACCTTGACATTTCATAGTGATTGAGGCAGAATCCATCAATAATTATTCATGGAATAGACTAATTAGTGACTCATTGGAATATGGTTCACATTAGCTTTATATTTTGAACCAAATGGGACATGCTAATGGTTGTTTCCACGATATAGATATATAGTGTTTTTTTTTTAAAAAATATATTTGTAAAGATAGGGTTATACACAATCCTAATTTATTTTATGCTTTCCATTACACTTAATATATAACTCAAAATTATCATTTATATAAAGGATCAACTGATAAATAACCAATGCTCTTCAAAATACAATTAACTAAATAAAATAATAGAGAAATAATTGCCATCTATGTTAAAATTTGAAGGGTGTACCTTGCAAAATTATTTCACCCTTTATATAGAAACCCACTTACCCACGTTCCTAGCTACTCACAAGTCACACCCAAGGTCACAAAACACACATAAGAAATGACAAATTCACGAGGGCACATTAACACCAACCCAAGCAAGAAGTCTAGAATACCAAAACAACACAAACACATTCTCAAAGGAAACCAATTTCACAAGCCTACTCAAATATTATCCTAGTTGACACTTGGCATTTTAGATCCGAACGAATCAAATATCAGATAAAAGTTGACGTTCGATTCTCAGTTTTTTTCGGATCACATAATTCAAACGATTCTAAATTCGAGTTTAGATAATAAAAGTAAAAGAAGTTTTATGTAGCTACTCAGAAAAAAACATATTAATATCGAAATTCAGACAAAATAAGCAATGATTGTATGTATGTGACTTTTTTCTTTTCCAAATCAAATAAGACTCTGTTTTTTAGTAATAAGGAGAGTAAGATCAAATAAGATAAGTAAGGTTACGTAAGGAAATGTAGTACAGTAGTGCAAGTCAGAAAATGCCTCATCATCTATTTATTTATTTATTTATTTTTTAAATGAATTTCGTGAGTTAATAAAAAATTTAAATATAAACTATATAAACCCTTGTTGAGTATGATAACTAAAGTAAAATAAAATAAAGTAAGGTCGAGTAAAGTAAAAAATAGGTGAAATTTTACTTATAATCCAAAAGTCAGAAATTAATAGGTGTAACTAACTATCAAATTCATTGGTAAATTGAATTTACTAGGTTTTTACTTAAATTTACTGAAATTTACCAAAAATTACCAAAGTTAAAAAAGTTTTAAAAAATTAATTTTGATATATCATAATAAATTTGATAAACTCTACCAAAAATTAATAAAATTTAATTTTTATTCAATTACTTTTTACCTATGAATTCGACACACGGAGAACACATTTTTGATGGACCTAACAAAAAGAAAAAATCATTCTCCAAATCCCCCAAACAAAAAAAGGTACTTTAGTTGCAGATGTGAGTGGTTTTATGTCCTTGTGGTGTATAATTTTTCCCCTGTGAATATTTCTCTATCTGTCTTGTTTGTGCATTGTTGTCAGCAAAAGCACCCGTGACCTTAACTTCATGCCATTCTACTACAAAACAAACCACCTTCACTTTCCACCTAAAACCAAGTGCTCCTCTACACAAACCCAAAACCCATAAAAAAAATTAAAAAAAATTAAAAAAATAACCTCATACTATATATAAACCCTAAAATTCCACAACACTTTGAACTCACCACTTCAACAAATATTATTCCCTCCACATTCTCTTCACACTTCCTTTTTCCCCTTTTGCCCTTCTAGCTTTAAAACATGCCTAGAAAGAGATCACTCCTTTTACTTCTTCTCCTCATTTTCTTGCTTCATGGGTCACTATTGTGCCATGGGAGACATGTTAGAAGGCATAAGAAGAATCATCCCAAGAATCCCAAACAACTAACCATGAATATGACACAAACACAAAGGAATTCGGAGGAGTTGTTCATGAAGTGGGTTAACTTTGTCGGTAGTCTTAATCATAGTCTTTTCAAGGAAGCTAAGAATAAAATCTCCCCTTCTTTTACTTTGACGGTTAGTAAAAACCCTATTACCGGGGATTTTACCACCATTCAAGATGCCATTGATTCTCTCCCTGCCATTAATCTTGTCCGGGTCGTTATCAAAGTCAAAGCTGGCATATACGCGTAAGTTCTCCGCATAAATGTACTATATGATATGTCTCAATCACTAAATTGTCTTCTTTATTTATTTGTTTATGCTGAAAAGGGTGTAAAATCATTCTCGAGTCTTCAACCATCAACTTAAGCTTTCGATTAAGTTGGTTCTTACAATGTTGTTCTCAGTTGTGATCATGATCATGCATGATGAAGTTTGAACCTTTTATTGGAATTTCGACTTGAAATCTTGAATTATGAAATGGGTTTTGATTAAATTTTTGTGGGTATCTCAAATTTGTCTTCTTTTTCTTAGGGAGAAGGTGATCATACCCCCACAAAAGGCCTTCATAACCATAGAAGGAGAAGGAGCAGATAACACAATAGTTCAATGGGGAGACACAGCAGCTACAATAGGGCCCAATGGCAAGCCTTTGGGGACCCTAAATTCAGCCACTTTTGCTGTTAGTTCACCTTATTTCATGGCCAAAAACATCACCTTCAAGGTGCCTATCCATCTAATCTCTAGTTTTCTCACGCATTACACACATATTGTTCCTTTATGGCTTGTGTCCCTTTCAACTTTACCTTTTACATGTACTACATTTCACCCAAGGTCCCCTTAGCTATACATAATTGATTGCTTACATAACTTCCTAAAGCATCACTACTTCATGAATCCTATATACGTGTCTCGAATCTCGATTCAGATATAAACAACCCTGATGTACCTCAACAAACATTATTGTCCTTCGAGAGATTGATTCTAACAAACCCACCAAAATGATCCCTTAGAAAGAATTTCCCACAACAAATGTTATTGTCTATCGAGAGACTGATTACAACAAGACCACCATAATGGTCCGTTAGAAAGAATCTTAAATTCTTTCAATTAATGTACCTTTTTACATGCACTACATTTCACCCACACAATATATAATTGATTTCTTCACTACTTCATTAATCCTACATACATGTCTAGAATCTAGCAGACCTTATTGTCTGTCGAGAGACTGATTCCAACAAACCACCTAAATGATCCATTAGAAAGAATCTTAAGTTCTTTCAAACAAGTATTATTTAGGTCCATAATTACTCGATTTCGAACTAAAATGAATTTCTAATTGGTGCAGAATACGACACCAGTGCCGGAGCCAGGAGCAATGGGGAAGCAAGCAGTAGCATTTAGAATATCAGCAGATACAGCAGCATTTGTGGGTTGTAAATTCTTAGGGGCTCAAGACACTCTCTATGATCATTTGGGAAGGCATTATTACAAAGATTGTTACATTGAAGGCTCAGTTGATTTCATCTTTGGCAATGGCCTTTCTCTCTTTGAGGTATCTTAATTTTCTTCCGATCAATCTCTCTATTTTTTTTAATGTTGAAAATTCGCATAAACAATGTTGCATAGAACAACAAAAGAAGACCGCATAGTAGCAAAAGAAGACAGCAAAACAAAACCCAAAAACAACAAAAAGATACGAACACTTGTTCCACAATCGCCACCGATTCGACACCACCACACCAACAAGTTGTGTGCGCAGTTGATTATGCCTTTTAACTTTTACTTTTGGTAAGAATTATCATCTAAACTTTTATTTTAGTTAAAATTATCACTTAACTTTTCAACTAATTAAAAATGATTAAAAAGAAAAGATAACATATCTTGACCAAGAGATTTATTCCTCTCACATATTATATTATTTATTTCTAGGTGTTTATTAAGTTATAATTAATGAGATACCATGAAGAATATGACATACTTTGGGTGAGTTCATGACCAATATAATGGATAAGTATAATTATATATAGTAATAAATGTTGAAAAATAAACTTCTTTGTTAAAGATATCCCTACTCCTTTTGGAAGTTAGGAGAAAGTTTTGTTGAATAATAATTGTCATATGATAAGGGTTTTTGTCTTGCTAATGAGTAAGATTATCATTTGATAATATTATAACATAAATGAATGACCAAATTATTTAATCCACTTTTTCTAGAAAACTTAGAAAGTTAATTAATTAAGAAAACTCTTTGTACTATTACATATGAAAATTTGTCCTGTATATGTCCATATTGGAAGGAATATTTCTTGCTTTCATGTTGCTTTGTTCTCATCGTAAACACAATCCCTTTAATTGTTATTTATATTTTTATCGATAATTGGAAGCCATTAAGGCTAAAAAGCATCAAAAATGCCACAAAATATCTGTAAAAAAAAAACAGTAAAAACATCAACAACAAACCAACAAAACAAAAAAAGCAGCAACAGCTAGAGGATACAACCATGAAAACCAAGAGAAAGACAGCGACAAAACCACCCAAAAAGCGTCGTTTTAATATTCTTTGGGGCCTTTAATTTGCTCAGCGCTTCAATAATAGTTGACTTAGCCTTCCAAGACGCTTCCAAAATTAATCTCCATTTAGATTTCAACCTGTCCTAACAATAATTTGGGATAAAGGGAGTAATAAACTAATAACTAGCTTACATAAAAAAATTAGCCCCTACACAAATATTGGCCTTAACCGATTATGCTTAATTTTTTTATTATTTTTATTATTATTATTATTATTATTATTATATTTCTATTTGAATAGACAACAATTAATACTTCCATCCATGAGGATCCCTTTCAACAATTAAAACATTTGCCAAGTGAAGACTAGAGGGCACCTGTGGTCTCTGTTGTTATTAGGACAATAGGGAAAGTTAGATACAACATAGAATCTCGTCCAAAATTCATATCATTTTCGAATTCAATATTTACAAGTTTGATTGAAAAGTGCAAAAACTAGAATACAATATTTTTTATTATAAATATTTTCCAATTTTTTTCGCTTAAATTTGGAATTGTCCGAATTTTCTAACCTTAGACAAATCTGACAAACCAAATATCATATATCAATTTCTCCTTCGTACCGATTCATCCGAACCATAGTCCCGATCTTGATGTACAATTCTACAATTTTATGATCCAAAATCCTCAATACGATTGTACTATCTACATTTCGATCCATGATCCTACATGATCGAGTTACTTCTGGTCCTAACTACCCTATGACTCCGAGTTAAGATCACGATTCTAACAACCCTACTTGATCGGAACTCAAAAATAACCTAAATTCTTGTTTTTGGCAACCCTCCCCAGTTGTTACTACACAAAAAACCTATGGTAAGAAGAACCCTTTGATTTTGTCAACTAGGTGATCACATGTTATGGAATTAAATTTGGGCCCTATATATGACTAAATTTCTACACTACACAAAACAACAAATATATTATGTAGACAGTTCATTTTGGATTGTACATATATTATGAAAGGTTTCATGTCAGAATACATGCATTTAAGGCATAGTTTCTGTTGTTCTCAAGAGACTTTACATGAATCTCATTCAGATTATATTTCACATGCATAAGCTACTGTTTTTAACTTATCCAGGCTAACATTTTATTTTATTACTTTAATAGATTAAAAGCTTTTAAATAGCAAAAGAGTCCATCTTATCTATCATCCTGGCTGGTAAAATTGTCTCACCTAAACTATCTTATGAAAAAGAAATTTATTGTCAAGGATACTGTAGCTTTCCGAAAGAGATTTACTACTTTTTTTTCAAATTTTATAACAATAGAGAAACCAACTTAGCGGCAGACTTGGTAGTAAAGCAGAGGCACCTTGTAAATGAGCGGGCGTATAGCCCCTCTCATAATTTTTGACTTTTCTTCGTGATCATATGTTTGGCCGAGTCCTAAAGAGAAGTATGTCCTAATTAACTTGGTCTAGTGTTTTGCACTCATTTACCCCGACCTCAGTACAAAAAAAAATGATAAAATAAAAATTAGGCTATGTTTTTTGTACTGTAAACTACCAACAACCCAACTTTACCCATTCTTAATCAATTCTATTTTTTTTTTATTTTTAAATCCAAACCTACCTAAATTTTCATAATTCTAAAAATAACTTATCATCCACTTTTACTTGCTTCTACCTAAACTTATGTAAACCAACCTAAATCTACTTAGGCCCTGTTCTTTTCTGTGGTTGCCACAACTCACCGCAGTTTGCCACAAATCATTACTTTTCGCTCTCCTCACTCTTCTCTCTCTTCACTTTTCTCCACTACTTTTTACATTCTCTATCCTCACCTACCCCACATACCAATAACCTACCACAATTCCACCACACCCCACAACAATTCCACCACACCACACCGCAAAATACCGCAGAAAAGAAGAGGGCCTTAACCTTACCTTACCGAACTTCTACATATATACCCACTTAAAGAAGAATAGAACCATGCATATTAATATGCTTTTCAATTATTATTTGAGTGATGATTTCTTAATTAGTGACAAGCTAGACATAGTTGATGGTTGAATTTTATTTTCTTATGTTGCAGGGGTGCCATGTACATGCAATAGCAAGAACACTAGGGGCACTAACAGCACAAGGGAGGAGTGCAATGTTGGATGATACTGGGTTTTCATTTGTGAATTGTAAGGTAACTGGTTCTGGGGCACTTTACCTAGGAAGGGCATGGGGTCCCTTCTCTAGGGTAGTCTTTGCATACACTTACATGGATAATATTATACTTCCCAAAGGATGGTACAACTGGGGCGACCCTAGCCGTGAAATGTAAGTACTTTCTTTTCATCTCATCTTAATTATTTTCTCCCCATTTTTCTTTCGTTTTAAATTACAGTTGTTAGATTTGTAGTAAAATCCTCGAGAATCATCCTCTTCATGAACATTAATTCATGGGAAAAGACCGACTATATATATCAATTTCTCAGGCCGCATGTAAGCATATTGCCTTAAGAATTTGATGTTGTAGATTTGTTAATTACAATTAATTGTAGTAAAATATGTTTTCATAAATCTAATAGTGGTTTTGAATTATACATTGATTGAAATATGATTTAGGGTGTGTAAAATTCATGGTAAAAAGTAGTTGGTAAAAGTCAAATTTTGGTAATATTTAGTAATTTTTGGTAATTTTTGGCAAATTTATGCTAATATATCAAAATTAATTTTTTTTTGGTTTTTTATCTTAAGTAACTTTTGGTAAGTTTTGGTAAAAACTAGTAAATTTTGATTTTTTAAATAGGATATATTAATCATCCTGCTTATATTTACTTTCTTACATGGCAAAAATTAACTTTTTTTCCACGTCATTTTCTCGGCCGGTCATTAGGACCACGTACCACCAATTCAACCACCACTGGAATCGCTCCGGATACATTATTGTCTAATACCCTCAAAATTCAGTGTATTAGTGTCCAAAAAAAGTTCATATTATTTTTTCATATCCTTAAAAGTCAGTATATTATCATCCAAAAACCTCTTTAAAAAATAGGGGAGAAAAGTTAGGTTTTCTCAAATGATAGATGAGGAACTTTATATCAAGATGAGGTTGGAGAGAGCACAATATATTCAGAATCCACCTTCATGCATGCATGATATCATAGTGGACGTTGGCACCGTCCCCTGTTTTCTCATCATACAAATCCTACACTCAAATTAAATTAATATAATTTATCAACTTTATATCAAGATTAGGTTGCAGAGACCACAATTAATCCACAATCCAAATAGAATATGAGAGGACCTTGGGAAGGGGAAAAAAAACCTTCTAAATTTGAATAACAACCTACTAATTATTGTTTTTTTTTTTTGAGAGGAAACAACCTACTAATTATTAAAAAAAGACAACGGTATAGATCTTGCATTAGGATGGTTAATAAATATCTTGAATTGTCCATAATTCATATTTTTGTAATTTTTATTAATATTTTCTCTAATAATTATATATATTTATCAATTAGTTAGGTCAATAAATATAAATAATATTATTATTTTATCAACCATACTAGATAATACACATTTTATGCATAGTTTTATATTTATGAAAAAAATATAAATAAATAAATATTTTTATATAGCTTATAAGTCATAATGACTCTTAACGTAATGGAATATATCTTTATAATGATTTAAATATCCCTATATTTAATTTTTTTGAGTGATTTAGATGAAATTCAAGATGGGTTATCAACACTGGCGTGGACCTAGAGGGGTATGCCGAGGGTGGCCACGACCACCGTTAACCCCCAAAAAAATAATAATTTAGTATAATTTGAAATAAAAATTATGGATTTTATATTTATTATATAAAATAACAGTGTATTGATCGCCCCTAATCAGTAAGTCGAGATCCGTGCCCACTGATTATTAACCATCTTGACTCAATATGTTTATATTTTTGTTTAAAAAAACCTCCTTCTCCATCTTTGCTTAGAAATTATCCTAAACTCCTCCTAAATTAAAGTAGGGTTATTAATTTAATCCGTGATGTACTTACGTCATAACTAATCTTAATTAAGCCAACCCATAAAGTAGTATAAGATTCACTAATTTGTCATTACTTGAAGCATAAGTTACTCATTTGGCATGTTTTATACTTGGAATAGATTCTCATGACCTTGTTAATCACTTGACTATCAACACCCTAAACACCTTTTTATCACGTAAGTCTTGAATCATTGGAATGAGTTCCAACCATTATACATGCTTTAATACCCTTTAAGACCCTGTTCTTTTATACAGTGCGGTGCGGTACTACAATCCACCATATTACTTAATATTTTTCCACATTTTACTTCATCATACCACACTTTACAACAATTATTTCCGATATATCTCCACATTTTTGTCTCTCCCCACTTTTCTCATCTATTTTTCACATTCTCTCTCCTCAGCTACCATAGCAATCACACTTTTCATAAATTTTGTTATATCATTTCACATCTTACTTTACTTTCCTCAATTTCACTGTACGACACCATTTCTACACCATAACAATCGTAAAAAAAAAATATATATGGCCTAAATAGCTTCATAATTTGGATATAACACTTATTTTGGGGTGATTCTAAATTGGATTGATCATATATATATGGATCCTCCTCTTAAGAAGTACTTTTAAATTAAAAAAGAAGTTCCAAATAAATAATTAGATAAATAAAAATTGTTCTCGCTAACCCATCTAATGTGTACCTTATAGTGGGTGGCAAAGCATGCTTATAGACCCTGTGCAATTTTCCACTTAGCATTTTAATAATCAGCAAACTGCTTCTTTTTTCTCATTTATTTATTTTATTGTGTATTTGTTGAAATTTTTAATAATAATTTACTAATAATATATGAAATATTAATATATATTTGCAGGACGGTATTTTATGGGCAATACAAGTGCACAGGGCCAGGGGCAAATTTTGCAGGGAGAGTGGCATGGTCAAGAGAACTCACTGATGAAGAAGCCAAGCCTTTTATTTCTCTTGGCTTCATTGATGGCTCTGAATGGGTCACTTTGTCTAATTAATATTAACTATTCATAATTTTAAATATAATATATAAAATTACTAGTATATTCCTAACAAATTCTCCCTACCATTCATCATTATTCTTTGCCTTTCTTTTCTTTTCTTGAGGGTTTATTTATATTATTGATTTGGTTATAAAATAATCCCTATGTTCCATATTAATCGTCGTCTTTGGAAATCGTACAGTCACATTTTAAAAATTTTGACCATAAATTTTCAACATATACAATGAGTTACTATATAAAATTACCACCATTACATTCGTAACGAAAAATACTATCATAGAAGTATTATTATGTTGCAATTGTGTTAATAACATATTACGTAAGAAATTATCAATCAAAGAGTGACCTTGGAGACCGTAGAATTCAAAACTATGGAAATTAATATGGGATGGAGGGAGTACGTAAATAAATAAATAAATAAATAAATAAATAAATAAATAAATACTACTTCCGTCCTTAAATAAGTATCAATTTGACTAATTTTGACCGGTTGGTTACTCATAAATTATAATGAGTTACAATGTAATTAAAATAACTTCATTGTAATTTTCAGTAAAGTATTTTTATAACGCTGGTAATTTTATATTGTAACTCAATTGTAATCTGTGAACAATCAACGATTAAAACTTAATCAAATTGACACTTATTTACGGATGGAGGGAGTAGTTTTAGAAAGTCTAAAGATATTAAAATGGAGCCAATTTTAATATTGTGATATAGTGAATTAACATACTCAGACTGTCAAGCCATGATCTTTGTGGTTGATGGGAGCTCGTGGGCAATTGGACATATAATATGATGTTATTGTCATAATTAAAGAGGTGTGGAATTAGAGATTATTTATACAATGGATCGAATTTAATATTGTAATTAGTTTAAATAAAATATTTGTTAATTTAGACCTAACAATTTGGTCATTTGAGCGGTTCGGGTTAGGCCTATTTGGGTTGTGTCGAATTGGATTGGGTTCAGATTGAGTCATTCTCAGATTTGCTTTTTGGACATGTAGCTTTAACTTTTGTCATATAAGATTATCAGTAAAAAATGAACAACTTGGGTAGAAAGATAAATTTGGGTTGGGTCTGGCCGGGTTAGCTCTCATCATGTTCGGGTCCATTTTGAATTGATTTGGATTATTCTGATTTTCGATTAACCCAAACTGCAATCCGAAAATTGAAATTTTTTGACCAATGATCAAACCTGTTAACATTTGATTCGGTTTGGATTCGTGTTTTCAATCTAATCTTATCTTATCTAAATTTTCGATTTGGACCAGAATATAAACAGTTCTAGTCTCTCATATAATACTGATATTTTTTTTTTATAGAGAGAGAGAAATATTGATATTAGTTGTAACATTTTTGCTTCAATTTACTATGAAATAAGTTTAGTTTCCCTGTATGATATATACCCCAACCTGCTCAATTGACTTGGATCATCTTTCTATAAACTTGTAAGCCCAACTTCTTTGGGCCATATCTATACAATAGTTGCTTTATTGGCAACATATTGGGCCTTATAGATTCAGCACATTACATTTCATTATAATCTAATCCATTTTATTTTGTAATAATGTTGTCACACATAAATGATCATTAGTAAATTTGATTAAGCTTTAATATAGTATGTAGCCATGTAGGTATGACAAATAAGTAGACAAGAGTACTAGACCAGTGGGTTGTTAAATGAGCAGTTAAGGGCCCAACCCATCTGGGCCTTTATAGTCCAAGCCCTATTTCAATGTGGCGGTCTAATTGGCCCGATGAAGATCCAACTCGATGCCCACTCAATTTTCGAATTTGTCACAACTCAATATAATTCGTATAATGTACTCCGTTACCAAGTAGATAGTAGTCAAGTTGTAATTACCAGCCCCCATATTCAACCTTCCGATCAAGGTTAAGTTTGGATGGAAGCAAAAATTTTCCATTACGTGAAAATTGTCATGTTTGTCATAGACAGTTTGATACCTCCCCTCCCAGACCTGTAAAACTAAATGATAATTACCTTTGAAGTATGAGCCTAGTGAACGAGCCAAATTTACCTGAAATAAAATGATGAAAAATATATTATATACCATTATTTAAAATTTTGTGACTCACCCTGTCAAATTCATGAGTAAAAAACAGTTGGGTAAAAGTTAAATTTTGATAACTTTTAGTAATTTTTGGTAACTTTTGGTAAATTCTGGAAACTTTTGGCAAATTGATGCCGATATGTCAAAATTAATTTTAATTTTTATTTTTTTAAGTTTGGTAATTTTTGATAAGTTTTGATAAATTTTGATAAATTTAGGTAAAAACTGGTAAATTTGAGTAAATTACATTTACCCATGAATTTGACAAGGCCTTACCAATTGGTCAACTTGACCCATGAGGATTTGGTAAAATTTCGAAAAAAATTCTCGCCTCCCCTTTTGGGGATTTTTTTATTGAGTTTGAATGTTAAATGGGTCTCACTTAAATTTGCTTCGTCCATCGAACTCAATCAAATATGAAAATTTTGTTCGATATTTTGAAAGAAATTATGTAACCAAATGCTCCCTAAATGGAAAGTCTGACGATCCATTTTGTTCATATCATAAACTAGCCTCCATCAAATTTTATCTACATTATTAACCGTTAGATTATAACAAAATTATTCTTGGTCCTCCAAACATTATCTTAAGATTTTGTTCGAGGTGATTTTCGAACATTATAGTCATTTTAAGGAGTATTCTCATAATTCAAATTTCAGTAGCTCTTGTAATAATTTTTTACAATAAATGTGTAAATCTTTTAGCATAAATAAGAAACTAGATGAATAAATGTTCTTGTGGTTTTTGATAATGGTCCTGAAAAAAGGGTCAAAGGGAGCACAAAAAATCACATCAACAACAAATTGTTCTGTTTGTATGTTTCTAAATTCTAATTCTCCCCCTTTTTATTTATTTATTTAAACTGTTGAAATGGAAAATCATGAAAATATTATATTCACTGAGCATAATAGACAATATGAAAGGGACCAAACAAAGTTGTGAGACCCAAAGCCTAAACCCACCATAACTCTTTAACTTGATAAGAAGACACTGCAAACCTACACTCTACACTATCACTCCCCCTACTCCTCTTGAGAGTGATTGAAGAGATTTTTTTGCTATCTAGGTGCTTTATTAGTTTTTGGCCTTCCTTTATTAGTTGTTTGTATTAGGGTATAGTCATTTTTATTCCTTTTAATCTAACTTATAGGTTATGAATTTAGACCTGGTAAGTGGGTGAATCGGTTCGCGTACGGATCGGATGAAGATCGGTCCGGGTTGACATCGGGTTAAGTTCGGTTCGTGTGAGGTTTTACGTTCGAGCTGGCTTCATGTTGGTTTGCATGAGGTTCTTTCAGATTGAGTTCTTGTTTGATGTGGGGTTATTCGGGTGTCCATGTTAATTGGTACACTTTTCGAGTTGCGGTTCGCATCGGTTTTTCTTCAGGGTCGGGTCAAGATCAGATCATCCATTCGAGTGTTGGTTTAGGTCTTGGTCCGAGTTTTTCATTTTGGGTATCGAGTCAGTTTTTCTAGGTCTAGCTATGATTGATAAAATTAGTAGTTTAGAATTTAGATAGTGGATACTGGATAATAGTTCTAGTTTAATGACTATAGAATAGATTTTGCTTGAAAAAAATATGTTCAGTAAATTTACCTAATCGAATTTGCTATATTAATGTACTCAGACATAAAATTAGGATAATGTTATTTACAAAGATACAAGTTTTCAATGACTATTTTTTGGTCAAGATAATCTAAAATACTACTGTAAACATTAAATTTTAACTTTATTAACGTTACAAAAACATTTGTTGGAAAGCTAAACCCTAATTAAAACGTCGTTGAACATTGTGGTCAAATTCGGTTTTAGTGATTTTATTAGGTTTTGATTTGTGTGATTTTATTAGGTTTTGATTTGTGTGATTTTATTAGGAACCCTAATCTAAAATACTAGCAGTTTAAATAGATGAGAACAGATAAGATGGTGGATAACAATTTGAGCAGCGAGCAATGGTCTTACTTTTAGTGATTTATTAGGTTTTGATTTGTGTATTCTTTTGTTGCTTTTGGACTGTTTTAATGTGTCTTGTTTTAGCTTGTTGAGTCGGTTGTGGTGGTTGTGTCTATTTTGGTCGTATTGTGTTTCTCTTGTTCCTTTCCCTGCTTGGTGTTGTTTGGCGTCTTCTTTGTGTGAGTGTTGTCAGTGTTATGAAATTTGTTGTCGTGTTGTCTTTGGTTTTGGCCTCAATTATCGAAAAAATAACATTTGTGAAACAACGTTGAATACTTTGGCTTTAATTCGACAAAACTAACGATTTAGATGACAGATATCAGATAACGTGGTGGATAGCAATTTAAGTATCAAATAACAACTTTTTACCATCTTCTGCTACCTTTCAAAATTAAAATATTTTGAAAGGAATACAGTAAAATTTAGAGGGCTTGTCAAATTCATAGGTAATTTCATTTTATCAAAATTTACTACTACCTCCGTCCTAAATTATTTGTCCATTTATCTAATTTGAGAAGACCAATATATATTGAAAATTGAGGTAAAAGGTTTGTAATTTACCCAAATCACCCCTACTTTAATTGAAGATAATAGTTGATTGAATTGTAAAAAGTGATAAGTTTACTAATTAGGGGTAGAAAGGGAATCAGTTGTTGAAATTGTAAATCGGACAAATATTTTGGGACAAACAAATTAGGTAAAAGGATAAATAATTTGGGACAGAGGTAGTAAAACTTACCAAAAATTACCAAAGTTAAAAACAAAATAATAATAATAATAATTTTTATATATTAGCGTAAATTTGCCAAAAATTACCAAAAATTACCAAAAATTTAACTTTTATCAACTGCTTTTTATAAAAAAAATAATTTTGATATACTATAATTCAAATTATGGTAATTTTGGGCAGTCAAAAGAGAGGAATCCCAAATGTATTGTAGGAAAATAAAATAAAATAAAATAAAAAGCAGAGCTCAAAAATCGAGTTGGTCTTATTCTTAACTCGGATTTTTGGTGTTGGTCTTTCTTGATCACATTTTACGAAATATTCAACCAAAAGTGGTCTTAAATACATGCCAGTATGACGGATGTGTGATGCTAACCACCTTGGTTTCATCATTAATATTCATTTTTAACCTTTTAATTTAACCTAATTACTTTATGCAACAAAACAACATTAGTAGCTTAACTATCAAATCAAGGTCTAATCATCATTAACACTAGGGTTTTCTTTTTTTAAAAAAAAATCACTTTAGAATAACTGAATAACTACCATTGTACTTTTAAACTTTGCTTAGTTATCACTTTGCTTAGGTACATGATATGATTACTCCCTTTGTCATTATTTATTTGTCATTATTTATTTATTACTATTTAAACTATATCTGTTCCAAAATATTTGTCATTTGACTAATTTTGACTGGTAATCAATCACAAATTACAATAAGTTACAATATGAAATTACCGCCATTGTAATTGTTAGTAAATTATTTTTCTAATGATGGTAATTTTATATTTTAAATCGTTATAATTTGCGATTAACTAACGATCAAAATTTAGTCAAATGACAAACATTTTGAGATGAAATTGATCAAATTTGACTAATTAGATCAAAAATTTAAAATTTTGACCGTTAATTAGCAAACTACATATTGAGTTATTGTACAAGACTATCGCTATTAGATTTGTGATAAAAAAAATGTTTTACTTGAATACAACCTTATTAGTTGTGCTAGGATAAAATGTGAAAAATTAGCGGTCAAAATATTATATCGAAGACTACGAAAAAAATAAACTGAATAAATTAATTGGGCAGAGAGAGTATTTTAGGAGAGTGTGAAAAATATCAATATAATTAATAAAGTTATGAAAGAAATTATAAAATTATTTGAATTGATAAAATTAGTTATGAGAGATGGAAAGCATAGATATAAAATTATTAAAAATTACATTAAAATTATAAAATGATAAATAATTAGCATAAAAATTAGGCATATGAATAAATTGAGATGAAGGGAGTATATCCTTTTATACTTGCAATATGCTTACAAATATGTGTCACCAAAAATAGCTAATATCAGCTACTGAAAAAAAAGTATATGAAAAAGATAAGGGGTAAGTCATTTTATGTGAGGGAAATCACTAATTAGTACATAAAAATGACAGATAATACAACGAATTGTCTATTTTATGGGAGGGGGTAAGGGACAATGTATTAAGATAAGATTATTATATCATGTCCTTTTCAAATTATTCTATAATAATGTTTCAATGATTTTTATATATTTGTTCTCTTTACAAAATTAATTGGTAAAGTAATTACTGTATTTAATTACTTATTGTTGTTTGCGTATTTCCAAAAACAAATTTAGTATGTGCATGTGCGTTTGTAAAAGTTAGACTTCTTAACCGAACCAGGTTTGGAATTCCATAGAATTTCGTTGTGCTGGATATATATATATATATATATATATGTATATATATATATATATATATATATATATATATATATATATATATGTATATTGGATTATAATAATCACTCTTACTATCACAAATCAGTATGTGATAATCCTTACTATAATTTTGGATTCTGGTGATCAAAAAAATAAAATTGTATTGTAGTGAATGAAAATCAGTGTATACACTAAATATCATAGATTTTGTGTTGCATTTGATTCAAAACTTTGTATAACACTTTACCACGATTCTTAATGAATTTACAACATTTCTCCCAATTTTTTCAATTTTTTCAATTTTTATGATTTTTTCAATTTTATTCCTTTTAAAAATCATAATAATTCTTCGAATCTCAAAAATAATTTAAAAATGTTTTAATGCTTCACACGTTCATATCTAGGAGTAGGAACCAAAAACAAAAACAATATGGGTAGGCATGGAAAAAATAAAAAATGTGGTGATGGATTTATACTACTACAATACAATTTTTTTTTGACCATGTAGAATCCAAAATGATAGTGAGGATTATCGATATACATCTGATTTGTGATAGTAGGGATTATTAGAATCCAATTTCTCTTTATATATATATATATATATATATATATATATATATATATATATATATATATTGCATGTGTTGACAATTTTCAATATATCATTTTTGTAACAAATTCCAACATACATTGTTTATAAAGAAGGCATTGGTTAAACATATATCATCTAGTTGAGGTAATGTCCTTTTCACCCTATGTTTTGAAAAGGATTTTAAGCACTTTTAATTCTTGATTGATGTATGACTAATAATTTAAAGTGGTTTCAAGTGAGAGTATGGTGGGATATAATATATATGCAAAAGGCAAAAGAGTTCACAACTTTATAGTTAATATCAAACTACAACTACAATTTTTTAACAATTTTTGAGTCTCGCTAACTAAAATGATGTATTTACGAAATTAAAAGGTTGATTTGAGTGTTATTGTAACCAATATGGCAGGAAACCTTAACTATCACAAGTCGGATTTAAGATAGAATATTGAGCTTGAGCCGATGAAGTTCAATATGATCATTGTTGTGTACTTCTATTCCATATTAACTGACATAATTTTGATTTTCACGGTCTCCAATATCACTCTTTGATTAATAATTTATTGTATAATATGTCATTAACAATTGTAATATTATACTTTTATGATAGTATTTTTTGTTACGAATTTAATGGTAGTAATTTTATATAGCAACTCATTGTAAATATTGTAAAATTTATGATAAAATTTTTTGAAATTTAACTGCACAATTTTCAAAAATAACAATTAATATGGAACGAAGGAAGTAACATTTTAGTTGTTTTCTTGTTTGCTATGTTGTTGATGTATTAGGCAAAATTCTGAATCGGTCCAAATACAAGCATTTTAGTCTTTATGTAGTCTTTGAATATTTGAAAAAGAAAAATAAGGCATTACACATACTATCAAACTACAATATTATACATGACAATTGGCAAAATTAACAAACTGAAACTCCAATAATATAACCCCCATAAAACCAGGGAAAATCTAAGGAGACCAACAAAATAAAAAAACAATTTACATTTCTTGTATTACTACTTGCTATCAAGATAATAACCATTCCAAAACCAAACCTCTTATTACTACTACCACTACTATACTATTATTTCCCTCCCAACTAGGCACTGCCAAGCTTTATGCGTGTTTGGTTGTTTATTGGGAAAGATTTTTTTGAGAAAAATTTTCCCCAACTTATGAATGAAATCATAGATTTTACGTTAAAACTTTCCCATCTATTAAAAACAGCCAAACATGAAAAAGTTTCCCAACCAAACGCTGCCTGAAAGATTAGTTTCTTTGGAAATCATAGGATCTCTCAAGCTTCCCCATAATAGCATTCTTGAAGTTGATAGCCTCTTGCACTTGTGAGCAAGACCTCTGCATCTTGACCCCACTGAGGCTGCTCCTGGCCTCCATCATCTCGGTCAGGGTCAGCCTCTTCCTCGACCCGGGCCCAGATCTGGGCTCGGGCCTCTGCTTCGGAGCGCTCTGGGACCGCCTCACCTTCGCCCGGAACGACTGCGTGTTCGCCATGTAGTTCGGGTGCTGGTGGTGGGTCCCGCCACCGTCGTATTCCGGCCCAATAGGCCCACTCATCACGTATTGGTGGTGGGCCGGGAGGTGGGGCCGGGTGTAGAAGTAGCCGTGGTGGTGGTCCCCACAGACGCTCTTCGAGGGGGTCACCGGGCCTGGGTTGGCGAAGCGGGGGGTGCTGTGGGCCGTGGACGAGTAGCGGCAGCACTCGTCCCCGGCTAGAGGGCCCCACTGGTCCTGGTCGTGGTGCCAGGCTGGCATGGGGATCGACAGACGGGGAGGGTAGAACGGGTCGTGATCCCCACCATAATGGTCGGGCAACGGGCCGGGCCCAGAATTGGACCTCCAGGCCCGGGAGGATCGGGGCCGGCCCGGGTCAACCTCGACAATCTTGGGTGGCATGTCTTCGGTGATCGGGTGGATGGTACGGCTCTGGTCGAAGGAGGCCGATAGCCTCCTGCTGTGTGAGGATGCTGCACCTTGTTCACTTCTTGTGTCATCGAACATTTCCTAAAAAAAGAAAAGAAAAATCAATTCATATCAAGTACTATATATTATCCTATTAATTTTATAGGATGAATCGGTATACAAATTAACAGTCAATTTTAAGAAGATCGAGACGACACTTCTATAAAACTGGAGGAAGGAGGGAGTATTATCTATGGTTATGGGATGCACTTCAATTTTATAAAATTTAGCTATTAATTATCATGTACTATAATATAATATAAAATTAATATTACTAAATTTGTCGTAAAAAATTTGTTCATGACTATTTGGATTTACCCGCTATAAAATCTGTCGTAAAAAATGAAAAATATTTAGAAACAAAGGACTCAAATATATTGATTAACATTCGAAAATTTAAAGCAAATTAGTATTTGGATTTACCCTCTACAAAATAAAAATAGGAAACAAAGGACAAAAAGTACAGTGTCTCATTGGCAGTAACCCGAAGAAGGTAAAAATAACAGGGTGTGGAATTTAACTAGGTAAAACACCAAAAAAAAACTCACCAATAGCATAGTACATATTATTTTACCATATTCCATACGTGACTATAATTTTTGAGGTGACTGTCGTACACAATAATCTGTCGTGAAAAATGAAATAAGTAAAAATGACTGGACCACATATGCGACGGACCACATATGTATGTGGTGACCGAGTGACTGTCCCCATCATTTAAGTTTATGTACTTCACATCAATGCATGATCACTTGATCCACAATCTAAGATTATCTTATTTTTCTTCAAAATAAATTCGGTTCATAAATTCAAAATAAGTTAAGAATAAGTTCAGTTCGGAGTAAAAGGAGAAGAATAAGTATGAAAGTACTCTCTTCTTTCAAAATGATAGGGTATATCTGTATATTGGGAGGTTGAGTTTATTGTTTTGATTCAAAAAGCAAACTAAAACTACTTTCATATTGTAATTCATTGTGATTATCTCCATTGTAATTTTTAGTAAAGTATCATTCTAATGACGGTAATTTCATATTGTAACTCATTGTGATTTGTAAGTAATTAACGGTCAAAATTTTGTGTGTCAATTAATTTGAGACGGAGGGAGTAACATTTATCAATCGTGCGATGTAACTACCTAGATACATCACTTGTATAAACTTTTTTTAACAAAATCATCAATTAATATTAATTACAAAAATTCATATAAATATATCACTATTACGAAACTCATCAATATTTTTCAAATCATCAATTTTTTTAAAAAACATTACATAAAAAATCAATATACCTCAATACATGTGAGGTAGGTGGACGGTATAATTTGCCATCATCTAGCCTTTAAGTAACATATTAAATTTTTTGTCAAAAAATAACCTTTAAAATTTTCATATTTCAGCAATTATTCATATTCTACCACATCATTTCACATTAATCAGCTAGCTGAACTATTAAATTTTACTAACAGTAAAATTTATGGATGAGGAAGTATTAAAAAGAGAAAAATAAGTTAATTACCATAGATCTTCGAGCTCTGAAGTCTTGGTGGTGAGAGAAGTATGGAGATTGAATATGGGCTTGGGCTTGGGCTTGGGCTTGGGCCTGGGTTCTTTTGGACCTGACAGTAGCTTGGGCCCTAATGAGTGCTTGCATACCATGAAGTGTTGCAGTTGCTTGTTTTCTCACCAAGTAGCCTCTCACTAGTGCTTGTATCTTCACTAGCCCCTTCAATGCCCTCAGTGCTTTTCTTGCCTTCATTTTTTCAAATTACCCAAAATTGTAACAACTAAATTTGTTATAATGAAAATTGAAGCAAAAACTTGAAAATGTTTGCCATGACTAATAAATTCTAGTATAAGACTATCTCACGTAAATTTTTTGCGAGACAGTCTTCTATCATTATAACATTTTCAATATTTTACAATGACTGATGCTCTTCATTGCTTAATAATTATCATTTTTAAGTTTAGAGAAAATTTGAAGAGAATAATAGTCAATTGATATATTAACAAGAATATTTCTACATAGATTATACAATAGTGTTGAAAATGATAAAAGTAGAAGACAAATTTAGTAAAACAGTCATTAATATTAGTGATAGATATTGTGAGAAATAAAGAGTTAGTTAAAATTAAAGATACTGTGAAAATGGAGGCAATAATAATTAAATAAAACAATTTGACATCTTCCCATTAAATATTAGTGTTATGTAGAGAAAAATTCATGCAAATGCCAGTAAAACCAATCAAAACAACTTTTTTTTTTTTATGGAACAATCAAAATAACTTGATTCATGGTAAATTTAGACAACATATTTTAAAAATTAATAAATAAACACAAAACAAAAGGCCATATTTACCAGATAACCACGGAAGGTCGTTTGAATTTTAACCGCGGCCCATTTTTCCGTCCCTCCACCGCCACCACCGCCGCCGCTGGCGGCATGAATCACATTACCGCGACCGTGGCTAGTGAGCCGGACCACCGCGACGGCGGCTTGCGCGGCGGCGACGGCTGCATCGGCGGCGGCCGCGGTGGCGGCGGCGACGGCGATGGCGTGCTTGCTCTGGTCCTTCTCGGAGTCCGCGTAGTACGACTTCAGCCACGGCGCCTCCGGAGCCCTAACTCCGGCGGAGGAATCCCTGCCGGAGTCGCCGAAGCTCGGCCGTTTCCGGTCGCCGGAGCTCGGGTTCTGCTGGTGGTCCTTGGTGGTGTTATTCTTTATTCCGAAAATGCCCTTCAGCCACCTCGTTGCCTTTCCCATTTTTAGAGAGAGAGAGAGAGAGAGAGAGAGAGAGAGAGAGAGAGAGAGAGATGGTGTTGAGCTCAAAATGTGAGCCTTTGAAAAAGTTTGAATTGGGGGAAGAGGAAGACTGAAAGACTGGAAAAAATGGACCACCCAAGTGGGTAAAATAAAGGGAAATTTAAATGGGAGAAAAATATAATAATTTGAAATTTTGTTGATTTTTAAAATAATACTATCCTCCATGTCCCACATTAATCGTCATTTTGTTGATTATTATGATTTTCAATATAAGTTTTTTATTGATAATTTTTTATATAAATATTTTATTAACAATTGCAATGTTATAATTTTATGATAATATTTTTTTGTTACGTATCTAATAGTAGTAATTTTATGTAATAAGTCATTATATATTTTGAAAAATTTATGGTTAATTTTTTTAGGCTTGACTATCTCCATCCCAAAATGTTTGTTACTGTAACTATTTTCATTGTCCCAATTTGTTGGTAACCTTTACGATTTCGAGAACGATCATTCCCTTTTTACCATTGATAAATAAATTTATTTATCACCTTTTATAATTTCAACAACTATCATTCTAAATTAATATATGGACAATATTGACAAGTCACAATTTTTTTTATCCCAATTTTCAATGTACTAGACTTTTAAAAATAGTTACTTTGACGAAAAAAATGGGATGGAGGTATTAATTCTTATGTAAAACCATCTCACCACAAATTTTATATAAGACATACAACTTTACAGTGACGATCTATGAATCTAGGGGTAACTAACAATCTATTTGGCCTAACTCTGATAAAAGTTATTAATCGATAAATTATTAGTCACATTCTATAAGTGTAAGAAGTTCATATCATAATAAATTTACGTGAAATGGTCTTTTATTGAAATTTAGATTGTTTAAAACAAGAAAAAGGGTAGAAAAAAAATAATGAGTCAGAAGAAACAAACTGTCATGAGCCTCGTGAGGAATTTTTAGGCTAGGAGACAAAATGATACGAATTATAAAACCAAATAATTGTGGAATAGAGACGTTATGGACTTATAAATTCCCCATAATAAATTATAATTTGGGGTCAGAATGTGCTTTAATTAATTATGTTTGGAAGAAAATTAATTACATTGCGGAAGGTTTGAATAAATTGTGATGTAAACGTTGCAGAGGAATACTTTCAAATCTGTAACGCTTGCAGGGAGCCAATAAGAAACTCAGAATAATTATTTTCTGTTTCCCTTTTTTTTGTTTGGGTAAATCTGTAAATAATAATGGGAATTTAATTTTTGGAGGGGAAATGACATTGCAGAGAAAGACACTTAGGATTCTAATTAATTTCTTCAAGACTAATCTGACAATCTCGTGAAAATCCTTAACATTTTCTCTGCTATATTTTCGAAAAAATAAATAATAATAAAGTGTTCAAGTTTGAAGAAAATTAATTATTGATTCAAATTTGTCTTATGTAGGGTTTATGTTTTATCAACTTTCTTGAGTTCACATTGAAAAGACCATTTGTGATTATTCACTTTAAGGATTCTAAAAAATGAATAACTAAGGCTCTCGATTACATGCAAGTAATCACAGAAATTGTGGTAGGTTATTGGTATGTGGATAGGTAAGGAGAGAGAATGTAAAAAGTAGAGGAGAAAAGTGAGGAGAGAAAAAAGTAATGATTTGTGTTAAATTGTGGTGAGTTGTAATGAGCTGCGGTATCTTTGTAGATCTGCAGATTTCAAACCATGAAAAACGAGGCCTAATTGGGGTTTAGGGTTTAAAGGTGATGATAGTTAAAACAATACATAGACATAGGTTGATGTGGTTTCTAATAATGTGGATGATAACGATAAAATTGTTAGCCGAGTTTTGAGATTAAGGGTGATGATTGTCAGAACAATGCATAACATTGATTGTGATTTTTAATAATTTCGATGATAATGACAAAATCATTTCTAATTTTTTGTTTATTGGTTTCAATCGCCCACCCTACATTACAAAAGATCATATATGAATCATGCCTTGTTAGTTATGTTGCTACATACAATGAAACTGCATGAGTGAAGAATGAGATTATTCCTCAATTCGGCCTAGGAAAATTAAGGAGTTTAGAAATTTGTCAGGATGTAGGCACTCTCGGTCTAGGAGGTTAATAGGCAGATGATAATCTAGAGGATGACTCTTATTCTGTTGAATTACACACTGATCTTCCCCCTTTTTTCTAGGAGTTTTTGTCTCCGAATGTCAAAGTACTAATGAAGCAAAAAAAAAAAACAAAACAAAAAAAAAGAGAAACTAATGTTGAAGACCAAGTGACACTTGATGAAACAAGTAATTGGAGACTTGGAGTTGTCATTCAATCAAGGAATTTGAGCTACAAAGATGGAAGGAAACAACTTGGTGCAAAGTACAAAACCATTTGGTAAACCGAAAGAATCCGATTAGAGCACCCACACCAGTGAGGAATAAGGTAGCATGTAGAATTGTAGAGATTGGTTGTGACATGAACTTCTTGAATACTAACATAAGAAACAATGAAGCATTTTAAGAAAAAGTCGCAAAAATGAAGAAATGTTCAGTTGAAGTACTATATCTCAAAGGGATGGTAGGATTATATATAGTTGTGTGTGTGAGGTTATTGATGTGTAGTCTAATATGGCCCCTTTCTTTTCCGTGCTTGGTTGATTGTGGATCCACACCGCACCACACTTTTCAAATTTCCATCACAATTCACCACACCGTAGCATTTCTTTTTTTATTAAAACTTAAAACTTTTTACCACAACCCACCTACCATAATTTATTTTTTCTACCATTTCTCTTTTTATTAAAACTTAAAACTTTTCACCCAACCCACTTACCATAATTTATTTTTTTCAATTTAAAATTAAAATATATGAACCTACCTACCATAATTTTCATTACAACCTACCACAATCCACCGTACTTTTCAAAATTACACCACACCGCACCGCAACCAACCACAAAAAAAGAGTGTATACATACATACATATATATATATATATATATGAATGGATAACATGAGCATGGACCTTATATAAGCATGCGAGCATCAAAGCATTTCTGGCGGATATCAAGTATTATTTTCATGGACATCAAATATGAATGGTACATGAAGTTAGATATTTGATGTCCATGAAAACAATACTTAATATTCGTCGGAAATGCTTTGATCCTCACATATTCATATAAGGTCCATGCTCATGTGATCTATTCTATATATATATATATATATATTCGCCATTTTAATTTCCACAATTAATATACTTAAGTGCTCTAATATAATACAAAAGGCACATTCAAAATTTGAATTCTACAAGGATGATTTGTCTCATGCATAAATTCTCGTAAGGACATAACGATATTTGCATGTATTCATGTTGCAAGGGCCCTTGACATGACATGTAAGGATATACTCATTCAACATTTGTTTCTTTCAACGGAGTTTGTATATATCATACATAACACGTTAATCATTTCACCCATTTGTTAGTTCTTGCTCTTCTTAATTGTATAATTAGTTCAGTCTTATAAGTGATAGTTTGATCACTACTACTCCATCCATTCCATATTAATTATCGTTTTTGGAAATAGTGCAGTCAAATTTTAAAAAATTTGACCATAAATTTCTCAGTTATTATGTAAGAAAATATCAATCAAAAAATGATATTGGAAACCGTGAAGATCAAAACTATAATAATTATGAAACGGAGAGAGTAAAATACAGTATTGATCAAAGTGAAAAATATAATTTGAGAATATGAGAAGATGTTGGTCATCCATGTTATATTTGACATTCAATAATATTTTTATCCATGGAGATTGTATATTATATATATATTTTTTTATGGAGTTTTTTTAAGGCTTATTTTTTTAAAAAGATTATTGTTGAATAGTGTTATGAATGTTTACCGATATTAGTAATTGTTGATCAGTAAGAATGAATGTTGACCATTGTTGATCGTTGATGGTGGACCGAGACCTTGGAGGCGTATTTGGGTCATTGTTGGGTGTGACATTCACTTCAAGTGGGACCCCGAACCATGGGAGTGGAGCTACGGGTTCTCATCGGGACCTACTTCGGGCCTTTAAAAGGGTTTGGAGTCTTTCGGAAAGAATAAACGGAAAAGGGTCAACGTGGGTTGTTGGAATGGCCGTGCCTTCACTCTTTGGGTCATAACTCCTTCAATATAACTCCAATAGGTCTCAAATTTTGGGAACTTAAAGTACACACCGAACGCTTTCCATCGATATATTATGGCCCTAAAACGAAGCCCGAATGAAGAAGTTATGCATGTTTGAAATCGACAGGAAAAACTTCCCAGAATGCGGTCGCGCCCGCGACGCATGGGTCACGTCCGGGACCTTCTTTTGCCCAGATGACGCTGCTGCATCCAGAAGGACGTCGCACCGTCCATTGCGTAAGCGCCGCGACAGTTCGCGCCGGCCATGACAGTTCGCTGGCCACATGACAGCCCGCTGCCGCCACGACGCTCATGTGCGTGTTTTTTTGTGTGCTAAATGTTGTGTTTTACTATTTTACCCCCATTAGTATAAATACCTCCCTTAACTTATTTTCTAGGGAGTTTTTGCTGAATATGAACATGATGCTTAAGCGTTGTTAGGGTTTCTCCCTTGTTCTCTCAAAAATCTTGTTATCTTTGTCCAATCAAGTTTGGTGGTGATTCAAGTCACTCCTTTAGTGATTATTTAGTGGATTACCTTGGATAATCATGGTGGGGTGTTAGGCCTAGAGTTGTGGTTCTCCTTGCTCAAGGTCATATCCAACATTTGGGTGTTCAAGACTCTTGTTCTTGTTGAATATAGATCATCCATCATCACTCAAGCTAATCTTCATCCATCCACGCGACGGTAACGCTCAACTTTTCCACCTTTATCCATCATATCCACACTTTACCAATTTATCTACGATATCCACGCAACCGCAACTCATCAATCTATCTGCATCCGCAAAAGGAACATGGCCCACATCTAATCGCACTAACCATATTTTTCAAATTTAACCGTAATCATCAATAATCAACTAAAGAAAAGAAAATGACACCCTAGCTAACTCCACTTTCTTCATGTGTGGAAAATGGATGTGTAGTACATGTATGGAAAAAGGATGTGTAGCAATTATATAAGGTAGGTTTATAGAGTGGTGCTAACAATAAGTTTGTCAAGTTTTGAGGTTTCAATCTTACAAGCTGTCTTTCCCATTCCATCCACTAATTGGACCAACCAAAATAGTTCTAACATAATGGTCCATCATACATACATATCCCTATCAAGAAAAATATTCTGTTTCATCTCTTTTATTGTTTTATTCTTCACATTATGATTCAAAATTCTATGGCTACATATACACCATAGCCTTTGAAAGGCAATAGGGATTATTAAATGCTAGTTACCAACCTTTTCCTTATGAGCAAAACAAGTGTTTGAAATTTAACCAACCTTCTCCTTGAATTTTATTAGATTTTTACCGATAACAAGAATATTAGAGTTAATTACATTTACCCTATCTGACTTATGTGGTAATAATTTTTGCACCCCCGACATTTGAGAAATAATTTTCACCCTATCTGACATTTAAGTGGTCATAAATTTAAAGCCCCTCATGTATGTCGTAATTGGTTTTTTATTGACTTTTCCGGTGAACTGTAAAAAAATAAATATGAAGTGACCTTTATACCCTTGTTACTATTTCCTTTACTTTCAATTAAATGTGAAATGACTTTTGTACCCTCAGTATTAATTGTTATGGCATTTTAAAACCCAACCACTCCACTGATTCCTCTCTTCGACCCTCCCCATACAGAAAATGAAAACCTAATCCCTCCCAAACCACCATGTCTGTCTTCTACTCTCCAACATAGTCGTTTCCTTCTCAAATTAAAGGGCAACATTGTAATTTCACATAGTGATATAGGGGTATTATTGTATTTTTCCATTTCTAATGACAAGTTACCGGGTTATAACACTAAAAATCACTTTCACTAAATGTTAGGTAGAGTGAAAATTATTTCCCAAATGTCGAGTGTACAAAAATTATTACCGCATATGTCGGGTGTCCAAATTTTGCTACTAGATTTCACTACTTCATTTTCTTATTTGGATAAGAAATTCGTGTGAGGTGGACTATAGTTATTATCAATAATTTGATGCTTATTTTTTTTACCCGATTAATATATAACAATTATCCCGGATATATAGAGGCACAATAGACTATATTTTAACCTTTTTTGAAAGTAAAAACAATCTCATAGATATAATCAAGATATTCATAGGGAAAAAAATCATTCATCATGATATACATGATATATGTCCCTTTTTTCTTCTTCTTTTGTGTCCTAAAGTTCAAGATAAATCTACATACTCTGAATATTAATATTAATATTATTATTGTTATTATTTATTACTCCCTCCATTCTATATTAGTTATTTGTTAATGTCATTAATTTTTCAACATATATAATCTTCTAGTATACGAAAGTATTATCATTAGATTTATAACAAAAAATATTACACCAACAACAACAACAACTTCACAAGGAAAACATGTTTAACTAAAAATATTGTCATAAAAATATAATGTAATTTTTTAATAAAATATGTTATAAAAAAATTTAATTAAAGAAGGATTTTGGACAATTAATATGAAATTGAGGAACTACTTATTATTTATCATTTTTATTATTTTTATTTATGATTTGTGGGACTTATCATTAGTGGGTTTGAATTGAAAAGATGCTTTTGGCCCATTTTTTGCTGTTGATCTCCAGAATTATGTACTGTATATTTACAGAGATAATTATCCCTGAATTTCTCAGTCTCCAATTACCATCACAGTTCAGTTGCTTCTTCCTACAGAAAAAAGGACTTAAAAAGATGAAGGGGGTAGAAAAAAGGGGTCACTGTTTAGGTAGAATCTACTTTTTTAGCTTCTGAGATCTGCACTGAAATCAGCTTTTATGGTGGCATTGGTGTGCATTTTGCAGATAGATTTGACACAAGAGTTATTTGCCTAGGATTAAGTTAGGTTCGGTAAAGTAAGAAAAAGAAAGATAACGATAAAATTTTGATTTTGATTTGAATGTTTTTTAAATAATCGAATAACGTAAGGTAATGTTAGGTAGGTAAGGATAAACATAACTTAGGCTATGTTCTTTGGATAGGTTACACTAACATATTCAATCCAATTTAATCCAAACTTATCCAAACCTAGCTTACACAATTTTCCAAAAAAACATTAACTCTAAAAACACAATTCCCTAAAAAAATTATCATAACTTATCAAATCCAATCCATCTAAACCTGATTTTAACAAATCCAAAGAAGAGGGCCTTACTAACCTAAAAAAACAGGGCATCAGTCAAGTTTTTGTTATAAATAGAGGCGGGTTACGGGTCGGGGTAATATCAAGTTCATATAATCATGTGGTGCTTGTATTTCGGGTTCGAGGTAAATAAACTAAATATAGACGATGTAATTTCGGTTTCGAGAAAACCCAACGGTTTATAACTGCGACATTTTTTCGTTTTTTTCTTTCAAAAAAATTGTCTCTAAATACGATTTTTTGCAAACATACATAATGAAATACGATTATCTTCAAGTAATGATAGATTATTGTAAATGTTTCAACTTAAATTAGAGAAATAGCAAATGGATGAGCTGTGCTTATAATTTAATAGTCGTGAATTCCAACGAAAAATCACAAATTCTAATAGCGTTGAACTTAAAAGATAAAATTTTGGGTCAAATGGTCGGGTCGGGTTTAACCTGCTAATTTGCAAGTTTTTCGGGTTTGGGTCGATCGAGAAAATCATGTTTCAGACCCAAGAATTTTCGGACGGGTTCGTGTCGAGTCAAAAGTTGACAAGTCTAATTATAAACTATTGATGCCTTTGATTGTTTCTTGGAAAAAAATTTGCGGGAAAAAATACTTTCGGAATTTTTTTCCCTAATCCTTTATTGGAAAACTGTTTAATGAGTTTGAGAATGAAATAATGGTTTATGCATTAAAACTTTTTCATCTATTAAAACAACCGAACATTTCAAATTTTAACAACATGGAACAGTTGGCTGATTTTCTTAGAAAGATTTTAGGACCAAACACTCCCTATATCTTACATTGTGTAATGCTTGGTTCTCATATTGACAATGCTTTGTTTTTTTTTTTGGTGTAAGGAGATACTCTCAAAAGTATAAAATTATTTATGTGTGGTTAATCATTTTTCTAAGCAATACATTTCAAATTTGATCCCAACCATCCCATGTTTATTTGCAATTTCACATGAGGTTCAGATAACTTAATTTCTCATGCATCCAATAGCACATGTTAATTCAAATTTATAGTTATAACATATTTATCGTCGTATATAAAGCGATTATTTGATTGTCAATGTTTTTCCATAAACTTGTTAGCTTTTCAAGTTGACAAAACTTTCTTATATTTGATTGTAAAATAAAGATAACAAAATTTTTGAGTGGTGTTCAAAATTTTCCCATGATTCATGGGAAAACTAAACTTTCCCAAGGGAGAGTTTGGAAAGTTTTTTCCCCCATGTAAAAGTGAAACTATTTATAATGCAGCTTCTCAAAATATCCCTTAAAATTATTTTATAAATTTAATAAATAACAATAATCCGATCATTTTAAATAATTTTTCCTACCAACTTTCCCATATTTTTAAATATAAACCATCCCCATAAAAAAAATCAAGAAATTACAAGCTTTACTGGAAAGATTTCCTAGAATACATTTTCTGAAAAAGAATAAAACGCACCATTTCATTTTTTTACCCTTCATATCAGTAGAAACTAACTTCATTATATTTAATGAGATGTTTGGTTGAGAAACTTTCCTGCGAAAGTTGGTGAACCTTAGGAAAAAGTTTCCATAATATATAGAAAAGTATGCCCATTATTTCCCTCACAATCTCAGGACAAAGTTTCCCAAGGGAGGTTAGGAGAAATCTTTCCCGAAAAAGGTTTTTTTCTAAAAAAGTCTTTCTTGAAAAACTAACAAAATCACCATAAAATGATTGAGAAACAGGGAACCCTAATTCTACAAGTATATAAAAGACCAATTCTCATGCATCCAAATAAAATCACATATATGCTTATATTGACATTTCATAAGAGAACAAAACAAAGAACATACAAATATACATTAGCTAGAGAGCAGGTACACTTGAGTAGTTGAAGGTAACAGTGGATTCCACATCTTTGGCTTGATTTGAACAAGAAAATATATGGTAATGAGTATGAGGTCATGAAATCTTGCTTGATTTTGTGTTAAGAGGTGCAGCATGCAAGCATGTACTCCAGTATTTTGACTAATAGCATGGATGTGGTGGCAAGACAACCCAAAGTATCATCATTGGATGCATGCATGTACAATTTATTGTAGTACTTTGTGTAAAAATATTTCAACCAAAAAATTTAATTGGTATTGAAATGTACATATAGGCATAATTCAACAAAATTTAAGCTGATAGTTGCAGACAGTACTAGAAGGGAAAGCCTTGGTGCAACAATACTGTTGAGTTGTTGTTGTGTGATCGTAAGATGATGTGTTTGAGTCTTTAAAATAACCTCTTACAAAAGTGTATGACAAAGTTTGCCACCATTATATCTTTGTGGTGAGACCCTTCCCTGAACGGCTGAACCCAATCGGGGATGCTTTGTGCTCCAGAGTCACCCTTGATTGAAGGCGTATGTTATACTCCATTATGGTGTTGTGACTGTTGTCAAACAATGTTCAATCTAGATACACGATTTGGTCCTATTTGAAAAATCCATGTATGGATAAGATGTTTACATCCTAATTTAACATAAGGGCATTTGGTCTCGTGGTATGATTCTCGCTTAGGGTGCGAGAGGTCCTGAATTCAATTCTCGGAATGCCCCCACCTTGTGTCCTCTAAGTTTTTTTTTTTTTTTTCAAACTTGTTATCGACAATTTTTTCAAATTAATTT
This sequence comes from Portulaca oleracea, assembly GCA_029582165.1. Classification (NCBI taxonomy): domain Eukaryota; kingdom Viridiplantae; phylum Streptophyta; class Magnoliopsida; order Caryophyllales; family Portulacaceae; genus Portulaca; species Portulaca oleracea. Next base: position 58,596,471 of record CM055869.1, read on the forward strand.
TGTTTTTGTTTTCAAAAGGTTTTTTTTTTGGGTCCACCGAAATTAGTTTATTCATGCAGTCACATGCATGAAGGGAAGACAGTCCACTTTGAGATCCCCTCAAACCTTGCATTGGTGGGACCATCTTAGGGTTTGTTGTTGTTTGAGTTTAACAATCATGTGTATAATAATCTTGAATATGTTAATTTTAGGTTTGTTGATTATGAATTGTGACTCAACTTGCAGGGGTCATCTAAGCCCTGCATTAGGCTCTATGGGCCTAATCTTGAAAGCAAGCCCAATCTATGAGCCTAATCCTGAAAGCAAGCCCAAAGCAATAAGCCCACAAATACAAAACAATATTCATAGAATTGGTCTATCCGTTGACTCGACCTGTGACCCATCAGGTCAGGTTTCTAACATAGATTTCAACAAAACTTGATCAAATTCAATAGTACACAATCACCTGCAAATAAAATTTGACATCTCGAAATCGAAACATAAAAAAAAAGGTTCTAACATAGATTATTCTAATTATTACAAATTTAATATATTGGACTAAATGAAGTTCAAGATCAAATAAAAGTTCAAGACTAAATAAAATTTAATATTCAAATTATCATAACATTTGATCAAATAAAAGTTGTGTTTGTTAATTTTAATATATTAGGTCGGAGCGCGGTCGGGTTGGGTCACTAACCCTTGCATTTGATATCCCTTCGACAAACGGTCTTGACGGTAGTTTGGCAAGTGAAAGAGAGGGGGTATGAGGGTGAAAGATGAGAGTTCGAAGAGAGAGAAAGTGTGAGCACGGGACGTCTTTTCCGGATGTCTTATAAAGCGAACTATGGTTCGCTTTATAATTATCTTATGCGTGAATCAAAGAGGCGGGAGGTAAAACAATTAAAACAAAAAAAAAAAATTGACTATCCATTTGACATGCCACTTCATCAATATTGGGTCCCCTTCTCTCACATAAATTAAAACCTCACATTTCTCATGTCCTTAATGGTCAATTTAATTTTGGGTCATCCTTTATGGCCAATAACCCTACTAATTAACACTTGAATATCACAATCTGCAAAATGAGATAAAATGCCATTGGTGGGCTAGCAATTTGGTTTGGGGATTCAAGCCTAATAATTGCTCAAAAAGAAAGAGAATACGGCCCAACGAATCCCAGCAGCAGAAAGTAAGGATTAAACGGGCCTCAATATGGATCTGTCTTTGATCATCTTGGGCTGGGCTCAACTAATATAGGGTATGGGAATGAGTTAATATGAGTTAGGATAGTCCCAGTATCTCGAGACCCCTATCTCAGGCGTACATGCGTAATCATCAGTAAGCTTTACAACAAGTTATGAGTAAGGCAGCGCTTAGATCATAGTCCCGGACCATCAGGACCATGGATTATTATGGTCCCATTAATTATAGGTTTCATTTAATATTTGTTTGGGCTTGAGTTTTTAATGGATTGGACACATTTTGTTTGTGTTGTTTGGATTGGGACTATAAAGGAAGGTGACTCCTGACCTTCAATCTAATTTCTCTTACTAAGTAAGGGGAATGTACCAAACTGCACGAATGCACACACAATTTCCACTTTAAGGCCTGTTTGCTATCATTTCGACTTCATTTTTTAGGAAAGTTCGGTTATGGATATTAGGAAGTATTATGCTTGAAAAGTTTGATTTATGCCCCTATTCCATAATATATTTGGTATTGTTTCTTCTTTTTCTTCTTTTTTAACTGATACTTGTAGGTTTTTAAGACTAAAACAATCCAATTTCCGACATTTGGTGTGAACAAGTTGAGCATGAACATACCTATATTTTCTCATTCAAGTTGTGAAAATCATACATAAAAAGATAAAAAGATAAATCGAATGACATACAAGAGACTTATGGTCAAAACAAGATGGTGTAGAGTAGTTGTTCGACAACAATCACCACGGTAGGCCTGTGGTGGAACTTGCTGACCATGGTGAAGGTAGTTTCTACGCTTTATGAGATTTTCATAAGTAACTAAGAGATAAAAAGAATATTTTCGTTCCTAACACTTACTTCACCCGATTTCCTCAAAATTTAAAAAGAAATATAATATTCATATAATCAATTAAAATCTACATAAATATTTTTCATGCAACTCTTTTTCTTTCAACTTTTATCAATTTAAATAAAAAGTAAATAATATTTTTAAATATTATTTTCCATAAATTAAGGGGAGCATAAATAATTTTGAGACACGTGCAATACAACAAAAAATCATGATTAATGAGACTACAAGTCTATAACCCATAATAATAACATTATTTTAATTTAGGTAATGGCTCAATATCAATCTAATTAATACATCTCCACTATGAGCATATGGCTTTAATTTATTGGATAATAAGACTACAAATAATAATACATTGAATGTATTTTGTACAACCAAATGATTACATGCAACAAAGATAGTACAAAGTCACTAAGACTATATAATTAATTATTCTTCAAGGGCTCATTTATTCATATAATTAGTGACCATGGCAAATTTGTGGTAATGTATCTAACTTTAACATTAATTATTAATTACACACAATAACTATTTAAAATAACTTTAACCTTGGTAAGAGTTTTGTAATCATACATGTACCTATATATACCTGTAAAAAGTAAAGTATATGCTTTATGATTATGTCCCTATTACCCTATGACTTAAACTTAAAAGACTATATACATAAGATAAAATACAAAATGAATAGTACTCATGAATATTTCAAACTTAATTATGTCTATGTGAAAAGCAAACAATTATATTTCATATGTTGAAATTTAAATGAATCAAGCAAATCATAGAGAGAGCTCATGCAAGGACCAAGAAGAAAGGAATAACTTTGTATGCATAGAATCATAGTTTCAACTACATACACTATCATAATTAGAATCATAAACATCCACCATGAAAAAAAAGGGGAGAAAAAGGAAAGAGAGAATTATAAAATTTCTCCATTTTTGGAAAATGGGATTTTTTTTGTTAATAAAAAATTATTTGATAGTCGATGATACATATTGCACTCAAATAACTAGGATTGTTAGAAATAATGGTAAGTCAAATTTCTAAAATATGTCGTCACAGTAAGTTGGGATATTGAACATTTGGATTTTAGTGCACCTGCACTGATTAGGTCCAAGCCAACTTGATAGTTTTCTTACGTGACATCGGAGGAGGTCAGGAGGGTGATTTTCCTACATGGCACTACTTATATTATATTAATTTCAAAAATTAATGTGTTGGATTGCACTAGTCCATACTATCACATATTGGATTGTTGTATACCTGACTATTGATAATAGACTCCCAAATATCTTTAAGCCTGGACCAACTATGGTGCATGGAAATCCAAGAGCCAATAGTTTATCTCACTGTTGTATATTTTCAAAGTTCAGCTCATCATTTTCTTAACCCCTATAATTTGGATTACTGCATTCCAATTTTCCTTTAAATTACAAAATAGTTGCCCAAAAGTCTTAAGCAATAAACATAAATATTTTTACATTGTTTTACAGATAAATTTGAATTACAAGCAACAAGTAAAATTATTATTGGATCTTTTTATTTTATTTATTATTAATTTATTTGTGAGTCATGAAGATCCATGAAAAGAAAAGGTAAAATAAAAAATGAAAGAAGCATGATTTTTTTTAAGTATAACAAAGTTTACAAACAAAAATCTATGTGTACATAGTGCAAATTGCACTTAAATAGCTATGACCCTAAATGATAAAAAAATTGAAACTAATTTTGTTTAATACTCTTAGATTTCAACTAAAAATAACTTCTAAATAGTAAACAAAAACTATATATATATAGAATAACTCTCAGCAATTTTTTTTTTAATTTCATTTCATTTCATTTATTTACTTATAAGTCACTACATAGTGACACTTGAACTTTTAGAGTAAAATTTTTAAAATAATTTTCACCCCTATATATATATATATATATATATATATATATATATAAACAATTCTAAAAATAAATTTAAATAAAACATATAGCAATTATTGATTTTTTTAATTTAATTTAATTTATTTATTTACTTATGGAACTTTTAGAGTTAAAATTTTAAAATAATTATCCCCCTTTTGCAAACTTTAACTACCATGCATTGTGAGTTAGTGTGGTAGGAAAAAGGGGGGAAAATAGTAATAATAATTGGATCAACCATAGAAAATAAAAAATATAGGGGGACCAGGTGTCTTGCTTAGAGGGAGTAGGACATTATGGGGTGTAGAAATATGAGAAGCCTTATAATGTTAGTCCCTCCTTAGGGAGACACACCATGCCAAATCAAGAAAAAATGAAATAAACAAAACCATCCAAACACACCCTTATAAAAATAAAAAGAAAAGTAGTGAGCATCAAGCCATCAACTCATGGAACTAACCTTCAAACATCACATCAACTAATTAACATAGTATTACTTTTCTTTATAAATAAATCCATATGCATCCAATAGTTTTTAGCAAGATTATGTTAATGGATATGTATAAAATTCTATATAAATGAAAGCTAATCTAGCTAAATTTGTGTAGTGTTTTTGTTAGATTTCAATTTTACAATTCTTAATATATATATATATATATATATATATATATATATATATAGGAAAATTGGATTCTAACAATCCCTACTTTTGTCAATTGGATAATGGTGTTCCCTACTTTCACTTTGTATTCTGGTGGTCCAAAAAACAAAAAAAATAATAAAATTGGATTGTAGTGGCGCATTTTCGAGAGTATACCCTAAATATCATAGATTTTGTGTTGCATTTGATTCAAAACTCAGTAATATACTTTACCATGATTTTTAATGAATTTAAGGCGTTTCTCCCATTTTTTTTCAATTTTTTTTCAAATTTTTTAAGTTTTTTCCGATTTTTTCACTTTTATTATTTTTAAAAAATCATAATAATTACTTGGAGTCTCAAAAAAAATAATTTAAAAAATGTTTTAGAAACTACAATTCATTAACTTTCTAATGGCAGGAACGAAAAAACAAAAACAATATAGGGTAGGAATGAAAAAAATAAGAAGAATGTGAAGGTGGATTTGGTACCGCTACAATCCAATTTTTTTTTTTTTGGACCACCAGAATACAAAGTAAAAGTAGGGACCACCATCATCCAATTTGCAAAAGTATGGATTATTAGAATCCAATTTTCATATATATTTATATATACACAAGTGTAAAAACATAACAAGTCAAATGAATATGATTTCAAATTTAAATCGGTTAAATGGGTACGACTAAGATTGCTGAAATTTAAAAAATTGTCCTAACGGACAATGTTAATGTTCCTAAATTGTCACTTTGAAGTTGGAACCTAAAATATATCATGAGAATTTAAGTTTAGGATACTCGAAACCTAGAACTTTCCTTTAACATTAAAGTTATCAAAATTATTACCCTACCTGATATTTGTGGTAAATTACATATTCAAAGCTCAACCCAATTATATATTTTCCATTCAAATAAGTGGGATAGTTGAAAGTAGAGTAAATTACATTTACCCTACCTGACATTTGTGGTAATAAGTTTTACACACCCGACATTTGTGAAATAATTTTTACCTTACCTGACATTTAGTGAAAATAATTTTTAGGGGCTGAATTCGGTTACTTCTTATCGGAAATGTAAAAAATACCAAAATGCCCCTATATGACAATATGAATGTACCATGTTGCCCCTAACATTGAGAAATAAATTACTTTAATGACCTTTTCCTTTTCAGAATGGGGAGAAATTGACTTTTTGAAGAATTAAAGTAGAGAAAAGATTGAGGTTTAAATGCCATATGAATTAATATTAAGGGTAAAAACATCAATTCATATTTAATTGAAAGTTATATGAATTAATAACAAGGGTAAAAAAGTCAATTCATGTATATCTTTTTAATGTTCGCCGGAAAATCCAACAAAAATCAATTATAAAATATCTTGGGACGTTTAAATATATGAACACTTAATGTCAGGTAAGGTAAAAATTATTTCCCAAATGTCGGGTGTGTAAAAATTATTACCACAAATGTCAAATAGGGTAAATGTAATGTACTCGTTGAAAGTATTACCTATTAACCTCACAAAGTTGAATTTGAATGAAACTCATGATAATGAATCTTATTTAATGCGAATGACTCTACCAACAAACTTTGGGCAATATAAACTATATTAGCACAAAATCGATCGATCTTTGATTATATTACAACCCATTTATAAATTATTTAAATAAGTAGTAGAATCATCAAAAGAGTTACATATTGACCTCACATAGTTCTAATCTAAATAAAATTTATTAGTAACTCACTATTTTGACCCCATTTAATCCAAAGGGCTCTATTAATATAATTTAGTGAATATATATAAATCGCCTTAGCCCAAACTCGACCAATTCAATCTAAACCACATAGTAGCCTACCCATTTACCAATTCTGTATCTATTTGCTGTAATAAATTAAACAAGTAGGGTCGTCAAAAGAGTTACATATCAACCTCACATAGCTGAAATCTGAGTAAAACCCATGTTACCGAGCCCTATTCATCCAATATAAATATCAATCGATATCAATTAAACCAACGTGCAACCAACTTATCATTTTAATATCAATCTACTGTATATATCGATAAAGTCGTCAGAAAAGGTCACATATCAACCTCACATAATTGAAATCTGAATAAAACCCATATTACCAAACCCCATTACCTACCCATCCAAATATCAATCGATCTCGAGTAAACCAACGTGTAACTAGCTGATCAATTTAATATCAATCTACTGTACATATCGATAAAGTTGTCAAAAAAGTCACATATCAACCTCACATAACTGAAATCTGAATAAAACCCATGTTACCGAACCCTATTACATACCCATCCCAATATCGATCAATCGATCTCGATCAAACCAATGTACAACCAACTGATCATTCTAATATCAATCTACTGTATATAACGATAAAGTCATCAAAAGAGTTACATATTGGCCTCACATAGTTGAAATCCTATCTCCACCATATATGGACATATCTATGCTACTTGCCTCTTATAAGGTAGACAACAACTATAGTGCTCAATGAGGCTAATAGCTACTTATCCAACAAAAGACCCCTCATACACTGACACCCATGATGCCCTTTTGGCTACCCAAGTTTTTGTGGCTTTGTGTGATGATGATGCTCCCAATTTAGATAAGGAGACAAACTAAAGGAGTGTTTGGATTAAAGAGAGGGAGAGAGGATTTGAAGGAATGGGTGATTTGGTTGCACCAAAAAGGCTAGCCATGTGGGAAGAATGATGGTGCTAAATGGGGTATATCTATATCTATATATTGTCTTTGTTTTTGTGGGTTAGTTATGTTATAATTTTTTCCCCCTCAAATATGTTTATATATATTAGTGGATGTACAAGGGATGTGTGGGTTAATAGTGACCCCTACTATCACCCTAGAGGCAATAGTGGGGGTGTCCCTAACCCTAAAACCCTAATTAACTATGTGATTAACTATATAATTCAAGTATATTTAACTAATTAGTACGCCCTCCTTTTCATTTTATCTGTATTTTAGATCTATGCATCAGTTAAATTTTGAAAATTTTAGCATTAATTTCTCAATATATATAATATTCTAATATACGAAACTATTATCATACTCGTAATGAAAAATACTATCGTATAAATAAAGATATTATGTGAAATTATTAGTTAAAGAAGGCACCATGAAATATTTAATACGTGACAGATAAAATGAGAAGGAAGGAGTATAATATAACAAATTTTAGTATATATAAGACCGTCTCATGTAAATTTATCGTGAGACGGACTCCTCACGAAAGATATTTTTAACATTTTACTATGACTAATAAGTGATATTAGAATGACTTTTTAACATGAATATGACTAATAATTTATTATGAGACGACATTTATTTGAGTCAGTGCAAATAAATTATTAATCACCCCACTATGGATAAATAGTTATTTACAATATCATACATCTTATGATAAATTTATGGTAAGACGGTCTTACATAAGAATTTGCGAATATATAGATATATAATTCTTGATTAAGTTAATTTACCCTTTCAAAGGGCTCATAAGTTAAGCTAGCAGGCGTGCATTGGGCTTAATTAATTCAATTTGTCCGTGTATATAATTAATTAATCAATGAGGATAATTGTACTTTAGGTTCATATTAATTAGTTAATTAAAGTTTTTAAAAAAAATGTTAGAGCATGTTTACATCTTTTGTTTTATAGGCTTGATTTGCGCAAAAGTTGAGGTTGTTTTTACTAAACCTCGGACGATGATTGGTTTGATGGAGTTGGGAAAGGATTAATTAATTAAGTTTAACTTTGAGATGGAATATATGTCATGATTTGTGACATTCTCATTTACAACTTTTCAATGTACTTGTATCAATCTTTTATTGGTACTTTCTTGGCTTCTTGGGTTTGATATAGTGTGTTGAAATTGAATCACCCCTCTAAATAAAAACTGACCCGAGACTCGAATCCTGAATCGAAAAAATCAAACCCTGACTCGAATTGATATCCGAACGAATGATCCGATCGATGTTGACCCAAATATAGAGAAAGCTCGATCCATAACTGATCCAAATCGCAATTCGAAAAGTGATCCGATAAAAATCCACCTCTAAATGACCTCAGATCAAACTAGAACCCTGTTGAGATTTACTCATGAGTAAAAAATGTCCCACATCGAAAAAGTAAAGAGAAAAGACATAGTATATAAGTCAAGTGGGCTACTCCTCTTAACACCAATTGGTTTTAAGATGGAACCTCGCTTAACTTGTGTACCATTCGGTTGAAGTGGGCTCCCTCCTCTCCCCAACAAACCCAATTGAATGAACCCGGAAAAGTTTCCCAAAGTCAACTCAAACCCGAACCAAAATTGGCTGATCCAACCTAAACTCAAACCGATTTCTGACCAATCTGGACTCGAACCGGTTCACTCAACTATCAAGTCTACTTAAATCACATGATGAATGAAGGAGGGGAGGAAAAGGGGAAAAGAGTAAATTAAAGTTCATAATTAAGTGACCTTTTTGTTGAGAGAGGACAATGTATTATTATAGAGGCTTTAATTTTTTTCATTTTTTTTTGGCCTAAGGGATTTAAGAAGTTATAGGGGATCATTGGAGAGTGATTTATGTAAAAGATCACACGTTCGCTTCCTTTTTTGAAGCAATATGGAAGGTGAGAGTGGTCCTAGCTAAGCTATAGGGTGCACCATATCTAGGGCCTTTGAGTTGTATTAGTTTAAGGAAGACTAATTATGATGCTTTATTACATTATTTAAACCCTAATTTGTTGGTGCATGTAATGATAAGGTTGGTACACTTCTAGTTTGGAGGTCACGAGTTCAATTCGGAAGATAACCTCGCTCTAGGTAAAAGTAGCAGTAATTAAATTAAGAAAGAGACTGCAATGAGAATTTGAGCTTCATCCACGATGATCAAGAGATTGCAGCGAAGATTTTTAGAAACATTTGGCTGGAAGACAGGAAGGAAGAAAAAGGGGAAAGATTTGTTGGTGTATGTAATGATAAGGTTGGTATATATACCTTGTAATTTGGAGGTCACGAGTTCAATCTTGAAGACAACCTATTTGTAAAAGGGTATAGAAGGAGATTGCAGTAAAAATTTGGGTTTTATCTGCGATGATCAAGAGATTGCACTGAAGATCTTTAAGCACATTTGACTGAAAGAAAGGAATGAAAAAAAAGAAAGATTGTCCATGATTACTTTATTTGTTTTGTTGTGTTTGTGCTTTGATCATCTTTGATTTAGTTTGTTGTAGTTTTCGAGTTGATATATTATACAGTTTTGTACAATTATTATTGTAAACTCTACAACCCAATATAGACTTTAATAATCGAAAAAAGTAAAGGGTAAAGCAGGCAACACATCCACCTTCCTAGAGCACTTGGTTGGAGGCTCATTTATATAACTATTAGACATAACTTTTGGTACAAATCTAATAGTAACGTCTCGACCTCTCCCAGGCCACATACATTACCGATAATTATTTCAAGGATCACTGACTACCCCACAAAATATCACGAGCCTTTCCAATGTAACACGCTTCGTCCTCGCTCACACACTGTCTAAAGAAAACTTTCCAAGAGGTCACCCATCATGAGACTGCTCCCAATCAAGCATGTTTAACATTTGGAGTTCCCAACGAATGAGCTACCTTAAAAGAAGGTACACATTGGTGATATAAAGTAGTCATTTCAATCCTGTAAACCACACTTAACCATATATCCGAAGTGTTATATCTAAACTTATCTTATAGGTGAAAAAAATGGTATTACTCCGCAAGATTATACTAAATGTCAAATACCGGTTACTTTTGTAAAATACCACCTTCTAAAATTTTTTAAATTGTACAAGTCTAGCTAGTACACAACATAAAAACATTCAATTGTGTTGTTTTAGTTTAGAAACAATGCGATGTTCAATACAACACTTATAAATTTGATAGTATAGTATATCTATATGTATTGACAGGAACGTAGCTAGCCTTTAATATCAAGGGGGGCAAAATACTAACTTAACATATTTTATTATAGGTTTTAAAAGTTGGAAATTCATCATTGATCATGGGTAACTACAAAATATTTTTAAAATTACAATAAAACTATTAAGTAATGATATTTTAAGTTAGAAATTCATACTAGACCATATAAAATTCATTTGATTTACATGCCAAAAATATTTAAAATATTTAAAAATTTATTTGACCCAAAAAATATTTGTTTTTGATCTGTACTAGATTGTAACACTAACCAAATATGCGGACAAAATATTTCCTTTTTTTCTATTGTCTAAACCCTATTTTGAGCCAAATTTTGCTCCATTCAAATTATCAACTCGGTCCGACTTGGATCAAAATAAAACTGGATCCGGGCATCAAATTTGAATCTGAATTTTAACATTGTCTGAATTTAATCGACCCAAATCTACCGGACCCAAATTTTTGTCAACACCAATACTAGTGTTCTCTTTCTTTTTTCAAGGAATGTTAAATAGAATCATTTAATACGATAAAAATATAAAAAATAAATGAAAAATGTTTGAGTGGAGGAATGGTATGACATTCTCGGAACGTCGTTCCCAAGAGTTCATTCTGGGATGTGAGAAAACACACTTTATGTGTACAGGTTTCAAGACTAAGTTTCCACCGTTGCATGTGGTCTAAGTTAGTTTTCAAAAAACTACTTGAAGGAGATTTTAAGGTAGCTTTTCACAAACAATTACTTTACCAAACACTTTTCTTATGATCAACTAACCCAAATAATTAAAATCAAACAACTAATCCAAATAACTAACAGTTAACACCAACCCGCTACCACCATGCATCTAAGGCCCCATTCTTTTATTCGATTGGTTGGTTGCGGTTCGACACGCAACACAACTTTCCATATTCCACCACAACCCACCACAATTCACCACAATTTTTCCATACCCACTATAATCCACTTCATTTCTTCCCATGATCCACACTACAATCAACTGCATCCAGCTATATGAAACAACTATGCCTAAATTGGATCAACTTGACCTAATTAATGGCATTTGTACTACACATTAGACACCCACTTTGATGATGGATGTGACAAATGACTAAACCTTATATTCCACAATTGCAACTAGTAGCTATATATCTAGCTAAGCTAAGCTAGTTAGGGAGTGAATTTCAAGCACTGTTTCAGGTGGCATTGACTTAATTTCCCTAACTTTTAGGCTACAAAAGCAAGATTTTAGGGTCATGGAAATTTTCTATTCACAAACTTTATTCTTCAAAAAAATGGCCCCGCCATTTATATGTCTCCAAACACCATATTAGTTCCCTATTTATGGGCCTTCACTATGCTTCCCTTCTTATTCATATATCCCTTTCTCATTAGATTTTTTGCCCTATCAAATTTATATGTATGTTTCATTGCCTCCAAAGTCAACTAGCAATTAGCAAAGTAATAAAAATAGTACTATTGTTTTAACCCATGAATGATTTTTCAAAAAAATGTATGCACATTTATTTATTTATTTTGTTATTTCGTTTAATTACGTTACAAGGTTATAAGCAATTAAGCATTGTATTTTATATTTTATTTAATAAATTTATCAGTGTAGATCTACATATTTTATAAAGCTAGATATTAAAACTTACACCTTGATTTTTAATTGATTTTCATTCTATGATAAATTAATTAAAATTTATTTAAATATTTATAACTTATAGATATATCTTATGATGAAATTTCAAATTCCAACAAAACGCCCGACATTTGCTTTCCCTTAATACAAAAGTATATGCACTTAAAGCACGTTGAAGATATCATACTTTACATCTTACAAAAGTAACAACACTATCTGTATTAAAACAACATTTAAGTTACTAGACGATCAAACAATTAACTTGCGAACAATAAATATTTAATCTGTGTTAATAAATTATGGAACTTTTCACTTGTATTTAATATCAAAACAAAGTTGATATCAAAACCTAACAATTTATCACTTACTTGGTTGATATGGACTCGCTTGCTAAAGTGAATTTTTTTTTGATGAAATGCTAAAGTGACATTTTATTAATTATTAGCATATATGCAACCCATAAATTTAAATTAAAGTTTATATTATCACATGACAATAATACATATATTGCTCATCCACGAATGTATGCTTGCTTAAGTGACATTATTGGAAGCAAGGTTGTGTGAAAAATTAGGTCAAGTTATCTGCTGAAACCACAACCACCAACAAAAAATATGGGATATGGTAACAAAAATAACAATAATAAACAATTTGACCCAAAAATAATAACGAAAATTATATTATATTATATATAGTAAGACCATATAATAAATACAACATATATATGTACACTTATATGATTAAAATACAAGTTTAGCAGCAAAATATTTACATGAGATGTTTGCATTTTGGATGGCAGCTTACATGAGCTCCCCAATTATGAGAACATATATATATATATATAGTTTTTTTTCCATCCTATAATTAATTACTCCCTCCGTTCCATATTAATTGTTATAATTCTGACTTTCACGTATCTGATGTCATTCTTTAATTGATAATTTCTTACATAATACTACCTCTGTTCTTTTTTATCTGTCATTTACGGTTTTCAGTGCCAATTTTTAATCAATAATTTCTAATATAAAACTTTTATAAAAAATATAAAATTATATTTTTTTGAATAGTATTTTTTATTACGAATATAATGTTACCAATTTGGTATGATGAATTATTATATAAATTAAGATATTAACGGTCAAAGTTTTTAACACAATTTCCTAGGCGACAGATAAAAACAAACGGAGGGAGTATACTATTAACAAATGCAATATCATACTTTTATAATAGTATTTTCCGTTACAAATCTAATTGTGGTAATTTTATTCAGCAACTTATTTTATATATTGAGAAATTTATAGTCAAAATTTTTTATGACTGCACATGATTTTCAAAGATGACAATTAATATGACCCGGTGGGAGTAAAATACAACACATATAAAATACAAGTTGGGATGCATGTTTGATGTCTAGTTTTTAGGCATTATATTTTTGTCAGTCCACAAGGGTGTGCCTCTTGTCTTTTTTAACAACCAACTGTACATGCTAGCTCCATATAGCAGTATGGAGTATATCTAACCAGAAATTTCAAATGGAAAGTTGAGAAAAAAAATAATGTAATCAATTAGTAAAATAATTAAATAGTGCACATATATATGAATTATTTTATTATTCCCATACATATAAAGGCCTATATATATGAGTTAAATAGTAAAACAATAACTGGTTTCTTTTGTTACATTTATTGAACATTTGGAAGTATTGTTGGACAACATTATTATATCCGACCTAAGAGAAATAACTCTCAATAATCGCACCTTAGGAGGTTATTTGGATTGTATTTTGCACATTTTGAAATAATATTACCTCCAAAATAAGTAAGAAATTCGATTTTATTGGATGCATGTGTTCATTTTGAAGTTTAAATTGCATGTAATTTACAATCCAAAATAACCCTTAATTGGACTAAATATAACCAAAGTTGTGTATTTAATTTCTTAAAGTTGAATAAGTAACTTCCTATGATCCCAAATATTGGATTATCAATATCCAAAAACCATAATAAAAAAGTTATATGATGCAAATAAATTAAAGTTCAATATTGCACAAGATGATGATGCATGTAATAATCCAAACAAATTAAGGAGAACTTGCAAGCCAAGGTATGTCAGAAACGTTAGAATATATAATGAATAATTATGTCCACAAAGTAAAAAAAAAGAATAATAATAACCATCTTGACTTGTCCATAATATATATTTTTGTAACTTTTAATTATAATAGCTAACAATATAATCTCCTAAATAGGGAGATTGATGGAGAGAAAACTGCCTATATCCACCTCTTTCACAATCCTAAAATGGACAATACTACGTGTCTTAAGTCAAGATGGTTAATACATATTTTTGTAATAACCATCTTGACTTGTCCATAATACATATTTTTGTAATTTTTAATTATAATATTTTCTCTAGTAATTATATATATATACATACATATATATATATATATATATATATATATATATATATATATATATATATATATATCAGTTATAAAAGTATAACACTTATTAGCTAGGTCAATAAATATAATTATAGATTATTTTATCAACCATAATAAAGAGTCTACATTTTATGCATAGTTTCACATTTATAAAAAATATGAATAAATAATTATTATATAGTTTGTAAACCGTAATAATCTTAAAGTAATGAAAGATATATTTATAATAATTTAAATCTGTTTATATTTAAATTTTTTGAATGATTTAAGTGAAATGCAAGATGATTGTTACCCATCTTGAATGAAGAGCCTTATCATTTTCTCCTAAAATTATAGCATCCACAGTACTAAAAATATATGTATTACCAACCAATTTAAAATGGTTAGAAAAATCAACTGTTTTAGCAACTATTTTATTTTTTTTTAATTTTTCAACTATTTTTCAAATTTTATGTGGGAAAAAGGGTTGGAAATTCCAACCACTTTTGCTAAAATGGTAGGAAATTTTTGCTACCATCCTTTTTCCTATTGTTGAAAATGATTGGAAAAATGGTCGGATTACCAACCGTTTTTCCAACCATTTTCGAACTGTTGGAAAATGATTAGTAGGAAAAATTTCCTACTATTTTAGCAAAAGTGATTGGAATTTCCAACCATTTTTCTCACTTAAAAGTAGAAACATATTTGAAAAATTAGAAAATGAAATGATTTCTAAAACGATTGTTTTTTTCAACCATTTTAAATTAGTTGGAAAAAGTGATCGACAATACACATATTTTTAATATAGTTTCATATATACTAGGAACATTTATTCTTATGGTCTATTCTTAAGAATAATATTAAAATACTATACATATAGATCAAGAAAAATAATGTACTATTCCTAGTACTCTTCCTTTTAGGTGGAAGGATATTCTACTTAAATTCTAGATGACTTGGTAGTAGTAATAATGGTAGTACTATATATATATATATATAGGTTAAGGGAAAATTAAACAATGTATTAATCTTCCCTTTTTAAGGTGGAAGGATATTTTACTTAAATTCCAAATGATAGTAGTTTAAGTTGGAAAGGAGTTCACTTTATTGCCCCTCTTATAAATGTATGAGGCTCCCATTCTCCATGAAATATATCCAAAGGTAAAGCATATATTAAATTTACTTATCTCTATAATTGTAGAAAAGATTGAGATAACTTAATTAATTATTATCTTACCATGGACCTTAATCAATATGGACTCACATTTATCTTTGTACAATTTTAATTATCAATTGGCTAAGTGGAGAACCAAATCCTATTCTTACAATAATTTAAAGTAAGTTTGGTTGTAATATGACCAAATGTATACATTAATTGTGCATTATAGGTTTTGATTTTCAAGATATTTACATATATATACCCACTCGATCAAGTTAAATATAATTATAAAGTTAGCCATCTTATTTATAACTTAACTTTCGTACCGCTTAAATTGGTTACTAAACGCATCCATATCAATTTTCAGCGAACACATAGTTTTTCAAACATGAATAGACCAAATGTTCCATGTTAATGTCACAATGTGTTATATATAAGTAGATTTTTATTGATCTCCTTAGTAATTTTTCGGTCAAAATGGTATTATATAAATACATTTTTGAGTTACAATAATCAAAACTTAAACCAAAAATTTGGCTAACCCGCAAATAAAATGAATAGAAAAGAAATGGAGTCAATAGAACGTGTTTACTTAAAATACATTAACAATGACATTTTGGTCAATTCAAGTTTGAAAAATCAAGTTTTGGTCTGAAATCAGTATAGATATATTTAGTAGTGAAAGCGAGAGACATAAAAGTTAAATTTCACACAATATGGATGATTTTGTAATCAAATCTAACCTCGGGGGTCATATACGTAAAAGTCCTTTTATTAAGGATAAACACATCCATTTACTAGGCCCTAATATTCATCGTTTTCATATATTTCTGATCTTATTGTCGAATCAGTAACATGTTCTGCCTTTTCTCTATACATTATATTCAAGTCGATAATTAAAGGATATGACCCTATATTCAAGTCGATAATTAAAGGAAAATGACCGTTCACATTGGCTAAGAGTTACATAATTTTCATTGATGACTCAAAGGTGCTCAAAATGGAGTAGTGCAAGCTGTAAGACTATGATGCATGAAGGTACTCTTACACAAATTAAGAAAGCATGAGGAAAAATAGTTCCTATGATCAAAGAAAATCATCTTATTTTCTAACATTGATGAACAAGGGCCAGCTAGCTAGCTATGTATGTATTCATTAGTTTGGACAACAAAGTGTTGGAGCCTACATATCACAAAAAAGAAATAATTAAATTGGGGAGCGAATCTAGACTACGAAATTAGCGGTGTCCACTTAATAATATTTTGGATAGTGATCAGACTATTGTGTTGAATTGGACACTCTTTATTAATATTTTTAGGTCTTTTCTAAGGTGTCTAGCTACTTAACGTAAATATACAACAACCTCCTAAAATATAATAGGTTGCTTAAATTTATTTTGAAGTTTGGGGTGTCTGTGGACAATTTGGTACGGTGTCAATGGGGATCCGCCCATACCAACATTGACATATATGAATATATATGCATGCATTATTAAACATTAATTTAGGTATTACCATCTAACCATATTGTCCATAATTTCATTAATGAGGGGAAAATAATGTTGAAGATTATCTGTGAGTTGGGAGTTAAGCTATAGTATAAAATAGGTACCATATATTAATGCATGGGGATGGGTCTTATGATAATATATTTTTGAAAGTTTAAAGTTGAAACTAATGGAGAGAAAGAGTATTATAAAATGAAAGGAGAAGTCAATGTATGAGGCACAAGTAAGTGGGGATTGAGAAGTATAAATAAATATAAGAAACATTATCATTAATTTTTATAAAGAGATTGGTTTTGAAGTCAAATTAAATTTATTACTAATGAAAGTATGAACCAACTAAATTAGAAAGCTTAAATTTATGCGATTTATTACATGCTTCTGGAGCACGTGCTCCAGATTTGATTATTGTTTATTTTTAATAGAATAATTGTTCACTCATATCTACATATTATTTACTTTCAATAGTATAATTGTTCACTTATATATTCCTGTTGTTCTCTCTCAATTACATAATTGACCACTCATATATGTCCAGAGCATATGCTCTTGGAGCACGTAATATGTATTGATTTATGCAATTACGGCAAAGTTTCTATCTATTGAATATGTATTTATTTTTATCACTAATGAAAATATGAACATTTCTACTAAAGAAGAAGTTACATATGCTAGTTTTGTATAGAAGAGAGTATATGATATATAACATGCACTGACCAACCACTCAATCAAAAGCTTAAATTTATTGTGGGCCGTGGGGGTCAAAGTTGAAACCTACGAACCCAAAGGCTTCGATCTTAACTACTAGACCAAAATCTTAACGACAAAAAAAGGTTCAAACCATATTTGCAAGAACAAACCTAGTCAAAAACTTGAACAAATACATGAAAGCCAGGAAATGGGTTTTTATAATCTACCAGACATATTATTAAGGAGATATTTTGATATTGACGAAGTGGCAACAACAACAACAATAACTTTTAATTAATATCCATGGAATCTAAAAAGAGATCTGCATCTGCATGTAAACAATTTTATCTTATTCCGCATCACTGCCAGCTAGGGTTATCGAAAAATTGTACGATCCGAAAACCCAGTTCAGCCTGAAGCGGAAAATACTGGGTACGATCATAAAATCTCTGTCCGAATTTCTACTTCGCCCAGTTCGACCGAAAATTCAAACACAATATTTTCCATTTTTCTATTGACCCAATATTGATCACTCGTATTTAGGCTTGTCCGACCCGAAAAATACCCGAAAGATCCAGGTACCGGAAATCAACTTTTCGTCCGATATCCAATTCATCTAAATCCGAAAGGGTTTTTGGATGCTAATACACTGAACTTTTGGGGTATTGGACAATAATACACTGAACTTTGACCTTGGACAATATTGTACTTTGAGGGGTGTTGAACAATAATGCACTCGGTACGATTTCGGCAGTGGCGGACTTGGTGGCAATCCTATGTAGCAGGTAGATCGAGGAGATGAATTAGTCCAAAAATATTTAAATTCATAACACGTCAACTAATCTACACATAAACAAAGAGAATCAACTTTGAGCTGAATAAAATAAAAAAACATAAAATCACATTTGTTTAAACATGTTTCTGTTGGGAGATTGATGTTGTAGTTGTATAAAATCACCAATGCTTGTGTAGATTAGCTGACATGTCATGTAAGATCGTCACCAAGTCTGTCACCGTCGAAACTGTTTCGGGTGCATTATTGTCCAACACCCCCTCAAAGTTCAATGCACTATTGTCCAAAGTCAAAATTCAGTGCATAATTTGCCCAATATTCCCAAAAGTTCAGTATATTAGCGTCCAAAAATCCAAATCCGAAATGATCCGAACCTGAATTTTTGACAACCCTACTGCCCTAGAGTAAAGGATAGGGGAGGCCCCTGGTGCACCAAAGAGCAAAAAGAGGACCTCATGCCAGAGAAAGAAGAGACAAACAGCCTCCTGTTTGGAATTTTTGATTGTTTAGCCATTCATAAGCATCCATGGTGGTGGTGTCTTGTGAATGAAGAGGACCCCTCCCCTCCCTTTTTTCCTCTTCTCTGTTTGGCATTCTTCTCTTTTTTTTCCCTCCCTTTTGGGTGCAGTCTCTTTTAGGGGGTTATGGGTTATGGCCATTTTTTGTTCCCATTACATTGTTTTCTGCCATCCAAACTGAGAAATGAAAACTAGGGATAGCAATTTGATCACGAGAGATGTCTCATTGTCTATATATGTCCATTATATACTTTGTGCATTGCAAGCTATTTCACCACTTTTAGCCAAAAAAAAAAATATTCTTCTAAACTCAAAGGATGACAAGAATTAACATGAAAAATGAAAGGATAAAAACATTAATTTCAAAAATCACAAGATGAAATGCAAAGCTCCCTTGTCTATCACCATGTTGTCATTGTGCATGATAGTTTGTGCATTGCAAGCTATTTCACCACTTTTAGCCATTTTATGCATTCTTCCCATATTCCATATTAATTGTCGTCTTTGAAAATCGTATAGTCAAATTTTGAAATTTTTGACCATAAATTTATTAATATATACAATGAGTTGCTATATAAATTACCACCGTTAGATCCATAATGAAAAATATTATCATAAAAGTATAATATTGCAATTGTTAACAATATATTATGTAAGAAATTATCAATTAAAAAGTGACATTGCAGACCGTGAAAATCAAAATTATGACAATTAATATGGAACGGAGAGAGTATATGTTTACAATAAATATATATTCATATGAGGGGACTATATTGAAGCTTATTGTTGTTTTGTTTAGAATAAACATATAAATTAATACTACATATGTCTTTATTAGGAGTAATTCAAATACGTTACCCACTATGTGCATTGATGTTGCTTGCATTGTTTGGGGTAATGTTGGTGGTGGTTCTAGCAATATATATTAATAGGCTAGCTATTAAACGTACTTTAAATTCATTAATGACAATATCACAAGAATGTGTAAAAAGTACTATTAAAATATTTATAATGCTAAAACTTATGTTAGGTACTACCTCCGTCCCATTATATCTGTCCATTTACCTAATTCAGGAGGACCAATGCATATTGGGAATTGAGGTAAAAAATTTGTAATTTACCCAAATTACCCCTATTTTAATTGAAGATAATAGTTGTTGGAATTGTTAAAAGTGATAAATGAATTTGTTAATTAGGGGTAAAAAAGGAATTACAGTTGTTGGGAATATAAATAGGAAAAATATTTTGGGACAATGAAGTTAGGTAAAATGACAAATAATTTGGGATAGAGGTAGTACTTAAAATTTTGGTATCACCGTAATAAACATTAAATTTCACCTATATGAAATTAATTTGTACAATGGTGATGTTTAAGGTAAATTTTTACAAAATTATTATTCCTAAATAAAAGTGTTTCACATACCATATTATTCTCACCTTTCTTTATATTATTTCTAATTTATATTAATTTTCCTATTATTGCTAAAAACTTAATTAATACATATAAGTGGCAAAAAAATTTGATATTACCTATTTTTTATATGATATCACCTTATTGCAAGAGTCTATATAATGTTGCTCTAGAGGTGTTGGTATATGTCTTCCAATTTTAAGTTCTCAAAATTTGTACTGCAAAAAATTTTAAATTTTTTGATACATATATATATGTACATTTTCAAAATCTACGATATGATTAATTTCATTAATTGAAGGTCATACGCTATTTTTAATAAGTTTTATATTTAAATAAATTTGATTAAATTACGAATTGGAAAGAATTTTAGACTAAAGACTAATTAAAACTCTTCTGTACACACAAAATTTTTTTGTCAATGGATTCAAAGAATACAACCCCACAAAAGTAAAACACTATGAAACATCACTCAAAAAATGAGAGACAATGCCACCCATTCAAAAGGGGATGGAGAATTCCTCAAAAATGGAGAGAACATTTCTTTGAAAAGAAAATATTGGGAAAAAATTAATAAAAGAGAAAATAGGGTTTATCATTGGCGAAAAGTGAATGAAAGCCCCCTAAAAAAGAAGCATTTGAGTTTTAAGAAATTAAAAAAAAAAGTGGGGGCGAGAGTTTCAGGATACAAGATAAGTTTTTTAAAGTTAATTGACTAATATAGTTTTTAAAATCAAGAAAATTATCTATTTGTCTATTTATTCTTATGCGCCATGTTCTTTTATACGGCTGGCTAGCTGCGGTGCCACAACTCACCGCACTTTGCCACAATATACCAATCCACCACAATTTACCACAACCCACCACAATATTTCATCTCACTTTTTCCAATTACTTTTTCACATTTACCAATATAATTTACAATTATAAAAAATAAAACCCACCACAACTTACCAATAACCCACCACAATCCACTACATTTGCACCACACCCACCACAATTTCACCACATCGCACCATGTCATACCACAACCAACCATATAAAAGAACATGCCAACTTTTCATGATATAATTTTATAATTAAACGCAAATATTTCTCATTATATTTAGCTCTAGTACACATTTCTACAAAGCATGGAGACAATAGTAGTGTATCAGATTAAGGCATATAAAGGTGATAAAGATGCACAAATAGTGGCGGATCTGGGTATTTAGATTAAGGGTGACCAATCTGCTATTATATTCATATAATATATAAAAAAAATCAAAATATTTATTTCAAATTACACTACTAAAAAGATGTGTATTACCAACCATTTTTTCCAACCAATTTAAAATAGTTGGTTTCCAACCATATTCCAACTAGTTTTCAAAAAATTTAGTGGGAAAAATGGTTGGAAATTCCAACCAATTTTGCAAAAATGGTTGGAAAATTTTTCTACCATCCTTTTTCCTACTATTTGAAAATGGTTGGAAAATTGGTTGGAAAATTGGTTGGATTACTAACCATTTTTCCAACCAATTTCAAATGGTAGGAAAAATGATGGTAGGAAAAATTTCCAACCAATTTTAGCAAAATTGGTTGGATTTTCCAACCATTTTTCCCACTAAATTTTTTGAAAAATAGTTGGAATATCAAATGGTTGCTAACATGGTTGGTTTTTTCAACCATTTTAAATTGGTTGGAAAAAGTGGTTGGTAATACACATGTTTTTAGTAGTATTATACTAAATTATTTTTTTTCATGTTACCATCCGTGGCCGTGGCCACCCTTGGCTTAGCCCCAAATTCACCGGTGTGCACAAAGTATGCCAAAAAAAATAGTTTTTAAATATAAAATCCAAGGTGTAGTAGAGGTACAATATTCTCCCATTTTGGGAGGTATAGATAATATCAATGAATTGAATGAAAGTAAATGAAGGGAAATCTAACCCAAGCCTATAAAATTGGAATGAAGGACAAATAGTTTGAATTGAAGAATAATGAAGTTACCCTAAAGGATGATGACATACATACATACATCCATGACATATGAAGGTACAAATAGGACCACAATAAAAAATCAACCTGAACCCAAATAGGAAATACAATAAGGTGGTCCTTAGCTAATTTTCTATAACTTGGAAACTTCTAAGTTTTTCACTTCCTCTTTACACTAAACATTACATTTCACCTGTGTTTGTGTTTGGACCATTCATGTATGCATGCATATATCAACTTCACTGCCAAGAGCATCCAATGCACATTTCAGTACTTCTTAATGTAGGTCCTATTTCGGGATATTAGAAAATTCATGCAGGTAGGTACAGATTTGTATGTAGTTGTAAATACTACTGGTGATGGTCTCAAGAAGCCTATCAGGCATTGACAATTGTATATGCAACTTCACGGGATGGGAGACGTTTATCTAGATGCTGTAAAACTTTGTATTTCACTTTAAAATCTATGTGAGACGTTATTTATTGTGAGTGTTAAAGGGGGATGTAAGTTTGATTGTAAGAGAGTATAGGGAGAAAACTTTTGACCGATTTTGATACTTTACTATTGTACAATCTGTATTGAACATTCGTAGCCGTAATCATTGTTAGCAATGTTTTATGTATTTACTTCTTCATATAGAGCTCAATTTTGTGTGATTCGAGAAGATTTAAATGTAGGCAACCTTACATGCATTATCAAGAATTACTTTTTGCAGAGAGGAAGATCCAAGAAAACCCATCAATATTATGCAACTTTACGAGATGGAAGATCTTTATCTTTATGTTCTCAAGTCCTATATCTCACTATGAAATTTACATTGAGCTATTGCTGTTTTTTGTGAATTTTGAAACGGTTTATAAGTTTGATGATAAGAAAATACAAATAAAACTTGCATGCATTACATCCCTTCATTATTGCACCATTTATATTGAAAATTTGTAGTCATTACTATTTATTTTGACATTGGACTTAACTACAAATCTATAACATAATGGTCTACTTTTTCAACTATAACATAAAACATGTCATTATTATACTTTTGAATAGTTTAAAGTGAATATCAATTGACACCTTATGTGGTGAAATATATACACACATTCATCATAAATGAATGGTAGATGAAACATACATATTTTTCAATGTAGATAAGGATAAAATGATGAATGGTGGGTATGTATGCATGCATATCTATATTTCATGGTTGTGTTTGGCTAGATATACACAAGATGGGTAAAGTGATGATGATATGATATCTATGTAGTTTGTTTTTAGCTCCTCACTTTGAAATTCCCAAAAAAAAATTAAAAAAAATGAAAGGGGGAGAAAAAATATTGTATGTCTGAATTTCTGAGACATTCCATCCAAAACCATGCATGAATCATCTCATTAATGGCTGAGTGCTATGTTACAAAATAAGGTGGTTGTTTAATTACTATTGCTTTCATTTTCCAAACAGTCTCCTCATACATATACCTTGGCATTTTGCTTCTGCTTTTTATTGCTTCAAAGAGGATAAGAAACTACTCTCGTCGTTCTTTTTTATCTGTTATTTACGGTTTTCAGGGTCAATTTTTAATCAATAATTTCTAATATGAAATTTTTATATAAAAATATAATATTATACTTTTTGAATTGTGTTTTTCATTACGAATCTAATGTCATCAATTTTGTATGATGAATCATTATATAAATTAAGATATTAACGGTCAAAATTTTTAACACAATTTCCTAGGCAACAGATAAATACAAACGGAGGGAGTTAATCTAATAATTATCTGTATTGGGTTGATAATTTTAATAAATTATAATGCATTTAGAACTATTTTGTGTTGTTAAAAAATTATTTATGAGATTTTTAGTTGTTACTCCATCTGTCTCTTTTTATTTGTCATTTTGACAAAAAAAAAAGAGGAATAATCAACACAAAAGTTTAGATAATGATAAATCAAAATGACAAAAGTACCCTTAATTATTGTTGAGTTATTGGTTTCAAAGTCATGTAAAAGTAGTAAAATTGTTATTCGAAATATAAATACGACAAATAGTAAGGGACAAAAAAATTAGTTAAGTAGACAAATGAAAAGAGACGGAGGAGTATGTCTATAATCAGCATAATTGAAAAATATTATTCTTTTTAACTTATATAGTAATTGATTAGAGTAAAACGTCTCATTAAAGGGTTTTTACTTCTCATTCATGGAATCATGGACTAGTGTCTAGTGAACGGTTTCTAAATCTTATATCAATAGTCTCTTTAAATTGTAAAACTTAGGAGTAACTGGCCTAGCTTGGATGAAATTTTGATAGTTATTTTGTTAACGCAAAATATTAAATATAACATTCTTGATATTTAAGTGGTCTTTGCTCTTGACTGAGGTTATATATTTATATAATATATTTAACGCATTTGATCTATTTTATGTATTTAAGAGAAGTTACTTATGCAATTTTTCGTTGTTATAATGCATTAAAGCATGGTTTTGCATGTAATATTCTCGATGTATAGATAATAGATTTGCATGAAAATTACTACAAAAAACATAAAAATTTAGGATAAATTAGACATAAGTGAAATTATACATGACATTAATTAGTCAAAAAATGCAATAAATTAAAACATCAATACTTACAAGCCTAATACAATTCAAGTTGCTAGAATGGGAGAGAGGAAAAACAGAAGAATAAGCAAAAGAGAATAAATTAGGAATTATTTTTTTTCTATTTTGAAAAAAATAGCCCTCTCCTTTATCCTCTTTTGACTTTACCCAAGTGCCCATCTCTCCCAACAAACTATTAGAACAGCTGGGAAGACCAAAAAAAGAAAAAAAAAAGTTATTCTAATTCACACTTAACCAATTCTAGAAAAAGGTTGGCCCAAAAAAAGGTTGATTACCTAGAATTTCTATGCGAAAAAAAAATTCCCAAAAAAGGGGACCTTCCCATTAAATTTCCCATCATTTTTTTTAGAATTTTTGAAATAAGAATTAATAAAAAATATTGAAAAAATTCAAATCAAGATGGAATCACCAGAATACAAACCAATGCCTCCTTTTGATCTTCTTTAGCTTCTTCACTTTTGTTGTTTCCTTGATGATCATCATGATCATGATGATGATCATCTTTGAGTAGCAAGGGTTGATCAAGGGTGCCAGATTTCTCCTCCGTGGGCCCTTTAGTGGGCCCATCAGACTGAGTCAGCAACTGGGCCTGCTTAGCCTGGTGGTCCCAGTCCGTGGTCCCCACCACAAACAGCATCAGCCCAGCACAGCATATCTGGGCCGCCAAAAGCCCAACCCAAAGCCCACAAAACCCAACCCCGGCGTAAAACCCGAGCCCTACCGCCACCGGCATCCCAACACCATAAAACGCCCCGAGATTCACCCTCGCGGCGGTCGTCGGCCGCGCCGTCCCTCTAACCACCCCGCACGCCACCGTCTGCGGGCAGTTCCCGATCTCACACAGCCCCAACACAGGCAGTGCCGCCGCAGTCAGGGCCAGAATCTCCGCGTCCCGGGTAAACATCCTGGCCCACACCCGCCTCGCCGACGCCGCGAACACCGCCGCAGCAAGCCCCATCGCCGCCGCCCACGCCACCGCCACGACGGCGGACAGCCGCGCTCTCCTCGGGCTGCCGCGGCCGAGCTCATTCCCGACACGGGCGGCGACGGCGTTCCCCAACGCGCTGGGGAAGTTGTAGATCAGTCCGGTGGTCTGAATCAGCACCCCCATGGATGCCACCGTGGCACTGGGGTCCACCAGAAGTCCACATAGGACGATCATGATTTCATACCACCACCATTCCAAACAAACCGAAACACAACTCGGCGCCGCCAGCTTCACCAGCCGGCCCCACCCCGACAAACACTCCCCCCCCGGCATCTCCCAGGTTGCGCCGGCGGCGCAAACCAGCACCACCAGGGCGGCGGCATTCGCCGCCGAGGCCGCCGCCGCGACACCCACCATACCCAGCCCGAACCCCTCCACCAACACCCACGTGAATGGCACGTGCAGGACTGCTCCGGCGAACGACGCCACCGTGACAGGGCGCGTGATCCCCTGCGCGCGTAGGTATATCCTCAACGGGAGAACAAACGAATTCGTGAGGAGATCGGGAAGACAGAATAACAAGTAGGTGTGTGCTAGCCGGGAGATTTCCGGGTCTTGCCGGAGACACCGTAGGACGGCGGAGATGTTGACCCAGACGGCGGCGATGGGGGCGGAGGAGCAGAGGAGAAAGAGGATACAGCGGTGGAGCGTGAGAGATAGGAGTTTGGGAGCGCGTGCGCCATGTGCCTGGGAACAGAGAGGCTCCATGCCGAGAGCCAGGCCGGAGAGGACGGAATATCCGGTGATGTTAGCGAAGGCGATGGCGAGGCTGCCGGCGGCGAGTTCCGGCTCGCCGATCCGGCCGAGGAAGACCATCGACAGCAGGGAACGGGAGTAGAGGATCAGGTTGGTGAGCAGGATCGGGAACGCGAGATTAAACAGAGCACGCGTTTCGGCGGCGAGTTTCGAAACGCCGCCGGAAACGACGTCGTTGTCATAATCGGAAATGCATCCGGGTTTGGGCTTTGCATGGGGGGTGTAGTTCTGGAGGAGAGGAATCGGGTCCGGGTTGACACACATGATGAAACTGAATTCGGGTCGGGTTGAGTTTGAAGGAAGAATGAGAGAATGAGAGATACTCTCTTGGGAGAGCACTCGATAATGGTGGATTTTGAGTTTTGTTTTACCTTTATTTTTGGGGGGGGAAGTTTTGTGTTGCAGAGAGAGAGAGAGAGAGAGAGAGAGAGAGAGAGAGAGAGAGAGAGAGAGAGAAGAGGAGTTGAAGAGATAGATGAGGTTGACATGGGAAGACGTTGATGGGAGTGTTTAAATAGAGTCGGAGCAAGGGAAGGCAGCTCTCTGCTCTGTTTCTTATTTATGATTTTTTTATTCAGTTCCATTTCTTTTTTCTTTTTTTGGTGGGAACCCAGTTTCTTATTAATTATTTTTTAGCCTTTATTATTTTTTTTTGCGTTGTTACGGTGCAAAAATGGTGTGGTGCGATGAAATTGTGGAAAATACTCAAAATGTGGAATACCCTCTTCTTCCAAAATTATGTCACTTAACATATTCGCTCTGTTCTTTTTTATTTGTTATTTACGGTTTTAGTGTCAATTTTTAATCAATAATTTCTAACATAAAATTTTTATAAAAAAAATAATATTATACTTTTCTAATACTACCTCTGTCCCTTTTTATTTGTCCAATTACCTAATTTCTTGTCCCTTTTTATTTGTCTAATCACCTAACTTTTACATTTTCAATAACTATAATTCTCATTCTATCCCTTATAAATGCACTTTTTGCCCCTTTTCAAGGATATTTTCAAGGACATTTTTGACAATGTACAAATTTTTTGCTCCATCCCTATATTTTTTGGTATCGTGAAAGTAGTATTAGGACAATTAATCAGGGACGAAGGTAGTAGTATTTTTCATTACGAATTTAATTACATCAATTTTGTATGATAAATGATTATATAAATTAAGATATTGACGGTCAAAGTTTTTAACACAATTTACTAGGCGACATATAAACAAAAACGGAGGTAGTAATTCACAAAATTAAGAAAACTTCCAATTTACAGTATTTTGCAGTATTGGATATGAGAAACATGTGAAAAAAATGGTGAATAAAAAACAAAAATTGAAGAAAAAGATGTACATATTTAATAAATTTAATTTGATAAATTAGTAATTAACATATTATTGAAATTATAAGGTAACAGATATTATAGGAAAAAAGAAAATTAGTTAAAACGACAGATAATATGGGAAGGAGAAGGGAACATCTCCGTCCTAAAATACTTGTCCTTTCACCTGACTTTTTTTATCCCAAAATATTTGTCCCTTTTATAATTTCAGCAACTGTCATTCTTTTTTACCCCTAATTATTGAATTTATTTATCATTTTTTACAATTCCAACAACTATTAATTAAAGTATGAGTAGTTTGGATAAATTACAAACTAGTCACCCCAATTGCCAAATACGCATTGCTATTCTCAAATTAAATACATTGACAAATATAATGCGATAAAGGTAGTATTTCTTACACTCTGTTTTTTGTGCGTTGGTATGGTGCAGAAATGGTGTGATATGGACCTTTATTACTCCTTAAATTTATTATTATTATACTCCCTCCGTTCCTTATTAACTGTCGTATTTGAAAATTGTGCAGTCAAAGTTCAAAAATTTTGACCACAATTTTTTCAATATTTACAATGAGTTTCTATACAAAATTATCACAATTAGATTGGTGATGAAAATACTATCATAAAAGTATAATATTACAATTGTTAATAATATATTATGTAAGAAATTATCAATTAAAGAGTGACATTAGAGACCGTGAAAGTCAAAATTATGACAAATTAATATGGAACGGAGGGAGTACTAATTTTTTTAATGGAAATATATTTATTATATACTCTTCTCCCAATCCTGGCTACTTTTAGGGGTGGCATAATATTAAAATGTGATAAGGACCAATCACATTTCAATTAAATCCGTCACTAATGGCCTAAAAGTTTCAATTTTGATTAAACAAATGTTTTTTAAAGAAAACTATGCCGCTGCTCCCTAAATTATACTCCCTGCTGCCACTTAAGAAGGTTATGGAGAAACTAATATAATTAGGAAAAGAAAGTATAGTATTATTTAAATTGGTAAATATTAATATGAGGGATGAAGAATATAGATATAAAAGTAATAAAAGTTGTATTAATAATGTAAATGACAAATAATTAGAGATAAGAAAAATTACTAAGTGGACAAATAAACAAAAATAAAGATAGTAAATAGCTTCACGACGTTTACGTAATTAGACATATTATGTATGAATCGTTTGTCTAATTCAAAAAATAAGGACATAAGCCACTGTTTCATGGCTAAGAACCGCAGCACATTCTTGCTACAACCCACCACAAAATATCATTCTACCACAATTCGCCACAACCCACCGCAAATTACTTTTTCACAATTATCTGTACAATATTTATATATAAATACAAAAACCCACCACTACATACCAATAATCCGCCACAATTACACCACAAGCCGCCACAATTTCACCACACGATACCGCATAAAAGAACAAGGCCTAGAGTAGACCTAAGACTACATAATAATCCCTCTTTGATTCATGATTCTCACATTAGAAATATGAAAGTTAATAGTAATGTATATATGTGTGTGTATTTTTATACATTTTTTTTCTTCAAAGTTATCTACTCATGGTAGTGTAGAAATATGTAGAAGAGTAAAGTAAAGTAGGCAAGGTAAGGTAAATTTAGGTAAAAAAGAATAAGTAAAATCAATGGATAAATATCAATCAGTTATTTCTTTTTCATGTTTTAATTAATGAGCTAAATAAAAAATATAAAGTAAAATAATATAAGATAAAGATAGGTGAAATTTTACTTAGGATCTGCCAAAAACGTGACCTTACTTAGAATTCCCTGTGTAAAAGCATAATAAAATTGTTTTTTTTGGTGTTGCATACTTGCATTGTGATCATAATTAGGTGAGTTGTACAAATGGTCAATTAGATAGGATCTTAATTTGGTAGGATTAGATTACAAATTATATTTCCAAGATAAATATAGATTCTTCCTTAGTGGTGTTTGTCTTTTATTCTTTTACAATTCACATAGACTTTAAAAAAATAATATTTCTTCCAACAAAAAAAGCTTCTTCAAGTGGAAAATTGCCTGACCATACATAGACAAGTTTATAGAGGGAGAGGACAAAATTATGATGCAATATGAGGTCTTCAATCAAAAGCATTTCATTCAAAAATGCCATTACATTCAAAAATTAGTATAGTTAGTGAAACTTTTATTAGAATGTGATTAATTATGAACTATCTAGATTAAATATATGTTTGAATCAAGATTGTGCCCCATTTTAGACCAAGAAAGTATTAAGAAGTCAGTTAAAACAATTACTATAGTGGAGCCCAACTATTAATGCATTACTATTATTTTTTTAAGTCAAAGAAGCTTTTGTGCCCTTTTTAGCATTTTAATCATTAATATTTTTTGATCTAAACATTTACATATTATAACGAACTCAATATACAAATATATATATATATATATATATATATATAATCTCAGTGTAATTACATTACAATACAAAAAACAAGGGAGAGGCAAATTTGAAAGCTTATTAAGAGCATTTGCTTTTTTAATAAAACTTTTTAAATAAAATGCATAAATTTTAGAAGGTGACCCGACCTGACCCGAAAATGTCGGGCCTCGAAGTGTGGTCGGGCCGAGGGTACGGTCGGTGACGACCTGGTCCGGGCCGACGACCCAACTAAATACAACTTTTAAAAAAAAATATCTTAGATTAAGTTTAATTTTTTCTGTGACCCGACCCGACTCGACAAAATACATAAATAAAATGCGTAAATTTTAGGCTTTTTTAATAAAAAAAAACTCAATTTTATATATTTATCGGCCCGCAGCCCGTAGGATTAGGGCTCGGGCCGAAGATACTTGGCCCGAAAGATGGGTCGAGTCGGGTTGGGCCGACAGGTCAAACACTTCCGACCCGAATGACCTGCCCCGTGACCCGCCCCGCCCCGACCTTTGAGTAGGTCATAAAATTTTTGCAGTAATTTTTTTTTTATATTTCTCAAATTATGTTTTTTTATTTTTTTTGCCTTGAGATAGTATTTGCAGTAGTGCATGGGTTAGTGGAGAGGTAGTGATAACTTGCTGGGGTTGCAGTCTTTGTGGGTGTTCAGTTACCAATAGTGGTAACTCATGCCTATATTTAGCTCAATAAATTACTGCTATTTCAACTTTAGTGAATTCTTAATTTCATACTGTCATTTTTTATGAATCTGTTTTGGTATGACTTTGTGATCCGTGATCTTTTTTTTTTTTTACAGGGTATCTCTTTCCATTCAACGTGGGGAATATACTCTTGGGTTTTGCCTTAAGTTTCATTAGGTAATTTTTAATTAATCAACTTTGTAAGAACTTATGGTAAACTCCAAATTAATTACTGCCCTTTTTGGTAAAGTTTTCAAAAACTGAATTATTAATTTCTTGACATCTATAACAAATGGTAGTCCATCTAACATTTAAGTGGAGGTTGGTTTTGGGTACTTCTTGAAAGAACAATTCCTCTGCTATTGAAGCACCGATTCCACCGAAGAAGTTGATGGATTCAAAGATTCTTAAAGCGGTTCTTGATCGAAAGAAGGCTTTGGTGAGAAAGACATATGGGTTAAAGATTTTACCAACCAAGAAGAAGTGAATTGCTTTTTGCCTTGTTGGGTGGTTTCTTTGCTATTTGTAGGTGTTTGTTGTTGTCTTTAGCTGTTGTAGTGTATTTTTGGGTTTTGTTCATGCTATTTTTATTGTTTTGCAGATATTTTGTAGCATCTTTGATGCTTTTTGCCTTTTTGACATCCAGCTATCAAAACATTTATAGCGCTAATGGTTCTATGTTCACAAAGTTGGACACGATAAAAGTTTATGATGGGGTGGAGTAAATTTTTCTCAGAATTGTGTTCCTACGTTGGGTTTTCAAATATTCTTGGTGAATATGATTATGTATTGTATGAAGTCGGTCTCCATTTTCTTTCTTATAAATGAGGAGTCTAGGGGTCAGAATGTGTCATCCAAGGGTTTCCGCAAAGGAAACTCAATCTTACCTTATCTTTTTGTGTTTTTATCAGAGGGGTTGGTGAGTTTACTGAAAAATGCATAAGGTAAAATTCATGGGTATCAGATTTTCAACGATGCACCTAGCATTTATTATTTTAAGATGATTCGCTATTTTTTTTGCAATGCCAAAGTAGAGGAGGCACATGTTTCAAAGGAGTTATTGGAGGTGTACAAAAGGGCGTCGCGACCATAAGTGATCCTTGCTAAATACAATGTGATTTTTGGGAGTGGAGTTGCAAGAACTAGAAGGGAGGATGTCTTGCTCAAGACAACGACCTGGGGTTGCTAGCTTATGTAGGTAGGGGAAAAAAGGAAGACATTATGCTCACTAAAAGACGGGATCAATAAGCGGTTGTTGGGCTGGATAGATAGATTCATTTCCTAAACGAGGAAGGACGTGCTAATTAAAGTTGTGGTGCAAGCTATCATGACCTACACTATGAATGCCTTCATATTACCTAGGAATCTCGGTCATGAGATGTAATATCTCCTTTTTTCACCGACATCTCATGAGTCACAGACCTAAAAAGTCTGACTTAGCCCAAGATTAGTCTTAGGCAAGTTAAAACTCTCGTTACCATTATCATTGTGGTGCGAGAGGGCTTAGGATCGTGGCATGGGCCTTAGCTGATTGGGATCAATGAGTTATCTTCCAGCAATGTACGATGGCCCAACACTGGCTCTCATAGGTACTCCCTCGAAGTCTTGCTTTCGGGTTTTCAGGATGGGTCGAGCGAGCATCGGACAAGCGTCATCTCTAATTACGATCTACCAATACTCAAGGTCCTCATAACAACCTCCTTGAACCTCATGACCTCAATCGAAGATTAGCAAGTTAAGTAAAGTGGTTGTCCACTTATTTATTCTTCTTATCAAAGTCAAGGGTAACCCGAGGTATAATAGTATGGGCCTTAGTTGATTGAGATCGGGGCTAGCCCAACATCAGCTCCTGTAGTACTCCCTTAAATTCGCGCTTCAGGTTTCTCAAGATAGGTCGATTGGGCATCGAACGAGCATCATCCCTAATTATGATCCCCTTGGGTCCTTTACTTTGCTAGCTTGCTGCCATTAGGTTATGTTATTATGCGAGGGGCATGTTGTTTCTTATTATGAGGTGGCCTTACATGTACATGACACAATTTATAGAGTTTGCTTGGGTCATAAAGAGAATACATAAAGCTTACAATCATTGGCATTTAACCATCCTTATTTAATAGCAACCAGAACCCAGTTTTTCGTGCCTTTACCACATGTGCCATTTGATCCCTCCAAGTATCCGGACGTGCCTCCGTCAAGGGGTACATATCATGGGCATATTCATGGAATTAGCTTGAGCTAAGTATGGAGATAAACATTCAATCTTGTAACATTTAAACTTTAAGTATGCCTCAACAGATTGTGATGCCCATCGGATGTCGTCTCCCTTTAAGGCAATCACTAAAACATAGTCACTGGGTGCACTATAACAATCAATAAACGCTTGGCCAGAACGTTAACCCCAACATGACCTTCAGGTCCAGATCGATCGATAAAAGTCTGAGCTTTTCTTGATGAGCCTCAATTCATCAGCTTCCCCAAGCATGCTTACCATCGGCCTAGAACAACTTTCGGGCTTTGACTGATGAACCTCGGAACAACAGCTTCGCCATCGTCTTACTTTCCATTTTATGTTCCATAAATCATATGTCACTTTTCCATGGTCTTCATACCTTTACTTTATGTTAGTCTTCCTTGAAAATTTACATGCATAGCAATCGGTAAGAAATTCACGTAACTTCTCCTTGGTCAAAATGTTGTTAAAATTGGTTCAACTTTTCCAATTTATTTCTCCTTCATTACTTAAGTTTTTCGAGCTTGGTAGGTTGGGATTGTTCACACATTTTGAGTCTACTTTAACGTCATATTCTTATTTGAATTTTTACCTTGTGGGTTAATACAATATTTTTGAAAACATAGGCACATATCATAACTGTCAACCATGTATATGTGATCCAAATCGAACCCTCAACTTCAACAATTTACTTAAAATAATTTTAGTATCCTTAATTAATACATTTACTTTGAACTTTAGATTTATTTATCCTTAATTAATAAAGTATCTAAACTTAGAATAATCATTATTACTGCTTCAAATTCATCTTTCAGCCAAGCTAATTATTTTATCTTTTTTCGGGTTTATACTATTGTGAATGAACAAGCAAAATTTTTAAATATTGTGACAAGTATTGAAAATTACTTTCGCAAAATCCAGATAATTTAAATTCATCAATATTCAAATATAGATAATTTAAATTCAACAATTTTCAAATGTAGCTTTTGTTTTTAACAAGAGGTTCTATATTTAACACTTTGTATAATTATAATTAGAGACAAATTCCGACAAAAATCTTGTTAATGATCCAAGCTGGAAGCACAGTTAGTTAGTCAAATGTTTGTACGTACGAGCTAATACTTTTACTAAACAACTACATTAAACAAATTAAGTTCAAAATTATGTGGTCCTAATCCTATACTATTAATATTTAATTACAATACTTAACTTCTTAATTAATCCTACACTCGTGATGATCGTACGTACGTGCATAAGTTGTGCCTGTATTTTTAACTTTGCTTTTTATCCCCTCTTTGGAGTGGGCCCCACTTTAGTGGTCCTGATTAGTAAAAAGTTAAGCACCGGTCAGTGTGTAGCGCAAATTATACAGTACATAATGGTGAATATATGTGTATTAAGATAGATTAATTTTTAACGTGATGATTTTATGTAAAAGAATTGATAAATTTAAAATGTATTGATAAACTTTGCAATAATGTTGAAACAATTATAATGAATTTTATAATAAATATTGATAAACCTTTTTAAAAATAATATTTAACATCCTGGTGAGCATAGATTGTTACTCTAAGGTGTATCATATAACAATTGGTATTTGCATTAAAATTATGAGGATAAAGTTAATTTATACCTTTCTTTTTTTAAAAAATGTCATCGAAAGCTAAAGATGTTAAAAGATTGTATCTGCAATGCTACAACGAACTGTCAAAACAACAAGTAGCAACGGGAAATACAGAAAACCAAATTAAACAAACACACAACATCATAAAGGGTACAAGAAATAAAACAACAAAGCGAAAGCCCAGAAGCTAACATTTTATTCTAAAGTGGATCAACTATTAAGACTCCTGTTTTTCCCTCTCATTCCTCTTAAAATGCTTCAATGCTGCAACTTGATCACCAATGATTCGCAATTCACCGGCATTGCTAAGGAAAATAGTCATGCAAGCAATCTCTGTATTGACATCCTCAATATCTTTGACTTAATGACTAGAGCTTTTAGTTGAAGTAAACTTAGCTTTACGAGTAGCTTCCATAACCATCCTCAACTTAGACTTCAGTAAAAGCTTCCCCTTATTTTCCTTTTTTTTTCTTTTCTAATGTGTTTTGAAACCCTCCAAAAAGGAAGCCCCTAGTTCAGCATAAGAATTAGAATCAGAGTTAACTTTTACTTTAACCATTATAATTATATTTATTTTATTTTATAGTTATATATGGATAATAACTAATAAGGACAATCTTTGCTTGTGTTACTTGAATTGTAGAGGTCTAGAGCTAGATAGGATTAAATCTTAATTATTGTTTGTCAAGTAATACGATCTAATGAATTAATTTTTCTTAATAATTCAATACAAGTATATTATGTTATCGGAATAATTTAAAGATGTTAGTTCCAGATTCAACATAGCACATTACATAAGTCTAATATAGTATATTATGATTATAAACATTTAAACTTGTCCAAGAAGATTGAGAAATTGATTTCAAATAAAAAACTTTATGATTTATAATTTTTGTATAAATAGAAATAGAATCCCTAACCAGTCAGAAGTAGATAAGGAAAGAGTTGAAGTTGATCGTCTTAAAACACTGAATAGAAACGTCACAGGAAAGAAAAACATAACCAAGAGAAACATCGGTGCCACATTTATCAACGACATGATGAAATAAATGAAACTTGTATTTTTATTTTTAGTTCACAGGTATAAAAAAAAAGAGTAAAACTATTATGTTTTTATGTCTGGAAAAGAATACAAATATAAAACGTCATGCATGCGTTTGATCCAGGACCAATAATAAATTTAACTAAACTGAGCTTAATATGTATTTAATTATAAGATTTTTGGAGGTTAATATACTGATTTTTCCAATTAATGAACTGTAATATATATCGTTTTTAAAATTGGATATTAGTGTACAATTTTTGCATATATTTCGTAGTTATTTTACTGACTTTTGGTAATAATTAGTAAAATTGGACACTGACATAATATCACTTAACACGACTACGGTAAATTAATGATAAATAAGTCTGATATATTAGTCTACACTTTTAAAAGTTGATATATGACAGTCCAATACCCTAATTGTCAGTGTATTAGCTAGATCTGGCAATCGAGTGAATCGGTTCGGGTCCGGGTAAGTTGAAGATCTGTTCGAGTTGGTATTGGATCAACCAATTTTAGTTTGGTTCGATTCGGGAACGGTTTCAGGTTTGGTATGAGTTCAGGTGAGTTTTATTCGATCGGGTTGGTTGGATGAGGTTCTTTCCGATTGGGTTTTGGATAGATTTGGGGTCATTTGGGTGTGAATCTTAATCGCGTCACTTTTCGGGTTGCGGTTCGGATCAGTTTCGGGTTTGGGTCAAGCAGATTGATTTTTTGAGAGTTTTGCCATGGCTAATGAGTCGCATTAGAACGACTTTTAATATGACTATATGTAATAAATAATTTAACAATACACAACTTCAAACAAACACATGACCCAAAAACAAATTATAAACCGTTCCTATTTTTATACATAAAAACCCATAATAAATATAGACATCTCAAAATAAATTTATGACAAACCAATCTCATAACAAACCTACTATAAAGAGATTGACATTTTGGCTTTGAAAACTTTGGTCAAAACGTAACAAATGTGTATATGCATGCATGGTTGTTTAATTTTTCAACTTTGTTCAAACGTAGGCATTAAATGGAAAGTGATTTTGTTGTAGTTCTAATAAATACATTATGAAAATATTGTCAACACGGTGTATGTTTGACGTGGTCCTACAATAAAGTCAACAAGTGATAAAGTTTTTTTTTTTTTTTAGGAAAATGACTTTTAAATACCTTAGCTTTCTAATAGAAAATCTTTTCAATATCTTATGTTACCTATAATTCATATTTTTGTGATTTTAAATTATATTTTTTACCCCCTCCATTTTATATTAATTGTCGTCTTTGAAAATCGTGTAGTCAAATTTTAAAATTTTAACCATAAATTTCTCAATATATACAATGAACTGCTATATAAATCACCGCGATTAGATTCGTAACAAAAAATATTATCGTAAAAATATAATATTGCGATTGTTAGTATGGAACAGAGGGACTAATAACTATATCCACTTATTAATTACTACATCATGTTTATTGGCTGCGCTGAAAAGTTTGAAAAATAAAAATAATATTTCAATTATATTAGAGGATATACATATTATATGTTGAACTTTATAATTATGAAAAAAATTAAATAAAAATAAATTAGTATAATTTATGAGTCCTAACAACCCTTAAACCAGTGACTCCCTTTAATATCATGTCCGACTAAATCTGATATCTGAATTAAATATTATTTTTAGGAAAGTTGGAAAAATAGTCTATACTTTGAAGGTATTGAAAAAAAATAATCCAAACTTATAACTTTGTTATGGATAAGCTGAACTTTAACTCTTTTTTTTTTTAGAATTGACGGCCACCTATGTGGTGGTGACGATATTACAAGTGGAACATACTTTTAACTTTTTTTGAGCTGCAAAAAGTTCTACGTATAATATTGCTACTACCAGGTCACTTTTCAAATGAATTTAACTAGGTGGTGGATGTTAAAAGTACTATAAGTTAAAATTCATCTCATCCATAACAAACTTATAAGTTTGAGGCCCTGTTCTTTTATGCGGTATTTTGCGGAATGGTGTGGTGAGGTGTAGTGAAATTGTGGCGGGTATGGTGGAATTGCGGTGGGTTATTGGTATATGGGGTATGTGAGGAGAGAGGATGTAAAAAGTAGAGGAGAAAAGTGAGGAGAGAGAAAAGTGAAGAGAGAGAAAAGTAATGATTTGCGGTAAAATGTGGCGGGTTGTGGCAAACTGCGGTAGGAAGTGAGGAGAGAGAACAGTAATGATTTGCGGTAAAATGTGGCGGGTTGTGGCAAACTGCGGTAGGCTGTGGCACCGCAGTTTGCCAACCGCAGAAAGAACAGGGCCTGGATTATTTTTTTTCAATAACCCCAAAGTATGTATTATTATTTTTTCCAATTTCCCTTTTTTTTATGTCACTACTAACTTATTTATGTTCATCTCCATTAATTTTTCAATTTTTTTGTTGGATTTTTAAAATATTTTGGAGGCATATATATATTTATATGCTTATGGAAGCATGATAATTGAGATAAGATGCACCCTTGAAGGGAGTCAAAAGGAGGCTGTGTTACTTTGTTCCCGAATCCACGCACAGCTGGCCACAAAGCAACCAATCAATATATGCATGCCAATTCATTTTTTTTTTTTTGCCCCTTTCACACCAAATTAAATTAAAACTCTTTTTTAAAGTCTAATCAACAAAACAAGTGTATTTTCACCTAGATTTTGTCATGGTTTCTTTTTGACATTAAGGTTAAATATCAAGTTGTGCTTTTTTTCTTTTATCTTTCAACACTCGTTTTCAATCAGATTTTGTAATCATGACAAGAAAATTTGGAATTTGGGAGTTGAAATCCCGTTTTTTATGAGTGAAAAGGGGATAATTTGCATATATCTTATGTGTTTATGATATTTATAAATTCAACCGTGATGTTTTAAAGTTAATATTTATTCATCCTAATTAAGCTTATGAAAATAGTTGGAAAAACGATCTGATTACCAACCATTTTCGAATAGTAGGAAAATGATTGGTGGTAAAAATTTTAGAAAAATATGAAATGGTTGCAAAACAGTTGGTTTTTTTTCAACCATGTTAAATTGGTTGAAAAATTGGTTAGTAATACATATTTTGTTTAGTAGTGCAATGGTCACAGTTTGACTGTAGCAATGCCTAGCCTTGATTTCCCTTGTCTGCTCTTTTTTACCCTTCATTTATGCCGTCTTGGATGAGATTTACTAGAGTCTTTCTAAAGTGTTAAAATTGTAGGTGTTATTATGTTGTGTGCACATATGCTACATTGCTACACATCATCATCATAGGGGTTGGAGATTTGATACCCCTTAGGTATTAGGTTCAATACAAGGTTTCCTAAATTTGGAAGAACAATTCTTATAAAGTCAATTTAAAACTTTTGTCTGCTCACACAATGCAATGTTTCCTATTACCGAGAACTCCTTGTGAACAAATTGATGGAACTAATAGGAACTTTTTCTAGAAAGATTCCTCAAATGGAATGTCCATGATAGTTTGAGACAAAATTTGTAAACCTAAAGATCAGGGAGGAGTGGGTCTCCGTAAAACTCATGTGGTTAACTTGGCTTTTCAGTGTAAAGTAATACTCCGTATGAAAAATACTTCATGACTCAAATAGTTTATGGGCGAAACAAATGAGAATATGTTAACAAGGGAAAGTGGTTCAATAGTCGCCCAAAGCCTTCAGATTCTTGGGTTTGGAAAAATCTAAATAATACTTATAGCTTTAACAAAAAAATGAATACATTGGAAAAATTAGGAATGGACTAAGGTTAAATCCTGAACAGACAATTGGTGTCACTAGAGCCTATTAGTGGACTTATGTAACCAAGATGATCAAGATATTGATGATAACTTTCTTGTTAGTGATTTTATTAATGACCGTTAATGGGATTATTACAAACGTTTTGGATGTTCTGCCGCATGACATTGCCCAACTTGTCTTCTCCACTCGCATCCCATCCTTCCCAGAGGAGGATAATGTTGGGGTTTAATAAGAAATTGTGACTTTTCGTTAAATCAGCTTCTAGGCTATGTCATGGTCGAGACAAAAGATCTAAATGTGGATTCAGAAACTAGATGTCCAGTCGAAAATAAAAATCTTCCTTTGGTAGATTTTCCTGTAATGCCTCTACACCTCATGGGCCACAGACATTAACGAGAACCGCTTCAAACATTGACGACTAACCCCACAAACCACCACGAGTCCTTCCATCTTGCTTCGTTTTCGCTCACACGATGCCTGAGAAAACATTTAGAAGGTCACCCATCCTGAGACTGCTCCCATTTAAGCACGCCTAACTGGAGAGTTTTCAACGAATAAGCTTCCTAAAAAGAAGATGCACCTTGGCTATATAAGTAGTTATTTCAATCCTCTTAAGCCACACTTAACCAAGTATCTGGGGTGTTACAATTACCCCCACTTAAGTGCACAACATCCTCGTTGTGCCTCAATCCAATGCAAAATCTTTGTCCAATTAGGGGACAACTGTGGATCACCCATCCAATGGCACAACTCACGGTAGCGGGTCGTCTCTTATATCATCTGCAACACCCCAATTGTAATGCTCCATCTGGGTAAAGAAGAATTATGCCGAGTAGCAAGCCGAAAATTCTTTCCACGCTTCTCCACAACATCTTCAGGCGAGCCCAGCCAACCATCCTTGGCGTCCTCACATGGTTCATATTGGCTGGGATCGAGAAGCTTAACATTAATTAGGTGAAGCTCAACTGCGATGATTCCATCAACCACAAAGGAGTAGCAATTGGGTTCATACTTCATTATCATTTTGGTAGATTCATTTGAGTTGGTTCCTATAAACTCTATTCGGAACCTATCCTTCTATAGCCGAAGCACTAGCTCTCATCGTTCAAAATACGTTGCAAGTATGGTTCAGGATAGTCCAGATTGAGAGTGACAATCTTATTCTCATTAAGACAATTCAAGGTACGACTAGGGCCCCGTGGCAAGTTGACGATCATCAGATCCATTGAAATTACTACATATACTAGTTTGAGGTTTTTTCAATCAATATATCTTTCGAGAGACCAACATGGCAATTGATTGGTTGTCTAACACGGGGCAACATATACAGAATTTTGATATTTGGACGTGTCACAATGTTACTGGTAATCTTTCGTTGATTTTGTTAAATACCTTGTGTGAAGGATATCCTAAGTTAATTCCTTTGTAGTTCTTTTTACCCTAATTCTAGAAAAAGGTATTAGGTCAAATACATTTCAAACTCCAACCAATGATAACGCATGAGCACTTAACATTTAAATATTAAGTTCCATCTTCTTACATCCAACTGGCTAGATAATTACTCCTAAAGGTTGATTATAAGTATTAACTTTCACGTCTTATGAGTTTCACAAGACAATTACTGTGATTTGTAAAATTTAAATCCTGAAGAATAAATTAAACACCTACAAAATAGAAATAATTGTTTTGGAGCGTTCGAGTGTTGTCTACATCCACCCTCTCTATTAATAGATAATTCAACTTAATATGACCACTTGGAAAGAATACTAGCTGATGATCAAACTTTTGACTTAGTCGTTTATGGGTTCTTGTCAAGGTTTCTAACTAAAACTTTCTACAGCACAATAAATGTTTGGCTATTTTCAAAGAGATTTTTACCAAAGACTTTTTGTGAGTCCGCAAGACTCGGTCCCCCCCCCCCCCAAAAAAAAAAAAAAATCACGATCAAACTTGTTTCTCTGAGATTTTGTTGTTTTTATTGTAATAATTGTTTGATGTAACATTAATTTTGAATTGCATTCCTTTTTTGTCCAATTTACAACGTAACTTATCTCATTTAAGTACCCTGTGCATTCAAGAACAATGACATGTAACACTTTACAACTCATTATTTGAATAAATTTCTTCCTTAGATTTGTCATTATAATTTTCTTCAACCATCGGTTTTGACTATTTTCTAGATGATTCTGACGTAAATTCCCCACAATGGAAACATAGCTTGTAAATTTTACACATTAAAATTAATTCATCATGATGTCTTCCCAACGAACTTCTAATCGGATGTCTACTTCGTTTCTTAAACTTTTCTCCCAAAATTTCCAATGCTTCACTTCCATTTTCTACATATGTGCTTGTATTCATTCACCTTGAAGATAATTCCTTGGTAAATATTAACTTTTACACATCAAAATTTGATTAATTTTTGACATATTTTATTGAAATTTAAAAAATAAAACCCTGATTAAATGTATAAAAATCTTTGAATCTAAAAGGGGACACATTATTTAACAAATTTTAAATTGTAGAGATCTAATCATCATGGATTCATTTGATTGGTGGAGAAGATTGCAGGTGTTACAACAACCACCTTTTATGTAACAAGGGAATGTATTTGTAACTTGATTCCCATTGGGTGGCAAGTGAGGCAGATCCCACTAATTCTTTTCCTTCAATTATAATATAAATATTACAATAATAAGACACTAATTAATAATTAATTAAAGAGTAATACTGACTTTAATTTATTAATAATTGTACTGGGATGCTAAATTTGTATATGAAAAACTGGTGCCTCTGAAATTATAGGTCAGCACATGGAAAAAAATGGGAAGAGGAAGAGGAAACAACTCTTTAATTGAATGAATGGGTAATTAAAGAAAAGTTGTTTAATTAATTAATTAATTAATTAATTAAAACAAAAGTGGAAAATATGGCATGAAAGGTTCATTTTGTGGTTCATTATGAGAGAAATGAATCTTGGTGTTGTTTGTCGGTTAATTCTTTTAGACACAGTTAGCTTTTTTATCGAAGTCAGAAAATTATTTGAAGTGCTTGAAAAACAGCTATTTACATTAATTTTTTTTAATTCATTAAACTAGTATTTAAAATGCTACTTAGAAAAGCCTTTTTGAAGTAGCTTTTGTCAAACAACTACTTTGCCAAACATCTTTCTTCCAATCAGTTAATGCAAACAGCTATCGGCTACTAGTTGGTTGCCGAACAAGTCACTTGTGTAGTTCTCGAGTGAAAACTGCAGCTTTGCAATCTTGTATGTTTATGTATCTGATCTGTGGATGTCCATGGATCACTCAATCAATATTTATAGAGGTGATTTTTTAATGTGCTGTTATTACCCTGTGCGTTCATAAGATAATTCTTGGATGTCCAATTATGACTGTTGTATATATCTTTATGAAGCCGACCCTTGGATGCCTTGGTTTTTCTCTTTCGACCCAATTTTAAATTTGGCCATGTTTTTCCATCAACCTTTCATCATGATTTAAGGTTAGACAATTTAACCAAAAATTGACGTTACAAATTCAAACTTGTGCATTTTAAAAACAGTTTTTCTTATGTAACACCGTAAAAAATA
Source organism: Portulaca oleracea (assembly GCA_029582165.1). Classification (NCBI taxonomy): domain Eukaryota; kingdom Viridiplantae; phylum Streptophyta; class Magnoliopsida; order Caryophyllales; family Portulacaceae; genus Portulaca; species Portulaca oleracea. Next base: position 58,640,236 of record CM055869.1, read on the forward strand.
TCGTAAATATAATTATTTTTGTGAAAAACTTAAAAACAATTGGTAAAGATATGATGTTATGCTATGCTGCATTGTGGGTAAAATCCAAAACATACATAACAGCACTACTAAAATTATGTGTATTACCAACCATTTTTTTCCAACCAATTTAAAATGGTTGGAAAACCAGCTATTTTAGCAACTATTTGATATTCCAACTATTTTTCAAAAAATTTAGTGGGAAAAATGGTTGGAATTTCTAACCAATTTCGCTAAAATTAGTTGGAAAATTTTCCTACCATTCTTTTTCCTACTATTTGAAATTGGTTGGAAAAATGGTTAGTAATCCAACCATTTTTCCAACCATCTTCAAATAGTAGGAAAAAGGGTGGTAGGAAAATTTTCCAGCCATTTTAGTAAAATTGGTTGGAATTTCCAACCATTTTTCCCACAAAAGTTTTTGGAAAATAGTTGGAATATTAAATAGTTGCTAAAATGGTTGATTTTTCCAACCATTTGAAATTGGTTGGAAAAAGTGGTTGGTAATATACATATTTTTAGTAGTGCAAATACAGTAATATTTCCTTCAAACTTTGAGTAAAAGTTATCATATTAATGCAATATGATCTGACACATTGGATCCTAAACTAAGAATACAAGGAAAAAAAACTACAACATCAATATTATGTCATGTTGTACTGATTACAGTACATGCTAAACAACACAATAATAAATAGACAAAATAAATAGATTTTCTAACTAATAAAATAAACAACACACTTGAATAAATGCTTTGAACATGATGTAAACCTAGCTAGCTATAGCTAGCTAATATGGCTTGATATGGAGTTCAGAGATTCATACACCAAGTTGCACTGCAATCTTTAACTTTTAAGGATGCAAAGTACAATATTCATGGTGTATGTTAAGCATAAGGTAGGTCCTCTTCCCTATATAATATATATATATATATATATATATATATATATTGTAGAACCATCTTAATACATAAGTTTAAGCTGATAGTTGAAGGTCCAATGATGATTTTATATTATAACACGCACGCCCCTCGGACGAATGCACTTTGGGTTTGAAGGGTGGTTGTTGTGAAGACCTCTTTACCTTGTGTAATTACGGCTACTGATATTTGAATTTGTGGGACTTTTTACTCAGTTTGGCTCTGATACCATACGGAACTATATAATCAAAAGCTTAAGATAATAGTTAAAGAATCGATGATGATTTTATACTCTGATATACATACATACATACATGCATGCATGCATACATACATACATACATACATACATACATACATACATACAAGGATACATACATACATACATATATACATACCAATGGCGGATCTCAAGCATGGCTAAGGGTGACCACGGTCACTGTAAATTATGATAAAAGTTATAGATTTTATGTGTATTGGGTGAATATAATATTGTATTGGTCGATCACCCCTAATCATAAGACATAGATCCGCCACTGTTACATACATACATACATACATACATACATACATACATACATACAGATAAACACATACATATATAGACACAAGTATAATTTCCAACCATATGCATACATTTATCTGGTTGATTTAGACCATGTATATATGTTCATATGACATAGGTCCATACATATGTAGCATCTAACTATGATTCATTTCCATGAATTTCCAATGGGCCCATTAAACATTTTTTAATTAAGGAGTGATGGAGATGATAATATTGATAATTCATTCAAACCCATAATTTAGTTTATTCTTCTGTCAAGCTTGTCTCCAAAGTGTAAACAGTGCACCCCAACTCCCATTTCAATAATTAATGCAAAAAATTAGTCAATTTACTTTAGTCTGCATGGAAAAACCTCTTTGATAAGGAACTATCTAACTTTAATAAGAGCATAAATTTTTTTAAATAAATATCTATTGCTATTTTAAAATTCACTATTGGTTGCTTGGGATCTAGGCATTATGATTAGGGGTGACCGATACAATATTATATTTATCAATACACATAAAATTATAGATTTTATGTGTATTTAAAAGAGTTATTAATTCCAGTGTTGTGCTTAAAGCTAACTTTTAATTGACTTATGCATTGTTAAACAAAATTAACCGTTTATAAAGTGGTTAGAAGTTTGAGTAATGGTAGAAATTAGGTGTCGTGATAGTTGTTCACATGAGTATTTGAAAACACTTTTGTTGAGTAAATTTAATATTTGCATTAGCTAATTTATGTAGATGGATATAAAAAGATATTGATAATTTTAAAAGATAATAAAACTTTTTAAAATGTGTTTTTCGAGCAAAAAATATGAGACAATACTTCAAACACATTATGCATGTTAACTTCATTAACAATTCAAAAAAGTTGTTTGAGAGTTTAAACGCTACTTAAATTATAATTTCGGTGCTAGTTTAATGAACTTTAATATTTATCTTAAATAAAATTTTGATTTAGCCAAAATGGTAAATTCTATAACCAAACACATCCTTAGATGACATTTGTCTCTAATTGTGAAATAAATTTATCAAAATTCAGTTCAATGAATTTCTTTATTTCAAGAAAATGGGCAGGAAAAGAAAAAAACCCTACTGGCCAACTCTGATGAAACTTTTTTTTTTTAACACAAATTGCATGTAAATAGATACTAAGCTAAGAAATTATTGGGACACGTGGCAGTACCCTGTGAAAGAATCTAGGGCAACTTTTCACTTGGATATCTTTTCCACAAATCAGATTTTTGAATTTAGACCCCACTTTTTCCAGCCAAAAACATATACAGAAAAAAAAGAAAAAAAAAAGAGGGTGTCAAATACTTAGAAAAATATAGAATTTTAATGGGGCTGAAAAAAGCATATAATGTGCACCAATTACTTGAAACTAAAAAGACTTCCAATTTTGGTAACTGGTTTCTCCTTTACATGTCAGAACATAGCCAACCTTACTTTAGTGATCTCAATGCTTAATATACTTATATTCCATTCATTATGTATATGATTCAATTTGAATGAGTAAGTGGGATGACAAGTAGGCAACTCAGAAATATCTAACACAGGTAAAAGTTCGGGTCGACTGAATTCGGTCAATGTCCAGATCTGGTTTTTTCTGGTTAGACAAATCGGACAGAATTACGATATCCTATCAAATTTGACAATGTCAAAATCATGTTTGCACCAAACCGAATCTTTCGAGTTAGACGAACTTAGTTATTCGGGTCGGATATGTACTATATCAACTCAACTTCATTTTAATTTTGTTTTGCATGGATTCAAGTTAATTAAATCAAGGATTTTCTTGTAGAGAAAGAATTAGTGTCGAGGCGATAAATAGTTCTAGCTAGTGGTGTTGGGCAGACTTGTGGTGACTTGGGTTATGTGAGAATGGAGAAACTTTGTTCTAATCGTCATTTCAGTTACATGCGTCATTTAATTTCAATTTTAGTAGCGCTATGGAAATTCAAGCAATTCAAGTTAAACTGAGGTTTTTAAAATTGATGAAACTTTAATTTTAGAGGATAAAGTGATGTCTAATGTTTGTTTTTTACAACTTGGATAAATTGAACATGTATAAACCCGACATAATTAAAATAAGAAATTGAGACAACAAAAATAAAAAATGGTTTGTCTTGATTTTAATTACATTCATACAAAAACTTTACAAATTAATATGCCTAATAATTCTTTTTGAGGTTTGACAAATTTTTTGCTAACTTTAGGTTTTGGGTAGTAGACTAGTTTTCAGAGTCCATTTTTACTCAGTCATAACCAAAACTTTAAATTGATTACTTTGATTGTGTTATCTAAGTTTAATGTTATCTGAGCTTTATTGTTGCGTCCACATATTCATACTCGAATATTGTCGGATCGACTAGTAGTACCAATCAGTCATAGATTTCTTTACGAATGGAAAAGTTCTGAAAGAAGTAAAACATATTTTTATAGCGTTACTCCTAAAGTAGAAGGTCGAACTCTAAGACCAACCACTTTATGCAACACCCTTCATAAAATAATTGCAAAATTTATGGTGAATAGGCTAAGACTTCCAATATAGAGGACATCTCTCACAAACAGACAAATCCATAACAATATCGTCCTAGTCACATGAAATATTCTTTTATGGATAAAAGAATACGACCTTGTTAAATGGAGTTTCTCAAAAAAAAAAAAACCATATGAACTAATTGAATTGAGTTTCCTCAAAAAGCTTTGCAATGTATGTGTTTCCCTCTTTTATGGATTAAAATGGGAATATAGTACATCTCACTCCTTCAAATTTGCAAACAACAGGGAAATCCATCCTATGCCTCCTTCTCGTAGATGATAATCTTATGTTCCCATTGAGGAATGGATATTGTTAGGAAATGTCTCAATTTCATTTAGATTCAAGTTTAGAAGTAAATAATTATTTTCCTTATTGATACTGTTTGGGCTTCAAGTAATTGAGTTCGACTAGAAGACTATTTTACGTCTACTTGGGTTTGCTATAAATAATAGGTTGTTCAACCTAGTTTGGTGTGACCAAATTATGTGTCTCTACGGCACCCTTGTGAGATCTCCTTTTATCTATTCCACTTTGAAAGTTTTATTGAGATTGTAATCTCTCTTGTTGGGATTCACCCATGAGTAAAAATGTCCCACATCGAAAAAGTAAAAAGAAAGGACATGATATATATGTCAAGTGGGCTACTCCTCTTAACACCAATTCTCACTTAACTTGTATACCATGGGCTTTGGTTGAAGTGGGCCCCCTTGGATCTCCCCAACATCTCTTATATCCCGTATCCCTTCCTTTATCTATTCCCATTGTGCTATAACCGTTTGAGATCTTTCCTTCTTGATCTCATTGTGTTATACAGCCGTTTGAGATACCCTTTGTAATTAATCTAATCCCGTTGTGCTATAACCGTTTGAGATCTTTCCTTCTTGATCTCATTGTGTTATACAGCCGCTTGGGATACCCTTTGTAATATCTCCATTATAGTGCATTTTATCTTGCTTCCCGTGGTTTTTTCCCGCTTTGGGTTTCCACGTAAAAATATTGTCTTCATCACTACAACATTGATCTTGTTTATTTTCTCAAATACATATATCCCTAAATTAATTATCATGTTTGCTTCCGCTGCAATATTAGATCCGATTCAATCTGAATCTAATTCCTACCAATTGAATGTCGATCCTAACAGATATGGCTTGTAGAAGCTTAAAAGCAATGTTAGGTAAGTTTTGTTATGATTTGATCCAATTAATCAATTACCAGAAATGTTCTATAATTTTCTCTGTAAAAGCTTCAAATCGGTACTTTGATCATGCTAAAGGAATTTTCAATATTTTAACCAAAAAAAATTCTTAGAAAAATATTTAGGATGCTCCTATATCACCATGAACCAAAAAGTAAGGATTTTTTTTCACCAATTATATATGGAAAAAGCAAATAAGAAGTTGTCAACTTGGAAAGTCCAAGCAGTTTCAAAAGTTGGGAAGACGATCCTTATACAAACAAATAGAAAAGTTGTGTCGGTCTATGTCATGCATACAATGTTTTCTATGGTTACAACATGAGAACTCAACCTTCACAGCTAATTTAATACGCCTCACAACACTCTCGCAAAAACCTAAAGATTACAGATCAAGTTCTTGTGGTACAAAAAAAACACTCAATTGCTTATGATGTGATACAAAATAAGTCTAACAACATGCTCTAGTTATAGTAGACGTGAGTCCACCAATTAGGCTAAAGAAAGCCTAAAAAATGCGAACCAACTTGAAAATTTTGTCCCACTGCGTAAGTAGACTGTGCTCCTCTGACATGATCCGTGTCAGCCTCGACACATTCCGTGTCAGGCACGACACTACCTACTTCAGGACCTAATAGCCAAAAACTTCGCCTCTGATCTCCACACGGCCCATGTTCTTTCTTTGAACACTTGTGTCGCCTGTTTTATACCCCTTGCCGGATCAATTAAGCTCCACACTCAACAATCTCCCGCTTGGAGATCAATCGCATTCTTAGCCTTCTTTGATCATCATCAATCACCACTACAACACCCCCGTAAGTCTTGTAGTGCACCTGTGACAATCTTGTTCAACAAAGATCAACAACGATCTTAGTTAACCTCCGATGAACTCCTCTATCTCAAGCCTGCTTCCGCTTGATCTGATTACGCCCCCACAACTACAACATAAGAAGATATGGATTGGAATTTTGCCTCATATTGAACTTTTCAAATTCCCGTACAAGTTAGGTGCACTCATTCGTTCATCATTCGTTCTCGAAGCATTGGCTGAAAACCTCTTCGTTTTGGGTACCCTTCTCTGATCAGAGAATCTAACACGCCTTTGACGAGCATTAATAAGCCCGTTAGAATTAACAATAGCATAATATAGTTTCCCTCCCTTCTGCTATTAGCAATTATTAGAGAACACTTCATAACCTTCCAATGACCACCCCTAAACTTCATCATGAAACCCTCCCCATCCAATTGACCCACATATGCAAGGTTCTTGTTTAAACACAAGATACATTGAACATCCTTGAACCTCCAAATCCTACCGTTAGAAGTTTTAATGCACACATCACCTCTTCTTATACCTTTAGACTGTGACTGTTTGCAAGTTTAACCCTGCTAAACCTTCAACTCACAAAGTTGCTAAAGGACTCCTTGCTAGATGAGGAGTGAAACAACGCACCCAAATCTATGATCCAACTCCTTTTTGGTTCGGTAATACCAACAGTCAGGGCATCAGCTAATTGAATCCTCAACAAAATTAGCAGAATCACGGTCATTGTAATTGTTCTTCCATGTGCCCCTATGTTTAGGGCAATCCCTACGAAGTGACCTCTACCACCACAGTTCCAACACAACACGTGTTCCATATTTTGATCCAAGACTTAGAATGACCCTGACTCGAGCTCTTAATGTTCCTTCTACCCCTAACAGCTAAAGTACTATTCCTAAATGAAATAACCCTAGAGGGGGGTGAATAGGGTTGTATAGAATTTATGCACTTAATCAACACAAAAGGGTTAATAGCACTTTTATAAACTGAATAATACTTCTTTATTGAATGAATTAAAGTGCTAAAGAGAAGGAGGTTATAACTCGACACTATTGAGAACTGTGAGGCCCTCAACAAGCTTACAGAAGAAGAAGACTTCACAGATGACTTCTGCACTTGAGGCCTCACAGAAGAGACGATTACAATGGAAGAACACACTTAAAGTGTAAATTCCTATCTCACTTTAAAACCACGACGTTAGAGGTCCTCACCAGACACACTCTTTGGTTACAAACTCACCACTTTTCTTAATGGCTACAACTCAGAATATTTTCACTCAAGTATTCCTACAACTTAGAATTTTCAAACCAAAATTCCTACTCTTATTTTCTTCATTGGAAATCCTTTTTTCTCTTGGAAGAGGTTGATAGTATTTATACTTGAGAGCTTCAATCAACAACGTTCACTTTCCTTTAGAAGAGATTGTTTCCTTTCTTGAATCAATCTTCAATCTTCCACATAATTTGCAATTGCAACGATTTCCTTCCTTTCCTTTTAGTATCTGAAAATGAATATGAACTGTTATAATATCAACTCAGAAACGGAAGGAAAGAATAAGATTAGGATTTGGAAGATACTTCCCTAATTTAATTTTGACCGAACTTCAAATAAGATATTCATGCTGGAACTGGAAGTCCTCACTGTTGGATATGGTAAGGTCCTCAGAGTAGCGTTGAGATTCTTCAGATTCTTTCCTTCTTTGTTTGATCCTCAATCTTTATTTATTCGACAACTACCTCTTTCCTTTGATTTGGATCTTTGCAATAAGATAAAATCAGTTAGGGATCATGTAAGATATATAAATACTAGAGAATATATGAAATATTCATATTATGGAAACTTCCCTGATTTTATATCTTCAAGGTTTGTCTTTCAATCAAAATCACGTCAGCAGCTGTGGAGGTCCTCAAAGCAGTTGAGGTTCTTGGAATGGAGTAGGGGTTTCTTCACTAAAGACTCAAACATATTAGAATCTTTTCTACGAATACTTTCGCTTAGGATAGTATCACACAACTTTTTAAACTTGAATTTCTCATTTTCCTACTCGAGGAGGTACAAAAGTTACAAAAATGTTACAAGACTTAGGTAGGGTAGCCAACAAGATATTATCATTCATCTTATCGTCAGAACTAAATCTCACAGAAGTCAACTTAGATAATATCATACTCAAATGATTCATATTATTTTGCATGTCACCAGACTCTTACATCTTAAGCACAAACAAATGCCGCAACAAATGCAACTTGTTAACCACCGAAGGTTTATTAAATGCGTTCTTCAAGGCCTAAAGCATGCCTTTCGTCACTCTCTCGACCTTCACATTGAAAGCCACATTCCTTACTACTGTCTGCCTCATCGTACTAAATGTCTAACGGCTAAGTGATCCCCAATCCACTTGTTCCATATATGCTTTCTTTTCTCCAAATGCCGAATGCAGTCTTTGCTGGTAGAGCGCATCCTCAATTCGTATCTTCCCCCAAGCGTAATTTTTCCCATCAAAAGTCATAATCTTTATTCCCAACCTCCATTGCTTCTCAATCTGCAAATCAATAACACTCCAACTAAAAAATCTGATACGGATTGTTAGGATCTTAGAGCGTTGTTAGCAGACAGACAATGATAAAAGCTAATAATAAATAAAGAATGACACAATTGTTTAACGTGGGAAAATCCAAACTGGGAAAAAATCACAAATGATGCACTATTAGAGGATTTCAACGGTATTTCAGATATTCTTAGATCTCTACAATCTCTATCAATCTCCCCAAAGTTACAACTTGAGAGCTCAACCCTCACAGTTAATACCACCCACAGAGCTCCGTCTGAGACATAGAGATTATACATCAATCTTTTATAGTACAGATGAAACACTCAATTGCCTGTAATGTGATACAACATAAGCCTAACAACATGTCCTATTTATATTTGAAGCGGCTATGACAATTAGGCTAAAAAAAACCCCTAAAAAAATATGAACCAACTTTAAAATTCTGCCACGTCGCACGGCACAGACCGTTTCTTCTCTGACACGGCCCGTGTCATGGTCCAGCAGCAAAAAGTTTCGCCTCTGATCTCTACATGGTCCGTGTTCTTCCTTAGAATATTTATATCGCTTGTTTTCTGTCCTTTACCGAATCAATTGAGCTCCACACTTAACAACGTACACTGTTAGGAATAATAAATCTTGTATTGTTTCCAATTTGTTCCAATCATGGTTTCTTTAGGTTCTTTATCTTGTTTCTTGTTTTGTTAGTCAAGGAAGGTAGGTTATATATAACCTTCCTCTCCCCCTTGTATCTCTTGAGTTGAGATTCATCAATAATATCATTTTCTCAAATCTCTCTCCCTCTTCTCTCTTAGTTTCACCAAATTGGGTGAAATTTAACATGGTATCAGAACATGGTTATTTGCTTGCCTTTGTTTCATTCTTCTTCCTCTTCTCCTTCCACATTTCAGGGTTCCTCCCTCCTCTTCCTCTCTCAATACTCAAATCAATCGCAGCAACCCCACTACTCTTCAATGGCTTCCATCTTCTCCCTCTTCTTCTTCTTCTTCTTCTTCTTCTTCGTTCTTCCTCTCTTTCCTTCATAGTCTCAATCCGCGTCGTTTCGGTTAGTCAGCAAGTGCTGTCACACAGTATGGCCGGGACTTCTCTCCGGTGCCACCTCCCCCCCGCTTCCAACCACCGGCTTCACTCTTCCCTCCGGGAAATCCCAAACTCTAACCTTCCCCAAGTCTTGGTCGGGTCAGATCTGGGCTCGGACCCTCAGCTCCGTCGACCCGTCCACCGTAAGTTCTCCTGCTTCTCCGGCGACTGCGCCTTCGGCAAGGTCGAGTGCGGCGGCGCCGGCGTTATTCCTCCGGCCACCCTTGCAGAGTTCACGCTCAATGGCACCGGCGGGCTGGACTTCTACGAACGTCAGCCTCGCCGTCGCGGCGGCTGCGCTGCGGTGGAATTCGCGGTGGCGGGTGCGATTGTTTTGGTGAAACTGGAGATGGATTTTCAGTGGCTGGGATGACTTCTTGAGGATCAAATTGTCGTTTCAGGTTTGGATCGTCATTTCGGGTATTCGATTTTGTTTTGGGGTTCTCTTGTTAATCTTTGAGTGATATTCAAGGAGGGATCCAAGTAGGAAAAATCATTGTTGGATGGTTGTTGTTGTTGTTCTTGTTGGTGATCCAATTTCATGGAGACTGTTGTTTCTCTACGCTCCTTCCATGACTCTGCTGGCAGCATCTCACATGCTAGTTCTTTCAAGAAGCCTGGCCAAGTTGTTTGGTCCAGTATCATTAGATTGCCTTCATTGAGGCGGGTTGATGAAGCACATAGTGATGGGGTTTGTCAAAGAGGAGGAGGTTCTACTGGGTTCTCTAATGGGGATTCCTTGCCTGAAAAAGTTGTTGTTGCTATGGATGTTGATGAGGTCCTCGAAAACTCGGTCTCAGCTTTGAACAGATTCATTGCGGATCGATATTCATCGAATCATTCAGTATTGGAGTACCACGTTTATGAGTTTTTTTAAGATATGGAAGTGTTCCCGCGATGAAGGTGATATCCGTGTTCCTGAGTTCTTTAAAACAACTTACTTCAAGAATGGGATTCACCCCATCCTTGGAGCTCAAAACACCCACAAGAAGCTAGCAAGATCTTGTAATTTTTCCGTTGTCACATCCCGTCAAAATGTCATCAAAGACAACACAATTGAGTGGATCGAGAAGCATGGCATGCGACGTGCCACTTTCCCTAATGCATTTGAGGCATTGCTTTTGGAAGTTTGTGATGAGACGAGCATTGCTGAATTACAGCTAAAGGTTGGAGATTTTGAAATGCATGTGAAGAGAAATGTCGGGGCCACAAATGCTCCAGTTTCAGTTGATTTGAGGATGATCTGTGTGATCCTCTCTTCGTTCTCTCGTCCGATCAACCAGGAAAGTCTCTATTAGGCCAACGTTTTAGCCGGAGACAATTTCAATACCTGGAAAAGTTCGGCAACAATCCTTCTCATCGTTTGACTCCACGAAGTTCTTCCATGTCTACGTCCATTTCACCCGCTATTAAGAGTTGTGGTGATGGCGAGGAAGCTGTTGGAGTTAAAGTTCAAGATTTCCGTTGTTGGCAAATTGGAGTTTTACCACCCTCCAATTTGAAGGGGGGTGTTAGGAATAATAAATCTTGTATTGTTTCCAATTTGTTCCAATCATGGTTTCTTTAGGTTCTTTATCTTGTTTCTTGTTTTGTTAGTCAAGGAAGGTAGGTTATATATAACCTTCCTCTCCCCCTTGTGTCTCTTGAGTTGAGATTCATCAATAATATCATTTTCTCAAATCCCTCTCCCTTTTCTCTCTTAGTTTCACCAAATTGGGTGAAATTTAACACTCCGATAGAAGCGTCTCCTAATGTACTACATATGTAGCACTTTTTATTTGAGTTCAAAAAGAAAACCATCCCCTATGCATCACATACTAATATTTTTGTTGTTAATTACAGGTTCAGTGAACTAATTAGTCTTCGATTTTGTTAATTAATATTTTGCTCATCACATGCATTTTACGAGCATAATTTTTGTTTTCTGATAGGTAAACAAAAGACGACCTTATGAAGAAGCCAAAGGTCAAAAAAATGTCAACTAGCATTATTTTAAGATATTATATATATTTATTTTTTTGACTTCTTCGACTCCTATGAAATGAAAGGGATTAAAAATGAAAGCAGTAATGAACAAAGTAAAAGCTCATAGTTTATTAACTAAGTAATAATATCATGCTGGATAACTTTAAAAATAACTAAAGTTTTGTCTTTAAACCTAGGAAGTACGAAAAGAACACTATAGTAAAACATAAAATTAATACATCATTTACATCAAATCCAATCTTTTAACCCTCGTAGATCTTGGAAGAGCTTCAAAAGTCTAACTTAGACACAAAAATCTGGTTATCACATGACCTAAAATGATCATGATCAAAAAAACTTAAATTCAATATAAATCGGATACGATTTTTATCATGAAGTCAATTATATTAGTTACAGTGCATAATTTTAAAACGTGTTAATTTGTAACGATGTGTAAATTTAAGACACCTCGCGACTGGCTAAATTGATTCTTTACCCGACTCTTTAATCAACACACTTTTTTATGGTTGTTTGTTATTGGACAAATTGAAAACAACTTCAAATGACGCCGATCAACAATACAAAATATTTGCAATTAAAGAACAGGAATTAGGACATTTTATTAGGGTAAGCCACATGATAACTCTTGTCATAAGGGCGTGCCCCAGCATACAACAAAAGTAGATACAATATTTGCATGGAGCATCGAACACTAGACAAGACACTGCATAGTATTATTTCTGTAATGCCTTGACCCCTCCCGGGTCACGAATATTACCGATAACCGTTTTAAGGATCGCTGACTGGCCCCACAAATCACCACAAGTCTTTTCAGCGTGCTTCGTCCTCACTCACAGGCTACCTGGGAAAACTTCCTAGGAGGTCACCCATCCTAAGACTACTCCCAGCCAAGCATGCTTAACTAACGAGTTCCCAACGGATGAGCTACCATAAAATAAGGTGTACTTTGATGATATAAGTAGTCATTTCAATCCTTTTAAGTCACACTTAACCATATACTCGGGGTGTTACAATTTCATTAGGAGTGGTACGTACCGTTGTATATATCTCCCACTGTTGACAAAATGCATTCATCTAAGTAACCAATACAATGACTCTGCCCACACCATATTTCCCCTGACAAATTCCCTTAAAACCTACTCAGAAATCCCATCCAGGGCTTGGTATAGAAAGGTTGGATATAACAGTCTTACCCTTACATTTTGCAATTTAGATAGAATACTTCCAACGAATCTAAGATTTAGAAATATAATTTGCTACGTACTACTCCATGGAAAGAAGCAGAAGAGGTCTGGCGAAACATTTTACTTTAGTCCATTGCAATCTACCATGTTATTTTGCAAGGTAAGTAAAAGTTTACCTTGTTTTACCTACCTCTACTAATTTACGGAGTAATTATCTTTCTTTGCCTAACCTTAACTTACCTTACCCTACCTACCTTATCTTCCCTACACTCGAAATGAACATATCCTTAAGTTGAAAAAAGTAATTAATCTTTTTCGACTATGCAAATTATGGACATAACCCTAACTAGCAGGATTGTTCATCCGTTCAAAACTAAACCCAACCAGTTAAACCAAAATCCGAATAAGGCCCAAAGTACCAACTGATAACTGAACCGAATATAACCAGTTCGGTTAGGTTTGAATTGGTTCTTGGTTTATTCAATTTTGAATCGAATAATGCACATCCCTATTAGGGTTAACCAAACCAAACCAAACCAGTTAAACCGAAAACCGAACCAAATAATTGGTTCACTTCGATCCTCGATACATTCTGTCTTGAACCGAATAATGCACCACCCTACCAAGGTTTTTAAACTCAGGATCCTAGCTCGAATCCATGGGATAGTTAGAATCGGAATTAACCCACGTAAGATCATAGATTATGTTTAGATAATAGAATCGTATCAAGGCTTTTGGATCATAAAATCATAAGATTATAAATCAGGATCGGAACTTTAATAACTATGCACCCTACTAGCTAGCTTGTCTTGAACGTATACTAACAGAAAGGGGAACTACATACACGTGAAAAAACGCAAGATGAGATGGTTTAACTACCAAATCCAGCTATATTTATACGTCCATATATGCATGCATGACAAATTGCCCAAAAAATGCCCTAAATATTCATTCTGTCTCTCTCGATCCAAACTCTAAAACAGCTCATATCCATGTCTCCCCAGCTCAACACCATATACAACTAACTTTCTCCCATAATACATACATACATATCCATCTGTATACGTACTAGAATGTCTCTTTTTTGCTTTTCCAAAACCATTTTTATATGGGTCAATTTGAGTGGCTTAGTCATCCTAAATATAGTGCCACTCAAAGAAGAATGGTTTATTTATTATCATTATTGTTTTTGTTTTACTTGGATTGTACGTAAACAACTCCAATATGGGATGAAAATATTCCAAAAAAAACATGACGATAAGTTACGTTTCATTTTGTGAAAACTATTTTTAGGTTCCTGTGTTTTAAGAATTCATTTTGAGGTACTCTATGATTTAAGTTAATAATTGTTAGGTGACAAATTTGATGATTTAACCATGTTTTTGATGAGGTTACGTGGATTATTTGAATGTTTATCATTTTTTGAATGTTTGACAATAAATATTCCAAGCAATTTGCCACCAAAATCTTGTCAAAAGTATGTTTAAATCAACGAATTTGTCCCTAACAATTGTTAAAATAAATTAGAGGGTATCTTAAAATGAATTCTAGAAACATGAGAACCTAAAAATAGTTTCCACAAAATAAAGGGTATCTTTAATTCCATCGTTTTTTGGAGAATCTTTGTAGTAAGGCATCCTTAGGCCCTGTTCTTTTATGCGGTATTTTGCGGAGTGGTGTGGTGATGTGTGGTGGAATTGTAGCGGATATGGTGGAATTGTGGTGGGTTATTGGTAAGTGGGGTAGGTGAGGAGAGAAATGATGTAAAAAGTAGATGAGAAAAGTGAGGAGACAGAAAAGTAATGATTTGCGGTAAAATGTGGCGAGTTGTGGTAGGCTGTGGCACCGTAGTTTGCCAACTGCAGAAAAGAACATGGCTTTAGTAGACAATGGTAAAGAACTCTATGCATAAGATGACCAACTTTTCATAGAATATTAGTAGTTCCCATTAATCTTGGTTGTTAAGTAAGGTATTAAGGTCATAGTTTTGAAGGGTTTGTTCTTGTGATTCTGATATTGATTGTACTGCATTATGGAGTTGTGTATTTTGTTTGTTTTGTCGTTGTTTTTTTATTATTGTTACTTAGCTATTAGAGTATCTTAAAATATATCTACCTAAAACTTTGTTTTACATTGATTTCTCACATTTTCTCCAAAACGATGAGTAAAAAGGGATGGAGGGAGCAATGCATGTAAAGTACAAACTTTCTTATACATATATAGAATATCTATGCATATTTGTGCAATCACTTATCAAAATTTTCAAAAGTTAACTTTATGAAATTTATAAAAGTACAAAGATGAGGGTGGACTACTTTTTATTAATCAAAGTATAAAAGTCTTAAACCAGTTAATTATATTTATTCATTTTCATGCCATTTAAATAAGTTATCTTAATTTAATTATAGAGCTTATAAATTATATCGAAGAAAAAAGGAAAACACAAGCACAAAGAAGTGACCCAGACGCATGCGGCATGTCATATCCCACGTGGACCGCATTTCCCGCACATGGTTTTATGGGTAAATATTTTCATGGACAAATGTTTTAATTCTTTTTAATTATTGATTATTATTAATTAATTAATCTCTTTAGTATTCATCTCTGAATTTCTGAGGTGTATTTTCATAAAGTCATCTGAAATTCTTAGTCAGCATTGTTTATATTAAGCTTTTGTACACATGTGGGGCCCGCGTGGGACCTGCATGCAATTGTAGCCCACCAATGGAGTGGTACTATGCTTACCTGGACAACTCTTGGTCAATGCCAATGTCAAATTGTCAATGTTGTGTGAATACGTTTTTTTTAGACCGAGTATCAGATATCACTTATCAATCCTGCAGCTTTCACTTAGGTCGGATATAAGATATGACAAATTGCCAATGTTGTGTGAATACGGTTTTTTGGACACCTCTTGATCTTTCTATTAGACTCTGTTTTAAAGGTAACTATCAGCAAACTTAATATGTTCGGTATCATATATGACAAATATCACTTATCGACCCTACAACTTTCACTTGGGGTGTGTTTGGTTTGGAAAATTTTCTAGAAAAGTTAGTCAACATTTCCAAATTGACAAACTTTCCCGTGTTTGGTTGTCCCTAATAGATGGGAAAGTTTTATATGGAGTTCATTATTTCACTCACAGGAGCCGACTTTGACGGGCTTTGATCCCATTCCGAAGGGTTCTACGCATTGAACGAGCAGTTAGTTCCGGTCTTTCTTTTGGATGGTTGTACTCAGCTTAATGTTATCTACGTTGACCCTGCTATGGAATTCTCTTCGAAAGGAGAAGGATGGGACTGCCTTTTGTTTTGAAGTCTTCGATACTCGAAAGTCGAGCTATTTTTTAGCTTTTGAAGTCTATTATCTAATCATATTGGAAACTTATATTATTAACATGTTTGGCAAGAACGTACCTATGGTCATATCTGTGGGGACCCTATCAGACGTCTGGATATAACAAGGAAATGAAGGAATGTACCTTCACTAAATAGTTCCAGGGGGGCTAGAGAAAGTCTTTTCAAAGAACGTTTTTTTCCCGAAGTTTTTTCCCGAGAACGTTTTTTCCAAAAAGTCTTTCTTAATAAACTATCTAATGCATCATTGTGAAAAATATTTTGCTTCCGCCAAAACTTAAATCTTGGGGATGGTTGCGGGTGTTAACTAAGGTTGACTCAAGAACTATAACTTACCATTTTCGTTATTCTATATTTCTAGCTCCCCTATTTTTTTTCATTATATATTTGAAAAGATGTGTGAGATGAATACAATACTAGATAGCTCAAGGTGGGCGTTTAAGTGAAGCAAGTTTTTTTTATTATTATTGAAAGCCAAAAGAGGCTAAAGAAACAGCAACAGCACCGGGAAAATCGCAGAGAAAATTATAGCAAAAGGACAGCAACCAACAAGAAGTCACACAGACAAAACCAAGACAAACAGCACATACACAAAAAATTAACACTTTCACTCACTTTGTCAAGTCTCCTTAAGCCGCTTCGCAACACTCACAGGGTCCCCACGAATGAAGCTCAAACCACATCCAAACTTAGCAACTCTGCGTGCCATGTCCGCCAAAAGAGCCTGAGGACGCTCTGACGATTCAATTAGCAAACTCGCATTTTTACCCTTCTTTCTAACATGTTCATCAGATCTAGTTGACTTAGACCGGATCTTACACGAAACACGACTAACCAACCTCCACTTATAGTTCCACAATAAGTTCACATTCTTCTTTTGCCGGCGCTTGACTTTGAAAGCCTTAAGACAGGAGTCCTCCACATCTAGAGGTGAAGAACAAACCACCTCATCAACAGCTTTGTCAAGCGTGTCACTAACAGTGCGCTCACAATCAGAAAGAGTCACCTTCGTAGCACCAACATCTCCACCGGCATTTAGGTCCCTCAAAAGGGCATCTTTATAAGGAGACTTACCAGCCTTGGTGACAACCAAATGAGAAGGATCAGAGATGGTAGCAGAACCATTGGAAGCTGTAGGATACACATAACCACCATCAACAACATTCGCACCAACCTGCCTAACCTTAGGAACCCAAATCAAATTTTCAGAGCCCTTCCTAGAAAGAGGAGAAGACTCATGCTTCTTGCAGAATTTAGCCCAAGCAACAGTTAAGACAGAACCGCTACATCTCCACCCATTCAACGCAAGGATAGCACAAGAACCCGCTTTTTTATCTTTGGAACGAACAAAACCATACCTCTTACCATTACACCCCACCTTACTAGGGATGTATGCATCAACAACAGAACTGTAGACCCCGAAAAATTGATAACCTTTTTCGCGGCGCTACTTAAAAGTGATTGGGAGCCGACTAGGATTGCTTAACCTTAAATAAGGTTTAACTTTTGAGAATGATTTAAAACTCGATAAAATGGTCAACCCCTCTAGGTTTATATAGACCAAACCGTGCAGGTTTCTGAGCCAGTAACCGTCGGTTGGGGACAAAACCCGTCAGGTTTTCAGGAAAAACCGCTGGGTTTTGGGGACTAAAACCGTCTGGGTTTTGTTGAAACAACCCCGTCGGTTGGATTTTTAGGAGAAAAACATTGAAGTACAAATGAAGAGTCGCGATTGAATTTTTAGGAGAAAAACAACAAACCATTTTGATAAAAACTCCGGTCTACGAACCAAAAGACGGATTCGGGGGCAAGGTTACGAATTTGACAATTAAAATTATCAAATCCGCCTACTCAAACGAATAGACTCTACTAGGATTAAATCAAAGCAAATAAATTGAAAAGGGAGGAATTTGATATAAATTTCACGAGTTTAACATTAATGTCATGCAAATTATGAATTGAAAACACAAGAATCACATGAATTCGCTAGGTTACATTGCATGGTTTACATCAATGCGATAATTATTCTAACCTTAAATGAAGTAGCATGCAAAGGGAGAGAAGAGGTAGAGAGAGTATACTAGTGTCAATACTCTAGCATAATCCGTCGTCCCGAAATGGAGGGGGAATAGGTTTAATTTATAGTGGGATGTAGGTTAGATGGGGCGATTAGGGTTTAGTTTAGGTTTAGCCGCGGTAACTCAACCGGGTTTGGGCCGAGTTGCGTTCAGCTTTAGCCCACCAAACCCAGCCGGGTTTTCGCAGAGCTGAGCAAAACTCTGCCGGGTTTGGGCCGTAATGTTGGGCCACTTTGCTTGCTTTCGGGCTAGAAGAGAAATGGGTTTGCATGCCACTAAATTACTCGGCTGGCTTATTTTAAATAACTAAAACTAATACCGGTACAAAATGCGGTGTCTACAAGAACCAAACTTCAAAAGCAAGTTTTTCAACAACAAATTGTCCACCCCAACCGGCAAGTTGTCCACAAACAAAGAGAAAAGTCTACTACCCCAAGAAGTAACACCAGGGGGCCTGACAAACTTAACAACACGAGGCGAGGACATCAAAACCCCCGGAACAGATGAAGAAGAAACATCATAAACAAGGGCTATAGCCGGTCCTCACAGCTTAACCAACTCTTTAAGCACAACACAGATTTCGCTAACCCTAGAAAGGGCAGCTATGAAGACCACATCCAAGGCATTAGCACTAAAGGAAAGGGATGAAACAATGGAGGTTACCTCACCCTTCAACTCAATGCATCGAGAAACCAAGGAGCAAGAAGAAAGCGCCATGAAAGAAACTCACCAGAAACCCGAGACAACCTTGAGAAAAGAAGACACCCGCCTCTGGACCAAAAGACCGAGTGAGAGAAGCAAAAACAGACTAACCCCGTCGATGCACAAAATTGCCCGCGACGCCTACAACACACCAAGCCCCCTACCCAGCACGACCGTCGAAAAACACCAGAGAGCAGCCGGCGACCACCACAGTAGCCAGAAGCGAGACAGGAGAGGGGAAACAAAGATGCCGGCGACCACCATTGATGTCAAAAACTCCAACGAACACCGAAGGCCATCGCACAGGAATTAGACAAAACCAATCGCCGGTATCATCTAAACCCAGAACCTAAACCCAGAACCGCCACAGCTGACGGACACCGAGGGCAGCCCACGGCTCCCCACGGCTGGGACGGCACTGACGGCAAACCCCTAGGGTTGCGCAGAGGGATAGGGATTCTGGGGAGATTAAAGGTCAGAGGCGCTTCAAGAACATAAGTGAAGCAAGTTAGGACCAAAGTTTTATGAGGTTCTAATGTTTGTTTTTAAATATGTAAAATGTGGATCAGTCAAATTGTAATGGAAAGCAAAATTACAATCTCATATTAAAAATAAAAGATTTTTGGACGTTAATATATTGAATTTTAGGGGTGTTGGACAATAATACACTGAACTTTGACCTTGAACAATAATACACTGTACTTTAATGGTGATCCTACGTAGGATTGCACACAATTTCCCGACAACACAGTCATTAATCAAGAACGTTCGCCACAAGTCTACAACTGCCAACAATTCCACCAAGTTATCAATTGACAACAATATCATAAATAATTAACAAAAATAACACCAACAACAAATGAACATTTTTTTAAAGTTTATAATAGTATTATGGTGATCAATTCCAAGTTCAAATTCCCTTTAATTGGGTAACATTTAGGCTCTGTTTGGCAATCAGCTGGTGGCTGATATGTGTTAGCTGTTAGCTGGTGGCTGATTTGTGTTAACTGTTAGCTGTTAGTTGATAGCTGTTGGGGTTAGCAATTTGACTTTAGCTGTTTGGGTTAGCTAATTGCAGGAAAAGTGTTTGGCAAAGTAGTTTTTTGTCAACAGCTAACTCAAAATCAACTAGCTTTTTTAAAACTAACTTATTGACTTCAAAAAAACTAATATAAAAATTTATTTACCAAACACCTTAGGGAGCTTTTTCACCTTGATCAAAAAGTTAAAAGCTATTCAAAAAGCTAAAAATTACCCAAAAAGCTGAATAGCCAAATGCCCCTAGTATAATTTCCAACCGTTAAGGAATGCTTACCAATAATTACCTTTGATCAATTCTCTAACTATTAGAGATACTCAAGTAGAAAAGAAAGATAATAAATTAAAATTCCAACTTGAACAACTCATAAACTATGTAATCATGCCAATCAATGTGCTAATTAAAATGGACATAGCACGATAGCATATACTCCCTCCGTTTTTACTTATCTGTCACCTAGGAAATTGTGTTAAAAACTTTGACCGTTAATATCTTCATTTTTATAACGATTCATCTTACAAAATTGATGTCATTAGATTCGTAATAAAAAAATACTATTAAAATAGTATAATATTATATTTTTTTATAAAAAATTTATATTAAAAATTATTGATTAAAGATTGACACTCACAACCGTAAATGACAGATTAAAAACAACAGATGGAGTAATCAATATTTCCAACAAGATTAAGATTCTAACAAGATCATTAATTAGACTCACTAACTACCAAAACATGCACACATTGGTGTCCCACTAATTAATCAAAATTTATTTATTTATCCACTTGTGAAAAGGAGTTAGGATATTGTACAAATTAATGAGCCCATCTCCATCATATGGAGCCCCAAAACTAATTTACCCAAGAGATCATTTTCAAAGAGATTCAATAAGATTGCTTGGTTCACAAACTAAAGGTGGTCAAAAATTGTCAAAGAAAAAGTAGCAAATTAAGTCATTAATTGCCAAAACTATAGATTATCCTCTTTGAATATAATGCAAAAAGGGGATCAATCACACAATTACATGATTGATTGAATTTTTTTCAAGGGGGGAAGCTATTGATCCACTAAGAAACCCTTTGTGGAATGATTAATCTTGGATTTGGGAGGATTTGGGGGGTCAACCTACTTGCTAATTACAAAGAGTACTCTAACTTAAGGGCTTTCATTGATGTTGGAAAAATCATTAATGTTTGAGTCTAGAATAATGATAATCATGCACCTTTGAACTTGAGGAAACCAACATAATTAGGGGTAAGAGTAATAGTTTTGTTGTTGAAATTTAGTTAAATAAACATTTCATCAGTTTCATATTGGTTGTCGCCTTGATCTATACATGTACCGGTCAAATTTTAAATTTTTTTACCATTAATTACTGAACATATTTAATGTTCTCTTATACGAAAATATTATCATTAGATTCACAATGAAAAATTATATCATGAGAGTATAATGTTGTAATTTTTTTTATAAAATACAACATAAGAAATTTTCAATTAAAGGACTATATTCATGAAGACCGCGTAACATTTATGAAAAAATGATTCATATGGAACAAAGGGAGTACACGGTACTTCCTCTATCACAATATGTGTCACTTTAAGGCTATATGGTGATACCAAGAAAATATAACCCACTATCTTCACTCCTTCATAACGATATGTCACTTTATTTAATTTTTTATTTTCTGTAATATTCATTAGTTGACAACTTTGATAAAACATTAATTCCCATTTTACTAAATCTGTCTCTTACTTTTATATTTTCAATACAATCATATACTCCGCAGTTATGAACGTATTGTTTCTATCAAAATATCAATCAACTATCATCTTCCTACAACTAATTAAAAATAACAATTATTAAGGAAAGGATAGACTACTGATGTATATAAATTCAAAATAAAAGACTAATTACCCTTAAATAATCAAGAATAACATGTATTGATAAAGAGTAAACAATAGTTAATAAGAAGAAATTATTAAATTAGTAATTTGTAATTTGTCATTAAAACTGTAAAGTAACATTGACACACTATATATGTCATATTATATATTCACATCTTCAGTGTGTATATATGTCTAATCATTTTTGAGTAAATCTCATAGCAGTTTAAGTTGTTTTTTTTTTTTTGTTCTCTTTTAGAATTAAATTAAGAATAAAACTAGCAAAATTGGGAATGGATTTGATTTTATACTCCATTAATTTGCATGGTTT
Organism: Portulaca oleracea; assembly: GCA_029582165.1. Lineage (NCBI taxonomy): Eukaryota > Viridiplantae > Streptophyta > Magnoliopsida > Caryophyllales > Portulacaceae > Portulaca > Portulaca oleracea. The sequence goes on from CM055869.1 coordinate 58,662,499, forward strand.
AATTTAGCATGGGTTATGTGTTATTGATTCCCATGCATGCTTATTTCTTGGTTTACTTAAGTATGGGTAATACCTACTGGTATGGGTTTAATTTATACAAAATTGTGGGGGAGGGTAAGGGAGGTTTAAGTTAACCCATACCATATGGCTTATCACAAAATGTAATTTTGGATTAGTTAAAAAAATCAATGAACTATATGGTATGGAAAATAAATAATTTTGTCTCCATGTTGAGTTATTTGAAGAGTATATTAGGAGCAATTTATTAGTTGAGACATGATATATAAGTATAACGTTGAGGGTTGACTAGGAGAACATTTTTTATTCTCGGGCTGATATGGTTGTGTTATCTCCAACACGGCAATGTTTGGTATTTAGAGAGAGCACTATCAAATTTTTAGAGCCAACACGGTCGTGTTGAATTTAACCGCGCTAACCGCATTTTACTACACCACACCACTTGTTTTCACCTTTATCTTCAAATATAACCATCTTCACAATTTCACCGTAACCACACTTTACAAACTGCAAAAAAGAGCAGGATCGCGACCAAGAGAACATTTCATATTCTAGAGCTAATATGGTTGTGTTGTCTCCAACTTTTTGACACCTAGTCACTCCAACTTTTTGAACTAATATATTAAACAACTTCTAATATTATTTTTTTTAGCACGAGCAAATTTGGTCGGCCCAATGAGCCTATGAGCCTCTATATTATGACTAGTCACTAGTGAACTTAACAAGCTGAGGGGTAAGTGTCAAATTGTTCATGACAAGTCTACCAACCCCACAATTGTCACCTATGAAAATATTTTGTCATCAACAAGAATTGAACATTGACAGGAAGCATGAAAGATGAGAGTAGTGAACACCTCTCGGTAAACACCTTCTAATAGTTCTTTTTTTTTCTAATTCGGGTAAAAAAGAGATACAAAGGAACTTAAAATACCCTTCCCACAAGGTGCCTATCTAAACTATAATCAAACAAAATTAAGGAAAGCTTGGTTGTAGGATTTTGATTCCATATTTCCAGGGTTTGAGTAGAATGCCCTCTTGTTTGCTAATTAACCAATCTATTATCATGTTACCCTCCCGATAGATATATGATGAACTAAAGGATCCTCCAATTGTTGGATGTAAACTTCGATATTCCTATTATCACGTTAATCTGCCAAGGTACCCCTGAATTGTCTGAATTAAGAATAAGGTTATCGGCTTACCACTCTCGATTTGGAGTCTGGACTTTCATATAACCCTTTTGAAGTATAATTTGAATATCGATTTTTAGAGCAAGTTCTTTTGTTAGAAGAATAAGCTCTAAAAAACATTGTAAGAATCCACTCGAATCAGTCTATCAAGATGATATCGAAAGATGAAGCCAACCGCTAGCTAAACAACTTCTAATATGTTAATGTCATGACTTAATATTCATACATATCATATCTATAGACCAACATGAATCTTACAATGTTTAGATAATATTTGAAACGTGTGCATGCGTTATTATGAATTATTATATTTTGCCTATAGTATTTAATTAATTAGGTTATATTCTACTAAATAATATAGAAAAAAAAAAGAGACAAAATTAAAAGGGTGAGAGAAGAATAAAGACGAGATTTTCCACGTACGAAAGTAGAGATCTTGTCAATGATGCATGTCTAAATTTTCCTGCCTCCATCATCACAACATTGATTCTGAGTCAACGGCAAAGTTACGTCGATTTCAACTAATTTTTGTGCCTTCATAACCCACTAATTTTGATTCCTAGTTTTAATCATTAGTTTCTTTAATTAAGAGAATCCCTCTCTAAATTATGCATGGGCATGCTTGCACATATATTTAATTAAGATTAGGCTGATTATCTCATTAATTCAGTCTCATTAGTCGATAATTGCGCCGTAAATGTTATGATTAATGAACAAATGATATGGTTTACCGTCAATATTAATCGGACGGTGGACTGAATCAGTAACGTGTTTTAGATATTAAAGAGTCGTGAAAAGACGTTAAGGGGGAAAAGTGTACGTTATCATCAAACCTATTTTTGCTAGTGTTTTTAATTGTTGAACTGAGTATTTTATCGCTTGGTAAGTATCTTAGTTGTGTCGGTTTATACTATATTTTCCATTTTAATATTTTTTGGATCTTTACCTGATTAATAATCGAAAAAAGGGTCATATTAACTAAGTAATGACTCAACAAGTACATGACGTACGGTACATGATAATAGTGGTTTGCTTAATGATAGTTATATGATAACAACTCTTGTTGGAACTCAATCATGAGTAAGACGTAAAAGTAAACGTAAATGTTTGGCATAAAAGTCTGATGGACTACTCCCTAATACCCAGTGATCTTAAGTTACAACCTCGCTGAACTTGTTATTGTGGGCTTTGGATCTCCCCAATATGTGTACCAAAGTCAATGGCTCGTTCATTTGGCTGAGCACAAGGTGCAAGAAGGTGGTCCCGTAAGAAGTACCACAGACAGGAACAAGGAATATATGGTGCATTCAGTTGGATTCTTGAAGCAGAGTGGTGACATAAGACTCAGGTGGAGTATTTGTGAAGTAAGGTACGGCTATGATGGCCTCTTAACAGTGACTTGAAACATTGGCAAGAAAAAGAGGCTTTCGGTCACGGGCCGGGAAAGCATCTATAGATGTGGTTCGTAAGAGACTCATGTGTGAAGGGAAGATTGTTGGGATCTACCCTTGAGTAAGATGCCCCACATTGGAAAAGTAACAGAAAGGGTTTGGTATAGAGCTGGCAAAAATCCGGGTCGGACAAATTCGGACAATGTCAAAATTCGGACGAGAAATTCATGTCCGGACCCGGTTTTATTTCGGGTCGGACAATTCGGACGAAGCTAAAATCGGGTTCAGACAATAGAAAAAAGAGAAATTTTATGTCCGAATATTCGGTCAATATAAAAATTCGGACGGAAAATCTATGTCCAGACCCGGTTTTTTCCGGGTCGGACAATTCGGGTAATCCGGGTCGGACAAAATTTTGCCAGCTCTAGTTTGGTACTATATAAGTCAAGTGTATTACTCCTCTTACCACCAATTAATTTTGAAATGGAACCTCACTTAATTTGTTACCATGGGTCTTGGTCGAAGTAGACTCCTGCATGTGTTGGATCTCCCCAACAACTCTCCTTGGTTCATATCTATTCTAATAGATGAGACTTTAAGTCGTTGTTATGCCAAAATCAAAATAAAAAACCAATACTCCGAAATTCCGTTATGAGGTGGAATATGGAGGGGTTGGATGTAGTCGTCTTCCCTCTAAATTTCGTAATTTAGGGAGATTAGCTCCAACTGACCAAAGATTTTAAAAAATCATTCGTTACCTAGCTACTGTTCCATAAAAAATAAATAGAGGCGGCATAGTGATGAGACACTTCGCTCTAATTCATTATCATCTAAGTAAAAAATAGGGGTTTTGAATCGTAATATACCCATCGATCGTAATATACCAACATTTATTATTGGATACTAATATACCTGACTTTGATACCTAGATGATTTTAATGTATTTACCATAATTAAATGGTGTTGAATCAGTCTCAAGGATGACTTAAGTGGGCTTGCATGTATTGGTTCCTTATGGGTCTCGGGATATTTCCTCCGCCTGCCACATCATCCTTAAGACTGATTCACCACCACCTAAACGATGGTAAGTATATTAAAATCACATAAATATAAAAGTCGGGTATATTAGTATCCAATAATGAAGGTGAGTATATTACGATCCAATACCCAAAAAAAAAAAATTCATTAATTCAGATTATGGACATTAATAAGTCATTTTCCATGAGAGGATCTAAAATATCTTATAACTTGATCCAATTTATCCGTATTTTAATCACAAAATTCTAAGAGTACCCACAATGATGAACTTGAGTTATATTCACTGAATGATATAGAAGTAGTACGACCCACCAAGAGAGTTAAAGTTAGACTTTTCATATTAACTTGTTTTCTAATAGTAAGCGTAAGTTTGATTAAAATATTTTTTAAAAAAAGTGTTGACCCCACATTTAATAATTTAAATACACTACAACAAAATTTTTAAAAAATATTGAGAACCTCATGTTCGTCCTCACGCTGCAAGCACGAGTTTGATTTTTTCTCACCGCCGACACTCGTCCTCGTCATTGCATTGCCTTTCTCGTCCTCGCTCACGCTACATCCGTGTCATCTTGTTGGAGGAAAGGGAGTAAACGGTATATGAAACAATGGAAACACTGCTTGGATAACGCTAAGAGTTGTGGCTTAATACTCACTTTCCTTAAGAACTATTTACTATACCGTAAATGTTCAAAGGGATAAAACTTAGCACTTGTAACACTCAAGAAATAGATTCTCTCTTGAATCACTCTAGTATAGCTGCAGTCTAGACAAGAATGAGGTTGTGATTAGCTTAGAATGGTGTGTCCAAATAGCCTAGAATGTCTCCTATTTATAGGAGAATATCACCTCTTAGGATACCCTAGTCAAAGGATAATCAAGAGTCTTAATGATGAAATTATGGCCTTAATATGACCTTGACCAAGTCAAGTCATATAGTTGTTGCAATCTCATAATAATCGTGCTTAATATCGATATCAAGCACTAATTATACAAAATCATATAGCCGTTAGTATTTAAAACAATCATGGCCTTCAACACGACCCGTGTTGAGTCCAGGAATACTTTAATTTCCTTACTCTCTGAAAGACAACACGACCCGTGTTGCTTCCTGTTTCACCCGTGTTGATCATATTCTTATTGTTTCACTTATATATGATCCTTATACTTGATATACTTAATTCTTTAGACTATATAATTGTCTTATATTCTTGAAATATTTCCAACACATCTCACTCTCAAACTCACCGTTGCGGAAGCTCTAAATCAACTGTCAAATTCATCATCAATCTATGGATTAACTCTCTGATGATCTCAATACAATCCTATGACTTTAATCCACAAAAGATTAGTCCTATTTTAACTAATTGATCTGCACTACTAATCAAAAATCATACCTTTTTTTTTTGAGGAAAAAAAATCATACCATATATTCATGCTTTATGCCGCTTGATTTACTGCACAGCTGACACCCGTAAACCTTTTTAATTAATGGGAATCATTCATATAGGACTATAGCTTAGCTTGTAAAAATGGTACTAATTAGTACTAATTAAGTATAATTAGTACTTAATTTTTTGCTTTAATTTAGTTAATTTTTATTAATGTACCTTGATCTAGAGCTTTACAGGCTGATCAAGAGACGCTAAGATTGAATTAAGGGACACAAATTGAGGGCTTAAGTTTGATTTTGATATGCAACTAGAGCCAATTAAGGTTGTACGGATTAGGGTTATTTTAATTTTAACAAAATGCAAATTAAAGTAGTTGGTTTAATTAATTAATTATATGTAGGAATATATGTCAATCAAATTGAGAAAAAAGAAAGATTAATGGGGTACATGGTAGCAGTACTACATATATAGGGACAGTCTATTAATATTAATATTTTTGCAAAAGTATATATATTAATATTAATATTTTTGCAAAAATATATATGGACAGTCTAGCTAAGGACAAACACTTCTAAAGTTGTAGCTCTATTTGATTCCTAAATCTAACAACAATTAATGGGTTAATTGTTTATTGTTCTAATTGATTATCAATTCGTGCGAAAAAATTACAGCAATATATTCTTACCATAGCATGTTTTGTAGCGAATTTAATGATATTTTTTTTTAATGAAAGTTCAAATTTTTCCTAATTGATGTACTAACTAAAGTTCATTTTTTTTTCTAAAGTTAATTTTTATAAAATATGGATATTGGGATTACTATGAACATTTAGTTTGTTTATTGTTATTATATTATTCTAATTAATTTTAAAATTATTTGCATAAAAGTTAAATGACAATAGTAGAATTTCTCTAGAATTTCCATTAGTTTCTAATTATTATTTGAGTTTATAATTTTTTGAAAATCACTCCAAAAAAGTGGTTATAAAAATTTCCATGCATTGCACATGGTAAATGTTAGTTATTCATTAAAACCGTAGAAAATCTCAATTCTGACAATTCCTCGGGCACTAATAGTATCAACAACAATATCAACAAATATAAATCTCAATATATATGATCTCTTTTACGTAAAATTTGATAGGCAACCTTTCCTTCATGCATGACGATGCATGAAATTAAAGGCTACTTTTGACGGAGAAAAAAAATACCTAATTTCAATAATCAAAATCAAAACCCATTCAAAAATAATTTGAAACACTGCTTGGAAACTAAGCACACAGAAAAATTAGGGCTAAAAATGGCAAATTTATGTCAATTAACCTTAGCTTGTCGTTTTCTTGATCACTTGGAAAATTAATTTCTAATATAAGTACAACTTTTTTTTTATAGAAAGATGTATTAATTTAAATTTACCCTCCACTCAAAATAAACAAAAAAAAACAAAATACTTTTTAAAATAATAATTAAGAGAACATAAGTATGAATCTGGTCAGTATTGATGTTAGTTGGCCAGTTGTTGGGCATCTAAAATGGAAATTGATGACACAGATTTACTACAATTAGTGTCCCAATTACATCCTGTCTGCTTCAAAATTGTTCCATTATTTAAAAAAGAAAAAGCAAAAAGATATTATTAATTAATAATCATGCACTTAATTAATCTAAATTAAAGTCTTAATTATAATTACATTACAATTTACAACCTTAAAGGTAGCCATTTGATTTCTTGTTATCTTTGGACTTGAGTTTGACTTCTGTCAATGTCATCATTAATATATTAATATCAGTAATTAAACAATTAAGAAGAAAAGTGTTCATACTGTGGTGTTGTGATTTAATCATTAATTAACATCATTAAAAGTGAGATTAGTTTAGCATTTTCTCTTAAGCGCGCGTGCTTTAATAATGTTACACACTTACTGTCCCAAATTATTTGTCCTTTTACCTAACTTTTTTGTCTCAAAATATTTATTTTATGGAAAATGATAAATGTCTTGTGGAAGACACATATTATGTGTCTTGTCACTATAGAAAATCTTTATATTTGTAAATTAAATTGAAAAAAGTTACATGATTAACTTCTATAACTATAATAATATATATAAATTGTATAAAATCACACATTTATCGATATTTTTTAAAATTTACAAAAAAAAAGTCTAAAATATGACCAACGGATGGGGTTCATTCGTCAGGGTGTCAATTTTAATTGTTGGTGTAGCCAACACATTCCAAGCTTCTTATAATTGATAATTAATAGTATTTGCCAAAAAAAAATTGGGGTTAAAAATGATAATAAGTATTGATTTCATTAGGGAGAAGATATTTAAATTGTGTCTTGGGCAAGACACTTTACAATTTCAACAACTGCAATTTTTTTTTACCCTTGATATTTACTTTGCCTATTTTTGTTTCTTAGGACTCTTGAAATTTTCTTAAAACTATTGAAAATTACCCCACATATATATTCACTATAATACTTCCTTCAACCCTGTACATTCACAAATAAATTGACTCATATTTATCGGTGTAAATAAAACAACACATCATTATCTTATGAAAACAAATATTTAAGAAATAGCCGAATTATGGCTACATTTAGTTATTTAATTTTCTAAATTTTATAGAATTCTATGATTATTTAAGATGATATACAGTGTAGTAGGCATATTACTAGATTTGAATGACATCCTTTAAAAAAAGGTTGATAATTTTTTGATAAATTTAAGTAGGTTTTTTTTTTATGGATAAGTAGGTTTGGATGAATTCAGATTTCCAACTTATATGAATTTATTTAGTTTTCTCCAAAATTATCAGAATTTTCCAAGCTTATATTTATTTCCTGAGGGAAAAAAATTGGAAAGGGAAAAAAAGACCCTCCTAAATCAATGAAATTTGTTTGTTTGGGGGCCCCATTAAGGATTAGTTCAAAGAGTGGACCATGTATATGGGTTGATATTCTAAAAGCCCATATAAATTTTACATAATTGTTGCCATACCCCATTAACTGCAAGTCTGCAAGCTTAGGCCCATTATGTGTAAGAAGAAGCCTCTTATAAGCCCAAATATATGATGCCATATTCAATTCACTTCAAGTTAAGGCCCATCAACAAGGTTTTGGAAAATAGGGTAATTGATCGAGAAGGACAACTAAAAATGTGAAGGACCAATAGGGTCTAATTTATAATAACAAATGAAAGATTAAATTTTATTTTATTTTTTTCAATTGTTTAGCATCACCACCTCACTACCCCTAAACGTCTGCCCACCACCCAGCGTCGAAAACCAACTCCGACCACTCCAGCACTCGCGACCAGACCAACCCTTTCCCTCTTCTCAAGCCCCGCCAAACCCTCTCAAACTTCGATACGTCTATATCGAATGTCTACAAGGGAAACCATGGTTCACCTTTGAAGATGTCCATGAATATCAACAAAGGCGAACGATGGTTTCCCTTTACAAACATCTGGGAAAGACTCACTGGAGTAATTTTAAGGTTCGGGAGTGAATGACTGCGGTGGTGGTTGCTGAAAAAAATCAAACTCAAATACATCACTGGGCTCTAACAATAGAAGGAGGGTGTACATAAGCAGGTCAAATCAATGGCCTTCAAACACAATCAAGAAATGCAAACATTAAACCCAAATTTATGGAAAGATTTCTTTTGGGGTTATTTATGGATAGTTCAAAGGGTGGGCCATGGATATGGGCTGATATTCATCATATTGTTGCCATGCTCCATTCACTTCAAGTTAAGGCCCATTAGATATAAGAATAAGCCAATAACAATCTTTTTTGTGTTTTGGTTGTGATTTCATCCTATGTTATGTTTCATCAATTAGTTCTTTCAAAATAACAGCAACAAAATTTAGTATAGACTCACTGATATAAAGTGTAAGAAAATCTATGTAGCATCCTTACTATGTGCAGATAACTTGGGAAGATGTCTTCATAGAAGGGTCTTCTAAGTCTTGATGTATCTCTTTTACCCAGTTATTTAAAAAAAAAAAGTGTAAGAAAATCTAGGTGTAGGTAATACTATCTGCATGCACGGAAATGTAGAAAAGGTCGATTTCGAGGGATAAAAAAACATTTTGGAAACTATTTCTTTAGATGTTTGTTCAAATATAAGTTTTTTCTAGTCTTTTCTTTTGGTTAGACCTGGTATATTTAAACTTTTATTGCTTTCCGACAATCTCACTTCTTCCATTGTTTTCCCAATCATAATTCAAAAAAAAAAAATACACTCTCTACTACTTTCAGACAATCTTATGCATTATTTATTTATTTATATGTTACAACTTCAAGCAAGTATTAGAATATTGTATTTAATAATTTAAGTTGCTTGAGGTGCAATCTAGTTTAAGGTAGGTTAGAAGTTTGTTTTGTGCCAATGTGTAGAGAGAGCTACAAGGAATAATAAAGTTTAACAAATGCCTACAAATCACTTTTCCTCCATCTACTTTATTAATAAGCAACTCATACTAACCAAAATAAAATCTCTATAAACCAAACCACAATGCAAAATATAAGGCTAATAAAGCCTCACTCGATATAATAACATGATCTAAATTCGACCTCATAAACTCATTTCTTAAACGAGCTAAAATCCTCTAAAAAGACGTAGCAATCATTGAGTATATAATGTTTAACATCTCATATCGAGTGAATCTGTGAGATATTAGTTTGATTTCAATAGGTTTTAATGCAATATTTATTTAGACAAAGGTAAATGAGCTTACTTTGATTGTACCCTATCACAAAGTCAACCCATATCAGGGGATGGGTGAGGAAAAGGGGATACTATTGGACCAGATGACAAAGACATTGTTAAGAAAATGATACCTTTTCTTCCATGAAATGAAAATCGGATTCATGTAAAAGGAGGAAGATTCTTGTTCCTTATCCGGAAAGATATCTAGTCATGAAAGGAGAATTAATTTGAGCGTAATTGATTGGATGATAAAGTCATGGAAACACTTATTTTTCATATTCCGGACCTTAGCTCCATGGAAAAATACACTACTATTGAAACACGGAAGAATTGTTATTATATGAAGCATTTTTGAGGTCAAATTTGTTTAGCTCAGGATGAACACCTTCTTTGTCGTCAAGGAGCTATATTGCGTTTAGGACTTTGTTCATGATATACTATGGTGGAAATCATACATGGGACTCCTAATTCAAAACTTTGTGCAGGCTCAAGATACAAAGTGAGATTTCAAATCTCGTGCCAAGAGAAAGATTCAAAAAAAAGTACATCAGCCTTCCGCCACTCGAATTTTCAATATTCTTGTCTATTTCTCATCAAACGAGGGACATCTAGTTTTAGAAATCTAAACTATTCTTAATGTAATATTGAGAAACTCATTGTTATTACTCAAAACGAAATAGTTCAGGATCAGATCAACATATTCAATTGTAGTCCTTGACGGCCAGCCAATCGAAGCTAAGACTATTAACGTGTTCTCCACAAAACTCATGACATGTAAGTCGAGCAAGCATTGAACTCAAAATCTTGTGCGGGCTTAAGACACAAAGTGAGATTTCAAATCTCATACCAACAGAAAGATTCGAAAAAAGTATATCAGCCTTCCGCCACTCGAATTTTCAATATTCCTTTCTATTCCTCATCAAACGAGTGATATCTTCTTCTAGAAATCTCAACTATTCTTAGTATGATATTGGGAAATCTCATTGCTATTACTCAAATTGAAAAAAGTTCAGGATCAAATCAACATATTCAACAATAGTCCTTGGCAATCGACAACTTGAAGTTAAGACTATAAGCATGTTCTTCACAGAACTCATAAAGCTAAGATTGTTAGCATGTTCTCCACAAAACTCGTAACATGTAAGTCGAGCAAGGATCGAACTCATGACCCCTCAAATTTTCAATATTCCTTTATATTTCTCATCAAATGAGGGACATCTTCTTTTAGAAATCTCAACTATTCTTAGCATGATATTGAGAAAACTCATTGTTGTTACTCAAACCAAAAAACCTCCGGATCATATCAACATATCCAATAACAGTCCTTGACGACCAACCAACCGAAGCTAAGATTAGTTGTTGAACTCGTGACCTATGAGCTATGAGACATCAAATATATAAGCATGTTATCATCAAACGAGTGACATCTTTTTCTAAAATCCCAACTATTTTTAGCATGATATTGGAAAATGAGCTAAGACTGTTAACATGTTCTCCACAAAACTGGCAACATGTAAGTCGAACAGGTATCGAACTCGTGACCTATGATCCAAGAGACACCAACCATATAAGCAACCCAAATGAGCTATCACAACCCCATGGGTTTTGATAGTTGGTGCATGGTGTTTGATAACTACATGTATGATTCTTCAATGGGTATTTGTTCCTTAACCTTTCTCTTCGTTAAATGTGCCTATTGCCCACACTTTAAGACATCCATATTTTTTCTTGAAAACAAAAGCCTATCTAATAGGAGAAAAATAATTAAAAAAATATCTCCTTTGGGGTTGGACCACATATTTTGTTTGCATTTCCCCTTGTATTTTATGGTAACCCATCAACCTAACTTCCCTCTACAAACCTAGTGGGGGTGGCCCCAATCATCTTGATATTTTTTTGGAATTTTGTTTGATTTGTTTGAAAGGGGAAATATTATTGTTGTATTTTTCATTTTCCAATATTCCATGTTGAAATTATGGGAAAGGAATAATAATACTCCCTCCGTTGTATATTAATTGTCATAATTTTTATTTTTACAATTTTTAATATTACTCTTTGATTGATAATTTCTTATATAGTTTATTATTAACAATTGCAATATTATATTTTTATAATACTCCTTTCATTCTCATATTATATGTCACTTTAACTAACTTTCTTTTTTCCCATAATATCTGTCACTTTATTATTCCAATAACACATTAATAACTAATTGATCAACTTAACCTTATTAATTACTTTTCATCTTTTTCTTCAATTTTTCCTTTTTATTCACCTTTATCTTTTAATTCAACATTTTCACATTTTCAATGATGTTAATTGATGTAGAGTGGAGGTTTTTTTTTTTGTTTTTTAAATTATGTTCTAAGTGACAAATAGTATGGAATGGGGGAGTAGTATTTTTTGGTACAAATCCGATGGTGCTAATTTTATATAGCGACTCATTGTGTATAATGATAAATTTATGGTCAAAAATTTTGAAATTTAACTGCACAATTTTCAAATACGACAATTAATATGGAACAATGGTAGTAGTAATAATAATGGGTTTGGGAATGGTCAATTCATAGGGCATGCATTGATAACATGATATAACATGGTTTTTATCATCTCGATTCTCAAGGTTGTGTAGCAGGGATTTATTCATATGGATCATTTAGATAAGTTAGGATGTGTACAAATTGCATGCTTGCTAGTTTTGGATTTGCCAAATCATTTTCTTGTGGCAAGGAAAAAGTTTTGTGATTCATATCACTTGTTTGGATTCAATATTATACTTGTATGCATGATATGACATTATGACAAATAATTTTATGAATTTTGATCAATTATGCGGTATTTTGCGGAATGGTGTGGTGAGGTGAGGTGTGGTGGAATTATGGCGGGTATGGTGGAATTGTGGTGGGTTATTGGTACGAGGGTAGGTGAGGAGAGAAGATGTAAAAAGTATAGGAGAAAAGTGAGGAAAGAGAAAAATAATGATTTTGCGATAAAATATGGCGGGTTGTGACAAACTGCGGTAGGCTGTGGCACCGCAGTTTGCCAACCGCAGAAAAGAACAGAGCCCTAGAAGTTGAAAAACTTTTATTTGACATTGTAACTTCAACCGGCTTTAACCAAGACGTAATACATAAAATTGAAATATGTCATGAACCAAGTCATACCTGAAATCTATATATAAAAAAAAGGATATATTTGGCCACTCGTAAGCTAACTACAAATCTCTATAATTCATGATAAATCAAATATACCAACTAAAAAAATATTATGCTAAATTTTAAGTGTAGTCATCAATATATATGATTTTGTCCCTTTAATATGTTATGGTCATGATACTAAGTAAAAATAAATTAAAAAACTATAAAAAGTACCAAGTAAGTTTGAAGTATTAAATAGTAAACTAATTAAATAGAATTTTCTATAAGTTGTTCAAATATATTCAATGTATTCGGATAATAAATGGTCAATTCATATAATTTGGTCACAAAATATTCATAATTATGACAAAATCTAACAGTTTATATTCTTAAATTTTGAAAAATAAATTCATTAATCAAGATTTTCTACGACTATATATCTTCAAGTATAATCAATTTTTCTCGACAATGGCAAATTCAAACCTCTAATTCTACCGAATTTTTTACCTCTTAAGAAATTATTTGGTTGACACATGTGTATAACATTTCCACTACCTAGTTAGGGGGGAAAAGCAAGCAATTTATTGTATGAAACCAATGCATTTAAAACTAGTGGTAATAATATTAGTTTTAGAAATGATTATACATGATAAAGACGCATGCATTTAATTTTAAGATGTTAAATAAGTTAAATAACTATATTTGTACGTAATTCTTGTTTGGGCAAATGCTATCATGTAAAAATAGTAAGAATATTTATTTTCCTCCTTTGTTTGTTTATGGAAAAAGGTTCTATCATTTTATAAATTGGATATAAAAATATAATATAAGTAGGGCTAGTACTTTTCGTTAGTAACTAAAAGATTAGATAAGTATGGTAAATAAAGATACATAAGATAAGTAAAAATAAATAAGGTAAGCAGAAAATAATAGATAGTACTAGGGTCTACGGTAAGTAAGTAAGATAATCAGTAAAGTCACATCAATCACATTCACGACAGGACATGAATTTTTAAATATATATTATGTAAGGTACGTAAGTTATTATAAAAGTAAAGTAAAATTAATTAAAATAAATAAGGTAAGTAAATATAAATAAGGTTAGTGATTTCTTACTTACCTTCCAAAAGAACAACACCTAATCTTCACATTCACGACAATAGAAATTTAATACACATCAGATAAATCATACTTATCAATTAAATTAAAAAAAAAATTGGATCGCAGTATGTCGTACTTTAAGCCTTGAGATTGTGGTAAATCAAATTTTAAAATTGTATCATAGTAATTCAAATTGCGAAATCATTGGATTAAAGTGGCACAGTGAACCATCACCAAGTTGGGTGAAACCTGTGGCAAAGAGTTAACGACCAACCACCACCCTCCATGTCATGATCAAACTAAATTCACATCTCCGAGATTCAATGACATTGACGTACTACTACCACAAAATATCCCAAAAATATGTTCATATCGCTCACCCAAGAAAAATTGCGCTACCCTCATAATTCGTATTATAGTGCGTTTGGTCTTTCTCGAGAAAATATTTTCATGGAAACTTTTTTCAAGAATGTTTTTTCTAGGAAAATTTTCTTTAGGAAAGAAATAATTCACCGAGTTTGGTTAACATTTAAAAACATTGAAAAATTAGTCGGAAAGTTTATTTCAAATGATCAAATTACCCTTACATATTAATTTATAAAATAGTTTTTTAGGAAATTTGAGAAGTAATTACAAAAACTTTCCTTTTCCCAAAGCTCTTCATGGGAAACTTTTTCCATTTACCTTGAAAAACTAGCGGGACTCACTTCAAAACTTTTCTCCCCTCATTTACAAATAAAAATAAAAATGTTTAGTTAAATTGAGAAAATTGACAAAATTTCCCAGAAAATAATTGTACCAAGCGCTCCCATTTACATGCATCTAGAATACGTGCTTTCGGGTATGTACGAGTGAACAATTACGTCATTAGGAGTGAACAATGGATAAGTATGATTGAACAATTATGGCATTGACCAAAAATTCAAACACCATTTTTTTCCAAATTCCTATTGTTCGATTGGACCAAATTGATCCTTTTCTGATTTGTCTGACCCGAAAATACGTGAAAAAGCTACGTATCAGATGTCAAATTTTCATCTAATGTTTGATTCACCCGAACTCAAAATTACCCAGACCCAAATTTTTGCACCATCCCCCTCATAATTTGTATTTTTTAAAAATCCAATTTTGATCTAATTTGTCAAAAGAAAAAAAAAAACAAAAAAACCCACACATACGCTTAAAAATGGTACCAAAAGAATTAGCAAAACCCGGACAAAGGGTCCGTATAAATCGGTCCAAATGCATCCGAATTACCCGCATCGAAGTCCTTCCCCCCGATCTACACCCTCTTCCTCTTCACTTTCTCTCTCTCTTCAACCCAAAGATTGCATCTTTTCCCAGAAGAAAAACCAAACAAAAAACTCAACAACACCATCTCAATGATTCACACCAACACAAACTAATCCAATCAATCCTCATTTCCTGGAATTTTCTCTGAAATAGTTCAACAATCTCGCAATCTCTCACACCCCCACTTGTTTTCCGGGCTCCGATCGGCGAGAAAATGAGGAAGGCGGCGGTGGGGGCGGCGGTCGTCGGTGCTGCGGCGGTGTGCGCGGCGGCGGCACTGGTGGTGCGCCACCGCATGACGAGCAACAGCAAATGGGCGAAGGCTATGGCGATCATCAAAGACCTCGACGACAAGTGCGCCACCCCGCTCGGAAAACTCCGGCAGGTCGCCGACGCCATGACCGTCGAGATGCACGCCGGACTTGCGTCGGAGGGAGGGTCCAAGCTCAAGATGATCATCAGCTATGTCGATAAAATCCCCACTGGGTTAGTTTAGTTTCTGTTTTTCACTGCTATTTTTCTTCTATCGCTGTTTTTGATCGGGAATTTCGATCGTTTGATTGTTTAGGGTTTGGAGTTTTCTGGGTTTTGATGATCTGAAATGGGATCTCGTTTCTTCTGGGTGTTGGATTTGATTTGGTTGAGATCAATTTGTTGGGGTTTTTGAAGTTTTTTGAGTATGAATTTGTGGGTTAGTGAGTATTAGTAGGGTTGATGGGGTTGTATTTGTGTTTTAGTGATTGAATTTGAGATTGTATTGGTTTAAAATTTTGTGATTTGGGGTAGTTTTTGATTTTGTTGAGATCAATTTGTTGTGTTTTTGCAGTTTATTTTGATTATGATTATGTGGGTTAGTGAGTATTAGTATGGTAGATGGGATTGTGTTTGTGTTTTAGTCATTGAATTTGAGATTGTATTGGGTTTAAATTTTGCATTTTGGGTTAGTTTTTGATTTGGTTGAGATCAATTTGTTGAGTTTTTGCAGATTTATGTTCAATTATGTTGTTTTTTGAAGTGGGGATTTTGAATTTTTGCCCCCTATTCAACTGTGAAACTCTATCTGTGAGTATTATTAGGGTTGATGAATTTGAATTTGTGTTTTTAATCATTGATCTGTTTTCATGAGATTGTATTTGTCATGAAAAGTGTGGCTTGGGTTGATTTTTTATTTTATTTTTGCTGTTTGTTCTAAAAGTTTTGAATTTTCAAAGGTTGACTATGGAAAAATCAAATCCCCCTTTTTCTTCATTGAAATTCTGTTGAGGTTTATTAATTGGTTCTTGAGGTGACTAGTCACCTTGAATTTAATGCTTAATTACTGGTGTGAATGATGATGTCAATTCTGTGTAATCCCTCTGTTTCATATTAATTGTCCTCTTTGAAAATCGTGCAGCCAAATTTCAAAAGACCATAAATTTCGCAATGTATACAATGAGTTCCTATATGAAATTACCATCATTAGATTCATAACGAAGAATACTATCATAAAAAGCATAATACTGCAATTGTTAATAATATATTATGCAAGAAATTATCAATCAAAGAGTGACATTATAGAATGTGAAAGACAAAATTATGACAATTAATATGGAATGGAGGGAGTATATGGTTTAGGATTGTAGTTTTTGGTGTCTCATGTATTTAATTTATGTATTTTGGATTTGTACTTTACTCTTGAAATACAGTTTTGAAGTTTTCATCATATCCATAGGGCTAAGTGTCTTTTTGACCTTTAGAAAGATAGCTTTGTTAGAATATGCATGATTATCAACTGGAATCTGATTAGTCTTGCATTAGTTCCTTTTACGTGTCGAATTATGAATACAAGGTGGTGCTTAATTCTCCTTGCTTACTTGTGGATCAACGTCTTTTGCAATGTGTCATTTTCGCCTTTAATTCTTGGAGAAGAGTTGTAGCTTGTTAGGATTGTCTTATAGAGTGATTTTCTTGCAAAATTCTGTCGCTTCCTCTTCCCGCGTTGCTTATGGAAGTCTTGTTATAACATTGTCATTGTTTCGGTATCATGTGAAAGCATTTCCCACCGAAAAAAGTTGTGCCTACTTAGCTGTATGTAACAAGTATGACCCGGGGGAGTTATGCTCGTATTGTGAAGAAGCCGTTAGAGTTAGTTACATGTGGAAAGCTGGATGAAAGGAATCGATAGAAAGTGTGCAAATAGATTGTCTTTTGCAATGTGTCATTTTCTCGTTTTCTTGTGAATTGGCCTCTTCTTGTGAATCAATCTGAGTAATCTCGTTTTCTCCTTTTTCTAGAGACGAAAAGGGTTTGTTTTACGCGCTAGACCTTGGTGGGACCAACTTCCGAGTACTACGTGTAAAGCTGGGCGGGAAAGAAGGAGGTGTTCTCCAACAAGAGTTTGAAGAAGTTTCAATTCCGCCAGAGTTGATGGTTGGGACATCAGAAGTAAGTTGGTTCTTAGGCATGCTTTTAAATTGATTAGTCTTCTTTTGCTAACCTTGGTTCTTACTTCTTCACACATCTGTAAACCATTTGGTGTTCAGCAATTGTTCGATTACATAGCTGAGGCCTTGGCCAAGTTTGTCAAAACCGAAAGTGAAGGTCTTCATGCTGAGCCCGACAAACAGAGGGAACTCGGTTTTACCTTCTCCTTCCCGGTGAAACAGACGTCTATTGCATCGGGAAGTCTTATCAGGTGGACCAAAGGGTTCAAAATAGATGATGCGGTTTGTCTCTCTCTCTCTCTCTCTCTCTCTCTCTCTCTCTCTCTCTCTCTCTCTCTCTCTCTCTCGATTCTATCTCTCCTCCTTATTTGACATTGTATGATTTGTTATTCTTGGTATACCAATAGGTTGGGAAAGATGTGGTGGCAGAGTTGACTAGGGCCATTCAGAAAAAGGGCGTAGATATGCGTGTGACAGCTCTGGTAAGTTCTCAGCGCGCATTGTTCTTGCGTAAGTATGAAATGGCTTTTTGACGGTTTGTTAATGAATGCTAGATCGCTAGGTCTTGTGTAAGACCGTCTTACCTTAGATTTATTGCGAGATGGTTATTATGGTGACTTTTGAAAAGTTATTAGTCACCTTCGTATTAAAAATTCACTCTAATACAACTTATTGGTCATATTCTGATACATTTTTGTGTGCTTTGGTCGGTCCAGGTTAATGACACAGTGGGAACACTAGCAGGAGGCAGATTCTATCACCCAGATGTCATTGCTGCTGTTATTCTCGGAACCGGAACAAACGCTGCTTATGTTGAACGTGCTAGTGCAATTCCCAAGTGGCATGGTCCTTTGCCCAAGTCAGGGGAGATGGTAAGCTCTCTTTTGGTTGTATTCAAAGCATGCATGTTTGGTGCAACATCATGTGTAGAGTTGGCTAAATTTTGACCGACCCAAATACCCGAATTGTCCAACCTGGTTCGAGACACAAAAACTGGGTAACAGACTTTGGGCTGTCAAAAACTATCCGACCCAAATACCCGAATTGTCCAACCTGGTTCGAGACACAAAAACTGGGTAACAGACTTAGGGCTGTCAAAAAACTATCCGACCCAGAAAATTTCGGGTACGGTTATAGATTTCGTGTGAATTTTAAATTTGACCAATTTGACAAAAAATCCAGAAACGGTATTTTCTATTGACCGAACCCGATATTAATCCGAACTTAGGCCTTGCTCGAATTGTCTGACCTGGAAAAAAGGTCTAGAAAACTAGGTATCGATCATCAAACTTTCGTCTGATGTCCGATTCTCCTGGACCCGAAATGACCCAAAGCCAAATTTCAACAGCCCTAAATAGACTAACAGTCATGAATTTCCCGTCTGATTTTGGCATTGAACGAATTGTCTACCCTGGTTTGAGACCCGGAAATTGGGTAACAGACTAAACATTTCCCATCCGAATTTCGACATTGACTAATTTGACCAACCTAAAATCAGCCCGTTCCCAGATTTTTGCGAGAACATTCAAGTGTAGTTTTTGCTTATGTGCTGATCAGAATATGTTGTAATATCTATAGGTTATTAACATGGAGTGGGGCAATTTCCGCTCATCGCACCTTCCCATGACAGAATATGATATTGCCCTAGATGAAGAAAGTTTGAATCCCGGCGAGCAGGTGCACTATTACTCGGTTTCTGCCCCCACTCCCTAGACCTTTCTGTTCCTTTTAAGCTTAAAAACCGTCTTCTTCGGTGTAGATATATGAGAAAATGATATCTGGGATGTACCTGGGTGAAATTGTGCGAAGAGTCTTGCTTAAAATGGCTGAGGAGGCGGGCTTTTTCGGTGATGTAGTCCCTGAAAAGCTGAAAACTGCATTCGTCTTGAGGTACAAGTGTTACTTCGAACTACAACAAGTCATGTAGATATAGTTTCAAATCGCACTCCTGTTACCACATTGAGTTATGGGGCAACAATCCATTTTTTCGAGTTATGCTACACACACGATGCCATTTATGTCGAAGTACAAAAACTCGTGTTCATTGTCATGCCATGGTCGTCTTAATTATATGTCGTTCCCTAATAATTCTTTCTAATATGGGCAGGACTCCTGACATGTCTGCCATGCATCATGACACCTCAACCGATCTTAAAGTTGTCGGAACTGTACTCAAGGATGTCTTAGGGGTAATTCCACTTTTCTTGTTACTCGATTTCCTTTTCCCGGGTTCTTTTTCTTTATTTTTTTTGGTGCATGCCAAACATTGGAAACTTGTCTTGATCAGTTCGTCGGTAAGAAAATGATATGTGTGAGAATTCGAACACAATGTCCTTATTTCTATTTGTCACCTGAATGGTTCAACCCGGACCGAAATTCTTGTCCGACGCCCAAATTTGACCCCGACCCAAACATTTTCTAGCAGTACCTAGGTAGGAAGAAAGGAAATGATGCACGAGAATTGAGACCTGACCCGAAAATCAACCTGAACCTTGCCCAGTGGTGTGGGGTTTTGGACACGATTTCCAGACCTGAAATCTAAATAAACCCAAAACATACCCGACTTGAAACTGACCCATCCGCCCGCCCGAATCAACAGGTCTAGTCATAAGACTAATATGTGGGTTTCATGTTTTTGGGGTTAGATACCGAACACGTCTTTGAAGGTGAGGAAGCTGATCGTCGAGATCTGCGACATCGTGGCCTCCCGTGGGGCGTGCCTCTCGGCGGCCGGGATCCTTGGTATCCTGAAGAAGCTTGGCCGGGACACGTTAAAGGCCGGCGAGAAGCCGCAGAAGTCGGTCGTGGCCCTAGACGGGGGCCTGTTCGAGCACTACACCAAGTTCCGGGAGTGCATGGAGGACACCCTGAAGGAGCTCCTCGGGGACGAGGTCGCCGGGTCCATCATCATCGAGCACTCCAACGATGGGTCCGGCATCGGGGCCGCCCTCCTCGCCGCGTCCCACTCCCATTACCTCGAAGAAGACGAGGAGTTCTATTGATCGATGCCGAGCCGGGCCAGGCCGGGTTTAGGTAATAGTTGGGTGGTTAAGAAAGAGGCTACCTATATGATGAATGATGAAATGTCTCTCCCTTTTAGTAGATCCTCAAATTTTGCACAATTCTTTTGGCTTCATTCTTCATCATGAAGCCTTCTTTTTCTTCTTTCTTTCTTTCTTTGTTTCTTTGTTTTGTTGAGGTTTTGCATCCTCAAAAGGGGATTACGCCGAAGAATTCTGTTTGTTTTGAAATTCCATGCTCCGGCGAAGAATAAAATCCGGCGAAATGGGTGTGTGATGTGAGGATCTATCCGTGCGTTTCAAAGTTCGGATTATTGTGGTGCCCTGAGAATTTGCGCCGGTGTTGGTCAAGTACTTTGTGTCGGCGAAAATAAAATAGAGGATTAGATTATGAATTTTAAGCACCGTGTAATGTAATAGCGTTTTTGGATGGAAGGAACCTCCATTTTCAGTTATGGTTTTAGGGTTTGTATTCATGTTTTTATCATACCATTTGAAGCCGAAGATGATGATGATGATGATTCATGCCTCATGGTGGAAATAAGAAAGATGAATTTGGTCCCATCAGTATGTTATTTTTGTAGTGTTTTCATTATTACATGGAAAATTTTCATTGCTTTGAGCTATAAGTTATCCTGCTTATTATCACTAAACCCATGAATAAAAACAATGTTCTCAAGTAGGGTTGTAACTTAATAGAGTCGGTTTGTAAGTCGCTCGGATTCGATTCAGTCAAACGTTTGCAAGTCGCTTGGATTCGACTCAATCAAAGCTCGCTCAGACGTCTACCGAGCAGAACCTAGGGCTCAACTAGGGCGCAACTCAATTAGACTCGTTTAAGTATTTTGAGTAAGAAGTAGGCTATGTTCAATGAATATTGCTAAATTTATAATACTGTCAACGTTTGAAATTTAATATTAGAGCAAAAATTTATTATTTGTCTTTAGTTTTATTGTTAAGCTTTGTAAATCTCAAATATGAATGTTTAAAGTTTGTTTGATTATACCCTTATAGTAAAAAAAATGTTATTTTCTAGTTAAGTTTAACGAACATCGACAAATCTATTTGATTTGAGCTAGGAGCTTTTCAAATATAAAAACTACAAAAAATCGAGCCGAGTCAACTTGCAAGCCGAGCCCAAGCACAAGATCCATGAACTGAGCCGAGCCAAGTCTTGACTTTGAAAGCTCGGTGAGCTTCGAGCCGGGGAAACTTGAGCTCAACTCGTTTATACCTCCTGTTCACAAGTTGGGAAAGCCCGAAACTTTTTTATTACTTCTCTAGCAGAGACATCATCCATGAACAAAAACAATGTAAGTTTGGCAAAGCCGAAACAATTTTATTACTTCTCTAACAAAGATCATGTCATCATATACAAGTTATACAATGGTGCTTGGCTAGCATTTGGAGCTTCCATAAGATGATATCGACATCGCCTCTCGGCTCTCGCCTATCGGTAATCAAGTTGGCCTCATTCAATTTGCTGCTCGCCTCTTGATAATCAAGTTGGCCTCATTCATTTTGCTGCACATCAAGCAAAATCAAAAGCATGAATAATCAGCAGTATGAATCTTACCACAGATATTAACCTACATGAAGCCTACATTTCGAGATATAGCAAGATGTTGAAGTTGTCAAAGAACTGTAGCTCAGTTTTGATCATTTTCCAATCAACTGTTAGAACTTACAAAACAAAATGGTGACAATGAAGTAGTAAAATCTTAGTACATAGGGTTACAAAATGGTGTCAATGAAGCAAGTACATTCTTAGGACATGAGGGTTCATACCAAAACCAAAATCAAGCCTAAACAAGGTATGGACGGGTAAGGTATAACAGTTTGCCTCTAAATTATACTAGTTCTAACTAATTGACCCATGATTTAAAAACCATTCAATGCCTATAAACTCCATGGAAAGAAGCTTATGTGGTTTAGAAACATAATCTTTTTTCAACTTATCCCGACTATGGACATATACAATCATACAGCCATGTAACCAAATGTTTGAAACATGAACCATCATCATCATCATTTGAAACCCATGAAACCCATTCAATTTACACAAATATCATCATTATCATTCCAAAGCAAGTGTTAGAATTCCCAAAATAGTGATAATGAAGCAAATGCATCCTCATCCTCAGGACATGCAGGTTCATGTCTATACAAACAACATATAACCAGTTAACCACATAACCAAATGCTTAAACCCCATCATCATCATCATGTATGCATCCTCAGCATCAAAATTTCACACCCGAACCCGAACCCGAATCAAGGTTAGTATTGTTTACATAACCCAAATGCGTAAATCCCATTCAAATCACACAAACCCCATCCATCATCATCATCATGCATGCATGCAATCTCAACATAAAAAATCTCACCAGTTTCAGAGATTAGAATTCACACCTGAACCTGAACCCGAACCCGAATCGAGTGAAGTATTGTTCATCCTCTCCAGAGCCAAAACCAGAGCCTGCGTCCCCAACTTCCCTTCCCCATGCGCCTTCAACGACAGATACAGCTGATGAGCCAATGCCAACCCAGGCAAACATATCCCCATTCGATCACATTCCTTCACACAAATCCCCAAATCTTTCACAAAATGCTCGACATAAAACCCAGGATCAAAATCCCTCTTCAGAATCCTCTCCCCATACAATTCCAACGACTTCGATCCAGCTGCTCCGGTAGAGATCGCGCTCAAAAACAACCCTAGATCGAGCTTCGCTTTGTGTGCGTAGATCATCCCTTCAATCAATCCCACCATTGTTGATGCGATCGTGATCTGATTTGCGAGTTTCGCGTGTTGACCCGACCCGGGTCCGCCCATGTAGTACGTTTTGCCGAGGAGGTTGAGGAGTGGGGAGATGGATTGGACGACGCCGGAGTCTCCGCCGGCGAAGATCGAAAGGGCGGCGTTGCGGGCGCCGCGGTCTCCGCCGGATACCGGCGCGTCGACGGCGGAGCAGGATTTGGCCTCCGCCGCGGCGGCGATCTCGGCGGCGAGGGAGGGGTCGGAGGTGGTCAAGTCGACGAGGACACCGCCGGGGCGGAGGGAGGAGAGGGCGCCGGAGGTGGGGTCGAGGAGGACGGAGCGGACGTCGGAGGGGAAGCCGACGATGGAGAAGACGACGTCGGATGCGGCGGCGACGGAGGCGGGGGAGGAGGTGAGGACGGCGCCGGCGGCGGCGAGGGGCTGGGCTTTAGAGAGGGTGCGGGTGAAGACGGTGACGGAGTAGCCGGCGGCGAGGATGTGGCCGCACATGGCGCGGCCCATAACGCCGGTGCCAATCCAACCAAGGCGGGTCGTCGACGGGCTCACGGCGGCGCCTGCGGCGGAGGTGGCGGTGGAGGTGGACATAGTGTGGTGGTGAGAGGGAGTGGATTTGAGGAGGAGAGTGAAGGAGAAAGAGAGCGAACTGAGTGGAGTTCTTCTGGTTGTTGATAACAGTCGCATTTTTTTTCTGGGCTGATTTTTGGTTTTTTTCGGTTTTAATTTTCTGGGCAGGATTTAGGATTTGTAAAAGTTGGTCCGACCCGGAAAAAAAAAATAAAAATGATGCAAGAATTTTCGTCCAAATTTTAACCTTCACCGAAAGTTCAGCCATAGTTTTTTTGGTTGTTATTTTTCTGGTTAGTATTTATTAGTCATTTTTATCGCCTGACATGAGATTATGAAATATAAATATTCAGTTTGTTTTATTTGGTTAGTGTACTGATTTTATTTGCTCGGTACTGTAATTAGGGTTGTACATAGTTCGGTTGAGACAGAAAAGATCGAAGGTTGGATTGGACTGAGACCAATTGAAAAATTTTGATCCAATCGTTGGTCTAGTAAATTGATTTTTGGCCTTCGGTCTAGCCCTGTCTCAGAGTTCAGTTCTTCATCCATTTGGTGCATTCTTGGACCGAAGCCATAGCTATAATGGAGTCCGGTTCAGAATTTCACATGTTCTGGCAAGTTAGAGCTTATCCAATTGGTCCAATTTGAGACTGAACTTTTTTCAGTCCAACACAGCCCCAGGGTTCGATCCTCAATCTTGTTGCTGGACCGATGAACATCCCAAGTTGTCACTGTCAAAGTCATTCTAATATATCAAAATTATGGGTAAAAAGTAATTTGGTAAAAGTTAAATATTGATAAATTTTAGTAACTTATGGTAAATTTTAGTAACTTTTGATAACTTTTGTCAAATTTATCTTAATGCATCAAAATTACCCAAAGATATAGACAGATATGGGTTGAAAGGAGTTTTTCAAAGGGTTGCAAGGGTAAAAAGTACATTCATACCACATAAGCAAGGGATAAGGAGAAGGTATGGTTTTGTTGAATTTTGGAACCAAAATGATGCAAGGAAGAGCATCCAACTTCTCCAACACACACGAATAAGAGGGTACAAGGTGGAGATTGATTTCTCAAGGAGGACAACAAATGAAAGACCAGAGAGTATTTGGACGAAGAAAGGAGTGCTACAAACAGAGAGAAAAATTTGGAGAAAGAGGGAAGAGATAATTAGGGAGAAACATTAGTAGTAAAAGGGGAGGAGAATGAAGATTTTATGGATTGACTGTCAAGAAGCTTGGTGTGCGAGTGTGAAGCTCCGATCCGAAGGATCTAGCAGCTATGGCTTCTTTGGTGATAGCAAGTTGTAGACCAATATCCAAGATTACAGCACTTAACATTTCCTACATGCGAAGAGATGGAAGAAGTTGTAAACGAACCACAGGAATTTGATCTATGGTTTACGAGCATTAGAAAGTGGACAAGACATGAAGAGAGCGAGTCAAGAAGGATTTGGGTAGATATCTATGGTGTACCACCCCATGGTTGGTCTTATGAGAACTACGAAAGGATCATCAGGCCTTGGGGCAGACTAATTAGCCTAGCACAACAGATCTGCTTTACGGAACAGTTTGAAGGAATGAAGGCTCATGTTCAAACAAGCATATTCAAAAGAATAGAAGGGGAAGTGGTGTTACAGTTAGGAGATTGTGCATATAAAATTTTTATCAGAGAGGTTGGTTCAGCCATAGCATTCCAGGGAACACGCAATGCAGGGGAAATGATCTATCCTGGAACGCCAAAATCAAATGAAGACTACTATGTCCCAGGATGTACAGAAGATTATCAGTCAAGTATGGATCAAAATTCAAATATTGACAAACAGCGATGCAATGATGACGATGACGAGGAGGAGGAGGAGGTTGTTCAAGAAACCTTCATCGGGGATTACAATAAACAAGCACAGCCAGAAGAACAGGAAAGATCGATAGAAGTTCAAATGGCGGAAGAAGACCAGACAGGAAAGGAAAATGAAAAGACATCCAACGGTTTAATTAAAGCAACAGAAATACCAAGGGACGAGATGTCTGGATCCAAGACAATAACAGCAGAGTTTAGCCAAAATAATTATTCAGAGGAAGTCCAAAAAGTAAATGACAGACAGTTGTCATTGAAAGAGCAAAGAAATTCATGTCCCAAGGAGAATGTTGAAGGAAATGAAGTGGAAAGTGATTGCATTAGTAATGACATGGAGCAGCCACCAGGTTTTGAGAAAGCATTTGAAGAACGTGGAAGCAAATCATTAAATGAACCACATGTTGAACCATTGGGAAACAAGGAAAAGCAAAGGAAAAAGGCAAAGCAAGCACTTGATTCGTTAAATGACCCACATGTTGAACCAGTGGGCAACAAGGAAAAACAAAAGAAAAAGGCAAAGCAAGCACTTGAATTAAATCATAATGTTGGCCTGAAATTTGTAGGAAACAAACAGAAAATTGCTTCGGCCTTTGAAGAAAGACTGAAAAAGGCACAGAAGAAGAGCAACTGAGCAGAGAGAATGGCGAGTGTGGCAAATTTGTAGGATGCAAGTAGTCTGAGTTTCTGACATTTTGGCTTAAGGTGGGATAGAGGTATTTTGTTTTGTGATTGATTGATTTATTTTCTAAAGTGTGATTGCTTTTGGATTGTTTTTCAAAGTTTGGTGGTCTGATCCCAACTGGTTTTAAGAATGTCTTGGAAGTGGGTGTTAGTTTGGGTTTTCTGCAAGGCATGATGTTGGATTCTGTGTGTGCCCTCAATGTGTTGTAGTGATGCAACAATATTCAAGTTATTCATTGAAGGTCTCCTTGGGTTGGGCTATTAGATACTATAGTTGGGTTCTTTGAGGGTTTTCTTTGAGGGTTGTGGTTCCCAGGTTGTAAAACCCAGTGAATGTTGATAGTTTTCATGTCTTGGCTGTGATTGAGGAGTGTTTATGTTCTGTGGCTGCTATGTTTGTTGTTTGCTGCTTTCCTGTATCTAATACAGTGGGACAGCATCAGGCATCAGAGTTTTCTGATAGTTTTTGGTTCAGCTCGAGGTCTTTACAATTTGAGGATATCAACTGTGAAGTGGGTCATTTTGATGGCATTATCTGACAGTTTTCTCTACATTGGTGATTTGTAATACAGATGCTCTCAATCTGGTTTCATCAGTTGGGATGATGGAACATGTGTGAAGTGTGAAACATCTTCTGTGGTGGGATGAAAGAGGGGTTGCAAATTGAGGTTTGGAGGGTCTCATTGAAGCTAGATTGGTGGATAAGTTTGGGGTCACTGAATTCAGGCGGGCACTCAGATTCAAAGAATCATAATTCAGACCAACAATGAAGTAGTTTCATCTTTGATGTATCTTTCAGGGGTAGCTTTTTTCATAGAGAATACTTAGTTTTGTTAAAGTAGTATGTTATCTTATTCCGATGTATGCTTTTTAAAGACATTTCATGTCTTTTAAATGGGTCTTTTGACCGTTAATTATAAAAAAAAAAATCAAAATTATTTTTGATGTTTTATAACTTTGGTAATTTCTCATAAATTTTGATAAATTTGTATAAAACCTAGTAAACTTCAGCTTACCCATGAATTTGTCAAACCCTAAGTGAACAGATCACAGGTTGCTTATTTAGGCACGGTCAACTTCATGGGTAATTCCAATTTACCCAAATTTACCAATTTTTACCTACATTTACCAAAATTATCAAAATTTAACTTTTATCAAACTATTTTTTACCGATGAATTTGACAGGCCCTTAGTTAGTACATACCCGTTATTGTTGATATTTAGTTGTAAAAGTCATTTCTATTATTATTTTCGTATTTTCATATTGACATAATTACTGTATATTACTCTGTTTTTTTAAAGAAAACGAAACCAAAAAATATATATATAGCTTGCACGTAAGCATCCCTATCACGTTATGCTTGTCAACCATAATTTACATAACTCTAATTACTGGTAAACTATTCTTATTTAATTGCAAATGTTATTTTATCATTATCTTTGCATGAATACTGGCATAATTTACACTAGTCTAATTGAGGCGCATGCTTTGCACGTGCTGACCCGACAATTATAAATATCAATTTTAATATATTAATATTGAATAAAAAATCTCTATATAATATAAAAATTAAATTATAATTTAAATTAATTTACATTTAATTAAAATTAAATATAATTTTAATTTGATTCAATAGTCAATTATTATTAATGAAAATATACAATAGAAATCAAAACTAATTAAATATAATTAATATAATTAAACGGTATAAAATGAATATTTTGTTTGGACTTTTCATAAAATATTTCATATAAGTACAAGTATCACATTAAATGTATTGTTATTTAATGATTAATGGTTTATGATACACACTGAAGCTATGTTGCAAATAGGGCAAAACATAGTTATATGGTTTAGCTTTGCCTTGTAATCAAATAACATAACATACAAACTAACTTATGTGAATCTAAAAGGTTGCATTCATTTATACAATGAAATTAAACAGTTACAAGTTTAAGGAATATGGATCTATCAATGGAAAAAATAATGTTATTGTCAATTAATATACATTCATATCTACGGTTCAATAATTTCCGATGTAGGAACAATAAATAATTCACTTTGCCTATTTCTATCTTCATTTACTTATATCGGCATTTCGATATAGTATCAAAAGTTAAATTAGCAATAAAATCATAAATGATTAGCTAAACATGTTCTTTTTGATTGGATAGAGTTTAAATCATACCGACATTAATATGATTGGCACCACATAACAAAATTTCATCTTTATAAAACACAATTAAGTTTAAAGGATTCACATATAATATTGTCTATACGATTACTTAATATTTAGGCGTCACAATATAATTAGGATATCATATTAAAATTTAAAAGAGGAAATATATTAAAATAAGGTAGTAGCTCTGCTCCTTCGACTGATTGTTCGCATTGTAGGCGTCACAATCATTGTTCGTATTGGATCTCAGGGTATGAGTTCGATATTAAAAACTTCAAGTTTGCAAATAATAGTATTTCTAACAAGGAGAAAAAAACACAAAAGTGAAATATGTAGCTTTTGATGAGGTAGGATGATAAATATGGATTGGTAATAATAATAATAATAATAATAATAATAATAGTAATAATAATAGTAATAGTAATAACAATAGTAATAATAGTAATAATAATAATAATAATCTAAACAAGGGCATCACAGAAAATAAAAATATAAAATAAGGGCATTTTTGAAAATCACTATTTGTGACATAGTATGAATTGAGCTCTTTTATAGGGATGGTTGAATAATAATAATAATAATAATAATAATAATAATAATAATTTTTAAATTTTATAATCATTATATAAGGTTGAACAAAATATAGATAAAATAATGAAAAAAGAAGAAAATAATAATATCATAAAACAAGGTCATTTAAGTAAATTTCTAACATAATAAAAGGTATATTGGTAAATCAAATTTTGGGACAATTGAATCCTGATGCACTTTTTATAGTATCGTAGATTAGAATTCAATTTTACTTATAATAATAATAATAATAATAATAATAATAATAATATCACAAAGATGACATGAACAAGAGAAAAGTGTAAAACCAATTTTGTAAATAAATGACATCAAGAAGGTTAATATTGGAAAACAACATTTGGGACAAGTCTTGCCTTAGCTTCTTTTAAGTAGGTTTTAGATTTAGACTAGATAAGCAATAGCTTGAAAGAGACATGGTCAAAGTCAACAACCCCCCACCCCTCTAAGTTAACCTTAAGCTATAGCTAAGCTTCCTCAATTTCATATGTTAGATCAATCTTAATTTCTCCAAAACTTTGTTGGTTTCTCTTCTCTCCATAACTAAAATGAGCCAAAACGAGTCTAAGATAACCATCACTTCTGTGCCCCATAACATCCTCACAGATCACATATTGATTCGACTTCCAGTGAAAACCCTTTGCAGATTCAAGTCTGTCTCGAAACGTTGGAACTGCACGATCTCTACCCCAAAATTTGCCAAATCCCACTCTACTTACAATAGCTCCAATCAAAATTCCAACCGTGTGTTCTTTCAGTACAGCGAGACATCATTTATGCTTGATTATGAAGCCTACGACGATGAGCACCCTTTGGGAAAACGCATGGAAAGCGAAGTAGGTTCGTATAGAGAGCCTGGCGGTTTGGTGTCCTTAGGGAAAGGCCTAAATGCTCATTTGAATGGGGCATCGGCCTTTCCCTTTGGTTCATCATGTGGATTGGTTGCTTTGTTATCCCAACAGGGTCAAATATGTGTTTGTAATCCAATCATTCAACATTATAGAACGATCCCACCTCCGCCCAACCCATTTGATGCTCTCGATGTGGTATGTGGGTTTGGCTATGCGTCTTCTTTGGATGACTTTAAGCTCGTTTTGGGCTCAAGAGGACGATCGGAAAAGTCCTACAAGAGAGCCCTGCATGTATTTTCATTGAGGAAAAATATGTTGAGGACAATCGCAGGAGAAGATGATAAATTTCGTACCATGGCCGATTCTGATGCTGATTGGAATGGAATATTAAACAATGAGCGTCTACATTGGTGGATGTGTCCAGTGGGGAGTAACAATGGCAGCATCATAGCATTTGACTTGCTCTATGAGGCGTTTGACCAAGTCCCGATTCCCCAGGCATTAAGCTCTAGGGTTCCTTACTTGTCCAGATCTTCAAAGCGAAGTGGCCTATCCAGCGCTGGAGGGTGCCTATGTTTGTGTATTTTTTGGGACGAGCACAATGTGGAGATATGGAAGTTGAACGAGTATAAGAGAGTGGATTCATGGGTGAAACTGTATGATGTATATTTGAGGCCATACGGAAGTCTTGAATACCCCTACACTGAGTTCTTTGGATTCACGAAAACGGGTAAGCTTCTAGTTCGATATAGGCATAAGGATCTGATATTTCACTCCAGCAATAAGGATGGATATGTCCTTATAAATCCGTATCAAGATGCTTATCAGTTTAACTTCTTAGACTATTTTATAATGGAAATAGGCTCAATTGTAAACTATGTCGAAAGCCTTGTTTCCCCTCTTACATTCTTTCCAATAGTACAACAAGAAGGTAATGGAGTCGGAGACGTAGCAGAGAAAGAGATCATAGAGGAGGGTGCATCATCAGATTCTTAAAAGGCTTCACAATGTCACTCTTGTCATAAGTGAAAATATGTGTTTCACTTAATATTGCTTTCATGTATCGTGGTAAAAAAATTAAAAAAAAAAAAAAAACAAGAGAAGCACCATTGTCTTTGTTTGGTTTATCATCATTTGGTATGTTTAAATGATTGTTGAACAATGATATTATTTATGTCAATATTGTTTGGATTGTAAAACAACATTGTAAATGTTGTAAAATATATATGATTGTTGAAAAGTTCGTATATTGATTGGATTGATATTTTATATGATTGTTGAACAATGATATTATATATGTAATATAGACTTTGTAAAAATATTTGTGTTACATTGTGCTTTTGTGGGTCTGAACTTTGGACCCTTTTGTAAAGCATTAGATACGATTTTGACTTTCTGACCTTTTTTGGGTCATTGCTAAAAAAAAAAACTTAATTTTGATAAGAAAGGATATGAATGTGATTACCATAATACTATTATGTTTCTCATCATTCACTATATTTTACATATACATCCCTAAAAGATTTAGCATTGTTACAAAGTTAATCATATTATTTATATTTGAACATTCATCTCACTCACCTTTATCACTAAATACATTTTTGACATTTCTGGCTAGAATATGATTTTTCAGACTTAGATGAAGTGAATTTCCCTCTAAAAACACATTTATAAAATACAATCTTGGCTCAAAATAAGTAAGATAATCGATAAAAGTTTAACTTTCCTTGACACATGTAGAAAAACATGGATATGATTAAGCCAAGATGCCTAAAGAACAAACATGGTACTCCCTCCGTTCCATATTAATTATCATAATTTTGATTTTTACGGTCTCCTATGTCACGTTTTGATTGATAATTTCTTACATAAAACGTTATTAACAATTGCAATATTATACTTTTATGATAGTATTTTTTTTCTTACGAATCTAATGGTAGTAATTTTATGTAACAACCCATTCTATACATTGAGAAATTAACAATTGCAATACAATCTAAAGACAACAATTAATATGAAACATTGGGAGTATATTAATCGAGATTTCAGCATACAAAACTTAGCTCATATGAGCTCAAACAATCAACTCTACCACAACCTACTGCTGCTGCTTTAAACAAACAAAAAATTACTCGGAGGTACCCAAATATTTGGAGAAACTATTTTTTGGTACCCCAACTTTTCAAAACTCATTTTAAGGTACCCTTACTTTTTGGGTGTTGGAGTATTTCAAGAGTTTAGAGGCATAAAAGTATAAGGCATAAGCACAGGATCGACCGGGAGGTCGAATAAGAGCTTAACAAAGAAAATGGACTCAACACGGATCGTGTTCAGTATGACACGACCCGTGTTGGCATCCAGAAAGTTTAGAAAGTGTGCTCAGGATCAACACGGACCGTGTTGATGCAACACGGGTCGTGTTGAGCACTGACAGGATTGAATTTATAATCCCTTGATTTATGCCTCATGATCAAATCCTTTTGAGCATGTTTTGGGATAAGATTTGACTGAGAAATCAGTCTTGATTTCTCATCATTATGAGTCAACCAAATCCCATGGATTATGCTCTATGATTATGGCAAGTTTGACCCTCTTGATGGCTCCAAAGTTCACTATTTAAGGTGGATGAATTGCACATTCATCCACACCCTCAATCATCTTCTTCTTCCTCTATAGAAAGCATTCAACACACTCCTAAGGTGTTGATTGCAGCAAATCTTTAAGAGTACCTTGAGAAATCTTGTAACCTTGTTTACAAGCAGGTTAGGTTTTACTCTTGAGTCTTTTCACGGTCTAGTAAATAAGTCTTAAGGCAAGCCGGTTTATCCGTCGACTCCTAACTACCCAAGTGATCCCCCATCTTCCATGTGACCGTGTTTCTCCATCTCACTGTTTTTTCCAACATTGGGTTAGTAATTATTTGGTGCTTTTCCGGCAATCAATTTTATTAAGTGATCGAAATACACTTATTCTTCTTCTTTAAGGCATTTCTTAAAAAATGGAAGAAGAAGGGTATTTTCGATCACTTAACCAAATTAATAACCGAAAAAGCACCTAATAATTTCTAGCCTAAAAAGTAAGGGCACCCCAAAATGAGTTTTGAAAAATTAGGGTACCTGAAAAACATGTCACCAAAAGTTAGGGTACTTACGAGTAATTTTTTGTTAAACAAGAAGTCAGAGAGATTTATATACTCTGAATTTTCTGTACCTTCTAACATGTTCAATGTGGGGTTTTATGTGTAATATACCCAAAAATACCAACAAATTCATTCGCAAAAACATATGGATCGGATATAAATCAAAGATCATGTCTTATATGTTAAAACCCTACTCAAGATTGCAACCCTTTTTTTTTCATGGGTACGTAGAAGTTTGATAAAATAAGGGTGGGTATGTTCAGCAGCACTTCAGCTAAAGGTAGATATTGAGTTCTAGTAGGAAAATTTAGGTAGATTTAAATAAAAAGAAAGTAAATTTAGATACTAAGGCCCCGTCAAATTCATGGGTAAGTTTAACTTCTCAAATTTACTAGTTTTTACTAAAATTTACCAAAATTTAAAAAAACCAAAAAATTTTTTTTGATATATTAGTATCAATTTGCCAAAATTTACCAAAAGTAACAAAATTCAACTTTTACCAAACTATTTTTTACCCATAAATTTGACTGGGCCTAATAAATGAGTTTTTTTTTTCATGACTACCTTTTCCTAAAGAAATTTTCCCACTGAAATCTTTACCCTTGAAAAAATTCCTTGATAAAAATTCTTACCAAAATCTTTTCCTAAAGAAACAGTAAAAATCAAAAGCACACCATCATCAAACAAACAAACAAACAAACAAACAAAAATATTGACCACTAACACCATGATCAAAACTATATACATTGTCAATTTCTCATTTACTTGTAACTAAGATCACCAACTACAACCAAGAAAAATCATCAAAATTTAGCCATTCTTACCCCAAATTTGTTTGGTGTCACTTGTACTCAAAAATTTGGCATAGTTTCACTCCCAGTATCAATCTCCTTCTCCTTCTTTTTTCCTCCTCCAATTCCAAACATCCCCTTACTCTCTTTCTCCTCTTCTCCTAAACCCGAACCCGAATCCAGATTCGGGCCTTCGAGCGCGGCCCGAGGGACCCGGTCCAGCAAGATGCCGATGCCCTCGATGAGCGCGAGGCACATGCCGCCGGCGACGGCGGACGTGGCGGTGGCGCGGAGGCCGCGGCGGAGGGAGAGGAACCCTCCGGCGGCGGCGCCGGCGAGGACGGAGTTCCAGGGGTCCTCCTTCCGACGGGCGAAGACGAGGGCGCAGTCGAAGACGGAGAAGAGGCCGCCCCAGAGGGCGAAGCTGCCGGCGGTCCGGGGGGCCTTGAGGCGGGCGTTTTGGGCGGCGCCGGAGAGGCGGCAGCCGCGGGTGGAGTTGCGGAGGCCGACGAGGAAGTGCCAGGCGGCGCCGCCGAGAGCGCCCATCGCGAAGGCACCGCCGACGTCGTCGGAGATGCGGTCGGGGCAGAGCTCGCGGCTGAGCTCCGGCGATCCCATGGCGGTGGAAAGTTTCTTGGAGTTTCTTGGGAAGGAGGGTAGGAAAACAGAGACGATGGATTGATTGCATGGAGGAGTTCTGGGTTTTATTTTATAGTTGGAGGAGGATTTTAATTTTGGGTGATGATAAGTGTCTTGCCCTAAGACACTCCTTAAATGTCTTCTCCCTTATAAAATCAATACTTATTATCGTTTTTAACCCCAATTTTTTTGACAGATACTATTAATTATCAATTATAAGAAGCTTGGAATGTGTTGGCTACGCCAACAATTAAAATTGACACCCTAACGAATGAACCCCATCCGTTGGGCATATTTTAGACGCTTTTTTGTAAATTTTTAAAAATATAGATAAAAGTGTGATTTTATACAATTTATATATATTATTATAGTTATAGAAGTCAATCATGTAACTTTTTTCCAATTTAATTCACAAATATATAGGTTTTCTATAATGACAAGACACAAAATATGTGTCTTGCACAAGACTTTTATCATTTCCCTTTAATTTTTGTTTCAGTGTTTTTTTTGTTTTCTTTTGTTTTTTTGGGGTGGGTTTTCTACTTTTCTTGTTTAGAAAGAATCGTACTTTTAATTTCTATTTAGTATTTTCGTGGTTCTTTTTTGGGATAGATGGGTCTTGTATTTTCATGCATAATGTATTTTTATTTTATTTTATTTGTATTCCAGTTTTTTTTTTTTAACAAAGAGATATAAGTCATGTTCTTTACTTTTTTTTAATAATGCTAAGTTAAGTTTATTATATCCTTTTCTTATTTTACCTTACCTTAATAATCAAATCAATGCCATTTTATTTTATTTTTCATACCTTTTCTTTTGGAGCTATTCATTAGTATAGGATTTGATCGCATTAAGTCGCACTGGACCAAATACCGAATAAGAGGACTGATCTAGACCGAGGACTATACCGAACATTTTTCGGTTATGGACTGGATTGATCAAATGGATCGAATTGTGGGGCAGATATGTGATTAAATTTTGCATGAACCAGTGAAGCGGTTGATTATGCATGGTGGCATATTTGACGGTGGCCGACTTAGCGAGAACCGCGTGGTGGACGACTGCGAAGGAGAAAACAACAAATCTGGGGAATGGGGAGTGGGGAGCGCCGGTGAAGCGATTGAGTGCAAAGGGGGGACGATGGCTGTGGGTGATCGTGGTGGCCCTCGGTGACATCAAGTGGTGGAGGGAACAACAAAAATACAAAATGAACAAATAGTTTTCCAAAATGTGAAATACCTCCGAGTAATTGTTTAGCTATCTATAATTGTGTTGGAGGATGCTCTAGATAGTTTTTTTGAAAGAATGACTATGGGTTATTTATTTGTTTACCTTTGTTAAAAAAACAAAAACTTAAAAAAATGAAGAGAAAATTAAGATAAAACCCGAAGGAAGGGAACAGGGCTAAACCCAATTAACCAAGTAAACCAACCCAACTGATTCATTCCTATGCTATCACTTCACCGCGGATTTATCTTCGTTCTTCCTGCTGTGGATGAGCGATACAAATCGAGCTTCCTGCTGATAACAATGGCGGCCCTCGACCTCCATTGAAGCTAAGGTAAACTTTCTCCAAAAAAAATCTCATCTTTTACCGTTCTCAGTACCGTCTTCTTCCCCCAAATCCCTGAAAAAATCAGATCCTTTCCAACAATTTCATCGCAAATTCTTCACACTATGTACTCCAATTTATCCAAGTCCCAAGCTTTACCCATGGCTCTGAAGGTAACCTCACAAAAACCCGCAAAAATCTGGGTTTGTCCAAAACCCCTCTTAAACCCTAATTCTGTCGCCCCTTGTTGTGGGTTTGGGGAGAGAGTTCAATCTCTCAAACCCTCGAAAATTTCGTTCAGTTTTGGTGGGTTTTGTCTCGGATTTGCGATACCTAGGTCAAGATTGGGAGGAGGGATTAGGGTTTATTCTAATATGTCTAGACCCAGAAGAAATCTCCCTTGGTTGAATGATAATGATGGTGGTGGTAATGTTGTTGTTGGGGATTTGAATAGAAATGAGAAATTTGTGAAATCGAAACCGAAACCAAAACCTAGTAGTAGTAGTAGTAGTAAGTCATCATGGGAGATATCAGCAGAGAAGTTCCTGCAGAAAAGTGGGTCTTCATCTGTTAAGGATGAGGTTGAGCTCGATTGGCGAAACCCGCCTTTCGAAAGGGGTGATAATGTAGATGAATATGATCGAAACGATGTGATCAATGAGCCTAGACATAGCAGGATTAAGACGGCAAGGGTTAGGCCTCAGCTTGAGAGGTGGAATAGGCAGGAGAATTGGGGTAGGAAGACGTATCGTGAGGCTCATCACGAGTCGACTTTGCCTAAGATGGTTGGTGAAGGTGTTTACGGGGTTGGTCCGGTTTTGGCCGCGTTATGTGCCGGTAGGAGGGAGTTCTACACCTTGTTTGTCCAAGAAGGGTTGGAGAATTCGAGCAAAATGAACAAGAAGCGAAAGGATAAGAAGGGTTTCGAGAAGGTGTTGAAGATAGCGGATAGAATCGGGTTAACCATCAAGGAGATTTCGAAACATGACCTCAACATGATCTCTGACAACCGGCCTCACCAGGGTCTTGTCCTAGACGCGTCTCCATTAGAAATGGTAAACATAAAGGAGCTAGACCCGGTCTCGGAGCATGATACGGGTCTACTTTGGGTGGCTTTGGATGAGGTCACGGACCCGCAAAACCTCGGGGCCATCGTCCGGTCCTCCTACTTCTTCGGCGCGTCCGGGGTGGTTTTGTGTGCAAAGAACTCCGCCCCGTTGAGCGGGGTCGTGAGCAAGGCAAGTGCAGGATCGCTCGAGTTAATGGAGGTTAGGTCGTGCAAGAACATGATGCAGTTTCTTACATCGTGCGCGGAAAACGGTTGGCGGGTCGTTGGAGGGTCGGTCTCTTCGAGGGCGGTCCCGTTGCGCGAGGTGGGGCCTGGGGAGCCCACAGTGCTCGTTTTGGGGAGCGAGGGGACTGGGTTGAGGCCTTTGG
Organism: Portulaca oleracea; assembly: GCA_029582165.1. NCBI lineage: Eukaryota > Viridiplantae > Streptophyta > Magnoliopsida > Caryophyllales > Portulacaceae > Portulaca > Portulaca oleracea. The sequence continues at coordinate 58,700,284 of CM055869.1, forward strand.
TCGAGAGGTCGTGCACGCAGCTCGTGAGGATCCCGGGGAATATACCCATCGACATTTCATCAGGAAGATTTAATGATGATGAAGAAATGGAGGGTCAAAGCTCGGGGGAAGCATTGAGGTCTTTCATGGCGGTTGAGAGCTTGAATGTCAGTGTTGCCGCGGGCGTGTTGCTTCACCATTTCATCGGAAACAATGCGAGTGATTATGTACCGGGTGATGTGGAGACCGAGGACATCGATGGAAGTCAAGATCAAGAGTCATTGTAAGTGATTCTTCTACCATTAGTAGTTTGTGTCATTTTAGTTAGCATTGTTAGTGTTTGTTGCCTTTTTGTTTAACTGATGGTTCAAATTTACCAGAAGGTTATAGCCTTATAGGATGTTTTTGTTGGATGATTGAAGTGTATAATGCATTTAGTGTTGGAAAAAAAACTCGGCCCGGGTTGAATTCGGGTCAGTTAATGTCAAAATTTGGATGAAAAAGCTTGCCACCTTTTTTCTGTGTTGGTCAATTGGGATGGACCTAAATTTGGGTCGGAATTAGACATCTGAATATTCAGTCAAATCAGTCAACGTCAAAATTCAGACAGAAAATCTTGGACCGTACCTAGCTTTTCCCGGTCGTACAATAACCCTTTAATCTTTTTTATTGTAATCGATGCAAACTTAAAATTACCCAACCTAGAACGGAACGAAAACATTAACCGGTCAGGTCCAAGTTTCACCCGACTTGTACTTGAACCGAATGATTATATCTAAACTTCTAAAGTAATTCTTTTCACGTCTTTTACATTACAATGCTGTTTTACAATGCAATCAACAGTACATACATAATGGTATTGTTCATCAATCATTTAAGAAACCAAACTTGCTCATTTTTTTTTAACAATGGTAAATGAAACCCATATTAGACGCATCTTTTCACAAGAGTGACATAATAATGAAGTCTGTAAGTCTGTTACATTGGCAAGAATGCAAGGGGGGAGATAAGGGTTTCAACATAGCTTACAATCGGGCCGATTTTCCCATTGAATGAGTCCAAGAAATTAAATTGATAGGCATTCTGATAAGGATTTATAAGAACATATCCTTCGCTACCGCCATTGTAGAATGAAAATGGTAAATCCTTGTGCCTATGCTGAACTAGAAGTTCACCCGTTTTCGTGAACCCAAAGAATTCATTGCATGGGAATTCAACAATATCACTCGGCCACAAATATATATCGTAAAGTTTCTCCCACGAATCCGCCCTCTTGTACTCTTTTAACTTCCATATCTCCACACTGTACTCCTTCCAAAAGATACACAAACATAGGCACCCTCCGGCTCTAGATAGGCCACTCCACTTTGAAGACCTAGACGAGTAAGGTACCCTAGAGCTCAACGCCTTGGGAATCGGGACTTGGTCAAACACCTCATGGACAAAATCAAAGGCTACGATACGGTCATACGTCCCCCAATGCAGATGTTCGTTGGTCAGTATTCCATTACAATCAGCATCAGAATCGGCCATGGTACGAAACCGATCGTCCTCCTCTTTGATTGTTCTCCAAGTATTGCTCCTCAATGAAAACACATACACGGCTCTCTTGTACGACTCTTTGGACCGTCCTCTTGAGCCCAGAACGAGCTTAAAGTCATCCAAAGAAGACACATAACCAAACCCGCATAGCACGTCTGGTGGGTCAAATGGGCTCGGCGGAGTTGGGATCATTCGATAGTGTTGAAGGGTTGGGTTACAAACACATATTTGACCCGGTTGTGATAACAAAGCAACCAATCCACGAGATGAACCAAAGGGAAAGGCCCGAGCCCCATTGAGATGGGCACTTAGACCCTCTCCTAAGGACACTGAACCGCCAGGGTCTATAAGAACCTGCTTCGCAATTCATGCCCTTTATCAAAGGGTGTTCATCGTTGTAGGCTTCATAATCAAGCGTCTCGCCGTGTTGGAAGTACACACTGGTGGAACTCGGATTCAAGGCATTATGGTAAGCAAAGTGGGATTCGGCAAATTTTGGACTAGAGATGGTGTGATTCCAAAGTTTTGAGACGGACTTGAATTGGTATAGGGTTTTCACAGGGAATCGGATCAATATGTGATCCGTGACGAGGTGATGAGGCAGAGAATTAAATACGTCCGGCTCATTTGTCGCCATTTTTGAAGTAAAGAAATGATTAGGAGAGAAAAATTGAACAACATATGAAATTTTAAACCATATATGTAGTCGATAGATTGAACAACATAATATATAACCATAATTTGAAGCTATATTTGATTGTTGCTTGCACGTTTTTAAGGAAAAAGACCACTAAAAAAAAAAAAAGACTTCCATAAACTTTGTCTTTTGGATGGAAGATTTCTATGAAATTTTAAATCACATACGTAGGCAATAATTTTGCTTTCATATTTTGAATAATCCTTGTTTGTTTTGTCTACAAAAAATAAGGGAAATTTTAGCTTGTCTCTAGGAAGATTGGATTTGGGAATGAAGTTTGGACTGCCTTTCTTTTATGGGACCTAGCCCATTTTGCATTGGACTTATTTAAACTAGGGTTAATGACTATAAAGGACGGCCCAAAATGAAAATTGACATAAAAGGCTGGGCTGAACACTAAAGTCCAAATTTACAATTAATAGTGGTGGCCACATGCTGACTCACCTCCCTTATTTCCCTCCTCATTCTCTCTCTATGAAAAACAAGGGAGAGAAGACAGATCCGCCTCAGCCTCAGCCCCCACCGCCACCGCTCTCTCCTCCGCCTCAGCCTCAGCCCCCACCGTCACCGCCTCCCACCTTTGAATCTTTCTTTCATGGCGTCTCTCACAACACCAATACCAATACCAATACCAACCCCAACACCAATACCAACAACCCCTGAAGACAATATCGACAACCTCCTCTGCTCTGAAAGAAAGATTCGAAGGTGGGAGGCGGTGGCGGTGGGGGTTGAGGCTGAGGCGGATCTGCCTTCCTTCCCCTGTTTTTCATAGAGAGAGAATGAGGAGGGAAATGGGGGAGGTGAGTCAGCATGTGGACCCCACTACTCTCCTGCTTGGCTATTGAATGAATCTTATGCTTGTCAGGTCCACTCCTCTGTCTTCTCTTGCCTATCGTCCACACCTGTGATAAAAACTCCAACCCCGAAAAGGTGATCTCTTCCCATGAACTTCCGGAGTCCCTATCTAATATTAATCGTAAATTTGGACTTTAGTGTCCAGCCCAACCTTTTATGTCAATTTGCATTTCGGGCCGTCCTTTATAGTCATTAACCCTTTAAATTATTCATACTACATATTTTGGCGAAAACACTATTTTAGAATAGTGGTGAGATACTAAGAGCAAACATAAATTTGAGAAAAAAAAAAGAGTGAAATTGTTTAATTGTTTCAATTTAGAGAGAGAATGGTTTATATTGGAAATAAAAATGGGGAACATGATGCTAATTATTGGTCGAAAAATTGATTAAAAATGTAAAATGACAAATAATTAGAAATAAGAATATTATTCAAACGGATAAATAAATAAAGACGGAGGGATTATATCTTTTTGAAAGACAAATTAAATTTTCTGAATAAGAGTAGAAAATAGTTGCTTTTTTTCCCCTCCTTTTTCGAATAAGTGTTGGTATGGTGAGTCTTCATCAATGGTTCGGTTATTGCTGATCAACACCAATAATGATATTGATTTTGTTGAAGTATACAATTATCATTGGTCCTTAAACTATTAGTGTAAGTTTTTGGTTATAATGATTTCAATTGGTATTAGAGTATGACTGAGTAGGAGGCTCACGTTCGAATTTCAACAACTCTGTGTATATTTGTGCAAGGTGAAGGGGGTTTTTACAGCATCCATGTTTCAAGCCTCATGGGCATTCATGTGAGATGTGCTAGGGTACAGAGCCATCATTCGACATTCAATTAGGGGTGAGCAAAAATTCCGAGAATCCTGGTTTCATTAATCCCGACATGATTTCCTATAGGTGTGTGTGTGTGACCGTTTCTGGCTATGCAAGTATAATTTGGCCAAAGAGTGGTAGTGCTAATCTTCTGTGATTTGTGGCATTTAATAAAATTTTTGTCAACTTTATGTTGATTTTTTGTGTAAATAGGTTAGAGAATCGAGACTAAAAAAGTCTCGGTTCATTTCCCGCTCCTGGCGGAACCGGGTGTGGGAGCAAAAATCTGCTTCTGGTCACAACCGGGATTGGGATTGGAAGTCAATATTTGCTCCCAATCATAACTAGGACCGGGACTTCCAAAGATCACTAGAATTTCGGTCCGACTGACCCCTACTTTTTTAATGTTAGAGGATAAGATCATCATTAGGCTTTCAACTATACATTTAACTATTTAAGCTTTTGATTGAGATGATTCCTTATGGTATCCGTTGCAATTTTATTGCTTATTTTTTTTCTATTTTTTACAAAAAAAACCAGAGGAAAACGTAAGAATTTTTCACGCAAAAACACCAACAGTGCATTCCTTCTCAACGGTATTCACACACTGTAACGCTCCGACCCCTTCTGAGTCGTGAACGTTACCACAATTGCTTAACAGATTGCTGACTGACCCCACAAATCATTACGAGTCCTTCCAATGTGTTTCGTCTTCGCTCACACATTGCTTGGGAAAACTTTCTAGGAGGTCACCCCTCATGAGACTACTCCTAGCCAAGCACGTTTAACTGAGGAGTTCCCAATGGATGAACTTCCTAAAAAGAAGGTGCACCTTGTTGATATAAGTAGTTATTTCAATGCTTTTAAGCCACACTTTAACCATATATCTGGGGTGTTACAATCACTCTCACTTAAGCGCTCAACGTCCTCATTGTATCACAATCCAATACTTAATCTTTGCCCCGCTAGGTGACTATCCATGGATTTCCATCCACTGACGCAGCTCACGGTCGCGGGTCGGTCCGATACCATCTGTAATGCTCTAGGCCTTCCTAAACCGGGAACATTACCGTAACTAATTCAAGGATCGACGACTGACCTCACAAATCACCACGAGTCATTTCAGCTTGTTTCATCCTCGCTCGCACGCTGCCTGAAAAAACCTCTCAGGAGGTCACCCATCCTGAAAGTAGTCCCAGCCAAGCACGCTTAACTGAGGAGTTTCCAACGGATGAACTACCTTAAAAGAATGTGTATAATGGTGATATAAGTAGTAATTTGAATCCCTTTAATCCACACTTTAACCGCATATCTGAAATGGTAGAATGTGGGGATAAAATAGATAAAGTACCATCTTTTTATTATCCGACAATCAATGAGAATAACACTCTTAATCCACCATATGTCTAATCTTTTTTTGAGGGCTACAATCTCCAATATCCACTAGACCAAAATAATGTTTACACTATGATTTTGGAATTATTATATTCTTATTATAAGGAGAATAGAGGGATTAGGTGTACTAATTTAGGTAACCACTTTATTAATTGTGTGAATTATTTGTGAGAGGTTCACTAATTTAGGTGCACTAGTAAGTCAAAAGGGTGGACTTTGGAGTAGGACTAGACATTATTATTTTGATTGAAACTTTCCATGTTAATCAACATGAAAAATGGACCCTATTTCTAGTAATGCAATATAGCTAGGGGCTATTTTTACACGTGTCATTGTCCCTTTTTATTTTTAATTATAGAGTAATTTGTCTCTTTATTAAAAAAGTTTAGAAAAATAAGACAAAATCCATTTGTTTTTGAGGATTAATTAGTATTTAATGGTGTGATTTAACGGCCACTTTTATGTGTATGGTCTCTTCTAATGTTGGTCCTACCCATGTTGTTTCAAATTTGAGATTTGAAAATGGGATTTATATTTGAAATTGTTGTTATTATAGTTTTAAATATGGTTGTTGAAGATTTGCCTCTGGGTCATTTTGATCCGATGAATTAGATATTGGACAAAAAGTTAATGTTCGATGTCCAATTTTTTTTGGATATTCTCAGGGTCGAATAATTTGAGCCAATATCCAATTTGCTTAATTATGCAAAGAAAACCAACATAAAAAAGATTTTTTTTTTTTGGTGAAATTCAAATTTCACACTCAACTTCAAGATGTCAATTGTCAAGGCTAAGTTGTCATATACTCTCTCTATTTCATATTGATAATGGTCTTTTTATTAACTGTCATGGTCTTCAATATTAATATTTTATTAATAATTGTAATATTATATTATTAGGATAGTATTTTTTGTTACAAACAGTACCTTATATAACAAATCATGTATGAGAAATTTATGATTAAAAATTTTAAAATTTGATTGCACAATTTTCAAAGATAACAATTAATATAAAATGGAGGGAGCTAATATTATACAAACTATCCTACTATATTATGTTAAAAATGGAATTTTGTTTAAGGCCCTATTCTTTTTCATGGTTGCGGTGTGTCATGCATTACAACCCGCCACATTTTACCGCAAATCATTACTTTTATCTCTCATCGCTTTTCTCTCTCCTTACTTTTCTCCTCTACTTTTTACATCTTCTCTTCTCACCTTCCCCACATACCAATAAACCACCACAATTCCACCACACCTCACCACACCATTCCTCAAAATACCGCATAAAAGGACAGGGCCTAAATTGAAACTGAAAAAGACCACACCAGCTTTCCCAAAAAAAAAACAAAGAAAAAAGAAAGAGACCACACCAAATGCTAATATTGAACCAATAATATGAAATTTGTTTGAGTGTGTATTGCATTATAAATTAAGACAGGGAAATCCAGCAAATGGACAGCACATTCCTGTGAAATGGCATTTTGCCCTTTGCATATTCCTCCCCCACTTAGCTGAGCCTCAGACAATGACTTCTCACACCTAGCTGGCTTAGCTTCCACTTAACCAAACAAAATTAAAAATTATAAAAAAATTATAAAAAAAACCCAATTATAAAAGAAAGAAAGAAAAAAAAACCATGATATGTGCCTATTATCTTGGGACCATTTAATGGGTGACTGCATGATGAAGAAAAATATGACAATATGTTTTTAACATTATGTTAAGAGTATATAAATTAAATTAAAAAGGGTTATTGGACCTAAATAATCCAACCTTTGAGGCAACTTGGATACAACGAACTAACCTTTGAAATTTGGATTCAACGAACTATATACTTAACATCCTATTATATTAAGTGAACTTTTACCGATTTCAACTCGTCTGAAAATGACTTACGATGGTGATCAAGGTGTTTTTCTTTACTTTTCACCTTTCAAATAGTTTACATAAGCAATCACCTTTGTTAGGCCATTTTTCAAACGAGTTGAAATCGGTAAAAGTTCACTCAATATAATAGGATATTAAGTATGGTTCGTTGAATCCAAATTTCAAAGGTCAGTTCGTTGAATCCAAATTGCCTCAAAGATTGGATTATTTAATTCCAATAACCATGGGTAATGGATCGAGTTTGGATTGGAAAACCTTTATTTGTATCCATGATTGCGTTCATCCATTCCGTTCATTATCTATGGCAATCTAATCTGATTCGTCCATTCATAATCTGACAAAAGAGACGTATAGCATGTTGTTCTTGTGATATAGAAATTTGAGGTTTATCCTTTCTAGTAAAATTCTAACCCTAAAATAATAAAGTAAATTAAAATAGATGAATCCCGCAATATGTGGAAGATGAAATTTATAACCAATTTTTAGTAAATTTAAATCCAAATCCAAACAATGAAAAATGGTGGTAAAAGTATATTAACATTATAATTTGATTACTAGAAAATATCACTAGTGGTAAAAATAAAAAATAAAATGCCCCTTATTTTTTTGTAGTATATATATCAAAACTAGTAAATTTTATGCATGCAACTAATGGAAATAGTGAATTTTAGCAAATTTTATAATTTTTATATTAGCAAAAGCTTTCTTTTGAAAATATATTAATAGAAAACGGTGGTAAAAATAGAGTGTAAGAAGATGTAATAAGATCAAAAGTAGTGGGTATAGTGAAAAATTGAGGGAGTATACCGAAGAATAAAAATGCAAAATTGAACAAAATTATTCTCTATTATTAACATCAAATCAAACGTTGTCTGATTCCCCTTGGTTTAAGTACGACGTCGCATCTCCTTAGTTACACGACAAAGTTAGTAAATCACGAATATAAGTTATACTACACCTTTAGAAAGGTAATGCTTTCTTTCTTTTGAGACTCAAGCTTTCTATTAGCTTTTGACTAACACGAACCTTTGTAATCGAAAAAGTATAAATGGCCTAGTTAGGATGGAGTAAAAGTTCCTAAGATCTTATCCGATTTGGAGATTGTTCTGCGTTTGCACAGTTCAAGGAGTCCTCTTAGTATACAAGGCCACATCAAGGCACAACTGACCAAGCTTGGGATAGAATATGATCTAGTCATGCTATCTCCGATCCGAGCACTTTTGTAGATTGTTGGGCCAAGGTTCAAAGCGTTGAATTAAATTCGCTCTTTTATATACTATGTTAATATCTTAATTCAAATTGCATAGAAATATATCTTTATTTTTTGTACTAAGTGTCTGTTTGGCCTAATTTCTAAAAAAAATGTTTTTGCTTCTTACAAACAGTTTTTATAAAAACTATTTTTGGAGAGGTGTTGGAGTGTTTGGTCTAGCTTATGAGATAAGTTATTTTACTAAATTAAAGTGTTTGACCTAACTTATAATAGAGTGCTTTTACTAATTGTTTACCCTAACTTTTAAAATTATCATGTGTTTTTGGGAGTAAAATTATCATATGATTATTTACATTTTTCTATTTTTATTAATTTTTAAACAAATTATCATGTTTTAATTTTAGCAATAATTATAATCGTATAGTTATAGTTATAGTTATAATAATTACTATGATAACTATATATTGCCTTACTTAACTATACAATTCTTTATATTAAATATTTATATATCAAAAATTTAGTAAATACCATATTTGTAAAGAAATTAAATAATAATAATGTCTAACATAATATTAAAGGTTATAACATAATATTTAAATATTTAAATTCTATCTTTATAAGAATCAAAATATTTATTTGAAATTATGGAAACTAATCACTAAAGAATCCTATAGATTGAGTGAGATTAGTTTGTAGGAAGCAGAAGTAGCAATTCAATGCTTCTGCTTTTGGAACTGTTTTTGGCCAAAACTATTTTTGAAAACAGTTATTAGCTTCTAAAAAAACACAGGTTGACCTAGTTTGTGCTTTTTAACTCCAAAAATATTTCCATAAGCTAGGCTAAACAAGCACTAAAATCAAAATAGTAGCTTTTTTTTTTTTAATTATGTAGCCTTGCACTTTTCAAAATTTGGTCGTCCTTCTCTTTGTCAACTCCAACTACGTCAAGATTGGGTCAAGCCAACTCATGATTGAATGACCTTTATACTTGATTATTTGACTTTATCCATTTCCAAGTTTGTTTTTGTTACAAACAAAAATACAAATAAACCTCCATAAATATTACCATAATCCACAAAAATAATTTTAGTCACCAACATTTAGACCATATTCTTATCTATGACTTTTAGGAATGAGATTTGCAATTATGGATCATGAGATAGAAATCAAGAATGACAATCTTAATTATAATCACCTTTTTATGATGACTTATCTCAGAGGTCATGCATGATCAATCAATTTAATAGACACATTAACACCATGTTCTTTAGAGTATTAAAATTAAAATAAAGTAAGGTTATAAGGAAAAGAAATGTAAAAAAAAATAAAATAAAATGATACTGATTTGAGTGTTTTTTTAGGGATTTGATAAGGTAATATAAGGTAATATAATGTAAGGTAAGGATTGAATAAACCTGATTTATCATTATAAAGAGCATGACCTAATTTTGTGTTAGGTTCAAAAATCTTTTAAATTTACTCATCAAAATTAAAACTGATCAAATCATCTTGACTTAAAATTGAAATTCATTTTTATTTCGAGTTTGCGTAAAGTTATTTTGTTCCATTAGACTTACCAACTCATGAAAAATAATACTGCATATTTTCTCATTTTATTTGTCATCTAATGTTTAGCGCTCTCAAATAAATTGATTGTTTTCACGTAATATTTTACCAAAAGTTGCATGATTGTATTCTTATAATGATATATCTCATGAAAAATATGGACTTTTGGATGTCAATAACAGCAGCAACTTTGGAGGTATATATTGGACAATAACAATACAAACTATTCTCTTGGACACTTATAATATTAACTATCAACATATTTTCCACCAACAGTATAACACCGATTTGGTATAGGTTTGACTCCTATTAAAATGACGTGGAAGGCGAAGTTTGTGTAGAAAATGTTGACGTAGACACTAATCTTACTTCCGTGTCACACATTATGAAGTCACGTCATGTTTCCGATGAGTTAAAATCATAATAAAATCGGTGATGTATTATTGGGGAAAATAAGTCGATAGTTAATATATAGTGTCAGTATCCAAGAAAATAGTTTGTATTATTAGTATCTAATACCCCAAAATTAGTATTATTAACCCCAAAATAATTAATGACCAGGTTTTCAATGTTTGATTCTCATAATAAAATGCCAATGGAGGGAAAGAGTATGTTTCAATCATTATTGATGTGGTGGTTAGTATGTGGATTTGCTTAACTATGTTGTTGTACTCAGCATATGCCATAATCATTGGGATTATACCAAAACCAATGAAATCATACATTTAAAAAAGTTTGATTTTAAATAAATAATTCCTTTTATCTCTCACATTATTATTTATTTATTTATTTACTTCAGCATTATTATTTTACCAATTAACTTGCTGTTAGTTGGTCTTTCTAATATGATATCCACTCTACTACGAAAGGGCAATTTTACAAAATTAATATATTAAGAATATTTGATAATAATTGAAACTTTTTTAGCTATTATAATTAAAAAATGTAAGATATCATTGATTCTACCTTAAAAGATTGAAATTAACATATTTTGATTGAAATAATTTGTTGCAATAGTTAATCGATCGTGTCATAAATATTTTTAACGTATGAAATTTGTCTTACTTAAATTAATAATAATAAACTTTCAACTACCATAGTTGAAAAAGAAGGTATATTGGATTACAATATACTGACCTTTGGGGTATTGGATTGTAATATACCGACCTTTACTATTGGACAACAATATCCCGACATTTATACTTAGGTGATATTATATATTATACCAACAATGACTAAGGGGGTGGTGACTGGTTTGCAATTGTAACTTCATCTTCATCATACCATCTTCATTTCTTCATCACATTTTGACTCAATCCCTTCTTCTCTTATCTGTCTCTCCTCCAAATCCAACTGGGTTTCTCTTTCTCTCTCCTCCTCCCTCTTTCTCTCCAGCCGTATCCAACGGTCCCTCTCTCTCTCTCTCATACTGAATTGTTTGCATTGTAACTTCATCTTCATCATATCATCTTCATTTCTTCATCACATTTTGACTCAATCCCTTCTTCTCTTATCTGTCTCTCCTCCAAATCCAACTGGGTTTCTCTTTCTCTCTCCTCCTCCCTCTTTCTCTCTCTTCGCTCATCCATGGCGACGATCTGAGAGAAAGAGAGAATTTCTCCACACATTTCGATTGAATCCCCCTGAATTCTTGTCGGGGGTTCTGAAATTTTAATTGCGGTTTAGGGTTTATACATTTTGGATTGGATAATCACACAATGTATACACTGGAATCCCTAGATTCGTTGCTTATTGCTGCTAGTCGAGCTTGTCTTACTCCCATTGCTATCTTCATCCAGATCCAGGTTTGAATCGAGCTCATTCGTTCGTTTTTCAGTTTTTCCGTAGTGTAACTGCCGTTTTTTGTCGGTTTTTAGGGTTTTGTTTTTCTGGGGTTTTGTGGTTTAATTGTGGGAGGTTACGGAATGTCAGCTTAATTAATGTCGGTTTTAATTTCGTGGTTTTTAGTGGGATTTGTGTGGTGAATTAGCTGGAAATTTGGTTAATTATTGATATGGTTAGTCGAATTCTGAAATTTTGTTGGTTCTGGATTAGTAATTGGCTAGTTTTTGCTTGGGTCTAAAATGGGCATTGAAATTTTTGGTAGAAGTTCATGTTTGAGACAGATTTTTTTTTTTTGAAACAATAATACTCCGTCGATTACATATTAATTGTCATAATTTTGACGGTATCCAATGTCACTCCTTGAACGATAATTTCTTGCATAATATGTGATTGACTATTGTAATATTATACTTTTATGATAGTATTTTTCGTTACGAATTTAATGGTGGTAATTTTATATACCAACTCATTGTATGTATATATATTGAGAAGTTTATGGTCAAAAATTTTAAAATTTGAGTACACGATTTCTAAAGACCACAATTAATATGGAACGGAAGGAGTAATAATTTGTGGGTCATGCTTGGTTGCTCATTTCACCGGAATTATAATTGGATTATGACATTATGTAGAAACTTTGTTCATTATATGAGTTGAAGATTTTCAGGCTTGCAAATCTTGACAGAAAAGTTGAAATTTTGGGTCTATGTATACTTGTATACTCGTGGGTTCTGAAATTTTTATTCAGCAGGGAAATTTCTGCTCAATTTTTGATAAGATGATATGAAAGAAGCAATTGCTCATTTCATATCAGAAAAAAAAGAAAGAAATCCTGCTCAATTTTACCAGTCAAACAGTTTGAGTTTTCAAAATCATATTTTTAAGCTTTCATTGGTTTTGAGCCAAAGTTAGAATCATATCAACTCTGGATCTCTCAGACGTGATTGCCGAGATTTCTGTTGCTGAATTAATTAATTTGGAAAATCAATAGGAGGGATATAATCCTGTCTAGGGTTGACCGATTTCTCATGAATTATGCACATAATCTATTTTAACTATAAAATTTGGTTTTCAATGATTCTAGTATATGATACCCAAAATTAAAATAGGTTATTTCCAGTCTGTATGCTTCATGAAGTTCAGTGATTTACCATGGTTAATTGATCAATCAGATGTTTCGGACGACAACCCTTCAAAATTTCCACCATAACTCTAGGAACTAGCATGTATTTTTCTGAATTCCTGGGTTTTTGTTTCATTTTATTGAAACTCGCTATTATGTGGTCAAGTTAGGCTTGTTCCGTGGTCCTGAACATATGTTTAGGTAACATGTGAGGATGTGTGTGTCCTGGATATAATATAATGGGATCAATATTTGTGGCGCTTTTATTTATCTTGGCATTTGTATTTCCGAGTAATTTTTGTCACTTTCTGAGAGTTTTTTCTTGTCACGAGTTTTAAAATCTTAAATAGTGATGTTTATTGAGGTAAGACTGCCTATATTTATATTTCACATTGGGAGTTGCTGAGTTTATCGTATGGTATATGTTAATCCCGTTGTTTGTGATGCAGGGATGTATGATCTGTCTAGTTCTCGCTCTTGGGTGGGCGCTCGCTGCCTATGTTAGGTACTATGACTTGCAAACCGACGCAGATATTCTTGGGTTTTCACTCTTCACGGGGTTCCCAAATTCTAACTCGGTAAATTTTCTTCAGGAATAGGGAGACCAAGCATATGGAACAAGAGATGAGACGTGGCAATAGCTTTGCATTCCTTTATCATGACATAAACGAGCTCGAACACTCTAACCAAGTCAAGTTACCAAGGGTCACGGTTGTTATGCCTCTAAAAGGATTTGGAGAACACAACTTGCATAATTGGAGGACTCAGGTGAGACGCGGAGATGATACTTATGATTCATATTGTCCAAAAGCCGAAGTCATATTGACCCTTTTGATGAACTAGGAAGTTTGCTTCCCAAATTTGTTCTTCGTGGATGATTATTCGTCGCATTGGTTTTTTGTTAGTTTTTTATCTTTCCCCACCAAAACTGGTTCTTCATCTGAGTTCTACAAATATGCAATTTGAAATTGGTGATTCTTGTTCCAATGTTCCATGTTTCTCTTGCTCATTCGTCGAAGCCTGTCGTAGTGACCTGTTTCACGGTATTAGCAGGCATTGTTATTTGATATATGCCAGAAAGTTGGGTTCATATGATGTCTTTATAATTGGTTTTCTTTCAAGCTTTTACGAGCATGCAGTTTGATGAGGGTTCACAGATATAAATATGGTTGATTGCAGATTACGTCTCTTTATGGCGGCCCCGTAGAGTTTCTTTTTGTAGTGGAAAGTACAGATGATCCGGCATACCACGCTGTTTCTCAGCTAATAAGGGACTTTCAGGTACTCTCCTAGTCTCAAATATACAACATGTTTTGTCTTTTAGGTGCTCCAGTGAGGTTTAAGAGTTCCTTTTGGTAGCGAAGTCTGAAATAGCTTTGTTTGTAAATACGACATGGAAAACTTAGGGACTTTGGTTTGTTTTAGTGATAGAGGATTTTGCTGTTGATTATGGGCTTTCTATACGCCATTTAAAGAAGAAGATATTTCCAACGCTTGTCACTACGTTTTTGTGTTTTAAACTTATGATCACATTGGTGGAATAATGACCTTATGCTACTTACTTTCATCATTCATTTCTCTTTGGATTTGTAGTTTTTTAATCCATCATTTTTCGATCGTAACTAATTTATATGGGCAACATGGCAGGATGATATCGATGCCAAAATTGTAGTAGCTGGATATTCAACTACTTGCAGTCAGAAGATTCACAATCAGTTGGTAAGTAATTTTATACAATTTCCTTTACACTTGAATATGTGTTATTTCATACATCATATTCTATTCATGTATACTTGAAACTTACCCGTTTTTGTAAATTACTTTCACTTTTCATTAAATATGCCTGGGATTAATCCAGCCTGTGGTAAATATGAAACAAAAGTTTTTAAAATGCGAAAATCCTGCAGAATTTTGTACAAGGCTCTGTTTGTTAATGTTTTCGTAGCTCATGATTCTTGTCACTTACAATTTGAATAGCTGCAAACTTTCGGTAATGCAGTTGATGGTAGAATACACGTTTGTAATTTTTTTTTGTTTATTTTCCGATTTTAAAATCAGGTTGGAGCAGAAAATATGCATAAAGATAGCAAGTATATACTGTTTCTAGACGACGACGTTAGGCTACATCCAGGAACAATAGGGGCTCTCACTGCTGAAATGGAAAAAAGACCTGAGGTACAGTCATTTTAACCCTCATAGTTTTTTTTTTTTTTGTTTTTTGGTCTGACATATACTTTTTTCTTAGAGTTGGCTGACTTTATTTTCGCTGAAATTATCTGCAGATATTTATACAAACGGGCTACCCACTTGATCTGCCTTCTGGGAGCTTAGGAAGCTATTGCATATATGAATATCATATGGTACATATTACATACTATTCCGAAATAAATGTTCTGAGGCACATACATGATTATCAAATACGGAATATGTATAATCGTTAATTTGCACAAATCATGTGGGATGTGCTACAATAATGTTAATTTCTTGCACTTTATTTGTTTGGGCGCTCGGAAAATAACAAGACTTTTTGTTTTACAGCCTTGCTCTATGGGGTTTGCTACCGGTGGAAAAACATTCTTCTTATGGGGAGGGTGCATGATGGTATGTCGCCTCTAAATTACAAATAATGAAAAATAATAAAATAAAAATAAAATTTATCTTCTTTACCTTATGCCGTTCACTTTCAGATGCATGCAGATGACTTCAGAAATGACAATTACGGCGTGGTCTCAGGACTTCGAGATGGTGGATATTCCGATGATATGACTCTTGCAGCAATAGCCGGTAAGACAATCTACTGGGAAATATCTGAAACTTCTTGACATGTAAAACGATTGTTTTGTACGCCTTTTAAGTCTTAGAAATTTGATTACCCAATGGTCTTGTTTATTTTTTCCGGTTATATCTTACAACCAGATGTAGACAGTCTTACCCTAATAGAAGTTTTCATTTGTTGAGAGATTGGGTCCAAGAGACCCACGAAATGAGAACATTTTGCAAGTGAAAATCTTTCATGAAAAACGTTACATGTTTTTTCTTTCAGTTAGATCTTGGAAATTTATAATTTACAGTAGCCAATGCCTGCCATCTTTTTCAGGGGATCATAAGAAACTTATCACATCTCCACCAGTTGCTGTGTTCCCTCATCCTCTTGCAAGTGATCTTAGTTTCTCAAGGTTTGACTTAATCTCTGGACATAATCTTTGGTTACATCTCAGAAATTTATAATTTACCGTAAAAATCTTAATACCCCTCATTCGCTCGCAGGTATTGGAACTACTTGAGGAAGCAAACGTTTGTTCTCGAGTCATATGTCTCGAAGGTCAACTGGATCATGAACCGTGCTCTATTTTCTTCCCACTGTTACCTTTCATGGGGTTTTGTGGCGCCATATTTCATGGCTCTAATCCACGTCGCTGCTGCATTGCGGGTCCATTATAGAATGCACTCACTAGAGGAGGAATATCTTACTTCTAAGGGTAAGCAAATTGTGTTCTTATTCACAGACTTTTTTCCCCAGCTTATTTTGACTGAACTTATTCTGAAATCATTTGTCTAAACTTATTCTGGATTTACAATGACTTTTTGCGAGAGTGTTTCTACAACATATTCTGAAGAAGTTGTGGGCTGAACTTGTTCTAAACTGAACTTGTTCTTCTAAAATTAAGGCAGATTTCTACATTGTGCTTATATTCTTTCTTTAGTTGACATTCAACACCCTAGAAGTCCTTCTGGAAAACAAGGTGTTGGGCCGTTTTTTTTTTTGTTGTTTTTTTTTGTGGGAGGGGGGTGTAATGTAGAAATGGTTTTACCCTTGAACCGAAAAATTCAGACAGGCTAGTTCCGGTTGACCCAACATTCTAAAATTGTTCACTACCTAATATATGCTGATGAGCACAATTGTTTGCAGGATTGTTACTTGTGGCTGGTCTAGCCGTTTGCACTGCTATCGAGCTACTTTCTATGTGGAATTTGACGAGGATCGAAGTCCATCTTTGCAACATGTTATCCCCCGAAGCACCGCCACTGTCACTTGCAACCTACAATTGGTGTCTTGTGAGTCACTCTTATTTAAACCTCCTCAAACTTCTTCACCCAAAGTTGTTCTTAGGCATACATGCACTCATATACCTCAGTAGTTTATCGAATAGGGAAGTAAGTTCAAGAAAGAAAAACATGACTCTTGTGTCAAACGGTCTTGTGTGAGATAGTCTCACCATTAATTTATCGTGACGTATTATGTCAGACGGTCTCACCCTGGAGTTTGTCCATTAATTTATCGTGACGTATTATGTCAGACGGTCTCACCCTGGACTTTGTGTGATAACAAAACCTTCAAAAGGTCTCTTTGTTTTAGTATCACAAGCTTCATTTCGGTGAGTTACTAATCCGGATTATGTGAATGTCATGGGCACAGGTGTTTTTGGCGATGCTTGTGGACAACTTTTTGTACCCGGTTTCTGCGTTTCGGTCTTTCTTCTCACAATCCATTAATTGGTCCGGCATTAGATATCATTTGAAGAATGGGAAGATATGGAAGGTATACCATTTTTCTCGTTTCATCACTTTGCTGTTATTGTACAACTTCCAGTGTCGGTGGGTCCCCCTTGTGCGGATACGTGGAGATTCAGATGTAGGCAGTTTTATCTAGCACGTATAATTACTTGCAGATTTCGCAATATCTTAATGAGAGTGTATAGAACCCGAGAAAAGCTGACCCAATCCGACCCAAATGACCCATGCTAACCCAACCGGAGTCCCAGACCCGAAAATGGCAGAACTAAGTGACCCAAGATGACCCGATCCAACCCGATTCAATTTGAAGTTATCTTTTTATCAAAGTCATTCCTTTTCGCTAGAGTTAAGACAAAGCTTGTCGGACTAAAATAAAGCAACGCGAAATCAACCCAACCCGAACCCGACCTGACCCCTCCATTCCTTGCCCTAGGCGATGATTTCAGACTGCTGGTTTTGGTTTTGGAAGCTTATCGAACTAGAAACAAAGCGACAATAAATCAACCCAACCCAGAAAGACCCAACCGACCCGAACTTTGTCCCGGCATCGTGCAACTCGAACCCGACCCAAATGACCCAATTGCCAAGTGTACACTCTCTTGTCATGTAAGATACTTGTTGCTGTTTTGGTTGAAAAATAAGAGTCGAGATGCATCATTGCAACACAGATCGATCGAGGGAAGGATATCGGTACAAAGTACACCGACCTCAGCGGAAAGAACTTGTACGGGAGAAAAGGCGCCCCGCCAAAGCTCTCATTCATCAGTTCTCTAGCAAGAACTATTTTGCAGTGGCAGCAGCCAAAGAAGTACGACGTGTAGGAAGAACCTCAGCAGTTAAAATTTTCCAGGTAGCAAGCAAGCAGACTTATTAGCATCAGTCAGTCAGTCAGTCATTATTCTTTAGGTGAAAAATGCAGACCGCCCATATCGATTTTTCATCATCAATCATCATTCTTCTTCGTCTTCTTCATTGATTGATTCATGCCTCGGAATCCCTCATTTTTTTCTTCTTCTTTGATCGATTTGATTCTTTAGCTTTGGCTGATTCTTGGTCCTTGTGATTTGTACATTTTTAACATTTCTGTAGCTATCTGTCTGTCATCTACTTGTCTGTCTGGATTGACATTCCCATGTATCATTGTACAAAGTTTGGGGTGGATTCTATTTTTTCAGGTGTGATTAATGTTTAGTTTTTCTCTTTATTTACTGTTTCTGCCTGTATGTAAACTGCATGTTTTTTAGTGTAAATATCTGTAAATTTGTGCAAGTTTCAGGTGACAAAGCAGGCTCTAAATGTGCAAGTAAAAAGGGGAAAAAGAATAATAGTAAGCTAAGCTATTGGACCCTTGGATTTCAATGCATCGCTACTAGATTTACAATTCAATATATGATAATTTGGAATACTTTGGATTACTTCAATCTAATATGATAGCATAGATACTACAAGCCAATATATGAGAGTTTGACAACCATAGTCAAATATATTAAAATTTGGGATTACTATAATACCAATGTTGTGTAAGAAAACAACTCTCCTTTAGTGTCACATAGGAAAACCTAGTAATGGTGTACTTAAATCCAAGTAGTCAATAGTTCAACTTACTGTGATACAATTCTCAAAATTTGACTTACTATTACCCCAACCCTACCGTTTGGCTTACTACAGTCCAATTTTTCCATTATTATTGAATGTCCCATGAAACTTGTCAAAATTTATTTGTTGAGTAGAAAAAAGGGGTTTTCTTTTTTCAAATATCAAATAGTATATTAACTAATGACTCTCTCTCTCTCTCTCTCTCTCTCTCTCTCTCTCTCTCTCTTGTTTTTTGTTTTTCTGAAGTAGACAAATCTTTAGGGGTGGATTTGGTGGATTAAGTTGGATTTCACTTGTGATGGATGAGAAGACACATACAAGTGGTTTGAGTTAGTTTACTTGTTTCCTTGTGTGGTTGGGTTTTTTTCCTTTGCCTTTGTTTTGTTGTTTGTATTCTTGCTACAAGCCTTCTTGATTTTCTTTCATATTTGTGCCATCCATCCGAAAAAATAGGTTAAGTAGTAGGCCCATGAATAGCAATAACCAAAAACTATTGATTGACGTGGTAAAGAGCAAAGGAATATATAAAATCCCACAAAACGGTTTCTAGAGTTGTTCATTCAGTTGATTTCAAAGAAGTCGTATGTTACTCGGACCTATACATAAAGCATAAGTTACAGTTAAAGCGGCTAGTAAAAAACCGTGGTTGAAGACTTGATGCTGAGGTGGCAATTCGAACAATCTCATGCAACAACTCTCAGTGTGGGTCCTGTTTTTGTGGAGAGATCTAGACGTAAACATCCTTGCATCTTCAAACTATTGAATGCCAAGAAGTTAGAAAATGCATTTCATGAAATAGAGAAGGTGAAGCCTATTGTACACAAGAAAACATAAGACTAGGATTCCAACTAGTTCTACAACTACTAGTCTACAACAAGTTTTGCTAATGATGTCAACCAAAATTTATCCGGCCAAAAACCAAACCCCAAAACACCTAAATAAGTTAACCAAAACGAACCCAAAACCGCGCAACAAACTTATTCGTCTTTGCAAGAAGCTCATTAAACTAAAAATCAAGCGATCAGAAATGGACTCAGACCAAAAGTGACCCAACCATAACCCGAATCCGACTGAATCTTTGACCTAAACATAATCCGGCCCAAACAACCCAGTTGCCAGGTCTACCACAGGAAGAACTTGAGAACAATGGACGTGCGAAGCAAAATGCTCATACTCAATTAAGAATCATGAGTTGGTTGTACCATCGAAAGTTACTGCTCCAGTTCTCCGATGCAGAAATCTTCTATTATGTCAAAGACCCGAGTGCCATGCTGTGGCCTGCCAAACATAGACGGATATTAAGGTTTCTGAAAGAAGTAAAATGGGCAAGCGGGTAACTACAAATATTCATATTCGTTAAGGTAAGACTATCTGCATCTGAATTGATCCTGCAAAAATGGGACCCACATAGAATGCCCTACAAGGTTCATCGGAATAGGAATGTGTAGCAACAATAGAGAAGGTACATTACCCAAAAAAGCCTTCAGTTGAATCATCTCCAGTATGTGTTAAGATAGCATCACCACCTGGGTGTTCCTCTACATATGGAGTCACATCATAAACCTAGCATCGATCGAGCAATGTTGAAAAGAAACGTCAGAGTAAATTTAGATATGTTGTAATGACAAAGGGGCAAACAAAGCTTAAGGATCCGACAAATAAAGCAGTGAATTATCATCAAAGCAAATACATTGAAGGAGAAAAGGAAACAGTAATGTAACCTTATCTTTGATGATGATCCAACAATCGGTCCGTTTGTTATGCAATGAGACTTCAGCTTTAGTATATCTTCTAGGAACCTTAAGCACCAAAAAAGAGGAGAAAATGAGTCTTATAGCAATCAACAAAGTGGAAAACTAGTTCCTTTTGGCAAATTGACCACATATCAGAACTTATAGCAATCTCAAATCTCAATCCCAATGCACAAGCACAAGCACAAGCACAAGCGTTCTATATCATCCTCATTCCTCGATCAAGAGATATTGTAAGATTGTCTCACATAAAAGTTTGAAAAAAGAACCCAATACCAATACTGCAAAATCCAGCCAAGGGTGAGGTTCTTGACCCTAAATTTTGCAATCCAGGAGACCAGTTCCAATAGACCCAAGATTTAGAATTCATTCGCTGCCTAACTACTACTCTATGAAAAACAAGTAGGAGAGGTTTAGTAAAGCATTTTACTTCGGTCACAATCTAAGTTGAACCACTATGGAGAGTCCAAATCCACAACTCCCCCCTCCCAAAGAACAAGTAAATCCAAGTTTCCAACTTCAATAGTTAGTTGTATATACCAACCAGAAGCCTTTGACCATAGTACTCCCTCCGTTCCATATTAATTATCGTCTTTGAAAATTGTGCAGTCAAATTTTAAAAATTTTGACCATAAATTTCTCAACAGATACAATGTGTTACTATATAAAATTACCAATATTAGATTTGTAACGAAAAATACTATCATCAAAACATAATATTACAATTGTTAACAACATATTATGTAAGAAATTACTGAAGTATCAATCAAAAAGTGAAGTTGGAGACGGTGAAATCAAAATTACGGCAATTAATATGTCACGGAGGGAGTAATAAATGCAGACATTCAATGAATCAATGATGCATGTCTTTCAAATTTCCCATGATTGCAATCAATTGATTGGAGCATAGAATCTCAACATCAACTTATTCCCAACAAAATCCAAATAGCAGAAACAATGCTTGACAAGCTCTAAAACCCATCTAACTAGAAATTAACCCCAACAAAACCAATCACAAGAACTACCCAGAAATCACTCGAATCAAAAATCAAAATCAACAACAACAACAATGATAAGATCACAAAGTACCTTAGAATTTGTTTTACTGTTAGCATTGGACTGTCCACTCTTGGGTTGACCTGCATTGACCAAATTTCGAACACAAATCCGTAAACCCTAACCCAACCCAGATCATGAAGTTGACAACTCAAAATCGAAATCGAAATTAGCAGAAAGAGAGAAGGAGAGAGGAGTAACTGGGTTTGGAGAATCGCGGGATGACGAAGAGGAAAGCAAAGAGAACGCCCAGGAGCAATGTGGCAGCCATAGTAATAGAAATCTCCATTTTCGTCGAATTCAGGAAGCTTTTTGGAAGGATGGATTTGTAATTGAGGAGAGAAAGAAGATGGAGAGATGAATCTGTCCAGCAGAGTGTTCGACGAGGGGATCTGCGTGATTACTCCAGGAACAAGATGAAGATTTTGTGGGAGGGTTTTTTTGCTTTTCCTTTAATTTTTATTTCACCTACTACGAAGTGAGGCAGCAACGACGCCGTTTTGCTGAGTAGTGAAATAATAAGAAGCCTATTTTTTTGTTTTTTTTTTCGTTTTTCAATTATATTGGATCAGGCTTCTGGACTGATGGTATCAGTGCACTGCCCAACGGTAATGTTGTCAACAGTTGTCTAACTAAACAACGGCTCTTCTAAGAAAGCAGATCATGTTCGTGGCCAAAAAGATAGTCAGAAGATTAGAATGGCCAAAAGTGCGAGCAGTTTGAAAGTTGATGATTTTAATGTCTAGATGGATCGTATGACTGGCATTATTGGCGATGATATAGGTGTATAATTCCTCGATGATCTACCAAACTGAAGCTATGATCTTTGCTGCGTGATTGAGCTGTGATGGATTTTGGCTTTCGTGAGTGTGAACGTCCTTGCTATGATATTTATGTTTAGTTGTATTTGGTTGTTACCTTTTAGAACTGGTTGGTTGCTGTTTTTTGCAGTTTGCTGTACTTTATAAACTTTCATGTCTTTTGGCTAACAATCGAAAAAAAACTAAACAACGGCTCTTTTATGCTTCTTTTATTTGTATTCTTTTGGTTTAAACGAAAATTGTGTTCGGTAAATTTAGCGGTTGAATTAACATATTAATATAAAGTTTATCAGATATTCTGGTTGACTAAATTTTGACAACTCTAATCTAAGCTTAGTAGATTTTACTTCTAACAAAATTTGGCCGATCCAAATGCCTGAATTTGTCCGACCCAAGAAAAAAAGAAAAAAATTTGGTTTCGTCCGAATCGGATTTTGACATTGACCGAATTGATCGAATATTCATACACAATATTTATCTTTTTTTCTATTGTCCGAACCCGAATTAAGTTTCGTCCAACCTGGTCCAACCAGGAAAAAAAATCTAGTCCGGACATCAATTTCTCGTTTGAATTTTGACATTGATCGAATTTGACCGAACCGACTTTACCATGATCCAAATTTTTGCTAGCGTCAATAGATTTGGTGCCACTCCTGATGGATTGGATTGCTATCAGCATACCAACCATCCAACAATCTAGGATAAATGCAACAATCTTCCTTGACAGCGTTGACAAAATTTTGTCTAACCCAAATATCCAAATTTGTCGACTTGAAAAAAAAATCTCGGTTTGGTCCGGACCCGATTTTAACTTTGACTGAATTGACCGAATATTCGGACATAATATTTTGGTTTTCCTATTGTCTAAACCAGGTTTTTGACCCGAATTTAGCTCCGTCTGAATTGTCTGATCCGGGAAAAAAGAGTCAGGATATCAATTTCTCGTCTGCATTTTGACATTTACCAAATTTGACTGATCTGAATTTACCCAAACCTGTATTTTTGCCCGTGCTATTCATCGAGCATCACAGCATCGATGGTTCTGACAAAACCCCAGTTCTATGATAGGAAACATTACTTCTTGCTCTGCAGTCCCATAGTAGCATATACTACAAATCGATTCCATAACAGATGAATGCATATACAGAAGTCATGTCTTTAGGTATACATATGCAAGTATAAACATCTATTTCAGAATAAACCTAAACTAAAAGCATACAAGATTGAAGAAAAACATCACCTAAGTGCTCAAAGTGCCCATAATCTGTAGTAGCAGTCACTTCAAATCTCTGAACATGAGTTCATTTATCCGATCGATTCCAAGATCAGAGATGGGTTCTATCGGCTGATCATCTTTCCTGGTCTGCGATGTTGCCATCTGTGGCTCCCTGCTGTGCTCATCTAAACAACACCGCAATAAATGAATCGATTTAGCGGTTTTAACTCTGGTCTCAAGAAAGAACGAACGAAAGTTTCAAACCCAACTCCCCCTGAGAAAAACAATGGAAAGAGAGAAAGAAAAGACCGAAATTGGATTCATTACCGAAGATTACATTCGAGGAAGTTGGAGGAGGTGTTGCCATGAAGTTGAGGCCAATGTAAAACCCTAATACTAAGACCACTAAGACCATAAAATAACTTGGCAAAGCTAAAGCCCAGTACCTGAAACAAGCAGGCAGCAATTTCAGCCATTAGTATACTACCAAAGGTTGAAAAATGAAAATCGAGGCTGAAACAGCATCAAACGAGAAAACCCTACTCTTGCCTTTCATGCAGTAAAATTAGATCGGCTTTTATTCATTAGTATACAATGCAACAATACAATAATCAAGTTGAAATATTTCATAACATTTTCCGTTTTCTTTTCTTTTTTTTAGCAGGAATAAACCTCTCCAAGAACTTCAGTTCATGTAAGGCTATCTACATCTAGATCCCCCAGACGCGTTCAAACGTGTTTTCCTGAGAGTTTGTTGTCTTTGTCGGTCTAATTTCCTAGTAACATGTTTGGGGGGGGGGAGGGGATGCAAATCCAATACCCCAAAAGTCCCGCTAGAGAAAAGGGTGTGTGAGCATCTAATATAGTAGTCTTACCCCTGAATTAAATTTTAAAAATTCAGAGAGACTAGATCAGATTGACCTAAGATTTTAACATCGTTCACTGCCTACTACTTCATGAAAAGAAGTAGAAGGGGTTTAGAGAAGCATTTTGATTTACTCTATTACAATGCAAGTAACATTGGGAAATTACATCGAATCAATTGAACACAATACTTGCCGAAATTTGAACTATGCGTTTTCGCCGTTTCTGTAAGGCTGATTCTGAATACAGGTAATACAGAAGGTTCATACGGTAACAATATCTACAAATGACATAAGATAGCAATACATGAAAAGTTCAATCTCCTGGCCAATAATGCATTTGTTCTCTTTTAGATACCACCGGCTTTATGCACGATTCAAAGCTTGCATATTGCAAATGAAAGTATTAGCCACTATGGTTGGAAATCCTAATTATTTCATCTTTACAAATTCAGTTTTCAGATTTCCAGGAGACAGACTGTAACAAGTACAGAATACCGGTAAAACTGACCTGCTAGGATAGTAGAAGATCCCAATATAATGCAACCATTGCTCAGGAAAATATGCCCATATGAAGAATATGGCTGTTCAAAGCAAGTAATTTAAGTGTTAGAGCTTTTTTTCTTTTCCTGATCTCTACCCCCTTCCCCGTTTCACTCCCTACCAAAGGAGGAGAAAAGAGGTATCCCTGCAGAGGGTTTTGCTTTTTGGGCATTTAAAACCTATGAAAACAGATTTGAAAGCAAAACGCCATCCATGTCAAACCAACTTGATAGTAATTTGTTATAGCACGTTAACCAAATATTATATTATCTTAAAAGAACGGGTTTTGGATGCTGATATACTGAACTTTGGGGTTGGTGTTAGACGATAATATATCCAACTTTACACTTGCACACTTTGTATCATCCTACTATGGACCTAACTTAGTGTTTATACACTACACCACCAACTTTTTGGACAATAGTGTATCACATTTCGTTCAAATTTGTCCAAGAAATAAGAAGTGTAGAGTGTAGACAATAAAACCATCCAAAATAAGGCGATACGAGTGTCCAAGAGTAAAGTAGACTGTATAATCATCCAACACCCCCCACAGTCCAGTATATTAGCATCCGAAAACCGTAACATTAACCGGCAACCTCTAGAAAACGTCATCAAATCTCCATGAAAGTAATACTATAACAAAACATATGGAACAAGCTTCAAAGAGATTCCATTTAAGTTCTCATAAGACTTGTAAAAGGGCAGTAGTAAAAGCTATGAAACAAGGAACACGGATTGCACCTGTAGCGACAACAGTCGTGATGGAACCAACAAATCCATACACTTCTGCCGGCTTGGGCCCATGTTGACCAGATAGACCGAATCCAGAAGGCTTGTCATTGACATCCACATAGGAATTCCGTTTTCTCGACAGGCTGAGAACTCTCCTAGGACTATTGACTGGATAAGGATCTTGCTTCGAGCTGTTTACAAGGTAGGTATCTTCCATTCTGTCATGATTTGATGCACCCCACTGATAAGATTATGCAATTTTGATCTTTCTAGCATGCACTTAAATTCAGCTTGCACAAACAGAAAAAGATGCTCAAGGTTCTATTATAGAGTAAATTCATAGCAGGTTTGATTTATTAATGGCAAGAATCATATGCAACAAGTTCAGAAATGCAAATGGGGATGTAGATATCTCATATATAGTAAATAAAAATGTATTCGATTAAAATTTCCAACTTCAATCATCAGTATGAGCAATTGGGTAAATACCTAAATGCAAATTCGAGCTCAATGCAAGTGATGCATCCATAGAATTCAAAGCAATAAAATATTAAAACCCAATTCCAGGAATAAACTTTGAAAGCAAATCAATGGCACAAACAACAAAATTTGTAGACCCAGATGCAAAGTTTGAAATATTTCCCATTTTCCCTCTTGTGGTTTTCTTTCAGACATTTCATCGAACACCTGAGGCTCATTCTCGAGTTATTCGTCCACACAAAAACAAATACTCAGAAATCGGAGACAAAATGCCAATTACAATCGAAATCGTTGAAAAACAGCAGGAAACTTACGTGGGTTTGACGGAATCGTCTTCTACAAGAGCTTCAGTGAAGCAAATATGGCGAAGAAAATGGGATCAGAAATTCAGAAACAGGATTTGTTGAAGAGGGAAAGAGAATTTGGATGCTAGGATTCGAACTCGTGTCGTTTGTTTTCTTTTCTTTCCCTTTTCATTCCAGAGTTTTAATTTTCTTTAAAAAAAAAAAACTACACCCTCGTCCGGTCGTCCCAAATTGACTTTTTGATTAATGACAATTTATATTTTTATATTTTTTATAGCATAATATTAATATTTTATGATACTCCATCTTATCCATATTTATTATGTTTTAATAAATATTATACGGCTCCAATCTCCTTTAACTGATAATTTCTTATAGCATATTTCATTAAAAAAAGTAGCATATAATGTTTATGAATTTATGATAATTCTTTTCAGTTTTCATTACGAATCTTATGATAATAATTTCGTATAATATAATCTTATATTGACAAATTAATAATTATAATTTTTAAAATTTAACTAGCATATATATCAACCATAAGGCGACAATTAATATGGAAGTATAATTTAGGCCTACTTCATATAAATAAAAGATTTGATTCAAAGCTAATTAGATGACACTTTTAGGCTATATGTAAGAGAATAAAATTGAAGTTATTCTCCATTTGTTCCTTAGCCGAAAGTCATATGTTAAGTTATTATCCACAAAATTAAAGTTATTCCAAAAATTGACACAAAGATGAAACACTATTATTCTCTCCTACCTTGTAAAATATTAACATATAGTACCCTTTATGCTTTCTTCCTATTTAAACTACTCAAGATCTTGATCCTCAATCCATCACCTAGCTAGTTAGTTCACATTTTCTTTCCTTTATTCTTTACTTGAGAATTTTTTTTTGACATTACAATGGCCTCCTTATATTGCACTAGTTCTCTTGTTTTAGCAATCCTAATCAAAGAATGAGTTGTTTCGGTTGTAGTAGTCCAAGATCACTCTCACCACTACCTTCTACACCAACTCATATAGATTACCGAGAGAATCTCGAAATGAATAGCATTAAGCACGAAACCTTGCTTCGAATTCCAGGTTGCAAAGTCGCCTTGGTGGAAGAAGGAGAGGCGATAGAGCTAGCTCGAGGAGATTTCTCTGTTGTTCTCATTAAGGACCAGAATGTCTCTTTGGCTACCATAGTTAAAGTTGGAAAAGACATCCAGTGGCCACTCACAAAAGACGAGCCTGTGGTGAAAATCGATGCTTTTCACTATCTCTTTACCCTGCCCGTCAGAGAGGGTGATCCTTTGAATTATGGGGTGACTTTCTCCGAGCGGTGCGACAAAAACTTGCTAGGCACTTTGGATTCGTTTCTTAAAGAGCATTCGTGCTTTTCATGTCCATCTAAGTTGAAGGGAGGAAATGATCTTGATTGGAAGGAATTTGCTCCAAAGATAGAAGCTTACAATGGAGTATTGGCTAGGGCAATTGCTGGAGGGACCGGCCAAATTGTAAGGGGGATTTTCATGTGTAGCAATGCTTACACCAACCAGGTACGTACACATATACTTCTATCAGTTTAACATATATTTAAGGTAAACAAGCCTACTTATTGTTATCTAAATGATAACCATCGACAAACTCTATAGAATGGAGACAATGAATAAGTATCAAATTGTTTCTATTCATGACCAGTATGGATAATTAACCTATAATTTCACTTTATGAAAAACTTTTGCTTCCAATATGACTTAAACCTTGATAGAAAACTTAAAAAATTGTTTGGTGATAGCTAACTTGGTTACAAATTCTTTGGTATTTTTGGTAATCTAGAGCAGGAGTGTGTATTATGGTTTCATGTAATTAGTTTGTCCATAGGTATAGTTTGAGATCACTTATATCTTACCTTTTTCTTATAGGGTTAATATTTTGTGACTTTAAATAGGTACAAAAAGGAGGAGAATTAATTCTAAGCCAAGCTACGGAGAACAAGAGCAAAAACAATGGGAATATCAAAATCACATACCCCAAAAGCAACAACAATGCTACCAAAACCAACTCCATCAATCAAAGCATAAAGAGGTATTTTTCTTTAAAAAAAAAAGTAAAACCCCATCAATTTTTTTAATCATTTTGTGAACATGTACGATCCTTACTTGTAGCGCTAAAGTGTTTGGTTTATATTTGAACTCTAAAATTTATAAAACTATAAACAACACTGAAAATTATTATAATTGTTTAACCTATCATGACTACCGATCAACATTTTTTCCTTTTTTTTTTTTTTGATAGAGCAAGAACATTGTCTGAATCGACCGAAAACATGAGCAAAGCAATGTTGAATGGGGTGGGCATAGCCACAGGATCAATGATGGGTCCTTTGGTTAACTCGAAACAAGGCAGAGCCTTTTTCTCTATGATGCCCGGTGAAGTCCTCCTTGCTTCCCTTGATGCTATAGGTATGTAATACTCAGTATGTGTCATTTTTAGTTATTTATAACTTTAGCGTATCACTTTAACCTTTGATATATAACTTTTGTTTAAAAGCATTACATAAACATATCTATATGAAAATATTTTTACAATAAATCTAATGATGTTAACTTTATATATTAAATCGTTGCATATATTAAATAACAATAAGTATTATGTGAAACTGTCTCATCATATGTCTATCAAGAGGCGTGCAACTCTGTTGTGACTTTTTATGAATATAAGATAACTTTTTATTAAATTATTAATGTTAGTCACATTCTTACTATATTGTAATTATAATACGACTTACTAACCATGGTAAAGTATTAAAAAGCTATCTTAAAATGAGTCCGAACCACAACAATCATTCGTGAAGCGGTTGTAGTGTCTCAACCTAGAATTTACAATTGAATTGTTTACAAAAAAAAATTAAAAAAAATTGACCATATGAGTTTCATGACAACATAAAATAAGAACCAAAGGGAGTATGGGTATATGCCTCCCTTCTTTCCATCACACATTTTCATGTATTTAGCTTATTTATATTTTGGGTATCCTAATTATGAAAGTTTTTCGTATATTATATTATGCTAAATGGAGTGGTGGATTCAAAATATTTTCTTAAATGAGATAGCTTCAATAATTATTTTCGACTAGCTAATATCTATATGTTTGTCTTTTGGATAACGTTGTCGTATAATTTTCTATTATTTTCCTTGTCTGTTTTATTTCAAAAAATTACTCGGAGGTACCCTCACTTTTGATGAAATGTTTTTCAGGTACCCCAACTTTTCAAAACTCATTTTGGGGTACCCTTACTTTTTGAGTTAGAAATTATTAGGTGTTTTTTCGGTCATCAATTTGGTTAAGTGACCAAAATACCCTTGTTCTTTCATTTTTTAAGAAATACCCTTAAAGAAGAAGAATAAGGGTATTTCGGTCATTTACTAAAATTGATGGCCGGAAAAGCACCAAATAATTACTAACCCAAAATGTAAGGGTACCTCAAAATGAGTTTTGAAAAATTAGAGTACCGAAAAATAGTTTTCCCTAATATCGGGGTACCTTCGAGTAATTTTTTGGTTTTACTTGGAATTGAAATAAAATGCATGGACAGATAAGATCATGAGTGCTGCTGAAGCTGCCCAGAAACAAGCTCTTGGAGCCACCTCCAATGCTACGGTTCGAATGGTCTCCAATAGGTACTTCTTTCTTGTTAAATTCCTGTAATTCTTGCCTATGGACGTATTACTTGCACATTGTTAGACTACAAAACCATTATTGAACCTTCAACCATCATTTTAACCTTTTAGTTGAGATGATTTCACATTATATCTGAGTCAGACCGTGTCAAAGGACTCAGGTTCATATCTCAACAGCTCCAAAGTTAATTTGCGCAAGGTGACGATAGTATTTGCAACATCAACACTTCAAGCATAAAGGGCATTCGCGTGAGAGGGCATGCTAGACTATAAAACCATCATTTGATCGTCAACCATCAGTTTAACTTTTAGTTGAGATGGTTCCAAACGTATTAATTGGATTTAGATAATCAACTTAAACTTTTAATTGAAATGGTTCCATCTGAACCTCAACCCGAATTTTTGCCAGCACCAATAGTATTTGCACGTGGGGGTGTGTTGGACTATATATAAAATTATCACTAGATCTTCAATCATGTACTTAAACTTATGATTGAGATGGTTCTACACATATAACCAAATTCAGATAGATAAACACCATGAAATCAATCTTCTTAATAACATAACGACAAACTTTCAAACGAGACAGACTCATCCAAAACCTATACGATGCATGTTATAGGTTTGGAGAAGATGCCGGAGAAGCCACAGGACACGTGCTCGCAACAGCAGGACACTGCGCAGGCACGGCTTGGAATGTTCTCAAGATAAGAAGGGCTCTCAATCCAACTTCAGCTGCCAAATCTGGAGCTCTTAAGAGCACAGGCAAGGCTTTGGTTAGGAATTAAACCAAACTTCTTGGTTCATATTCTTGTGTTTTATGTGTTGTGGGCTTTTTTTGAGTTTACAAGGAATTGTATGCTTCACTTGATAAATGTAATCTAATTTCAAAAATGTTATGTTTGTAATGCAATTGAGTAAGTGCACTACTTATCAATATTGCAAATCTAGCTATTGGGAATACATGTGAAATAACACTATAATGCTTTTAGTTTGGAGCCATTTCAATATGTTTGTATTAAAGAGGTGACAGTCAAATGACAACTATCATCGTTATCTAATCTGTCCAATGTTCAAGCTTTGGTGAAATAAAAAGTTTCCCATGAGAAAATTATGGGGTTGATAAATCATACTTGTCATGAATAATTTGGTACCTCCCTTCCCCAATCTGTAAAACTTAATGGAGCTTACTCCTAAGATATGAGCTTAGTGATCAGACCAAATTTATTAGAATAAGAATAAATAAAATTTTCTGGCTATGGAAAACTGACGTGGGTAATGGAAAAAATGACATTTTGACCAAGGATAATATATATTTTTTGGCCAAGAACACGTAGTGAGGTGGCCATATCTTTTTTTGTCGCCGGAAAATGTTAATGTTATGTTATGAGAAAATAACATAAAAATATAAACTCTGATTGACCAAAAATCACTTTAGATCATCCCGGATCACAAGCAAGATTGTTAAAATCGGGATCCTAACTCGGAGCCATGGGCTAGTTAGTATCGGAATTAACGCACGTAGGACCTTGAATCAAAATGTAGATAGTAGAATTATATCGGGAATTTTGAATCATAAA
Source organism: Portulaca oleracea (assembly GCA_029582165.1). Classification (NCBI taxonomy): domain Eukaryota; kingdom Viridiplantae; phylum Streptophyta; class Magnoliopsida; order Caryophyllales; family Portulacaceae; genus Portulaca; species Portulaca oleracea. The sequence goes on from CM055869.1 coordinate 58,732,348, forward strand.
ATCGTAAGATCGTAAATCACGATCGAGATTTTAATAACTATGATCACACTATTAATATTTGGAGTCAAAAACTCAAGATTTTAAGACCCCAAATCTGATTGGGCAAAATTTTGTAAGAAACAAGGGTCTGACCCGGATGGGCTCTGAAAAGTGGATTTGGGTTGCTAAAGATAAACAGGTTGGTGTGAAGATTGTTGAAGATGATCGTGTGGTTTCTTCTGCTTCCGTTGGTTTAGTTACCATTTCTGATCCTCTTCCTACAAATGTCCATACGGCTGTTAGGTCTCCTTATAAAAATATCCTCTTGAGGGACCTACGGTCGGTGGTAACATTGGTGCTCCAAAAGTGGTTTTTTCTGATAGTGAGCATACTGTTAGCGACCCTATTGACAATGTTGTTGATGAGGTGGTTTGTTCTTCACCTCTAGATGTGGAGGACTCCTTTCTTAAGGCTTTCATAGTCAAGAATCGGCAAAAGAAAAATGTGAACTTATTGTGAAACTCAAAGTGGAGGTTGGTAAGTAGAGCATTGTGTAGGGCCCGCTCTAAAACAGCTCGATCTAAAGAACCTGTCAGAAGGAAGGATAAAACTATGAGCTTGCAAATTGAATCATCAGAGCGTCCTCAGGCTCATCTGGCGGACATGGGGCGTAGAGTGGCTAAGTTTGGTTGTGGTTCGGACTTCATTCGTGGGGACCCTTGAGAAGCGGCTTATTAAGAATTGGCGAAGAGATCGAAAATGTTAATTTTTGTTTTTTATTTGTGTTGTTTGTCTTTGGTTTGATCGTGTGGCTTTTTGTTGGTTGTTGTCTTCTACTGTATTTTCCTCTGCATTTTTCGTAGTGTTATGCTGTCTCTTTAGCTTCTTTTAACTTTCCATACTAAGGAAAAAAAACCCCAAATATGACCCAAAAAAAAGGGGGAAAATCAAACCCCTCTCTCGCCCAAAAAGTTCCTCCATTTTTCAGTCCTCACTCTCTCAGTTCAGTTTTCGCACGTTCACCCCTCGCAAAACCCCCATTCACAACCCAATTCGAATTCGCGCGTTCCCTCTCGGAAACCCTAATTTCAGGAACCACCTCAATACGCCATGGAAGAAGGAGGAAGCGAGAGATTGAGCATATACAAAGCATCACGAACCATAAAGAAGCGCCACAACTCTCTCTACAATGCCCTACGTTCCATCTACGAAGACTCCATTTTCGTCGGAGAGATTTCGCAGCTTTGGCCTGACCTACCCTTGCTTGCGAACCTCCGATGTGGGCTTTGGTATTCACAGAAATTTCACTCCACTTGTTACTTCAAATCCACCGATGGACATAATAATAATTGGTCGTTCAACACTTCCAGGCTCAATCTCCATGTCGCCCTTCTTGCTGGTAATCGTCCTAATTTGGGTTTTTGATCGTTAATTATGATGGGTAGGGTTTGTTTTTGATGTATTTTGTTGGGTTTTAGTTGGATTTTTTTGAGATTCTTGCTGGTAATCGTCCAATCCCCCTCGGAATTTGGTGTTTTTTATCGTTAGTTTTGGCGGGCAGGGTTTGTTTTTGATGTATTTTGTTGGGTATTTTGAGGTTCTCGCTGGTAATCGTCCTATTTCTCTCGGAATTTTGTGTTTTTTTATCGTTAATTTTGGTGGGCAGGGTTTGTTTTAAGTGAATATTGTTGGGTTTTAGTTGGGGTTTTCTGGGGGGTTTGATTAATATTGCTGGTTGTTTTTGATGTGGGTTTCCATTGGGTTTGAAGTTCATTGTGTAAATCTTGTGTTTTGATCGTTAATTTTGGTGGGAAGTCTTTGTTTCTGATGTATTTTGTGGGATTTTAGTTGGTTTTTTTTTTTTGGTGGGGGGGGGGGGGCGGGGCCCCCAGTCGATAATTTTGGTGGGAAGTCTTTGTTTTTGATGTATTTAGTTGGGTTTTAGTTGGGTATTTTGAGGAGTTCGATTAATATGACTGCTGGTTTCTGATGTGGGTTTCAAGTTCATTGTGTAAAGTCTTGTTTTTTTATCGTTAATTTTGGTGGGAAGTCTTTGGGTTTCATGCATTTTGTTGCATTTTAGTTGGTTTTTTGGGGGTTTGATTAATGTGGCTGCTGGTTTCTGATGTAGGTTTCAATAGGGTTTCAAGTTCATTGTGTAAAGTCTTGTGTTTTGATCGTTAATTTGGGTGGGAAGTCTTTGTTTTTGATGTATTTTGTTGGATTTTGGTTGGGTTTTTTGAGGTTCTTGCTTGTAATCGTCCTATCTCTCTCGGAATTTGGTGTTTTTGAATCGTTAGTTTCGGTGGGTAGGGTTTGTTTTCGATGTATTTTGTTGGGTTTTAGGTGGTTTGTTTCACGCCCATATCAGATTGCCAATTGTCTGTATATATGTTTATGCTTTCAGCTGCAATTGATTAGGGGAGAAAGGTGGCTGTATTATTGTTGATTCGACTAGGAAGGGGAAGCGATTTCCGGATAGCATGTCGAAGACAATACCAATATGGACGTGCGTGCTAAACCGTGCTATTCAACGGCACCGCAACCGCAATATGATGCATGAAAATGGATCTCTTGAGTTCAAGGTAAGTTTTGAGAGTAATTGGGTTAACTAGCAGTGGAGTTGTGTTTGATGCTTTGATCTTCAAATTTTGAGATTCTTACTATCGAACGAGGAGAGCACTTCTATATGTGCTTCTGATTTTAGAAAACTGGGTATTTGTGGCCGTTTATTTGAATGGTTTTACTATGTTGCATCAATCGTCAAGCATTCAGATGGACAATGTTATTTCTGAACGTTTCTGAACACTTATCTTAAGGTTGCATACAGTTATACCAGTAAAGCCCTAGGGGTGTAACTGAGGTGAAGTGAGCCAAGCCTGAGGAGGCTTGGGCTCGGATTGACATCACTCGATTTGGATAAGTGTTTTTTTAATGTTTCTCTTTAAAATTGTTCACTTTCAAAGCTAAAGTCCAAGCTTAAATTTTAGGTTTCCATATTGATCAAATTGGGATTAGAAAAACACTTAATTGATCTCATGGATGTGAATTCATGTGATTGACCTGTGGCCGCACTTTAGTGAAAGAGTTTTGTAATTTAGGCATCCAAATTAGTGTAAACCTACTAAGACCTAGAGAACATCGCATATTTTATTGCCAAGTATCTAACCAAACTTAACTGTGCCGAGCCTAGCTAGATAGAACCAAGCTTGGGCCAAGCATTCATCTAGTTGAGCCCGAGGACTCGCCGAGCTGACCCGACTCTTTTATAGCTCTACTTGTGACGTACCCCAAAACTTTCATCATTGCACTTTCTTTACCTATATCAATATGAGATCATGTGCCTATATCTAGCCTCCTTCAATATAGATTACGTAGGAGTTTATTCTTTTGGATATTTGCAAATGAACAATCACACTATTGAGAGTGAATCTGTTGATATCTGCAAATAAACAATCACACCATTTTGAAGACATACTCCAGGAACACGTAATAAATTGCATGCCTTCATATGCTTTCTAATAAGTGACAACTTCTCACCGGTAAACCTAAACAGGATGAGATATCGCTTCACACAAACAATGGACCAACAAACGAAGCACCTCGTCCTCCCACAGATTGGGATTGTTCTCTGCATCTACCTCTTTGGGTTTCCAAGACCGAGAAGGGCTCCATCGAGCATCGTTTGGAGGAATTCACTTCCCACTTGGAAGAAAGCGGTGCCGATATCGCCTCTCTTGCAGCATCCCTTAGGAAACCCCTGCGCCCATTATGGATTTCCCAAAAGTCCGTCATCTGGTTGAACGAGGTACCCGATCACGATGCGTGGGACTTCACACCGATCATACTGGTCACGGCCTCTTCCCCGAGTGGGTTTTTGCAGCAAAGGACAAGTTCCGAGTTCAGTTGGAGCTACATTCCTGGGGCCGGAGACGACGAGGAGAGCTGGGCCCGGGGCTTGACACCTGTCCTGTTCTGGAACCATGTGTGTGACCTCATAAATGCGGGGCCCGACATGTGTAACCAAAGAGTTGCGGATATAGTTGAGAAGGATAGAGTCTTTCGCGCCCGCAGAGGACAGGATGCTCCTCAGATTGCAGTTAGGACTCCTCAACACGGGCCAGCTTTGCATTCGGATTTTGAAGGTCTCAGAATTGGGGAAAGTCCCTCGAGCAAAGAACATTCTAGAGTGTCGTGGCTAGGGTTGACAAATGTAGCTGTGGGCACAACTGAATTTGGTAAGGCAATTACGTGCATATGTAAATCTAGCAAAAACTGGCCCAACCCGTCCCCGCCCCACTAAGACCGGAAAAGGCCAAAGTTAATTGACCTGAAGGCTGAAATAAACCCAAATCCGACCCGACCCCGACCCGAGTGACCCAATAGTTAGGCATATATATATATATGTGGTGGTTGCATTTATTTCATGACCATTATGTGGATAGTTGAAAATAAATTGTTTTTTCAGCTTAGATATGTAATGGACTAAAGCAAAAGATGTTTCTCTAAACCTACTTTATTTCTTTTCCATGGAGTAATAGCTAGTGCATGATTTTAAATTCTTGGGTCAAATGGACTAAAGCAAAATGTTTCTCGAAACATTATTTCTTTTCCATGGAGTAGTAAAGTAGTGAATGATTTTGAATTCTCGGGTCAATTGGAACCGGTCTCTTTGAAAATTTTTAATTCAAGGGTAAGACTCCAACACCAGATCCATTTTGCAGCGTGAATTTTGGGGATATTGTGTCCTTGGTTTTTTTATTGTGTTATTATTATTTTTCCGCTATATTTGTATAAATGACCCCTTTTTTTTTACTTTTTCCTATGATACTCCGACTCTTCATTTTCCTTGCCGTACCCATCTCGGACCCTCCACACTGGGACAAGGGTACGACACCCGATACTTCAAATTAGCCGAGTCTAATACCCGTATCTGTGTCCATATTAGACACCCATACCTTAGACTGAGTAAAATAGCTTTTTCCCACTTGCAATCGGTCTCTTACATACTCCTTTGTGTATATATTTGGCTGCAGCTGCAAGCTCACCAAAAGTTGATTGCATATTGAATTGTGACAAGGAGTTGCTCTCTGTTGACCCTTCATATGCATATTTGCACATTCCTACCTTGGTACGTATGTATTTCCTCTATTATTATATTTTTAAAGGTGACTTGTCGATGGCTTTGCTATAACTAATAAGTCATACTAGAATGACCGCTTCATAAAAATGTGACTAGTAATAACCTGTCTATTTATTTATTTACGGTTGCTTTTTCTCTTTGAATGTAGGGCTCCAAATTCGACCGGTTTTCATTGCTTAATAATCTCCCTTCAGCAGTGAAGTTTGCTAGATCAAACTTAGTCCAAGGAAAATCTCTTCTAGTTTGCTGCTGTGATGGTAAGGGGGGTTTTTTCTTCTCCTTTTTTTGCTTTAGATTTTTATCATAGTAATTAGAACATAAAACGCGCTTGAACATTTCAGGAGAAGATCTCAGCATTTGTGTTTGCCTTGCAATACTCATTTCGCTGTTCAACGAAGAAGGTATGTCTTTTTTGTGTTCAACTCCACAAATGGGTATCCTTATTATTTAGTAGTAAAAAGTCTTTTTAATCAAAACGACATGAAGGGATCGATGTCTCCTATGTATATTAAGAAGCCCGATTGAATTGCCACAGGGTGCTTCGATGATGGGAATTCATTCAAAGAGACGCAAATTACCAAAGAGGACATGCGAAGGCGACTTGTGTACATATGCAAGTTCTCCACGAATGCTCGGCCATCCAGAGGAAATCTAAAGCAGGTATTCGGTTTTCTCTGCGGCAATGGAAGAACATCGAACTCTTAGCGATTTTCCCGCCAAAGTATGATGCCGGCTTTTCGCGTTTAAGGTATAGTGACAACTCTGGCTGTAACTCCCATGTACTTGGGTTTGGGCAAATCCAGATGCAGACCGTCTTTATTGCTACAGACATAACTGATAGCTAAGAGACTTATCCCAAGATACCCTCCAGAAGACACTGAAAATCTTGTCGGTTAATGTTTCGACGTGTACCAAAGTTTTGAGATTTCTTCTTAAGGATTTGTCTGATTCTTAGAAGTATCATACTAGGGATTTTCAATAAGATTTGTAAACTATCATCTCAAGTTGTTTCCATAGATTGTTGGAAAAGATCAAGCTACTAATGTTTATGGACTTCATCATATTTGCTTATAGAAGACATGTCCTTGTTATGTACTTTGAAACATCAATAATAATTTTATGAATATTCTATGCATGCGTCTTGCGTACTCGTACTCGTGCCGCTCTCTGCCCTTTTTAAGGGATGACAACGGGGTGGGTATATGGTATGTCCTTGTCTCATACTCGCCCCATCCCTAGCTGGTACCCAAACCCATTTATGCTCTAGTGGGGATGGTAATAAGACTCATCCTCAGGCTCTGTCAAATTCATGGGTAAATACAATGTATCCAAAATTATCAATTTTTACCTAAATTTACCAAAAATTACCGAACTTAAAAAAATAAAAAAAATTTAATTTTGACATATTGGCGTCAATTTGCCAAAAGTTACCAGAATTTACCAAAAATTATCAAAAATTACCAAAAGTTATCAAAATTTAACTTTTACCCAACTATTTTTTAACCATGAATTTGACAGGGCCTTAGAAAGTTAGGGTAAGGAAAGGAAGAATAAGTTATCTATCTATAGAGTTTTTAATAAATGAAAATTGCAAATCTGCCCTGAATCATGTATAGGGTACTTACGTTTTTAATAGAGATCCAGGATATAAAGGCAGGAATGTATGGTGGGTAAATTATGTATAGGGTATTTATGTATTTTAATAGAAATCAAGGATACAAAGGTGGGAATGTATGGTGGGTAACTTTCCTCACCAAGGAGTCAAGGACAGGGAAAGCTTTGTCTCCATCCCTATGTCTGCACACAAGGATTTAAAACCTTTCCCCATCCCCATATTCCCGTCTCTGCTAGGAGCGGGGTTATAGTGGGTACAAAACCCTTTTCATAAGAGATTTGCATAGATACAATAGAAACTAGAAAATGAAGGTGAAATAGATACATACATACATATATATATTACAGTCTGGGAGATCTAGATGTAAGCAGGCAACCTGTCTCTTATGACCTAATTATTACATACCCAGAAAAGTTTTTTTTGAAAAAATAAAAAAAAAATGTTTTACCACAAGTCAATTAGTTTTGTTTTGGGCACATGTATAAATAGAAATAAGGGATAAAAACAACCCTTCTCATAAAAGATGTCCATAGATTAATCATCATACAGGATATATATAATAGAAAACGAAGATGAAGGGCTAGGCATCCATAGATAGAGTTGGGTATAGCCATAGGTAACTCATAAGCAAAATTTAAAATAAAATAAAATAAGGGACACCAAATACAAGCAGCTTTTACTTTATTCAACACAGACACCCCCTGGTGAAAACACCAAAGTCCAAATACAAAACTTACAACATACACTAAAACAAACACAAAAGCAAGCCTTTATTCATTACTAGTTTACTACTACTACTACTATAAGTTTTGGACTCAAAAGAGTCCCAAATTACTCCTCCCCAATGTCGTTGCTCGCGGTGCTTTCTTCGTCCTCATGGCTCGTGGACGCATCGTCCGGTGCTGGTGGCGGAACGTCGTCCCTCAGCATGTGCAGCAGCTGAAAATACACGACGAACGGGGTAGATCAATTAATGCTTGAAAAATCTGGATTAATTGTGATAAAAGAAGGTCCAAAAGAAAATGAATTCATGGAAAACCTCAGCATATGGTTCGAGCTGTGTCTTCAGGATAGAATGCTCGACCTGAACCCTCTGGAATGCGTCATACAGCCTGATGAAACGTACACCAACATTATAAGCAAACCATGCTTTAACTAAGGATCAGACTGTATAACAACAATAATAACTCCCAGTGTGGGTCCCACTTATACAGACAGTCTTGCCTTGACACTGAGACCGAAGATCAAACAATGTCCACTAAAAAAGTAGGACTTTTCCTTAATAACTAAAGATAATACAGTACAACACAACAACTCCCAATGTGGGTCCCGCTTATATAAGATGTCAGGAGATCCATGTATGCCTTGGCACAAAGAGTTGTTCTTTTCTTTTTTTTTATCTTTTTTTGGGGGTGGGGGGGGGGTCATATATAGAGAAAAGAGGTACCTTTCCATCTGTCCTTGGTTGAAAATTTTGCACATATCATTCACAACAGAATTGAACCTTGTTACCCCCATTCTGCATTCGAAAAATTGATCAAAACCAAAAACAGCAGTAAAATAATCCTCATCTTTTATCTACTACCAAGATTCTGCATTCGAAAAATCGATCAAAACCAAAAACAGCAGTAAAAATCTTTCATCATATCTACTACCAAGATTCTGCATTCGAAAAATTGATCAAAACCAAAAACAGCAGTAAAAAAACCCTCATTTTATCTACTGCCAAGATTCTGCATATAAAGTAAATTCAGATTAGGTGAATCTAAGCCTAGGTTGTGCACTGATCCTAGTTAATGATCATCTTGTTCAAAAAACTCCGCCAACCAAATTCTGGGTCTGTTTAATCTTTCTATACAGGACATAGTATAAGGATGAGAGTTCAGAAAAAACCGGTTGACACATACGATAGACTTCCGCCCTTCAATTTCATAATCAAGCGTTCAATGTTGCGCAAATCCCATGTAGCATTTTCCCTGCAAAACAACATTCATGCATAAAACGGATATATTACTGCACCGTCGAAAATTAATACATTGAATGGTGAAACTCAGAGTTTAGAGAAACTGACAGGGCAGCGCGCAACTCGTCTATGTAAAGGCCAGACTCAACAAAATACGAGCCAATCCTCTCTTCAACAAAGTTCGGGTGCCGCCTTTCTTGGATGTACTCAAGGTGCAGGAAAAAACGGTTCAGCACTCCCTGCAGAAAACATGTCAATTATATCGTCGTCAGAACTTAGTTTTTACTGCAATCCAAGACATAGAGACTGACATAAGAAGAGATCATGTACAAAGGCATGTCCTCTTCAACTTCTTTTACTCGGAACAAGTTCAATCGAAATAAGTTGAAGAGAAAATGTCGTAAGTATAAGCGGACCTGATCAAAGAGGGACTTCTTCATCTGCGCAGCCTTCTCACGGATTTCGGTTTTATCCATATTCAGAAGATCACAACCACAATGTGTCTGTGTGAATGAGGAGGTACTCAGAAGCTCGAGGATGGTTGAGGAAGCCATGGATGGAGAGGGGGGTTTATATAGTTGCAAAAAGAGTTTATGCACATTAATGAAAACAAGCAAAATTCAGATTTTGAGAATCCAATGAGGTTCGTAGAGAAAAGGGTCATTTTAAAAAAAAAAATTTAATTTTCCGATGATATCCTTCAGATTATCATCATCAATTAAAACAGAAATCCGCCCCCTGATTCATCTGCTCTTTTTAAAAAAAACGACTCTTTTATCTACGAACCTCATCGGATTCACAAAAATTGAATTTTGCTTATTTCCATTAACGCGCATAGACCATTTTTGCAACTATAGAAACCCTTCTCCTCCCTCCATGGCTTACTAAAGCCATTACCGAGCTTCTCCAAAACAAAATCCATTCGGGTCTTTTTCTGCAAGAATCAAGTGCATTGTCGTTACTTGTAATTACTCGAATCCAACCAGATTATCAATAAATTGAGTCAACGAAATCAAACATGGGGATCATATTAAGAAAAGAAAAAATACATGGTATGAATACATTGTACGCATGTGGTTTACAACCTTACAAGGTTCGAGAAGGAAGACAAAAAAGTAGAAGAAAGAAATCTAACCTTGTCTAGGGGCGAATCTTCTTGGATAGCTCTAGATAGAATGCAGGAATGGATCAACATCTAAATGGATTCGACGATTAACTTCAGTTAAGGATAACGACGTGTAAATAAAGCCTCTTAGTTCGTTAAATTCAATTAAGAGTAGATAAAATTGCATGGTCCGACTACCATGTTGGACCAAGAGTCCTTGTTCACACGTCGTTATCCTTAATTCAAGTTAATGGTCAAGTCCATTTAGAAGCAGATTCATTCTTCATTTGGATTTTGGAAACAACAAACCATAACTAGATAAGCCATAGTTATTTCAGTAAATGGAGCCGTGTGTAAACGAACCATGAAGCTTGTCATAGAGACAGTAAAATGTAGAAGTGATGAATACAATAGGTGGACTAAATATGGTCATTTTATGCCATGTATGTATGAACCTTCCATTTCAATTTATATTGCCGGTGTGGAGTAAAGATACTCTCACACAAGAACAATGACATATGACATTCATGGTACAAGTTAGAATATATACACCATGAATTATTTGGAAAGCAACAACATTTCACTATCAAAATGGAGCAACAAAGCGAAAAAAAAAATCAAACATTCAAAACAATGCAAGTACGTGAATTGGTGACTCTGCTTTCTCACTAACATAGGGAAATGTCCGCAAGTAGTGATATTTGTCGAGGTAAGACTGTTTACATCTAGATTTGCCCAGATCCTGCATAAATGGGACCCACATTAGGAGTTGTCGTTGGTGGGGTTAGAGTCCCTAGTCAATCAAAAAGGGCGATATGCACAACCAAACCAAAACAATACTCCAAAATCCGCCCAAGCGAGGTATGAAGGGGTCAAATGTAACAGTCTTGCCCCTAAATTTTAAAATTTAGAGAGACTAGTTCTAATCGATCTAAGATTTAAAAATCATTCGCCACCTACTACTCCATGAAAAAGAAGCAGAGGAGGTTTGATGAGAAATTTTACTTTAATCCATTACAATCGTATTTGATCACAGATTTAAGCTTAGACAAAGCTTTTGCCTCCATATCATAGTTACAAGAAACACTTCTCGGGTAGTTAGTCCCGGAACGTGAGTTACTAACTTTTACACAAATTTAGTCTAATTTTGACTTCCGAACGCTTGTCCACAAAACGCGGTCACAAGAGTATGTAGCGTTCCCGGTAACTATGCTCGAGATATCAAGAACCAAAACATTTCAGAGGATGGATCGAGCCAGACCATACAACATTTTTGTACTGATTTTATAACTTCCATCGAAATTTTCGATCAAACCAACTAAAATGGATGGTTGATCCAAGTATTTTGGAAGTAATACAACATGATTGTCAGAGACATCAATCGCTCGACAATGTCAGCCCTGTACAGGTCGAAAACATTGATGTCTAGGAGGATTTGCCACCAAAAAAAGTGACAAAAAAGACAGATCACTAACCCATCAAAGAAGTGAAAAGAAAATCAACGCTGACTGACACTACTAGCCTGTGGTTTTTCACTCCGTCGCTTGATGCTGTCTTCTCGATTTCAGATCGATCACGATGATTGAGATGTTGTCCGAGCTGCATCCTTTGATAGCAAGCTGTGTGAGTTTATTGGCAACCACCTGTGCAGGAGAAAGACCGCCGGTTGTGGCTGGGGCCCGGCGACTACGCCTTAGAAGGCGGCGGGCCACCTCGCCGACCTCATCGTTTGTCAGGACATCCCAAAGGCCATCACTTGCTAATATCAGACACTCGTCTTCGTCACTTCTTGTCATGAATGTGACCTCGGGCACTGGAATTATGTAAGGGCTCATGTACCGATCGCCTGAAACAACAAATGGTGGACATTAGTGGGAAGTTTGATTGTGCATGGATATGTAGTAGCAGGCTATATTTGTATCGTATTTGGTAATGATTTCTTGGAAAAAACGGCTACAGCATTCTGCCCGGCATTTTTCGTTACTGTGAGCATCATGTGATTTCGAGAACTAAGGAGTAGCAATAGCAGAACATGGGTTTATCATGGTTGAGAAGATTTCCGACGTTCATTAGAGAAGCATATATTTCACATTTTCATTGCAACGCCAAGTTAGTTCCAAAACCAGGACAAAAACAGAAGATGGTCAGGTTCAATTGAAAAACTTATGCATACGTTACACAAAGCACCCCAAAGAATGGAGGGAAAAGAATGGCAGAAGAACAGGAGAAAATCCAAATCCATATACTAGAGAGCATGAACTGGAGAAGGACCATTTACTAGAGAAGGAGAACTGGAGAAAGAAAACTAATTATTTTTCATCGGAATCTCTGCAGGCGAAGAAAAATCGAAACGAATCCGTATATTAGTACTAGTAGTGTATAATATTTTCATTCTTCTGTGAAGTAATTATGTGTAATCATTGAGACCGAGGGAGTGAGGGACTAAGCATAGTTACTGGGAACAATACATACGCCTACGACCCATGTTCCGGGAACTAGGGTTTCGAAGTCAAAACTAGACTAAATTTGCGTAAAAATTAGCAACCCATGTTCCAGGATTAACTACCCGGGAAACGTTCCTGGTAACTATGGAACTAAGGTATCATAGACGCATGAAAGCAGAAGCTAGGTTTATATACGGATGATGGATCACAAAACTCTCTCACATGCTTATTCCTCGGTCACTCTGCTCTATGGATATAACTTCCCCAAAGATCGTATGTCCTTATGTTGCTCCGAGGCAAGCATGCTTAAGCCAAACATGCAGAACTACACAACTTACAAATGAATCCCTGAGAGGTACTATTATGGCAATATAGGCAGTCAAATGAACTTTTTGGAGCCTTCTCTAATCATTTGTGTTTTGCATGTACAGAAAAACTTTCTCAAGCAGTACATTTGGTGATACAAATTAGTAAGTTAAATCATATAACTCATCTTTGCCAATGCTCTACCTTGTTATATTTCCCTTAATTGAATTTCTACTATGAAAAGTAGAAACATAGTGATATCAATCCATGACAACAGGGAATCATTGAGGCTTCTTAAAAGTTAACGGGAATTTGTCAGGAAAAAGGTTGGAGGGCAATAGTAAGACTCAAAAAACTACTATGAAAAGAGTTACTGGTCTATCAAGCAAAGTTATAAGTTATCACTATAAGAAGATCCAGAATCAAATGGGTAACAACCATCACAAACTAGCCAGAGTTGGATGGTAGGGAAGGAAGATTTTATGTGAAACACAAAATTAAGTCCATAAGTAGTCATAAAGTCACCAGTCACCACCCGGTTAGTAGCATAATATGGACCATCATACCACTTTGTTTCTTATTTCCTTCATTTGCTTTTTACTTATATTTCTTTAGCAACTCTCAAATTTTATCTTTCTTAGGAACTTGAGATGAATAGGTAGCGAAAGCACGTTGATTGAACGGATCATCTGAAAGGAAATGGAAAGTGCCAGAGAGGAGAAGGACCTATAGCTCGAGACATGGCAAGGACTCCAAATACCCTAGCGCCTTTCCAGTTTATAACCTTCCCACCCTCTCCTTCGATTCTTGACAATTCGTCTGCTCTATCTGGCTGCAGAAACAGACAACAAAAGTGTAATTTGTTGTCACTTTGGCAAATGTGATTTTAAAAACTTATGCATATAGCCAATATGCAGGATGCATCTTTCCAATTTAACCCTTGAGATGAGAGCAGGAAGAGGAATTTTCAATGAGTTCATCGAATCAAGCAGCACTTAATCAGAAGCTGTGGACATGCATGCATAAATAAGGTACATGAAGAAAGGTTCGAATGAGTGCTAATTTAAGAATGCCGCTCCAGAACAAAACACCAATGAGATTCTGGTAATTTTGGGCTTGCTTCAGCATAGAGTCACAGACTCACAGTGTGGATTGTTTTGTATAAAGAAAATTCAGTTACAAAATCTGTAACCTTTAAGATCATGTTGACTGATGAGTGAATTGACATTTCTGAATGACTCTATGTACACGATAGCATGCAATGCTAATTGTAGGAACTAGCAATAGCAACCATACCAATGCTTCACAAATGCACTATATTGTCTTACCTCGTCCTACGTTACCAAATTGATCGTAGTAGCATGTTCAATAGAGGAATATTGCATAACAGTGTTTTCAGCACTTACATTTTTGCCCTAGTTTTCAAACCCATTCACAATTTACTGTAGTACTTATTTGACCCCAACCAAAACATTAATGTAGAGATGCGTAACATGACTGTCATGGGAATTTTACTGACCACGAGGTCAAACAGTACTCCATCGCAAATTATTTGTGTTTTTAAATTAATTTTTTCTTTCCCATAATATTTGTTATATTAGAATCCTAATGACATATTTCCATTTATTTTATTCATCGACCCAAGTTTATCTTTTCTTTTTTATTATTACACCATTATTCTCTATCTAACACCACTCCAGAAAACATCCTAACTAACCAACCAACTATGTTTTCTTGGTTTTTGAGCTTTTCTCCAAAGTGACTTATATAACCTGGGATGGAGGGAGTAGTACGCTCAATTTCGAAAGGCAGCAAAAACTTATAGCAAAAAGCTTGTAAGGAACACAAGAAAGATCAAGGAGACAGATGCAAATGAAGTACACATGAAGTTTTCTCACCTTATGATCAACAGTCAAGGGGATGGTCTGCGTTCTCCTACAGAGAACAGCCCTTGAATCACCGCAATTGGACAAAATAATCTGACAACTTGACACGACCGCCACGACAGCAGTAGATCCAACCATCTCTGACGCAACAGCTTCTTCGATTACCTGATCGTCAGCCCTCTTAAAACCAGTAGAAAATGCTTCTTTCCATTTCTTCTGCCATTCATATCCATCTATTCTTTCATGATTCCATTCTTCAGCTATAACTTCATGCATCTTTTCCGCACAAAACCTAGCAACCTAGCAAAGAAAATAATGGAAGGAAGATGAGGTTAGTAGGTCAGCATGGTTGCAAGGAAGGTTTAGAACATAGAAAATACTTTTGCTCCAAGTACAAGGGATATTTATTCAGTTCAACTTCAGCCACCACAGAGGTCCTTAATCGCAATTCACAACTAGGCAACTAGGCAACAAGTCAATCAAGGTTCTACTAATATGAGTATCTATGCGGATGGAGGTTTCATATCTTATCCTCCTTTGCTGGGCCACTAGTTTTTTTTTTTTGGAAAGGGGGGGGGGGCGTTCATGTACAAGCTAGGCCACTATTCACAGTTGTTCAAACAAATGAGGGAAGAGTAATCTGCTATTATCCCACTAGTTCATTTTCAAGAGACTGTTCACTGGTCGATAAGTAGTTCAATGACCCACAAACAAGGCACCAAAACCAAAGCTAAACATAGTTTACAAAGGAAACACTGTCATACATATGCGCTTTGTGTCGCGCATTAAGTTTCTTCAGATTACTTATCTTTTTTACTAGTTAAACACCTCTAAATTGTCAATAAGAAATGAAGTCAATGAGACATGAATCATGATCAATCAGATATGAAGAGGGATACAGCTATTTATGCCTCTGGACAACACCTCCCACAAACTAAAACTATGAACCTGCCCCACAGAATCAATTTTTAGAAAAATATGTATCTTTGGGCCGCCTTCATCACAAAATACCAATAAGAATCCACGGACACTGGTTTTTTTATTGCAAGAATAAAAGAGATGCAAAAAAAATAACTAGAAGAAAAATGGGAATTGCCAAGATTTGAAATCCTAACCACACAATAACTTATTTATCTATATGTTTTATGGTCATGGAGATGGCGGATTGTGTACATATAATAACACTCTAAAGGGAAAACTTTTCTCTTTTTCTTTTCCTTTTTTCCCCCAACCCAACTAAGATTCGCGTTTGCCCACAAGGCACCATCTTCTAAGAGATTTGGATCTATCCACCCACAGAGAAGCAATAACTTATATGATTATTGCTCAACTCCCCATCATTCCCCGTGTGGGTAATGGGTTCCTGATGGGCTAGAAGTGTAATCGCTCTGGCTACATAGTTATTTTAAGTTTAAGCTAACCCAATCCCAGCAAACAGGAGAAAATAGTCAAGATCTGGCAGGCAGAAAGATGCTCCAACATATAATAAAACACAAAACCAGTAAGGCTAGATGCTAGATTCTCAACGATACTCGCAATCTACCCAATGAGAAAACAGTTCTGAAATCTATCCTTCTAAAGATGACTTGCACATGCATTTGATTTGATAATTCCCCAAGTCTACTATAAATTAGCACGTCGCGATCTAACGAAATAGATAAATCTTAGTAAACATTCAATCCAGGCAACACTGAAAATGGGATATCCTCCATCCAGCTGTTCGCATCAACGGCAAGGATGGAGTCATCGAGCAGAACGGGGAATGGTCAGTGACCGAGTAAACTATTCGAAATATAAAATAAAATACCATAAAAGGAAAAAGGTGTGTCCGACGAACCAGTGGTTGCAGACTTTGGAATTCAATAATATGTGGTGGCAATGGAACTAACGCATCATCAAATCTTTTTTTTATTTATTTGAATACAATAAGAGAAAGTTCAAAGGTTGCATTTATAGGTCTGATCTGTCATACTAGACATTTTTGAAAGCCGCAATGGAAACTTCATATTATTCTATGGGATAATCATCCTTTGGCATTCATTAGTAAACCCTTTTAATGAAAAATAACATAATGCCCAACAGCTTTATCAGTTTATTCTAATCAAAACAGTTTTACTTGCACCAACCCCAAATGGAATTACTAATTCACAATCCACCTCAGCCTGATCTTCATAATTGATCAAAATATTAGCTCCCAAACAACATTCTACCACAAGATTAAGATAACCATCAGGTTGAGAACCAAGCTCACTATTATATACAAGCTAGATTGTGTCCACTCAAACAATTTTGAAGACAAGTAATGACCAAATTCTGAAAAACCTCACAATTCAGCAGCAACATACTAGTAGTATATAAAAGCTCCCACATCCAAGGACTACATTTATGATGCAAATCTATCAATTGCTCATGAGTCATGATAATCAGTATCAATTTGACAAAGATATACCAGTATAATTCACTGAATAACTAAATCTCCTTCGTCAGCTATCAAACTTAACAATCAGAATTGTCAACATCTGACACTGTAATTCAACATCAAAATGGCCAAATTTTGCAACAAATTTTGCATTTGCCTGAGAAGTCTTAGTTTCTACATTTTTAATTCCTCACCGGAGAAAACATCTCCACAATTTTTATTGTTATTGCCTACTAACAACCAAACACTATAACATAATAACATCCACGACGAATTCAATTCAAACAGACCAAAAACACACCAAACCATACAATAATTTTTAAAAATAATAAGCATCTCACATCACTTCACAGTTCACACGGAAAATATTACGAAATCAACAAACACAATCAGCAATTCAGCATGAGCATCTCACCTCAGAGCCGCCATGTCCGTCGTACACCCCAAAGAAATGCACCGGCGCCTCCACGCCGGAGCTCCTGGACCCCGGCGCCGTACACCCTCCGACGTGGCAGCACCTGCACGACATAAACCCCGGCACCACCGCCACCGCGTCCTCCATCTCCGGCCGCCGTCCAATCACCGACGTGAACCCCCAGCTCACCCTCTCCTGCCTCCCGACACACCTCTCCCTCGCCACCGCCACCTCTCCATCGCCGGAAACGCTCGCCAGAACGGCAAACCCTACCTCCACCACCGGCCGCACCTCCGCCTCGGAGATCTCGCCGGAACTCCCGCTGCTGGCCGTCAAGGTCTCGCCGGAACTCCGCGAGTACTCGCCGGAGAAAAGCACGCTGCAACTCCTCGTCGTCGTTGTGGACATCGTCGAAGCATCATCAGAATCCGGAGGAGATTCCGGCAGTCCAGAGTCCTCTCCATCGCCAGAAACGCTCGCCGGAGCAGCAAACCCTACCTCCACCACCGCCTCGGAGATCTCGCCGGAACTCCCGCTGCTGACAGTCAAGGTCTCGCCGGAGAAAAGCACACTACAACTCGTCGTGGTCATCGTCGAGGAATCGTCGGAATCCAGAGGAGATTCCGGCATCCTGGAGTCCTCGCCGTCGGAACAGTCCATCGCCGGCGATCGGAAGTCGGAACCCTGGGGTAGAGAGAGAAAGAGAGGGAGGAGACGACGGAGGAGAGAGAGAGAGAGGGAAGGAAGGGGCGGGGGATAAAAGGAGAGAGGAGAGAGAGAGGGAGGCGAGTAGGATGGCGCCGCGTGGAGGAGAGAGAAAGATTTGGCGAGTGAAATGAAGGAAATAGAGAGAGAGTGTGATTGATTGATTGATTGAATTGAGTTTGATATTTGGGCTTTTTTTGGATCCTAGTGACCACGTGTCCCTTACTTTTTGTAATTAAATATTGGTGGGGACGGGCGGGGAATTGATTCGCTGTAGACAAGTCCATGATAATATCGTGTAATTATGCCATTGGTAAAATTTTATCAAGACTCCAGATGTTAAGATTGTGATCCGGAAAATTCTAGTATACTTTAGATTTTTTTTTTTTGTAGTAAATTAATAATCAGGACCGATAAAAAATTTATATGAGGAAGTGTTTGGTAGGAACTACAGAGAAATTTTTATCGGAGAAAATTTTTCATAGAAAGTTTTCCGTGGAAAGATTTTCCTGAGAAAAATTTCCCTTAGCCCCATCTTAAAGGAAATTTTCCCAAGGAAAATGGTGTGTCATCTCGAAAATTTTCCCGAAGTCAGTCTGTATCCAAACATGGGGAAAATAAGTCAGCTCGAAAAAATTGACCACTTTCCTGGGGTTATTGACCAACCAAACACACCCTTGATCAAAAATTGATTCAAATGAACCCTAAAAGTTGGGTATATATAGTCATGGTTTTTTTTTTGTATAAGTTTAGACTATTTGGTCACAATTCTTCTTCTTTTGCTACGTTGGTTCTATTTGGATAGCTTGAAGCAAACCATCGTCGGGGTCGCTAAAGCTCAATTTTAATGGTTCTAAGTCTGTTGAGGGTGGTGGAGGTGGGTTCATCATTTGCGATTCTTCGAGGTATCTTATTGCTACTTCCTCATTTTCCCTTGCTTATTCCTCTGTTCTTGTTGATAAGGCAACGACTTTGCAGAATGGACTTTTTTACGCCGTTCAACATGGATTGTCTTCCTTACTTATTGAAGGCGATAATATGGTCATCATCACGACTCTTAAAGGGGATTTTCATGTTCCTTGAGAAATTGGTTCCTTAATTTAAGATATTAGCTTGATGCTTATTAGTTATGGTTATGTCTCTGTTTCTCTTATGTTTAGGGAAGGTGATAGAGTTGTTGACCGGCGGCTTGTTAAGTATGATGTGTCTCTCCAATCAACAGCTTGTTGGACGACGAGTCCTTCGATTTCTTTGTGTTCTATTCTTAGTAATGATATCATTGGTGGAACTCTTAAGAAAAGAGCTCCCTATAATCTTTATACTTACCTATTTTTCCCAAAAAAAAAAGGCCTCACTTTGTTCATCCAACAAAGCCATTGCCACTTAACACTCTAGCAAAATTAGCCATGCACAAAAATCGAGTATGATCATAGGTTTTCCATTTGAAGTTTGACACTAAAATTTTTTCGAATAATTTGGGACACAATATTTTTCTTAATTTTGTGAATGAAACTGTTGTCGGCCCTGTTCTTTTCTACAATGCCACAAAATACCATTCTACCACAATTCACCACATCCCACCACAAATTACTTTTTTCACAATTACCAATACAATATATATATATATATATATATATATATATATATATATATATACACACACACAAAAACTCAACCACAATATATCAATAATCCGCCACAATTTCACCACACCATACTGCGCCATAATGCAGAATACCGCATAAAAGAGCAGGGCCTAAATAGGTATAAACTTAAAAATAGACCTTTTAATTATTTATAAAATATTTTTATTACAACTTAGAATGAAGTGTTTTCTTTTAATTGATCAATGTCTTAGGTGGGTGCGTCCTTTTAAGGATACATCCAAGTTAGATAATTATGCAACGTAAGTAAAATGAGATAAAGTGGTGTGGAAAATATGAGATAAAGTAAGATACAATGGGATATATATAATAACTCATCTCACCACGCAAAATAACATGGTCTTAATATTTTTATTAAGGAAATTACTTTATTTGCTTAGAAAAATCAAAATCTAGCCAAAAGAAATAGACATAACCTATTCACTTTTACTGTTCAAATTGCTCTTATTACTGTTCAAATGGCATTCCTGTAATTTTCCCTAACTTCAGGTCATATTTTATCTGTTTGTGCCCTCACAATTTTATTAACTTATTATTTCTCTGTCGTCCACTTTACTTACAGACCTTTAGAATTACAGTTTTACAGTGTTCTATCCCTTCCCTTCTCTCTCCCTCCTTCAAATGTGTCCATTCCTCTACTGCAAACCCTAAACACAAGAAACCCTATTGTGTCATCCCACCCAGAACCTAATCCTCTTTGTTTGGCAAACAACTGTCAGTTGTTGGCTGTTTTGAATTGGTTGTTTACTATTTAACTGTTTGCATTTACTGTTTATATGTAACTCCCCGGCTGTGATTAAAAGTGTGACTTAAAAGGATTGAAATAACTACTTATATCACCAAAGTGCAACTTCTTTTAAGGAAGATTGTCCGTTAGGAACTTCTCAGTTAAGCGTGTTTGGTTGAGACTTGAGAGTAGTTTTACGATGGGTGACCTCTTGGGGAGTTTATAAAGTCAGCGTGTGAGCGAGGACGAAACACGTTTGAAAGACTCGTGGTGATTTGTGGGATCAATCAGCGATCCTTGAAGCAGTTATCGGTAATGTTCATGGTCTGGGAGGGGTAAGGTGTTAAATTGTATTATCAACTGTTTGGAAAAGTCATATCTAATAAAGTTAGTTGTTTTTGAAAAAATAATTATTGAAATTTCAATTTTTGCCCTTTATCACCAATTTTAAAACAATATTTTATGATGAAAGGTATAATGTATGTAATTTTTGGTAAAATTTTTGGTAAATTTTGGGTTAAATGGTAATTTTTACAAACAATCAATCCAATAGGATACTCGTGTCAGCCTATTGAAAATCAACTTATTAGGCATTTAGACACAATCACGCAATCAACCAAATGAATAGGTTATTGTTAAGTACGTATTTAATTTATCTAACTTGGCAAATTTTCCAACAAATCATTTTCCCAATAAATCATTCATGCCCTGTTATTTTCTACTATGGGTAAAGTCTGAAAATAGTATGGCATGGTAAATTATGAAAAATGTGGTATATTAAGGTACGATATGATAGGTTGTGTTAAACTTTGTTGTCAAAATGATTGATGTGGTAAGTGAAGAGAGACAAAAGTGAAAAGTAGATAGAAAAGTGGGGAAAGACAAAATTATGGTCTTGTCACAATTTTTACTTTCACGGTTTCTAATGTCACTGTTTGATTGATAATAATTACATAGTACTACATCTATCCCAAAATGTTTGTCATTTTACCCAACTCATTTCTCCCAATTTGTTTGTCACATTTACAATTCCAACGATTGTCATTCCTTTTTTTTTACCCATAATTAATAAATCTATTTATCATTTTTTATAATTCCAACAACTATCATTCTCTATTAATGTATGGGTAATTTGGGTAAGTTACACTTTTTCCACCTCATTTCCAATATGCATTGGTTTTCCAAATTCAGTTAGGATGACAAAGAAAATGGGATGGAGGGTAGTATACCAATAGTGACTAAGGGGGTGGTAATGTCTGTGCTGATGTGGCGGGCGGAGGGAAAATAATTGGCCTTTTCCCAGTAACCTCGTTAACTCTTTTTTTTTTCCCTAGTAACCCACGTGTCACACAACCAGCCAATGTCTTGTAATGTGAGTCAGTGAAAAAAAAAACGGAGAGAGTAACAAGGTTATTGGGTTGGGGCAAGTTTTTTTCCCCCCTCCACCAACCACTTCAGCATGGAGATTGGTTCACTATCTCTTTTGCTACTGTTGATATAATAATGTCACATAGATATAAATGTTATAGATATCGTTATCCAATAGTAAATGTTGGTGTATTACAATCCAATACTCCAAAGGTGAGTACATTATCATCAAAAAAGTCTAATAATAAATTACAATAAATGTGATATAATACCATGAAAAAGAACAAAGTTTCAATAGGCTATTTGCCAAAGACCTTGATTTAGTTTTTGAAAATGACAAACATACATCTTGGAGCAAGACACATCTTAAGTGTCTTGTCATTGTATAAAACCTATATATTTGTAAATTAAATCGAAAAAAATTACATGATTGATTTCTATAACTACAATAATACATATAAATGGTATAAAATCATACTTTTATTTATATTTTCTAAAATTTACAAAAAAATGTATGAAACATGCATAACGGATGAGGTTCATTCGTTAGGGTGTCAATTTTAATTATTGGCGTAATCAACACATTTTGAGATTTTTATAATTGATATAAATATAAAAAAATTAAAATTAAAAATAATAATAGTAATAATAATAAATAATAAATTTATAAAGAGCTAGACACTCTACCCTTGCTCTACCAAAACACGCATCATCCCCTTTATGGTGCGCGTTTGGTTGTTTCCTAGGAAAATATTTCCTGGGAAACTTTTTTCCTGGAAAAATTTTCTTTGGAAAGTTTTGGTTAGGAAAAACATTTCACAATATTTGGTTAACATAATAAAATTTGTAGGAAAGTTTAATTGAAATGTGCAAATAATCTTTATATATTAATTTATAAAATATATTTTTAGAGGCATTTTGGGAAGTTGAGTTACAAAAAGTTTTCCTTTTACATGGAAAAGAAACTTTCCCACACTCCCCCTTGGGAAAGTTTTCACCATGATCCATGGTGAAATTGTTGGTCCTAGTTAAACTTCCCCATCCTATTTTTACTTCCAAACATAGGAAAGTTAGTCAACTTTGGGATAGGAAAACTCATGCAACCAAACCAAAAAATTACTCGGAGGTACCCTAACTTTTGGTGAAATGTTTTTCAGGTACCCCAACTTTTCAAAACTAATTTTGGGGTACCCTTACTTTTTGGGTTAAAAATTATTAGGTGTTTTTTCGGTCATCAATTTGGTTTAGTGACCGAAATACCCTTATCTTCCATTTTTTAAAAAATACCCTTAAAGAAGAAAAATAAGGGTATTTCGATCACTTAATAAAATTTATAATCGGAAAAACATCAAATAATTACTAACCTAAAAAATAAGGGTACCTCAAAATGAGTTTTGTCAAAAAATAATTTTCCCAAATATTAAGGTATCCCCGAATAATTATTTGCAACCAAACACACCGTTAGTTTTTACCCGTTACAAATGAATTATTCGAACAGTTGAGAGCGTGATCTCAACGTTTATCCAACGTACGTGCTCTCGTCACGCCTCTCTCTCGACGGTGACGTAGGGGGGCGGTGGAAGGGTTTTCGTTGCGTTTGGTTTTTTCCTACTTTTTCGGAGCACCAAATCACTCCTTCCCCTCCAAATGTCATCTTTTCCCTTTTTCCACACGTTTCTTCCCTTTTCCCTTTTTTTTTGTAATTCAAAGAAACGTTTCTTTCTCGATTGAGATTGCTCACGGGAGTAGTACTGTCCCTGTTCCCCCAGCTTTAAAGTTGGATTGGATCCCTCTTTGCTACGTGGAGGTTTCTCAGACAATCCTACATTAGATTATCAAAATGTTATTTCATATTATTTTTAGGTGATGTAAAATTCAAACTTATTGAAAAGATCAAACTTTGCTTCAAGTAAATGAGTTTATGAGGGGTTGATTCTCAAATTTGTAATGGTCTAAATAAAATATTTACATATTTTTTTGATAATAAAGGTATTTTAGCCAAATTTTATTGATCCAAAATGTAAGTGTAAAAGAGCATAATAATTGGACAAAAACTAATTTCAATTGATCTATGATAAAAAAAATTATTGTTTACATAGTAGTAATAATTTTTTTTTATCACAGATCAATTAAAATTAAACTTTCTAAATGAATTTTTTTTCGAATCATTTTAATAATGGTTCACGTGGCCAAGAGAAAGGGGGTCAATAGAAATCGTAGCGGCATTGAATTTGAAAGTTAAGTGGTGAAAACATGGGCCCTGTTCTTGTGCAGTTTGTATAGTGCCAAATGACGTAATATGGTGAAATTGTGGAAAGTGCGGTAGGTATGATGCGAAATGATGCAATATGGTGCAATTGCGGAAAGTGCGGTAAGAGGTAAAATGATATGGTAAAAATTATGGAAAGTGTAAATGGTTGATGTAGCAGTCGGGGAGAGAGGATGGGGAAAATAGAAGAAAAAAAGTTAGGAGAGAGGAAAGTAATGAGATATATTGACAATAATTATCGTAAATTGTGATATGGTATAGTGAGTTGTAGTATCACATCGCACCGCACCACAAAAAGAATAGGGCCATAGTCGTAAAAAACAATAATTTTGAACTATCCAAATTAAACATATAACACAAAATTTCATTATGAAACACCATAAAACAAGTGTAACCTACATATATTTCTTATTGAATATGGACTTTTATCTCAAACCCTTGTTCTTTTGCGCGGTAACATACCACGTCAAATATATTCTACCATACAAATCACATTCAACCATATTTTATCACAACAACCATAACTTTTTATTTCCTTAGTTTTTCCATCCTTTTTTTGGGATTTATACAAACTACATTTTACCTCAATAATCATAAGACCATGTTCTTTTGTGTAGTTGGTAAGATGTGGAAATAGTGCAATGTGGTAAAATTGTGGAAAGTACGGTAATGTGTGGAATAGTATAGTAAAATTTGTGGAAAGTGTGATTAATGTGGCAGGTGGGGAGAGAGAATGTGAAAAGTAAAGGAGAAAGAAAAGTAAGGAAATATATTGATAATCACTGTGGTAAAGTAGTGTGATATGTGGCGAAAATATGAAAGAATAGTGAGTTGTATGATGAATTGTGATACCGCATCGCATCGCACCGCACAAAAGAACAAAGTCTAAATTTCTCTTTTCTCACTATTCTAGTATTCTTAGACCCTGCTCTCTCTTATGCGGTAATGATATGCATCTTGCATTCCACCACAATTCACCACAACCCACCACAAATTACTTTTTTCCAATTACTTTTTCACAATTACCAATACAATATTTATATATATATTTCAACTCATTTTTTCACAATTACCAATACAATATTTATCATAAAAAAACAATATAATATTTCAACTCACTTTCTCCAATTACTTTTTCACAATTACCAATACAATATTTATATATACACACACTGAAAACCCACCACAACTTACCAATAAGCCACCACTATTCCACCATACCCGCCATAATTTTCCCACACCATACCTAGGGGTGTCCAAAAGCGGTTAACCGTTTTTGCGGTTTTAAGTTTTTCCAAACCTAAACCGTAACCGCCTAAAGCGGTTAACCGCTTTTGAAAATCATAAACCTAAAACAAACCTAAACCGACGGTTAATGCGGTTAACCGCGGTTAACCACGGTTTGCTCCAATTTCCGGTTTTTTTTAGGTTAGGGTTTAGGTTTTTTTAGTTTTTTTTAAAAAATTATATATAACCGGTTAACCGCAGTTAACCAAATTTCCAAAATTCAAAACCGAAACCTAAACCGCATATACCGGTTTGGTTAACCGAAACCATAAAAATACAAAACGCCAACCGGTTTGGTTTTACCGGTTTACGGTTTCGGTTTGCGGTTTAGGTTAACCATGGACACCCCTAACCATACCGCGCCATACCACATAAAAGAATAGGGCCTTAATATCTTTCACTGTTTTTGAGACTCATCCATCAACTTATCACACGAATCATTTTTATTATAAATTTAACCATGAATAACCACATTTTACTGCACCAACCACATTTTACATAGTGGCAACTAACCCACCATGCACCATACATGATACACCACATAAAATAATACGACCTCACGACTTAAAATAACCTGGAACATAAATTTTGCATAGTCCTAAAAATATCTAGGAAACAAAAGCAAATGTGACACGACTTCACACAATGTAAGGTACGACAGGGTCTCCCCACCATGGGATGAAAGTTGACTTTCAATGCATCAAAAGAAATAATATTAGGCACCACCATATCATATCATATCATATTATAAAATCAAATCGCCACGTGGTCGGCTCCTGCTCCATCCGACGGTCAAAAGCAGCCAAAACTTTTTTTACTTGTCGGGGATCTATCAGGTGCACACCAGCACACCTGGTAACCGTGGACCCATCCTGGCTTTTAACCACGTCAACATCGTAGCTAGGTACTAGTAGTTCGATTTATTCTTGGAGGTAGTTACCTAAAATAATTAAAATTCTCATGCACCATATAC
This sequence comes from Portulaca oleracea, assembly GCA_029582165.1. Lineage (NCBI taxonomy): Eukaryota > Viridiplantae > Streptophyta > Magnoliopsida > Caryophyllales > Portulacaceae > Portulaca > Portulaca oleracea. The sequence goes on from CM055869.1 coordinate 58,758,616, forward strand.
TTTCTCATTTATTAATAGATTATTGGATAATAATACACTGGACTTTAGGGATATCGGATAATAATGCATTGAACTTTTTTTTTAGACACTAATACACTGAACTTTGAGAGTATTGGACAATAACGTACTCAGATCAATTCAGCTGGTGGTTGTTCTACTTTGAGGTGTCATTTTTCTATTTTTTTCAGAAAAAACTTTTGCCGTGTAAGAAAGTACACATAAGCAGGATGACTAATATATTTTTTTGGAAAAAAAAATAAAAATGATACCTCAAAGTAAGACAACCACCGCGTCAACCACCAGCTAAATTAGTCTGAGTGCAGTATTGTTCAATACCCTCAAAGTTCAGTGTATTAGAGTTAAAAAAAAAGTTAAGTGCATTATTGTCCAATGTCTCTAAAGTTTAGTGTATTATCATCTTATAATCAAATTAGGTACCAATGTTTTTGTGAGATTTTCCTCTATTTATAAAATTTTATTCTATATATCATATGCTCCTCTTAGGAAGCATTTGGCAAGATCCTCAGAGAAATCTTTTATTGGGAAAAAGTTTTCATGGAAAACTTTAGAAATAGTGGGTCCCTTGTAAAAAAAAATTTCATTCATAGGGAAAATAAAAATTTGGAAAAATTAATAATTTCCTCAAAATTTGGAAAAATTAATAATTTCCTCAAAATTTGGAAAAGCGTACAAATGCAGAATTTAAATGTTACAAAATTAGTATAAAATAAATAATTTTTTCAAAAGTGGATAAGTATAAAATTTATTAAAAGCTATCTCCATAAATATTAAATATAAAAATAGTAATATATGATAAATACACATTTAAAAAATATATTTATACTAATGAGAGCTTATGTTCTAATGAACACATAATAGATTGCACATTGCATGAAGGGCTTCCCCTACCCCTAGGACTATTATACTATAACTAATTTCTATGAAAATATTAAAAAAAAAGATTAAGAGGTCAAATTAAGAGCTTGTTTAGCTTGTCAAATTGATGTACATAATTGTACTCTATTATTTTAGATGGTCTTATCAAATTCTCTACCTATACCAATATCATTATCTTGAATAGTGACAAAAGAAATAAGTCAATTATAAATTATTGAATTTTGTTTTACAAAAAACCGAAAATGATGTTCCTACAAATTAGATTGAGTTATGAACAAAATTTAATATGACTTCGAAAATAATTACAATTATTAAAATTAGAAAATTTTAAAAAGTTCTTTCCATATATGGAATGAATTTGAAAACACTTATTTTTAATTAAAAAGTTGCAGTGTTAATAGGGTAATTATATAACACCAAAATTAGTCAATTGCTATAAATATATCCTCAAAAATACTTATTTTTCTTTTCTTTTTCGAGCTTCACACAATAATTAGAATAATCCTCTTATATCCTTGTACTTTTCACCATTTTTTAGAATATCGTTTAAAATCTGCGTGTATCCTTCTTGTTCCAACGATGTCTAATAACTAATTTGCATATCAACAATAAAACAAAATAGAAGAGAATTACCTAAGAATTAACTCCCTATAACTTGCATGTCTATGTAAAGATAAGATATAATATAAGTAGTTAAACAAAAACACCCATCAAATTAACATTAACAAAACTTGAACAAACAAGGGAGCCAAGAGCCAAATCTCTTGTCCCTTGTTTGTGCATCGATTTCAATCGACCAATTCTTTTCCCATTGAAACACGATTAAAGATTAAAGTTACGTTGTACGTATTCATCGGTATTAATAAAACATTAATTACCGATGAATACTACAACATCAACCAATTTTACACAAATTCGATATGGTTGCATGAAAATAGCACCATGGCTACCTCCTCGCACATTCAAGAACTTACCCATGATCATTTTTCAAGCTCAATTTCTTCTCGTCTTTGTAGTCACCCAAGTTCTTCATTTTTTCTTCAAGTTTCTCGGCATTCCTCCTCAAGCTGCTCAAATAGTGGTATGATATTTAATAATTTTTTCTTAACGATTACTCCCTCCATTCCATATTAAGTGTCATAATTTTGACTTTCACGGTCTTCAATGTCACTCTTTGATTGATAATTTCTTACATAATATGTTATTAACAGTTGGAATATTATACTTTTACGATAATATTTTTTGTTACAAATTTAATGATGCTAATTTTATATAGCAACTCATTGTTTATATTGAAAAATTTATGGTCAAAATTTTTGAAATTTGACTACACAATTTCCAAAGACGATAGTTAATATGGAACGGAGGGAGTATGTATTATCGTTCCCGATTTTTTTTAAAAATATATTAGTGCGATATAGAGATTAAATCCATAGGCTAAATAAATCATTGCATTGTTTTGGGATTGAAATGCAAATATTTTGGCCAAAATAGCTTAATAAAGAGATATATAAAATTCAAATAGGATCCACACTAATTATTATTGTTCGTACAATCACCATAACTCTCCATGCATTCAATGGTTTTGACCTTTGAGTAAAAATGTAGAAAATGAATGGCCTAATTTGCTAGGATTTTGATCATTTACCCTATTCTTTTATGCGGTATTTTGCGGAATGGTGTGGTGAAATTGTGGTGGGTATGGTGGAATTGTGGTGAGTTATTGGTATGTGGGGTAGGTGAGGAGAGAGAATGTAAAAAGTAGAGGAGAAAAGTGAGGAGAGAGAAAAGTAATGATTTGCGGTAAAATGTGGCGGGTTGTAATCATGTATGCAATGGTGTGCCTTAATAATGCAGAAAAGAACATGGAGTTTGACGATTTTGGCATTAATGTTTAATTTCGTGGTTGAAATACAACAACAAATCGGAGTATAATCTTACTAACTTGAACTTTTTGGAAATTCATATGTAGGCGGTTTTCTCTATATGTGTGTGAGCGAATGGAAAAATTGATTACGACAAATCAAAAAACCTTTTTGAAAATGAAAAACAAAATATTTTAAAACAAAAAAGAAAAACTGCTTGCAAAACAAATGACACAAAAGTAGGGAGAAAAAGGTTTGGTGATTGACATGCAAATTTTAACATGGCATGGAAAATTCATGGACAATACGATTTGTTTAATTTAGGGAATGTCATGCAAATATTTCAACAAACAATACCTTATCATGCAAAAATGTATTTAGTCTAAGCAAGTATAATACACATGCTCCGAACAACCTACATATACCGGACCCTCACTTCATTTTTTTATTAACAATGATATCAGTCTTGATTGCCTTGGTGTAAAATATAAATATTTGCATATTAAATTGAAAAAAAATGATATGATTGACTTTTATTACTACAATACCACATATAAATTTTATAAAATTATACTTTTGACCATCATTTTTTAAATTTAGAAAAAAAATGGCTAAAATATACCGAACGGATTGATTTCGTTCTATTATGGTGTCATTTATAATTGTTGATGTAGTCAGCGTATTCTAAGCTTCTTAGGTGACGATCAATAAAACTTATTTAAAAAATTGTTGTTAAAAATCATAATAATTATTAGTTTCATGAAAAACAAGGTGCTTGAACACTTTATTCTTATTCTCGTTTCTGTACATACATACTACATACATACATAGATACATTACACTCTGACACATCCATATTTGGGAAGAAATCCGGTAGGAAGAGAGCTTAGGTAGGAAGGTGGGAGGAGCAAATCACAACCCTTGGTTTTATATCTGACGGTGTGTGGTCATGGATATCATGGATTGTGGTCACGGATTTCATGACCACAATTCCTTAAATCCATGATCACACTCCCTGAAATCTATGACCACAGTCCCTTATATCCATGACCACACATTGTCACATGCAAAATCAATGGTTGTGATTTGCTCTTATTACCTTCCTATCTAAATTCTTTTCCTACTGGATCAGTTCCCTATATATATATGTGTGTGTGTGTGAAAATTGCATCGTAGTGCATTGTACTTCAGGGATTTGAATTGTGGCAAGCTGTACTTCAAATTTGTACCAACTCAATGGATTATCTATATGGCATGTCGGAAATTATTGTTTTCCTATCCAACCGAAGGGTTTTACATTTTAATGGTGCACTGAAATCCGTAGAAACAATTAATGCCTGAAATCAACCGCCCTTCTGATTATAATTTGTTATAACATACAGGCAGGAATCCTCCTTTCTCCCCATGTATTAGTTGGCAAATTCAAGTTCTTGAGGCAAATTCACAACTTTGTATTCCCTGACCCAGGCAAACAAGTGTGGAACACCTTAGCTTCCTTGGGCTATGCTCTTTCCTTGTTTATAATAGGCATCAAGATGGATTTCAGTATGATCCGAAAGAACGGTCGAAAACCCTTTGTGATTGGATTACTTGTACTCATAGTCCCCGGCTTGGTTAATTGGGCAACCGCCGAGGCTTATGCCCGCGCCACCGGGCTCAAACAAGACAAAATAAAAATGGTTGATCTTTCAATGGTAGCTTCGGCGATAACCCTAACTCCGTTCCCTGTCATTGCCATTCTCTTGAGTGACCTAAAGCTCCTCAACTCAGAGCTTGGGCGATTAGCCTTGTCCTCCGCGATTGTGAGTGAGGTGGGAAGCATTTTCAACACGGTCGTTACAAAAGCTTTAGGAACAATGACCGCGAAAGGCAACAAAGTTGGAGTGTTGATAAACATGTCTTGTACTATAGTCTTTATTTTGGGGGCAATCTTTATTGTCCGACCATGGATGAAATATATAATCAAACAGACCCCCAAGGGAAGGCCTGTACGAAACGATTACTTGATCGTTTTGTTTGTCCTAGTACTAGTCGGGGGTCTTCTTACAGACGGTTTCGGCCAGTTTGTCATCTTGGGAGTTTTCATCGTAGGGGTGGTCGTTCCAGACGGACCACCCCTAGGATCTACCCTGGTTCATAAGTTTGAAGTCTTTATCTTGGAGGTACTCCATCCTTTCTTCATTACAGTCACTGTAATGAAGGCCGACCTGTCCCAACTGGGACAGGGCGGCAAGTTTGGGTATGGGAACCTATTGGTGACTTTCACGGGGCTTCTGACTAAGATTATCATATGTCTTGTGTGTGGATCGTACTATAACATGACCCTTCAGGACTCTCTAGCACTTGGGGCCATCATGTCTTCCAAGGGGAACTTGGATATCGCCATCTACGATATGTTCAAGGCCGATACTGTAAGCATCATACCTTATTCTCATACATATATATTTATCATGAACATTCGACACATAATCATCAATAAGTTACTTAGACCGGACATTTATACCTTGTTATATATCTTAAATATTGATTATTAACATTCGAAACAGTTGATCTCTCCATCTAGCTTCGCCTACCTGATCGTTGTGGCAACCATTCTCGCAATCGTAATCCCAATCTTCGTAAAACAAATCTACAATCCGATGAGGAAGTACGCGAACTATAGAAGAAGAGATGTAATGCATTGCAAACATGAGACTCCCCTCCGAATCCTAGCATGCATTTCTCGAAGGGACAACATTTCCTCCATAACAAACCTCCTAAACATCGCCAAGATCACCAAGGACAGCCCCATGATCGTCGACGCGCTTCACCTAATAAAGCTCGTTGGTCGAAGCCAACCAATTTTCATATCCCACAATTTACAGACCAAAAAGGCATCCAAAATTAGCTACTCCGACGACGTGATCTGGGTTCTTAAGGCTCAAACCAATAGACTAACTGAAGGCCTCACAATGCGATATTACACGGCCGTGTCCCCCCCAAAAGCCATGCACGAGGACATATGCACACTTGCACTCGACAATCTAACGTCCCTCATTGTCCTCCCGTTCCACAGGTAAATCATTAGGGTTATTGGAATTAAATAATCAAGTCTTTGGGCTTATTTGGATATGGCGAACTGATCTCTGGAATTTAGACATGACAAAGCTATACTTAACATCCTATTAGATTGAATGAACTTTCACGGATCGGTTTCAACTCGTCGGAAAAGTGACTTAGGATGGTGATCAATGTGTTTTTTCTTGACTTTTCACCTTTTAAATAGTTTCCTTAAACAATCACCTTTGTCAGTCACTTTTCATACAAGTTGAAATCGGTAAAAGTTCACTCAATCTAATAAGATGTTAAGTATGGTTCGTCGAGTCCAAATTCTAAAGGTCAATTCGTCATATCCAAATTTGCTTTAAAGGTTAGACAATTTAATTCTAATAACCCTTATTATTAAGCAGTTTCGAGTTTACCACCATATGGATATTTTTTTTCTTTTATTTTTTTTAAAGTTTCCTATTTCATTTGTGTATCTCAAAAGGGGAAAAAAATACATGTGTAGCTCTATTTAGGTAGATAGATCTGAGACTATTTAATAAGGGTTTTTGACCTTGGAGTTTTTATATGAAATGCTTTAGACTATGACGTTTTAGACTTTTGACGCTTCAACTTTTGATTTTATTTATATTTTTTTGGATGATATATACAATTATCCATGAATGGTATATCCTTATTCACAAAATGCGTATGTGGGACCTACCATAGTAAGGTAGACGAAAAACTGCCTCATAATAACTACATTTCATATGTAACTTACTAGATAGTTCTGAATATACTTAGGCAGGTCAATCGAACATATGTGAACATACTTTTAGATTATGTTTTTCAAACCTTTCCTATTTTCATTTGTGTGACTCCAAAAAAAGTATGTGTACGTCTATGTTCTATATAAATAGGTGGACCTGAAACTATCTAATAATCACTATGTTCCACAAGTAAATTATTAGGTGGTCTTATACTTATTTATGTAGGTAGACCCACCACACATGAGTATGTTTTTCTTTCTTTTTGAAACTCTTTTATTTTTATTTGTGTAACTCCAAAAAAATATGTGCAAGGTAAGTAGATCTTGGACAATCTAATAATCATTATGTTCTACAATAAACTCTTAGGTAGCTAGTCTTCGGTACATGTACTTAATTAGCTATGTAGACCCAACAACATACATGAATATATTTTTTTTCCCTTTTATATATTTAATTTCAAAATTCTCTTGTTTTCATATATATATATATATATATATATATATATATATATATATATATATATATATATATATATATATATATATCTACCTAGGTAGGTAGATCCAGTACTATCTAACTGTCATGTATTACATTGCTCGACAGGAAGCTCAACGTGGATGGTACTATTGATTTCGAGGACTACCGCCAAAGGGCCCTCAATATCAGTGTCCTCGAGCGGGCCCCTTGCTCCGTTGGGATCCTCGTTGATCGCGGTTCATGGGGCCTGACACAGTCGGACCAAGTTGCGACCGTGGGGGTGATCTTCATAGGAGGAAAGGATGACCAAGAAGCCGTGGCATTTGCAAGACGGATCGCCCGGGGTCAGGGGGCCAACGTAGCCGTGATTCGGCTCGTGGCCCTAGGCGAGAGAGATCCGAGCTTTCTGGACTCCACAGTCTTGTCGGGAATCAAGGAGGAGTACTCGAATTTGAGCTCGAAGTTCAAGTATGTGGAGGTGGTGGTTCAGGAAGGGGCCCACACGGCGAAAGTGCTAAGGGACATAGTGGGGGACTTTAGCTTGATTATTGTGGGGAGGAGGTATAACTTGGACTGCACGCAAACCTCGGGGTTGCAGGAGTGGAGCGAGGTGCCGGAGCTCGGGGTCCTCGGCGATATCCTCGCTTCGTCAGAGATCCAAAGCAGGACATCCGTTTTGGTGATTCAACAACAGAAACAATGGACGGGAAAAGAAAAGATTGATTACAAGTAATGCATGACTAATTACATTTTTGATGAGTCATCCTTATCATGGATAGTTTGATAACTTTCCTTTGCCCTCGACCTGTACAGTTGACTGATGGTTGGTTGCCCCTCAAATAGGGCCCATTGAACGGGTCAAATTTACCCGGTGTAAAAGAAGAAAAGAACAATGAAACCTTTTGTTTTTTTTTGGTTGATGATGTTTTAGTTGGAAATTAAAACAATGGTCATAGGTTCATATACATTTGAGATGGTTTTCTTTCTTTCTTTTTTTTTTTTTTTTTTGAATAGCTTTGTTAGCTACGTCTAAGAGTTGATCTTAGGTGTAATAGCAAAATGATAAAAATTCTCACATGAACATACATGGATCACTTTCTTTTTTATGATGATTGATGAAGCCCTTGAATTGGCTTGTATTTATTCTTTTTGTTGATGTTATTCGAATTGAAAGTTTAAAATTGAGACAGTGTTCTTTAAAAGGTTAAATACTCCATTTATCCAACTTGATTTAAAGTTATTCTTTTTTATTATATTTTCAACACACTACCTTTTAACTTTCATCTCAATTTATCTAACCTTAATTTATGCGACCTTGTCTTACCCTAAATGATTCACAAGTCATGACATATTCTCAAAAGCCCAAGTCATAAGGATATATATATATATATATATATATATATATATATATATATATATATATATAGAGAGAGAGAGAGAGAGAGAGAGAGAGAGAGAGAGAGAGAGTTCTTCCTTTGGCGATTATCCTCGATATTGAGGCCTAGCATAAGTTACTATATCGATTTTATATCTGATATAATTGTCCAACAGTTATATCCTCATCATACCACATGGTCAATTGACTTAGACAAGGTCAAGAACTCATTAAGGACCTTAATTAAGTCATTTGACCAAGGGTTAAAGAGGATGGGAAGTCTCCTTTAAATAGGAGACATTCCCTAGCCATTTGATATCACAATTCTATAATCACATCCTCTCATTCTTGTCTAGACTGCAGCTATACTTGAGTGAATCAAGTGAGAAACAAGTTTGTCTTGAGTGTGTTAAGCGCTAAGTTTTATCTCTCTGAACATTTACGGTATAGTAAATGTTCTTGAGGAAAATGTGTTCGTCCATGACTCTTAGCAATATCCAAACAAGATAACCATTTGGTTATAAAGTCATATCTCCATCTTGTCATACATACGATGTTAGAGAAAATAAGCAAGGTAACGGCGGAAGCGAATATAAAATCAAGATGACGGATATTACGACAAAATTTGGGAACGAAAAATAAGCGATGAAATCAAACACCAAATTTACGTGGGAAATCGAAGAACTCGGAGAAAAACCCACGGACGACGACAACCAGAAAATAATCCACAATGAGGAAGGAGGAGTACAACCTGATCACTACCACAGAGTGTGATACAATCAACAAAGGCGATTACAATAACAATCTCTCAACTCTCAACTCACAATCTCTCAGGATACATCAAAGAAAATATTGGTGAGACTCCCCCTCTCTCAATATTTTCTCTCTCTCTAACTCTCTGTGTTTTCCAATATTTTTTTATGGAGAAACTTGTATCATATTTATTGTATTGGAGAGGTGAGGAAACAAGGTTAAACATTAAATAACCTAAAGAGGCAGAGAAAGGAAATTCCGCCGCGGCTGAACCCCGCTGGAGGCGCTGGTTGCGCCCTCCGGACGCTGGCCACGTCATGTGCACCAACAGCCACTGGAAGTCACGCCGGTAGCGTCCGAGCGGAGGGGAGTAGCGCCTAGCATTGCCAATTCTGTAAGGAGGCGTTGGCAGCGCCTTTTGAGCCGCTGGTAGCGTCTGCTTGTTCTTCCCTCAACCAATTTGGACCCTGAGGATCCAATGGGCCACACAAATCCAACAATCTTCACCTTGGACCATGATCTGAGATATCGGTCTAGAGTAAACCCCTCGACTGTTGCCATCAACACGCCCCTCTGCAGGGCATGCCCCCGCATGGCTCTCACATGCTTAGAACACCAACTAAGTCCAAACAATGTTCGAACTTAGCTATAGATAGATGCTCGGTTAACATGTCTGCAGGATTATCAGAAGTATGCACCTTGTTTACCACAATCTCTCCTGCAACAACTGTATCTCTGATGAAGTGATACCTGACGCTTATATGCTTGGTCTTCGAATGATAAGTGTCATTCTTGGTCAGATGTATAGCACTCTAACTGTCTGAATAAACCACAGTCTCGCCATGTGGTATTCCAAGCTCCATGACCAATCCTCTTAACTTGATGGCTTCCTTCACTCCTTCCGTTGCAGCAATATATTCAGATCTTCACCATAATAAGCATAAACATAACCTGCAACATCAGACGTTGCAGCACTACCTCTATCATATAGGATGCCCTTCTCCAAAGTACCATTCACATAGCGAAGGTTCCACTTTACTCATTCCCAATGCTCCTTCACAGAATTCTGCATATATCTACTCACCACACTAACTGAATGGGACAGGTCATGTCTAATGCACACCATAGCATACATCAACTACCAACTGCACTAGCATAGAGAATATTAGACATCCTCCTTACCTCCAAATCAGATTTAGGACAGTTCTCACCAGACAACTTGAAATGTGCAACTAAGGATGTTGAAACTGCTTTACAGTTTCTCATGTTGAATCTGTCCAACACCTTCTTCAGATATTTCTTCTGAGATAGGAACAACTTTCCTGCCTACTCATTCGGATATATATACCTTATTTAATTTAAACTAATGCTATTTTGGTTGAAAAACTCAATGAAGCTCATAGGTTCAACATTTGAGTTGGTCATTTTTTTTTTAATTTTATAAGTAGCTTTGTAATGTAAAAGAGTTAATCTTAGGTTTTTTTTGTAAAAAAAAAAACTTGCGTAAAAAGGAAAGATAAAAAATTTAGGGACCCTTCTATCTAGACATCTCTCTAAGATATCTGCATGAATAATGAAAGCAAAAAAAAAGAAAAAGAAAAAAAAGGACTGGCAATGTGTAGGGAATGACCAATGCTAGCCATCAAATCTACCGCTGAATCTGCTTCATGATAGATGTGGCAAATATTAAAATCTTCCAAATGTATAATGAAGTTTTTGACATCTCTGACAATCAATTATATATATAGATAACTTTCTTTGTGATCTTAGGTAGTTAGGTGTAATAATGGCAAAAAGATACAAATTCTCATATGTATACATGGATAACTTTCTTTTTGATAATGAAGCCCATTGCTTGTACTTCTTGATGGTTTGTTGAAATCAAAACTAAAAGGTTCCTAACACATTCTCAAAGGCCCAAATCCTTTAGTTGAAAGCCTCTATATTTTTTTTCTCAATTTGTCTTTGGGTAATGTTATGAGTCACAATATTTCTTAAATGTCTTGTTTAACCTCTAAATAATACTAGCTACAACCTTTGACATCAATGTTTTTTTAGTTATAGCTAATTGCCATTATTATAGTGTGTATACCATTCATAGATATCTTATGGCTTTCTAGTAAAAGCAACTTCATCCATAATACCCGTTTCATGTGTGATTTTATGAATATAAACAAATAAATAAAATTCAATTTTATACAATTTACATGTAGTATTCATAAGAAACCTCTTCCTACAACATCAATAGAGTGAACTTATATATATATATATATATATATATATATATATATATATATATATATATATATATATAAAAGATGTTAAACTTTTTTCATAGATTTTTATGCTTACTAGCTACAATTTACAATTTATGATTGGTTGGTTAGGATATAGTTGATGAATTATTGAGATTAGCTTTAGCACCATGCAATGATTTGTGGCAACTTGTCCACTAAATTGATGTGAAAAAGACCCACCAAAACAATATGATAGGTAACATCCTAATCACCAAAAGTTAATACTTAAGTGAGATTGGATACCTTTTTTATTTTCTAAGATTAAATTTTGATAAAAAAAAGATATTATGTGATTTTGGAATGATTTTCCAAAAGGTTTTGTTTTCGATTGTCAGAAGATTTATTTTGAGTCCGTCGGAATTGACACCTCCATGTATTTGCGTGCATGGGAGAAACATTGCTAACATTTGGATCTCAAACCTCACATTAGAGAGACTACACTGGAGTTCGATTTTGTTATTGTTGTTGTTAACACTTATCCAACAAGGAAAAACTTATGGTGGTTGTCAACCATGACAACCACCACAATGAAAACGATATTTATCCATACATGTGTAAATTTTATCTGCGCCATTCATTTTTTCTATTTAGTACAACATTATAAAATATATTTTCTTAATTAAAATAAATTTTTTGAATTTTTTAAAATTTAAATATCTTAAATCTAAATTTTTGCCTAGCAAACAATCATATTTTGAAAAATATTTATTTTAAATTTTTTTAATATAAACTAAAATTTTGAAAAATATATTTTACAATTTATATTAAATAAGAAAGCTAATGGTCAAGGTAAAACTTGAAACATACCTTGAAACATGTACGAATAAGATTTATTTTACTTACGGTAATTGTCATGGTTGACAACCATTATAAGTGCATCCTATCAAACAAACCTCAAAGGTGATGATATTTGAGATAAAGTTACCCTTCACTATCCAAAAAAAAAGTAACAAATATCCCACTTGCCAACTTGCCTTATATAGTGAAATATATGTTATATTAAAACCCCAAAAATCTTTGAATCTCTATGCTCAAATTCAACTCCATAGAAACTCATTCCTCTTCTTCTTCCTACAACTTCAATCCATGTCCACCGAAGCGAATCCCTCGATCGATTTCGACCTCGACAATGCCCTCGTGATGCCGACCTCAATTCCCATTCCCATCAAGAACTCTTGTGGCGGCTCGACGATGAATATGGAGTCATCCATGGAAGAAGTAACATTATTTGTGGAGGTGCCAATAGTAGTTGCAAAAAAAGATGATCAAAACAAGGTTTGTGCAATATGTATGGAGGAGTTTGAGGTTGGAAATTGTGGTAAACAAGTTTCTTGTGGACATGTCTACCATTTGAATTGTATCAAGACTTGGATTTCTTTATGTAATACCTGCCCTATTTGTCGTGGTAAGATCATTTGTAACTAAAGTATCGTACCTTAGATTAACTTTTATCTAGATAATTTTAATTTAGCATACATTAAGAAAAATAAGTTTAAAAAAAAGTATTAAGTTTCAGATTTGATCTATTTTGTTATCTATTTAGTGATATTCCTATTTTGACGACATATCCACCCTAAGAGTGTTTGGTTGGTCAATAACCCCAGGGAAATGGTCGATTTTCTCGGGTTGGCTTATTTTCCCCGTGTTTGGATGTGGGTTGACTTCGGGAAAGTTTTCGTGATGGGTCCACCATTTTCTTCATTTTCCTAGGGAAAATTTCCGTTGGGTGCTCGACAATTTTTTTCCCATGATAGTTGATGTTCTAGTGTTTTAATATTAATGCGGTATGGTGTGGTGATGTGTGATGGAACTGTGGTAAATTATTGGTATGTTGGGTAGGTGAAAAGAGAGAAGGTAAAAAGTAGAGGAGAAAAGTGAGGAAAGAGAAAAGTAATGATTTGTGGTAAAGTGTGGTGAATTGTAAGAAATCACAGATGTCTGCAGATGATTCACAACCGCAGAAAAAAACAGGACCTAAAATAAAGTAAAAAGTCCGACATTATAGTCCAGGCCCAACTTGAATTGGTTGCTAATAGTCAATTATCCAATAAATACGTCACCTGGGTTCAAAAGTCCATCGTTTCTTTTTCTTTAATTTTTAATATTATTGGTGGCCCAACTTGAATGGGGCAAAGCGTGTGACCCTACTAGGCCCAATCTTACTTGCCCAAGCGGATCCTCTAATTTTCTTTTTCCATCCGTACCAATTATTCGTCTACTATTTCGATTTTGGATGTCTCAAAATTATGCCACTTTTCTGAAATGGAAAACTTTATATTATTGAAATGATTAAAATATCTTTAATTTGAATTTTAAAAGTGTTTAGATATGGGAGGAAAAGGTATAAATAGTATTTTTGAATTTAAAACTAAGGGTCTTATCAGTATTTTGTTATGAATTGAGATTAATTTGTTGATTTTCCTTACGATGCGTGTTAAATCAAAGGAGACAAATATTTTGGGATGGAGGGTGTAATACTTTCTCGAGTTTTCACTTCAATCTACCTTTTAAAACAAGCAAAAATTATGAGATAGAGACAGAATTCCATGAGGGGACAATTTCGTAATTTACATGCCATAGTTCAAATTAAATAAGGGGTATTTCAATAATTTTTCATGAACTTTCGTTTGAGACCGCTCAAAAGTGTTTTCCCCTTGAGTTTGTTGTTCTTTAGGGTTTACAATATTTTTTTTGGCCTATGCTCAATCCACTCTAAATTTAAAGGACCCCATAACAACCGGTCAAGAGTTAGATTCAATCCATTCATAGATTGCTTGGAATCTCAATCTATTGGATCACCTTCATCCCACTTTTGTGTGGTCAGATTCAATCCACCCTGAATCATCCCTAAACTTGAAGGATTACATAATGATCACCCATCACGTCAGTGAGTGACCCATTAAAATTTATCTTTAAAGATGATCTAAGGTCATGTTCTTTTATACGGTACGGTGTCGGACCACAACTCGCTATATTATTCAATATTCTATCACTTCACCTCACTTTACCACAATGATAACTAATATATCCTCGCACTTTTCTCTCTCCTCATTTTTCTCATCTACTTTTCATATTCTCTCTTCTCACCTACCACATCAACCACACTTTCCACAAATTTTACCATACCATACCATTCCACACCTTACCACATTTTCCACAATTTCACCACACCATACAATTTTCATGTCTTACCCTCCACTTAAAAGCACAGAGCCTAAAGAAATCTATTTTCAATTTTTGCAAAACATTTTAAAAGTAACTTAAATTATTCTTTATCAATATATATATATATAATTTCTCTTTAAAGGGGACAAAAGACCAAATATAGGGAAGACATGACACCACCACAATGTCATCAATAGTTTGGTCAATTTGGTAGGATCATATCTAACACTAATTTAATTATAAACTTGTAGTTTAACAGGATTTTTTCTCATAGTTGCATCACCTTGATGATTAAAGTATTTGTTATCTTTTCATGTTCACTTTTCTCTCTTTGGTTGAGAAGTAGATGTAGTCCTATGCTAATCCAATAAGTTGATGGTTAAAACATAATCAAAATAAGCATACATACATACATACATGCATACAAACTTACATGCATACTTACATACATACATATATGAAACTGATCACAAGAGCATGAAACTTGTGAACATGTGCAGGGGCAGAGCCAGAAAAAAATTATTGGGGGTGTCGGTTTATTAATATTCTTTTAACTGTTCATCATAAGTTCAACTTTTAAATTAATCATTTTTACTTGTTTATTAAACTTTTATCCAAACTTTTTATTAGTTCATTTACACTTAATCTAGTAGCAAAGATACTTATTTAATTTTTGAGCTCACAATGAAATATACTACAACAAATACAAAAATAATAACATATCACATTATAAGCCCGCTAGTGCGATGTCTGAGCGGTCTATGTACATATAGCCAATTTTCCTCTTATATGTGAGAGTACATGAAGAGTATATGAAGAAGTTGATTGGATCAATAAAAAAAATCTTTTGGAAGGACTCATATGGAATATTAAGATGAAAAATGCGAAAATATAAGTCTATGAAAAGTATTTATTAAATTACTCAAAACTATAGTATTTAATATAGTACATAGTGAGAAACAGGAATGGGTACATGTGTAAAAGATCGGATATAAGAGACCTAATAGTATAATTGTTGAAATTAACTCATAAACTAGTTGAAAATACTACTCAAAAAATAAAACAAAGACGAAATAAATAAAATAGTTGATATAAAGGATGAAGTAAACTACAAAACAAACATCAAAAGAAATAAAATAATAAGTTAGATGAATGAATAAACAAACCGGGAAAGTTTTGAAACAAAATTGCTCCTTATAAGATTTGAACCCATGACTAAAAATTATACGTTCTCCAAGTACTACCATCCAACTACCAAAATACTCATGTTTCACTTTACACATACCAATATACATAAGTTTCTTGGAGCATGGGGGGTGCCGTGGCCCCCGCCCCCCCCCCCCCCCTCTGGCTCCACCACTGCATGTGGACATGGATGTATATCAAGTATTGCTTAGGGAACATATAAGAAACTGATTAATGAACATGAAACTTTAGTGAGTATGTGAACATGAATGGACGCTAAGTATCGTTTTTTAGAATATCAAATATTATTTTAGGGGATATCAAATTTGAATGATGAATTGATGTCTTTTTCTACATTCGGTAGATGTCGTTGAAGCAATCCCTCCCTTTCTTCTCTCAGACTCCATTAAAGCATCCATCAAAGCATCCATCAAGTAAGGTAGATGATGATGATGATGATGATGATGATGATGATGATTTATGTATTCCTCCCCTTTTAATTTTATAGCATTATTGGGAGAATGTTTGTCATTATAGTGCTATAATAAGAATAATTTCATATAATTATTGTTGATGTATACTATGGAAGAATCAATTGTTTTTTGTTTTCAATATCCATGGTTCAATATAAATGCATAAGGACAGATTGTTAAAGGGTATATGAAATATTGAAACTATTATTTGAACATATAAGGTCCAATGTATCAATATTATCCATGAATATGATATGAATGTGTAATTGTGTATACTTGGTTTCTATGTATGATCAAGAGAGACGGTCCCCATTGATGTTAAAGGTGTTTACAGACACTCCAAGTTCTGAAAATAATTTAAAAAATTTATTATATTTTAGAGGGTTATTGTATATTTATGGACTCCCTAAAAAATATTGAAAGAATATTAATAAGGGTATTCAATTCAACACAACTGTCAAACTGTCCAAAATATTATTAAGTGGACCCGCTAATTTAGTAGTCTAGATCCGCCAATGATAAGAAAACACAGTTGAACAGTTCCATGTGATGATTATTTAATTTTTTCAAATATCCTCAATCTAATCTAATAATAATAATAATAATAATAATAATAATAATAATAATAATAATAATAATAATAATAATAATAATAATAATAAAACACTTGTCAATTTTCTCTCCCAAAAATAGGGATGGCAATGGGTCGGAGCCGAATCGGAGGTAGGTACCTTCACCTTCGCTCCAATAAATAATCAAAGGTGGAGGCCCACCTCCAAATCTGATTAATCGGAGGTCGGAGGACCTCCAAATCCAAACTCAATCTGAGGTAATCGGAGTCGGAGGTAATCGGATTACCTTCGACTATGATTAGCTGTTATACGTTTCCATAAAATGATTTCCTCTCACTCTGATTACTTCTAACTCCGATTACCTCTGATTATATATCATACTTGTTAAAATAAAACACCAACAATAATTCTTAAAAATGTTTGCGTGTGGTGGTCCTAACGTCACGGTCGGGTGTCGTGAGGGAGTGCGGCGGTCGGCTGTCGTGAGGCGGTCGGCTGAGACAAAGAGAGGAGACATCAGGCGCAGACAGAGAGGACAGAGGTCAGAGGAGACTGAACTAGAGATGATGGTGGTAACGACATTGAACTCAGAACTCGAAACTCGGAAGAAGAACTCAAAGGCGGTGAAGTGAAGGTGGTGGATGATGGTGGTAACGACGTTGGGATGGGAGCCTGGGGGCTGGGATGCGCAGGTGAAGAGCAGAAGAGGGCGCTGAAGTGAAGGGGACGATGGGAGCCTGGGGGCGGGAGCGGGGGTTGGGATGCGTACGGCGGGTGAAGTGAAACTGATGAAATAAAACACTAATATCTAATAGTACACGATTTCCCTTTAAAAAAAAATTACAATCTACTATAAAAAAAAATTGAACATTTTAATTTTCAGTTTCTTTTATAAAATGTTTTATATTAATTATTATAATCGGACTTAATCAAACTTAATCAGATCGATTATAATCAGACTTATCGGATTGGAGGTGGTCACCTCCATACTCGCCCCAATTATATTCGGAGTCAGATTTTTTTAATCGTAATCAGATTCGGATTCGGAGTTTTTTTAGTCGAATTCGAATTCGGATTTTTTAGTCGGAGCGAATCGGATTCGGACTTGACTGCCATCCCTACCCCAAAAAAAATAGGTTTAAGAAACTTTTTATGTCTTTCACCTAACAACGACATATACAGTCACTTTGACTAAAAGTGTACATCCACATTGGCAACTTGTGATTATAATATGAGTTTACCCTACAAAAGGGCAACTTCCAAATTCTTAGGCATTAATTATTTCGTGTACTTTTTCATAATACTAAATTTGAACAGATTTATTGAACTTTTATTAATGATAGGGTTCACAAAATTTTATCCGATACGAAAGTATAAATTCTTCGATCGGAAAAAAATTCAGTTTGGTCTGAATTTGATTTTGACATTGATCGAATTGACCGGATATCAGACTCAATGTTTCTCCTTTTCTATTGTTCAAACCTGATTTTAACCCGAAACTAGCTAGCCATGTCCGAATTCTCCAACCCGAGAAAAAATTAGATCCAAACATTAATTTCCATTTAAATTTTAACATTAACCAAATTTATCCTACCCAAATTTGCGTCAGCACTAATCACAAGAAAGCTTAATATGTTAAAAATAATTTTTATTTATATTTTGAATCGTAATAAAGAATTTCAACGATCATTATCAATTTTTTTTATGCATGACATGTTTGTTGTATAAGTTTTCTATTTTGTAATATAATTTTGGGTAATGCAGAAGGATAGCATTAAACTATTACCTACATTTATTAAGATTTTTTATTTATTTATTTTGATTCTTAGAATGTGTAAAGGACGTAGGATTAAGGTGGTGGTGGTGTTAGGTTCCTAACCTCTGTTTCCTTCTACCTTCCACATGCCTGCCTCAATTCGTACCTTGAGACTTACCTTTTCATCACCTAAATCACCATCATGCAATCTATACAATATATTACATTGGCCCTGTTCTTTTTTGTGGTATTCTACGGTATGGCACGGTATGGAGTGGTGAAATTGTGGCGGGTTGTGTTGTAATTGTGGCGGGTTATTGGTATGTTGTGGTGGGTTTTTTTGTATATATATAAATATTGTACTGGTAATTGTGAAAAAGAAATTTGTGGTGGGTTGTGGTGAATTGTGTTAGAATGGTATTTGGTGGCGGGTTGTGGCAAACTATGGTAGGCTGTGGCACCGCAGTTTGCCAACCGCAGAAAAGAACAGGGCCTAAATTGATCGAAAATTCAGACATAACAGTTTTCATATTTTAATTGTTTAGGCCTAATTATGACTCGAATTTACGTCTGCCCCATCTGAAAAAATCAAGTAACGGTCATCACTTTTTCACTCAAATTCAAAATTTTAGCATTAATCGATCACGAGGGACCATTTCAACAAAAAATTTAAGTTAATATTTGAAGATCCAACGATGGTCTTGCACTTGTAGCACATCCCCTCACGGCCTCACGCAAGTGCCCCTCCACCTTGCGCAATGAACATGGGGTTGATGAGATTTGAATATGAGACCTCATACTCAGTTTGGCTCTAATACTATGTACGTGCAACTATTTCAACCAAAAGTTTAATCTAAAAGTTGAAGACTTGGCCTAGTGATAATTTTATACTCTAACAGATTTGACAAACTTGAATTTGACCTAGATCCGAGTTTTTACGAGCACTACTTGGAACCATGCGAGGTGTTGTGTGGTCTTGAGAAATAGGACTGGAAAAATTTGGTCCGACCCGAAAAAAATTTGGATATGGTCACCAAAGTTTCGTTTGTATTTAAAAATCATCCAACCAGTCATTATGCAGTTTAAAACTAGGTCGGGTCCGAGTAAGGAAAATCGGGTACGTGTTGTCTGCATTTTGGGGGGAAGTCCGAGTTCAATCATTCGAACAGTCGAACGATGTCTAGACCGGTTTGTGGGCAAACTTGGGATAACTTTTAATTACCTTTTATGTACAATTTGGATATTGGACAAGTCGAACATTGGGTAATCAGACAATATTGATCATTCCAATAACAAAAAAAAAAAAATTGTCTATCTATACAATTCGAGTATCGAATATTCGGATTCAGACACTAGACCTTTGGACTCGATTATAGATGTACTCAGTGTCCGAATTGTTTATCAAACACAGTTTGAGTAATAAATTTCAAACAGAACGATGGATTTGACCTGAACCTTAAATTACTCGAACCCGGATTTTTGCCGTGACTATTGAACACATATGACCCTGTTCTTTTATGCGGTTAGCTGGCTGCGGTGCCACACTCACTGTAACTTGTCATATTTCACCACAACCCACTTCAACCCACCACAATTTACCACAACCTATCACAATTTACTTTTTCTAATATAATTTATATTTTTATTAAAAGTTAAAGTTTCCACGACCCACCGCAATTTCACATTTTCCAACACATTTACAATATTGAAACCAAAATCCACCACAATTTTCCACAATCCACCAAAACTTTTCTAACCCACCACAATTCACCATAATTCCACCCCACCGCATCGCGCCACTCCGTTGCCAGCCGTATAAAAGAACAGGGCCTACGGTACTTTGCGATATGGTGTGGTGGAATTGTGCTGGATGTGGTGGAATTGTGGTAGATTATTGGTATGTGGGGTAGGTGAGGAGATAGAATGTAAAAAGTAGAGGAGAAAAGTGAGGAGAGAAAAAAGTAATGAATTGTGATAAAGTGTGGTGAATTATGATAAATTACTGTATACTATGATACCGCAATTTGCCAACGGTTGAAAAAAAAAAATAGGGCCTTAGTCCAACAACCGTGGTTTCACCTTTTTCCTTTTGCTCTTAGCTGTGTTGTCATGTCGTACGTATCATCTGCTATTCATTCTTCCGCGTATGTGTCACAGACAGGTCCACCCTCCTGCATGGTCCCTAGCAGCACAATATCATCCTGTATAAATTCAGCCACCTCTTCGATATTTCACATACACATTAAAAAATTCACTCAAAACTCTTAAAAAAAAAAAACCCACACACTCTCTCTAAAACTCTCCCACTTTCTCTCTCTAAAACTCAGCTCTGAATCAATGGCGGCCTACTCATTCGACGGCGTCTTCGACCTCGACGACGCCCTCACCATGCCGCCGCCACCCTCCGCCGCCTCCTTGGCCGTGGTGGTGGTCGACGCGGCGGAATTTCCGGCGGTGTCGACGCCGCGGGACGCCGTGTGCTCCGTCTGCACGGAGAAGTTCGCCGACGAAGACGGAAAACAAATCCCGTGCGGACACGTGTTCCATGAGAGGTGCATCGCCACGTGGCTGCACGTCCGGAATAGTTGCCCGCTTTGTCGGACGGCGGTCGTCGTTGACCAAAGCCAGAGGAAGGGGCACAGAAAGTCAACTCGTTAAATCCCACTTGCATGGTTGCATTGCATGTGTAGGTTGGTTGATAGCTTGATACATGCAACTTGACCAAAAGTCCAAACAGCTGGATATTTATTTATTATATTCTACTTTTTTTTTTTATTTTATCAGATGATATTTATTAGTACTGTAGATGTAGTCATGTAGACAAGAGATTATGTATTTTATTTTGGTTTTATATGAATAAAAATTCCTACTTTGAGATAATGGTCAATCTCCTTCCCTTGCATAGGGTGTGTAAAATTAATGATTGTAAAATATTTGAGTAAAAGTTAAATTTTGGTAATTTTGGTAAATATATGTTAATATATCAAAGTTTTTTTTTAAACTTTGATAATTTTAATTTGTTAATTTTTGATAAACTTAGGTAATTGTCAAAAATTGATAAATTTTGATAAATTGAAGTTGCTCATGAATTTGATATGTCAATATGAATTTCTGCTTAGGCCCTGTTCTTTTCTACAGTTTTTATGGTGTGGTTTGGTCAAATTGTGGAAAGTGTGGTATGGTGTGGAATGATATGGTAAAATTTGTGGAAAGTGTGATTGATATGATAAGTGATGAGAGAAAATGTGAAAAGTAGAAAAGAAAAGTGAGGAGAAAGAAAGGTGATGGATATATATCATTAATAATTATGAAAATATGGTGTGATGTGGTAAATTGTGGAAAAATATTGAGTAGTAAGATGAGTTATAGTACAGCACCGGACTATACAAAAGAACAGGGCCTTAATATTGTCATTTACTATTTTCTTTTCTACCTTGAGTTTGTTGGACAATCTTCTTTTTTTAAAAAAAAAATCATCAGAGTCTTAGGACAAGACATTTAAAGGAAAATTTCTCCATTTATAAAGCAAATTAATGTTCTTTGAAATTATTTCTAGTAATTATTTTGTATTTCTAGATAGGTTGGCGCCTAACATACAAATTATTATGCTTGTTCTAATTAAGAATCAAAAACAAAAATATATTGTGTTGCCTTGTATTAAATGGGCAATCCAAAGGAAACCAAATGTGGTTTTAATATCGTTGCTTTGACTGATCTGGACTATCATCAACATATATATATATATATATATATATATATATATATATATATATATATATATATATATATATATCAACTTCATTCAATCTCATTCAACATTTTTATACATTATGGTAGTGTTCAATATTGTCCACCACCATAAACTTTTTATTCAAATTGTCACCCTCATACAAGAATCTGTTATTCATTTTATTTTTTGGATGAGTATACTTTAGTAAGATCTCCCTATTAAACAACCTTGGTTATGCCTTTTCATTTAATTTAAATCCCCTATATGTTTAGTTAATTGAACATGGGATAAAGGTTTTCTATCAAGGGTGTGTTTGATTAGGATGAAAATCAGTTTTTGGTAAATGATTTTCTCATTGTCTGGTGTGTGGTGGACAGAAAATTGGGATAATTATTTTCTAGAAAAATCATCCCCCCAACCCCACTTCCCATGTAAATTATTTTCTTGAGTCAAACCTTAAGAAAACTCATTTTTTTTACCTAAGTTAATCACACAGCTCACTTCCTCTGTCCCCCTCCTATGTCTACCCTAACCTTACACGATTATCCGTAACGCCACCTCTCGACCACTGACTCCGATCCTCCATCACTATCTCATATCCACAATTGACGTCAAGCAAGATATTTTTTTCTCATCATTTTCCAGGAAAATGGAAATGTGCCAAACAATTGAAAATACCAATTAAAAATTCATGTTCTAGGACTATTCTTGTACCTTCAACCACCGACTTAAGTTGATGGTTTCAACAATGATTTTATACTCTAATGCTTATATATGAGATTGTGAAGCATGGTGGTTGCTAGTATAATCCCGTTTACACAAGTTAGTACTAGTTTGTTTGAAATGGTTGCATACTTGCATGTATATTTAGGCAACGGGTTTACATGATCCATTTAATAAACATGTCAATTTTATGTCAATATTGAAAAACAAAACTTACATATTCAAAATCATAAGGCCCGTTCGTTTTTATGATTGGTGGGTTTGTGGTTTCATACCGCACCATAACTTTTAAATTTCCACCACAACTCACCATAATCTAACATTTCCTTTTTTATTAAAAGTGAAAAATTTTTAAATAAAAAATTAAAACTTTCACTTTATTAATTTTTCAAATTAAAATATATCAACCCGACCACCTTCCATTATTTCCACCGCAACTTTCCACATTCAACTACTTTTCAAATTTTCTCCGCACCACACCGCAGCCGCACCGTAAAAAAACAACAGGTTGGGCCATATTTGTTGGGTGTTTTTTTTTTTATGAATAGATATTGATCAACATTAGTGTCGTCAAAATTTAGAATATGGGTCAAATTCAACTTAAAATAGTCTAATAAGCAATCCCATCAAACATGCATGCATCACGATTTAGCCTACACCTTTTTCCTATGTGACAATTTTTTTTTTCCTTTTTCTTTTTGATAGTATTTCTATGTGACACTTAGGCCTGTTCTTTTCTGCGGTTAACAAATTGCGGTGACACAGCATACCGCAGTTTGCCACAACCCACCACAAAATACGATTGTACTACAATTTGTCACAACCTACCACAAATTACTTTTTCACAATTATCAATACAATATTGATATATATATTTCAACTTAATTTTTCACAATTACCAATACAATATTTATAATCTAAAAACAATACAATATTTCAACTCACTTTTTTCAATTACTTTTTCACAATTACCAACACAATATTTATATATATATATATACACAAAAAAATCCACCACAACATATCAATAATCCGCCATAATTACACCACAACCCGCCATAATTTTACCACATCATATCGCGTCATACCGTAGAATACCGCATAAAAAAAATAAGACCTTAGGAACAGAAAGTATTCAATTTGACAGTTTTTGACAGGACCAAAAAATTGTGTGGTGGAGTTTGTGAGATCTATACTCTTCTATGTGATTACGTATGTATAATTGTCCTCTAGCCAAGGCCTAAGGATCTAGAAGATTTGGGAAATATAATCTATATTTAACTGCACTAATCATATTTTATCAACTTTACCGTATCAGACGACTTATTTTTACCTTAATCTATTAAACTTAATCAACTTAATCACACTAACCATATTTTACCAACTTAACCAAAACTACAAGCTGGTGAAGTATAAGGTTGAGATTATGCAAGACAAATGTAGGCGTTTAAAGTTTAAGGAGACAACCAAAGAATCAAGGGAGAGGTCTTCCACAAATTTGAAGCAAGTTGCCCGTCCATTAACTAGGAATTGAAATACACGACAATGGAGGTGTTTGGCTGTGAACTTTTTGGGGTAGTTTTTAGCTTTTTGGACATTATTAGCTTTTTGATCAAGGTGAAAAGCTATATGATGTGTTTGGTAACAAACTTTTCATATTAGCTTTTTGGACCCAAAAAGCTAGTTTTTTAAAAAGCTACTTGAGGTCGCTTTTCACAAAAAACTAGTTTATCAAACATTTTTTCTGCAATCAGCTAACCCAAACAGCTAAAGTCAAGCAGTTAATCCAAACAGCTATCAGCTAACATCTACAAGCTAACAACTAACAGCTACCAGCTGGTTACCAAACAGGGCCAATGTGTTTGAGTCGAAGGTTGTAGGCAACTAAGAGAAGGTTGCGAGGAGGAGGAAATTAAGATAAGAAAGAACAAAAAAGACATAACACGCTCATGTGTCATGTTATGTAGTGTAGACTCAATTCTGTAATGTTGAGTTGAGCTAAATCACGATATATAAGCAAGGTTGAGCAAGGTTTAACTTAACTAGTATATGTTCTTGAAGGAGTTTTAAGTAATTTACTGTGTTTTGCTTTGCTTTCACTGTTTTGGTATGTTTGAGTGCATATTGAACTACTAAGTTCGACTGGGACTGGAATCTTCATAAATAAGATGGAATTTCGATTCCACTCACTCCTAATTTTAACTTTTGATATTAAATTTTTACCCAATTAATGACATAAATAGAAAATAAATGTTAGTTAAGTTTAATGCATGAAATCTCATACAATTTTCGAAAAAGAAACATAAGAAATACATCTTATACAATTTGAACACAAGTATTTATCAATCAATCAAACTTAAAAACTTTACTAATTAACCTAATTAATTTATCTTTACACAAAATAATTACCCACGTTACTAATAATAAGTAGACAAATTAAGAGTTGTGAATAACATGAGATAAGATTTGTCCCCCAATATTTCAAACATTCCCATTATGATTATGAACATTAGATTGTGACACAAGTCAAAGATTTTTCCTCAGCAAAAACATACCACCTCCGTCTTTAAATGAGTGTCAAATTTTCAAACTACTTTGTCTCTTTTTATTTGTCAATTTTACAATTTCAATTATTAAAATACATATATTACCCATATTAATGATGCTTTGGAAATCTAAATATTACTTAAGTTGTGAAAAGTCATACCTAACTTAAAGGGGTATACTTGTCCAAGTACAATTTTTTACTCAATTTTCTAGGGACATTGAACCTATAAAATTAGTTAACTTGACACTAAAAAAGAGACGGAGGTAGTAATAATTATAGCGTTCAAATTTAACCTACCCTTGTAATTAATATTCGGCAAATATTACAGCAATAAAGTCAAATTTCATGTATCATGATTTTATTATTGTTCTCCGTCTCTGAACTCCAGAAAAAAAAAAAAAAAACCATGTTTCATGTGTACAAATTTCCAACATATATTAGTATTATATAATTATCATACACGTACGTGGCTGGTTTTAATTCTACAATTTTTTTTCCAAAGTCGACAAAAAAAAGGTCTCTTTTAACTGGTAGTCTAATTGAGAATGATTTGGTGGCAAAATTTCTTGAAGTTTTTCCTTCAAAAATGAGATTATTACGTTTTGTTGATGACTATATATATATATATATATATATATATATATATGTATATGCGCTCTTTTGATCAACGTCAACAAGTTCAAACCCTGTTCTTTTGACGACCTCTTTTTTTAGAGATAACTATCAGCAAATTTAACAGGTTGGTATAAACTGTTCATGATAATTATTACCCCATCATTCCCATATTATTTGTCACTTTGGACATAATTTGAAAAACCAAAAAAACCATCCCTCTACATAAATATAGCTCATTGGAAATGTGAAAATGGTGAATGAAAAAGCAAAAAGGTGAAAAAAATAATAAGAATGGAAGAAAAGGATATAATTAATAAGGTTAATTTCATAAATAAATAATTAATGTGTTATTGGAATTATAACTTGACAGATATTATGGGGAAAAAAAGTTAGTTAAAATGACAGATGATATGGGAAGGAGGGAGTATTTATCAACTCTACAATTTTCAGTGATAGGAAATATTTTTCTTCCACCAAGACTTTGACCCTATTTAACAAACAGTTGTTAGATGTTGGCTGTTAATTGTTTGCATTGGTTGTTTACTATTAGTTGTTCTGATTGACTGTTTTGAAAATTTGTGTTTCGTAACATTAGTTGTTTTTGAAAAAAATAATTGTTGAAATTTCATTTACACCCTTTATCACCGATTTTGAAATAATATGTGTAGATTACTTTTATGATGACATGTACATAATTTTTGGTAAGTTTCGGATTAAATGGTAATTTCTACATACAACCAATCCAATAGGTTGTTGCTGTCAGCCTATTGGACTGTCAGCCTATTGGACCCAAACGTACAACGAAGCGAATAAGTTGTTTACCAAACATCTATTTAACTTATTTGACTTGATTAAATCTTCCAACAAGACATTTTCCCCAATAAATCATTCAATAAGGTGTTTACCAAACAGGGCGTTGGACCTTGGTGGAAAACATGGAATATGTAGATGATTGTCACTTGACTACCATTTCTTTGATAAAGAGAACCTTACAATATATATAATACATGACCATTATTGAGACTTTAACCATCAATATTTTTGGGAAGGGTAACATCGTTAGAGCAGACTTGGAGATGAAATACATAACATATCAAATGCTTTGGACATCGAGAACAATAATATAAGAATAACATAAACCCAAGAACGGTATGAAAAACCCACGTACGAAAGGCTCAAACACGAACAAATTCTACTATCAAAATCAGAGTACAACAATAGATATCTCTATTCTTTCTAGAGATTGATTGGAGAGACATAGATTTACCCTAGTAGATCAAATTACATGAGTAGAATACCACTCTCAAGAATCTGATTATGACAATTGTTCAAACCCTAGTCCCCAAGGAAGACGCTTAGAGGAATCCTTAGCCTCTATCACGACGCTCTTCACAAGACACTTCATGCTCTCCCCACGAAACATACATAATACTGTCAACCATTCGAGAATATATAGGAAGACAAAACTTGGTCACCACTCTAAATAGATTTTCCAGAAATTAAGAAATCTAACATAATAAACAAATCTAAATAATTTCCAAACATAACTAGAAACTAAATCATGTAACCAACTTAAACATTAGATTCTAGAACACAATATCTCTAACAAATTTAATGTTTAAGTTGATGTAACTAATACACAAATCATTCTCGATGAGCAATTCATTCTCGGACGAGCAGTTAGTCATGAATTTTCATCACTCAATTTTCAGTTTTCAGTAGGTCTATGTTGTCTATGCTGTAATGGTGGCTTCGTTGCTCTGGTTTTCAGATCTCATGGTTAATGCTTCTCTTTTTGTAGCCAGTTAATGGCTTTTGCGGCCTTATTGTTTCCATTGGTTCAGTCTGGCTTTACGAATAAAAGGGTCCTATGACCGTTAATTATAAAAAAAAAAAAAAAAACTCATACACAAATCATGTTTCATACATATCCCTTTTCTCTTGGAGCTTACCTACCCACTAAAGTTTGATCACTTAAGAGGTTCTCACAAGTTTAATTGGAGACTTATTTGGAGTTATACATTGAAAAATGATTTCTTATAGTAAAGGCCAGCCAGATAGTTTCAATGCAAATTGACTATGCATGCCATATCATCATCCAATATTAATTACTAGGTTTCTAGAAACATTGATGATTGAGTTAGTTAGACAAACATTGACAAATATGAATTGTTTTTTTCATCTGTAAAATTAGAAGTTGCTTTAGAAGTTAAAATATACCCCCTCAATTGTGTATTAATTGTTATAATTTTGATTTTCTAATGTTATTTTTTAATTAATAATTTCTTATATAATACTACCTGCATTCCAAATTAATTTTCACTTTGATTAAATTCTAACCGTTAAATTATCCGCACATTATAATGAGTTACAATATAAAATTACCATCATTAGAAAGATATTTTCCTAACAATTATAATGGAGGTAATATTATATTGTACCTCATCGTAATTTGTGAATAATTAACGCCTTAACGGTCAAAATTTGATAAAATGACCATTAATTTAGAACGGAGGGAGTATATTATTAACAATTACAATATTATACTTTTATTATAGTATTTTGCGTTATGAATCTAATGGTGGTAACTTTATATAGCAACTTATTGTATATATTGAGAAACTTATAGTCAAAAATTTTAAAATTTAACAGCACAATTTTCAAAAATAATAATTAATATGAAACGGAGGGAGTACCTATATTGGCACTAAAGCATAAAGCAATATGATTCGAACTATATGAAAATCATTTCTCCTAAGTCTTGATCATTATTGGAATATGGCGAGCAGAGTCTAAATATCAAAAATGATATATGAGATTTGGAATAAGACATTTTTTAAGTGTTTTGATTTAGTTTGAATCTTATAATTATTTATTAAATTGAAAAAAAATGATATAATTTGAGTTCTATAACTATAGTACTACATATACTTTGTATAGAACCATACTTTTAGTCACTGTTTTTCAAATTTAAAAGCACTCAAAATACCCTAATGAATGAGATTGATGTGATTAGGGTGTCATTGTATTTGTAAGCATAGCGAATATATATTCAACTTCTTATAATTGATGATTTAGTGAAATGCCTCAATAAGTTATATAAATGAAAGTGAATATATATATATATATATATATATATATATATATATATATATATATATATATAGTCTCATATGGGAACTAAAATTTTTAAGGGAATATCATTTAATAAACTATTTTATATTAATTTTAGAGATGAAAAAAATTTAATCCTATCAATAGTTAAATGGATAATAGTTTTTGGATTACCAAAAAAGAAATATAGACTATAGATAATTAGATATTGAACTTAGGGAGTATATGTGTATAAACAAATTCATCCTAGTTTGACACATAATTTTCTCAACTTCTTCATATTCAAAGGGGATAAAACCCAAAAAGTCTTGGGATAGGTTAAGAACTTTAGAGTTAAGATTGGATCTTAGCAACACAACATTAATTCTCATATTCTAATTTCCCCTCTCCCATTTATATTATATTATCCCTTGTAATTTTTATAGATAAAAACAAAGGTGCTAATTAACCCTAGTAGATTTGAAAGGACAATCATTAGTAGAAACTAGATTAATCCACACCATAAAGGTTAATTAGAAATGATAAAGATTAATGGGTTTTTGGCTCTATGTAATTTTTAATTGTGGCCTTTTGATTAGGAATAATTTTGGCTCTATGTAATTTTTAATTGTGGCCTTTTGATTAGGAATAATTTAAAGTAATTTTTCGGGCTAATGGCAGTCGATCTATGCTTTTATCTTATTTTGTCATAACATAATATTAACATATATTTTTCGGCGATGAGAAAATGACATGGTCAATGGATAAAATGATATTTCAGCCAAGGAAAATTGGATTATAATAATCCCTACTTTTGCAAATTGGATGGCAATAATCCCTACTTTCAATTTGTATTCTAGTGGTCCAAAAAAAAAAAATGTATTGTAGTGGGACATAATCGAAGAGTATACTCTAAATATCATAGATTTTGTGTTGCATTTGATTCAAAACTCTGTATAACACTTTACCATGATTTTTAATGAATTTACAACATTTCTTTCAATTTTTTTCTATTTTTTCTATTTTTTATGATTTTTTCAATTTTATTCTTTTTTTAAAAATCATAATAATTGCACGGAATCTCAAAAAAATAATTTAAAAAATGTTTTAGCAACTATACTTCATTACCTATCGGGGGGCATGGACAAAAAAAACAAAAACAATATGGGGTATGCATGAAAAAAAATAAAAAGAATGTGGTGATGGATTTTGTATCACTACAATACAAATTTTTTTTTTTTGGACCACAAGAATACAAATTGAAAGTAGGGATTATTGTCATCCAATTTACAAAAGTAGGGATTATTAGAATCCAATTTCCCTTTCAGCCAATTAGAATATGTACTTTTCGGCTAACAACACGTAGTGTGGTGGCCACGTCATTTTTCCGTTGCCAGAAAATGCATTATTATGCGAGGAGAAAATAAGATAAAAATATAAACTGCCATATGACCGAAAAATCACTTTGAATTATTCATAATCACAAGATCCTCAATGTGGATTATTTAGAGCCAAAAATCCAAGATTTATTATGATGTTACAAAACATAACCTGATTGAATTCACAAATTAATGGGAACTTGGTTCACAAAATTTGATTGTATTCCTAGTTGGAAAAAGTATTCTTTTATTAGTAAGCCCACCTAATTAATATTCTCTTATGACTAATTAGGATTCTTTAATACCTACTTAAAAGTAGGTCTCAAGAAATTTGGCACAACTGCTTCTTGGGTTATTCAACACATAGACACATGGTCCTTCCGTTTTATATTATTTGTCATTTTTTTTATTTTCATAGTATCTAAAATCACTTTTTAATCGATGATTTTTCATAAAATACCTTGTTACAATTGTAATACTTTGTATTCTACTTTTGTAATACTATTTTTCATGGTAGAATAAATCATTGTATATGTTGAAAAATTAATGGGTGTGATAAAAATATAAATTGGTGAATCAAGAACTAGTATAACCGAACCGAAAATCAATAAATTTGAACCAAAATCCAATTGGTTATTGAATTTGATTCTTATTCATAATTTAGAAATTAATAATTAATCGAAATCAGAGGGATGATTTCTTAATTTTTAAAATAAATATTTTCAAGAGTATAATTTCAGACTTTTTGTTTTTATATGCCAAATAAATCAAAATAGCATTTTGAAAAAAAAAATTTGTTTCTATTTCTACCAATGTATATTATATACACCTGAAATTTGTGCTCCAAACTAAATGTACTAAACAATCACACTATAGAAAGTAAATAACTTAGTTTATGTAAGTGAACAATAACCTTATATAAAGCACCGAGTCCGGGAGCTCTACTCCAATATTTGGCTTATTTGCTCTATTAAGCGCGACAATGAAATAAGCCCACAATCACTCATCGCATAAACATTTGTTAATGGCAAAATGAAGATTCTATCATAGTTGAAAAAAAAAATCAACTATGATATTTGATATATGGGAGCCGTTGATATCAAAGGAATGAAGTTGGGCCATTAAAAGCACTAACTTACAACCCGTTGAATAAGTTAGCTTTCTACTTCATTCCCCTCTCATCCTGATTTTAAGAATGAATCCGGTTCTTAAGATTGGTGACTGCACATTGTGAGGAAATATGGGTTTGGCAAAAATGATAGAAATTAGAACTATTATTCGATGTTAAATAAGTTTAAAATTTTTAACCTGATTCAGATTTTGAATTAAAAAATTGTTTGAACAACTTATTACATGAAAATATTTGTTAAAACAACTTGTTAACTACTACCCTGTTCTTTTATGCGGTATTTTGTGGAATGGTGTGGTGAGGTGTGGTGGAATTGTGGCGGGTATGGTAGAATTGTGGTGGGTTATTGGTATGTGGGGTAGGTGAGGAGAGAGGATGTAAAAAGTAGAGGAGAAAAGTGAGGAGAGAGAAAAATAATGATTTGCGGTAAAATGTGGCGTAGTTTGTCGGCCATGAGAAAAGAACAGGGTCTGAGAGCTAAATATTCATAAAGTTGAATTGTCCCTGTTGAAGGTCATTCTTAGAATTCTTAGGCCTCATTCTTTTATGCGGTAAAATCGTTTGCGGTTCCACACCATCCGCAAACTTTCATTTTCCACCATAGCTCAACGTAATCTTCTATTTCTCTTTTTATTAAAAGTGAAAACTTTTCAAATAAAAAAATCAAAACTTTCGTTTTATTCCACCTACCATTATTTTCAAATTAAAATATATCAACTCACCTCCCACTATTTCCACCATAACTTTCCGCATTTCCACACACTACAAGCAACTGCATCGTAAAAAAAACGGGCCTTACATATTCATGGATTTAAATTATGTTATTGCCTTATTTGACAAAAATATTAATATCATTTTATGACAATAATAATGGACTCATAATTCAACAACTAGTCCAAAATATGCTACGTTAAACAAAAACTGTTCTAGTATTCTTTAACCAAACTATTGATATTATAATAGTCCTCCAATTTGACTCCACATATTATTCTACAACTCAAATATAAATTCAACATGGAGGGAACTATAATATGTCATTTATTTGAAAATGACCTCTACAATCATATTTAGGGTACAAAGTTCTAGAGCCTTATGATCCATTTGATCCTTTGAAAATAAGGGCAAAAAGAATTTTTTTGAAAAATAAGTTATTTTCTTCCTTTGGTTTAAGAAGAGGAAAACTAGATCATAGTGCACTGTATTTTACAGATTTGGATTGTGTTAATTTGTACTTTAAATTTGTGTTACAGTGCATTTCACTACATCACTACCTAGTTGGGTGAGCCAACTCGATCAGTGGATTATCTACATGATATGTCGGAAAGTATTGTTTTTTTTTATTCAACGGATTGATTTTATGAATTTTCATGCACCACCAAATCGCAAAACCTCTCGATGTGACGTGATAGTCATATGGAAAACAGGATAGAAAATTTACCTTGATTTTGTGATCAATAATGTCGTTCCAAATTTGTGAAGAAAGTAAGGGGAGCTAGGTCTCTTAAACTAAATAAAAGAATAGGATTTGAGAGAGAGAGAGAGAGAGAGAGAGAGAGTGAAGGGAGTATTAGTCGGGAGAAAAATGAAGCTTTTTGTACTAGATTTGTAAAGAAAAATAATTCCCGTTCTATTTCATTTTAAGAATCAAAGATTTCCTTAATGTACTACTTTTGTTTCTAAATAAGTGTCAAATTCTCTAACTACTTTGTCCTTTTTTATTTGTCAAATTTACAATTTCAATAATTAAATAGCTCATATGTTTCCCTTAATTAATGAATGAGATTTATTTTATTTTTTAAAATATTTTCCATTTTATTCCTACTAAGTGAAAGAGTATATTTGTCCAAATCCAACTTTTTTTTATCTGATTTTCCAAATATTTAGCTTTGTAATTTTTTTGACGCTTACTAAGGGACATGGGTAGTCTGTTATTTTCTCGATTAGAAATTGATGGACTTAATAAATGTGAACAAACTTTGGTTTGTTAGAAATTCAACTTATCCAAGCTTCCCAAATGCCAAAGTTTACACATACCTATCAAACTTTAGTCAAATTATTATCTAAACTTATCCTTAATTACTTATCCCACCTAGACTTTGCAACTGACCCAAATTAAAAAATGTCAAACTTATTAGACTCAAAATGACCCAACATAAACCAAATCCACCCATATTTATTTTCACCATAATTATTCATTTTCTCAATATTAATATATCAAGGGGGAGAAAAAACAAAACAAACGACCCGATGATAAATCAATTCAATCTCTACCTTAACTTTATTAACATGAATGACCAAACCGGATCCGTCGTGTCTAAATTCACCTAACTTAGCCTAATCCAATCTATCTATTTAAATTGGGTAAATTTGGTCTTCGACTAGATCCTTATTTCAATGGTAATCACCAGCGAATTTAACAAATTAAGAGTTAGGCTCTGTTTTTTAAATGTGTAGGATTAAGTTAGATAAACTAAGATAAGGAAAGTTAGGTAAAGAGAGCAGTAGAGATAAGCAAATGTCACATTACCTATTTCTTTTTTATTTTTAAATAAATTATGTGATTGAATTAAGAATGTTAAATATAAATTATCAAAAAGTACAATCTTGTTTTTTTTATGGTAAGGTAAGGTAAGATATGATTAAGCCTAACCTACCAATCTAAAAAGCAGGGCCCAGGTACCAAACTACCCATAACAAATATGATCCATTAACTCAACAATTTTCAGAATGGGAAAAAGTTTTGTTTCTACCCAAATTTGATCATAGAAAAAATAGGAGTGGTTAATTGTCACTTAGCTAGTTATACCTCTTTGGTGATCCATTTATTAGCCTAGGTCTGCCAAAATTTTGACCGATCTAATAACACGGTTTTGTCCGACTAGGAAAAAACTAGGTATGGTCACCAAAAGTTCATCTACATTTAAAAATCAGTCAACCGGTCATTGTCTGGTTTAAGACCGGATCGGGTCCAGGTAAGAAAAATCGGGCTCAGTCATTTCGGACAACCGCACAATGTCTGAACTCTAAACCCAGTTTGTGAGCAAACTTGATTTGACTTTTAATTACCTTTATGTAAAATTCAAATATCAGACAACCAGACAATGTTCAATCATTCCAACACCAAAAGTATAAACTTACCTTAACTCCAATCTTGATACGGACCATCTGCATCCGAGTTCAAATCCAAATCCAAATTGTTTACATAACAGGCTTCGACCGTTCGGGTAATAAATTTTTGACCAAGGGATCAATTTGATCAATGTTAGACTACAAAACCATTTATGGGGCTACAACCATCAGTTTAAGCTTTTGGTTGAGATGGTTCTACATGGTATCAGAGTCAGATCGATAAATAAGAGGTCTCAAGTTCGAATCTCAACACCCCTCATATTCATTTGCGCAAGGTAAAAAAATAAAAAAAACCTTTGTAGCATTCACGTAAGGGGCGTGTTAGACTACAAAATCATTTTTGGGGTTATAACCATCAGCTTAAACTTTTGGTTAAAATGGTTCTACAATCAAACCCAAAAGGGTTTTTGGCTCAAAATAATTCGAAGTCGGAGGTCACTGGCTGAAAATAATCCAAACTCACTTTTTGGCTCAAAATAATCCAAACTTTTAACCTATTTACTCGGACTAAACCGAAATCGATTTCCGACATCAGAATCTTGACGGTCATGTATGAACAGTCAAGATAAATTCAAACCAAAATCAATTAAAGAAATCGTTTCGGCTTATCCAATCAAAGATTCGACATGAAATCAGATTTCGGTTTAGTCCGAGTAAATAGGTTAAAAGTTTAGATTATTTTCAGCCAAAAAATGAGTTTGAATTATTTTCAGCCAATTACTTCCAACTTCATATTATTTTGAGCCAAAAATCCAACCCAAAATTACTTTACCCCCGAAAAAGAAGAGTTTTTACTTTTTAATATGTGACAAGTAGTATTACTATTTACGTATCTTTGACTCTTTTGTGCAGATTGGCCAATTCCTCCTTATCTTATACTCGGTGGGTTGGTGACCCAAATATCCTCCCCCTCGTCCCCACCTTATTTATATGGTCAAGTCTCCCACCTGAATATTTCCCACTTTTTTCTTTTCACCCCCTCTCTCTCTCTCTAGAACCCCACTCTCTCTCTAACCCCAAAACGACGCCGTCCCTCCCTCCATGGCTTCTTCTTTCGACCTCGACGAAGCACTCGCACCCTTCTCCAAAACGACGCCGTCCTCGTCGGAGACTTCCGGCGGCGGCGGTGAATCGGAGAGTTTGACGGCGAAGAAGCGGGCGATTTCGGAGATGCCGACGGTGAGAGTGGGCGGGGATTCGGTGTGCTGCGTCTGCATGGAGGCCTTCGTGGTCGCGAATCTGGACCGTCCGAGTGATGATCATCATCGTGATCGTGGAGATGATGATAGGAATGCGAAGAGGCTAGCGTGCGGGCATGTGTACCATCCGGATTGTATTCTCGGTTGGATTTCTTCTTGTAATAATTCCTGCCCTCTTTGCCGCCATGTCATCTTTTGATTTTTTATTACTATGGTTATATATTATGCTTAATTATATAGAGTTATATATTGAGGTTAATTTTTGATTTTCTTTTTTTCTTTTTCTCATTTATTTATTTATTCTGAAAGTTAATATAGGCGTGAGATTAGACTATAATTACTCCCTCTATTTCATATTAATTGTCGTTTTTGGAAATTTTACAGTCAAACATTAAAATTTTTAACTGTAAATTTCTCAATATATGTAATGACTTGTTACATAAGATTATTACCATTTGATTCGTAACGAAAAATACTATTATAGAAAAATAAATTGCAATTATTAATATAATATTATACAAAAATTTATCAATTAAAGAATGAAGTTGAAGAACGTAACAGTCAATTATACCAAATAATATAAAATAGAGGAGTACTAATTAGTACTTAACTAGATTAAGGATATAGTAATAAATAACCAAATTTTTTTCGATTATTGAAAATCTTAAAAGAATGAAAATTCATATTTAAAAACATGTAAAATAACATAAAAATGACTATACTAGAGCCTTATAAATTATAATAGAGAAATTGGAATCTAATAAACCAACATTTGGGGGTCCTTTGAAAAAACGAACCAACCTTGAAAATTAATTTACAACGAACCAACCTTGTCATGTTGATTTTTCCAACGAACCGCCACCGAGTCTGGCTCATCGGAGATGTGACGTGGCGGTGGTTGTCGCTTATGTGGATGTTGTTTTGACCAAAAAAGAAAAAAGAAAAAAAATTGAATTCTTTTTGCTGAGTTGGATAAATAATCCAACTTTTCCTTTTTTCTAAAACTCCACCTCAATCCCTACCTCTCTCTCTCTCTCTTTCTCTCTCTCTCTCTCTCTCCTCCCTCTTCCCAGGAACAGCACCCCGACCCCTCTCTCTCTCTCTCTCTCTCTCCTCCCTCTTCCCAGGAACAGCACCCCGACCCCCCCTCTCTCTCCTCCCTCTTCCTATCACCACCCCGACTCCCACCATACACCACCCTCCTCCTCCCTTCCCCCCTCCATTCTCGACCACCACCCCTGCACCACCATTGCCGTCACCTCCTCGACCACCACCGAACCACTGCTGCCCGGAAAAAACCACATTATCCATCCCCTGTTTTGGGCACACCACCCTCCTCCTCCCTTCCCCTCTCCGTTTTCGACCACCACCGCTGCACCACCATCGCCGTCACCTCGACCACCACCGAACCACTGAGCCCCTTGTTCTACAAGCATTTTTGCAAGAGGTCAGTTGCGTATGTAACACTACAGATTCAGGCACATTTTACTAACATAAGTAATACCCCATGGATTCTTAGTCTCATAATAACAGTTGAGAACTTAACTAGACAGAGCTACAATTAGGCTTCTCTATAGTGTCATATACAATCCAAATTCGACTCTATTACCAAGCAAAGCATCTATTGAATCCATCCATCCAACTTCATAGTAAAGTATATGGGCAGACTCTGTACTATTGATGCTCTAGATCACAATGATTTATATCACAAAAAAATGAAAGAATTCCTTAAACTATGAGACAAGAGAGGCAAAAAATGAAATATATACTAGGACAACCATTTCTTATCACTTTCGTAACAATAAAAATCTACCTTATCCATCCCCTGTTTTTGGCCACCTCTATTTCGACCACCACCGAACCACCGCTGCCCGGAAAAAACCTCCTTATCCATCCGGAGTGGTTCGTGAAGGTGGTGGCGGCGACGGCAACGGCGAGGAGGGCGGTGGTGATGAGGGCAGAGAAGGTGATGACAGAGAGAGGGAGGGAGATGGGAGTGGTGGATGAAGTGGTGGTGGGGGAGAGGGGGACGGTGGAGAAGGTGGCGGGGGTGGCAGAGGAGGTGGCGAGGAAGGGGTGGATGGGGGTGGTTGAGGGCTGGGGGTGGTTGAGGGTTGGGGCTGGGGAGGGGTGGGGGTCGGGCTGGGGCAGGGGAGGGTGGGGGTCGGGATAGAGAGAGAGTGGGAGAGAGAAAGAGAGAGAGAGAGAGGGTGAGGTGGATTTTAAAAAAATAAAAATTGATTATTTTAATCCAATTCAGATAAAAATATGATTTTTTTTTGTGTTTTTTAAACACCGTTAAGACCGCCATGCGTCACATCTCCGACGAGTCAGACTCGGTGGCAGTTCGTTGAAAAAATCAACATGACAAGGTTGGTTCGTTGTAAATTAATTTTCAAGGTTGGTTCGTTTTTTCAAAGGACCCCCCAAAGATTGGTTTATTAGATTCCAATTTCCCATTATAATATGATACAAGCAAAGATCAAAAGTTCAAAACTGCAAAACATTCTACATGTTGTCCCTACTTCAGTTGAAAAGAATATCCTTTTAATTTCTAAATGGTGTGAAAAAAAATAGTTAAAAGTACAAGATTTATCTTTTTGGAGGGTGATTAGAATGTAGATGTAAAGAAGCCACTATGGTTAATTTTCTTGTGTTTGGTCACCATTCACCAATCATGCAATATAATGCAAGACAAGAAATTAATGCAATGAAGCTTTTGAAAACTTAAATCTTACTCCCTCTGTTTGGTTTTATTAGTTGAAATAACCCTAGAGGGGGTGATTAGAGTTATATAAATAATTAACTCAGCAAAAAGGGAACTTGTGAGGTCCTCAATTGGCCTACCGGATTAGAAGACACAACAGAGTGCCTTACGAATATGGCCTCACGATGGAGGCGACATAACCAGCGACCTCACACAGCAGAGAGGCACTTGTTTAGCTTGGAACTCACGACCCTAGAGGTCCTAACCAGTATGACCACTGGTTACACAAAACTCACCACTACACAAGAATGGCTACACTCGGAATATTCACTCAAATACTCCTACACTCAGAACTTTCTTTCACAAAGTTCTTACAACGATTTTCTTCCTTGGAAATCGATAGATTAACTACAAAGAAGAGACAACAATATATAGGGTCTTGGAGGCAAACGGCTACTTTCCTTTCTTCAGAATATTTTCCATATTAAAACGGATCTACAATCTTGCCGCGCAATCTTCTTAGCTCCATATTTCTTTCCTTCTTGTTTGGTCTCTAAAATAAGGAAGGTCAAATCATTAGAGTATGCTATCACATAAATATGGATAAGAGATGAGATTAAGATATGATTGATACTTCCCTAAATTATCTTTCAAACAAAATACTGCTGAGGTGGTTGCCGTCTGGTGATGGTGTTGAGGTCCTCACGTACATTCTGAGCGTGGAGGTCCTCAAGGGTAGTCTGAGCCTCTTCACTAGTCGTCCTTGGAAATTGTGCCACAACTTTGACCGTTAATATTTTAATTTATACAATGATTCATCATACAAAATTGATGTCATTAGATTCATAATAAAAAATACTATTAAAAAGTATAATATTATATTTTTTTGCAAAACATTTATATTAAAAATTATTGATTAAAAATTAGCACTGAAAACCGTAAATGACAGATAAAAAAGAACGGAGGGAGTACCTTTTCTTCCAAACTTTGGTGGTGTATATGATTGATTGTGTCACCCAATGTTTATTTGTAGTTAAAATTATTTTTTAGTGTCTGTTTAGCCTAGTTTTTAAAAATGTGTTTTTGCTTCTTACAAACAGTTTTTATAAAATCTATTTTTTGAGAGATATTGAAGTGTTTGGCCTAACTTATTACATAAGTGATTTTACTGAAGTAAAGTGTTTGGCCTAACTTATAATATAGTGCTTAGTGCTTTCATTAAATTTAATTGTTTAGCCTAACTTTTAAAATTATCACGTGCTTTTTGGAGTAAAATTATCATATGATTATTTACATTTTTATCTTTTTATTAATTTTTAAACAAATTATCATGTTTTAATTTTAGCAATAATTATAATCGTATAATTATAGTTATAGTTACAATAATAATTATTATAATTATATATGGTCTTACTTAACTATAAACTTCTTTAAATTAAATATTTATATATCAAAATTTTACTAATTACTATATTTGTAAAGAAATTAAATAAGGGAGTGTTTGGTAGGAACCCTAGAGAAATTTTTCAATTCCCGGGGAAAAATTCTCATGGGAAGTTTTCTTCCCTTAACCCCCCCAAAGGGAAATTTTCCCTAGGAAAATGGAGAAAATGGTGGACTCATCGTGAAAAGTTTCCAGAAGTCAACATGCATCCAAACATGAGAAAATAACCCCAGGGAAATGATCAATTTATTAGGTTGACACCTAGGAAAATTGATCATTTCCCTGGGGTTATTGACCAACCAAACGCACCCTAATAAAAATGTCCAACATAATATTAAAGGTTGTAACATAATATTAAAATATTTAAATGTTATCTTTATAAGAATCAAAATATTTATTTGAAATTATGGAAACTAATCACTAAAGAATCTCATAGATTAAGTGGTTATTAGTTTGTAAGAAGCAGAACTGCTTCTGCTTTTAAAGTTGTTTTTGGCCAAAACTATTTTTGGGGAAATAATTTATAACTTCCTAAAAAAACACCGTTTGACCTAATTTGTGTTTTTTTTTTACTCCGATAACACCCTCAAAAGTTAAGCCAAACAAACACTTAAAACTTTTTTTAAGTTAAAATTACCGCTCAACTTTTAAAACTAATTCAACCGACTATTATAGGCTTGTTTTAATATATCTTTATATTTTTGGGTTACGTAAATGAA
Source organism: Portulaca oleracea (assembly GCA_029582165.1). NCBI lineage: Eukaryota > Viridiplantae > Streptophyta > Magnoliopsida > Caryophyllales > Portulacaceae > Portulaca > Portulaca oleracea. Next base: position 58,799,640 of record CM055869.1, read on the forward strand.
ATTGGAAACATTCGATGTAAAGACCAACCTCGCAACTGCATTTTTTTATTCACCATATTTCTTCTTCTCATTCAACTTTTTCAAGGTCCTCGGGTGTTGAAATTGTTCAACATGCAAGAGTTCAAAAGGGATTTATCCATGTAATAGGTCAGGTGTGGTGTATCTCTTGAGTGTGTGGAGTCAGTTTCAATTGGATTGAAACAGTGGACTGTAGTAATATACTCAAGAATATGAACAAAGCTAAAGAGTCATCCTTAGTTTATGGAGGTTATGAGGGGCTAAATTTCATTGTCAAATTCCACGTTCAATATCGATGGGAACCCCAAAATTGAATTGGGGGGTTTAATTCGGTGGGTGATTTTTGAGTAAATTTAACTCTACAAAGTCTGAAATTGTTAAAGAAAGTGTGAATAATTTGTGCAAATTAAGAGGAGTTCCAGGGTGAAGAAAGAGAAATCAACGTGCTAGGGAAGTAACATGTTCTTCCAATCACACGCTATGCCAGCGACAATTGTAGCTCACACAATCTCCTTGCACCCACAATAAAAAGTTGCCATGACAAATTCAATCAATTTGTGATAATGTTGACTAAAAATAATTGGTGTGACAATTTTGACCAATAATAAAAATTGAGCGATTTACATGAAACAATGTTATAAGTTAAATTATATTTCAGCAATTAGATGGTATAGAATTTATGAATTACAGAAGCTATGATGGGAAGCGGCAACACGCAATAGTTATTTATAAAGGATATAGTGTGGTTGGTTCGCAAACTAAATGGCCATAGTTGGGAGTATGTGCATGGCCAAGGTTAAACCGGTGGGGGAAGAACATGTTTGGCTAGTCAGATTGTATGTACTTATACACAAATTAGCAATATTATCTTTTTCTGTTTTTCCCTAAAAAATTACTTTATTATTTATTATTTTCATAAAAAATTCTCATAAATATGGCTTTTGTATGGATAATATGCATGATTTCGGCCATGTTCTTTAAATTGATATCTCTAACCAATCCAAATATCAATTCAATCCAAACCTCACACAAATTCCCAAAAAAACATCTTTTCTAAAAACACAATTATCCAAAAAAGTATTATAACTTATCCAATCAAATCCAATCTTATCCATCCAAATTTAATTTTAACCAATTTAAAGAATAGGGTTTATCATATGCTTCTAATTCACTTCTTGACACATCACACATCATTTCATATTTCATTGTTTCCAATTCATTTCTTCACACACCACACACGTTTTATCTTTGTGGCCCACATATAGCACTTTGGATTTTATATATACCTCTTAGGCCGGACCATACTAGAACATTATCCTTAATTATTTGGGATAATTACTTTATAGTGTTGTCAAAAAATATGATCTATCATAGGTGTCTTTTTTTTAACAAGGTGTTGCTGTCAATCAAGTACATTTTTTTAAAAAAAGAAAAATGCAATGAAATAGGGAGTTAGTGGTATGTTTGCCACTATTTGGAATTGTTATTATAACTTTCTTTTTCAAAGTTATATTGATAGCAATTTGGTTAACTCACGAACATATGTAAACCTGACTCAAAGTGAATTTACCATGATATTTTATGAAGTTAATTATATAAACTCAATAGAATATATCAAATTCATCACAATTTCACAAAAAAAAAAATGCATACAACTACAAAAGCCACCATCAGCCACCACTTATGCAACCGACACTAGTCTGATCACCACCACCACCACTGCCTATCGGCAAACCAACTCACCCAATATTGTCACCAATACCCGTCGCCACTCAGACCACCATGTACCAATACAAACCAAAAATAAAACCGAACTCATCTGGAATACTATCAAGTCAACCCAAATTATTCAATTCATACCCACAACTCTAATCCATCCAATTTAAGTTAATACATACCGAATTAGTCAAGGACTTACTGGAAAACACCGATTTCATTGCCCAAAACATCTATCTTCCTTTACCCAGTCACGCGTCAACCGAACCATGAGCACGACTTTAGATCAGCACCGCGAATCCTGGTTGTCCCTGCGTTATAGCCCTCGCCGCTATTATTTTTTCCCGCTAGAAACCAACAGTCGTGAACATGTTTTGCCCCTATTCCACCGTTTTCGTCGTCTCTTGTCTCTCCCTTTAGTTCTGTTTTTTCCGTTTAAAGAGCAAAAGAAAACGTATTCCTATTTAATTACTCCAAATTATTTTACTATTTATTATTTTAATATACTTATTTACTAATTATATATTTTTATAATTTTGTATATGTATTTATGTATAAAGTTGGAGTATTTTTCAATCAATTTGACTCGTCTTCCATAAACCCCGAACCTATCTCGGGTTGGGTTATCCATGGTGTCCGATTGGATTTGCGTCTGTTTATTTTGCTTACTTCTTACATACACAAAATAAATTCCACACAAAATATTTGATATGACAACTTACTACACCTACTGAGAAGACTATATTGAAACTATGTCTTGGTAAAATGTACTTTGATTGTTTATAATATTTTAACGAAGAAAGAGTCCCTCAAGGATAAATTCTTTTGTTGAGCAACACTACAGAGTAATTTTCCCACAAATAAATAGAGATAGAGAAAATACTCTTTTGTGTTGGTTTGACAAAATTTTGATTGACTCGATAACCCGATTTTATCTGAACTGAAAAAAGGGGTATGGTCACCTAAATGTCCTCTGAATTAAAAAATTGATCAACCGGTCATTGTCCAATTAAAAATTAGGTCAAGTCTGACTAAGGAAAACCAGGTTCAAATTGTCAAAATTTTGAAGAAAAAATTCGGATTCAGTCATTCCGGCTAATCTGACAATTTCTGAATTCGATTTGTGAGCTTGGGTTGGGTTTCAATTACCTTCATGTACAATCCATTCATCGAATAAATTGGACATCGAACAGTCGTACAATGGGGGGGGGGGGTTTGACTACCCAGCTTTTTGGTAGCTTTTAACTTTTTAGATAATTTTTAGCTTTTTGACCAAGGTTAAAAAAAAACTTGAGGCGTTTGGTAAGTAGCTTTTTATATTACCTTTTTGGACCCAAAAAAACTAGCTTTCAAAAAGCTACTTGATAAAATTTTTTAAGGTAGCAAACATTTTCCTACAATCAGCTAACCCAAACAGTTAAAGTCATCCAATTTAACAACTATCACCTACTAACTACTACCAACAGCTACCAACTATCAGCTAGTTTCCAAACAGGGTTAATGTCTGCTCTTTCCAATATCGAAAATATGAACTTGCCTTTATATTCAGCTCGGACATCGGACAACATAGCCCGAACATCGGACATTTAGGCTCGGGCATAGTTTGAATTGTTAATCGAACATGGTCTTGACCATAAATTTTTGACATCGTGGCCGAATTTGAAGTTACCCGAACCTGACTTTTTGCCAGACCTACTTTCACGCTACATTGGTTCAAGTAGGGAAAAAAAGAAATAAAAAGAAAAATTTGAAGGGATCCAAGGCTTTGCCACGTGTCACCTGGGTAGCCGCTCAAAGATGCCGGCTCTGACTCCCTTGTTCCTAGGAGGGCCCCACTGAAATGCTCTTTTTCGGGCTCACAAAGTCTTCTTTAAATATTCTTTCTCACTTCCTTCCTTGTTTGGGTGTTCTCATTTTGAGGGTACAAAAAAAATTCCAGCTTTTTCTCCCCATTTTCTCAGGGTTTTTCCTAGGTACGGAAACAAGACACTAATTTCGGGCAATTTTGACGGGTGAGCAGCCAGAAAATAGTGGAAATGGAAATTCATAGCAACGGTAATTCGAATTCAGCACCTGTTTTTGCTGAAACCCATCTCAATTGCATCGATCTTTCTAGTCCGGATGTTCAGAAATCAGTCTCGCTACTCAAACAGGTCGATTTCTCTTCCTCAACTATGGTGGTCGTTTTTCTGCTTTTGTTGTTCGAGTTTTGTTCGAGTTTTGATGAAATTCCTGATTGATTGATTGATTTTGTTGGAGTTTTGATGAATTTCCCATGTTTTAGTTTTGGGTTTTTGCATCACTAGCAGTGGATTTTGGTCGTTTTTCTGCTTGAGGTGATTGTTTGTGTGCTTAGTTTTGGTGGGTATTCTGGAATTTTGCGGTTTGGTGCTCTGTGTTCGGATGAATTTTGAATTTTGATGATTACTCTTCCTCAAATATTGATTGATTGATTGATTGATTTTGTTCAAGTTTTGATGAGATTCCCATGTTTTAGTTTTGGGTTTTTGCATGACTAGTAGTGGATTTTGGTCGTTTTTCTGCTTGAGGTGATTGCTTGTGTGCTTAGTTTTGGTGGGTATTCTCGAATTTTGCAGTTTGTGGTCTTTGTTCGGATGAATTTTGGTGGGTGGTTATGCAATTTATTAGGTGCACCTAGAGCATGTGCTCCAGATACTACGATTATTCGCCACGGATATTAGATCGATCACTTTGATTATTATGATTGTTCACTCGCAAATGTTTGGAGCGGGTGCATGTAATATATGGTGGTTATGGGTGTTGTTCATTAAAGGGAAGTATGGTTTGCTTTTGTTTAAATTTTGATGATTTCTCTTCCTCAACTACTGATTGATTGATTGGTTTTGTTCGAGTTTTGATGAAATTCCCATGTTTTGGTTTTGGGCTTTTGCATCACTAGCAGTGGATTTTGCACGTTTTTCTCTTGAGGTGATTGTTTGTGTGCTTATTTTTTAATGGGTATGCTCAAATTTTGCGGTTTGAGCTCTTTGTTGGGATGAATTTTGGTGGGTGGTTATGAGTGTTCATCAAAGGGAAGGATGGTTTGGTTTTTGAAATTTTGATGAATTTTTGTGCTTTTCATTTTGATGCATGCTAGAGACTTGCTAGTAGGTGGTTATGGATATGGTTAACTAAAGGGATTCGGAAAGGATGGTGTGTAAATTTAGTGATTTGAATTTGCTTTTCAAAATTTTTGATGAGCTTTTGTGCTCTTTATTTTGATGAGTTTTAGTAGGTTGTTATGGATATCAGGATATGATGATTAATTAAAGGGAAGGATGGTGTGTAAAGTGAGTAAGTGATAATCATTGGTGTTTGTGGGTTTGTAGGCATGCTTGGATTGTGGGTTTTTCTATGTGATAAACCATGGGATTAGCCAGGAATTCATGGATGAAGTGTTTGCACAAAGCAAGAAGTTCTTTACTTTGCCATTGGAGGAGAAAATGAAGCTCTTGAGAAACGAGAAGCATCGAGGATATACACCTATTCTTGATGAGCTTTTAGACCCAGAACATCAAGTGAATGGTGAGCTCTTCATCTCCCATTTCACCTATAGTTTGAGAATTGAATCTCGCATGGATATAATCAAATGTTAAATCTCGCCCGTACTTCACTCTTGTGATGAGTGCAATGTTTCATGGGAATTTTTTAACTTCGTGAGGTGAGACTACTACATCAAAACCCTGACACCCCGTTTGCAGTAGGGACTGTTTTTTTGGGGTGTTGGATTGTACTCCGCTTCACAAGTTAGTTAAAGCTAGCCAACTTCTTGCATGATCAATCATGAAGCTAAAGTATATGATTCAACTTGTGTGCAATGTTATACCGATTTGTATTTTTCTATTTTGAGGTATCTGAAAGGGCCCTCATCTATGTGCACCATGTGGTAGCACTTCAGCCATTGTAGAAAAATAAGATTTCTGTATGCTAACCTTGAATTTAACGTAGCGTTTAATTGGAAAATCTGTGAAGGTTGCATGTATTTTGCTGGTTGGCTTATTTGAGTGATGTTGATGACTCGGTTTGCTCTTACCTAAGTTACCTTGCACTTTCTGAAGTATGATATGTACTTGGTATGAATTCATACGGACGGTGGAATTTGTTAACTAATAGAGAGAATGCTTCCTTGTGAACTGAGATGGCTGATTGTCGATCGTCTAGCTGTAGGGGATTACAAAGAGGGATACTACATTGGCGTTGAAGTACCGGAGGATGACCCTGAAGCTGAGAAGCCCTTTTACGGTCCAAATCTATGGCCCGACTCAGGTAATGTACATGTCTTGTGCAAAGGGTATCTTTAACTAGTATATGATAGCTGCCACGGATAAACAACTTTTGCAAAATGTCGGGTTGTTTTTAAATTTTTTTATTTTAGATTTATCTCGCTAGATCATGGAACGACACTATTTTTATGGGTTCTCTTCGTATATTAGATATCTTGCCCGGTTGGAGGGAGACTATGGAGAAATATCACACTCAAGCATTGTAAGTTAACATCACTATTTGTCTCTTGTATGTTGTGTTGCCTTTCATAGATCCCTTTTGCCAATTCATGATAATGTAACCCCCACACCACAAACCTCCCAAAAAAAAAAAACTCTTATTGTGGACTCTCATGGGATTTGGGAGATCCAGATATAGGCGGCATTACCTCAATAAACATCACCGTTTGACTTCATTTTTCAAAAGAGAAAAAGAAGAGAAAGAAGGCCACGTTCAGGGAAGGGGGGGGTAACAAGGTTGTTAGAATCGGGATTCTAGTTAGGATCCATGGGGCAGTTAGGATCGGAATAAATTCATGTAGGATTGTGGATCAGAATGTAGATTGTAGAATCATAATGAGGATTTTGGGATCATAAAACCGTAAGATCGTAGATCTGGATCGAGATTTTAATAACTATGAGGGGTAATTGACATTGCCCTCACAATGAATGCTAATTTCCCATTTAGCTTCCCCCATTCATTTGACCCTTTCTCTTGTTCAGAGAGGTATCAAGAGCTATTGCAAGAATTATTGCTCTTGCACTCGATTTGGATGTAAATTTCTTTGATCGGCCTGAGATGTTGGGAACACCTATTGCAGTCTTACGTCTATTGCACTACGAAGGTATGTTTTGAGTAACCCAGAACCCTTCAAAGTGACTGTTGATCGAGTATCGGCAATTTGCTCTTATCGAATAATGCATAGTAAATTGAATTGTGTGTTCTTCTTCAGGCCATGTTTCTGATGTATCAAAAGGAATGTACGGAGCTGGTGCACATTCTGACTATGGTCTAATTACACTTTTGGCCACGGACGACGTCGTCGGCCTTCAAGTATGCATGTCCACGGAGTCTTGTATTTGAATAACAATTGAGTTAAATCCGGTTATTTGTTGACTTTTCATTGATGTCTTGAGCGCAGATATGCAAGGATAAGGATGCTAAGCCTCAGAAATGGGAATATGTACCACCTTTGAAAGGGTGAGCTTGCATCTAACTTACTAACACATTGACAGTGAGTCAGTACGGGGTGGGAAGGCATCAAAAAGTTTATTCACATCTCCTCTTCCACATTTGTCATGCTTGTTCGATATCGCTATGGAAAGGAAAATTGTTCTAATGATCCAAAGTATGTGCAAAATAGTTCCAGCTATGGAAATTGCATGCTATTTAGCGGAAATCTATGTTACTCCGGCTCTTCATTTTCCCTACCACACCTGTCTGGGACCCTTGAGACTTGAACGAGGGCACGACACTCGACACTTCAAATTGCAATGAAAATGTATAAAATTTCTTTAAAATAGCAGAGTCTGACACCTGTATTCGTGTCCTATATGAACACGTGTACCCGAGTCTGAGTAACATAAGCGAAAATTTTCAAGTTACGTTTCTTCCATTGATAACACACGCACCAAACTAGACCCAACGGTGGTATAGTCTTGAAAGCAGAGACATACAAGAAGTTCTCAGGAGTATCGACAATTTCCACCATGGAAATTGTGGCCACTAGGGTTTGAACCCTACAAACCCTAGTGGAGAGGGTTGACCTCATACTCTCATACCACTTGAGCTATACCGGCTCTTTCGTTTGTGAGATGTGTAAATGTTTACATTGGTGTACTATGCACAAATGAGTTGAATTTGGTAGGTAGCAAGCACTATGTGGACCATTTTGCACATTTTTGGGGTATTTTGAGCCAATTTCCATATCGAAAATGGAATAGAGAGGCCCGATTGGCACAATTTTAATCCATTCTTCAGAAAACTCGACTTATCTTGGACTTACACTTTGTGCTTATTCGTGACAAACCGTTTCTTGATAATGATGCAGATGTTGGATCGTTGAATATATTTACACAATTACCGCTTTAGTTCTTACATTTTCTCACACTCTGTAGGGCATTCATTGTGAATCTCGGGGATATGCTGGAGCGTTGGAGCAATTGTGTTTTCAAGTAAGGTCCTTGATTATAAGTGTTTTTTTCCGATGAATTTCGTGTCGAGTATATATGTGTCATGCATCATAGATTTTGAAGTGTTTGCCAAACTTAAGCAAACAGTTTGAAAGATTAATCCCCTTGTATGTGGGGCCATGAGGAAATGACTACGCAATGGCTAAAATATGAATATGATTGGTTGATTGAAGTGCCTTAGCCTTTCTGTGATTTGACGTACCAAAACTTACCTTTATTTATCAAAAGTTCTAAAATTACCCAAACTTAACTTCACCTTATTTTGTCCATTTACCTACGAATTTTACAAACCCCGTCCGACTTTAGAATTTTTGCAACTTTGAAGTTCAAAATGTTTTTAATTTGAAATGTTTTCTCAAAAGTTGCTTTTGAGTCTTGTGGAATCAGTCTCTCTAGGTAAGGTTGTTTATGTCTGGATCTCTTTAGACCGCCAAAGCGGACCGACAGTAGAAGTTGTACTATGTGATGATGATCCAAGCATATGTGATATTAGGCATATTTTCATGACATAAAAGATTCAAAAGTTTTGGATTCTCTACATTTTTCTTGTGCTATTCTCTTGGTTCTTACCGTCTCCAATCGGTTTTGATATATAGCAGTTTCTTTCAGCAAACTTTGGTTGCATTATGCCTTTCATTCTCACATGACATCTTTATTATTATGATGATGCCAGGTCCACCTTGCACAGGGTTATCGGGAATGGTCAAGACAGATACTCGGTAAGGCTCTTTGCAACCCTCTTGCTTAAAAACCCGGCTCCCATCCGTCCGGTATAATAAATTTTCCATATATTATCTTCAGTCAATCGAAACCGGTCTCTTTAAATTTTTCTATTTAGGGAAACCCTACTTTGCAAAGGGACTTTTGGGTATTGGATTTGAATTTGGATCGTAATTTCCCTTTTGCCCTTTTCTTTTCGGGGGCGTTTGGTTGGATTATTTTCATGCGAAAGTTAGTCAATTTCTGCAGGTCGGCAAATTTTCCTATGTTTGGTTGCGTTGAGGGGATGGAAAAATTTTGATGTGGGGCCCTATTATTTTACACTCATACTCAGGAAAGTTACCCCGGGAAAATGTCTTCCGGGATTGTACCAAATGCCCCCATAAATTGTACTTGGTGCGGGGAAAAAGGAAAAAGATCTTGATTTTGGCTTCTCGGTCGGAAAATGATAAGATTGAATGCTATTATTTGGTGAATAATAGTTTTCCCATGCTAATCTGTTGCACAAGGTAAAGGAACCGAGGGCGTATAGTGTCCATACTTCGACCCTAATAGACATGGTATGAGTACAATATATATATATATATATATATTTTTTGTGCTGACGTTCTCGATGTCATTTTCTCTGGTGCAGATTGCGTTTTTCGTGGAGCCGAGTCATGATTGTGTTGTTGAGTGTTTACCAACGTGCAAGTCGGAAACAAATCCTCCCAAGTAAGTAAACTCACAGGAACCAAATTTGTCCGACTATAATAAACCTAAGAAAACTGGGGATCGCACATTAGTATTCCATCCGATTTACCGATTCGTCTAGACCTAAAATGACCTAAACCCGAATTTGACAGCCATTTGTGACCCCCCCCCCCCTCTCCCTTGAAATACCCATTCATTTTAGTGGTGGCAAGTTCGGAAAATTCTGACCGAAACTTCAAACCCGAACCTTGTCTGAATTTACACTTTATCATGTCCAAACCCGGACCCGAATTGTCCGAAGTTTATTTGTGACTATTTGACCAAAGTGGGGTGAATTGACTGATTTGAGCGAATGTCCGAATATTGTATAGATGTCCAGATACTCGGGTTCGGGTTTGGGCATTGTCCAAATATGTCCGAACCCTAATTTGAAAAGAACCGCCAGACAGCCCGAATCTATGACCCCAAACCCGAACCTGACCTGATTTTTTTAGCGAATCTAGAATTATCAATTCCGTCAGATAAATTGACCATTCAGACCACACAGATCTTTGCCAGCGCTAATTCACCGTTACATCTCGCACTCTCCAGGTTTCCTCCGATCCGATGTGGAGCATACCTGTCCCAAAGGTACAGCGACACGCACGCCGACCTCAACACATACAAGAAACTGTAAGACCATACGATCATCGAAAAACCCCCCAAATACAGGACGAATCGGAAAATCTCCGGGAACTTCATGAGGACAAGGATCGAGAATGAGACAGTTTCATACATCACCTATGAAGAACTTCTTCAAGATGCAGAAGTCAGACATATGATCATACAATACAGGAACTAGTCTGAGATGATGAATACATTCTACTGCTTACACAACTAGCTTTTAGTTTTAACTTAGCTTCTTTCAAAAACTCATTTGTTGTACCACAAATATATACACAGTGTGTGTAAAATGATCCATTAGGATGCTAATGGAACAAATAAATATATCCCTTACTAACACACTTTGTATGTTGTAACTGCTGTTACTACCAAAGATCATGCCTTCAAGGTGGTTTTTGTTGTGTTTGTCATTTGTTTAACTTTTCCTGTTATTCTTACTATACTGATTTTTGCAAAAAACGACTAATAGGTCTCTATATTCTGATGTAATTATTTTAAGGTTCTTATATTTTGACAAATAATTATTCGTTAAAATATAGAAGAGATATTGGATGATAATATACAGATCTTTGTGGGTAATGGATTGTAATATACTGACCTTTATTATTGGACAACAATATTTCTAACTTTTATACCTATGTGATATTATTATACCAACAGTAAGTACGGAGGTGGTGAACTCTCCATGTTGATGTGGTTGGCGAATGAAAAAAAAAAAAAAAAACTGGCCCAAACCAATAACTCAGTTGACCTTTCCGTTTTTCTCAATAATCCATAGGGAAATTGGATTATAATAATACGAACTTTTGGTCATATAAGACTTAATAATACGAACTTTCGATTAGGTTCTGAATAATATGAACTTTGACCCCATGTTACCCCCAGTAACACGCCACCGAGTTACCCTTTTCTTGACTCGTTGGAGAAATGAGTTGGCGGTGGCGGCACGTTATTTTTGACCATGCAATCTCACCCATTGACTTAAAAAAATTGTCACGTTAGCACTCTCTCTCTCTCTCTCTCCCCGTCATTCTCATTCTTTTTCCATATCTTCTTCTTCTTCTTCTTTTTCTTCTTCTTCTTTTGTAAAATTAAAACTGTAACCCCAGCAAGAATGCAGTTGAGAGCATTATTACATTCATCTTCATCCCACATTCATACAAAATTCCCAACACCCACCAAACAAAGCTCCACTTTCCCTCCTCTCAACATCAACACTTATCACCCTCAAATAAAAATTCAATCCACCTCTCCAATTTTCTGCATTTCTGATAAGTTTCACTGCATCAGTGCCAATGTCAACCCTGAACTTGAACTTGAACTTCTCGACCCCAGATCTGAAACTACAATTGGCACCAAAAATGGCAGCTATTTGACCCCAAATCTGAAACTACAATCGTCTCCCTCATCCACCTCAAAAGCACAGCAGATGCTCAATTTCACATTCTCCCTCCTAAGCCTCTCTCCTCTTTCTCTCTCCTCTGTCTCTCCCTCTCTCTCTGCTCAATTTCATCAGTAGATGTTCTCCAAATTTAGGGTTTGAGCAGGAGGAAAGTTCTGTCCGAATTTTATATACCCAAAAAGCTAAAACTCATAAATCACCCAAAATTCACCCGAAGTTTCATAATTCATGAAAGCAAAAGTCAAGAATTTCTCACAATGAAATCGAAAAATTGATCTAATGGGAAATCAACCCAGCAATTCAAACCAATCAACAACCAACCATAGACATTTCATTAACCAATTGACATCCACTCCTTTCAATTTCATTCTCATACACAACTCCCTCCATAGCCATTGATGGCTTCCGTATCCACAGTGTTCTCTACATAGAAAAGCAAGTTTTGAATCAGAAGAATTGTACTTACTCGATGACTGGGCTTTTAATCAATGAAATTTGAAGTCGAAAAAACGAAAAAAGCTGGGCAAGTTGGCTTATTTTGTGAGCATCCCCAATGTTTGACCAAATCTGGGTTCGATTGGCTGCAATCCAAGCCTGACTTAGCCAGGCTGTCGATCTTGAAGAAAATCTGGGTTCGATTTTTGTTGTATGCCATTTTTCTTCTAATTGTGGGCGGCGGAGGAGACGAATCGGCGCCAGAGGAGGGTTGAGGTTGGAGGTTGGGATCGTCGGAGGAGGAGGTGGGATTGTGGTGGTCGGGCATCTGCTGAAAAAATGGGAAATGTAGAGAGAGGAGAGAGAAAGAGAGGGGGGTTTGAGGTGGACAAATAATGCTGACTGGGCAAGTCAAAATTGACTAAACTCATCCCAGTCACACATCTTCGCTGCCAGGTAGGATCGCCGACGAGTCAAAATAAAGCTAACTCGCCGTGTTCAAAAGAAATAAGCACAAAGTTCATGTTATTCAGAACCTAATCGAAAGTTCGTATTATTAAGTCTTATATAACCAAAAGTTCGTATTATTAGAATCCAATTTTCCTAATCCATATTACAAGACATTGGTTACTTGTGTGTCACGTCAATACGAAGATCGCTTCATCACCTTCCTTAGTCACAGTGTCGGCGCCATTTGTTTTCTAACGGAGGTTAGTGAGAAAACGAAGGGGTTAACAGGGCTATTGGGCAAGGGCCGATTATTTTCTTTCCGCCTTTCATGTTATAGCACAGAGATCAATTCATCCGTCACTACCCCCTTAGTCGCTGTTGATATAATAATTTCACCTAAGTGTAAAGGTCAGGGATATTGTTGTCCAATAATAAATGTTGGTATATTACAATCCAATACCCCTAAATGTCGGTATATTGTCATCCAATATCCCTTCTATATTTTGACAAATAACTGTGGGGTGACATTATCCTTGATGTAATTATTTGAAGGGTCCTATATTTTGACAAATAATTGTGAGGAAACATTATCTTTGATCGGTTGCAATTAGGGGATGGAAAAATTTTGATGTGAGGCCCTATTATCTTACACACATACTTAGGAAAGTTTTCCCTGGAAAATGTCTTCCCGAATTCTACCAAATACCCCTTTAAATTGTACTCGGTGCGGAAAAAAGAAAAAGATCTTGATTTTAAATTCTCGACCGGAAAATGATAAGATTGAATGCTATTATTAGGTGAATAATAGTTTTCCTATGCTAAACTGTTGCACAAGGTAAAGGAACAGATAATGCCCATAGTTCAACCCTAGTAGACATGGTACAAGTGCGATGTATATTATTTTTCGGGCCTCCAACCATCAACTTGAATTTCTTTTTAGGTGTTGTATAGACCTTGATCTTCCCAAACCATGCTTCATGGCTTTTTTCTTCTTTTTCTTTTTTTTTTGTGCTGACACTCTCAATCTCATTTTCTTCTGTGCAAATTGCGTTTTTCGTGGAGTCGAGTCATGATTGTGTTGTTGAGTGTTTACCAACGTGCAAGTCGGAAACAAATCCTCTCTAGTAAGTAAACTCACATAACCCACCCCCAAAACAAAAAAAAAATCGCATGTGTAGTTAAATATTTTCATTTCCTCAACTACTAATTTCTGCAAGCACAGTAATATTTGCTGAGGTGAGCTTGCAATTAGTTTGGTGGTTGGTTATATTTCAATCCCCAGACCTCGTAAATGCATGACCCAAACTGGGCGTTGGTGTTATAGAAATTACTGAATATTGGGACGCAAGAAAGCGTAGAACTTTGAAAAATTGGCTAATGTCTTGTCCATGTACGATCTCCCTTACCCGAAAATCCGGTTTAGTTTGACTCGAAAGAAACCGTGTATGGTCAAAGATTTTTTTTGTCTAAATTATGACATTGATCAATTTTTTTGGGCATGGGCAATTGGGCATAATATGTTCCTTATTTCTGTCGTCTAGAATCCAAGTGTCCGAATTTGTCCGAACTAGAATAAACCTAAGAAAACTGGGTATTGGCCATCAGTTTTCCATCCGATGTACCAATTCGTCTAAGGCCTAAAATGACTTGAAGCCGAGTTTTCGACAACCCAATTGGTCTCCACATTCAACCCAACAATCCCTCACTTGGAGACCAATTATAAACGCAACCTTCATCGATTATCATCAATCACCACTTCAATACCTACTCGAACCCTCTAGTGCATCCATCTCGATCTTGTTCAGAAAAGATCAATAGAAGTGTCAATTGACCTCCCATCAACTCCTCTTTTATCAACAGACTCCCACTTGAATTGATCACGCCCCTACAACTTCAACATACGCATCCTCGTCAACAATTTAGGGGAATGATGGATTGGAATTTTACCTCGTGTTGAACTTATCGAATTCTCGTGCTTGTTAGATGCGTTCTTCAACTGACCATCTATTTTCGTAGCATCGACATGAAACCTCCTAGTTTTTGGTACCTTTCTCTCATTAGAAAAGCTAACAGACCTTTGACGAACATGAATAGCCCTGTTAGAATTATCAATGGTAGTATATAGCTTCCCCTCCTTCCTACCATCTTACCAAAGATCCTTTCGTTACCCTCCAATGACCATCCCCAAATCTCATTGTGAACCTGTTCTCATCCAGTTGACCCATAGATACAAGGTTCTTGGTCAGACCCGAGATATACTGAACATTTTTCAATCTCTAAGTCCCACCCTTAGAAATTTTAATGTTCACATCACCTTTTCCTAGAACCTTTAGGTTGTAACTGCTTGCAAGCCTGCCAAACCTCCTACTCACAAAATTACAAAAGGCCTCCCTGCTAGACGAAGAGTGAAGTGACGCACCCGAATCTATCACCCAACTCCTTTCTAACTCGTCATACTAACAGTTAGGGCATCACCAAAATCCTCAGCATAATTTACCGAGTCATAGTCATTATAACTACTCTTACTAGGTTAAGACAATCCCTACCCAAATGACCTCTATCACCACAGTTCCAACACAACACGTGCTCCATGTTTCAACCTCTAGATTTAGATCGACCCCGAACCGAGCTCCCACTGTTCCTCCTAAGTCCTACCCTTGACAGTCAAATCATTCCCCGAAGACTCAGACACACTCGAATCTTTCCTACGAATACTTTCATTCAAGACAGAGTCTCTAATTTCCCCAAACTTCAGTTTCTCATCCTTCTTAACCGAAGATGTTACAGAAGTCACAAAATTATCTCAAGACTTAGGTAGGGCAGCCAACAGTATATTAGCATTTATCACATCATTAAAACTAAATCCCATAGAGGTTAACTTTGGTAGCATCATACTCAACTCACTCATACTATCATGCATATCACCAGACTCGTGCATCTTAAATTCAAACAAACGACGCAACACATATACCTTGTTCGTCGCCGAAGGTTTCTCATATGTGTTTTGCAAGGCCTCCGACAGATCTTTCGTCGTTTTTTGATCTTTGACGTTGAAAGCTTTGTTTCAAGCTAACGTTAGTCTCACCATACTGAATGTCTGATCATCAAGCTCTTCCTAATCCTTCTGTTCCATCTCTTTTGGCTTTTCACCCATTGCAAGATGCAAGTTTTGCAGGTGGAGCACATCCTCAACGCGCATCCTCCACCATGCGTAGTCTTTTTCATCAAGCTCCGGAATCTTCACAATTGCACCCGTCATTGCCTTTTAGTCTGCAGGTCAACTATGCTTCAACCAAAACTTTCATACCAATTATTAGGATTCTTAGGGCATCGTTAGCAGACAAACAATAATAAAGGATGAAAAATAATAAAGATTCAGCACAAGGAATTAACGTGGAAAAACACAAACTGGGATAAAACCACGAACGATGCACAATCAAATTAAGTATTACAATAGTGTTTCAGAGATTTCCAGACCTCCAGAATCTCTCACAATCTTCTTAGAGTTGCAACATGAGAACTCAACACTTAGGGTCCGTTTGGACCTGGGAAAACAGCATGGAAAAAATATTTTGGAAAATGAAAATCTTTCCTTTGTTTAGATTGAAGAAAAAAGGAATGGAAAAAAATAGTTGGAAAATTGCATGGAAAATTTAGGGTAACAATGAATAAAAAATTTTCCTTTAAAAAATGAAAGGAAACTTGGGAGAATAATTTTGGATCAAAGCCAACCTTTCTCTCCACCCGCTCTCTAACTCGTTTCTCTCTCTCTCTCTCTCTCTCTCTCTCTCTCTCTCTCTAAGTCTCTTCTCTTTCTCTCTAACTCTTCTCTCTCTCTAAGTCTCTTCTCTTTCCTCTCTCCCTCTCTCTCTCTCTCTCTCACTCTAACTCCCTTCTCTCTCTCTCTCTCTCTCTCTAACTCCCTTATCTCTCTCTCTCTCTCTCTCTCTCTCTGCCAAATCACATCATATGATCTAGAAAAATGAAGTTTGACATTTACAAGTTTTCTTGCAAATTTTACTTTTCCATGTATTTTCCCTCAAACCAAACAAGGAAAAGAATATTGAATAGCAAATCAATTTTTTTCCTTCAAAATTTTACTTAAACCAAACAAGAGAAAGAAATTTACTTTATCCCAAAAAAATTTTCCTCCTAATTTTTTTCCACGAGATTTGTTTTCCATCCTGTTTTCCTAAGTCCAAACGGACCCTTATAGTTGAGTCTCAAACAACTCTCTCAAGATTACAGAGATTACATATCAATCTCTTGTGGTTAGATGAAACACTCTCAATTGTGATCCCAATAAATCTAGCACCTAGGCTCTATTTATAATATAAGGCTAACACGATTTTAGGGTTAATAGAGTCCTTACTACAAAGGAATTACAAAAAGAAGTGGCTAACAAATCAGCAACTTGATTCTC
Source organism: Portulaca oleracea (assembly GCA_029582165.1). Taxonomy (NCBI): domain Eukaryota; kingdom Viridiplantae; phylum Streptophyta; class Magnoliopsida; order Caryophyllales; family Portulacaceae; genus Portulaca; species Portulaca oleracea. The sequence continues at coordinate 58,816,636 of CM055869.1, forward strand.
ACTCAAGCTGTTCTACCTTGCTCCCCAAGGCACAGAGACCAACCTAAAATTGGTCTTCACATTCAACCCAACATTTTAACCATTGATTACCAAAAAATTACTCGGAATTACCCTAACTTTTGGTGAAATGTTTTTCAGGTACCCCAACTTTTCAAAAACTCATTTAGGGGTAACCTTAGTTTTTGGGTTAGTAATTATTAGGTGTTTTTCCGGCCATCAATTTATTTAAATGACCGAAATACCCTTATTCTTCCATTTTGAAGAAATACCCTTGAAGAAGAAAAATAAGGGTATTTTGGTCACTTAATAAAATGGATGGCCAGAAAAGCACTAGATAATTACTAATCCAAAAATTAAGGGTACCATGAAATGAGTTTTGAAAATTGGGGTACCGAAAAATAGTTTCCCAAAATATTGGGGTAACTCCGAGTAATATTTTAGTTGATTACTCACAAATTATAATAAATTACAATATAAAATTTGTAAAAATAAAATTTGTAGTAAACATCTTTCTAATGACGGTAATTTCATATTATAATTTGTTGTAATTTATGAGTAATCAAAGGCCAAAGTTTAGTCAAACTGACAAATATTTTGGGACGGAGATAATATTTTCTTAGATTAGATTAATAATCATAATTTAACTTTTGACTGCTATATTCTTTGTTTTGTTATGCAGAACATTGATAATTATGTGAAGATTAAAGCTTATTATAATTAGATATAATAAATAACAATAAGTAAGAGACTGCTTGGAGAGTGCAAATATGTGATCTCACAATCACATGACAACAATGTAACCATTGTGACAAAACTCGTATTTTTATTGATTTTGAATTAATAGTCATTTAAGGTTATATATATATATATATATATATATATATATATATATATAGGATAATTGGATTCTAATAATCCCTACTTTCATCAATTGGACAATGGTGGACCGTACTTTCACTTTGTATTCTTGTGGTCCAAAAAAAATAAAATTGGATTGTAGTGGTACCAAATCTAACTCCACATTCTTCTTATTTTTTTCATTCCTACACTAAATTGTTTTTGTTTTTTTCGTTCCTGCCCCTAGAAAGTTAATGAATTGTAGTTTCAAAAACATTTTTTAAATTATTTTTTTGAGACTCCGAATAATTATTATGATTTTTTAAAAGTAATAAAAGGGAAAAAATCGTGAAAATAGTAAAAAAATGAATTTTTTTGGAAGAAACGCTGTAAATTTATTAAAAATCATTGTAAAGAGTTATACTAAGTTTTGAATCAAATGCAACACAAAATCTATGATTCCCTTGAAAATATCCCACTACAATCCAATTTTATTTTTTTTGGACCACCAGAATACAAAGTGGTACGGTCCACCATTGTCCAATTGGTGAAAGTAGGGATTATTAGAATCCAATTATCCTATATATATATATATATATATATATATATATATATAGGGATATTGGATTCTAATAATCCCTACTATCGCAAATTGTATGACAATAATCCCTACTATCATTTTGGATTCTGGTGGTCCAAAAAAAAATAAAATTGTATTGTAGTGGGACAAAATCGAGTGTATACGCTAAATATCATAGATTTTGTATTGCATTTGATTCAAAACTTTGTATAACACTTTACCATGATTTTTAATGAATTTACAGCATTTCTCCCAATTTTTTTCAATTTTTTTTCAATTTTTTATGATTTTTTCAATTTTATTCCTTTTAAAAAATCATAATAATTGCTCAGAATCTCAAAAAAATAATTTAAAAAATGTTTTAGTAACTACACTTCGTTACCTATCTAGGGGTAGAAACCAAAAAAACAAAAACAATATGGGGTAGGCATGGAAAAAATAAAAAGAATGTGGTGATGGATTTGGTACCACTACAATACAATTTTAATTTTTTTTGGACCACCATAATCTAAAATGATAGTAGGGATTATTGCCATACAATTTGTGATAGTAGGGATTATTAGAATCCAATTTCCCTATATATATATATATAACGGATCTAGTAGGAAGAAAGTTTAGGTAGAAAGGTGAGAAGAGCAAATTACAACCTTTGATTTTGCATCTTACGGCGTGTGGTCATGGATATATATATATATATATATATATATATATATATATCATATATCAGATGACAATATACTGACCTTTGGGGGTATTGGATTGTAATATACCGACTTTTACTATTGGACAACAATATCTCTGACCTTTATACTTGGGTGATATTATTATACCAACAGTGACTAAGGGGTGGTGACTCATTAACTAGTCTCGATTCTGACATGACAGGCGGAGGAAAATAGCTGGCCCTTTCCCAATAACCCCGTTAACCCCTCCGTTTTTCTCACTAACCCAGGTTTAAAAAAATCGGCTCTAAAACAGTGATTAACGGGGTGGTGAGCTGGTCTTCGTACTAACGTGAAATACAACCAACCAATGTCTTGTAATGTGGGTTAGTGAGAAAAAGTAAGGGGTTAATGAAGTTAATGGCTTGGGATAGTTTTTTTTTTTCCATCGCCAGCCACGTTAGCGCGCATGGAGACCGGTTCACCACCACCTTTAGTTATTGTTGGTATAATAGTGTCATCTAAGTATAAAGGTCAGACATATTGCTGTCTAATAGTAAAATTGGTATATTACAATCCAACACCTCAAATATTGGTATATTATTATCCAAAAACCCTATATTTTATTAATAACTATAAAATTGTATATTATACAGATATACCAGGGGTGTTAAATGAGTCATGTCTTGTTGTATTTGTATATGTGTCAATATTAAAGGGGTTTAAAATATCCCAACACTAACCCGACTCATTTAATAAGTTGGTTGAAATTACCTACAACTGACTCAAAAGTTAAATAGGTTGATTTGATACCAACCTGTTTACCCACTTAACTTAATTGGGTCTGCAGTAAGTGAAGTTTATTAAAACCTGTGTTGATTGCACTAGCAATATGACAATTTTAGCATTTTACCGAGTTAGAAAGTATTAAATCTAGAGTTTGAAATATTAATTACTTGTATATTTCAAATATCATATCAAATATCGCAAGTATAGACGTATAGTAGGTAAATTGTGTTACCTGATCAATAGTTTGAAATATTAATTACTTGTATATTTCAAATATCATATCAAATATCACAAGTATAGTAGGTAAACATGTAAACGGGTTAAAGCAAGTATTTTTTATGTTAAAAAGTTTAACTTGAACCAGACATATTCAATTTAACGGATTAGACGTGTTAATCTATTTAATTAAGGGATATTGGATGACAATATGCCAACCTTTGGCGGTATTGGATTATAATATACAGACATTTATTATTGGATAAAAATATCATTGACCTTTATACCTAGGTGAGATTATTATACCAATAGTGACTAAGGGGAAGGTGACTAGTGAACCGATCTCGCTGCTGACGTGACAGGCGGAGGAACAATAATTGACCCTTGCCCAATAATCTCATTAACCCTTTGATTTTTCTCACTAACTCACGTTAAAAAAAAACCAGTGATATATCACAGTGACTAAAGGGGTGGTGAACCAGTCTCTGTACTGACGTGTCACACAACCAACCCATGTCATGTAATGCGGGTTAGTGAGAAAAATGGAGGGGTTAACGAGATTATTGGGTTGGGTATGTTTGTTATCCCTCCACCAACCACATTAGCAAGGAGACCGGTTCACCACCCCATTAGTTACTATCATAGTTATTAAAATCTCAATCCTGATTTACGATCCTACGATTTTATAGTCCAAAATCCTCGATACGATTCTACTATTTACACAGTAGGTTGTTCATCAGTCCCAGACTGGACCGAATGGACCGAGGACCGAATTATAGAGGACTAAGCTGGACCAAGGACTGGACCGAAAAAAGTTTAATCTGGGACTGGACCAACCGAACTTTGTTCGGTCCAGTCCTCGATCCAGTCCAGACTGGACTATACATAAAGAAACAATATAATTTTAGTAATTGCAGTCCTTCAGTTCGGTCCATGGGCTGGACCGAGGACCGAACATCAAAATTTCATGGACCGAGGACTGGACCGAACTTCCCTCGGTCCAGTCCCTTTTTAGGTCCGGACTGGACTATGAACAACCTTACACACGATCCACGATTCTATATGCGCTAATTTCCGATCATAACTTTCCCATAGTTTCGAGTTAGGATCCTGATTTTAATGACCTTGCTTACTGTTGGTATAAATATATAATAATGTCACCGAGGTATAAAAGTCAGAGATATTGTTGTCCAATAACAAAAGTCGGTATATTACAATCAAACACCCACAAAGGTCAGTATATTATCATCCATAAATCCTTGAATCAAACGTGTTCAACATCTATGATACAACGTGTCTTATTTTTATTATATTCATGTCATATTATCGTGTCATATTAACTTTTGACACCTCCCATAATACTATTACATTTTGTTACCTAATGAACTCGACCAAATGACAATTCACCTCTGTCTCCCTTTCATTAGACATTGGCCACGCAACAAGAGAAATACATTGTCCCTTAGCTTTAATTTTTTTTGTTTTGTTTTTGGGTCCTAATTAATATTGATCTTATCTTATAATTTATTCACATGTCAAATGTTTTAACCTTACAAATGGCTACTATATAGGATTATACACATTCTTCTAGTATTATTCATTAATTAATGCTAGGGATAGTAACGGGGCGGAGCGTGTGTGGTGTATATTCCCTCGTACGGACACCCTCACCTCATCCCTACCCCATTACTCGTTGCGGGGGAAATCTTCCCCCATCCCTATCCCCAGCGGGTATCTAAATCTAGTGGGGCCCCAATAGGGATGAGATTAAAACCAAAACTAAGACATTATGTAGTGAAAATGAGGAATTATGGTTATAGAGAATAAATTATTTATTTACGCATAGAGTTTTTGTTTAATTAAAATTACAAATTGTCCGAAATTATACGTATAGTTTTAAGGAATTTTGGCCACAAATAATCCGTACTGATGGGCTTGTAACTGGGAATAATTCAAAGTGACTTTTCGGCCACTGACAGTCTGTACATTTTCACTATTTTGTCATAGCAGTCCAGAATTAATTTTCGACACTGAAAAGCTGGCGTGGCGACCGGAAAGTATGTTTATTTATACTTTAAAAAGGAAATTTTTGGTCTCCATGTCAGTTTTCCGGTGCCGGAAATTGGTTCTGGACTGCTATGAGAAAATAGTGAAAAAGTGCAGACTGTCAGCGGTCGAAAAGTTACTTTGAATTATTCACAGTCACAAGCCCCTCGGTATGGATTATCTGTGGCCAAAAACCCTAAATTTAACGTATGAAGGGTATTTATATATTTTAAAAGAAATTGAGCACGGGAATGGGGAATATGTGTATAACACCCCCAAATTCATAATCACTAGATTATCACTAAATACCTCATACCCCAATGATCAGCGCAGTGGATTAAAGAACCTAAGGGCATTACCGTCGTCCCAACAAAAGACAAGGCCAACCAATCATATATATACCACCAAACCATACATGTATGTCACTAAACCATACACAACATTCCCAAAAAAGGAGTTTTAAACAACATACATAACCTTAAATTACTTACAAAACCTTAAATCACTTATAATTTACACAATTAAATAGAGGAATCACCTCCACCTCAAACCCTCATAAATAAGTATGTCAACCATAAGGAAAAGAGGAGTTTGGTATCTCATCAATGGTTGACTTCAATATATCCAAGGAACCTTCATTCACCTGTATGGACTAACTTCTTGCCAATAGACTGAATTTATCAACACCAGGAGCATCCCCTAAAACAAAACATAAAACAATTTTGTAAATGAGTCGAAACTCAATACACATACCCCATGTACAGTAAAATAAACTTACGCAATTCATTTTATTCCGCGCATTTCAATTCATTTTGCAAACAATAAAGTAACAATAAACTTGCTTTCCATTTTATTATCTTGATGGTCCCCTGCTTGTGATCATTGGTCTAAACCTCCGTATGCGCATACCCGGACCGATTGAGATGTCCGGATGGGCGTACACTGGCCAGATATTAACTTTGGTGGTGCTCAATGGCACAAGGGACATGGGTCGGACCATAATTACTTGACAAAATAATCAAAACCTTACTTATCTTCAATATACTTACTACACTTGCTTACTAAACTCGGATAAAAGAGTTTAAGAAGAGTACAGGCAATATGCGTACCTTACAAGTGGAACCCGCACTTAAGGCGACTTGAAAAGCTTGACTGGACTCGAACAGGGAGCAACAACGACCTCTTGGACCACACTTGAGATAAGAACACTAAAGCGAAATAACTTGGATTGTTGGTAAGGAGGAAGTGTCCTAATTAACTTAATAAAAGTTAACTTTAATTTAAAAGGTTAGAGAATTTTTGGGACTTTGCAGTAAATTTGCGGAAGACATAATTTCCTCTATAGACCTCCAAAAATTTCATAAGATGACTTTTCGGAAATCTTAAAATTAATTCTACAACTCTCCAGTTAAGAGTTAAGGCCAAAAACAAGTGTAAAGGCTTGAAAAGGAGCAAACATGAAGGTTGGCCTGCAGATCGGAAAATTTGGGAAGGGAACTTTGAGAACTCATAATTTAAGATGTACACATCGTATGAATGTGTGCTGGTAGTCTATGGAAAGCTTGAAATGCGATCTACAACTTTTATGATGGCTTCCAAACGCTTGAGATAAGAACACTAAAGCGAATTAACCTGGATTTTTGGTAAGGAAGAGGTCTCCTAATTAACTTAATAAAACTTAACTTTAATTAATGATTGGGAAATTTTTTGGGACTTTGCAGTAAATTTACAAAAGGCATAAATTCCTCTATAGACCTCCAAAAATTTCATAAGAGGACTTTTCGGAAAGCTAAAAATAAACTCTACAACTCTCCAGTCAAGTTTTCAAGTCGATTTACTGACAGTTCATCTCTAAGGTACGCATTTTGCCTGTACTTTACCAAAGCTCTTTTATTTGAATTTAACTAATCAAGTTTAATAAGTGTAATGAGAATGAGTAAGGTTGATATGTTTTGTCACGTAATTACGGCCCCGACCCATGTTACTTGTGCCATAAAGCACTGCCAAAGTTAATACCTGGCCAGTGTACACCCATCCGGACCTCCCGATCGGTCCGAATATGCGCATACAAAGGCTTCATCTGATGATCCCAAGCAGGGGACCATCAAGATAATGATAATACGGCAAGCAAAGTTTTATTCTGTTTGTTATTTTATTGTTTAGTTGGTTGCAAAAAACAAACCTAAATCATATATCACTTGATACGAAACCATACGATAAACTTGACCTTAAACCCCCATAAACCAGGACTTATAAACTTTGGTGTGTAACTCATAAAACTTCACTTTGATTTAAATAACTTAGCTAACTTAAGATACTTAAAACTTGGTTTCCTCCAACTCCATCCTATATTAACTCTCCAACACCTACTACTATCCCAAATTGTTTTGCTCTGATTTCTTCTAATAGAGATGGATGCTCATGTGATTTAATTAATCTTAATCTCACTTTTTCGTTTCCCTTTGATATACCATCTCTATTTTCATGTTCTGCACAATTGGTGTCATTGAGGTCGGAATATTAGGTGTGTACTTGAACTATACTGAGTCCTCTCTTAAGTCCTTGAAAAGCTTCCTCACATTCCTCCATATATATTTAAAGGAGTGGTTATCATGATGGTTATGTATTGTATTTAAGTTTATGAGATATGTTGTAGAGTTTGTTAAGTTAAGTATGTTTTATGATGGATGGTGATGTTTATGTTGGATTTATGTTATGGATGTGTGTTTGGGTTAGTTTTAGTCTTGTCCACTTATGTGGACGGCGGTAATACCCTCGGGTGCAAAATTCGTTGCACTAATCATTAAGTTAAGTGAGTCATTAGCTTAATCTAGTGGTTAATAATCTGGGGGTGTTACAATGTGGTGAGTAATTTTCCTGAGCGAGGAAACGGGGGCGGGGACGTGGAAAATTTTTGTCCCTCCGTCCCATTATATTTGTCTATTTACCTAACTTGAAAAAATCAATATATTTTGGGAGTTGAGGTGAAAAATTTGTAATCTACCCAAAATACCCCTACTTTAATTGAAGATAATAGTTGTTGAAATTGTAAAAAGTGAAAAATGAATATATTAATTAAGGGTAGAAAAGCAACTACGATTGCTGGAATTCTAAATGGGATAAATATTTTGGGACAAAAAATTTAAATTAAAGGACAAATATTTTGAGACACAGATAATCTTATTCATTGAATGCATGGTGTGTGGGACATTTATACATACTAATTCGGCACGATTCACGAGTTGAGAATTATAATCTAAATCATTTTTTTTTGAAAGCGAATTATAATCTAAATCATTGAATGGGTAGTATATAGGACTATATATATGTGTACAATATTTATCCATTGAATGCATGGTGTGTGGGACATTTTGTACTAGTCCGGCACGATTCACGTGCCAGATTTTTTTAGCCATACGATTGATTAATACATAGGGGAAAATTTTAAAGTAGTCAATGTTTTTACTACCTCAATCGATCAAAATTAATTATTGATCTATTAAGAATTAATTTAAATCATTGAAATTTTTTTAAATTTTTTTCCACCAAAATTTCTTAAGATTTCTCAAAGGGTTTTTGGGTGATAATATACCAACTTTTGGGGTATTGGATTGTAATATACCGACTTTTACTATTGGACAACAATATCTCTAATCTTTATACCTGGGTGACATTATTATACCAACAGTAACAAAGTAGGGATGACGATGGGTCGGGTTCTAGGCGGGTAGTCGTACCATTACCTGTACCCGTTTTCAAAATCAATACCCTTACCCTTACCCTTACCCATATTTAGCGAATACTAAAAATTAGTACCCTTACCCGTATCCACCGGGTATGCGGGTATAACGGGTACTGTTCGGGTATAAATAAAGATTAAATTATACCACCAATTTTATACTCATATGCACAAATTTACGGATCGTATTCAGGTACTTCAACGACAATTTTAGGGCATGTTCAAGTGCGAGTGGAAGAATTTGAAGGAACCCTAAATTAGCATCTTGATAACAACGCAAATGGATAAAGAAATAAGGAAGTGTACTGACTTTCGAATTTAGATGTACCGCAATAATATTAATATTGGTTTTCATTGTTTTTTTTTCAAAAGTATGTTGAAAGCGAGAAACAGACTAGGTTAAGTCCAATTGGGCGTGGAGTATGTACTACGTATGTGGGCATTGTGTAGGTTTTTTAAGTGCGGGTCGAGTCAGGTCGAGTACCCACCGGGTCCTCCTCTGTACCCATACCCGTACCCGTACCCGTACCCATAGTTTTTGAAAAATACTACCCATACCAGTTTTTCAGGGTCGGGTAGAAGCGGATACCCGCGGGTACGGGTATTATTGCAACCCCTATAACTAAGGGGATGGTGAATTGGTCTCCATGCTGATGTGGGGAAAACAATCTGCCCCGACCCAATAACCCTGTTAACCCTTCTTCCGTTTTACTTACTAACCCACATTACAAGACATTGGTTGGTTGTGTATCACGTTAGTACGGGGACCGGTTCACTGCCCCTTAGTCATTATATTAGGGCCGATTTTTTTAAAAACGTAGTGCGAAAACTGCGGTGTGGGACCCAGGAAAATCCATGTGGTGCCCCACGCATTGTATGACGAGTCGAAAGGGGTGTCTTTTCTTTGAGGAGATTTACTCGAATTTCCCGTTAATTTGAATGTTAAACTTAGACAAACTTTTTGATTTTAATTAAGGTTCTGGAATTTTATTTACTCAAAAAGAAAAAAAAAGGCGAGAGAATGAATAACAACAAAGAGGCTCAAGATTGGACCCCAGATCACTGACCGTAGGGATACCTGGCGGTATTCTGTCAGTCCAGGGCTCAGAACTTATTTCTGAACCTGGGAGTCAGGATCCAAACCTGGAATTCAATATCCGAGCCATAGAACTGGCATGAATATCGCGCCGGGTATTTTGCCAGTCAAGGACTTGGAACTAATTTTCGAACCTAGGAGCCAGGATCCGAACCAAGGAACTGGCATGGATACCGCCAGGTATTCTGCCAGCCTTGGGTTCGGAACATTTGTGACAAATCCGAATTTGCGCTTTAAATTATGATGAAAACTCGATTTTTCGCCTCAAAATTAACTTTCTGAAATCCGAAATAAAACCCAAAAAAAGGAAGATAGAAAGGTCACCAATAATTTTTAAACGAGAATTAATAAACTCAAAATTAATGACTCCACAAACCACGAACCATGAGATTCAAATCCAGGGGTAAGGTTACGAATCCGAGAATAAAAATTCCCGAATTCGCCCGTTCAACGAACATATTCTACTAAATCGATTAATTAAAGAAAAAAGAGTAGAGACGGAGAATTAAATAGTGTAATTTATATTATTTAATTACATACAAATGCGATATTAAATGCGAGAAACAATTAAATATAAAAGTGAGCGATAATGAACATGAATAAATTCCATTTACAAGTATTCAAGTTTAATTAGGTCAAATTTATCGTTAAAAAAATCATGTTACAAGATAATACAAGTGAACTGAAGGAGTGGAGAGAGAGAGAGAGAGAGAGAGAGAGACTAAAATGCCAAGTAAAATGAATGCAAAATATGGAATGAAGAAGGGAGAAGAGAAAAATCACCTAGCGTCAATACGCTAGGGTGATTTTGGTGTAAAAGGTAAATGAGATAGGATGGGGTATTTATAGGTAAAATCGGGGTGAAAATTAGGGTAAAAAGGGAGAGGATAGCAGCCACAATACCTGCAGGCAGTTGGGCTTTGGAGGCGCCCAACTGCACGTTTCCCTAGGTCAACGCACGTCCCGAGGTAAACCGGGTTGGGCCTGACCCACCCATATACCTGGTGGTATGCTGGTTCTGGGAAAAGCCTAGCTACACGCTTCCCGAGGTCAGTTCGCTTCCCGAGGTAACCCGGGTCGGGCATGACCCGCCATAATACCTGTCGGTATGCTGGGCCTAGGAAAGGCTCAACTGCACGCCTCCCGAGGTTGGCACGCTTATCGAGGTATACGGAAGCGGTTCGGGTCGGGTACAACCCGCCTGCATACCGCCAGGTATGAGGGCCGGATGTATCCAGACCTGCATTGCAGCTGCGCCTTGGGCTGCGTGCAGGGTTCAAATTGGGTTAGGCCTTTTTGTCATGGATTTTCCTTCATTTATTTATCATTTTTGCATTCAAAATTCTTGTCATTTTTCTAAACTAAAGTAAAGAAAATGCTCCAAATAAATTACATAATTACAAAGTTGAACTACGACAAAATTTAGCGTCTATAGCTAGCCCCCACTTTGATCAAATCCGAGTTGGATGCTGATCAAAGTAGTTTGAAGACGCTGAAAATGATATGCCCTGGAAGCGAAGTCTCGAGGCTGGATGGCACTTGGAAGCAAACGTCATGTGCCGCATGTATGACTTGTAGCTGATTAACATTCGGAAATAATATAATATCCTATGTCTTTGTTGATTGCCGACGCTTGGAAGCAACTATCCTGTGCATAACTGTACTTTCAAACTTTTGTCATCATATTCTAAGCGCCTGATGATCGACGAAACTGATACCGTATTATTAACGCCCGATGACCGGCGGAACTGACATTGTACTATTAATGCCCGATGACCGGCTGAACTGACATCGTACTATCAATGCTCGATGACCGGCTGAACTGACATCGTACTATCAACGCTCGATGACCGGCTGAACTGACATCGTACTATTAACGCCCGATTACCGGCGGAACTGACATCGTACTATTAACACCCGATGACCGGCTGAACTGACATTGTACTATTAACGCTCGATGACCGGTTGAACTAACATCGTACTATTAACGCCCGATGACCGGCGGAACTGACATCGTACTATTAACGCCTGATGATCGGATGAAGTGACCAAATCACGGACCATTAGATTCGGATCCGGGGTTAAGGTTACGAATTCGAGAATAAAAAAATTCCCGAATTCGCCCGTTCAACAAACGAATTCTACTAAATCGGTTAATTAAAGAAAAAAGTAGAGACGGGGAATTAATTAGTGTAATTTATATTATTTAGTTAGATACAAATGTGATACTAAATGCTAGAAACAAATGTGATATTTAGTGTAATTTATATTAAAGACCCAACTGCACGTCTCCCGAGGTTAGTACGCTTACCGAGGCGTACAGATGCAGTTTGGGTCAGGTACAACCCCTCTGCATACCGCCAGTTATGAGGGTCGGATGTACCCAGACCTGCACTGCAGCTGCGCCTTGGGCTACGTGTAGGGTTCAGATTAGGTTAGCTGGGTTAGGTTTTTTTGTGATGGTTTTTCCTTCATTTCTTTATCATTTTTGCATTCAAAATTCTTGGCATTTTTCTAAACTAAAATTTTAAAAAATGCTCAAAATAAATTACATAACTACAAAGATGAACCACGACAAAATTTAGCGTCTACAGGAGGGGTTAACGGGGTTATTGTGCAAAGGCCGGTTATTTTTCCTCCGTCTTCCACGTCTGCACGGCGACTAGTTCAACAGTCACCATCTACTTAGTCACTATTCGTATAATAATCTCATTTTAGTATAAAGGTTAGGGATATTATTGTCCAATAGTAAAGGTCGGTATATTACAATCCAATACCCCAAAGGTCGGTATATTATCATCCAATGTCCCTTATATTGACTGAAATTTAAGAGAAAAAGGGTATTTGGATGATAATATGCCAACCTTTGGGGGTGTTGGATTGTAATATATCAATCTTTACTATTGGACAATAATATGTCTGACCTTTATACCCAGATGACATTATTATACCAACAGTAACTAAAGCGATGGTGAACCGGTCTCCATGCGTGCTAACGTGGCTGGCGAAGGGAAGAAAACTATCTCAAGCCAATAATTTCATTAACTCCTTAATTTTTCTCGCTAACCCACTGTAGGAGGCAAAAATTTGTCGGCAAATCAGAAAATGACACGTGGAAAATAATTTAAATTTATTTAGCCGCCACGTGTTAAATTAATTACGGCGGTCCATTTAATTAAATTTTAAATGGAAATATATCATGGCCAATAGCGTCGCGACACGTGTCAATTATGATGCAGAAAATCATAATTATTCCTTTATTTTGAATAAAGGGATAATTAATTACTTTGGGCCCAAGCCCAAAGCCGACTCAAACCCTAGGCAACCTTAGGCCTCCAGAGCCTATAAATAGGGGTCTTCTCCCTCATTTTCGACACATTCTGCAGTCTACCATCGGCGGCATTCGGCATTCTGCACTCTAGAGGCTTCAAAAGATCAAACTGCCAGCAGTCTCCAGCTACCAAGCGTCAAGGATCGAAGTCTGCAAAAGCTCAATATCGAGTCTTCAAGCCTCTACCGCGTCAAGATCAAGAACTGCTTCAGAGTTCTTCAGCAAGACCTGCAAAGCCTTCAGAAAATCGAACTACAGACACTCTCCAGCTACAAGCGACACGAACTAACGTCGGCTAGTTCAACAACTTCTGTTCTTCGCATCAAAGACTGCAGTCGTCTTCCTCGTCTAGTTCATCGATCGAGACCAAGCACTAAGACCTCGCATCCAAGAACTAGAATAACTGCAACCAACTGTCAATCTGCAAACGGTTCAACTTCGAGCAGCCTCCAGCTACCAAGCATTAAGGGGATTAACGCTCAAAACCATCAGCTCAAGACCTACTACAAGAGTTCTTCAGCTAGACCTACATTTGAGATCGAGATCAAGCGTCCGCGCCCTCAGCTCACCTAAATTTCAGGAGATCGAATCAGAGGACTACTTTATTGTATTTAATACAGAGATTGTACCCGCTTACATTCGAATATTAATACAAATTAATTTGTTTCTCATATTTCTTGTCTTTATTTATTTCAGGCTCGAAATTTGTGTTTACACCTACATTACAAGACATTGGTTGGTTGTATTTCACGTTAATATGAAGACCCGTTTCACCACCCCGTTAGTCACTGTGTTAGGCCGATTTTTTTTTAACGATGTTAGTGAGAAAAACGAAAGGGTGAATGGGGTTATTGGGCAAGGGCCGGTTATTTTCCCTCTGCTTGTCACGTTAGAATCGAGACCAGTTAACCAGTCACCACCCCCTTAGTCACTGTTGGTATAATAATATCATCTAAGTATAAAGGTCAAGGTTATTGTTGTCCAATAGTAAAGGTCGGTATATTACAATCCAATATCCCCGAAGGTCAGTATATTATCATCCAATATCCCAAAGAAAAATTCAATCTCATCAGTTTGGCTTGAAATTTTACAATACGATACAATTGATTAAGAAAAACTCAAACATAAATTTTGAATTCAAAATATTTTTATCTAATAACATTTATCGCCTCATATACCAACATTTTTTGCCGCTAAAACTAACAAGAACTTTAAAGCAAAATTCAAATTTAGTTTTTTGAATCAAAACTTTATGATATGATAGGATGGAGATTAAAAAAAATATCAATATGAACATCAAGCTCCAAATATTTTCCTTGATAACATATATCGACATTTATGTTGACAAACATCGTATTTTTCCGAAAAAACGATTTGTCTCTTACCAAACAAAAAAATTTGACATGGAAAGTTGTTTTCCTTGGAATTCATTTCCCTTGAAAAATCATTTTCTCATAAATCATTTTCTTTACAACCAAACATACCCTTAGGTTTATTAGTGGGATTCAAGTGGGTCTGTGAGTCATCGGAAATTAAATAAGTTTTATGTATCCTAAATGAATCTGGATCTCAAGATCCAATAAATATTCATTTAGGATTCATATTCAATTTTAGATTCATTAAAATTCCGAATCAACAAATCTGGATCTTTTAATATGAGTTTAATCTTACAAATATGGATCGAATCCCTATATACCAGGAACCCCAAATATCTACTCTATATATAAAGAGGCTTATTGAGGCTGGCGACCAAAAATTGTTTGATTTTAATTTACTTTTTTGCCCTCGAATATATTACTCTTTCCGTTTTATATTAATTGTCATAATTTTGATTTTCACGGTCTCCAATGTCACTATTTGATTGATAATTTCTTATACATCACGTTAATAACAATTGCAATAGTATACTTTGATAGTATTTTCGTTATAAATCTAATGAAAGTAATTTTATATAGCACTTTATTGTATATATTGATGAATTTATGGTCAAATTTTTTGAAATTTGACTGCACAATTTCCAACGACGACAATTAATATAGAACGGAGGGAGTAGTAAGGTTGTGTCAAATCCATGGGGAAAAAATAATCGGGTAAAAATTAAATTTTAATAATTTTTGGTAACCTTTTCTCGTCTACATAAAAAGAGTGCTTATTGAGGCTGGGGACAAACAATTGTTTGACTCGAATTTACTTTTTTTTTCCCTCGAATATAATAGTAAGGGTGTGTCAAATTTATGGATAAAAAATAATCGGGTAAAAGTTAAATTTTGGTAATTCTTGGTAATTTTTGGTAACTTCTGTCAAATTTATCCTAATTTATCAATTTTTTTATTTGTTAACTTTGGTAATTTTTGGTAAATTTAGATAATCGAATTTACTTTTTTACCCTCAAATATAATAGTAAGTAAAGTAGTTAAAGTATAATAATAAAAACATTGCCTTATAGCTTGTGTTCACATAAAAATTTATCCTAATGTTCTCCTTTTGTTAAATTTATAATTATTTTTCGAAGTGGAGGTAAGTAGGTAAGTAAATATGGTAAGGTAAGTTAACGTAAGGAAAGAGTTGCTTGCGTAGCAGCTTACCTTGTAGCTTGTATTTACACTCGAATTTACTTTTTTACCCTCAAATATATTTATAACAAGCGGGTTAAATACGTGTCAGGTGTATATCAAGACAAGGTAAATACGGTTCCGAGATATTTTGGGTTCAGGTAAATACGAGTTAGGTGTATTTCGGGTTCAAGTGTATTTCGAGTTCAGGTCAATACGGGTCATGTATATTTTGAAATCGGGTAAATGCGGGTTGGATATTATTTGACAATAGAAAATGCTGAAAGTCTTAGCATATGACAATTTTTAAAGCGTCATAATTTTTATGAGTATGCAAACTAAATTAGTTTGAATTGTATTTGAAAAATGAACATAGTACTCCATATAAAATTATAAATACTTGTATTGTTGTTTGTAATTTTTCATACTTATTGAAATCCAAGGTAAATTAAAATATGATTACTTAAATATATTTTATGTGCATTATTACATCAAATATATATGATAAAACTGTAATTTTTTAGCTCGTGCTACAATAACTAAGGAGTCTAACATCAAATAAAATTTTATTTCCAAACCAATCAATTCTGGAAGTGGGTTAAATACGTGTCGGTTGTATATCTAGATAAGGTAAATACGGTTCCGGTATATTTCGGATTCGGGTAAATATGAATTAGGTGTATTTCGAGCTCAAGTAAATATGAGTTAAGTGTATTCCGTGTTCGGGTCAATACGGGACAGCTATTTTTTCGGATCCGAGTAAATGCGTGTCGGGTATTATTTCACAATAGAAAACGCTAAGAGTTTTAACAAATGACCATTTTTAAATCATTATAACTTTTATGAGTATGCAAACTAAATTAATGTGCATTATGTTTGAAAAATTAATATAATATTACATATAAAATTATAAATACTTGTACCGTTGTTTGTAATTTTTCATACTTATCAAAATCTAAGGTAAACTAAAATGTGTTTAATATAATATATTTTATGTGAATTAGTACACCAAATATATATAAGAAAACTGTAAGATAGTTGGCGGGTGGGAAAGGTGGAATAGAGTTGGTCGATAAGATAGTGATTGAGAATCTAAGTCATATTATTTTAGTTTATGAATTTTTAAATATATAATTTATAATTTTTACAAGGTATTGTGTAGGGGTGTTCATAAATAACTGCCCCGAAAAAACCCGATCTGGAAACCCGCTACCTGGTCATTAATTTAGGGTACCTGCCCCGGAAAAATCAATTTTAATTGGGTCGGGTATCCGCCCCGGAACTTTTTCGCTTAATCGGTTCGGTTACGAATCGACCCCTAGACGTTTTCGGGTACCCGAAATTAAATTTAACATTTAGGTCCAAATTTAATTTTTGCCTATCTTTTTCCAATCTCCAGTCCACTGTCCAGACGCAAATTTTGATATGGAAAAAACCCTAATTTATCCTAATGTTGGCGCTCAGTGCTCTAATTCCAAATCATCAAAAAACTCGAAACGTATGGAAACTCAGTGCCAGTGGTCCTGCTGGCTCAGTTTCAGAACATTTTTGAAACATTTTTCGCCACTGGAGTGTTAATTAATAATTACAAATTAAAAATAAAAATTGGAAACTCATGTGATTATAATTAATTGAGTATTTTGGTTAACCGATATCCGCCCCGAAACTTTCGGGTACCCGGTAGTTTCGGTTACGATTCGAGGGTTTGGCTGTCCCGAATTTTCGGTACCCGGAAAAATTATCCAATCGGTTCGGGTACCCCGCCCCGTGAACACCCCTAGTATTGTGAGTAAGGCAAATCACATCAGTGACATTATTTATTAAATATATGAATTATTAAAGGATTATTGGATAACAATAATACCAACTTTGAGGGTATTGGCTGATAATAATACCAACAATTTTGTTGGACACTAACAGTACCAACTATGGACCTATTTTCCACTAATAGTATGCCACCGAGTTGGTAAGTCTTTGAGTAAACGAAAAGATGAAGTGTCGCCTAATTTTCTGAGCTGCAGGCCGTAGCAAGTGGAAA
Source organism: Portulaca oleracea (assembly GCA_029582165.1). NCBI lineage: Eukaryota > Viridiplantae > Streptophyta > Magnoliopsida > Caryophyllales > Portulacaceae > Portulaca > Portulaca oleracea. The sequence continues at coordinate 58,834,522 of CM055869.1, forward strand.
AATTGTTGATTGTCACTCATTTTTGTCAATTAAGCGACATTGACCAATTTAGCTAAAAATAATTAAATTTTTATTTTTATATTATTGTTTTACTAAGTTGGTTAATGTTGCTTAGTGTCAAAACAATGTGGTAGTTTACGTTTTTTCAACTTGCTGCAGCGTCTAGCCCAGACAATTAGGTGACATATCATCTTTCTCCTAAGTAAAAAACCTACTAACTCAGTATTGTACTATTACTGGAAAATAGGTCAATAGTTGGTACTACGAGTGTCCAACAAAATTGTTCATATTTTTATCAACCAATACCCCCAAAGTTGGTATTATTGTTATCCAATAACCCATTATTAAATAGATATTATGTAAAATAGGTAAGGAACAATTAATAATGTGAAAAAAGTGAAATAATGTAACTAAAAATATGATAGATAAGATAAATTTATCACACATTACAAAAGAATAGGGTCCTAACCCGTCCGTAGGACAATCCAAAAGGACCAAAGATATTGACTTACTCATCATTAATTAATGGACAATCCAATTTGTATGTCAATAGTCCCTACGTTGTTTTTGTAATAGAGATATTGGATGACACTATACCGACTTTTGGGGGTATTGTATTGTAATATACCGTCCTTTATTATTGGACAACAATATCCCTAAATTTAATACTTAAGATATTATTATTATACCAACAGTGACTAAGGGGATCGTGATCAAGGTTGTTAAAATCGGGATCCTAACTCGGGTCCATGGGGTAGTTAAGATTGGAATTAACCCTTGTATGATCATGGATCGTAATGTAGGTAGTATAATCGCATCGAGGATTTTGGATCGTAAAATCGTAGGATAGTAGATCAGGATCAAGATTTTGATAACTATGATCGTAATTGGTGAATTGGTATCCGTGTTGACGTGGCAGGTGAAGGTAAAATATTGGCCCTTGCCTAGTAACCACGTTAATCCGTTTATTTTTCTCACTAACCCATGTTAAAAAAATCGGCCCCAGTATAGTGACTAAGGACGTGGTGAACCGGCCTCCGTACTGATGTGGCCAACAACCGACCAATGTCTTGTAATGTGGATTTGTGAGTAAAACAGAGGGGTAAACGAGGTTGTTGGGTTGGGGCATGTTTTTTCCCCTCTGGTAGTCATCTCAGCTTGAAGACTGATTCACTACCCATTTAGTTACTGTTGACATAATAATGTCCCCTAAATACAGAGGCGGATGTGCATATAGGTTAGGGGTGTCCACGGACACCCATACTACAAACAAATTTGTGATTTTTTAATATTATTCGGAAGAAATTTTCTTAATTGTAGCAAGTGGACGCCGTAAAAAAATCCCAAAAAAATATAATATGTGTGTCCAATTTAGAAGCAACTCAAAAACCCCAAAATAATACTCCTTTTGTCCCAAATAATTTGTCCAGTTGACTAATTAGGTCAAAAATTTTAAATTTTAATTGTCGATTTATCAAATTATATATTGAGTTATTATACACGACTACCACTATTAGATTTGTGTTGAAAAATATTGTTACCTACATACAATATCATTAGTCTTACTAAGATAAAATGTGAAATATTAGTGGTCAAAGTGTTGTCGAAGACCGTGAAAAGTCAATTGGACAAATTAATTTGGACGGAGGGAGTACCAAATTATTTTTTTTAAACAAAAAGTGTAAGTCAATGAATTGGATAATTGAGTATCAGTATAAGTTTAAGATATAAATATCTAGTTAATGTGAAACTTCAATTTATTTGGTTAACATATTTATATGATGATGTGAAATTTTGTTAAGTTTGTAAATATGTCATTTAATATTTATTTTTATTTTTATTGTTATTTATTTCAATTTTATTCTTTTATTTTTTGAAAACGCTCATATAATAACAAGTATATTGGACGCCCCTAAACTGAGAGTCTGGGTCCGCCACTGCCTAAGTATAAAGGTCTGGAATATTGATGTCCAATAGTAAATATCAGTATATTACAATTCATTATCTCCAAAGGTCGGTATATTATCATTCAAAAATCCTTTATAATATGGTTGTCCTTGATTCAAAATTTAGCACAACACTGCCCCGCGGGTTTTAATAAATTTACAACGTTTGTCTCAAATTCTTTTTTGTTTATTTACAATTTTTACAATATTTCCACTTTTATTTCATTAAAAATTTCATAATAATTACTCACGTTCTCAAAAAGATAGTTTTAAATTTTTTTTTAGTAGCTACACTTTATAACATTTTTTGGGTAGGAATGAAAAAATAAAAACAATATGGAATATAAATGAAAAAAATATTAAAAAAATGTGGAAATAGATTTTATACCATCAGAATACAAATTTTATTTTTTTGGACCAACATAATACAAAGATAAAATAAGGATTATTGTCATACAATAGCTGAAAGTAGTGATTATTAAAATCCAATTTTCCTATATCACACAGCAAATATAATTAATTTTTTTTATTGTAATTGAGTGGGTAATATATAAGGAAGTGCGAGGTGGACAATGATGAATGGTAGGAAGCTTGATACTCACGGGGGAGGAAGGGTAAAGGACTTTGCTATTATTATAGGGAAATTGGATTTTAAGAATATGAACTTTTAGTCATATAAGATTAAATAATATGAACTTTCAATTTGGTGATAAATAATACGAACTTTGACCACATGTTACCCCGAATAGTACGCTACCGAGTTAGGTTGAACTTAACTCGGTGTTGATCTGAGCTGGCGACGGAGATGTGTGACTGAACTCTTTTAATTTGCCATGTCAGCTTTGACTTATCAAAGACAACCCCCCTTCTCTCTCCTCAACAATTCTTCTTCTTCCCCCAATTTTTCTTCTTCCCGTGCCTCTTCAATCTCTCTGTTGGCCCTCCACTTCTCTCTTCCCCCCCATCAACCATTTTGCATAATTTTATAATTTTTCTTCCTACCTTCATAAATTATCTTGATATTTTCCTCTTCTTTCAAAGTGGCAAATAAATAAGGACAAAAAAGTACTCTTTTATGTAGGCTTACAAAATTTTGCCTGACCCGACAACCCCATTTTGTCCAAATCGGAAAAAACAGGGTATGGTCTCAAAATTTTACCCAAATTTAAAAATCGGTCAACCGGTCATTTTTCAGTTAAAAACGGGGTCAGGTATGAGTAAGGAAAACCAGGTTCAAGTTGTTCGAATTTTGAAGGAAAATCTAGATTCTGTCGTTTCAGACAATCGTACAATTTCCAAATTCGATTTGTGAGCGAACTTGGGTAGGGTTTTAATTATCTTTATGTACAATCTGAACATCGAATAAGTTGGACGTCGAACAATCATACAATGTTGATTCGTTTCAACACTAAAAGTATGAAATTGCCTTCAGATTTAGTGCGAACAGCGGACATCCTGATCCGAACATAGTTTTAGGGTCTATCAAATATCTTGGTAAAATGGGTAGGGGCGTAGGGTGTACCTAAATCTACCAAAAATATCAAAATTTACTGGAACTAAAAAAACAAAAAATAATAATTTTGATATATTAGGGTAGATTTAACCAAAAATTATCAAAATTTATAAAAAATGACCAGAACTTAACTTTTACCCATTATTTTAACATACCCTAGTATTTAAATTTAACACCATGCCCGATTTGATGGAATGTGGAATTACCCGAACCCGAGTTTGACATAGCTTTACTAGAATTTTTTTTAAAAAATTGGAGTGACCCACACTTTTGCCACGTGTCACATGGGAAGTCGCTCAAAGATGCCCTCTCACTCCCCTCTTCCTAGGCAACATGTATTATATACATCCAGAGTACCTACTTCATATATTTACAGTTGAACAATTATTATAATAAAAGTGAACAATTTTGTAACTGTGGTGGACAATTTAATATATGCGGGGGGACAATCATACTATTCGGATCATGTGCTGCGGTGCATCTAATAAATTGCACTTCCTAGGAGGGCCCCACTGAGTTGCTCTTTTTTCGAGCTCACAATACATATTTCATGTACTTGGAGCATGTGCTTCGGGTAAGTATGAGTGAACAATTATATTATTGGGAGTGAACAATGGGTACGTATAAATAAACAATTATGTTATGGATTTTTGATCCTACGTTACAGGCGAACCACATAGGATTGCCACCAAGTCAGCCGCCGATGGAATTGCTCTAAGAGTATTATCGTCCAATACCCCAAAGTACAATGTATTATTATCCAAAATCAAAGTTCAGAGTATTATTATCCAATATTTTAAAATTCAATATATTAGCGTCAAAAAACCCTTATATTATTGAGCGTGAACAACAAGTACATATTCTATAATAAATTGCATTCATAACACCAAAAAGTCTCCTTTAAATACTCTTCTCGCTTCCTTGTTTGGGTATACTCATTTTCAGGGTAAAAAAAGTTGCCAACTTTTCTCCCCATTTTCTCAGGGTTTTACTAGATACGGAAACAAGAACTATTTTCGGGCAAATTAATAATTTTGAAATGGAAATTCAGAACAACGGTAATTCTAATTCAGCAGCTCCTATTTTTGCTGAAACCCATCTCAATTGCATCGATCTTTCTAGCCCTGATGTCCAGAAATCAGTTTCCCTCCTCAAACAGGTCGATTTCTATTCCTCAACTATTGATTGATTGATTGATTTTGTTCAAGTTTTGATGAAATTTCCATGTCTTAGTTTTGGGTTTTTGTGTCACTAGTAGTGGATTTTGCTCGTTTTTCTGCTTGAGGTGATCGTTTGTGTGCTTAGTTTTGGTGGGTATTCTCAAATTTGCGTTTTGGCGCGCTTTGTTCGGATGAATTTTGAATTTTGATGATTACTATTCCTCAAATATTGATTGATTGATTCATTGATTTTGTTCGAGTTTTGATGAAATTCCCATGTTTTGGTTTTGGGTTTTTGCATCACTAGTAGTGGATTTCGAATTTTGGTGGGTGGTTATGGGTGTTTTTGAATTTTGATGATTTCTCTATTCCTCAAATATTGATTGATTGATGTTCTTCAAGGTCTTGATGAAATTTCCCATGTTTTAGTTTTGATGCTCCTTTTCTTTTCTGCTAGAGAAAGGGTTTTTAGCACCTGGGTTGTGAGAGGTGATTAGTTTGATGAATGATGGTTTGCTTATTTGAAATTGTTCATGAATTTAGTAGGTGGTTATATAATATATAGTTAGTTAAAGTGTAATTTATTACGTGTTCATGGAGTTTGTGCTCCAAATAATGCGATTTTTTAAACTCCAGGTGCATGTAATATATATTGTTTATTTCGGTGAATGTTATTGGGGGGTTATGGATATAGTTGGTTAAAGCCTTAAAAGGGAGGATAGTGTGCAAATTTAGTGATTTGAATTTGCTTTTTAAAATTTTGAATGAGTTTTTGTGCTCTTTATTTTGATGAATTTTGGTAGGTGGTTATGGGTATGATAATCAAAGGGAATGATAATCATTTGTGTTTGTGGGTTTGTAGGCATGCTTGGATTGTGGGTTCTTCTATGTGATAAACCATGGGATTAGCCAGGAGTTCATGGATGAAGTGTTTGCACAAAGTAAGAAGTTCTTTAGTCTTCCATTGGAGGAGAAAATGAAGCTCTTGAGAAACGAGAAGCATCGAGGATATACACCTAGCCTTGATGAAACTTTAGACCCAGAAAATCAAGTGAACGGTGAGCTTTTCATCTCCCATTTCACCTGTAGTTTGAGAATTAAATCTTGTATGGATATAATCAGGGTTAAATTTCGCCCGTCGTACTTCACTCTTGTGATGAGTAATGTTTCATGGGAATTTTTAAAATTCACGGGGTAAGACTTCTACATCAGAACCCCGACACCCTGGATTGTACTCCGCTTCACAAGTTAGTTGAAGTTAACCAACTTCTTGCATGATTAATCATGAAGCTCTAGTATATGTAATACAACTTGTGTGCAATTTTATACCGATTTCAAGGCGATTTGCATCGGTATCTGAAAGGGCCCTCATCTATGTGCACCGTATGGTAGCACTTATGCCATTGTTGAAAAATATGATTTCTGTGTGCTAACCTTGAATTTAATGTAGCGTTTAATTGGAAAATCTCTGAAGGTTGCATGTATTTTGCTGGTAGGCTTATTAGTTATTACTGACGTTGATGACTCCGTTTACTCTTATCTGAATTATCTTGCATCGTCTGAAGTATGATATGTACTTGGTATGAGTTCATACGGACGATGGAATTTGTTAACTAATAGCGAGATTGCAAGAATGCTTCCTTGTGATTGTCTATCATCTGGCTGTAGGGGATTACAAAGAGGGATACTACATCGGTGTTGAAGTACCGAAGGATGACCCTGAAGCTGAGAAGCCCTTTTACGGGCCAAATCTATGGCCCAGCTCGGGTAATGTACATGTCCTTTGCAAAGGGTATTTTTAACTAGTATATGATGGCTGCCATGGATAAACAACTTATGCAAAATGTCGGGTTGTTTTTTTTTTTTTTAAATTGTTTTAGATTTATCTCGCAAGATTATGGAATGACACCTTTTTTATGGGTTCTCTTGTATATCAGATATCTTGCCCGGTTGGAGGGAGACTATGGAGAAATATCACAGTCAAGCATTGTAAGTTAACATCACTATTTGCCTCTTGTATGTTGTGTTGCCTTTCATAGATCCCTTTTGCTAGTTTATGATCATGCACCCCCCCCCCCCCCCCCACCTCCCAAAAAAAAAAAAAAAAAAACTCATTGTGGACTTTCACGGGGTTTGGAAGATCCAGATATAGGTGGCGTTACCTCGACAAACATCACCAACATCACCATTTGACTTCATTTTTCAAAAGAGAAAAAGAAGAGAAAAAATGCCACGTTCAGGGAAGGGGGGGGGGGTAACAAGGTTGTTAGAATCGGGATTATAGTTAAGATCTGAATAAACTCATGCAGGATCGTGGATCAGAATGTAGATCGTAGAATTGCAATGAGGATTTTGGGATCATAAAATCATAGGATCATAGATCTGGACCGGGGTTTTAATAACTGTGGGGGGTAATTGACATTGCCCTCACAATGAATGCTAATTTTATACTTTCTTTCCCATATTTGCTTCCCCCATTCATTTGACCCTTTTTCTTGTCCAGAGAGGTAGCAAGAGCTATTGCAAGAATTATTGCTCTTGCACTTAATTTGGATGCGGATTTCTTTGATCGGCCTGAGATGTTGGCAACACCTATTGCAGTCTTACGTCTATTGCACTACGAAGGTGGGTTTTGAGTAACCCGTCAAAGTGACTGTTGATAGAGTATCGACAATTTGCACTTATCGAATAACGCATAGTAAATTGAATTGTGTGTTCTTCTTCAGGCCGTGTTTCTGATATATCATAGGGAATGTTCGGTGCTGGTGCACATACTGACTATGGTCTAATCACACTTTTGGCCACGGACGACATGGTCGGCCTACAAGTATGCATGTTCACGGAGTCTTGTATTCAAATAACAGCTAAGTTAAATCCGGTTGTTTGTTGACTTTTATTGATGTCTTGAGCACAGATATGCAAGGATAAGGATGCTAAGCCTTAGAAATGGGAATATGTACCACCTTTGAAAGGGTGAGCTTGCATCTAACTTACTAACACAATGACAATGAGTAAGTACGATAGCGGTATGGGAAGGAAAATTGTTCAAAATAATCGGAAGTACGTGCAAAATAGTTCGAGCTATGCAATTGCATGCTAGTAGCGAAAATTTTCAAGTTACATTTCTTTCATTGATAACACAAGCACCAGACTAGACCCAACGGTGGTATAGTCTTGAAAGCAGACCTATAAGGAGCTCTCAAGAGTACCGACAATTTCCACCATGGAAATTGTGGCCACCAGGGTTTGAACTCTAGTGGAGAGGGCGAACCTCATACTCTCATATCACTTGAGTTATACCGGCTATGGAATCGACTCAGATTCTAGATTATAAGTTCATAACCCCAGCCCATTCCCATTTTGGGCGGAACAGATCTACTAATTCTTTGATTCCAGTTAGTAAGAGGGATCTTGAACTAAGAAATAGACTCTAGAAGCTAATAATCGGGTTCATTGATATTCCTGGTATAGTAGTCTTTGGATCTTTTTCGAGCCGGTTGTACTCTATATAGCAATGCGCATTTCTTTTGCTTTTGAGATGTGTAAATGTTTACATTGGTGAGTTGAATTTGATAGGTAGCAAGCACAATGTGGACCATTTGGCACATTTAAGCAGGACTTTGGGTATTTTATGCCAATTTCCATATCGAAAATGGAATAGAGAGGCCCGATTGACACAATTTTAATCCATTCTTTAGAAAACTCGACTTATCTTGGGCTTAACACTTTGTGCTTATTCGTGACAAACGGGTTCTTGATAATGATGCAGATATTGGATTGTTGAATATATCTAAACAGTTACCGCTTTAGTTCTTACATTTTCTCACACTCTGTAGGGCATTCATTGTGAATCTCGGGGACATGCTGGAGCGTTGGAGTAATTGTGTTTTCAAGTAAGGTCCTTGATTCTAAGCGTGTTTTCCGATGAATTTCGTGTCAAGTATATATGTGTCATGCATCGTGGATTTTGAACCGTTTTCCGAAAACTGTTTGAAAGATTAATCCCCTTGATGTGGGGCCATGAGCAAATGACTACACAATGGCTAAAATATGAATATGATCGGCTTTGATATATAACAGTTTCTTTCAGCAAATTTTTTGGTATGTGCTAGCGCCTTGCATTATGCCTTTCATTCTTACATGACATTTTTATGATGATGATGATGCCAGGTCCACCTTGCACCGGGTTATAGGGAATGGTGAAGACAGATACTCGGTAAGGCGACTGCTACATCAACCCACCCTTCCCCCAACCCACCCACCAAAAAAAAAGAACCGCCACCCGTATTTTGCAGAGTGACTTTTGGGTATTGGATTTGGATTTAGATCTGGATCGCAGTTTCCCTTTTGCCATTTTCTTTTCGGGGGTGTTTGGGGCATTTGATTGGATTATTTTCATGTGGAAGTTAGTCAATTTCTTCAGGTTGACAAATTTTCCTATGTTTGGTAGCGTTTAGGGGATGGATAAACTTTGATGTGGGCCCCTATTATTTTACACCCATACTCAGGAAAGTTTTCCCGAGAAAATCTCTTTCAGGATTCTACCAAATGTTCTCTTAAATTGTACTCGATGTGGGAAAAGGGAAAAAGATCTTGATTTTAACTTCTCGACCGGAAAATGGTAAGATTGAATGTTGTTACTAGGTCATATCTTAGGCTTTTGGCCTAGGCTACGTGAATAATAGTTTTCCCAATCTAAACTATTACACAAGGTAAAGGAGCCGAGGGCCTATAGTGTCCATACTTCAACCCTAGTAGACATGGCACGAGTGCGATATATATTATTTTCCGGGTCTCCAACCATCAACTTTAGCTGCTTCTTGGGTGTTGTATAGACCTTGACTTTCCCAAACCATGCTTCGTAGCTATTTTTGTTTTTGTGCTGACACTCTCGATCTCATTTTCTTGGGTGTAGATTGCGTTTTTCGTGGAGCCGAGTCATGATTGTGTTGTCGAGTGTTTGCCAACGTGCAAGTCGGAAGCAAATCCTCCCAAGTAAGTAAACTCACATGAACCCGCCCCCCCCCCCCCAACCCAAAAATAAATAAAAAAAAACAAAAACCGCATTTGTTGTTACATGTTTTCATTTCCTCAACTACCAATTTCTGAAAGCACGGTAATGTTTGTTGAGGTAACGCTGCAATTAGTTAGGCGGTTGGTTACATTTGAATCCTCTAAACCTCGTAAGTAAAGGACCCAAATTGGATATTGGGATGCAAGAAAGCGTAGAACTTTGAAAACCGGCTAATGTCTTGTACACGTACGAACTCACTTACCCGAAGAAAATTCGGTTCAGTCCGACTCGGAAGAAACCGGGTATGGTGAAAGATCTTATGTCTGAATTATGACATTGACCGGATTTTTTCGGGCACGAACACGATATTTTCCTTATTTCTATTATCTGGGACAGAAGTGTCCGAATTTATCTGACCTAGAATAAATCTAAGAAAACTGGGTATCGCAAATTAGTTTTTCATCCGATGTACCGGTATCATCTAAGATCCAAAATGACCTAAACCCGAAATTTCGACAGCCGTTTGTAAAACCCTCCCTCCCTTGAAACACCCATTCATTTTAGTGTTGGAAAGTTTGGACTATTCGGACAGAGACCGCAAACCCGAACCTTGTCCGAATTTACACTTACCCGGACCCGAATTGTCCGAAGTTTGTTTTGTGACTATTTGACCAAAATGGGGTTAATTAACCCTGATTTGAGCGAATATCCGAATATGTTAGATGTCCAAATACACGGGTTGGGGTTTGGGCATTGTCCGAACCCTTATCTGAAAAGAAAAAGAACCGACACGAAATTCGGACAACTTGAATTTATGACCTCAAACCCAAACCCAAACCCAAACCCGACCATATTATACAGTCGGACATGTCTAAATTGCGCAAATCTAAAACTCTGACAATAAAATGGTGACCGGACCCGGATGAAAATTCGAGTATTCAGACTGGACAGATCTTTGCCACCGCTAATTCATCATTACATTTCACACTCTCCAGGTTTCCTCCGATCCGATGTGGAGCACACCTGTCCCAAAGGTACAGCGACACGCACGTGAACCTCAACACATACAAGAAAGTTTACGACGACATGATCATGGAAGAAAACCCAATACAGGGTGAATAGGAAGGGTTTCTGGGAAATTCATGTGAAGAAGAGGATGAGGAAGGAGAATAAGAATTCCATGCACTCATTTGTTGTAAGTTGTACCACAAATATGTGTACATATTGTGTGTAAAATAATCCATTAGGATGCTAATGGAACAAATAAATATATATCCCTAGTTGTACCACAAATATGTGTACATATTGTGACATATTGTGTGTAAAATAATCCATTAGGATGCTAATGGAACAAATAAATATCCCTTCTGAAGCGTGGCGTGGTGGGAGAATAAGAATTCCGTGCTTGAAGAAGGGAGGATAATGATAATAATCTTGTTTTTGTTGATGTAATAATATTGTTCTTGTTGATATGATATCCAAATCCAATGCCTTGATGGAGTTTCAGTATTTCTTATGTAAGGATGTCTCATTATAAATTTATTATAAAATATATAACTTTGTGGTGACTATTTATAAATATAGGGGTGACTAATAATTTATTTTGGTTGACTCTAATAAAAGTCACCTCTTGATAAATTATTTGTCATATTCTTATTAAGAAGTCATTGTAATATCACTTATTAGTCATAGTAAAATATAAAAAATGTCACCTTGTGAGAAGTTCGTCTCACAATAAATTTATGTGAAAACGGTTTTATACTAAAATTTACGATGAAGTTTACTCCATGCTTGATCACCCAATGAAATTGGATTGTAGTGGGACATTATTGAGGGTATACCCTAAATATCATAGATTTTGTGTTGCATTTGATTTAAAACTTAGTATAACCTTTTACAATGATTTGTAAAGAATTTACGACGTTTCTCCCAAATTTTTCAATTTTTTTTACGATTTTTCAATTTTATTTCTTTAAAAAAAATCATAATAATCGCTTAGAACCTCAAAAAGATAATTTAAAAAATGTTTTCTGCTACAATCTATTTTTTTTGGACCACCTGAATTCAAAATGAAAGTACGGATTGTTGCTGTCCAATTTGTAAAAGTTGGGATTATTATGATCCAATTTTCCATACTTTTATATAGTATTTTTCATTATGAGTCTAATGGTGGTAATTTTATATAGCAACTCATTATATATATTGAGAAATTTATGATCAAAATTTTTAAAATTTGGCTGCACAATTTTCAAAGACGATAATTAATATGGGACGGAGGGAGTTAGTACTCTAACCTTAAATCAACATTCTAGATGTTTACTATTTAAATTCCGACCTTAGCTCAGTTGGTAGAGCGGAGGACTGTAGTTGTATAACAGATAATCCTTAGGTCGCTGGTTCGAATCCGGCAGGTCGGACTTTTTCAAAGAAGAAGCATCGGATCAAAACGACGTCGTAGTAATATAAAATAAAATAAAACTGATTCAGCAGGGCAGTTGAAGTGAGAGCTCATCTCGGTCTGAAATCCATGGCTTCCTTCACGTCCTCTTTTCTCGCTGCTGCAAAACCCAGATGTTCGTCTCTCAAACACTCTTCCCTTCAACCTTCTTCTTGTTCTTCACCTTCTTCTGCTTCAACCCTTCATTTTTGTAGTCCTAATCCTTCCTCATCTTCCACTGGTATGTCTTACTAACTTGGATAATGTTGTTTTTTTCGATGGAATGGTGAATATGTTTGCGATTTCTGAGCTGGGTGGGGTTTATGATTGTATGTTGGCGGGTTGGGATGTGTTTGTAGTTTGGGATTTCATGATTTTATGATGGGATGTCGAAATATGTTTGCAATTTGGCATTTTAGGTTTTGGGTTGTTATGTTGGAATGCATTTGCCATTCGGGAACTGCTTCAGCCCTTCATTTTTGTAGCCCTAATCCTTCCTCATCTTCCACTGTTATGTCTTACTAACTTGGATAATGTTGGTTTTTTTTTATGGAATGGTGAATATGTTTGTGATTTCAGAGCTGGGTGGTTTGTATTTTGGGGGTTTATGATTGTTTGCTGGAGGGTTGGGATGTATTTGCAGGTTGGGATTTCATGATTTTATGATGAGATGTCAGAGACACTCGTTCCATATTAATTGTGTCTTTGGAAATCGTGCAATCAAATTTCAAAAACTTTGCCCATAAATTTCTTTATATATACAATTAGTTGCTATATAAAATTACAACCGTTAGATTCGTAACGAAAAATATTATCATAAAAACATAATATTGCACTTGTTAATAACATATAATGTAATAAATTATCAATCAAAGAGTGACATTCGTGAAAGAAAAAATTATGACAATTAATATGGAACGAAAGAAGTAGAATGACATGTTGGAATGCATTTGCAATTTGGGAACTGCTTCAAGTCTTCAACCCTTCATTTTGTAGCCCTCATCCTTCCTCATCTTCTAATGGTATGTCATACTAACTTGGATAATGTTTTTTTCGATGGATTGGTGAACATGTTTGTGATTTCAGAGCTGGGTGGTTTGTAATTTGAGGGTTTATGATTGTGTGTTGGAGGGTCGGGATGTATTTGCGATCTGAGAGCTGACTGCTTTGGCAATCTGTAGTTTGGGATTTCATGATTTTTATGATGAGATGTTCAAATGCATTTGCAGTTGGGCATTTTAGGTTTCGGGTTGGAATGTTGGAATGCATTTGCAATTGAGGCTTTGGGTTTGAATGATAGAATGCATTTGCAATTTGGAGACTGTCAAATTTGTAATTTGAGAGTTTAGGTTTTGGGTTGGAGTGTTAGAACTTAGAATACATTTGCAATTTGAGGACTGCCCACTTTTGTAATTTGAGGTTTGAGGTTTTGGGTTGGAGTGTTAGAATGCATTTGCAATTTGAGAACTACCCACTTTTGTAATGTGAGATTTCATGATTTTGTGCTGGAATGTTGAAATACATTTGCAATTTGAGAATTGAAGTTTTGGGTTGGAAGGTTAGGGTGCGTTTGCAATTGGGGAACTACCCACTTTGTAGTTTGTGATTTGAGGTTTTGGGTATAATACAATCAATACATTTGTAATTCAGAACCTGCCCACTTTGTAATTTGGTATTATTAGCTTTTGGTTGGAATGTCATACTATATTTGCTATTTGAGACATGCCCACTTTGTAATTTGAGATTTCTGGGTTTGGGTTGGAATGTCAGAATGCATTTGCAGCTTTAGACATGCTCACTTTGCAATTTTTGAGATTTATAGTTTTATGCTGGAATGTCAAAATACATTGGTAATGAGGCATGCCCACTATGTAATTTGAGATTTCAGGCTTCGGGTTGGTTCATGTTGCAAGGGAGAGGAAAGACCGCTCTTCATTTGCTCACACTGCTGCTGTTAGGGAGCTCGAGGGTTCTCTCACTAGAACCCAAGACCTTCGTTTTGCCATTGTATGTCACTCCATTTCTTTCTATATATCTACCAGGGATCCGTAGGTTCTCGTGTTTGTGTCTTACATGAAGAGTTGATCTGTGTCGTATCTATGATAGCTACTCCCTCTGTTCCTTATTAATTGTCATAATTTTGACTTTCACGGTCTCTAATGTCACTCTTTGATTGATAATTTCTTACGTAATTTATTATTAACAATTATGATAGTATTTTTTTGGTACACATCTAATGGTAGTAATTTTATATAGCAACACATTGTATATATTGAGAAATTTATGGTCAAATTTTTTGAAATTTGACTCCACGACTTTCAAAGACGACAATTAATATGGAACGGAGGGAGCATGATACTAGGCAGAGTAGTAAAGTAGCTCTACTAGCGGTTATTAGACTATATGAAGAGTTTATCGGTTTAACCCTCTTTTTTTTTTTATGGAAGTTTAACCCTCTTTTTTGGCTTTGCTAATTTGATTTATCTTTTATTTGTCAAGGTTGTTGCTAGGTTCAACGAAATTGTGACGAGGCCTCTACTGGAAGGAGCTCTAGCTACTTTCAAAAAATATTCAGTGACTGAGGATATTGATGTATGTCCCTACTTTCTTCCTAGTCATATTGTTAACTTCTTTGATGCTTTTCTCAAATCATTGCCCCCGACCGGGTTCATATGCTTCTTGGTGGCTTCTAGTAGATGACATGCACGTGATATGCGATGTAGTGTGACCTATTTTTCACAAAGATTTGAGTGACTTAGTCTCTTTTCACTGGGTACACTCAACATTAAAATTTTCAGGATCATTTATGTCTTTTGATGAGTGTCGGAGTTTTTTTTTTCCCCAAGAGTCGATTATGATTGTTTTCTTTCTATTGCAGGTTGTTTGGGTTCCTGGAAGTTACGAGCTAGGTATCGTTGCTCAGCAACTTGGAAAGTCTGGAAAATATCATGCTATTGTGTGCATCGGAGCTGTGGTAGGTGGTTGAATTTCCGCATCTTTCTCTATTTTTTTGCCACACATCACTTTTTCGCATGTGTAAAAGGACATTTCTTGTGTTCATATGTGGTTTTTATTTGAAAATGGTCTGTGTGTGTACATTTTCATCGATGCTCTTAATACTTCCTTTGCTGAGTTCCGTGTCTAACTTTGTTTATTTTCCTCGTTACCGATAGGTAAGAGGTGACACTACGCATTATGATGCTGTTGCTAATTCCGCAGCCTCTGGAGTACTCTCAGCCGGAATTAACTCAGGTGGGCTATATTAGCCGTATCCCGGTAACATATTTGATTGTTAGAAAACAATGTGTACTATGGGCAATGCATTTTCTGTTATACTCAGACATCCAAGCACAAATAACTCTCCGCTACATAAGGGTTTGTGTCCTGATAACACAAAATAGTTCATATCCAATTCGTACTGTTGTTTTTGTTGGTGTAAATGTTAAAGCTGACCCGACCGAGACCGACCCGATTTGTTAAACTTAAAATATGGCAAACCTGGAAAACGGGACATACTGAACCCGACCCGACCCCCCCGGATTGACAAGTCTACAGCCTACTCATGAGTTATACTTTTTGCTGCTGCAGGAGTGCCTTGTGTATTTGGTGTTTTGACTTGTGAAGACATGGATCAGGTAATCTGTCGTCATTCGAAGTACTGCGAAATAACATGTGTTTTTCTTTTTGAACCCGAGCGTAGAGCCCGATATCTAGTAAATCACGATGTGTCTGCATTCCTATTTATCCCCAAGAAATTTTATGCTATTTTCATTCTTTGTAGTTTAGTGATTATATCCGACTTATTGCTTGCCTATAATAGAACTTCAGCACTCATTTATGCAGCAAATGGAGTTTATGTGTTTGTCAATGAACAGAATAATACGGTTTTCCTTCGGGGCCGTTTGGCATGCAAATGGGGTTTATGTGTTTGTGTTTTGCTTCAAATAGGAAAAGCTATAGGGTGTGTTTGGTAGAATCCCGCGAAAGATTTTCCTGGATAAAACATTATTGGGAAAATGCTGATTGTTTTTTAAATGCACTCTGCCTTGATTCTTATCGGATATGCTCTCTTCGTTCGTCATAATTGCAGGCCATAAATCGGGCTGGTGGAAAATCTGGGAATAAAGGTTCCGAGGCGGCACTAACAGCTGTAAGTCCCATTGTCACCTTGTGTAGAATAGGATGTGCTCAGAAATATTGATGCCGATTTTTGTGTTCTTTAAAATTCGGTTATGTTTGGTTTTTCGGGCAGTTTCGGGTCGAGTTTAGGGTTTATTGTTGGTTTTTTTTTTAAAAATAAAATCTATTGGGACCCACACTGGGTTTTTGTTGTTTTTTTCTCCCTTTTTGGGGTGTTTATTTACTCATGGTGTAGTTATTAAAATCTCGATCTTGATCTACGATCTTACGATTTTATGATCCAAAATTCTCGATGCGCTTCTACTTTTACATTCTAATCCACGATCCTAACTATCCCATGGATTCGAGTTAGGATCCCGATTCTAACAACTTTGACTCATGGTGAACATTTCTCTTTGTTTCTGAAACAATCCTCTTCCTCATGCTTGTGTGAACCCTACTTTGGTGTTTCTACGACAGATCGAGATGGCCTCGCTATTCGAACATCATCTGAAGCAATAGCCCTCTCATTTTGGAAGATGACGATAAATTTCCAACCAGATGGGTTAACCCGATCCCCACGAAGGACCCGGTGATCGGGTACGAAGAGGAGCGAGCGAGCTCGAGTTTTATTGTTTTTACGGCCACACGAATATCTCTTTTGCTGTGAGGACATAGATTTCAGAATTTGTATGGGATCTTGCATAGCTGTGGGACAAGTTTTGCTTCTGAATTATCTTTGTGAGGACATAATTCATTTAAAGCTGAAAGTATGATATAAAAAAGAATTATTCCAAAGGTTGAATCCAATGATTTAGGTCAGGAATAAAAATTATTCCTACTTCCATTCAAATAATTCTTACTTTAATTTGACTTCAGTTTTTATGTCAAGTTCTAAGTTCAATATATGTGAATACTACATCATATATACGTTTTTTTTTTTTTTTTGGGTAGTCAGTAGACCTGTCAATTCGGTCGGGCGGGCGGTTTCGGGTCGATCGTATATCAGGTTCGGGTAACTACGGGTCGGATGTATTTCGTGTTCGGGAAAATACGGGCGGTGTATTTCGGTTTCGGGTTAACCCAACGGGTTATTATTGCGACCTTTTTTCGCTTTTTTTTTTTCAAAAATGATCTCTAAATACTATTTTTTTGTACAATATACATAATAAAATATGATTATCTTTTTGCAACGATAGATTATTGTAACTATTTTAACATAAATAATAGAAATAACAAATAAATAAGTTGCACTTATAGTTTAATAGTTAAAAATTTGAGTGTAAAGTCACAAATTTTAATAAAGTTTAACTTAAAAAGTTAAATTTTCGGGTCAAACATGCGGGTTGGGTTTGACTCGCTAATTTTCGGTTTCGGTATACTTCGGGTTTAGTTGAAAAAATCGTGTTCAAAACCCAAAAATTTCAGGCGGGTTCGAGTCGGGCCAGAATTTGCCAGGTCTAGTAGTCAGACATGAATACATAGAAAAAGATACCTGTCCTATCAAAAAAAAAAAAAAAAGAGATACCTGCATAATTTATTTACTATAATGGTGTGTTTGGTTCCATGAGTTTTCTAGGAAAGTTAGTCAAATTTCCCATGTTTGGGAGTAAAAATAGGTTGAAAATTTTTTTAACTATAAGTCAAGAACCCACAATTTCTACATGGATCATGGTGAAAACTTTTCCAAGGGGGTGTGGGAAAGTAAAATTTTTTGTAACTCAATTTCTCAAAATGCTACTAAAAATATATTTTATAAATTAATATATAGGGATAATTTAGATATTTCAAATAAAATTTCATACCAACTTTATCATGTTAACCAAACACTGTGAAATATTTTTCTCAGCCAAAAACTTTCCTAAGAAAAACTTTTCCAGGAAACAACCAAACGCACTATAAATAAACTATTTTTTAAGTTATCTATTATTGATACTAGTTGAAGTTAACTGTAGATTAGTATAGTTTGAACACCTTGAGACATTGTAGCAAGATCCGACCTTAGCTCAGGTGGTAGAGCGGAGGACTGTACTTGTTTAACAGATAATCCTTAGGTCGCTGGTTCGAATCCGGCAGGTCGGAAGATTTTGCTAATTTTTGCAGATTATTGACAAGTATAGCTATAATAATATTAATTACTGACTTTCGCCATCAAAGGTGTCGTGGTGTAGTTGGTTATCACGTCAGTCTAACACACTGAAGGTCTCCGGTTCGAGTCCGGGCGACGCCATTTCCTTTTTGTTCATATTATAATTTTCGATTTTGTAGGTTTTAAAACTTTTTCGTATTTTTTTCAAAAACTTTCCAACCAAATTTTACCAAACATGCCCTGATGAAAAAAACACTAATCAGTCAATCCTCACACTGATCTTTACACACTCTCTCTCTCTCTCTCTCTCTTTCTCTCTCCGTCAAACTCCACCATCCGCCGGCGACGTCGCCGACATCCACCGCCGGCCGACGACCCCTCGCCGTACACCTTGAGTCGCATCGCAACAGGTATTAATGCAAAACCCTTAATCAATTTTGTCTAGTTCTGGTCATATATCTACGAACTTAGGGTTTTACTTAGGTTTTCATCTGCTTCATTGGTGAATTGGCAACTGAGTGTCGATTAATAAGCTCGATATTGGTGAATTATGTTGTATATTGATATGTGTTGTTAGTGTTCTTAGATCCAGTGAAGGTTTTATCTAATTTACATTGAATCTTTTCCATTATGAGTTAAGTATTCATTTGGATCATTTTTGGAATTTGGAAGAGTTTAGTGATTGGTTAGATGTCAAGAGAATGAATTGTGTATTGTATGAGAGTGTTCTGAAGATGGATGGAGATTATTGATGGTTAATTGCACTAGTTACATTGTCAATGTGTGGGTAATGAAATAGAGGCTGTTAATTTGCTTGTGTTCTACACAAATGAATTGAAGATTCGTGGCAGATTTGTGCAATGAACTATGGATAGAATGAAACATCATAACGATCGTTACTTTGGCAAAGGATTACACCAGTACGAAATCATTTGTGTCGTTGTGCATGTAGAAAGATAGGTTTATTTTTTTGGAAGATATTCATGAATTGTTAGAGGAATTCCGTAGTTGTGATTGGTATCATGTAAAGCGGGATGACAACCTTGTGGCCCATCATATGGCAAAGGTCCGTCCGACAGGGGAAGAGCAGGTTTGGCTGGGGAACTATCCGAGTCAGATTTGCCCGTATGTACTCATGGATAAATTAGCAATATAATCTCTTCCCCTGTTTTCCAAAAGAAGAAAAAAACACCTAATTACGACCTCCATTAATAATGGGCTGATATCCTACTTCAATGAATATAAATTACTCCCTCCGTCCCATAATAGTTGTCACTTTAACTATTTTTTTTTTTGGTTCCACAATACTTGTTGTTTCATAATTTTAATGCAACTTTTTCAACTAACTGCTTTTATATTATTTTTTTGACACAAAGATAGAAAAAAAAAATAAGAGAGACAAAGATATACTAGTAGTTTAATACTATTATTTCACAATTTTCCATACAACGTAAAACATAACTCATTTTCATGGTTTTTGAAATTTTACCTAAACGGACAACTATTCTGAGATGGAGGGAATTTAATATATATTTGATAACCTTTATTATAGTCTAATTTTATTTTTAACGTGGGATGTAGTTGACTGGCTCGGCTTGCTGTCAAAGGCGACTCAAAGCAACTAAAAACTGATCATCATTTCAAGTGAAAACTATCTCACTCACCCACTCACTGCTACTGAGAGTTTGAGACCCAAACCCATGGCTTCGTTTACAGCATCACAGTCCTCTTTCCTCGCTGTAAGGCCCAGATGTTTGCCTCTCAAACCCGGTTTCCTTCAACCTTCTTCTTCTTCTCCTTCTTCTGCTTCAACCCTTCACTTTTCCGGTCCTCATCCTTCCTCATCTTCTACTGGTATGTCATTTTTTTGCTTCTTATGCCATCCCTTTTTACTTGGATAGTGTTTTTTTCCCCTGATGGAATGTTCGAATATGTTTGCGGTTCAGAGCTGTGTGGTTTGTAATTTGAGATTTATGCTTGTATGCTGGAGGGTGGGGATAATATTTGTGATTTGAGAGCTGCCCACTTTGTCACTTTGTAGTTTGGGATTTTATGATTTTACGGTGGGATGTCGAAATACATCTGCAATTTGAGACTTTCGGTTTTGGTTGGAGGGTGCAGTTTGAGAAGTGCCTGCTTTGTAGTTTGGGATTTGAGGTTTTGGGTTGGAATGTTGGAATGCATTTGCAATTTAAGACATGCCCCACTTTGTAATTTGAGATTTTAGGTTTTGGAATGGATTTGGAATGTCAAGGATATATTTTGTAATTTTAGATTTCAGGTTTTGGGTTGGAATTTCAGGATATATTTTCTAATTTTAGATTTCATGTTTTGGGTTGAATGTCAGAATATGTTTGCAATCTGAGACGTGCCCACTTTGTAATTTGAGATTTCAGGTTTTGGGTTGGAATGTCAGAATGCATTGCAATTTGAGACCTGCTCACTTTGTAATTTGAGATTTATGGTTTTATGCTGGAATGTGAAAATACATTTGTAATGTGAGACATGCCCACTTTTTACTTTGAGATTTCAGGTTTTGGGCTGGTTCATGTTGCAAGGGAGAGTAAGGACCGCTCTTCATTTGCTCAGACTGCCGCTGTTAGGGAGTTTGAGGGTTCTCTCACAAGGACCCAAGGCCTTCGTTTTGCCATTGTATGTCACCCCATTTCTTTCTATATTTATCAGGGATGTGTAGATGCAAAATTTATGTTACTCTTACTGTTCATTTTCCCAGCCATACCCTTTTCAAATCCCTAACACCCGGACAAGGGTATGCTACTTGACAGTTGATACTTCAAATTACAATGAACATCTACAGAATTTCTTAAAAATAGCCTAGTCCGACCCCATATCCATGTCTCAATCCTGTAAATGTGTCCGAGTTACATAGGGTGCAATCTTAACCCAGCAGTTGAAGATAGATTGTGGAAAATAGATACCCTGTGAAGTTCTTAAATATGGTTGTCTGCTAACTTTTAAGAATGGAATTTAAGCTTGAAATTTCAATGCTTATGGGTGATAGAATGTTGAATTTTTGGGGTTGATAGTATTGTTGGTGGAGCTTGAAGTGTGAGGATTTTGTACTTGCCCCTTTTTGTAAATGGGAGACATCCCCTTGGAGTCCTTGCGATACTCTTTCGATTACTTATCAAAAAAAGGAAAGAATAAATGAATTTTGTCAAAGTTTTCTGATGTATGGAAGTATAGTGGAAACTGGAAACTGTGTAGAAAAAGAGGGATATGAGTACTTTGTAAGTTGGTTAGAACTTAAAATGTGTGTTTATTCTTAGAAATCAGTACAACACGTTGAGGATAAGACAATAGAGTATAGACAATTTGTCGCACTTTGGGTGGGTAAAGGAGAGCCATAATCTGTTCTTAGATGCTCTGTGATCGGTTGTGAAAATTTTTCAGTGAAGACGACAATAGCTATTATACTGGCGCAGAGTAGCTCTACTTTGGCAGTTATTGAACAGTGTGAAGAATGATCCATTTAACATTTGTCGTTAGCTTTGCTAATTTGGTTTATCCTTTATTTATCAAGGTTGTTGCAAGGTTCAACGAAATTGTGACGAGGCCTCTACTGGAAGGAGCTCTGGCTACTTTCAAAAAGTACTCAGTGAGTGAGGATATTGATGTATGTCCCTGCTTTCTACCTACTCATATTTTTAACTTCTTTGATGCTTTTTCTCAAATCAGTGCAAGAATCAGTGCAAAAGCTTGAAAGATTGTCGGCGTATAATGTGGATTTCATTTATCTTGAATTTGTAATGTTTTACTGCTTGCTGTATTGAGCAGTGTGTGACTTAGTCTTCTTTTACCAGGGACAGAACATTAAAATTTGTAGGTTCAACATTAAAACTTCCAGGATCAATTCTGATTTTTGGTCAGTTTTTGGAGTTCTTTCTCAGAGTCAGCTCTGATTGTTTTCTTTTCTATTGCAGGTTGTTTGGGTTCCTGGCAGTTACGAGCTAGGTATTGTTGCTCAGCAACTTGGAAAGTCGGGAAAATATCATGCTATTGTGTGCATTGGAGCTGTGGTAGGTGGTTCAATTTCAGCATCTCTCTCCATTTTATTGCCGTTCATCACCTTTTTGCATGTGTAAAAGGACATTCCTTGTGCCCCTATGTGGAGTCCTTGTACAAATTGGTCTGTATTTCTATGCTACGTTTGCAGCTGTTCATTTAAGATCGAGTTTTGATATAGTTGCTAAGTAGGAAATAGTAGTTTCTTATCAAGACTCTCAAGATACTTTTTTTGCTGAGGTCCATATCTAATTTTGTTTAATTTTTCTCGTTGTTAATAGGTACGAGGTGACACTACACATTATGATGCTGTTGCTAATTCTGCAGCCTCTGGAGTACTCTCAGCCGGAATTAACTCAGGTGGGTTATACTAGTCATATCCTGGTAACATATTTGATTGTTAGAAAACAATGTGTACTATGGGCTATGCGTTTTCTCTTATACTCGGACATCCAAGCACAAGTAACTTTCTGCTGCATAAGGGTTTGTGTCATGATGACACAGAATAGTTCATATCCAATTCTTGCCGTTGGTTGTGTTGGTGATAGATACTAATTGGCTCTATTATATCTCACGAGTTATATTTTCTGCTGCTGCAGGAGTGCCTTGCGTATTTGGTGTTTTGACTTGCGAGGACATGGACCAGGTAATCTGTCTTCATTGGTAGTATAGAGCCCAATATCTCATGGATCATGACATGTTTCTATTCCTATTTATCCCCAAGAGAGTTTATGCTATTTTCATTCTTTGTAGTTTATTGATTAAAATCCAACATATTTCTTGCCTATAATAGAACTTCAGCACTCATTTATGCTGCAAATGGAGTTTATCATTATGACATTTGTCAATGAGCAGAATAATACTACCTGCATTTTTTTATCTACTATCATTTTGGAGGATTGGGGTAAAACCAAGGTTGCAAAAATAAATGGTATAGTTAATCGAAAAGTTATTTAAATATATTTAATTAAAATTAGCTTTTGGTGTTTTATTCAATGATCAGGGTAAAATAAAAAAGTAGTATTAATAATTTAATATGTCATTGGGGTTTTAAGGTAACAGATAATATGACATGAAAAAGGTTCAAAGAGTCGGATAAAGAAAAACTGAGGGAGTACATTTCCTTTGTGTTTTGCTTCAAATAGGAAAAGCTATGGGTGTGTTTGGTAGAATCTCGGGAAAGATTTTCTTGAATATTCCCTACCCCCCCCCCCCCCCCCCAAAAAAAAAAAAAAGAAAGAAAGAAAGAAAACCCGCCACTCTTGGGAAATGTTTACCGAGTTTGAGAGTGAAATAATGGGCCGCACATCAAAATTTTCCCATCCACTCAACTTGGGAAAGTCGACTAGCTTTTCTAGGAAAATTTTGCAACCAAAAGCACCATATGTTGCTTCCCCGTGCTCTCTTTTTTACTGCACAATTTGTCTAATTCGTCTTTCGGTGGGTTGGAGCAGGGGGATTGTTAGTGTCTGTAGAACTCTATCATGGTTTCCGGGGATGGAAGGGATATCTGGAAGAGAGTAAATCATTCAGAATAATCTTTGGTCTTACTTTGGTCACAAAACGATAGTTGCATTTTTTCTGGCTCTGAACACTCAGCTATACTGCAATACTGATTGTTTCTGAATGCACTCTGCCGTGATTCTTATCTGATGCGCTCTCTTCATTCGTAATAATTGCAGGCCATAAATCGGGCTGGTGGAAAATCCGGGAATAAAGGTTCGGAGGCAGCACTAACAGCTGTAAGTCCGTTTTTCACCTTTATGTAGTGTAGGATGTGCTCAGAAAGTGTTAATGGCCAATTTTCATGTTCTTTGAATTTTGGTTATTCTTCGTTTTTCGAGTTCTTAGCATGAGTAGGCTTGTTGGAGTACTTCTTTTGCCATTGAACTGCGAATAGGGAAGAGATAAAGACATCACCTAGGAAACGAAAATGATGGAACGGTTTATTACTTGTTGAGATGTACAATGTCAGGTTACCACAAGGAAAATAGGAGCATGTAATATAAAATTGCAATTTTTATCAATTCGCTTCTTAAAAGTGTGCATGAGTGGTTCATTGTTGGGAGGAAATGCCCGAGTGTGCTGAGGTTGACCATTGATCTGGCAAAATTGACCCGACCCATATGACCCACCCATACCCGAACCCCACCTAGACACAAAACGTCAAATTTAAATTGACCCGAACCAAAAATGACACAACCCACCCGACTTGACCTGAATATATCTTTCACCAAAGTTACTCGTTTTCGCGAGACAAGCTTATCAGATGAAACTTAATGGGATCCGAAGTCAACCCGATCCTTGATGACAGTGACCCAACCCAAATCCTACCAGAATGATCTAATCGCCAAGTAAGGCTGCCTATATCGGGGTCTTGGTGTTGGTTTTAGACATCCATGTTGGGAATTTATTGGCTTATTGTCTCGTGGAATCAGTCTCTTCACGGATTGAAATGTCTATTGAGGCAAGGTTGCCTATATTAGGATCTTGCTAAACCCCGTATAAGCGGGAGCCACGGTGGGTACTTTTTGTCGTTTCCTTGGGTTAACTCGTCATCTCTTGGAATCAATCTCTCAGCGCAAATAAAATGTCTAATAAGGCAAGGTTGCTGAGACATGGGTCTTGCTAGACCTTGCTCAAGAGGGACCCACACTGGGTTTAGGGTTTGACAAGGCGAGACTTACCCGACTCAAATAACCCACCCGAACTCGACCCAACCCAAGTCCCAAAATGCCAAAACTAATCAACCCGAATCGACTTGACCTGAATTTATCTTTTTACCAAAGTTGTTCGTTTTTTAAACATTAATCTTATATGACAAAAAATTAAACAACCTGAAATCACCCACCCGAAAATGACCCAGCCGAAATTTGTTGACCTAAACCGGACCCAACCCAAGTGGGTCCAACCCAAAGCCGGCCCGAAGTACACAGCCGCCGGGCCATTCTCAAACATTCATTTGTCCTCATGGTGGACATTTCCTTTTACTTATTTATGAAACAATCCTTTCTTTCCTCATGCTTGTATGAACCCTAACTTGGTGTTTCTACGGCAGATTGAGATGGCTTCGCTATTCGAACATCATCTGAAGCAATAGTCCTCTCACTTTGGAAGAAGACGAAGAAGAAGATAATTTCATCTTCATTCAACCAGAAGGGTAACCCGATCCCCACGAAGGACCCGTTGATCGGGTATGAAAAGGAGCGATCTTGAGTTTTATTGTTTTTGCGGCCAGACGAACATTTCTTTCACACAGATTTCAGATTTGTATGAGATCTTGCATAGGTGTGGGACAATTTTTGCTTCTGAACTATGTCTTACTTTGTGAGAACAATAAATTTGCTTCATTAATGGCTGAAAGTATGATGGAACTCTTGGTCATCTATGTGTACCCTAACCATACAGTTAGATTGTCATTAGATTTGGAATAACCCTAAAAACGGGGACTATGTCAGCCGTTATTTACGGATGTGAATGATTATGGTCAGGGGTTTGTTCTTTTCAGCTTATTTGTTTAGAATAAGTTATATAAAAAGTTTACAACTAAGCTTAGAGTTTGTTTGGTTTAATCAAATAAATTGAAAAGAACATATTATGTTGAAATCGAGCCTCGAGTGTAATATCTTGAAGTTGGACATTAAATCGCACAACTTTAGATAGACCTTGGCCGGTGCCCTGTTCTTTAGAGTGATAAGTTAGATTTATCCTTGTCTAATTTTACCTTATTTGACCTTACATGATTCCCTAAAAAACACTTAAATCAAAGTCTAAATTTTAGTAATAAAATACTTTTATCCCACCACTAAATTATCTATCAGGCTACCACAGTTTTTATCTTACCTTTTCTTTCTTTACCTTACCTTATCAAATCTAATTTGAATCTACCACTCTAAAAAATAAGGTCCTTATATTTATACCATTGGAATAATAAAATCTTGGTATGTGCCTTTATTAAACCTCTTATTTCCCCAACATGACAAGTCAACATGAATGAAACAATAATAAAAGCTTTTTTTATTTTTTATTCTGACATAAAAAAAAAGTTATTCCAAAGGTTGAATCATATGATTTAGGCCAGGAATAAAAATTATTCCTACTTCCATTCAAGTAATTCTTGATTTAATTAATTGGACTTCAATATTTATAACAAAAGACTCCTTCACTTATGCCAAGACAAGACAAGTTTCAAGTTCAAATATGTGAATATCACATATAAGTGATACAAATGAATATACTTACATACTTTATTTACTATAAATAAACTATTCAGAAATTAGAAACAATGAAAGATAGTAGTAGTAATAAATATAACATCATGCTGTTACACAACAAGATCCGACCTTAGCTCAGTTGGCAGAGCGGAGGACTGTAGTTGTCTAACAGATTATCCTTAGGTCGCTGGTTCGAATCCGGCAGGTCGGAATATTTTGTATAATTTTAGCAGATAATTGCGCAACTTATATATTAATAATTTGATTACTGAGCTTAAGCAATAAAGGTGTCGTGGTGTAGTTGGTTATCACGTCAGTCTAACACACTGAAGGTCTCTGGTTCGAGTCTGGGCGACGCCATTTTCATTTTCCCTTTTGACAATTTTTGTTTTTGTAGGTTAAAACATGAAATTATGATCTCCATTCTCCACTAAAAGTTGTCACGATGAACTGTAAAATACTTGGCAATGAAATTAGGTAGTGTTAACTTTTGTAAATTTTGAAGAAGCATTGAATTTTGAAAAAATTGAATGGTTTATTTGAGAGAAGAGAGATTGAGAGTGTAGAAATAAGATATGATTTGAGAGGAAGAAAAAAAAACTATATTCATTGTATATAAAGAGATATATATCGGTATATGTGTTCTTGTATCGTTTCTTACTCAAATTTACAAGCTAATATAAAATAAGGTTTTCAGATTTGAATAATCTCAACTTTCGGTCATAAGTTTATAATATGTCAAATAATCCGAACCTTCAAAATATATGATAATAACTAGAATTTTGAGAGTGTCGGATTTCAGTAGACTACCATCAAAATTCAGCAATTTTAACTTGGTGGTAGAATATCATAATATTGGAACTATACAATATATAATACCAAAATCAAAAAATTTGCCCTCATGTCACTCTTATCATCAAATAAATTGATAAAACTTGGAGATACCTAAGATCCAACAGCTCCAAAGTCCAAATTATTGCCATGTATAACGGACATTCAGATTATCAAGTGTATTATTAACTAAAGTTGAAATTATTTAAATCTAAAATCCCTATAAAATATCCTAAAAAATGCTCAAGATTATTGATGTTCTTATTGTTAGTATATTACTCCCTCCGTTTTTTATTTTTTCATTTTGTTGACTGTCACGATCTCCAATGTTATTTTTAATTGATAATTTTTTATATAATATTTTATTAACAATTATGATACTATATTTTCAGGATAATATTTTTCATTATCAATTTAATGATAATAATTTTATATAATGAGACATTTATGATCAAAATTTTCAATATTTGATAGCACAATTTCTAAAAAGGATTATTATATTTTAAAATCCTCGACTTTGAGGATTTTTTTATCAAAATATCCCGAACTTCATTTTCGAAATGAATATCCCAAATTTTAGGGGTTGTATTTGTCAGTAGCCACATACTGAATTAAAGTTATTTAAACTCGAGATTTTCATTAATATAGTAAATATTTTTTGGTTTAAACACACCTCCATTCTATATATCACCCCAAAAAATATCACTACATTCCACAAAACCTGAATTTAATTTATGCTAATTCGGTGTTGGACTGTTGACAAATATTACTCCAAAAATTTGGGATATCCATTTAAAAAATGGAGTTCGGGACATTCTGATAAGTAATCCTCAAAATGGGATTTTAAAACCTAATAATCCTTCTAAAAACGACCATTAATATTTAATATGGAATAGATATAGTATTTCATAACATTGTATATTTTGTAAAAAAAAAAAATCATATTTTTTCAAAAAATTTCCAACCAAAATTTACCTAAAATGCCCCACACTAGTCAATCCTCAGTCCTCACACAAATTCTCTCTCTCTCTCTCTTACCGCCCTACTCGTCCCTCCGCCGCACTCCACCAGCCGCCGACGACGTCGCCCTCCGCCACCGCCACCGCCACCGCAGAACCACCGCCGGCCGACAACCCCTCGCCGTACACCTCTAGTCGCATGGTAACAGGTATTAATGCAAAACCCTTAATCAATTTTCTCTAGTTCGGGTCATATATCTATAAACTTGGGGTTTTACTTAGGTTTTCATCTGCGTCATTGGTGAATTTGCAATTGAGTGTCGATTAATAAGCTCGATATTGGTGAATTATGTTGTATATTGATATGTGTTGTTAGAGTTCTTAGCTCCAGTGAAGGTTTTCTGATTGGAAGCCCTTGATCAATTTTGTCTAATTCTGGTCATATATCTGTAAACTTGGGGTTTTGCTTAGGTTTTCATCTGCGTGATTGGTGAATTTGCAATTGATTGTTGATTTAGCTGGATATTGGCTAATTATGTTGTATGTTGATATGTGTTGTCAGAGTTCTTAGCTCCGGTGAATGTTTTCTGAGTGGAAACCTTTGATCAATTTTGTCTAATTCTGGTCATATATCTATAAACTTGGGGTTTTTCTTAGGTTTTCATCTGCATGATTGGTGAATTTGCAATTGATTGTTGATTAAGCTTGATATTTGCTAATTATGTTGTATATTGATATGTGTTGTTAGAGTGGAAACCTATGTTCCAATTACCTAATTTATCTTGAATCGTTGCCATTGTGAGTTGAACATTTGGATTTTGAATCCTTGGATGTAGCATTTGATTGATTCATTTTTGGAATTGTGCAAAGGTGTAGTGATTAATTTAGATGTGAAGATGAATGGAAATTAGTGAAGGTTATTGGCATTAGGTACATTGTCAATGTGTGGTTAATGGCTAATGGTTGTTGATTAGCATGCGTTCTACGCAAACTAATTGAAGATTCATGGCAGATTCAAGATTGCTGCAATCAACTATGGACACAAATCACTTGTGCCATTGAGCAAGTGGCAAAATAGGTTTATTTTTAGTTCAGAATGAAACGTTGAACATTTTTCGGTCCGTCCTTCGGTCCAAAAAGAATCAAATTTGATCCATTAGCGGTCACTTTAAGTTTAGACGAATAGAATACATAAGAGAGTGTTTGTCAAGATGTCCTTTCAAAGCCTGAGAAGCTAGAAGATCCCATATTAGATTAGGCCTTAGAAGATGCTTTCAACTTCTTTAGATAAGTAATCAAAAGTTGTGTTAATAAACACTAAGGGGACCCATTTACAAAAGGGGGTAAGCTGAAAATCAAGACAACCTCAAGCCCTCGAGCTTTCTATCAAATTCTTATCAACTAAATCCAATAATACATTAAGGTAACCTTTCTACCATGATTCAAAACTTGACACCAGCTCTAGAAGTTCTCAAAAAATAAAGTTGACCTCTTTAATGGAACGATTCTGCCATTCCTGTTTGAAATCATGAAAATGCTTTCAATTGGATTATTGATTTTGAGCTTTGTGATCATGTTTTGCCTGGGTTTGGTGGGATCTAGTTTGCTGTTCAATCATAAAACACAAACATACTA
This sequence comes from Portulaca oleracea, assembly GCA_029582165.1. NCBI lineage: Eukaryota > Viridiplantae > Streptophyta > Magnoliopsida > Caryophyllales > Portulacaceae > Portulaca > Portulaca oleracea. Next base: position 58,864,465 of record CM055869.1, read on the forward strand.
TCTCATTGTGATACATTCTTAGTTTTTGGATCCATATTTGTTAGAGTGGTTTGTGTTAAAAGTCTCATGCTCATTGTAGCACTTTTCTAAGTTTAGTCACTAGATTGTTTCTGCTGATTGGAGAATTTCCTAGCTTGGGGAATTCAAACGACATATCCTATTAGTGTTAATACTCATGCTATTTGTTCAGGGCTGCCCTGGAAATGCCAGAGAGAGCCTTTTCATGGATAGTAAAAGATTGTTGACATACGGCTGTGGTGAGTTCAGCTTACATTAGTTCAGCTTACATTGAGAATGTTTGGCTTATTCCATTCAAGAGGTGTAAGACTTAGGCAGTTGATCACATATACCAAGAACACTGCATATCTTGGTATTTTCTTCAAGTCAACCTACCAATCCTGTCTTTCTGTGGAGGAGAAAAGAGAAATAGAGAGAATAACTAAAATCATAAATGACCATCCATTCCCTGATGTCCCACTTCAGCCTGTTCTCCACCGGAGTATTCAACCTACTGCACTTTCAGTCTCATTTGTAGAGGATGTCCTTGGCCGCCTATTTGCTGCTCACACGAATGGCCTTAAAGCCTATGAATTCTTCAAATTCACTCTCCAATATCCACACTTGCATCCTACTGCGGACGCGTTCGAGAAAACCCTACACATCCTTGCAAGAATGCGGTACTTTGATAAGGCATGGCAATTGATGGAAGACATTGCTAAGCTGGATCCTTCCTTGCTGACCCTGAAGTCAATGAGTATCCTTCTGTCAAAGGTTGCGAAATTCCAGTCCTACGAAGAAACCCTAGAAGCATTTGACAGGATGGAAAACAGACTATTTGTTGGAAGAAAATTTGGCGCAGAAGAGTTCAATGTGATGCTCCGTGTTTTCTGCTCCCAGAGACAGATGAAGGAGGCGAAATCTGTGTTCAACAAGATGTACTCGCAATTCCCTTTGAACACCAAGACGATGAACATCTTGCTCTTGGGCTTCAAAGAATCGGGCGATGTAACTGCAGTCGAACTATTCTATCACGAGATGTTAAAGAGAGGCTTCAAGCCCAACAACGTGACATATAACATCAGGATCGATGCTTACTGCAAAAGGGGTTGCCTTGGTGATGGACTGAGACTTCTTCAAGAGATGGAACGTACGGACTGTGTGCCAACATTAGAAACAATCACTACGTTGATCCACGGAGCAGGGATCGCTAGAAACTTGACACGAGCAAGGGAGTTGTTCAACGAATTGGGTACAAGAAACCTACATCCTGATGTTGGAGCTTACAATGCGATGATAAGTGTTCTCGTGAGATGCAAACAGGTGAGCTCCACTCTTGAATCCCTGGATCATTTATTGCTTTATTGTCGCTTTGCTAGGTCTCTTTGGGATTTGGCTTTTGGTTGCCTAGGTGTTACTTGGGTCGTTTCTTGTACTATTAGGAGTCATCTTCTTGACTGAGAAGGTGTCTCTGGTAGGAATCGAGGGGTTTTTGAGGGAGTTGACACTCTCTTCAGTGCTTGAAAGACAATTTCATCAAATCTTTCTTCTTTTGGGTTACTGGGAAGATTCACTCTTCTTCTTTGGATGTGGTAGATTTTGTAGATAGTCTATATTTTGGTTGTAGATAGTCTATATTTTGGAAGATTCACTTTTGATCCTATTATTAATATATATCTAAAAAAAACAAAAACAGGTGAGCTCCGCCCTTGATTTGCTGAAAGAAATGGAAGAGAAACAGATTAAGCCCGATGGGCTGACTTATCACAACCTCTTCTACGGCTTGATGAAGTCAAACGGCATCGAGGGTGTTACCGGGTTGTACGAAAAGATGGTGTCGGAGAATTTCATCCCAAAAACACGCACCGTCGTGATGCTGATGAAGTTCTTCTGTGGAAACCGCCACGTTGACCAGGGTTTGACCTTGTGGGAGTACACAATGGAGAAGGGTTTGTGCCCTCACGAGCACGCTCTGGCCCTCCTCGTGACGGGTCTGTGTTCCGATGGCAGGGTCAAGGAGGCTTGCGAGTGTGCACACCAGATGTTGCGCAGAGGGAGGCATATGAGCAAGCAAGTTTTCTACATGTTAGAGAGGAACTTGAGGGAGGCAGGGGAGATGGAGAAACTGAACAAGCTGGATGAGATGATGAGGAAGCTGGCAAGTGTTTATCCACCTTCAAGACTACATGCTTTGGGACTTTCTTCTTCAGTGATGTGATCCCTGAGGGCAGTGAGGAGACACTTGGTCAATTTAGACCTGGCAAACGGGTGAATCAGTTCGGGGTTGGACCGGGTGAAGATCGGTTCGAGTTGGCATCTGGTCAACCAATTTCAGTTCGGTTCAAGCGAGGCTGGGGTGAGTTTTGTTCAGGTTGGTTTAGGTGATGCTTTTGGGGTCATTCAGGTGTGGATCTTAATTGGGTGTTAGTTTGGGTACGAATCCGTTTTTCAGTTTGGATCTTGGGTCAGTTTTGCCAGGTCTATGACGGTCTTGTGAAATGTTCAATTTAGCAACCAAGGGTAAGGGCCTGCTCTCTGCAACCTTATTTTTAAACATTAAGTTTCAATTTATAATCTTTTGCAGAAAACTGCATCAGTGTGGATGATCTGTCTATCTTTTGCAGAAACTGAGAAGGGTTGGGCTCCAGTTGAGCAAAAACACAGTTACAGTGGACAGCAAGTGTGGCAAAGGTGCCTAGATTTTGTGTATGGATGAAGAGACTGATGCAATCACACAGAAAAGGACCTAGCAAAATTTGACTAGACCCGAAAACCGACTGAACTCACCCAAAAGTATAGGAGTTTGAACACGATTTCGGATTTCCAAACCCAAAACCTAAGTAAACCTGAACCCGATCCGCACTGATCCCAACCCGTATTTAACTCGCCCGCCCAAATTGAGAGGTCTGCCTGTTAAAATCCCAGGCCCCGAAGTAGATAGAGTGCGGGCTGTGATCGAAAACTGCATCAAAGATTCAAAATCAATCATTTTCTCTGTTCTTAGATAAAACCAAAAATCAATTCTATATCTCCATAAATCATAACAATCACCCCAACAGAAGAAGACCTCCTCAGATAAGTGCATATCTGCCACTAATCAGTACTATGACCAGGTTTCTCCTCATCTCTTTCTCTTTGTGTCTTGTGAAAGTTATGGTCTTTGTTGTTGGTTTGGTGAACTTATATTGTAAACTCTGTTGATTGAGTTTAACTGGGTAGTGTTGGATTTTGGAAAGGTGCCGAGTTTTGGGAGAAACAACAATAGACCCCAGTATAGTCCCACTGATGCAGGGTTTAATAGGATCCAGATGTAAGCAGTCTTTCCGCCCACATTGAAATGCATGAAGTTTTAGCAGAAAGAGGTCAATTATTTTGGAGGCCCGAGTTCTGGATCAGCCCTGAGTTTTGGGCAATATCTTGATTGCCCATTGTTTCTCTTCAACTGACCCCCATCTAAAGCATCCTCCTTTCTGCAATATGCCAAGATATCCACTATACTCTGATCTTTTCTGTGGTGGGTAAGGTGTGTTAAAAATGTGGATAGTGTGATATGATGTGGTACGGTGTGTTAAGTTGTGGTAAAATTTATGGTAATGATGGCTGGTGTAGTAGGCGAGGAAAAAGAAAGGTGAAAAGTAGTGAGAAAAGAGAGGAGAAAGAAAGTTATGATTGCTGTAGTAAAATGTGGTATAGTATGGTAATATGTGATGGCTTGTGGTAAGTGTGGTTTATGGCAGATGTAGTATGGAACCACACAAAAGATCAAAGCGTGTAAATCTATGGCTAAACTCTGTCAATTTTTGGTGTTAATTTGTTGAAATTTTGTAACTCTGGGCTGTAATTTGTACATACCTTTCTTCAATCATTTTTGTTTACTACATCCTAATATTGGTTAATCTCTAAATGGGTAAACTTTAGCTAGTTTGTGAGGAGCCATGTTACTTTCCCTCTTCACATGGCCTGTGGCTTCAAAAACAATGACAAAACAAGCTGCTTAAGAAGGAATTGAAGCTACATATCCTCTGTATAACTAAAAGACAATCCGATTCGACTCGCTCTATTTTGTCAAATTTTGAAAATTTTGACTATTAATTTCTCATCATATAGAATGTGCCACCATATGAAAGTAATGTAATTAGATTTGTCACCAAAAATGTTATCTTAAGGCTATAATGTTGTGATTTTTTGATAAATATATAATAAGAAATTTTTAGTCAAAGAAGTATATTGGAAACCGTGTAACATTTATTAAGTGAAATGACAATAAATATGAAAGGGAAGGAGTAATTTATAAAAAGTAGTAGATTATGAAGGTTCAAAATTTAAACCATTTTAGTTTGCTTAGTAAAGGTGTAAATATGCTTCTTAATTTGTGATAACAAATAAATTTGTAGTTTTTCTTTTGCCTTCTGAAATGTGCACTATAAAATAAGGATATTACTATTACATGTAATATGAGCTTTAGTATGCTTCCATTATCATATTATTCAAATTAATAATAAAGACACTTTATACAAAGAAAATGCATAAATAATAGTAATACCACTATTTTATAAATTTTATCATTATTTAATGATTATTCAAATTAATAATTAGGGAGAATCCTGCTATTTCAACTAATGTGGTTAAAAAGTGTAATTATTGCTATTTTTACCTTAAAAGCTGAAATATTAATGGACTTGTTATAATGAGTAATCTTATAATTTTTTTATAAAGTTTAACATGTTTAAGGATATTCATTATAATTGTTTTTTTTTTCAACTATCATAATTAAAAAGTACAAATAACATTGATTCTAATTTAAAACAGAAGTCAATGTCTATTAATCAAAACAACTTATTGCAATAGTTAACTACTTTTATCAAAACACAAACCTTTCTAATAGATGAGACTTATTTTAGGCAAACTAATTATATGAATTTTCAACTATTATAATTAGAAAAAAAATTTCAACGAATTTCCATAATATTTACTATAAAATAACCTATTAATCTCCCCGCGTCTCACTTAGACGGTTTGACACCATATACATGCAGAGAGAGGTATCGAGGGATGTTCTTTGATTCAGTCATGGTGGATTTCCCGGGAAACTTTTTATTTTTTTGATTTATTATTCTTAAAAAGAGTTTTTAGGGTTCGTCAGTCGCAGAATAATGCGGCAGATGCGATCAAGTCAACGGTAAACATCTCTGCTCTACAAATTTCCTTTATATATGATACGATGCGGTGTTTGATTGTGGAGAAAACGTGCGAATAATGAAAGAAATTGCGCGCTTTTTCAATTGATTAGGGATAAATTTTGCGTTTTTGTTATATTAGATTCGTGATGATTTTCTGTTAAATAGATTCTGATACCTTTCTGATTATGCGCAAAACATGTTGAAGGGAGAGAAATGTGAAACCCTAGGATTTAATTGGCATGTAGGAGCTGTTTCTTGGTTGATGATATGCGAATGGAAACTAATTGATTGAATTGGAATTTTCAGTGGAATTTAATTGGCATGTAGGATGATTGAATTGAACTATGGTAATTTATGGATTCCCTGATTTTATTTACCTTTTTTGGCCTGAAATTTGGGTTAGTCTGTAGGATTGTATTGGAAAATTTCAATGAATCACGTCGACTTTTGAATTTCCTGATTTGCTGGTTTTGGCCCGAGATTTGTGTATTCTAAATGATTTTCTTTTGCTCCTCTGCTATGTCAATTGGCTTTCATTTACTGTGATTCTCAGCATTTGCTATGAAAGTTTATGTTGCAGCAGCTTGACGGGTATAGAATTCTAACAGGAGGAACTGAGCTTAATTAAGTACCTCGGTGGGAATTATAGCCAAAAACACACAGGCAGTATGATTTAGGATGCCTTACTCGCCTAGTAAATCTCTATCATAGTTATTTAAATCCCGATCCGAATCTACGATCCTACGGTTTTATGATCCCAAAATCCTTAATGCGATTCTATGATCTTCATTCTGATCCACGATCCTATGAGAGTTTATTCCGATCCTAACTACCCCATGCGTCTTAACTAGTATCCCAATTCTAACAACCTTGATCTCTATCATGCTTTTTCATGTCAATTAATGAAAAGAAAACCGGGAGGGGGGATGGAAATAAATATGCTTTCATCGAGAATTCATGTCATCTAAATAGGTGCTCTAACCAACTGAGCTACAATGGCCAGTTGCACCCTTGTTTGTGCTTTGCTTGAATAATGCGAGCAGACTCATTGCAGTAGACTTGAAGACCTCAACTAGTGGACTATATTAGTTTTTAAGTGACTGCTAGAATTTGGCGGGTTGTCCCCAAACCCACTTTTTTCGGTATCTGTCTATCTTTCAAAATGCTTCTTTCTTTTTCCTGCCTTGCTTTGATCTATCATAAAAATTGATCGGAAATGTCAACAAAATCTAGAATAGGGTGGTAGACAAATGGAGGAAAATTGTAGTAGTCAATGGACTTTTTACAGACCTCAGATTTCAGACATTGTCGGACCTTAGCTCAGTTGGTGGAGTGGATGACTGTAATTGTATAGGCGGGGAATCCTTAGGTCTCTGTTCCGAATCTGACAGATCAGATGTTGTTTGTTCTGATATTTCTTGTCCGGTTTGGGTTCTTGCTTCCTGACTTTTCAAGGAAGCAGATAGACATAATATTTTTCCCCCTTTATCAGACCAGATTTGGTCAATTGTCATGAGAGTATGTGGTGGCAGTCAAATGGAAGAATGGCGAAGCTTTGTACCTTGTGTGGCCCTGGCATCAGAACCGACCTTAGCTCAGTTGGTAGAGCGGAGGACTGTAGTTGTTCAAACAGGAAATCCTTAGGTCGCTGGTTCGAATCCGGCAGGTCGGATTTTATATGTTCTGATTTTTTTGGACTCTGTGGGGTCTTGGATTCGGACATTTCAAGAGTGAATTTCAGGTTAGGTTTTCTTCAACATGTTTGGTCAACTATAATGGGAGAATAGTGGAAGATTTATGGGCGCTTCGGCCATGGTATCAGAAACCAACCTTAGCTCAGTTGGTAGAGCGGAGGACTGTAGTTGTTCAAACAGAGAATCCTTAGGTCGCTGGTTCGAATCCGGCAGGTCGGATATGTTTTATTTTTTTGTGTTCTCTTTTATGTATGCATGATCCAAGAAATGGAACCCCGCTAATGATGGTTATCCTTGTCGTGCTCTTCATGGCCCATTATTAATGTTTTGTCCATATTCCGTCCTGGCGACACTTTGTGCTAAATCTTTTTGGCACAGGTTGGGGTGTAAGTTGGATTCTAGAAATGAGGCAGTTTGCTGCTGTTGTGTTGCCCATGGTGTCATTGTGTAGTTGGTTATCATGTTAGTCTAGTCTAATACACTAATGGCTTGAGGTTTGAGTCCGAAGGACATTGATGTATCTTCCGGTGAAGGACATATTTTGAGGTTAACAATCAAGGACCTGAGCTGCAGCAAGGACATAGAACCAAGGAAATTTTAAGATACACACTCAACTAATTGAGGATTTGACATGTAACTCAACACGAACTGAAGATTAACTACAGCAACCTTGGATAATGAA